>LR990871.1:9220054-11620054 GCA_905163395.2 Endotricha flammealis
ACTTAAATTAAAAATATATTATACATAATATCTACGTGAATGGAAAGGTTAAAAATCTATCAAATTTTCATTTAACAGCTTAATGTTCTGCACTGATCATAAAAATATTATTTCTTTCATCTAACTATTTATTATAGTACTGTCATTCTTGAGATAAATTACATGAAAAGCTAAAGTAACAAAACACGATTTAGTTATTGCTATTGTTTATTAAAAAAGATTATAGTTTTGTCAACAAATTAGATAATTATTTTCTATTCTGTCTTTGGACAATAAACGGATACCAAAGAATCATACTAAATGTTTAAAATATAATAATTAATAGTTTCCATAGTAAATCGCTGGCTTGGAGTAAAAATATAATATGTAGAAATTAAATAAAAAACAATTTCTATCACGTATTCATAGAGTTAGTTTTAAAACAGCATTTTCTGTGGTAACAATATAATAAAAAGAACGCAAAATAGTCAACTCATTATTACCGTGTCTATTTTGTCGACGAGAAAATTGGTGCTTAAGGAGGAATTCCACGGAAGCGGAGTACGGAGCAAAAGTAAAATAAAACCAGGCATTATTTAGTAACGATATATTAGTCACTTTAATACTTAAAATTTTTAGCTATTCTCCGTAAATCTTCGTTTTAATAAAATCCAACTGTACGTCCATAAGAAGTCGATTTAGAACAATCGAAATATTTTCAAACAGGTATAAAATTTTAGAAAGATTATTTTAGAAGAAGGAATAAATTATGCATTAAAATTTTCTTGTTTTCCAACCAAGTAACTTTTAGAAACAAATTATAAACAAAAATTTTAATGGTAAGTAGGCGAAACTGCGTATAAATAACAAAACAAAACAATAAGCCCATTTCATACATTATGTATAAATTTTAATACACAACATTAAGGGCTCTTGACAGATTTGTTTACTTGAATACCTTGTGGGAGACGCTAGTCTTAGGCCTTGTCTCACAGTAAGCGGATATCTGTATATATGTAGCTCGCCTACCATATATAGCTTGCCTTAGCTTGCCGACTTAATGAGCGGTTGAGTAGCAAGCAGGAAAAAATGTTCACAGTTTGCGGCTCAGTCAGCTTACTATGCGTCTCGCCGCTCTGACTGAGTCAGTCGCACAGACACAGACTCGACAGCTTCAAAGGAAAGGGAGGTGCGCAGTTTCGAAAAAGATAATTATGTTACAAAATATGCTGTAGTCTTAAACTATTTATTTGTTAATTTTATTTAAAAAAACAGTAAATATCTAACTTAAATGATACTAATTTACTCTTAGTAATCTAGTTAGACCACACGCCATGGTAGCAGGTTACAATATTCAGGCACTTTACTACAAATCGTAATATTATTTGTATTTATTTTTAAATGTTAGGAAACGTATCAAATTTTCTTATGGGAAATATTTGAATATATATTTACTAAGTCATATATAAAAAATATATTTGTTGATGTATAAATCTAGGCTCATTTATTCATATTCATGTTACTATTAGTCATATGGAATAAGCTCTTAAATTTTTGCTCTAATACTGTAAAGGACTGATTTAAATCGGTTGTTTAATTAAAATGTCATTATGGAGTTTAATTAGCTTTTTAGTGAACATTAAACGACATTTTATTTGATTACGTAAAGTAATTTCCACGTAGTAGGTAATAAAGGTATAAAGATATAAATACTTTAGTAGTGTTGTGTGAACTTGTCTGGCATGACGCCAGAAGGCTGCTTCAAATCTCTAGCCATACTAAATGTATAAAACGATATCCTTCTGGTGTACTAAGCAACGCCACAATGAGGGCGAGTTTTCACTAACGCGGAGCTGTACGGAGTGAGACGTTACGCGCAGTGGAGATTTCGAGCACTGTGATTGGTCCGCTCCGCCCAGCTCCGCGTCAGTGGAAACGCACTTTATTACATGTATGTTCGTAATAAAACTTAATACATGAAAAAAATAAATATATATCTTGTCAACGTTGTCCAATTTATTACTTTGTGTTTTTAGTGCTTAGTTTGGACTGGATCGCATTGTGTTTATCTAGGAATATTTCTTTGTTTTATTTTCTCAGAAAATACCTTAGACCTTGTAGACACTTAAAGTGACTTAAGACATTGTGATTTAGCCGGTTTCACTTGCTAATAAAGTCCAGAATAGACTAATTACTAATTAAAACACGTCAAATGCTAAATGAAACTGTCAAATAACTGTTGATATGTTTATTTGACGAATAAACTATTCGGGAGTAGTGAAACTGACCAAAATCTTTTAATGAAGAGCAGACAAAGATAATGAACACACTCAGTCATATATGTGATTCTTTATTTCTTTTAAATTTTATAAGAACTGTCCCATTTGTGATTTTTTTCAGATTATTTCACCATTTTAATCAGTCCTTATACAACAAAACGCATTATTAGCATTAAAGTGAGCTAATTAAAGATTCCATTATAATATTGCCATAAAGTTTAAATTAATTCCGATAATAGCAGGAATTTTGAAATCACCTTCATTATATTATTATGTGTGTGAAAAGTACCTACTATATAGTGTACATACCTGCGACTTTTAAAACGCGTAAGTCCACGGCCTTCTTATATAGAATATTAAATATAGGCACAGATCTGTAAGTCTAGAATATTTTCACTATGAATGTAAGCTGTTTATAACTCACGCTGTTTCGGATAATTTGTTTCATAGTTGAATTTAAACTGGAAACTTTAACTATGAACGCACTGTTAGTGATTACTATAGAATAAAATGTTTCTTTCGTATTTCTGTGGTTTTAATGTCCTATGTCCTATCCCTCTAAATGCTCCTCTTTCTAGCCCTGCCCACTACCTACCACATATTTTCTTGTCTTGCTAGCCCTGCCCACTCCATACAGAAATTCGTTACCTTAAGGTTGCCTTGAAAAGATTGCTTTTTAGCAATAAGGCCGCCTTGTTGCATTTACACTAGTTTATAAGATTGTTTTTGTACTTTTTCCTGTGTGTAATGCAAATAAAGAGTATTCTATCTATCTATCTATCTATCTCCTCTACTTACTTATGATCCTAATGCCCTTATTCACCATCAAAATCCTAAAATTTAAAAGTCCTAGCTTTCTCCGTTTCCAAATTCTTGTTTTTGGTACGTGTATCTACATAAATAAAATTCAAAGTCCTGACTGACTTAACTATTTATCAACACACAGCCCAAATCGCTGGGTCTAGAGATTCCAAATTTGGAATGTAGGTTCCTTACAACACGCCACGTCTAGGGGTGTACTAAGAAAGAATTTTTTCTACATTCCCACGGAAAAGCACGATATATAAAATTATTGATTGAAATACGGTTTTTAAAAGTCGATAATTTTATGTCATACACGTACCAAAAACAAGGATTTGGAAATGGAGAAAGATGTTAGGAGACGTAAAGTTTAGGAATTGTTGGTTGAACACGATAACTCATACAAAGTATGAGTTAGTAGGCGGCGGACGCTGATAGGCGTTGGTGAAAACTGGTATAAGTCCCCTGAATAAGGTAGAGGGCGTCCACAGTGAGGTGCTAGTATAACTGTGTTACAAAATAAACGTAGTATGTCTATATAAGTTATACAATGTTTTGTCACTTTCACACTTCATTTAATTCTCATCAAGAAAGACAGTGACAACAGTGAATAACTTTTATACTCGTTAAACTACGTTTATTTGACAAAATAATACAAAATAATATTGGAATGTTTCAAAAGTTAGAGTTAGAATTTGACTTTAATTGTATTATGAGTTGTTATGGTTACCGAAATTGAGTTTCCAGAGGCCTGTATGTTAAGGGGAATAATAGTTTATTGACCTTTATAGAAATAACAAATTGAATGGACTTAACAATAACAAGTAATAAGACACAATTAAATTTAATGTTGTGTTAGGTATTAACTTTACTCAAGTTACGGCAAAGATACATCTATTAATCAAAGTTACTAAATAATTTTATGTAACCGAAACTCCGGGAGTGTTACCCGTCTTGGAAAAATATTAAATTTGAAATTTGCTAACGAGGAAAGTTAAGGTTTCTGATGGAACATAATCTGAAGTTTACACTGATAAATTAGGTAGCACTCAAATTGGCAAGACAAGTAAAGATAAACGGTGGTTGTTTAACTTGTTAAAATTAACTATGGACGGGTTCAATTTTAAAAGTTTTTAAAATTTACTTCTGGACTCGGAAACGTGCGATGAAGTTTTTAGAAAAAAAAAACTGACTGATAGTGACTGATCGGCTAACGTCCAGACCGAACCCTAGAGATAGAGAGCTAAAAATTTTCATATAGGTTCCCTTTATCATGTAAAAAAGTAAGATTGAATATTTTTATATTTTCTGATAGCGAACTAAAAGCAAATAGGATTTCGCTTGTATAATGTATTCAATGCTCGGTTAATTTAAACGAATATTCAATAAAAATACACATTAAAGTAAGACGAAATGATTCAATTATCTAGAGTGAAAAATTTTTGCGACAACCCGACGAACTTGGAAAATAAACTTTGATGATGAAAACGTACTAAATGTCATTCTATTTCTTTTCTATCAATATCTAAATTTAAGAGAGGTAGGGCACAGCGGATAATCCGCTCAAATCGGAGCAGCCCGTCTGGGAAAGGACCTCCACCTTACAGAAGATCGAAGCCAATTAGCATTGGTTTCGGCCATGTTGTGTTCCTACGGTGAGTAAGGTCTCCAGAGCTCCACTTGGGGGGGTTGGGAGGGTTGGCAACGCGTGAGTGATACCACCGGTATTGCAAGCGTCTATAGGCTACGGTGATGCTTACCATCAGGTGGGCCGTATGCTTGTTTGCCAACTTTGTGTCAATAAAAAAATCTACGTTGGTCGGTATAAATCCGCACTACTCTCGACAGCAGCTTCCATGGTGCCGTTCATGTCGCAGAAGACAGGAACCGGTGGCGGAGCCGTACAAAAGTGATTCCATGAGGTCACGACCAGCACTGAGGACAACTACGCAAGGAGGAGGATTAAATGAGTGCAAATGTATTTCGCCAACAAACTGTTATACAGTTTGGCGATTTTTAGTTATTAAGATATTATGTACATGTTTTGCTAAAATAAAATAAAAAAATAAAAAAAAAATATCATAGAAATTGAAATTCCACTCAACTGGAAGCAAGCAAAGCGTAGCAAATACGGAACCCTACACTGTGCGTGGCCTGACACTCCCAACTCTGTTTTATGGTTCCGTAGTAAACTACAAGGAACCCTTATAGTTTCGCCATGTCCGTCTGTCCGTCTGTCGGTCCGGGGTCTAGCGCCTAGACGCTTGATGCTAGAAAGCTGTAATTTGGTATGTATACTCATATTAACAATGCTAACAAAGTGGTAGAATGAAATTTTGAAAAATATTTTTTTTTTTGGGTGCCTACCCTACAGGTGAAGTGAGAATGAATTTTTTTTTCGCACCGACTTTATCGTTAGATAGGTCTCTTAAAAACATTCGAGGGTGTGGGAAGATCATTTTCCGGTACAATGATCCGTTTGTGAATTATTTACATTTAACGTGCCAATTTTCGTTTTGCACGGTGGTCCCCCCCCTCTCTATATCCGAAAGTCTTGAGTTTAGAAATTTTTTAGTCTATAAAGTGAACCTACAAGGAAAACTATAACGGTTAAGTAGGCACTACTAGTTACCGAGTAATAGCCGACGAACTTATGAAGTAAAATTTCTTTGACGAAAACGTACAAATGTCATAGAAAATGGCATTGTACTCATCTGCAAGCAAGAAATGCATAGACAATACGGAACCCTACATTGTGCGTGGCCAGACACGTACTTGCCCGGTTTTTTTATTATAATCATCGTCTTTTTCCCTTACCCACATTATTTCGTTACTTTTTTACACAAAACCCTTTTAATATATTGAAATTGTTATCAATATATTCCTAAGTGCCTCCATATAAGCTATAAAGATTTGGATAAAGGCTAGTCACACATATGTGTAACGATTTATCCCTACTTTACATGAAAAATGTGAACTGAATAAAAATGATATTCGATTTAATAACGCCGTGAAAAATTGATATTCTTTAGAACTGAGATATATTTTTCAATATTTCTCATAGATCAAAGTGTGACATTTTAAATGTTCAATTTCATTTGCTTTTTCGTGTGCCAATTCAAATTATTTTGTCTACTACTGTGTAGAACAAGTAATTTATTTTTTTGTTATTTTATATTTTATTTAGTATTGTTTGTTTTTTGATATTTTATTTAGTATTCATAGAGTTTATCGCTTCAAATTATTTTAAACGTGCGCTATGCAGTTTGTAGAAGTCACATGTAGACATTTTTATGAAGCTGAAAAAAAGTTATTTGGGTACGAAAAAAAAACGGAGCATTGACTACACCACAAAATTTATTTGCCGTGAGGCTTTCCAAGTACCATGACAAGGTTTTATAATTTCTAAATCTGTCGTTGCGTTTTTACATTTCGTGCAAGTTACCTCAGCGTTCTCCCTTTTGATTTAATGATATAAGACGCGTTGTCAAACACACAACATAAAGATAATAATGTAATTCCTAAATCCGTCTCAGTTAATTTATTCTTAACCTATAAATTCGTCCCCTATATCTTTACTTCAACTTGAGTTTACGGTTAGCGTTTAGGAGTTATGAAACGTTCAGACAACGCAAATAATTTAACACAAAATTATGGGTTTAACTCGCAAACGGTCTCATCCGAGGCGATGGTTTTATGGCATATAAAAGTGCCATTGGTGCCAAGTGTTTTTTTTTATTGACAAGTATATACTTGAAATGTTCATTAATAATAGCTTTTACGGCTTAGAATAGTGCTTTTAAGATTTAATTAGATTTATGACGCCATTCTTCAGGGTTTAGTTGTTGGGGTAAGGTTAAGTTCATATCTGTAATCTTACTACTTAGATGGTTGATTTTTTTTTTGCGATAGAAGAGAGCAAACAAGCTAGCGGGTCATCTGATGGTAAGCAATCATCGCTGCCACGACAAGATCTTGAATGCGTTGCCCACTATGAAGGAATAAAAAGGGACGACGAGGGAAAGAAAAAAAAGCAGGCCTGCTGACGTAGGAAGCAGCTGCGTACCTAAATTTTATAAGAAAAGTAATGGCCACTTAAAAAAGAGATCAAACATAAAATATTAAGGCTAACGAGAATTTTATGTCAAAATTATTTATTATTTAGATAAACCAGGAAACAAGAAACAATTTCAAGATACTCCTAGAATTTTCAACCGTGCCCGAGTCTGCAAAATTTATAGGTTGCAGAAAACAAAGGAACTTAAAATCTCCGGAGGGTTTGCTACATCGAGCATGTCTGTTTTATCACTCTCTTAGGAGACCAACAAGTTCTTTTAATATCAGTATCACAGAAAAATAAAACTTCAACTTCATTCACCGAACGAAACGCATTGCTGCTTTGCTTTATGCAGCGTACATTCTGTAAGAGGGTAGGACTTCCTCGATCGAATTAACCCATTTCAAAACTGCTCTTACAACTGCAGGATCAGAATTTCAAGTATATAAAAGAGAACGTCTAATTGAACGCTATTTATGTATAATTGTAGTTTTATAAGTGCCTAAAAAATTGCCAGTGTCCAAACCAACCTATCCAGTTACGTACCTATACAATTCTGTCAAAACGTCAGGTTGAGTGTAAATGTAAAAGCATGTGCTTGCAATGATCTTCTGAAAATACCCAGGATTTGATTATGAATTTCTATATTATATACCGATTATCGCAAAGATCCATTTTCTTTATTAACCTGCGACATAATTATATATTGAACACAAAAGTTTTTATATCTTGGGGCTTGAGCTCACATCCTTTGGTATCGTATGTACACAGTCACTACCAACTGAACCATTATCATGTTATGGCACTTTTCATCATCAATTCTAGCCATTACATCGATGATTTACTGTATGCGTAAATTATTTATAATTCTGTGTTTCCGAACTAAATATTGCGTAAACATTCTGTTCGCATCACACGCTCCAATGTAAATATTCTGACGTGCAAACTGACAGATATTTCAAACTCAGATATGAATATAAATTGATAGTAGGTTAGAGTTAAAATAGATTATCCATTATTATTATTTAAATATAATCTAGTAAGTACAATAAAGTCATGAGGACACTATGGACGAAATTCCGCCCTAGTCCGAAATTCGAGCGGGAAATTCGGATGGACTGACGGAAATTCGGACACGGACTGGACCCTTCCACTGCGCTTGCTCAGTAACAACGCACACGGTTGCTTATATAGTATTAAGAAATGCGAATATAGGCGTTAGTAACTATCTTGTAGCCCTTTTTCAGCCAGTTTCTGAAAGGCATTTTAATTTTAGATTAAAGGCGGATTAACACACAATAGTACCGGCACAGTCCCGACACGTGCCGTTTAATAACGTATCCATCAGTGTCAGTTAAAAATTATATTGTAGCATTTTTTTGTTATTTAACTAAACAAATTGACTCCACCCCACCTGATGTTGAGTAGTAGTGGAGACCAGAAATGTGATCCATGCATCGGCACCACGGACAGAGAACGCTGTCACCGATCAGTCTCACCTTGTCGGCCTAAAAAAATTCACACTCCGTTTGTACGACTTTTTGTACGACGCTATCTATACTAGTCAGTGTCAGTGCTGTACTGAACGCCACTGTCACTGACTAGTATGGTTAACATTATGGTATGGATGGCGTCTTACAAAATGTATGCTGCAATATAATTTTTCACAAAGTTAATACAAAAAATAACAATAAATTAAATTACAAACAGATAGGTAAAGTACTAGTCTTATCGCTAAAGAAATCTCTTCCAGACGACCTTAGGGTAGAGAAATAAAAATGAAAAATAACAGGTAGGTGGCGCAAAATTTTACAAAAACTTAAATAAAAAAACATATTATGATAAAAATTACAATAATAATAAAAACACAAAACACCCACAGTAAAATATGTCATTAAATTAACTTTAAATTATTAATTCACCATTTAAATAGCGTACCTTTTAATGGACATTAACACTGTACATAGTAACGATATTGAACCCATGTTAGTCGGTGAAAACTTAATGAAATTGAAACCAAAATACACCGAAGCTTACCGAACAATAAAGGCGAATATCCTGCCAATCAGAACGTGCCGGAATTCACGGCCTATTTTTGGGCCTGGCCCATTTTCCAATAATAGCGTTCGCCACTGATATTATTGGAAATTAAACTTCATAAACTATGGTTATTGGTATAAAATTTTACTATAATGTAAGTGTCCATGAAATATACTAAGCCTTTATAGTTATCCACTATTATTTAGCTTATAATTTTCACCTTTGTAATTCTTATATTGTAGTCAAACGCTAGATAGGGACTGACTACTAATGGCCATGAATTTTGGTATAAATAAGTAGAAAGAAAGAAATAGTAGCTTTGTCTCCGACACCACGAGTCACGGCAGAAGTTATTTTCCTTTCCACTATATTTTGCATTGATTTCCAGTAAAATTCTATGTTTGTGTTTGGACTAGATTGTAGGTAGGAGATTTATCAATGAGGAGCTCGATAGCGTCGCTGTGTGTCGCACTCTAATATGATCACTCAAGTTAAGTAAAATTGTTTGGAGACTTACAAGAAAAAAAATTTTTTTTCAAGTATTGGAACAGAATATACCTTGACCTATAAGATCTTCCCATTCAATCAAATATCATTCAGATGTCATAGAATATGACATCCACTCATCTGTAAGTAAGCAAAGCGTAGCAAATACGAAACCGTACACAGTGCGTGACCCGACACACACTTGCCCGGTTTATTAAACATGTGATTTCCCAAAATCATATTCACATCTATATATATAAAAGAGAAAATCACTGACTGATTCATCACGAAATCTCCGAAACTGCGAGTGCCAGGAGTCTCAAATTTTGCATGGGGGTTCGTTTTGGGGCGTAGGTGCTCACTAAGAAAGGATTTTTGGAAATTCATCCCCTAAGGGGGTAAAACGGGGGTGCAAAGTTAGTATGAAACTTTGCCGTTTTTGAAGTTATTCAAATGAAATTCAGAATTATGGTTCTTTACTGAAAAGCATGAAACATGAGTACAATATTTTTTTCAAAATTCATCCCTTAGGGGGTTAAACGGGGGTGCAAAGATAGTATGAAACTTTGCCGTTTTTGAAGTTATTCTAATGAAATTCAGCATGAAGGTTCTTTATTGAAAGGCATGAAACACGAGTAAAACATTTTTCTCAAAAATTATCTCTTAGGGGGTTAAACGGGGGTGCAAAGTTAGTATGAAACATTGCCGTTTTTTGAAGTTATTCAAATGAAATTCAGCATTAAGGTTCTTTATTGAAAGGCATGAAAAACGAGTAAAATATTTTTCTTAAAAATCATCCCTTAGGGGGTTAAACGGGGGTGCAAAGTTAGTATGAAACTTTGCCGTTTTTGAAGTTATTCGAATGAAATTCAGCATGAAGGTTCTTTACTGAAAAGCATGAAGCATGAGTAAATTTAAAAAAAAAACATCTCCTATGGAGTTAAACGGGGGCGCAAAGTTAGTATGAAACTTTGCCGTTTTTAAAGTTATTCAAATGAAATTCAGAATTATGGTTCTTTACTGAAAAGCATGAAACATGAGTACAATATTTTTTTCAAAATTCATCCCTTAGGGGGTTAAACGGGGGTGCAAAGATAGTATGAAACTTTGCCGTTTTTGAAGTTATTCTAATGAAATTCAGCATGAAGGTTCTTTATTGAAAGGCATGAAACACGAGTAAAACATTTTTCTCAAAAATTATCCCTTAGGGGGTTAAACGGGGGTGCAAAGTTAGTATGAAACATTGCCGTTTTTTGAAGTTATTCGAATGAAATTCAGCATTAAGGTTCTTTATTGAAAGGCATGAAAAACGAGTAAAATATTTTTCTTAAAAATCATCCCTTAGGGGGTTAAACGGGGGTGCAAAGTTAGTATGAAACTTTGCCGTTTTTGAAGTTATTCGAATGAAATTCAGCATGAAGGTTCTTTATTGAAAGGCATGAAACACGAGTAAAATATTTTTCTCAAAAATCATCCCTTAGGGGGTTAAACGGGGGTGCAAAGTTAGTATGAAACATTGCCGTTTTTGAAGTAATTCGAATGAAATTCAGCATGAAGGTTCTATATTAGAAGACATGAAACACGAGTAAAATATTTTTCTCAAAAATCATCCCTTAGGGGGTTAAACGGGGGTGCAAAGTTAGTATGAAACTTTGCCGTTTTTGAAGTTATTCGAATGAAATTC
Organism: Endotricha flammealis; assembly: GCA_905163395.2. Taxonomy (NCBI): domain Eukaryota; kingdom Metazoa; phylum Arthropoda; class Insecta; order Lepidoptera; family Pyralidae; genus Endotricha; species Endotricha flammealis. The sequence goes on from LR990871.1 coordinate 9,231,381, forward strand.
AGCATGAAGGTTCTTTAGGCGATACGAAGTTCGCCGGGTCAGCTAGTACAATCTATATATATATAAAAGGAGAAACTGACTGACTGACTGACTATCAACGCAGAGCCTAAACTATAAGGGTTAGAAACTTGAAATTTTGCACAGGGGTTCCTTTTATAACGTAGGGGAGCATTAAGAAAGGATTTTTCAAAATTCCCACGGGAAAGCGAGATATACGCAAACGAAGTTGCGCGGGTTTCGCTAGTAAATAATATAGCAAGCATATAGCCAATAACATGTCATATGACGTAACTTGTTTATGTGACGTAAACAAGAAAATATCACAATTTATTTCATGTTCTGTAAGTAAGTATATATTTTTCTCAGCTGTTTACCGAAACCATTCGACGTCAAAGCGAAGTTCGCTCAAAGGAACATCGAAAACAAGTCATTAATTAATTTGGCACTCAATTAACTCACAATATTTATAGGTTTTGTGCCTTAGAGAAATACTTCTTAACTTAGAACCATTTCCAACTGAGATCCAATCTCATTCTCACAAATTTTCTGGACGAATTACAACACCATCTATTCACAAATTAAGAAAAGATGCTAACTTAACAATTCTTTTTTATACCATAGAAGTCATTCTATGGTATATGTCCGTCTGTCCAGACGAGCTAGCAAATCACCTCATGGTAAGCAACCAATGCCTATACAAATCAACGACTAAGCGGGACTAGGAATCCTTGTCCATAGGAAGGAAGCGGAAAGGAAACTGGAAATAGGAAACTTACTCATCGTACGAAACACAGAAATATAGGTACGTCTCTCTCACTCATAGTACGAAACACAGCAGCATAAATCACGCAGTACCACTTTCTCATAAAATATCGGTGTGTTGCAGCAGTTTATGTGAGTAAAGAAATCCATCTGCTTTTTTCATCCTAATTTCATCCTTTCTGCCTGTTGAATCGACACGACTCTACGCAGAATAGATCAGATAGTAAGTGATCATCTCCATTCGCTGATGATCACTTACTATCAGTTGATCCAAATTACTCGTTTGTGTAATCCATAAATAAATACCCTCTCCCATAAATAAATCCATTTGATGGAATACAAAAAAAAGACAAATTAAATTCACCTTTCTCTGAAACAAACAGGTTTAATACCCGATAAAATGTTTTGTGCGACGATATTTTCAAACAACGTCAACAATGTATAAAAATTGAGTATCTAAAAATCACAAATCGTTTACAAAAGCTGAACGAACAAACATAAATAAAGACTGTATACTAATGGAGTTAAATCCAATAATAATTTTCATTGTTGAAAATCCAATATCGGATAATCCTTTAGGGTAATATTCGTTATTTTTTCGCTGCGAAAATAATCGCTCGGAAAGTATATTTTGAACGTTCCGAACATCATGTGTTAACAATATGCCGATTTAATTTTCATCGTTAGATATTTTTACGGAAGTTCGAAGATAAAAATGTTTTTAAATAATAAAAGAGAACTCTTGATTTTGATTTATGAAGTTTAGGTTTTTTTTATTCTAAGGGTTTGGAACAGAAATTATTAGTAATGAGGAAGTGCTGAGGAATTTTGGTGAAAAATATAAAAACTAGAAGAGGAAAACTAGTGGGACATCTTGTACAATTTCTACGTCATATAAAGAACACATCGTCCTAGATTCAGGTCTCTTCGATCAGTGTTTTAGGCTGTGTGCCTCGATCCATCAGTCAGTCAGTAATTCAGGCCAAAACCTGTTTTATGTATCGGTTTTATGTAAATATAACCCAAGGCCATTATAAAATAAAATACATCAAAAAAAAAAATAAACAGACAATTTTGTTTGAACAAAATTCTCTGTTTATTTTTTGTGGAACACGATGTATTTTATTTTAATTTTAATAATGAATGCTTGGTATCCTCAAATCATTGTCCTTCGAATTCTTTTTAATAATTCTTATTTAATATCTACAATAATGAACTCATAAACGACTGGGCTGTTTTTAATTAACTTATTGTTATCACAACTTTATCTACAACAACAATCCATCATCCTTATCATATCCATCAAAACAAGGAGCTGTGCTCGATATTATTAAACCCATCTCTATATTGACTGGGGTCAAAGTTGCTTAACTTTCTTTGTTCCATACATAACAAATAACATATAAATGTAACTAACACAGAATTAATTAAAATAACAAAATGTATTCCAAGCAAATAGAATGAAAGTTTACCAAATTGGCCTGAACTCACAAAACTAAACCATTCCCGTATCTATGTAAACTATTATTTCAATGATAAAGGTTGAATTTCGTGACTGTACAAACATACAGATACATTTCCCTTCATTTTGGGTAATGTCATCAAAGAACCATTAGCGTTTAACGCAATTTGTCTACAAATTATAGTAAACGTAATTATTGTAATGTTACACCATTAGCGACACACCTATAACTATAAAAGGGATAGACAGAGTAAAAGAAAGGAGTCGTTGTTCGTGCGTCGACATTTTGGTAAACATCACGTTTTATAGAATTCGTCGCTGTTCGTAGGATTCCAATTCCAATTCAAAGGAAGGAAACAAAAGCGATTTTTGTGGAGCTCGATGCAAAGCGCAAGTCTCCGTACTGGTCTCCCTTCAATCGAAGGGGATCAGAGCATACTCTGCCACGTTACACCAATGCGGACATGCATTAAGGCGCGGTCCCACTGCTGCGCACGCTGCGCACGAACACGTGGGCCACGTGGCACATTACTGCTGCGTGGATGACTACGTGGGTCTACGTTTCCACAGCGTGCGCAGCGATGTGCACGCTTTGTGGAACAAGCTGTGTACCGCAGTCACTGCGTGCATGGCGTTGACAGCTTTGAGCTACGTTTAGCAAGCCACGCGTGTATCAATGACGTCACTTGATGGTTAACGTGTCCGTGGGTTGCAGTGGAAACAATCACGTACATACTCTTGCAAAGCAAAGCTTATCACACGTGCGTAGCCTCTTCGTGCGCAGCAGTGGGACAGCGCCTTTATAATCTGGACTAACACAACACATAGCACAGTTTTTATTTCGGAAAAAACACCGTGAATCGGGAACAATAGGATTGCGAAAGTGAAACCTCGCACGTCCGCAAGTAACTTACAAAGCAATCACTATCGACCATTGTTCAAAACTATTCATATTTTGAAAACATTTTGGTTTTTTTACTGAAAAAAGAAAATAAAAACAGGATATCGTTCGTCAACCCATCACCAGCAACTATCGAAAAAATATTTTATTTTGTAAAATGTATTCAAAATTGAGAAGCTAGACAGCAGCGTCTAAAACGAAGAACGCAGGTTAAACAACGTCGACTCTAGCCAATTTTTCGATGGGTGTCGTAATCTCGAGCTTCTCCGTGTGTCGGAGGGCACGTTAAAGCCGTCGGCCCCGTCTGTTGTCAATGGATGACAGATAAGCCAAACGGTGGCGTTCAGGCGGCTTGAAAACACTGACTGGAACAGCGTGGCAGTGTACGCTCTAATCCCCTTCGATTGAAGGGACACCTGTATATCTGCAGTAGGATGTTTGTGATATTTTTACATAGTATAAAATAAAGTCGATTTCGCTGTCTGTCTGTGTATCGGTCTGTTCCTATTTATGCTTAGATCTTTAAAACTACGATCTAAGAGAGGTAGGGCATAGCGGATAATCCGCTCAAATCGGAGCAGCCCGTCTGGGGAAGGACCTCTACCTTATAGAAGATCGTAGCCAAATAGCATTGGTCTCGTTCATGTTGTGTTCCTACGGTGAGTAAGGTCTCCAGAGCTCCACTTAGGGGGGTTGGGAGGGTTGGCAGCGCGTGAGTGATACCCCCGGTGTTGCAGGCGTCTATAGGCTACGGTGACCGGCTTACCATCAGGCCGACCGTATGCTTGTCTGCCACCTGTGTGGTATAAAAAATAAATGAAAAACTACGCAACGGATTTCGATGCGATTTTTTTAAATAAATAGAGTGCTTCATGAAGAAGTTTTATATGTATAATACATTCTGAAATTCCCATGTTAAAGCAGGATAAACGCAAACGAAGTTGCGCGGGTTTGCTAGTATGAATATAATTGTGAATAATTTTAATTGGGGCTATAAAACTGATAATATAGCTGAGTGAAATGTTAATTTTCCGTTTAGCGATCCAATTAATGCTTTGTCGGTTATTATATTTTGTTAATTTATAATAATTTGTTATATTTTATCTTGGTTGAAAATCTGTTACGGCGTCAGAGATTAAATGTTACATTTTATATTATTTTATAACTGAATAAAAAATTTAATTGAAAAGCCTTCTTAGAGTCACATGGATTCATTCACGTCCGCCCTGGCCAGGTTCGTGTACTGTGGGCTGCACACGGGCGGCACGAACGAGACAAGCATGCGTGTGCGTGAACATGTATGTTTGTCATGGTCTGGAGTTTTTCTATGTATAAAAAAGGTCTGGTATCACACAACGCCATCAAGTGGGACTACATGGCGTTGTGTGATTCGTCCAAAAAATATTTTATTTTTGGTTTTATTGTTGAAGAAAAATAATAATAATAAAAATTGCATATTAAATTATAACAGAATTGAAAAGCTAGGCGAGAAAAACGAAAGAGAGTTGACAAATAAAAAAGGGGCTGAAAAACATAGACAATTTAAAAGTATAAAAATTACCAGAAATTACTACATATTAGATTCTCATCTTTGCGTTATTTCATCTTTTGCTACAATTATATTAATAATAGTAGTATTATACCTTGTTATTTTCGGGGAAATTTGTGTGTATTGTAATACAAAGCTCGGTTATATGAATGTTAATTAATTCTAACACAGGTAACCCCGTAACCCGACATGACCGCAAAATTATTAAATCTCAAAGAGAAGTTTTAAAGGGATTTGTTAAACCGTCTGAGAGATTACTTTGTTTATTCATGTGATATGTATCCCGCGGTTTATCATGCCATGTGTATATTCCAATATAATTTACACAAGACACACTATTTTCGCGCGCGCGAGTAATACACCCGGTGCTGTGTTGCAAGCGTCTATATGCTACGGCGACTGCGAGCCGTATGCCTGTTTGCTACCTTAGTAGTAAAAAAAAATCTAGTGAAATTCAATTGTGTTTGAATTAACTTGTCATACAGTATCGTGGCATCATGTGTGCTAACGCAATAAAGTGATTTGTAAATCGATTCATGTCGACGCGCCAGGCGTGTCGTCGGCACTGGAATGAAGTTGTCGACTCGCCAGGCGAGTCGGTGGTAATAGCTAAATGTGTTTAATAAATCAAATAAACACCACTTTCTATATGAAAGATCTAGCGGCGCATCCCAGCATCGCGTGGGTTTTTTAAGGTGGGATATTTAAATAATAAATAGGTATATGACTATACTTGACGACCTCCGTGGCGTAATGGTTACCACGCCAGACCGCCACCCAGGAGGTCCCGGGTTTGATCCCCGCTCGGGTCATGATGAAAAACGAACTTTTTCTGATTGGCCTCGGGTCTTGGATGTTTATCTATATATGTATTTGTTATAAAATATAATATCGTTGAGTTAGTATCCCATAACACAAGTTTCGAACTTACTTTGGGGCTAGCTCAATCTGTATGAATTGTCCCTATATATTTATTTATTTATTTATTTATATAATAAAGCCTATATCACCCGTGTATAGTGTAGCTTGCCAATGGTGAAAGACTTTTTCATATCGGTCCAGTAGTTTCTGAGTTAATTCGTTACCAACAAAATACGAACCTTTCCTTTTTATAATATTAGTACAATAACAATTTTTCAGTTCAGTGAACGTATAAAAAATCAAATCAAAAGATTTAGATCGAGTACTAAAGTACTGAAAAATAACAATAAAAATATTTTCTCATTGGTACAAAACGCTTAATATTGCCTATTATTTCACGTTTCATTATCGGGCTGTCTTCGCGAGTAAGATAAATCTTTCGCTTGGAATGCCGTAAGCCTGATAAAGCGTGTTCTTTATTTGGACCATTTGAAGTGAACGTTCAGAGCAGTTTTGAGGGTGACGTGCTTTAAAGAGGACTGATAGGAAACCCTTGTTCGTTTTGCGTGACTTCAAAAAGTTCACTTTTGTTTTGTGACAAATGAGTGTCACTATTTATTAAAAGACAATCGTCGGCAAGCGTTGGCAACGCGTGAGTGTCAAGCGTCCATAGGCTGCGGTGAATGCTTAGGTAGTGCAAAAATGAGATAAGTAACCATTTTTGCACTGTAGGTAAGTGCAAAAACGGTTACTTATCTCATTTTTGCACTGTACCATCAGTACGCCTGATGGTACAGTGCAAAAATGAGATAATTATATGCTTGTTTGCGAACTTAGCAATGAGACAAATTAGGTAACAACTTTTGTCTTTTAATGACCTGGTGTCCTGAAACACAGGCTTTGCCTAGCTTAGGCACCAGTCTCCCACTAGCCCGCATTAGAAATAGCGCTCATACATACAAAGAAGTCTCATTTTTGCACTGTACCATCAGGCGTACTGATGGTACAGTGCAAAAATGTCTCCCACTAGCCCGCATTAGAAATAGCGCTCATACATACAAAGAAGTCTCATTTTTGCACTGTACCATCAGGCGTACTGATGGTACAGTGCAAAAATGAGATAAGTAACCATTTTTGCACTGTAGGTAAGTGCAAAAACGGTTACTTATCTCATTTTTGCACTGTACCATCAGTACGCCTGATGGTACAGTGCAAAAATGAGATAATTATATGCTTGTTTGCGAACTTAGCAATGAGACAAATTAGGTAACAACTTTTGTCTTTTAATGACCTGGTGTCCTGAAACACAGGCTTTGCCTAGCTTAGGCACCAGTCTCCCACTAGCCCGCATTAGAAATAGCGCTCATACATACAAAGAAGTCTCATTTTTGCACTGTACCATCAGGCGTACTGATGGTACAGTGCAAAAATGTCTCCCACTAGCCCGCATTAGAAATAGCGCTCATACATACAAAGAAGTCTCATTTTTGCACTGTACCATCAGTACGCCTGATGGTACAGTGCAAAAATGAGATAATTATATGCTTGTTTGCGAACTTAGCAATGAGACAAATTAGGTAACAACTTTTGTCTTTTAATGACCTGGTGTCCTGAAACACAGGCTTTGCCTAGCTTAGGCACCAGTCTCCCACTATTGATTGTATTTGCTTTTTTTTAAAACTTTGCGCTCTAACATGTTTCATATCTGATTTGTTTTATGCCTGTATATGTTTTTCATTGTGGGAGAAATAAAGATAAATTATTATTATTATTAATCCTTAGCCTTACATACAGTTTCTGAAATGCATTTTTAAAGTTAGCCGACCGACAAGAGTTTTCGTGTTTATTTTACCAGCGTATATTTACAACCAAATGCTGGTTTAACCTGTTTTATTTTGTTTCAATTAATAACCGATGTTTTTCATATGATGTGCCCGAGGGCACGCCAACGGATGAAAAGCCAGGCGGTTAAAAGGTTAATAAAATTTTAAATGATACCCTATTGTGACAGATTTGTCGTATTATTACCAATTATTTGAATAAATAAATAAATAAATTTATAGGGACAATTCATACAGATTGAGCTAGCCCCAAAGGAAGTTCGAAACTTGTGTTATGGGATACTAACTCAACGATATTATATTTTATAACAAATACATATATGGAAAAACATCCAAGACCCGAGGCCAATCAGAAAAAGCTCGTTTTTCATCATGACCCGACCGGGGATCGAACCCGGGACCTCCTGGGTGGCGGTCTGGCGTGGTAACCATTACGCCACGGAGGTCGTCAAATAATAAAATTAATAAAAAAAATACCGCTTACTTCTTTGTATGTATGAGCGCTATTTCTAACGCGGGCTTTGTCTGGATAGTTTTTTAAAACACATAAAGATTGTGGCCTTTATTTTGTGTAATATATAAACCTAAAATAAAAACAGAACGCAAATTCACTGCATTACATAGTCTGGACTGTTGGTCTGAGAATAAATGTTTTTTTTTATAGTATAAAATGTAGTCACTTCCACTGTCTGTCAGTCCCAATGTATACTTAGATCTTTAAAACTACGCAATGGATTTTGATGCGGTTTTTTTTAATAGATAGAGTGATTCAAGAGGAAGGTTTAAATGTGAAATATTTTCCGAAATTTATACGGGAAAGCGAGATATACGCATTCGAAGTTGCGCGGGATTCGCTAGTAATGTATAAATGACAAATCTACCTCTTGTGTTTAACTGAAGTGTTTTTTTATATTTTTTTATAATAATAATAATAAAGTTCATTTTCTTCACAAAAACAAGGCATTACAAACATTACATATTGAAGTAATAGTAATGTAAAGTCAGATGTTGATTTTGATATTCAACCGTTTAACATCTTAACAAATTGTTCAAGACAATTTACAAACATTAATAATAATAGAATTAACAATTCCCTTTTATATCATTACGGAAATTGATATTAATTAAAAGATACAAAAGATACCTCGTCTGGGTGTCCGCCCTTGCCAATTTTTGCAACAGCTTCGAGGTAAAATCGATAGAAAGATATTTCGGGACGATTGGACCGCTGTTCTATTTCCATTCCCGGCTTTTGAAGTCACATTGCGGTAAAGTAAATGTTTTTTTAGATGCACTGATTCTACGATAAAGTGAGATTTCATATTATGCAAGTTTATGTACAACCAATGAAACAGATTTGCCAGAGAAGTAGGAATAAGAAAGAAAATGGAAAATTTAATTCGTAGACCTTGAGATTATCTCGTATCAATTTGTAACCTGACATGTTATGCCGGGTACAGACTTACAGACGTAACATCACAGGAGCATTTTATAGTGTGGACGCAGCGTTGTGTTTTCTCCTCCATTGATCGCGGCGAGCACGAATTGAATGCTCGGTTCGTGCGCGTAGTGTGCACGGTTCGTACGCGCAAGGCGTGCACACTATGGGAATCCGTAACATGTAATGGAACAACATGTTACGAAATAATATTTCTACTTCATCTTAATAATATAGAATCGCAATACGTAGGTAAGCACCTATCTATTAAGAGAAATTTCCTTGATACGCGTCTCGTGCAACAGGAACGCCAATTTCCAAGCTATCGATGTAACGCACTAATGCTATTATATAATGCAGAACGCTTGCATCGATTGCATCCTAACATTTAATTGGTTTATGTTTTCTCTCATATTATTTTCTATGTTAACATATATAACTTCATTATAGCTACCAGTTCACTTATCATATGCTAGTCTTGTTGCCCACTGCTTCGCATGCGTGGACTTTTTCGGGTTAATATTATGACACTTACATATAACGTTGATTTATATTGGTAAAAGAATTTTCAAAATCGCTTCAGTAGATCTAAAAATTACGTCCTCTACGAGTTTTGGGGTGTTTCGCATTACATTCTATTCGAATCTTTTGCACTGCAGTGGTTGGAGCGGCGCGAATGAGCTATATATTTTCTAGAATGAGTCGATTCAGTCCGAGTCTACAACGAATCTCACATACTTTACTTTGATCACTGACTTGGCTGAACGTTAAGTGCCCTCCGAAACACGGAGGAGTGACTGATCTGGATCATTAATGTACAGGTTAGAATAATTAAGTAGACAGCCAATCTTCACTTTATCCCGTAGAATCATTGTCTAAACCAAATTGTCTTAAATAAACAAGATTCGTATGTCTGACTCGAACTAATTCCATGGTTGTCGCTCTGTACACACTTCGAGCTATCAAAGGGCATTTGCATGGGAAAACATAGATCTTGTAACGTGTGCTTACAATAGATACATTTAAACACGTCAAACGAAGATACTATTAACCTTAAGATGAGACACAGCTATACGTCTGAACGGTATAGCAAACATTTCTATAAATTTCATACAGCGCCATCTGGTCCCAAAATAACCTGCTAGTTTTATGGATACCAGACCATGGATATATTAATACATACTTATTCATAGAAAACACTCAGACTCGTGAACACTTATACTACTACTACTTACAACAATACAATACAAAACTATTTATTGTCATTAAAAACACAAACATACAAAATAAGAAATAACATACATGATGAACAAAAGGCGGTCTTATCGCAAAATAAATCTCTTCCAGACAATCTAGTGGAGATGAAAAATAAAATAAAAATATAGACGGGGTATGTGGCGGAAATATATACTTAACAAAATATCCTAATAACAAAATTACCGAAATGCGTATACAATTAAAAAAAAAACAATAGCTAGATCCACAAGGGCGCATCTGCAGTACACTCACTACTTCGTCGGATACTTCATACTCCGACTATCTTCTTTCTGATTAAATACGTTGTGAGTTCCAAGACAGCTGTAGTTTCTCCCCCGGGACGTCAATAAGCTTCATTGCTTATTGTCTGACTGAGGTCGCCGTTGTTGATCCTGACTACACAGGAGACACAGTGGTGGGAATGTGTGGTGGGCTTGTCCCGAGGCTCGTGAACAAACAGAAATGGCATTCATAAATGTTTGCCCCTAGCGGGAATCGAACCAGCGCCCTGTTGTGGTGCCAAAGATAAGGTTGTATACATACAATTTATTTATTAATGTTATCTTCGCTCCACTCCACCTATCTCCGCTTCTGAGAACGACGGGTATGTACATCACTGGCATTATGACAGTCCTAAACGCAGGTATCCCCATCATCATCATCTCAGCCACAAGAAGTCCACTGCTAGACATAGGCCTCCAACAAACGCCTCCAATACGACCTGCTGGCAGCGGCCTGCATCCAGCGGCTTCCTGCGACTTTCCTTAGATCGTCTGACTACCTTGTAGGCGAGCGTCCTACGCTGCAGTTTCCACCAGCCCCACCAGCCCCACCAGCCATCGGTTCTGCGCGCTATGTGCCCTGCCCACAGTCACTTCAGCTTGCTGATCCGTTTGGCTATGTCGGTTATTTTGGTTCTGCTACGGATCTCCTCATATCTGATTCGATCTCGTCATTGCCCTGCCCACAGTCACTTCAGCTTGCTGACCCGTTTGGCTATGTCGGTTATTTTGGTTCTGCTACGGATCTCCTCTGATTCGATCTCGTCATGGTTCGCTGAGTGACCGTGAGCTTCTTATGAGGCCCATAGTGACCACGTCTCGGATCCATATGTCATCACTGGTAACACACATTGCTCGAGGGTTCTTCGTTTCAAGCACTGAGGAAGGTATCCCCATACTCGCGCCAATTAGAAAAAGTTAGGTTACAGTATCGTTAAAGCTGGTTGGTAAACGGCCAATTTCTGAAAAACATTTTAATTTTAATTCCACATTTAGCCTAAACCTATCTCTTTTTTAGTTTGTAAATTTTTTTGCTTCAGGAAAATTAAATTTTTTGACTCAATCCACCTGTGGATCTTAGGTGACTAATTAGAACTATTATTTATAACTTCCAGGGTGGTTCATCATATCAACCCATAATCAGCCCACTGCAGTGATGGGTCTCCCTTCAATTCGAAAGTGATTAGAGCGTACGGATTGGCAGAGGCACGGAGCGTACGGATTGATCCATCGACATCAGCCGGGACCGACAGTTGCTTAATGTGCCCTCCGAAGCACGGAGAAGCTCGTGACACCGAAACCCATCCAAACGCTGACTAGGGTCGACGTCGCTTAACTTGCGTGTTCATATTAGAGTGCGACACACAGTGACGCTATCGAGCTCCTGAGCAGGTAGCTTAATGTGTAATTAACTTGAAAAATGCAGAAACTGGCTGTACAACAGGGAAAAGTATCAATTATCTTGTTACGCAAAATCACCATGATTCCCTTAACGTTCGTCACTGGAAACTTAATTTGTTCGAGTTTATGAGTACAAAATTAGCATACAAAGTCACACTACCGTTTAGACGGGCGTTCCTTGGGGAAATTTGTATTCTCTCGAATCTTCCAATTTAATCTGTACAAAATGAAAAACACGGCTCAATCCTAATTAAAAATAAACAAAAAAAGTCTTAAGAGTACATAATAAAATACACTAAATCCTTAATAAATTGCATCTGAATTAATTTTTAGAAGACCCAAGAGCTATTTGTTTGATTTTTATTAGGATGAGTTACAGACTACTTATAAGTTATTTCTTAAAACGCATTTTATTATAATTCGGTTTAAAGATTCTTTATTCTCAAAAGAAACAAAAAACACACAGTTCCGTGGCGAGGCACATCACTAAACTTACTCTAAGTATGTTACACACTACGATGTTTTCATTTAATTTTGATTTACATTATAAATAGCAAAAAAAAATCCACATTAAGTCCGTGCTTCGGAGAGCACGTCAAGCAGTCGGTCCCGGCTGTTGTTGAGGATGACAGTCGTTAAGCCAAGTCGGTGGCCTTAGAGCGGTTTGAAAACACCGGCCTCTGCCAATCCGCATTGGAGCGGCGTGGCAGAGTACGCTCTAATCACTTTCGAATTGAAGGGAGACCCGTATCCCAGCAGTGGGATGATTATGCGTTGATATGATGATGATGATGACCATTAAGTCTTATGCTATCTCTTTTTTCTGCTTTAGTTTGACAGTAACAGCTATATTTTAACATGTCATTAATTTTAAAATTGCGTTACGAAACTGGTTGGTTATCTGACGCTGTCATTGTCAAATTGAAGAGAAAAAACAGGTTTCTTAAGGCCTAACAATGTCATAACTTAAAATTGTTTTTATGCAACTCGCTGTAGGTATTATATTCTTCTTAAGTACCTATGGTAATAAAAGATTTATAGGTTAGAAAATAACAATTAACGACATAACCATAAACATTTGGTTAATTAACGGGTTTTATGTGTTCGATAATGCATAATATTATTATTATTATTTTTTATACTAGAAAAAAGAGTTTGAGAGCGTATTACACTACTGAAAAGGAGTGCGCATTTTTTACATTAATTTTAAATAGGTATTATTTATCGGAAACGGAAGTCCGATAATCACTTTACACCATAATGATCATTCTTTATATAATGATCATATATGGTATAAGACAATTTGTATGTGGAATCGATAAATAAAACTTATTACGTTGCTCTGAAAATAAAGACATTTATTAATTAACATAGGTAACTCTAATTTACTTAGATATCTAAACATAAACGTTATTAGGAATTACCACAGATATCAGAATACAAGAGATATGGTTTGTGGGCGAGGCACATGACGCCATTTTCTGCACAAATGTGCAGGAACTTGATTGTTCTAAGTCATTCACAAAACAACGCTTCCGCGAACACACGTCCGTGAATGTCAACAAAAATGCCGGCTTGTGCTTTAATTACGTGCAAAAATCGCAGTGATACGGTAAATTCAAGTAATAGTGGTGTTACTTATCATAGGTAAGTAATTTATTTAATATTTTTCTATATAAATGACAAATTAACGAAATATTTTTGAGGCATAGAAATTATTAAACAATATACGGCATAGTCGATACTTCCGTTACAAATATTGTCCATTGCTTGTTTTGGATACGCGCTTTTCAATGTTTTGCGGTATGCACGTACAATGGAATGCAAACGTAACGATAATTACAATGTTGTGAAAATATCGTGGTACCGCCGCTTGTAGCTTCCGCGATCTGTCAAAGTAATAATGGCCGTCGCACAAGCCATGTAGTGCTGCCAAAAGTAGAATATTTTAGTATCGATAATTTTGTATTTCTAATTTTTGAAAGTATAATAATTTGAAACTTTTACTACAGTGCATTCCTTGTACAGGGTGTCCCAGTCCCATAAGTATTGGATCAAACTCAAGGGAAAAGTAGCTCAACTAAAAACTCATTTGATTAGTTTTAAAAAAATCGCTTATTATTATGTACTAATTTTTTTAAGTTCTTTCTTTTAATTGGTTTGAAACTAAAAATTACTATTATAATCTTTTAATTGGTTTGCAACTAAAAATTACTATTATAATACTATTAATTACTCCAGACTTAAATACATGAATAGCTAACGAAAACATAAGTAATGCGTTGTACGTGCCTATCAAATTTAAGGAGTGCACTCGATTTACTTGGGATTCCATTATCAGATCCTGATTGGTGACAAGTTATGATGGAAAAAAAATCAAATGGTCTAATCTAATACATACCTACAATACTTAAAGAATCATCCTCTAACTCCTATCCGTTTAGGAGTTGTACCTTCCATCATCACCTCATCAACATGGGATGATGACTTCCAGACGTAAAAACATGAATAGCTTACGAAAACATAAGTAACGCGTTGTACGTGCCTATAAAATCTGAGGGTTGCCCTCGATTTGCCTGGGATCCTATCATCATTTCCTGACTTGGTGACAATGGGACCAACCTGGGAGTATGCACTTTCATATAAATAAAAAAATTTGAAAATCGGTCAAGAATTGACGGAGTAATCGGCGGACATACAAAAAAATATCCTCTATACCTCCTCCTTTTTTGAAGTCGGTTAAAAATGGCGACATGCGCCCCGCCCACAAACCATATCTCGTTCATAGTTGTAGTGCGTAATAATTGTTATTGTAAAATATCGAGAGGTAAAGTTATCGATAATGCTTGTCGCCCTTTTTCGTTAGGTGCCGTCACTATAATACACTTCTTACTTCTGTGTTCGTAATCGAACTGCAAATCACGGGCTTACGATTTGTGTGAGTGTGACTGTCGGAGATTATTCTATGAATGTGTTAAAACGTAACTGTTTGTGTAAGTGGCGACATCGGTTCCGGTACAAAAACTGTCTTATTACATTTCTCTTCTTTCTGTGTTCTGAGGGAATTACAAACCTGAAAATAAAGAAACGATAATAAAAGTTTATCGATTCCCTTTTTAATATAGAAAACTAAAATATTAAAAATTAATTAAACGAATCATGTTACAGACATTTCTTCTGACCAATAACAAAACGTTACCAGAACCAACCAAAGAGAAATGTATTGTAAAGAAATACATTCTCTTTACATATGTATATATAAAATTCAAAGTCCTGACTGACTGACTGCCCAACCAAACCGCTGGGTCTAAAGATTCCAAATTTGGAATGTAGGTTCCTTACGACGTCTAGAGGTGTACTAAAAAAGGATTCTTCAAAATTCCCACGGGAAAGCGAGATACATATACGCAAACGAAGTTGCGAGGGTATATCAACATCAACGCACCGCCCAAACCGCTGGGTCTAGCTAGAGATTCAAATTTGGCATGTAGGTTCCTTATAAAGACCGGAACGGATTGGACCGGATGGAACCGGAATTTGTTTCTGAAGATAAATATGCTAATTGTTAGTAGGCCACGCGGGCGAAGCCGCGGGCAGAAGCTAGTTCTTTAATTTTTTTAAATACTTACGATCGAAAAATTATATTAAATTCATAATACCTATCACTAATAATAATACATCTAGTTTATACTAAATTCGGTTTTCATATATTTCATAATCACATTCACAAGTGGTACCTAGTTTTCGACATTGATGAAACTATAACAGCAAGTTTAATATATAATTTTGTGTAACAATACTCAATGATGGAGTCTAAAGTTACAAAACCCTAAGTAACTCAATAGATAAGTAAATATACCTTTAAGTAACACATTTATTCACATTACCTTCATTTTACGTGAGACATCCATTTGGAAACGCTATTAAGGCTGATCTTCGCTCAAAAAACTCAAACAAAAAAAACAGAATGGGGATATAACAAATCTCATCTTATAATGGTTCCGTATATTTAAATTGAAGGAAAATTGAGGAGCTTTTCTTTTTTTTGTTAGTACGGTCAGCAATGGAAGTAGGTCAACCACCATTTAACATGACATGTCATTTGAAACAGTTGTACTAATTTGTTAATCTACTTCTGTTACCGACTTTTTTGTTATACCACTAAGGTGGCAAACAAGCTAAGCTTAATGATAAGCGATCACCGTAGCCTATGGACTTCCTATGTCTGTACAGTCAAGAGCAGGTCGACCTTTACATATCGGACTTTGTACCTACATAATGTCATGAGCCAATATTGTACTGTAAGTAGCTCGACGTGCGGTCTAGCACCACCGACCGAACCGTCCGGTCACATGAGTAAATAAACTGACGGAACAGAGACTTCACTCGCCAGGACACGCACACAAGCATGTGTACGTGACGAGCGCTTTGAGGACACGCAATACACGCCTCATGCTTGTGTGCGTGTCCTCGGCGCGCGACGTTGTATGGAAGTGAAGCCTCTGTCCGTCAGTTTATTTACTCATGTGGTCCGGTAGCGCACCATATTCGATCGTGTAGCGCATACGGTTTCAACAGTCAGTGATGCGGTGCGGTGGTGTGTTGTGTTGACCGGACCGTTCAAAACCCTACGGTGATGCGGTACAGGACCAAATTCGATCGTCTAGCATCACTTTTATTATAGAACTTGTTCAAGAAATTATTAAAGAAAAACACACTTAAAGGAAATAATACAAAGTTATTATTCAAAATGAAAAATTCAATTTGACATGTTTATCATTCGAAATTGTAATGACACTACAGGCGAGATTCGAGGAGGGTGAAACGAAATTAAAAATAAATTGATACGCAAAAAAGTAGGACTGGGAGCCGGAGTAAGGCGGGTTCACACTGCTATGCGATACGCGGACGGTAAATGAAACAAACGTATTCAAATACAAAAAAAATCTAAAACGTATAAATCTGAAATGCATTGTATTACTATCTGTTCGCCATATCTATAAATACAATCTGAGTTTGGGGTGATCTCTAAAAACAACGAAAAGTTTTTTTTTGAAGGTACTTACTTAATTACATCTTTGTATAAAAATAGTAACAAATGACATGACATCTATGAATAAATAATAAGTAGGTAGATATTTTTGGCGTCATCAGCTGATATCGTAGTCAACAGCTTTAGTCAATTTATCGAACGTATGCATTTCTGTCATTATTGCATGCAAGCTCTAAAATGAATAGGTACACTAGTACTGACTTCTATGTACACACAAACAAGGAACACAGTAATTTGAATCCAGTTTGAAACTCATTTGCTGACGGCTTCATTCGGACATTATCGGATAAAGTCGGACGTCATCGTCGGTCGATTGATTTCGTTTTACGGCTCTGCTCTGCGGGTTTATATTCGTAACAAAATTTATTTCTATCTCATCTCATACTGAAACACTATTTTGTTCGAGTGTGAGAGCGCTTGATATTGACATGAGATTGTAATTTTTTTGTTACGAGATTAAGGGGGCTAATGTATGGATGAGACGAGTGTTATAACAATACATGCGGGCTACATAATCGTGAAGTTGAGCGAAAAAGAGAGAAGAGAGTATTTTTTCCTTTGTCTTCTTCGTGCCTAACTTCACTCCACTTTAGTCGACTTCGCGAGAGTGTAGAGCCAGCATATGAATATCTATGCAGTCTAACGCAGATCAGTGTGGAAATAACCTATAATACTCAATAAAGATAAAGTGACATGGTAGTTGGATCGTGTTTCTGAATAAAAAAGGGCACTTGATTCATACCGAGCGTTGAAAGTGGTGACAGTAATTGATCTGTAGTGCTTATGATAGCTAAAATAATAGTAGATGAAAAATTTTAATGGAAATGGTTTTGATTAGAAATTTAAGTATGTTACCAGTCTTCTAAGATATTGAGCGGGAATATCCTAGGCGCGGTGCCCCGCTGCGCCGCGCCAAGACACCTATTTGAATCGCGCGTTCGTACGAACTAAGTTCGCGCGAATGGATTTACAAACATTTGCGTCGTGCGATTGTCAGTTAGGACACCTATTGGAGTTCAATATGTTTGATCGCGCGTTCGTACGAGTAAAATTCGCGCTAACCTACAACGATCGCGCATTCGCGTTCTATTAGGTAGGACGCCTGAGTTATCAGACAGAGAAAAGGAGAGGCTATTTCCCAGCAAAATATAAAAAACGTATTTCTCTGCATTTTTATGCAAAATAAGTTCGAGCCTATCTTTTGAGACCAAATTATTGTACGAATTATATAAATTTTGTTAATTTTATTTACCCAATTGTGGTATTATCGGTTATTTTACCTTGTTAGTTATTTTATAATTTACCAACGAAGCCTAACGGTATTATGTTGAGTATATACCACTTACGATCTCATTAAAATGCTAATTTAAAACTTGCGTGCTACATCGTCCATTTAGTTGTATTTAGAATTATCCTAAAATGGTCATCAGTATCCCGCAGGAAATCTCTGGTTCCTTCAGTAAAATTCTACAAAATTTTATGAATGTATAAAATGAATAAATCTTATGTAAAAAAAAATTCTAGTCAAAATCTTTTTAACTATTTTTATAATATTAATATACAGGACACATAAATATTTTTTTTAGAACTCAGTCGTGAAAATTGAATGTACATTTTACCTTCCCTTCCCCCACTCGTCACGGTCTAAAGCTACTTCTGGCCAGCCGTCTTGAAGGCATTTTTTTTAACAGAGTAATTTTAGAATTTATTGGTCGTGTTTATAAATAACATTGTTGTCGTCGAATTTTTTCGGAAACCTTTTGAGGGAGAACCGAGAACCGAGACAGTGAACTTCTTGTAACTGAGCTGATGATGATGAAATTTCATATTCATTTAAACTCCACGTGCTTATAATAAAACTAGAAAAAGACACGTTTAAAATGAACTGTGTAAAAAAATTATTAATTGAAAGTCGTTTGACGACCTCCGTGGCGTTAATAGTTACCACGCCAGACCGCCGACCCAGGAGGTCCCGGGTTCGATCCCCGGTCGGGTCATGATGAAAAACGAACTTGTTCTGATTGGCCTCGGGTCTTGGATGTTTATGAATCATATGTATTTGTTATAAAATATAATATCGTTGAGTTAGTATCCCATAACTCAAGTTTCGAACTTACTTTGGGGCTAGCTTAATCTGTATGAATTGTCCCTTTATTAAAAAAAAAAAAGTCAAGATCTAAAAATGGTCAAATATATTATTTTCCCACTGAACCCGAAGAAAGGAATCAGTAAAAACCCTTCCCACCTGCGCCCATAAGCCTATTTCACACACGATCGAATGCTTTTGTGTGTCTCTTTACGGTTTTTGTCAATTGCCCCTTTCAACGCCAAAAGATTTGTAAAAGAGTTTAGGACGAAACTATTAGTGTCATTTCGAAATTGTGTTTTACAGTGTGATTCTGTATTTGTTTAATGCTATATAATATTTTTTTTATAAGTGTATGTGTATGTAAAATAAAAAATAAATATATAGGGACAGATCACAGATTAATACTAGAAACCTAAACATAATAACTATGGTAATCAGGTTATTACTTATTCTATGCTATGGTCACAGACTGGTAGAACATAATTCTGAAAAAATTTTTTTTGGGGTCCATCCTTTTTTACTCACAGCCAGTAATTAATAAAGTTCACTCACTGGTCACACATTACTATTCTCAAAAGACAAACGTTTATAGATTTTTTTTAAAATTTAAATATTCATAAAACCTTCGAATACCCAATCAGATGATTTCAAAGTAAAAAAAAAATCAAAAGAGAAAAGCAAATGAACTTTATTGAGATCGGATCAAAAGGGTCGATCAGCCAGAATTAATGGAAGCTTAATTTATTAAATCTTCTAAAGCGATTCTATTCATCTTTTTTATTAACTAACCAATACATTCCTGAATATTTTTTATAGCTAGTTGGAATTATATTTGATAGTATCATCTATGTTTCAAAAATCGATATACTTATAAAAATTATGTTTGCGTGTATAATTAATAACATACTTTTATTTATTTATTTTTAATCCAGTTTCTTTCAAGAATATTGATTTGCTTAACTCATAAATTTTTACTTTTCTGTCTCAGTTCAGTATTTTTGTAAAAAAAAACTTACAAAACTACTACTATGAAATCGTAAAATCGTTTATTTCCGAAATTAGACCTTCACAGGCACTTTTTCTTGTCATTTTCAATTTGTATATATGTATAAAGAAAATAAACTACGTTATATACTACCACCATTTCGGACACAAGCAAAATGGCCACCTGTAAAAGAAATGGCGAAAGAAACCCGGTTACGGACTTTTTTTCACTCGTTTGTTACAATGTATAAGTACATTTATAAGAATAAATAAAATACAGATCCAGGTACATACAGAAATCAAGCACTATGTATAGGAGTGCAAAGTTACAGCTTTCTAGTATTAATCTGTGATTGTCCCTATATATTTATTTAGTCAATATAGACAGACACATAACTCACTTTTACGTATTTGAAGTAAATAAATAATTCTTAAGGGCTTACATGTTTCACCATTTGCGAATTCCAATTAGATTTGTTTGTCAAAAAAAAAACGATCAGTTTAACGAAAGAGCTATTCCGAGCGGTGAAATAGGCTCTTGTTAAAAAATGGGGAGGTTGCTAATTGAAAAGATAAGGCCGCCTTGTTACTTATGCACTAGTTAAGTTATCCATGTATAAGGTATTACTTTGCTGTGTATTGCAACTTAAGCATATTCTATCTTTTGGAAATATTTTGAGTTATGTCATTCTTGTCGCAAACCGTTTTAAGTGCTTTGTTACATAGTCTAGACTCACCTTAATGTCCTCTACAAAAAACATTTACACGTCTAGACAAAACAGTTAGCACAGTATTAGCGAAATTACATTTAAATACATTAGAAGCTTTATCACTACCCTGAATATATCCACTCAGGACATTGAATTAATTGACTAAGTCTACTCCCAACACATTTAAGTTCTGTATGTTGGTAATGCGTTTCACATAATGATGTTTAATAACTAGATTGGTTACATCTAGTGCCGGTTTCATCACTTGCTAATAAAATCTCGAATAGGCAATTTTCCAATATTAAGAAACGTCAAAAATATACAAGAGCTGCAAAAAAAAAAACAGTCAGTTTATTTGACGAATTCGTTTTGCTGATGATAAATTAAAAAGTCAAGATGACATTACAACTGGCAAGATCAAAAACCACTTAAGGCCATTATACCAAGTATGTTTAAATCAAAGAAAGAGAGACGTTTGCAGCAGTGTAGAGCATAAAAACTTGGGTAATTTATCAAAATTTTAGAGAGCTTTCCTGGCACCGATTATTACCCATCTACATAATATGTTTAACATTGGTGTCGTCGCGTGTTCACAGCTTATTAAGCATATTATTATTAGATAGCAGTGACATGTCAATATGGAAAATTAGATAAGTGAACTTAGGAAATTGTGTTTTGGAAAACTTGTAATTTTCATTCATTTATCTACTTCCACTGCTATGGTATCGGGACAAACCATTTAAGGTTTCTTTTTTTAAAAGAAAATATGAAATTGACTATAAATAAAAAACAAATATTTTTCTTTGCAAAAAAAAATTGACGCAAATGTTTTCATCCGACCAATCAGTATTAAAGTAAGCATTCCATTTGCATAATATTAATATTCTTGATAAAATAAAATGAATACTTTCTGTGGCCAATTAATTAAAGTAACCAAACACAAAGATAAAAGCGTTTCCCAAAAAGAGAATTTTCAATCGGCACACGAAATTTAAGGGGATATGTGAAAAAAAGAAGGGTCCTTAGAAACCAAATATCTTCTAAACTACTAAAATTTAGACCTAGATTTTTGGATATGTATTAATTCATCATATAATCGAAATTTTGGAAAGAGCCAAAACACGATTGTGACACATTTCCTCGATAGAAAAAAAATCCGAAGTAACCTCTGTTTTTTCTTCAGAACTCTTGTAACTTCTAAACGGTAAATAGTAGAAATTTTAAACTTCATATAAAGAAAGACATTAATGTTTTCTAGAGACTGTAAAGACAAATTTTTAAAAACTCAATTAATTAATTTTAAATAAGCCTAAATGTGTTTTGGCGCTTACGACGTTAAAAATTCGCCGTGTTCACGGTGTCCCATCTCTGTCTCTCGCAAGAGGGATTGATATATGCGTCGCACGGGTGGGGCGGGCTCAGTCGGCCGCTTACTCTTGTCTGGGACGGATCTACGCTCGTCGAGATCTCGCGCGCAACCCATCGAAATAATATTACTACGTATAGAAATGACAGCGCCTTCAAATTTTGGCGCCGCGTTCGGCCGTGCGGGGCGCGCCCCTCCCTGGCCCCGCCCCCAACCGAGTCATAGAATATGACATTACTACGCAGGGGCGACACTTTGTTTATATTCTGCCTATTGGACATCTAACTGATTATTTTATTTTATTACAATATTTTATTTTACTTAATAGAATAAACTTAATAGAAAATAGGTATAATATTAGCTTTATAGGTAGGAAGCTACATTACATTTTTGTTCTTAACTTAATATTAGTCAAAAATAAACTGAGATTAAATCAAAACTTTATAATGAAGCTATTTATATATTGAAGTATTTTGTAATATATGATTATCCCAGGACAAAAAATTGCGTGGCATCAATGAAATCGGTACTAAAAAACATAGTTATGATGTTCTAACCTTTTTTTCTGGTTAGGTGAAATGGAAATCTATGTGTAGCACTAAATATTTTATTTATAGGATTAATAGGAACTTCAAAAAAAATTTATTAAACCTCGAAATTTTTCATCGCCGTGTTTGTCCACACGTCACCTTGGTGTATTATTTCATTGATAAAAATCTATTGGTTATATTTATTTAAAAAACCTAGTTATTATTTGAAACGTGAATAGTTAAAGTATTGTTATGGAATACATTTATTCAAATATTTAAACAATACAACGAATGGTTAATAAAAATTCATTTGTCCCAGAACTACCTTTAATCGCCGTCGCCTAAACATTTTTGAAAATTTGGTCTATCTAACGACTTGCGGTCCCATCCCCCTGTGCACCAAACGTTGCATATTAGTGCCGCCTAAGTGCTCGACGTGGAAGGACGTCCACCACGTGCTGCGTTTTCGTGCCATAAATGAAAGTATTCCATTTTATGAACTGTGGACATTTTTTCTTTCATTGCCGTGGACAGGTATAACTTCTATTTGAATAAGTTTGTCCTCTAAATTAGGCATTCGATAGAACGCCATTTATTTTATCTTTATTTGTACAGTGTTCATTACTTCGAATAATTAGTAGATTTTTGTTATTTTATATTTTTTGCCTTGATTTTCATCTCCGTGCTTTCATTTCCGTGGTTTCCGTGGCCAAAAATTGCTATGGCGATGAAAAAAAACCACGGCAATGAAAAAAATTTCATCGCCATGCCTTGTAAAATAATTTAGTGTCATTGCCGTGGGCAAGTGTTTCATTTCCGTGACTTATGTTTTCATCGCCATGGTATGATTAGGCAAAGAAAACATACATCAGTTTAAACTATCAGTTATCAGTTTATATATGTCTGACAGCGGATTAACTACATCCGCTGTCAGAGGCCGATGCTAAAAAACAGAATATTAGGAGGATAGTAAACATTGAGAATCGAATGAATGAGGTCCTGCATTATTTTAATGAGAAGCAAGAAGTTGTCTTGGTGAGGTCTTGATAAAGTAAAGATAGGTAAATAAAGAGGTCTTGGTGGTAAAAGTAAATAGAATAAGTAAATAAAGACTGGACTGTAGGTAGACTCGCAACACTTCTTAGAGACCTCAATACTACAGTCTTTCTTTCCTAATTCTACTCCCATTCTTCCTTTGTCTGGGAGAAAGATTGGATAGATATTACCAAATCTTACTCCCAAACATAAACTTTGAATGGAACCAAGCCATTGTTTGTGGTATGGGAGGAATTTGTAGGATCCGTTGGAGAAACACAGTCTGGGTATACCTTTCCCTCTCGGGACAGGCGTGTATCTATTGTATGTAAGTATAATACTCAGGTAAGTACCTATATAAAATAGGTATTATGTTTTTGGACTTTTTCATTTCCGTGGATTGATTCTTTCATTCCCGTGGCACAGTTGTTTCATTGCCGTGCCTGCACGTTTCATTGCCGTGCACGCATGTTTCATCGCCGTGATACGAATTTTTTAACGTTGTATATCTCGTTAGTTTTTTAAGTTATCTGCTAGATATTAAGTAAGAATACATACATTATCAAAAACTTTAATAAACGCGAATAAAAAATAAAAAAAACTTAGACATAAAAAAAACCACGGAATGAAGATTTTAAAGGACCTGTTGAAATTCACCCATATATGCAATAACTAGGAGACGGTCGCCTGCCAGACAAGACAACTCCTCTTGTTGAATGGTAACGTATCTTTACTCCGAAACTTGTTTGCCCGAATTTCATTTGTTCGAAAATGGTTCGTCGAAATTTAAAATGCTGTTTCGTTTTCCATCTTTTTGTTTTCTAGAAACTATTTTTTTTACTTAGTAACTTTATCCACATTTACGTATTTTTTACCTACTATATAAAAATATTTTGGAAATATAGTTTAAAAAATCAATATTTAAATTACATATTATTTTAAAAAAAGAATTATGAAAATCGGTCCAAAATTGAAGGAGTAATCGGCGGACCTCCAAAAAAAAAACAATGAAACATAAAACCTCCTCCTTTTTTGAAGTCGGTTAAAAAAAAAGCAAAAAATTTTTCAGAAATAAGTACCTAAATTATATTATAAATTATTATTATTGCTACCAGAGCTTGTAGATCCTAGGCATACAAGAAATATGGCAATTCGTGAGCCAAGTTATGTCATTCGTAAAGGTAAAGAAAATAAAAATGTTGACACCATCGAAATAATATTACTACGTATATTATTTCGATGGTTGACACAAATGAGACAAATGCGGGTTGTAATAATGTGAAGATTATTGCCTTAGAGAAATTTTAAAACTATAACTTTTAAAATTTCTCTAATGCTTTATTATTAGTTATTAGTTCTTTTATAATTAAAACGATTTAAAAAGTACGTGATTTGCATCTAATTAGAATTTATTATTAATTAATTATATTCTAGACAACATTTTCGTATATTTCAAAATTGGCTCAGCCTGTAGTGTGGTACTGCATATGCACAGTCTTCAGAAGAAGCCACAGAAAATTTTCATAACATAACTTTGAATAAGTATTTGAATGAAACGATGAACATTCCTTATTATAACAGCTTTAGTATGTAATCCCATTGTTTTAACATTTTACTAAAATATTCCTTACAATGACATTAGCTCTTAGACTATAAAGTAAAACGCAGTGTGTGTAATGTTTTATTCGATTGCAAAAAGTATTTTGTCTGTAAAACTATTTAAAATTTAATATGTACTTATGTAAGTAATTATTTTGCTTATTTATCAATATATTTAGTTATAGACCAAATATCGACTGTCTTGTATTTCATAACTAATATTAAAATAAATAGACACAGGTATTCATTTACTATATTAGTTAAGATAAACTTATATAGCTACTAAACAAACAATAACAAGTGAACAGCGAAACGTATCGTATTTCCGACGAAAGTATTTTCAAAACTTCGCGGGAAAACGGCGGTCCGGCCGGCACGCGCGCGAGTGCAGCGCCGCCGCGGCGGCACTCGCGCAACTTTTGGCTAGGCCCCGCCCCTTTCGTTTCAATTATTTTACGGCATAGCGTCTTAATGGCCGTTTTTTTTTTCTATTTCAAGCCAATATAGGCATGGGTTACGAAGTAACTATTAAGTAATCTGTGGCATGGGTAACACTGCTACGCCGCCCAATTGCGCCAACTCCGTTTATTGCGCCAAGTGTTAATTCACTTCATTGTAAAAAAAACAGTAGTTAAATAATGTCACATCGTACCTATCATATAGCACAGGACATATTAAACCGCCGGCGGCGGCGGGGCGGTGTCGACACAAACATTTTCGAGTCGTCTAGGCGGAGGAGCAGCGGAGTCTAAACGCGCCTAATTCGGTCCGAAATGGTGGTAGTTCATAGAGTAACTTATTTATATTTAATATAGAATGTTAATATATTATAACGTGTCTGTGCCCGTGAGGGCCTACAGAATAAAATATTTTTAAATTATACTTTGACTTCGGTCACTGGATTCGGCGCTTGTATTCGGTTCACATTTCCACGGCTAACCGCTAACAGAAAACCAGTATCGTCCTACGCCTAGACGGACATTGTTAATTCTAAGCGAGAAAGCCTTTCGCTTCCATAACTGCCCGATGATATAATAGCACACAAGACCGCAATGGTTTGGCTATAAATGTAAAAAAAAATACACGTCTTTTGAGCCTTTTATGAATATCATATTTTCACAACTCTCCGAGATATAAGGGGATCGCATTTTTTCGTGAAATCGGAGCCTATACTGGAGCGAACGAAAAGACATTTCCAATGTCAAAATTCTAAACGCCATTATTCAATGTTTCACATTTTGTAACGCTATGGCGCAATTTTGAATTAACTCAATGATGCACAGTGAACCTAAGTTATTGAGTTAAAGCAAGAAATGCTGAGTTACCCTATTTCTAAAGCCAATACACCCTCATAATTACAGTGAGTGGCAACAAAACAGGCGAGATGGAACTGTAATGCGTTACCCATTGTTTTCGAGCCCTTTGTATGTGCCGAGGTCATCTCACATTATAGCGCGCTTTCATTGTTTTTATTGTAAGCTGCTTTATTTCGCTGACTTTTACAAAGTTTTGAAAGAAATAATGACTTTTTAACATTTATAAAAATGTATTTAATTTGCATACATAAATAACTTTTCATAGAAAATGCTTGATCCCTTGTAAAGTGGGATAAGCGTAAGATCAAAATTGCAAGGAATAATGAATCGAATCATTTAGAACGCATTGTAATAAAATAAATAAATAGTCTCAACATATAGTTACTGTTAGTGTAAGATCTATAAAAACCTGTGTATCAATTATGTATAACTTGCTTTTTGCCCGTGACTTCTTTCGCGTGAAGTTCCGGCCCCGTTCCCGTGGGAGCCACATTTAATTTCGGGAAAAGCTATAGCCTATGTCACTCCCTGATAATGTAGCTTTCTACTGATGAAATAATTTTTGAAATCGATCCTGTAGTTTCGAAGCCTATTCAATGCAAACAAACAAACAAACAATCAAATCTTTCCTCTTTTTGATATTAGTATAGATAAACATCAGTATGTTTTCATAACTCGGACGTATTACTATTACCTGCAGCTCCCGACAGTACATGGCGACCAGGACCACAGATTACTTAATAGTTACTGCCAGGACGTCAAACTAAAAAAAAAAAAAAGAGATAGGTAGTTAAAATCTTAATAATGTGGCATTAAGATCAAAATGCATTTCTGCAACTGTTTGCAAAGTTGCGTATGGTTGCGTGAAAAAGTTACAAAATAAATTAAACCTTAAATGTGTTAAACATTCTTGATCACAATATTCGAAAAAACTACTTGTACCGTAAACATAGAGAAAATGTCGTATCTTTTTCACTTCCTTTTCAATTATGACCTCACGAACTTTTGGAACCACGCCAGCCACGTCCATCCCGATTTTTTGCTGACTAATTGGTTCTAAAACGTTTTCTGAAGGTCTTGGCACATTACGCGACACGACATCGGCTCAACTGCAATGTAATACATTGAAATGTGAACTTTGTATTCATATAATATGTTAAGAGAGGTAGGCACAGCGGATAATCCGTTCAAATGAGAGCAGCCCGTCTAGGGAAGGACCTCCACCTTACAAAGATCGTAGCCAAATAGCATTGGTCTCGGCCAAGTTCTGTTCCTACGGTGAGTAAGGTCTCCAGAGCTCCACTTTTTACAGAGTCGGCAACGCGCGAATGATATCCACGGTATTGTCGGTATCGCAAGCGTCCATAGGCTTCTTGCCGGTTCTTCTTAGCACAAATCTGCCGTCTGAACTGGTGGTAGGGAAAAAAAAGTGACGACTCGAAAGTGCTTGTAATATGCCTATTTTAATAAAAATATTTTGATTTGATGTGATTTGGTGACTGCTTAAGATCAAGCGGGTCGTATGCTTGTTTGTCACCTTAGTGGTATAAAAAAAGTAGATATTTAATTAGAAAGAACCGGACAACGCGTTGACGCCTACTGGTCTTCTCCAAGAAAGTAGGAAGCTTGTTCATTAGGTGTGGAACAGATACTGTGTAATAGCTTTTGCCAAATCAAGGTATATCGTTCATTTGGTTATCTATTTTGTCGAAGGAAGTAAAGTCAAGCATCGCATCGTCTGTTGAATGGCCTGATCTAAAACCATATTGTGTGATGCAGAATAGATTATTTCCTTCCAGACATTTAACAAGACGTTTATTAATTAAACGCTCGAAAATCTTTGAGAAGGTTGTTGAAAGATCGCTATTGGTCTGTAATTATTGACGCAGTCTCTGTCTTTGAGGGAGTGATACTTCGAGCTAAGCTAGCCTACTTCATAAATAATCTTCATCATCATCATCTCAGCCACAAAGAGTCCACTGCTGGACATAGAACTCCCCAAAAATGCTCTACCACACCATTAAAATATTAAGTTTCGGTGTTCATTAGAATTTAATATTTTATTAATGTAAGTGAAACGTATTTTTTTCTTTTGAACTGTATTTACATTCAACAATTCATACCTATTTTATTTTATTTCAGCATCAAAGCTTTGAATAATCATCGATTAATAACAAAAATAAATAATGAATAATACTTTCTTAAACAACAAACTGTATAATATCATTATCGGCTGTTTACAAGTACATTAATCACTTTTTCAATTAAATTTCTAATTTGCGTATGTATTTCCCCTGAGAAGACTCGGTAGCTAATTGCCATATACATAATTTAATATGCAACGTGCTCTGGCAGAATTTAACATGTACAAATCTGAAAGCAAAAATGAAAAATATGTTTTGAAGTGAAAACAATATTTCTTCTTCTTATCGGTGTCAATGACTCAAATCAAACCCTCACACACTAATGGCAAGATGTTCACTTTAAACTTTTGTTTGCTGATTACAGGCTGATTCAGTTGAAACAATAAAATAAAGAAATTCTTCACAATTCACACAGCGCCCTGTTTTCCACCTAGTTACATTGTAGTTACATTGATGTAACTAGTTGGACATTTTTATTCCTAGTAGTTACATTATTTCAAAATGTTTCTTAGCGCCACCTGGTCCCAAAGTAAGTTAGGCTTAACCGTTTGTGTTATGTGTAACAGACAAGGGATTAATATCCTAATAACACTAATATTTTACCTACTAATATTATTTATACTAATATTTTAAAGGCGAAAGTTGTGTGTATGTTTGTTATTTCTTCACGCTGAAATGGCTGGGCCAATTTTTATAATATTCGGTATGTAGGTAGCTGATACCTTGGTTTTTTTATTTTTTTATTAATTGAAAAGTTCAGTTCGGGTGTACGAACACCCTTTTCTGAGACACCGGACTGTTGCGGGACCGTAGGGCTCTCACCGCCGATACCTTGGATTAACACATAGGGTACTTTTTATCCCGAAAAGTACGCGATTCCTGTAGGCTTTGATCAAACATCTGATATAGATGGCGCTGCTGTGCATAAATAAATACACGCAAACTAAGTTGCGCGGGTTTCACTATATTTAAAGTACTTATAATAATATAGTAAACACTCAAACTCGCGATAAACTCAAATGCGATCGTATAAATATTTTCCCCGTGCGGAAATCGAACCCGTGCCCGATGCTGAAAGTAGGGTCACAAATAATCCGCAACCTAGCTGTATTTTTTTTTTGAAATTAAAACGTAAAGACTTTATACTTAAAATTAATTAGCGTTAATACTTAAAATTAAAATTAGCGTTCCCTAATTAACTAAATCTCGTATACAGAAGTTCTTTGGACATGGGACGTGAAGAGGAAGTGCCGATGCCGTGGAGCGCTTGGTAGTGCAGGGCTGCAGATCCAGAGGACGATCTCCTCTGCGCTGGACCGACCAGCCCCCTTACTCTTGACGATAATTCCGCTCGATCGCTATTGGATTGTTACTTTTAAGTACTTTTTACAGCTAGACTAGCTCTAACTATATACTAAACTAAATGAAATCGGATTGTATGCTAACCAAATAGTTAGTAAAGTATAAAATTTCAATGATACGAATTAGGATTGCAATTGTTATCAATCTATAAACCGTAAATCCCATTATGATTTTCATTTAACTCCCCTCCCCTCATTTCAATTTGCGCTCGTCTCATACATCACGACGTAAAATAATAACTGTGAACATTTTTCCTTGCCATAAACTTGATTTAATGCGCAATTTTATGAAATCCTGCACTATGAATATGCATAAATCTCTATAATGTAGAATGAATCGTTTTATTGTACGTATTACGCTATTATATTAATGGAAAACTATTAACCTTTAAGATAAGTAGATAGACACATCGGAATTAATTAGATTTTTAAACCTATTCTTATACCTTTAAAAATGTCATATCAAAGGCGTGGTTTGATTTGGCTCCTTGAACTGTACCTGGATTTTTATTTATGAAGAGTAAATCTTACTAGCTTCTTTTCCTTTATAATAATAGTACAACTTTATTAATAAAATAGCATGAAATCCCAAATATTTTTTTTCAGTTTTATATGTAAGTAAGTAATATTTTTTTCACCTCACAAGCTCGGAAAGAATCTGTTTGTCATTCGAAATCTGAGCGCAAAAGTGCATTTTGTGCCCTAGCGTGAAAAGTATTTTTAAAATTCGAACCTTTCTATTCTTTAATTTTTTATACCGCAAGTCCTCTGAAAATGCATTAATACTTATTTCATTCCAGTGCGCCAACCTTATTTTTAGAATAATCGAACTGGCCAGCACGACACCGCATGAAAAAAATAAACACTTATTTAATATATTATTTGCGTTTTTCTTGCACCTAGGATTTTCCTCGCTGTTGTGAGGTGAAAAATTTTGTGTTTCGCTCGGCAGCAAAGTTATTCTGCGTCTCGTACCTTTGAAACCCTCGCTACGCTCAGGATTCTATATTTGAACCACTCGCTTCGCTCGTGGTTCAATCCTAGAATCCTTCGCTAGCTCAGGTTTCAATTTAAGTACTCGCGCCAAAAAACAACTTTGCAGCCTTGCATAACAAATAACTATTTCACCTCACAAGCTCGGAAAGAATCTGTTTGTCATTCGAAATCTGAGCGCAAAAGTGCATTTTGTGCCCTAGCGTGGAAAGAATTTTTAAAATTCGAACCTTTCTATTCTATAATTTTTTATACCGCCAGTCCTCGCAGGTGGACCTTGGTCGTGGTCCACCTGCGAGGACCACGACGGGCGGACGGGCTCTGAAAATGCATTATACTTATTTCATGCCAGTGCGCCAACCTTATAGAATTAGAATAATCGAACTGGCCAGCACGACACCGCATGAAAAAAATAAACACTTATTTAATATATTATTTGCGTTTTTTGACGACCTCCGTGGCGTAATGGTTACCACGCCAGACCGCCACCCAGGAGGTCCCGGGTTCGATCCCCGGTCGGGTCATGATGAAAACCGAACTTTTTCTGATTGGCCTCGGGTCTTGGATGTTTATCTATATATGTTTCTGTTATAAAATATAATATCGTTGAGTTAGTATCCCATAACACAAGTTTCGAACTTACTTTGGGGCTAGCTCAATCTGTATGAATTGTCCCTATATATTTATATTTATTTTCTTGCACCCAAGTATTTTCCTCGCTGTAGTGAGGTGAAAAGTTGTGTGTTACGCTCGGCAGCAAAGTTATTCTGCGTCTCGTACCTTTGAAACCCTCGCTACTCTCAGGATTCTATATTTGAACCACTCGCTTCGCTCGTGGTTCAATCCTAGAATCCTTCGCTAGCTCGGGTTTCAATATAAGTACTCGCGCCAAAAAACAACTTTGCAGCCTTGCATATCAAATAACTATTTCACCTCACAAGCTCGGAAAGAATCTGTTTGTCATTCGAAATCTGAGCGCAAAAGTGCATTTTGTTCGCTAGCGTGGAAAGTATTTTTAAAATTCGAACCTTTCTATTATTTAATTTTTTATACCGCTAGTCCTCTGAAAATGCATTAATACTTATTTCATGCGCATGCCAGTGCGCCAACCTTATTTTTAGAATAATCGAACTGGCCAGCACGACACCGCATGAAAAAAATAAACACTTATTTAATATATTAGTTGCGTTTTTCTTGCACCTAGGATTTTCCTCGCTGTAGTGAGGTGAAAAATTTTGTGTTTCGCTCGACAGCAAAGTTATTCTGCGTCTCGTACCTTTGAAACCCTTGCTACGCTCAGGATTCTATATTTGAACCACTCGCTTCGCTCGTGGTTCAATCCTTCGCTAGCTCAGGTTTCAATTTAAGTACTCGCGCCAAAAAACAACTTTGCAGCCTTGCATAACAAATAACTATTACTCTAGATTTATTTCTTGTTTTCTTGTTCATTCAGACAAAACTTCAACACGACCTTCAGTATTGAAGAGCACGACAAAGAAGCAGACAACTTAATCATCCTTTTTAGGTAGGGCGAGACTGCACATCCATGTGCATCAATAAATAATTACAATATCAATATTCAACAATATTTTATACTGTAATTTTATAAAAAGCCTACTATACCTTTTAATACTTGATACAGACCTATTTTATTAATAGTTCGGAATAATATCACACCACTTACAAAGATTGTCTGCTCAGCTCAGGAAGCAAATGTCAAAATAAATAGTTGTATTCAATCTTATAGTATGTCATATGTCACTCCCTTGTGATATTACTGTCATGTGTATCTTTTCCAGTTTGTGACAACCCTAGACACGTATCTTTAATTCGGTGTATCAGCATTTTGTTAATGAAAGATATTTTCTTAATAGTTAAAAGAATAAATATTGATTTATCGTGTAATAAAATAAATCTAATAGCAATTCGGATAATCGAATATTCGGTTAGTCGAATGTATTGTCTTACATTTTTTTTTTCAAATAATTTCATTTGGATTTTGCTAACCATAATAAAGGTTATTGATTTTTCTCTTTTACCATAAGCATAGAATAAGTAATAACCCGAGGTAGAATGGACACTCTCCGTCCCGCACCGGACCGAGTTACCGCATCCCTGCCGCACCCGAGGAGCCCTCGAGGAGCCCTCAGTCGCAAAGGTGTGCGTTTAGTGAACGAATGTGTTTACGTGTGCGCATACGTGTGCGCGTGTACAGACGACATTGGCCTATGTAGTAGTAATAGGTGATTATTTCACGCGCGTTGTATGGAGTGTCCGGGCTGGGCCATAAGTTTATTATCATTACGAAAAAAGATAAAATCTAAATTTTTGATACGATGTATTTTTGGTTATAAGCTAGTAGGTCCCCTACATATTAACTCCGAAGGGGTATTAAGCCAAGTAAATATTTTAAATTATGGCATTTCGCGTGTTACATATTCAAATTCGCCAGGTCACTACAAAACGTGAGCAACTATGCCACATAATTTTGATATGTATTATGCTTCCTATAAATTCGCACCATGTCTTCTCTATTTAGTATGTGTTGACGTCCTTATGATCGAACACGAACAAAAAACTCGGACGAAGCACTCTGTTAAGGTATTCCACTTACCAAATATATTTGTCCAAAATTGTTGCTTTTAAATTTGACGAAGTCGTCCAATTTCTTGGTTCTTTAATGTACATTAAATACATGGAATACCACCTTGAGATGCGTTTTTAATTTAAAAAATCTTACAATCTAGCATTTTTCTTTGCATAAACTTACGTCTGCTTAGACAAGAAAAATGAAAATATATTCACGAGGAAGCTGTGCTTATAAATTTTTAATTTTCCACTGGTTGGTTAAGTGAGAGCTCTATCGGGCTTCCAATATCCATAATAGTTAATGTTATTACATTTCATGCTAGGCTATGCACAATTTAATTCAATTCGATCAATATCGAAGGGTTAGCTATAAATCAATATATTTTTTTATGTGATACAGCAAGCAAACAAGCGGACCACCTGATGGGAAGTAGTTATCGCCGCATACGAACATCAATAACACCTGTTATAAGGAAGGGAATAGACAGAGAAGGGAAAAGTGTTGGTCTTCCGGATCTGTCACTCACGTTTGTTTCACGATCCTGTGGCACTTATTATTAGTTTATTTTATATTAATACTAGGTGATGTCCGCGGTGTTACTCGCGCTTAATTTTATGCACAGCAGCGCCATCTATATCAGACCAAATCCTACGGGAATCGCATATTTTTCGGAATAAAATGTACCCTATGTGTAAATCCAAGAGATCAGCTACCTACATAATAAATATCATAAAAATTGGTCCAGCCATTTCTGCGTGAAGAGGTAACAAACATACACACAAACTTTCGCTTTTATAATATTAGTTATTATTAATTATTAATAACACAACGCGAAAGTTTAAAAGAACTGCCCCCCTATTCTCGTAACAAAAACTGTTTCAATTTCATCTCAAACTCACACACTCGCTCAATTCCTATTTTGTATGCTATCTGGTTTATATGACAAGTTAATAATTAAAATGAACAATCCATAAAACGCAGAATAACTGGTGAAAGAAGCACGCTAAAACTTAGTCACAATTCTAACTAAAAACTACATATTATTTTCGAATTAAAAATGTATTTCAACACAAGAGATAAACGAATCTACATAATATTTTGCATTTCAGGTATACGTTATGAAAATTCTTCCGTACCGAATTATATTTGTGGCGGACGCGGTTTCCGCGTGACGGGGCACGTGTAACACACACGGACAGTGACATTTTGCCGCAATGAGGGTTTTCACGAAAATTTACACCACTGGTTGGCGCCACTTTGGCAAGAGATCTTCTTCTTCTTCTTTCTTAATTAATGGCGTTTCTGTATTGTCTTAACGACACATAGACAATTTCGCCAATGTCGAGTATTTTAAATAAACACTTTTTAACAAAAAAGTACACTTTAAAAGGGCAACGTGGTACGTACGTACGTTGAGGATCCGAGGCTGCCATCTTGACGACCTTCGTTGACAAGGCGGCGATCTCGAATCAAGATAATCAAGCAAGAGATCTCATTACTAACAATCCGCGCTGTTAAAAGCGTCAACGTCAAAAAAATCATACACGAATATTTATGCGCTATGACACTTTTGACAGGTTTCTGGACTTGACGTCTCAGCGCTGCCGCCTAGTGGGTGTCATTTCAGGAAACCCTCATTGTGAATTATGTGTTGCTGAACACGTAGGAATATTCTATTTCACCAAGACCATTTGGCTATGAATGTTGTAAGGCACATTGTATATGTGTGCGTGAGCGATTTTACGAGCGTTTCCGAGGTTACGCACACTACAATAATGTGCATGTGAACATTACAACATTCATAGTCAAATGCTCTTCGTGAAATAGAATATCAGCATATGACATTGGTCAAATTAGGAAGAGGATAGGAGATTTGATTTGAAAAATCAATCCCAATATGATATTTTTAATTTTCTCTGCATAAATTCGGTGGAATTGGATCGAGCGGAGAGCGGATCATGCTCTCACAGCTTGAGCATCACAGTGGGGCAATTCACGTAACAAGAACCGATTTTAGTTCCATTCAACGACACTCGCTGTCTCACTCATACAAAATAGGAATTGAACGGGACAGCGAGTGTCGTTGAATCGAACTAGAATCGGTTCTTGTTACGTGAATTGCCCCACAGTTCCTTTCCGCTTTAGTGCCAGCTTTGCAACAAGAGATCTCTTGTCTTCTCTTCTATTTTTTGAAAACCGAACCTTAAATTGATATTTTACATAATCTGTCAACAAATTATAAAAAAAACATGACTATCAATGTTTTTCAAAATTCGAAACTCTAAACTCAAACGTTTCAGAAATATTACATTTAAAAATTTCGAATTCAAAAACAATACGGTAAATAATATAGGCTACGGTGATGCATACCATCAGGCGGGCCGTATGCTTGTTTACCAACTTTGTGGCATAAAATATCGTCAAAAGCCAGAACTGTCAGAAGTGTAATTCATTTTATTACTATGAAAACTAAACGGCAGTGTGTCACATTTGTCTGCCGCATACAGGCAACTTTTAAATTTTAAACGAGGTTTGTTTGGAGCTGTTGTATGAATCGCAGTGTGTGTTATGATGAGTTTCAAATTAAATGTGAATCAGGCAACAGAATAAATCAGAAGTTTTACAAAACCGCTCGTTAAAATTACATAAACGAAAAAAAAAAACATACAATGAAACATAGAACCTCCTTTTTTGAAGTCGGTTAAAAATAGAATACCTACATCATTAGTTAAATTGTTTAAAAAGATTATATTACCCAACTTTTACAAAATCAAAATTCTTATTTAATTTTAATGATGCGTGTATAATAAGGCGTATTTTTTTCGAGGTCCTTTACATGTAAAGTGGAAATGGTTTTTATGCCTATTCCTACCTAAATTGACAGAGTTTCTTTCAGCATTTCTTCTCGTCAAGGTCACTTGACGTGTGCAAGAGATACCTACATAATATTAATACATTCATTTCATACATATATACTACTGTGATGTGACAGCGTACAGAAAAACAAAATTGTTTTTGTTGCGCTGATAATTTTTCATTTTGTATTGATGTAATGTAACGTTTTATAAATAAAATAAAATTCATATAAAATTTGACCAAGGTCCTCTTGGTGTGTTCATAACTGCTTTGTAGGCGGCGAAAATCCGTTGCAAAAACAGCCTAATTATAGTCGGTACAAACAGAAAAAGGAAAGTGAGCAAAATAGAGCAATTACAGAACTGTAACTATTCATAACTCACCACTAACTGTTCAACAAAGTTGTATCTGTAAACGGCCCTAGTTTTGCAATGGAAAATTATGAATTGTTAACACTTTACAAAGACATAAAACTAAATAGATACCACATGTTTATACTGTTGCCACATCCACATGTAAAAACCAAGCATGTCAAACAGTCGAATTCAATTGATATAACATTATTAACATGATCCCTTTCACTCAAAACTCTTCGATATACAAAAGTGACTAAGTACTAAAGTGACATAAATTTATGCCACTGGCTCTACAAGATTAAAAAAACAGATAGCAGAAGAATAGGACAGAAATAGGACTCCGGGTAGCGGGCCTTGTCGACCTAGTAATTCTGACATTTTGCGAGTCGTAGGAAGCCGCTGGATGCAGGCCGCTGCCAACCGGTTGCGTTGAAAAGGTACAGGGGAGGGTTATGTGATATGTCCATCAGTGGACTTCTTGTGGCTGAGATGATGATGATTATGATGACGTTTTTTTTAACAGACTTACCAACGTTATATATCTCTCTCATAATATTACGTTTGCATAATCATATGTCTGCTATATTTTTAGACCTCTGACGGCAATAAAAGCTCTTTAGAGGCATCATGTTCCAACCATCACTCAAAACTGCCGTTTCTGTGTGGGTGGCGGCAATATTTCTATATATAGACGGCATCTATTTACGTCTATATCAGTGTTTCAATTTAATATTTTCCTGTCTTTTGTTAAATGATTTTCAACTCTACCTAAGTTATATTATTAAGTGTGAATATCTAAGAAATGTTTTGCTACTCAACTATCACCTTTGTTGAAGTAATAAATGAAAGAGGTTTTAGTACAAAGGTCATTTAAAATAAAAAATGTATGCTGTAGTTGAATTAACCACTTTGTTTGCTTATAGCAAACTCGGTTAAAGCCAAACCAGTTTTAGTTTTGCTCAAAACTAGAGAACTTTTTTCAGGGAAGTGGACGGTGAAAATTAGTCAATCGTCAAGTCGATAGAAATAATATTTAATTTTTCATATTAGTATGTTATAATATTTCTTAAAATTCCAAGATTTTACAGCTTTTTGTTACAATAGAGGGAGTCGTCGATTAGTCAGTCAGTCAGTCAAGTCGACTCAATGTGTACTAATTCTGTTGAAATGAAATGAAATGAACAAAAAAACCATTCAATGCTTCACTCCATTCGGCCTTCGCTTCGGTCGGCATTCGGCCGATTGTCTTTTTTTTTAATTTACTTTAACGAAAAATAACTCAAAATTTGTAAAGCAACATATTTTGTGTTGAGATAACATTACATTCTTCACGTTATGATAATTATTATCTATCTGCAAACCGAAGAACTTCTAAAATATTATAAATTCAATTCAAATTCAAAATATTTTTATTCAAATAAGCCTAATATAAGCTCTTTCGAATCGTTCTCTTTTGAAAAGTTCGAATATATCATAAAAACACGTACAAATCTCAATATTTATTGCTTCTTATGTCCGTCTGTCCGTCCGCGGTCTAGCGCTTAGACGCTTGATGCTAGAAAGCTGTAATATAGTATGTATACTCATATTGACAATGCTAACAAAGTGGTAGAACAAAACTTGGAAAAATATTTTTTTTGGGTGCCTCCCAGGTAAAGAGGGAATAATTTTTTTTTTCACACCGACCCCATGTTGTGGGGTATCGTTAGATAGGTCTCTTAAAAACATTGAGGACGTGGGAAGATCTTTTTCTGATACAATGATCCGTTTTCGAATTATTTACATTTAACATGTCAATTTTTGTTTTGCACGTTGCCCCCCCCCCCCCCCTCTATCTCCGAAAGTCTTGTGTTTAGAAATTTGAAAAAAATCATGGTAGTACTCCATATAGTGAACCTACAAGGAAAAATATAACGGTTAAGTAGGCAGTACTAGTTACCGAGTAATAGCCGACGAACTTATGACGTAAAATTTCTTTGACGAAAACGCACAAATGTCATAGAATATGGCATGTACTTACTCATCTCCAAGCAAGAAACGCGTAGCCAATACGGAACCCTACATTGTACGTGGCCCGACACGTACTTGCCCGGTTTTTTATTATTAATATCATTTAACCAATGCCCATTTATCCGAATAAATTAATGGACATTATCACACTACAAATGATAATTAATTCGTACCAAATTAAGCTGGGGCGGCGGAATTAATATCCTGAGTCGCGAAACGTATATTGAATTAGTTGTCGATGAGTTTTAATTATATCGTACAAAATGGTTTAGGTTTTATTACGAAGATAAATATTTAATATAAATGTAATACAAATTTAATTTAAAAAAAATCTAAGGTGGCAAACAAGCATACGGCCCGTCTGATGGTAAGCAGTCACCGTAGTCATAATACATGTTTAATATGTATATAACTTACTTACTTACTAGGTTGGCGCGAGAACCCAAAGTGGGTTTTGGCCTCCGATAATAAGATTCTCCACTTTGGTCTGTCCTGCGCTACCTCCCACCACTCCTCCTCGTGGAGATTGCTCAGGTCCTTCTCAACCTCGTCCCTCCAGCGATATCGGGGACGGCCAACTGGGCGTCGCCCCTTTGGCCGTCCCAAATATGCTCGTTTCAGCGCCCGATCCTCTCCCATTCTTTCCACGTGTCCGAGCCAGCGGAGTCTGTGTGACTTTGTCTCGCCGATGATATTTGGCTCGGCCACTAGGTCTTCTATCTTAATGTTTTTTCTCATTCTCCACGTGCCGTCCTCTCTTCTCACCTTTCCCAGTACCTTCCTCAAGATCCTTCTCTCGGTGACTAGAAGCTTCTGTTCTTCTTTAAGGGTAAGTGTCCAAGTCTCACAGCCGTACATCAAAATTGGTCGTATGACAGTCTTGTATATACGAAGCTTATTATATAACATATAAAATATTTTGATATAAGTATCGTATCGGTAATATAATCGTATTTTTTTAAATGTCATACAGTAGACAAACAAGCAAGCGGGCCACCTGATGGAAATTGGTCACCGCTGCCTATGGACATCAGTAACACCAGGTGCGCTACTAATACGTTATCCACCAAGGAGGTTGAAGAAAAGGAAGGAGGAAGGGAAGGGAAAGAAGGAGGGGGAAAGAGGGGATAGAGAAGGAGTCGGGCTTACACTGAGCAAAATTATGTTTGTTTGCCAAATATCAAATATTAGAAATATTAGAAGCCGTAAATCTTGAATAGTTGATATCGATGACTAATAATAAAGTATCGACTGTCGACAATCGACAATGATAAACAACACTACAACGAAAAGGCATTTCCTCGCAATATGTCACTCCCACTATAGAATGTGACATATTGCGTTGCGAATGAAGCGTGACGTCACAACTCATACTATGTTGTGCTTAATAGGAAATTATATTGTTCAATGAAACGATTAGCATAAAGTTAATAAAGGAATAGCAGCTTTCAGGCAAGTATTCAAACTGAAACTACTATCTATACTAATATTATAAAGAGGAAAGATTTGATTGTTTGTTTGTTTGTTTGAAATGAATAGGCTCCGAAACTACTGGACCGATTTCAAAAATTATTTCACCAGTAGAAAACTACATTATCAGGGAGTGACATAGGCTATAGCTTTTCCCGAAATGCAATGTGGTTCCCACGGGAACGGGTCCGGAAATTCACGCAGACGAAGTCGCGGGCAAAAAAGCTAGTTATGCTATAGCCTATGTAACTCGCCTGATAATGTAGCTTTCCAATGGTGAAAGAATTTTTTAAACCGGTCCAGTAGTTGCGGAGCCTATTCATTTCAAACAGACAAACAAACCATCAAATCTTTCCTCTTTATAATATTAGAATAGATGTGCATTTGATAAGATAAAAAAACAGTTTCTCATGTAAGTTTCCGTTGAACTCATGTTAGCAGCTAGATAGACAGTTTTTGTTCATTCAAAAACTATTTTAAGTCATTTTATCTCATAGGAAGGTTAGCAATTTACCTATGAATCAGTAAAATCTATCTTCACTTTTAAAGATTTTTGAAGTGAAAACTTCTTTATCATAACTAGCTTGGCACTTTTTTTAGATGGGTAAAAAATGTTAAACTGCCGTCAGATCCGTAGCCTGATCGAAAAGTAAGATTCCCTAAACATTCTGAAATATTCAAAAATGCACAACGTTGATGTTTTCACTTCTGCCGGCACTCCCGGAGTGCATGCGACCCGTCCTTTGTATTTTAAAAGTCAACCCTTGGATCCTCTGTCTCGATCCCTACACGGGACTCCCTCCCTCTTTTCGACATAGACATTAATCACTTTAATAAAATAAAATAAAAACCAGACATTAACTAAAACTTGTTTTGTCATTCTTAAGGAGAAAATCAAGTGAGCGAAGTTTTAGTAAAACTTAGGCTGATCTATGTTTTTTCGTCGAGAAGTGACCGTAAAGAAATATTTTTATTGCAAAAGGAAAAATAAAATAATCATAGCTTAATGACAGGACAGCCCGGTCATCCGGTCCCTGACGTGTCCGGCCCGGATGTGACCCATTGTGGCCCAAACCTGATTGAATAGCCCAAAGCAATAAGTGATCGGGAACGCATTTATATGAATTTCCCCTTTACGCGTTAAGCCTATCTGATGGGAAGAATTCCCGCAAAGAGGCCGCACGTCCAGTACTGGCCAGCACCATCTTTTGTTTTTATATAAATTGGTACTTTTATTTAAACTCTTTTATGTCAATATTTTTTGTATTAAACGATGTTAACAAATCTATATTTTAAGGAACAAATCACACAGATTGAGCTAGCCACAAAGTAAGTTCAAAACTTGTGTTATGGGAAACTAACTTAACGATACTATATTTTATAACAAATACATATGAGATAAACATCCCGAGGCCAATTAAAAAAAGTTCGTTTTTCATCATGACCCGACCGGGATTCGAACCCGGGACCTCTTGGGTCTGGCGTGGTTACCATTACGCCACGAAGGTCGTCGAACAAAATAAAATAGTATGTTTATTAGTATTAAAAATGATATACCTACTAAAGTGGTTATCTTAGATACATATAATAAAACAGTAGATCCCGATATGTCTGTACATTGGACATATTTGGCAAAAATGGAGAGGGAACAGTTAGAGTAAGGTAATAAAAGCAAAATTTTTTTTTGTCTGTCTGTCTGTCTGTTTGAACGCGCACATCTTCTAAGTTACAGAACGGATTTTAATGCTGTTTTCACAGGAAGATAGAGCTCGGGATGGAGCAGAATATAGGCTTTGTTTCATTTAAATCGCTTGTCAGGAAAAGGAGTTTTTTAGTATTTTAACATTTCACGCGGACGAAGTCGCGGGTAACAGCTCGTGTACTAATATAACAAGGTATTTTCGCCGCCGACTGTGTGCTTTATTGCAGTGTTGTAAATAAATAAAACACTAAGCCGTTGCTGTTCGTGCATCCGCGTCAATCCGTCCCTCTGTCTGTCTGAATATCATAATCCGTAGTAGACAGTTGAAATTTTTCGTGAATGTATAGGATTGTTATTTTTTCAACAACAACATACAGAATAAAAAGTAGTTATTAAAACAATAGGGTTGTTTCCAGGGTCAAAATAATTACATTATATTTAGTCCGTATTTTCGATTATAAAAAAATATAGGACACGTATTTTTTCTTTTTTCGATTAAACAAAAAATAACAAAGATACAAGGCATAAAAATTTTGGAGTCCCCCCCCGCCTTTAACGTCACCCCGTGCGAAAAAATGCCACACGGCGTGACGTCACACGTAACTTTAATGGGCTATATCTTTGTCAATTTTGGTCTAATTTACAAATGAAAAAATGAGTTGCCCTTATTTTTTAATAATCTAAAAGACGGACTAATTACATTTTTTACGGCAACTAGCCTATTTTCACAAAAGAAACTCGATGGTATTTAGAATCACAGCATTTCCGCGCTGTATCAATTGTGTAGAATTATTTAATAATCTATAGGTACTAATATTTTAAGAGTAAAGATTAGTATTTTGGTTTGTAATGAATAAAATAAAAAACCATTGGGCCGATTTCAAAGATTCTTTCACCGTTGGGAAGGAACATTGTCTATAATCCGGGCAACATAGTCTATAATATATATTTTTTTTAAATTGGGATCTTATGTAAAACCCATGCGAAGTTAGGACAGGGCGCTAGTACTTAATAAATTAAAATAAATTCCACATAATTATACCAACCACACACTAATATGGTACATACCTACTTTCGTTGTGGATGAGTCCTTTGTTCCATAGAGTCGAATTTCTTCTGTTTTCCATTGTTTTGAACTCAATAAATCTCATTAAGGCATTTGCACAATGCCGATCCGGCTTATCCATGGAAATACAGTCTTCGCGTCAACTCGTGAATGCCGCTGGGGGATTGAAGCGATTTAATCTCTGAAATGACATGAGAATGAACACACGACTTATGTAAAATAAATCTCTTTTTGAAGATGAAATCGTTGATAATGTAGACATTTTAAGGCCGTCCTTCTTTTATTTTGATGCATTGGTTACATATCGACGCCCAACGCGTAAATAGTTTATTTTTATATATTTTTTTAAGTATACATATACCTAAATATATTTTCAGTGGTTCATGAGACGTAAACATCGAAAATAATGCTGGCTCTACACTCTCGTGAAGTTGAGCAAAGACGAGAGTGTAGAGTGTGGACGGGCTCTCCATTCTACGTCGTCGGCTTCACTTTTCCTTTGTCTACTCCATGCCTCACTCCACTCAACTTTCCGACAGTGTAAACCTTGCATAGCAATTTATACGCAAGCTCTCGAAACTACTACCTACTGTCGATTGTTTAAGTGAATTTTGTTCCACTGTCTTTACCCGTTTTATAATGAAGATCTCGGGAAATTAATATTTTTTTTTTCATCTCTTGGCATGGTTATTCTTAGTTTTATGCTTTGTCTATCGTTAGTAAACAACATGACATTGTAGTTAATAAACAACATGTCATCTTCCGTAAAAACAAAAGTTATGACACAAAATCTTTTGTCAACAATGACAAATGACAGTCGCTCAACAGCACATTCCGCGACGGCGCGTCGCAAATAAAGTGCCTTCATTAATTCTTTTCCTACTGAAATATGGCGTATGGTTTATCCTTTATTTTTCATTTTTGTCCTCCCATAATCTCGCCCAATTATTTTTGATAGTGTCAGAAACGTGTCTGTACATATCATATTGTATTTCGCGTCTTATTTATTTTATCATATTGACATTTTATTAAAGTTAGTGGCTGTGGCGGGTGTGCAATGATTAGCAGTAAAATGTGGGTAGTAGAGAACTAATCATCTTTCTTCGGTGAAACGCATTTATAATCATGCCACCTCAGAGTAATAACATAAAGAGGGAGTGTCCCTGCACCCGTTTTGATACACCTCAACTGGTGCCAGTCTGGCACCAAACGCCGAACTTTGCCGAACCGCTTCGTAGTTGTCGATGTCAAAGCGCGCCAGACGTGTCTCCCGGAAAAAAAAAATATATGGAGGTTTGTGCTATTAAATCGTGTCACAACACGTCTGAAAAATAAAAGAAATGTAATATCACTTTTCACAGGAAAGTTTTATATATTTCATAGTAATTTGTAGTTAATTATGAAAAAGAAATAGTACGATTTTAGCGTATTATTTTAATTCTCGGTGTTGCCCGATTGTGAAAATAGTTTCCCATTTTAACTATTTTTATTGCTTCGACTGTTTAATTTTAAAACAATTGC
Source organism: Endotricha flammealis (assembly GCA_905163395.2). Lineage (NCBI taxonomy): Eukaryota > Metazoa > Arthropoda > Insecta > Lepidoptera > Pyralidae > Endotricha > Endotricha flammealis. Next base: position 9,275,885 of record LR990871.1, read on the forward strand.
TTCTGCTACTGATATTTACTTAGGTATGTGACACGTACTCTAATGGAAGTCCTTGTGTCCTATTTATTTCCCCGCTTTTTGGAAACTACACCTCGATTGGCAACATTACACAAGTGTCAAGTGCATGTCACCGACATGTCATCGAGCGTTTAGCGATTCACTTTTGACAGAGCGGTTGTATGGACAATCTATAAAGTTATTAATCTAAGCATCACACATTCAATTATATTTGTCACTGTCAAATTAAATAAGAAAAAAAGAGATAGCTTGTGACTAAATTATGGAATTAAAATTATAATCTGTTTCTCTGTTTCAGAAGCTGACAGAGACTGTTAAAAACTCTTTAATTTTTTTGTCTTTGATTTATTTTATAAGTAAAACTGATTTGTCAATTGTAAGAAATCTCTCTTTTGGTTTTGGTCTAAAATATAATGTTTATTATAAAAACTTGGTTTTTATATGTACGAGGAAATAAACTGTACGGAGACTGTATATTAAGTTGAGATAACATGAATACCTACTCCGCTTTTAATGATATAACAGATTTGTACGGGACACTGAAAAAATCATAAAATATAAAAGCAAACGCCTTGACTAAAAAATACATAGAAAACTCACTAAAAAGTTCTTATACGAATGCATTTTTCTTGTTGACCTACATAAGAAAAATTATAAATTCATTAAATGATTAAATGTACTGTTAATCATCTGTTAATAACCTAAACTTAAACTAATCTGACAGATTGGCACAAAACCACTTAAATATTTAATAGTGTTGTGTCACAAATAACTTGCAAGCTGCATAACTAAAGCGACTTGCTTGTGCACTTAGTCAAGGGTTAAAATTTTATAGAAGTGTCCTTTAAACAGTAGAGACAAGAATATCTGCGCCGAGGTCTTTTCTTTACGATATTATGAAGTTCTTCAAAAGGAGCAATTAAATTTTTATACAGGGTCGGCAACGCGCGTGTGATACCCCCAGTGTTGCAAGCGTCCTAAGGCTCCGCAGGCCATATGCCAGTTTGCTACCTTAGTAATATATAAAAAATATGAGAGCTAGGACGAGAAATATGGTAGGCAGAGTAAGGCAATCAATTAGTAACACCAGTGGGTTTATTCTCGTATTAAAAACAGATATAAATTAATTTCAATCTAGCTCTCATACAAAATATAAAACGAGCGAGATAACGCTGAAGATTGAGAATAGATTTTAATTGTTTTTCTTCTTTACATAGTATAAAATGAAGTCGCTTTTGCGCCACCCTCCTGTAGGAACTCGGTTTTCGCGGTACCAGCACGTGCCTGGCCGCTTCTCTCCAATCCGTTCGCCTTCCCCCAGTGTCGCCATAGGCCGAGGTTCGAGCCCCCCTCTGGGGCGCCCCTAGGCAGGCACTGTAAATTTTTGGCAGTGAGAGCTCTACGCTCCCGCAACTGTCCGGTGTATCAGAAGAGGGTGTTAGTACACCCGAAACTGAACAGCACAATTAATATTTTAAAAAAATGTCTGTCTGTGCGTCTGTGTGGCCTATGTATGCTTAAATCTTTGAAACTACGCAACGGATTTTGATGCATTTTTTTTTAATAGATAGAGTGATGCAAGAGGAAGATTTTTAATTAGAATACATTCCAAAATTCCCACGGGAAAGCGGGATACACGCAAACGAAGTTGCGCGGGTTTCGCAAGTATGAGAGAGAATATACCAGCTGGTGTTACCAAATACTATACGAGTAATACGCACAGGTCTTGACGTTTCTCATACAATGACTTGGCAACCTCCGTTCACCTCATGCCTCTAGGGGCGCTACAACATTTTGCATACAAAACGCACAGTTCACCTTTTACGCACAACGCTCAGTTAACATTTTGCATACAAAAGTTTTGAAATCGTTCACCTCATGTCGCCCTCATGCCGTAGGGGCGCTAGTGTCGCGTCTTGCCCGAATTCTTCCGAAGCTGTGCGTATTACTTGTCTATAGTATTTGGTGTTACTAAAGGTGTACCAATGCGTTGCCTGCTACAAAGGAAGGAAATATTGTGAAGAGGGATTGATAATGAGTAATTTTGTAAGAGGGTGGCACTCCCCCGGTCGGTAGCCCTAAATGCTCTACGACTCCAAAGAAGCGGACTTCACAAAATTAAATCGTAAACCATGACGTTTCCAATAAAACCTAAATCCATTTTGTGAATTTAAATTTGACTGCTCTACAACATTTTACATTAATAATAGCAAATCGAGGAAGTTTTGTTAAACAACCTTTAAAGTTATAAGTTTGACTATTTACTCTTAGTGGCACTATACGAGACGTACCGTAATAGCTCATGTGGAAAACGTTAACCATGTGTAGACGATATATTTTCCAAAAGAAAGCTTGCCCTAAGTGCCTATTTCGACGACCTCCGTGGCGTAATGGTTACCATGCCAGACCAGCACCCAGGAGGTCCCGGGTTCGATTCGAATCCCGGTCGGGACATGATGAAAAACGAACGATGTTTATATCTATATCTGTATTTGTTATGTGTTTAAGTTATGATTTCACTGGCACTGCCACTGGTTATCTCTATTCAGCCATATGGCTTAAAAAATATACTTAGCAAAAATATATACCTACCTAGTTTCGCCCTAAACTATTTTAAAACAAGGCTTGTCACGTTAATATGACTAAAATTTAATTAAAACATGATAAAAGGTTTCTAAACGCGATGTTTGACCAACGTACTTGAAAACCAGGGCTGCTGCAAGTTTGTGGCCGGCTTCCATTTGCTAATGACTGCGCGGGTGAGGTGTGGTAACCCTATTATGTGGAGTGTGGTCGAGTGGTGCTTCAGTGGCGCGCTAATCACTAACATCTTTTAATTAATTTAGGTTCGTGTTAAAGAATTTCCACGCAATTTTACTAGTAGACGTTTTTAAATTTGAAAATCAAGTATTTAAAACGACGTAGGTAATCTTTTTTCATTTTTTTTTGTTCTTGAAATAAATGAAACGAAAAAAAATTATTATTATGTGGGCTTGCTCGACTTGATGACATTACCAACCTCTTGCAGAATATTGTCGTAAAGTGAGAAATGAAATGAGACATGAGTTTCGTTTGGACTTGCCTAGATAAGTGAGTTAAGTAAACAGGGCATAGCGGATAATCCGCTCAAAACGGAGCAGCCCGTCTGGGGAAGGACCTCCAACTTACCGAAGATCGTAGCCAAATAGCATTGGTCTCGGCCATGTTGTGTTCCTATGGTGAGTAAGGTCTCAAGAGCTCCACTTGGGGGGGTTGGGAGGGTTGGCAACGCGTGAGTGATACCCTGTGGTATAAAAAAAATAAAAAATCTAAGCTACAGCCAGTTTTCAAAACGCATTTTTAAAATGACACTTTAAATTTTAGCTGTCACTGTTAAACTAAAGAAGAAAAAAAGACATAGCTTGAGACTTGATGTGGAATTAAAATAAAAAAGCTTTTCAAAAACTCTAAGTCAATTTCAAAGTGTAATGTCGCAAACGTGAAATATTATAATGTCTAGAAATTGAATATCGAATTGAAATATATTTGCCTCTGTCGCAAATCTAAAAATACGTCGTACATCTTGGCTTGCAGCCTCCAGCTGAACTAACAAAATATTTACAACATACATTTCAAGTCATAAAAATGGCAGAGGAACATATTTTATGGGATACATTAAAGGTTCATGCAAATACTTATATTTGTAGACGGTGGCGCAGTTATTTGCAGTGCTGATGCGGGTTCGATCCTCTTAAAGGATAAATACTTACTGATGAAAATGTTTGGTACTGTTTGGGGCTGGACCGTTCGTAAAACTATAGGAGGGTCGTGAAACTGTGAGTGCCAAGCCACCCCGTAGTGTCACGACACTCCTGTCGAATGTCACGACACTCCTGTCGAATGTCACGACACTCCTGTCAAGAGTCACGACAATTCTGTAGTGTTTGTAGTATAAAAAAATATATTTTCAGAATGATTTATCATTCCAAAAGACATTTTTTTAACAACTTCAGGGTGTAATAATTTTTCTGTATGTAGTGGTATGTAGTGGTCAAAATAAGACGTAGGGTTATGTATAAAATACATCCAATACTTAGTATAAATAAAAGCTTTTAAAATAAAATAGGTCGGGACAAAAGCCCACCACACATTCCCACCGATGTGTCTCCTGTATAGCCAGGATCAACAACGGCGACCTCAGATTGACAATGAGCAATAAAGGTTCAGAAGGAACAGCGCTCATGAGCGCTCGATCGCCACTTCGCCCGCAGAACAGTATGACGTCTTGTTATGATGATATTTATCTACCTACCTACCTCTCGAAAGTGAATCCAGTCAGTTGTTGTGTAATGTATAATTTAAGTTTAAGTTAAGGTGATCCGTTTCGGTCAGCGCGGGAAATTCAAATTTTTTGGGGTTTTTTACAAATTGCATCTCAATCATTGATAGAATTTTCGTAAAAATTGATTTGACGACAACAAATACAATATATCTACTGACTAAATAACAAATAAATTATAAATATTAGCTCTTCCTATTATGAATGTCCACGATGCATCTTTTTCCCTATAAACGTGCATTATGCACATTCATGATGAGAAGAGCCAATATTTATAATTTATATGATAATATTCAGTAGATATTTTATATTTGTTGTCGTAAAATCAATTTTCACGAAAATTCTATCAATGATTGAGATGCAATTTGTGAAAAACCCCCAAAAAATTGAATTTCCCGAGCGGGCCGAAACGGATCACCTTAATGCGCTCGCAGTCAACGACAAATATTAGTCATATTACTTAATATTTGTTAATTGTGTTTAAGTTCTCAAGTTAGTGAAATACTATTTCTTATGAGAAAAAAGATTTCTTTACCCGTAGGATATTGACATCGCGGGGGAGAAAACTACAGCTGTCAAAATATAATATAAGTAATATACTTCAAATCTTTTGTGTAATAATTTTATGAATGGTTAAATTATGATAGGGTTTCATAAATACGTTAAGGATCCCTAAAAGCTATATATGTACACGTAACACCCAGTGTAATCATGCCGAAAGAAAATTGCCCAAATTTCCCATCTCCGCGACGAAGAGATTCTATAACGGAATTCTTTAAACTTTCCCTTTGTAAAAATATTACACGGTAGTCTTTTGACTTCATGCAGTAATTTTAACCGTTAATATTTTGACAAATATTCAAGTTATTTGAGACTAGCGAAACCCGCGCAACTTCGTTTGCATGTATTCCGCTTTCCCGTGGGAATTTTGGAATTAATCCTACAAATATTATAAAGATGAATTATGTGTAATGTTTGTTACTTTATTTTTTACTATTTAAAGGCGTGTACGCACGAACGAACACGAACATGGTGAACATCGAACACGAACACGGAACATGTGGTTCGCACGTGTGGACGAAAATTAGCAAAGCGAACATGAACACCTACAAACATAGTTCTACTTGTGTTCGCGCGCAACCACTCACGACCAAACAAGAACATGGTGTCGACCAAAAGAGGCTACTAAGCCTTACTCTTTTGGTTCGATGTTCGTGTTAACAATGTTCTTGTTCGGTCGTGCTGAGAACATCGTCCACACAGAACAACCGAATTGGATCGACACGAACACTTTTGACGAACAAATTGTTTGATGTTCGTTAGTGGTACGCACGTGCGAACAAAGTGTTCGTGTTCGATGTTCACCATGTTCGTGTTCGCTCGTGAGGACGCCTTATGATATTTGGTATCTAGGTAGCTGATACCTTAAACCTGACTGACTGCCACCTCATCCTAGATGGGCGGGGCTGCGGGAACAATGATAGCTGATACTTTGGACACAGGTGGTCAACTCCATATAAACTAAACGTAGTTCAACCCTAAATAATATAGATGGCGTTAAGAGTATCGATTGTAATTGAAGATTATGTAAATCCAAAATAAAGTAAAATTACGCACTGAAAACAATATTTTAATAGTTTTTATAATTTTATAATGAAATACAATTCTGAAAATAGCGAAGAATGTACTGTAAAATAGAATTGGTTAATTTTGTTTCGTAATTTATTACTAAATATTTTACTTGATGTCACAAACTCACAACAGATGTCGCTTTCTTTAAAACAAAAAGATAAAGATAGGTTTAATCAGCCACAGATAGATGGCACTAAATTTAATTCTTGACAAGCAAATAAAATTATTATTTAAAAAAAAATAAAAAAATCTTTAAGTACCTACCTATATATTTTTTCTTTTAATTTTTAATATTTGCATTGTATTAAACACTTGATTTACTAGTACTTTTCTTTTACAAAATTATCTCATACTTACCTACCTATCATTTTGCGTTTTGTTTTACAATTTGTAAGAGTTTTTTTATCTTTCAAAATTTCAATAATATTTCTAAGTAAGCATTGAAGTATAATGTACTGACGTATTATAGCTCAATGGTAGTAAGGTATTTATTTAATTTACGGACATATTCCTGTATAATGCGTGTATGTATATTGTTAATATACATACACGCATAATAGCGTAGTCGTCCGCGGTGTGACATAAACAAAAGCACAGTATGTATACATATTATAGAAAGCTTTTTAAATAAATTATGTACCTACTAACAACGTCATAATCACGAGGCGCGTGCGCCGTTGCGACACGGCCACAACGTCATCATGGCGCGAAGCGCTTGCTACGCATCGTTGCCACACCGCCTGCTTCTGCGTTCGCGCGCTCGGTTTATCTCTGCGTGGAATGAATTGATGCGCGTAGCGTAGTTGCGCAACGCTGGTAGGTACAGTCACCTCCATAAATATGTAATCACTTTGATCCTGGAGAGCGAACAGTGAATCGATTTTGTCAGTTTTCACAACTTTTTCGAATTTGCATATTTGAATTCAGACTACCCTAACTAACATTACCATACAACATACCAAAAACGCAGAACTACATCACGCTTTGCGAATTTAGCCTCGTTTTTTGTATAATTCCAACAGCCTAATGATCCTAAATAAATTTCTAATCCAATCTAAAAACAATCCAAGTCAGGTGCACGTCGAGCTTTATACTTGCAGTACCTACATTTATAGCTCTTATAACATAGAACTTAAGAACGGCACAAAATCCAATGTAAAGGTCGACCTGTTTTTTGTTATACCACTAAGGTGACAAACAAGCATACGGCCGCCTGATGCCTCTTGACGGTACGTGTACATAGATACATACATCTTACTACTTTAAATTACAAAATCGTCCGAGTCGCAGAAATCAAAATTTGAAAGTAGTAAACTCGGACACGGATCAGTTTTTTGTATCCGAGTTGCCCCACTTGACTATTATAATAGAGTCGGCAACGCATCCATAGGAATCATGTGATACGGTATGTAACCGTTTGCCACCTTAGTGGTATAAAAAATATTTTATTTTTAATTTACTTTCGCATTTAAATGTAATATTCGTAAGGATAAGGAGACTGCGCCTGCGCGGCTTTTGTGGTGCGGCATTTTTGTTGTTATATTTTGTTTTTTACCTTGAATAAACGATTTAAAAAAAACGGGCAAGTACCTGCCGGGCCACGCACAATGCAGGGTTCCGTATTGACTACGCATTTCTTGCTTGCAGATGAGTACAATGCCATATAGGTACTATGACATTAATACGTTTTCGTCAAAGAAATTTTACTTCATAAGTTCCTCGGCTATTACTCGGTAACTAGTAGACTAGCTTACATAGCCGTTATAGTTTTCCTTGTAGGCCCAAAAAAAAATATTTTTCAAAATTTTGTTCTACCACTTTGTTAGCATTGTTAATATGAGTGTAGGACCGAGGACGGACAGATGGACATAGCGAAACTATAAGGGTTCCTTGTAGTTTACTACGGAACCCTAAAAACTTATTTATGAAATATCAAAAGTAGGTATTTACCTACATATAACTATTTGCAAAACGGCACGGCAATATTAGCTAAAGATTCAATCTACAAGCCGAATACGACGCGACGCGACGACGATGACGAGCGACGGCGCGATGCGGCGCCGTCGGCGGGGCGCGGCGGCGGCGGCGGTACTGTGCGGGCACGCAAGAAGCCGTTCGCGCGGTTGCCTCCGTTCGGTCCGCGCGGGAAATTCAAATTTTTTGGTGTTTTTTACAAATTGCATCTCAATCATTGATAGAATTTTCATGAAAATTGATTTGACGACAACAAAAACAATATATCTACTGAATAATTATCATATAAATTATAAATATTGGCTCTTCTCATTATGAATGTGCATAATGCATGTTTATTGGGAAAAAGATGCATCGTTCATTATTCAGTTCACCTAGGTGATCCGTTTCGGGAAATTCTTTTTCCCATTATGGAATCTTTTTCCCAATAAACATGCATTATGCACATTCATAATGAGAAGAGCCAATATTTATAATTTATATGATAATTATTCAGTAGATATATTGTATTTGTTGTCGTCAAATCAATTTTCATGAAAATTCTATCAATGATTGAGATGCAATTTGTAAAAAAACACCAAAAAATTTGAATATCCCGCGCGGACCGAAACGGATCACCATAAAGCGCCTCCCTCGCCGCCGAAACGCATTTCATTCATCTTAATTTGCACTCGGTGTTCTAAGTAGGTAGATACATTATGGGTTAAATAGATAGGCAAAAAGCAGAAATAAAAACATTGTAAACGACAATAATAAAATTGACCATCAAGTAGATACTATACTACCTATTTACACTAACTTTTTAAAAATATGGCATTGCCCGTAATTAGGTAGGTATCTATACTTACTTTCTACTTATCGTAAATATGAATTTACCTGATGCGTGCAAGATGTACGATTACAAATGTGTAATTTAAGACGACCTCCGTGGCGTAATGGTTACCACGCCAGACCACCACCCAGGAGGTCCCGGGTTCGATCCCCGGTCGGGTCATGATGAAAAACGAACTTTTTCGAATTTTATTATTTAAGTAATAAGTAAGTACATACCTATAATATAATTTTGAAAAAAAAAACGGATTAGTGCTCTGATTATTTGACAACACTACTGCCATCTATTGGTTCGACTGTAAGCGCAAAAGCATTTTAGTTGTCTGTGATGTTTTTTTCGGGCGACATCTAGTTTTCCATTTTGGTACTAAAAATTGCCCGAGCAATAAGCGCACTTAGAACGGCTACGTTTAATGTATGGAGTGAGCTATCTGTACTGTTAAGTATTATAATATCTGTGCTTTGGATTAACTCAGGGTACTTTTTATCCCGAAAAGTACGCGATTCCCGTAGGATTAAAGTCTAATATAGTTGGCACTACTGTGCATTAATATAAACACGCAAACGAAGTTCCGCCGGTTTCACTAGTAATACAAATAAACGTTCCTCTGGATTCACTTTATTTTTAGAATTGATACGAATCACAGTAAAGGCGCGGTCCCACTGCTGCGCACGCTGCGCACGAACACGTGGGCCACGTAGCACATTACAGCTGCGTGGATGACTACGTGGGTCTACGTTTCCACTGCAGTACAAGCTATACACGAATATAAAACTACGACTACGTACAGCTGTAGGGTGGCCCACCACGGCGCACGGAGAGGCTACGGCTACGGTTGGTGTCGGAGCATTGAACCACTTGGCCCACGTGTTCGTGCACAGCGTGCGCAGCGATGTGCACGCTATGTAGAACAAGCTGTGTACCGCATTCACTGCGTGTATGGCGTTGACAGCGTTGAGCTATGTTGAGCAAGCCACGCGTGTGTTAGATACTTCCCTAGTATGTCAGGTTATTAAGATCATTAAAAGGAAATAAGTATCAAGAAAGTAAATTAAACAAAGTAGGTAATTAGTAAATTATATATTTTCAATTAAAACCAAAACTTGGGCAGATAATCAAAATGTTTATTAAATCAATTAACTACTTTATAAACTACCACCATTTCGGAAATAAACCAAAATGACCACCGGTAAAAGAAATGGCGAAAGAAAACCGGTTATGGCCTTTTTTATCGATCAGGTATTTTAACACATCTTTTTCATACAAATACAAAATTACAATAATAATAAAAACAATTGGAACTTATCTTTAATGTCCGGCGGCCTCACAATAACTGCCGCCTAACGTTCTACCATGTCCTTATATAACCTCGCTCCCCGCCAATCGTCACCTCCCCGCCAATCGTTACAACAAATCAAAATAGCAACTCAGTTTACTTCTAATTATAAATTAAATAAATTTATAATAAACGTAAAACAATTTTAACATAAATTTAACAAGGATTTAAAACAAATAAATAAATCGTTAACCAAGTTATTTTCAGAACGGAAGTACGACTTGTAACATTTAACAAGTCGAACCGGAAGTGCCGAGTATCATTTAATAATCTTATTACATCTTTAGCAATAACAATATATTCAAGATGTAATAAAATTAATTACTTAATAACTATAAAATTATCATTTGTTCTAATTTATTTGTGAATCGAAAGTGTCAAGTGACATCTAGTTAATATAATAATATGGACAATACCATTAGTTGAAACATTACATAACACACTAATTTGTGAATCGGAAGTGTCAAGTGACATCTAAGTTAATACATAATAATATGGCCAATATTATCATTTATCAGTCAGTACTATTTGAAACAATTACCTAACACGTGTATCAATGACGTCACTTGATGGTTAACGTGTCCGTGGGTTGCAGTGGAAACAATCACGTACATCCTCTTGCAAAGCAAAGCTTAACACACGTGCGTAGCCTCTTCGTGCGCAGCAGTGGGACAGCGCCTTCAAGTGGGTAGGTAACTCCTGTCCACTCCTGGGGCCATACGACGACCTTTTATAACTATCCTTAAACGATTGTGTAAACGAGACGTCGCCTTACATCATATATTGCGCTGTCTCCCTTACGCAGCCGTTCTTGTTTTGTTTTAAGCATGGTACGGCCCCTGAATTGATTATTTGTTAAAAAACTGACAGTTTATTTGACATACTCATGACAAGTGAAACCAGCTATTAAAAGTGATTTTTCACATTTATTATGATGGCATAGCGTATATAGTAATATCTAATAAGAAAGAGACATTCACATTTATTTTAGTCCTGTAATAAAAAAATATGCGCCAACTGTTACTTGGCTAGGATGCCGTAAATGACGACAGCGACTAATGGTATATTAGATTTCTTATTGTATACATAATTGAGTAACAATTTATATTTATATTTTTTTTATAACATAGGAGGACAAATGAGCTGGGTCACCAGACCAGGAGGGCTACTACGAAACGTAAATCCGATACTTCGGCCGAAGTATCGGAAGAATTATAACCATGAAATATATTATTCAACGAACTGCGAAATAACTCTAATATACAAGGTATTTCATGGACAGAATTCAACGAATTACTAAAATCACCATGAAATACACTGTATTTTTTTATTAAAATTCTTTCGACACTTCGGCCGAAGTATCGGATTTACGTTTCGTAGTAGCCTTCCTGATGATAAACGATCACCGCTGCCCGAGGACTTCCACGACTACAAGGTCTTGGATGCGTTGCACAAATTATGAAGAAATAAAAAAAAATGATTGGGTTAGAAAATGAAGGAGGGAGTCGGAAATAGAAGTGCTTCTATCTCTCTCACTCATCGTATGAAACACAGCGGCATATCACAGCTAATTTACGTCGATATTCTGTGATAGGGTGGTACTGCCCCGGTCGAGCCAGCTCATTTACGAGCTACGTACATAGTAGTGGTACCAGTCAAGAACTTATAACTTACTAGCTTTTCCCCGCGGCTTTGCTCGCGTTAATTTTATGACATAGATCTCGTTTGGCACAAAACAAACCAAATCGCGACTTGTGGCACCATCTGTTGGCCGATAACATCCCATACAACGCCCTCTGTAGTAGAAAAAATATTTTCCCATTGGAATGACATACTTTCACGGGATAAAAACCTATGTTGGGCTCTGTACCCCTGACAATATATATTCAAATTTTCATAATGATCGGCTGATTAGTCAAGTCGTGAAGGAATAGCAAACAAACAAACTCACTTTCCCATTTATAATATTAGTATGATAAACCACAAACGCCCGTGTAAACTTAAATCTCTGAATAAACGATTTCATTTCCATAATGTATAAGTATACATGTAATTAACATAATTAAACTAACTTTTTGAGTTTTGCATCCAAAGACAAATGTTTTGTCAAGTTCAAAAGTCTTTATTCAACTCATTGTTGTTACACATTTTGTAACTCCTATACAATGTCCAATCCGTGGCAATATTAATTGGCCATGAAATGTGGTAGAGAAATGGTTTAAACTATGATTGTATTCTTTAGGTGTTACAATGTAATCAATTTCAATTTGACTAAATAAAGTTGGATGTGAAGGTCTGCTAGGTTACTCTGCATAGCAAACACGATTTTAATTTCAATTCTGTATAATTTCAAATGCAAAATTACCAGCAAATCCTAATTCGTACCATTGACATTTTATACTTTACTAACTATTTGGTTAGCATACAATCCGATATCATTTAGTTTAGTATTTAGCTAGCGCTAGTCTAGCTGTAAAGAGTACCTAAAAGTAACAATCAAATTCAAGAGTAAGGGGGCTGGTCTGTCAATTTGTTTACTGATCATGTTATAAAGTCTCCTAAAATTAAATTAAGTTGTTTTAAATAAGGAAAATGGATTGCTGCATGTCTCGCCAATTGCTGTCGGATTCTACCCTCCTAACAACACATGAAGGGCATAACTCGCATTGCATGGGCCAGTGTGCCGCAGAAGGTTTTAGTTTTAAGTATTGTATTTGTTTTAACATAGTTTAAGTTTTTGTTTACTAACAAATTAAAATGGATTTTGACGACCTCCGTGGCGTAATGGTTACCACGCCAGACCGCCACCCAGGAGGTCCCGGGTTCGATCTCCGGTCGGGTCATGATGAAAAACGAACTTTTTCTGATTGGCCTCGGGTCTTGGATGTTTATCTATAGGTTTGTTATAAAATATAATATCGTTGAGTTAGTATCCCATAACAAAAGTTTCGAACTTACTTTGGGGCTAGCTCAATCTGTATGAATTGTCCCTATATTTATTTTATTTATTATTTAATTGTCTGCAATAAATAAATTTATTATATTATTATTTATAACGACTAAAAACCAGACTGACTCATCCGCCAATAAGCGCCAGGGTCGCGGCTATGGCCATTATCGAGAAAATGATTATATTAACAAATTAATGGATGTGTCAATTAAATTTTCATGTGTTTCACATAACATCCAAAAGTTAAGAGTTCGAAGTTTATTGCGTACGTAATATATTTGTTAATTTCCTTTCCATTTCCGTGTAACATGTAGGTACATCACATTTGAAACGTGATATATTCACAATTTGTGATGAGCACTTGTCTTTTTTTTATGCCACAAAGTTGGCGAACAGGCATACGTCCCGCCTGATGGTAAGCATCAGCGTAGCCTGTACACGCTTGCAATTCCGGGGGTATCACTCACGCGTTGCCAACCCTCCCAACCCCCCCGAGAGGAGCTCTGGAGAGCTTACTCACCGTAGGTACACAACATGGCCGAGACCAATGCTATTTGGCTACGGTCTTGTGTAAGGTGGAGGTCCTTCCCCAGACGGGCTGCTCCGATTTGAATGGATTATCCGCTGTGCCCTACCTCTCTTGAACTTATTTTACTTATTTGTTTAAATATTTTGACCATTATTCTACATACAGTGCCACACACTTTATCTGGTCCGATGGTTAAAACTAGAACTAATGAATACGCCTTGAATACCTTGATAATTACATTCAATAGTTTCGATGCTAGCGGCGGTCCTACTTTCACAAAAAAAAAACAAAGATCTGTTTACTGCGAAGAAGTCTCCGAGAGGCACTCAGCGACGTCAAGTCCCTGGCCGGGTTCCTGTAGGAATTAGGATGGCCGGAGTGTTTGGGAGGGTTGGCAACGCGTGCGTGTGTGATACCCCCGGTATTGCAAGCGTCTATAGGCTACGGATTGATGATTGATGCTTACCATCAGGGGTCCGTATGCTTGATTGCCTCCTTTGTGGCATAAAAAAATGTAATTACAAAGTTTCATGACGATGCTTACATTATTAACATAAAAATCTTTGTTCTTTGGTCTCTACCCTGCTCACTTCTTTTATTGGTTCACGGTACATTTTAAATTCGATTAGTTTAAAGAGTTTGTACCTATTAATGGAAGCGAATGCATGGAAAATGTCAAGGGTATGTGAAATGGCGTCTCATGCATAGCATTCAAATTAGTTGTAATAAAGGCCAGCACTTAATAGAGGGGTGCAAGGACGTGACGTCAGCGTGAGTCTTCCCTGTAACCACAGACTAAATAAACTTACTACCTACTTTGTAAATAAGCGCTATGCTGTAAATACATGCACTTTAATTACTTATTTATGTAAAGGTATTTTTTAAACGAGGATTTAAAAGAATGTTAGCGTTAAGATTTGGTACGAAACCACCTGTCTACACTGTTCAAAATCTCGACATCAAGCCAATTGTTACGGATGTGAAAATCGTAAAGAAAATACTATTAATTGAAGGAAAAATTGGTATCATAAGAGAAGTGAAAAAAATAATGCGAGAAAACAAAAAGACAGTGAAATGACAAGGAAAAATGTGACTTAAAAATATAGTTTTTTTTTTAAATCTAAACTTATAAATAGTTGGATTTTGTTACACTAACGTTTCAAACTCTGCAGATTTTTCTTTATTTTTGTAATAATATCCATTTTTATCATAATAAAAGTCTTAAAATATTATGTGTACATAAATAGATTTAAATATATTTCTTTAGATAACAATCTAGGCATTACAATATGTTAAATTCTAGATAGAGTAACCTAAAGCACAGAATACTACAGAAGGTTGGCTTCAAACAACCGTCCAGAATAGGTATACGCATACAAAGAACGGCGATGTGTGCGTGAGCTCTCACCGACGAGGTCTCGTACGCTCCGACCGCGGTAAGAACTGGTTTAAACCGGCTCAGTTTCCGTATTAACGCCAGGGACGCCGGCCGCTCGCGCGCCGCGCCGCGCGCCGCACGTTCTGTGACGTGTACAATGCCAAGTTCGTGTAGTGTTTGTATGACCAATTCAAAAAAGGACAAGGACATTTCTTTTTTCGTACCCTAAAAATGATGTGAAGTAAGTACCTACGATTTACGAAAATTTATTATTTTTTAATATTGTTGAAAGTAGGTACCTACTACCTTACTATCACAGCTACTACCTATTTTTAATAAGTAGTATTGTATACTTACCTAAATTACATAGAACCAAATTACCTTACTATCACAGCTACTACCTATTTTTAATAAGTAGTATTGTATACTTACCTAAATTACATAGAACCAAATGTTTAAACAATGTTAATAATGTTTATTACAAATGTTTGTACTTTAAACCAGAAATAATAAGGAATTAAAACGAAACAATAAAAGAAAATATTTTCGGGTCACTCATTTATAGACAGGCTCGGTAGTCGAGTGGCTAGCAATGGTCACTTTATCCCAAGGGTCGCGGGTTCAAATCCTGCGCAAGGCAAACATTTGTGTGCATGAACATGTCTGTTTGCCTTGATCTGGGTAATTTCTATGTATAATTTATTTACAAAAAAGTATATAAGTATATTTAGTTTCAGCAATTTAGTTTGGGACTAGCTGGCGTTGTGTGATTCGTCCAAGAATATTTATATATTAACATTTCATAATGCTGACCGTTTAATTGATAGCATTATGAAACATATTTTATTAAGCACTGGCGCGTTCCGTCTTCGCACGGGTACTTAACAAAATTTAAAATTTTAACACAAACACACTCCAAACACAAACAAACAATCAAAATCTTTCCTCTTTAGAATAGTAGTATAGATAAGTACATTGTAAATTTGATTATTAAATAAAACATTTTATTATAAACGTTGTTTTTATTTTTATATTGAATTTAATACCGTGCCAAAGGTGTCAACCCTATGAGAATAGGTATAAATTTTTCATTTAGTCGGGAGTCAACCCTCTGTATTACTCTGTGCCTAAAGTCTGTAACAAACTTATTAATAGTATTTATTAGTAGCTAAAATCAGTTACAACCCTAAATTTCTAGAGCGAAAAATTTTTATTACATTACGCTAGATGTGACTAAATTATCAAATGTCAAAATAGAGTCAAATTAGAACCTACACAAAGGTAACTTATGAATAAATTCCTAGCCTAACAATTTCCATCAACAATTACAACAGAATTACTACTAACTAATTGAAATAAATTGAGGGCTCTATGGACTTTGTACACCGATCTTATACTCTGTACCATTAAGCTAAAATCGCACCCTAGAATAGAACAGAATTTTCTTTTGTCGAAAATGATAATTATTCAATTTTCATAATAACCTTAAATTTAAAAATAAAAATTTAAATACTTTACTTTTGACTCTCTATATATATAGGGACAATTCATACAGATTGAGCCAGCCCCAAAGTAAGTTCGAAACTTGTGTTATGGGATACTAACTCAACGATATTATATTTTATAACATCCAAGACCCGAGGTCAATCAGAAAATTTTCTTTTTTCATCATGACCCGACCGGGGATCGAACCCGGGACCTCCTGGGTGACGGTCTGGCGTGGTAACCATTAAAAGAAAAAATCATTGTTCAAACAAACAATGTTTTTTTTTTAAATGATACATTTACATTGAATAGGTATTAGGTAGGCTTCGAAACTACTGAAGCGGTTTGAAAAGTTCTTTCACCGTTGGGAATCCTCGGGTGATATAGGTGGTGATAAAAATTACAGATCTTTAAGATCGATATGTTTTTTTTTCTGGTAGAGTAAGCTATACATAAAAGCATTGTAAATTGTCCGTTAGGAAGTAGCCTGACTTCCACAACACAGGGAAACCTGTCGTGGTTGTCAGAGCAACATGTTTGAAACACGTTCTTACTGAATAAATTTATTTTTATTCTTTACTAAAACCAAATACTATAGAAGACTAATACGCACAGCTTCGGAAGAATTCGGGCAAGACGCGACACTAGCGCCCCTACGGCATGAGGGCGGCATGAGGTGAACGATTTCAAAACTTTTGTGCGTTTTGTATGCAAAATGTTATAGCGCCCCTAGCGGCATGAGGTGAACGGAGGTTTTTTGTATGCAAAATGTTATATCGCCCCTAGCGGCATGAGGTGAACGGAGGTTGCCAAGTCATTGTATGAGAAACGTCAAGAGCTGTGCGTATTAGTCTTCTAGAGTATTTGCTAAAACTCATGCGAAGCCGGGGCGGGCCGCAAGTACTATAAATTATCATATAATTTTATTATAAATACAGTAAGTGTATTACAAAAAATACTTTTCTTAGCAAAAACTAACCCTTTTCTTTTGTTTTTCTAGACAAGTTTATCGGCAATTTATTAGAATTACTTTTCCGGACATTCTTCACAAAAAACAACATCAAAAACAAAGACCGTCTTTGGTTAATTACAATAAATTATTCAGATATTTGATTATTATTCTATCCGTCTAGTGTTACAGTTAAAAGCCTAAAACTCATTGGTCTTTGTATTCCGCTCGCTGTGTAGTGCATACAAATTACTGTTAATTAGGGCGGGTACATAAAGGGTATGCATGGTCGTGATGTCATGTTAGACCTATATACCTACAGTGTAGACGCAACTTTATTAATGAAAAAATTGAATTAATTATGCTATACTTGTTGGCACATATTATGACTCTCGCATAATTTATGTTCACATATAATAAGGGTTGAGAAAGAATCATTTGAAGAATTTTCTTTAGAAAACCTCCCACTGTAGATTTTTTGTGTCAGTTTTTTTGAACTTCTGTCTTTCAAAATCGAGTACACATGTTAACTGTTTTTTTTTTAAATTTTTTTATACCACAAAGTTAGCAAACATACAGCCCGCCTGATGGTAAGCATCACCATTGCCTATTAGACGCTTGCAAGACCGGGGTATCACTCACGCGTTGCCAACCCTCCCAACCCCCACAAGTGGAGCTCTGGAGACCTTACTCACCGCAGGAACACAACATGGCCGAGACCAATGCTATTTGGCTTCGATCTTCTGTAAGGTGGAGGTCCTTCCCCAGACGGGCTGCTCCGATTTGAGAGGATCAACCGCTGATACCTGTTCTAAGTTGAAGTATTACTCATTAACCAATCGTTCGATCTTAATATTCTAAAGTAGGAATCACAAACATGTTCATTACTTTATTTATAAAATCTGTTTCCTGTTGGTTATTATACTTTTCTGACAACAATTATGTTTTTTTTAAATTAACAGCAAACTACTGTAAGGTAACAATAGATTCTTTACATTAATTATTATTTATTATTTAATTAGGTATATAAAAAATTATATTTGATTAACAACCCTAGCATACCTATATACACAGATTCGATATTTGAAAGTATACTGAGTCACTGCGGCAAATTGACTTTTTGTTTGGACGAATCGATATGCTGAACATTCGTAAGGGTGCAGTTTATTCTCCAGCGATTAAGCGATCTTTTGACTAATTTTCCGCTCGAAAACAATTTTCCAGCGATTAATCGATTACCTCTTGACTAATTAAAGTCCTTTAACTAAAGAACTTTAATTAGTCAAAAGGTTTGTTTTCGAGCGAAGTTGTAATAAATCTTTGTTTCTTGTCGTAGTCAGCACCAGAAGACCAAGCAATTGCAATTGTGACACATTTTTCGCTGATACTTGAAACTTGGTATGACGTAGGCATCCGACAGTAAAAGTTTTTCCAAAATTCCCACGGAAAGTTGCGTGGATTTCACTAGTATACATAAAATATGCTTTGTTCTGAATGACTGACAGACCGATTGACGGATCAATGCACTGACAACGCTGACCAGCAGTAGAGAAAGTACCCGCGAAGGCCTATGCCTCGCTGAATAAACGATTTTAACTTTGACTCGAGCTAGAAATGTATTTTTTTTAATACTACCTCCTCGCTCCACGCTCATCGCCGTCGTTAAGACAAATGTATTAAAGGGTGGCCTCAAATGATTCGTGTAAAAAAGCCTATTTCAAGGACGAGAGGAGACGTTGTTTTGGTAAACTTTTGTGTTGTTTTCGTAGATATTTCAACCCCATTCTGTATTAATAAATTTTGTGTTGGTAATTTAATCAATCGAACGATAAACAAAATGATTGTAAACAAAATAAATTAGATAAACATTAAATAAACAAAACAGTTACGTAGTTACTTATGTTAATTACGTTTTTCTTTGTGGATTGAAAAAAATATCAAATTTTTTATTAGACTTTTGTTTATTAGAGAAGTGTCACATTTTTAAAATTTTGTATTCAATTTAGAAAATGGTTGTGTTTGAACTAGTGTGTCATGTGCATCGTGCCTTATGTTATGTCGAGTGTGTGAAGCATGTGTGAAGTGATGTAAGATCACTTCAAGTTTATTTCATTTCAATTTTTACCTCAAATCCGACGATTGTTTCGAGCCTTTATGCCATATATAGTGGAACGAAATATGGATACTATATGTATACTATAGGTAACGTATACAGACTTCTACTTAAAGAATCAATGTTACCGAGAATTCTAGAAAACTGTGATTGTGAAGTAAATGTATTCAATATTAGATTCTATCCAGATAATAATAGGATTTGAAATCAAAGACGCAACATGTATAGAGCGTCAACGTGTGAGAATAAAAGTAGGACGTGACATGTACACGAATTTGTAGATGTGTAAACGAGCGTACACCCGTGGTTTTACTCGGATTAACCCGTTGCGCATTGTTCTTGTTCCCGGTGTGGTTTCTGGTTTAATTTAGTCTCAAAACAGTGGTATCATCGGGAATTGGATTCATTGTTCTATGTCAATCAGTGGTTAGTTCAAATCCTAGCTACTTATGCGGAACAATAGGTAGGTCTTTAACCCAAAACAAAACATTAATCAAACGTTAAAACAAAACAAAGTATTGAAAACAATCGTTGTTTTCGTAAATAAAGATTAAAAACATAATTTTGTTTTAAAAGTGACACCTTTTCCTGGCTTTAATGAAAACATAAAAACAGATAAAACTTTAATGAAAACATAAATTCATTTTTTTTACAAACGTAACATCTTGTAAATTCGGGAAACCATTTTTAATCTTCTTAGAGAAGTGGCAGAAGTCCGAACTAATTTCAAAGTTTCTTATGAGAAACAAAAGGAAAATAAAGTGGAAATAACATTTTGTATTACAGTTACGAGCAATTTAAAGTGCCCGCGTGATATTCCGCGACCGATGGAAGAGGTTGGAAAATGAGCTTGTTTCATTCCCCCCTTAAGCCTCCTTTCCTCTTCGGTTTGGTGGAAACTGGGCCTTATTCTCATAACAAAAACAGATTCAATCTCGATTCAAATTCGCGCTGTCCCGTTCAATTCATATTTTGTATGGGTGAGGCAGTGAATGAGTTTGAAGATTGAATTTTTATTACGAGAATAAGGGCTCATAGTTTCTGATGGTAAGTGGTTACCACTTTTCATGGCGCACAAAGACACAAGACACCAGAGAAGTCCCTGAGCTGTTGATCTTTATCAGGAAATATTACCTACTTGGGAAAGACTTGAGCGCCCGGAACTTTTACTTACCAAACTAAACGTAATTGGTAGTAACGGTAAGTGGACAGACAACGGGCGAATCAGGATTTGGAAAAAAAAAACTTTTTCTTTTATATATGGAAGAAATTTGCTTCTGAGTCTCTCAGTCACATGATAACATCATCGTCCCGATGTTCCTTACTTAAAATTGAAACAAACAACCTAAAGTACGCGCCAAAATTTAGGCTAACAGTTTAAATGGAAAATCGATTGTCGTTATACACTGAGTAATCTAGTCGGTCTAGACGGTCGATTTAATTGCTCGTCATTACATTTATTCTGTTACTCATTATTTGAAAAGCAAATTTCACAATAGGGAAGTCGCTAGAATTTTTTAATGACACAATTAAGGTCAACCCAGAGTGTCACTTTTGGAAGGGATTCTTTTTGTTTTCTGGTTAGTTTCAAACAGTCATTATTCTTTTAGTCTATAGCATTTTCGACGCTCCAGAACAGATTAAGAGGGAAAGTAGTAGAAGCTTAATTTATTCCATTTCAATATAGCTACTTGACAAGATTTTCAGTGAAATACAAACGATTGTGTTTGAATTAGCTTGTCATACTTTAAATATTGTGGTAATAATGTTGAAGTGATTTTTTTGTCAAATCATGTTTACATTACATCGATTTATATTTAAAACAGCCGAATGGTTCGAGCTTTTGTTTTTGTGCTAAATATATTTTTCACTTCTCATGCTCAGAAAATGCTTATTTGCGCAGGATATAGGCTGCACAAAATCGAATTTTGTGCACAAGGGCAAAAACGTATTTACTCATAAATGTATCTATATTAAGGCAAAGGAAATAAGCCATACAGCCAAACACAACAAAAACTTCAGAGATAGAATTTGTTATTTTATAATGTTTACTTTAATTTATTTGCCTTATGTGTTTTTTAAGTCATAAAAGATATTAAAATTTAAATTTAAGTACGGTAGGTTATTTAATTAATTTAAGAAAATTATTTTATTACAAAATTAATTTAATAGTAGGCTGTATAGGTCTGCAGCCCAAGCCTAATTTCAATGTCGTAAGATTTTTAAAAAAAAGCGGCGGGAAAGGGGATACAGGTCTTGTTTTTCGTGCGTTTATTTATTTATTTCCTCGCAATCGAAGTGATAAGCAGAGTTTATAACTCGTCCACAAAACCATTTCTATCCTCGACATTACTATCAGCCCGAGCCGGACTCGGATAGAAATGATTCGTTTTGTGCACTTGTTGTAAAATCTACTATTGTTTTTATAATAAAAATAATAAAAAACTCAGACATAAAGTCCATACTCAATTTTATAAAATTGAGAAATTATAATGTATGTAATCACAGTAATATTTTAATGAAAATGTGAGTTTGTTTGTTTGTTATTCCTTCACGGCTTGACTAAGCAGCCGATCATTATGAAAGTATACATATTGCCAGGGGTACAGAACCCAACATTGGCTGATTTTTTAAGCCGAAAGTAACAGCTAGTGTAACCATAATTTCAAATTTATGTACGATATTTCATGGCAGGCAGGATTCATTTGTTTATTGTTAAAATCAATGACAAACAAATTAACGGCATTATGCATAAAAAAATACAAATTGAGCTTATTATCCCAAAACAACCCAAAAGAATCATCAATCGTAAAGAGAATGTATAAACAAATCAAATTCAACCTTCAAACAATAAACATGTTTATAAACATAAACATTTAACATACATGAACTCTGTTAACGATCACAACAAACAAACGATTAATCGACCCAATTATTCGTATATTCCAAGCTAGCATTCATTTTTTAATACAATTCACAATTTTCCATTGAAAAATGAAAACCCTTTTTTAGGTAACCTTTATGTATATCACAATAAGATATAAATTTTAACAACAAATCCCTTATTCAATGACAATACCGTATTTGCATTTATTAAAACCTTTTTAATTACGATAAGTAAGCGACTGCACCTTGCTATTGTTTCAATTTCATGATTGACATTTCTATTGGGTTTTGTTGCATCGAATCCCATGGGATTAAGCTTGGCAATTGTACACAGTACAGAGAAATTTATTAATTGTAAATGCATAACGTGAGTCATTATGACACCACATTATATTATTTGTAACTTTAAAACTTTAAAGTTTTTAGATTGTTTTGGTTAGAAAAAACTACGGGGCAACCATGAAAGTGTACAACCGAAACACGTTGCCACGCTGGTGTTATCTGGTAGAAGAAGTGTGAGTCATTTTGGCTCAACGTCATGTAGTATACATATAGTGAAAATAAAAGAAAATGGCAAGTTACATTTCAGTAGTTGCTATGATGCTGTGTGTAACGAGCTTGTAAATTAAAATACATTTTTTTTACATTTCAAGCCAAATTTAATTTGTTTCTTTGTACATTCAAAGAAAAAATATATTGTAACACAAAGTGTGTGTAACGTACGCCCAATTTCATGTAGGCGCAACCTAAAATCTCCCATTTCGGAGCCCCGCCTGAGGCTACAAATACGTGTTTAACATTCCTATTTTTATGATGTTTTTCTTTTCTCTCCCTACAATTTTCTATATGGCCATTATTTTTACCTGTCAATCGAGGAAATGGACCATATATTTTGCGAATGTCGTTGTAAATATTAGGCATCAAACAGTACCTAATGTTGTATACCTCTAAGGGTTCGTTTGAGTTATATATTAACTGGTTCTTAGCCTATGACACTCACAAATAACTTGACATTCTATTAGGCGAAGAATTTTTTAAATCGGTTCAGTAGATCAAGAGATTAACCTCTCCTCACAAACTTTATCTCGTTTATAAAATCACCATAGATTAGGCTTCTTTCGCGTGTTTCCAATATAGGTTGCCACTGGTGGTCGAGTGGCTAGCAACGGTCACTTTGTCCCAAGGGCCGCGGGTTCGAATCCTGCGCAAGGCAAACATTTGTGTGCATGAACATATCAGTTTGTCTTGGTCTAGGTGTTTTCTTATACATAATTTGTATAAAGCTTAGTTGCTTAGTTTGGGACTAGATGGCGTTGTGGGATTCGTCCAAGAATTTATTATTGCTGACTTAACTTTGCGACTGTTATCCTACCCGTTCGGTGGGTATCGTGGTGCGAATCGGACCAAAACGATCGTCTATCAGCACTTTTATAGTGCGTAAGCGCAGTTGTCCGTAACAGTCAATACAAGCAATATGTTACATTACTCTTACTTTCCAACAGACAATGAGTGCCGATAATCATTATAAATGCATGAGTACAATATAATATATGATTACATATGGATACACCTTATAGCTACATACATCACAATATATTATTGTGAAGTTCGTTGAAGTAGTTAATAAATTAACTCAAAATTTAATAATTCAAAGTCATTGTATACAAATTGTGAGGGTGTTGCATCCTCGGTCAGGCAACAAATTGCTTGCTTCTTTCCATTACATAGTATAAAATGAAGTCGTTTCCCTGTCTGTCTGGAAGTCTATCTGTACCTATTTATGCTTAGATCTTTAAAACTACGCAAAGGATTTCGATGCATTTTTTTTATGAAATAGAATGTTTCAGGAAGAAAGTTTTTTGCACTCCCAAGGGTTGACTGGTAGAGAATGCATTTAGCATTAAGTCCGCCTGTTGTATCAGTACTTTGTATTGTGGTCAATAAAGATAATTAAATAAATAAATAAGGTTTATAATATAATAAATAAAATAAATTTTTGAATGTATTATACATATGATGTATAATACATTCAAAAATTCCCATGGGAAAGCGGGATACATGCAAACGAAGATGCGCGCGTTTCACTAGTGTAACATGAAACGGAAAACTAGAGTTTGTGAGACAGCAGGCTACGGGAGGTCGGAGGTTGCAGCGGGCCCGTAAATAGATGTATATATTGACGTTTAAGTATGTTTATGACCGAGTCTATCCACTAATCACCTAAATATATATATATATATATATATATATATATAGTCTACTTATATATATATATATATATATATAGTCCTAATTCTGAACCTATTAAACAGGTCTCTTAATAAATATTCCGATTAGACAAACACCTTCATTGAACATCGAATGTGCATAATACGGATTCCATCTTATCGAACTACATCTTAGAATTCCATTGCTGAAACTCTAATATAGGTATGTCTATCGTTCTGCATACTGAATACTAAACAGATATTTGATGGAATAACAAGTTAGTTTCAACATAGAGGAATTATCATAGGAGTTTTCAAGCGGTCTAATTTTATTAAAGGACGGGCTGTCCTAGAAAAATTATAGTTTAAAGGTCGTGTAATAGTGATACTACCTTCTGCATCAGAGTGCGCAGGTTCGATTCCCGTCCAGAGCAAACATGCCCATGTATGTGAAGGCATTTCTGGTTATTCTCGAATCGAGATTTCATGAGTGTGTACGATGAGATGGTCACATGATAAAATATCGGTTAGAAAAAAAAACGCACTACTTATCGTAATAATTATGATTAAATTAAATATATAATGTATGTTTCGTAATTTAAAAAAATCTGATACCGGACACCCTTTACTTATCAGTGCCGAGACAGTTACATTATTAAATGTACTTGGCCGGTTTTTATTTCTCTATTTGAAAAAAAAAACAAAAAAAAACGAGCCTTTTTTCAAAAACTTTCACTCATTTGTTTATTTAGAATCTTGCCAAGAGGAAATCGCCCCCTTGTCATCTCTTGTCATTATCTCTAGTTGCATTCTATAAGTATTTGAAACTAATTTACATAACATCGTGACTACGAATAATTTTGGTACCAAAACTCACTTAATAATAGGGTCTAATTATCTTAGTCGCTTAAAGCTTCAGTGCCAACCCACATGTGAGTTATTTCTGTAAACTAATTATTTCAATGTTTGTGTTGAGTAGTTAGTAGTCTTTATCCCCACATTCGAGTCACAGGTTCGAATCCCATGCAAGAGTAACAGTTGTGCGCATGAACACAGTCTTGATTTGAATATTCGTAATATTTTCTACTAACTTTCGTACTCCACAAGAAACAAATTTTACATATTATGAAGTCGCTTTCCTCTCCCTTCAATCGAAGGTGATTAGAGTGTACTCTGCCACGCTGCTCCAATGCGGATTGGCAGAGGTCGATGTTTTCAAACCGCCCTAAGGCCACCGACTTGGCTTAACGACTGTCATCCATTGACAACAGCCGGGACCGACGGCTTTAACGTGCCCTCCGAAGCACGGAGAAGCTCGAGATAACGAAACCCATCCAAACGCTGGCTAGGGTCGACATCGCTTAACTTGCGTGTTCATATTAGAGCACGACACACAGAAATGCCATCGAGCTCCTCAATAGTATAAATAAAATGAACAACATGGCTGTGTTCTTCTACATAAATTTAAAAATACTTACATAAACAACAAAGGAAACTAGAAATACAGTTTAACTTAAAATTTAAACTGACATTGCAATTGAAACTTTTGGTCGAGAAAATGCTGTGCTGGCTTTCAACCACACACATACATTTACCAGCAATAAATATGCATTCAACTCGTATTATCACATGACGTAAAGGTGAAAATAGCACATCAACAACCAGTTTGTAAGTCAGGAAACAGAGTAATAGTTATGTCGCTTTAACCTGTCCGTTGTGTACGAGAATTATGTTCTATGGTATTGTTTTATATTTATATTGAAATTAATTAATTTACAAAATGTTTATTTATAACTTGTTCAATAATTACAGTGTCAAACAATATACACAACTGTCAAAAACACAAAAAAAGACAAAATTATGAGACTCGAAATTTACAAAAGAATTAGATAGGTATGTCATTCAATCTATAAATTAAAAGGACAAATTATTTGATATGCCAATGTAGAATTCGGAAGAAAGTCGGAAAATCCTTTCTTTCCGAATGCCTACGTCATAAGATTCAATTTTTTTATTCAGAGAATATGTCTTTACTTTCACTTTGGCCTTGTTTAGTGCGACGCGGATCCGCGACGGACACGGACCGCGACGCATTGTCAAATTTGCGAAGTGCGTTCAGTGCGTCGCGAGACTTTCCGTCGCAGACCATCCGTCGCGGTTCCGCATCGCACTGCAAGCCCTTTCTCTTACAAAGAACACTCTCCAAGTTTCCAGTCTCTACGATCGTCCGGCTGTTTATGAATCCATAGGTTGATCTGTCAGTAAGTCAGGCATTCAGAACATTATTTATGTATGGATGTTTGTTTATTCATTGTTTGTAATCTTACCAAAAACATAATACCATGCATTCCAACAAAGCTCTCATTAAGCGTTGAGACGTTCACAAACAAATCCCTTTGAAAACCACATTTCGCGAGAATATAGCTGGAACCAGCAAGATAGGTAACTGCATGCAGAGAGATAATAAATATAATTGTGTTAACTAACTCTCGACTACGGTTTTGTTTATTTTTAATCTGTAAAATTCATATTTTATTTTTAATTATTTTATTATAAACATTGGAATTACAATCATATATCTGAAACTTGGAGCGTTCTTTGTACACTCGAGAGCAATTTGCGGGTCACCTAAAAGAATCTATAAATCTCGGAAACTAAGAATGATAGCTTAATAAAATAAACAGTGTTTAATGGACAATATAATACCCCATAAATTAATGTAATAAAATTTATAAGTCACC
Source organism: Endotricha flammealis (assembly GCA_905163395.2). NCBI lineage: Eukaryota > Metazoa > Arthropoda > Insecta > Lepidoptera > Pyralidae > Endotricha > Endotricha flammealis. The sequence continues at coordinate 9,303,233 of LR990871.1, forward strand.
ACATTATATTTATTAAAATTACATAAAGGTACAACAATATGATGAATCATAGTTTCCGAGATTTATAGGTTCCTTCAGGTGACTATTCATTGCTCTCGAGTGTATAATGTAGGTATCCAATAAAAAATATTTTTTCGAAATTCCTTTGGGAAAGCGGAACATTGTAAATTAAGTTTGAGACCGGGTCTCGCTAGGCATCAAATACTCGCATAACGTAGGCATCCGATAAAAAATAATTTCTCGAAATTCCCACGGGAAAGTTGCGCAGGTTTAACTAGTATATTTTATATTATTTAATAATTTTATTATACCTACTACTACAATATTACCTATATTTTTTATATATTTTTTTTTCTTTCAACTAAAAAAAAGAAATTGATATATATAAAATATATATTCTCCATTATTACCCATTAGAGAGCAAATAACGTTGCTAAATGCTAGCTCTGAAATAAATGACTTTAATTACATAGTTTAGACCAAAACGATTATTGTCAGCTTAAAACAATAGATGAATGAAAAGTTTATGAAAGAACGAACTAAACAATAGAGTAGATTCTGTGCTAATGAGCTTATAGTTCATTATTCTTAGCTTTTTTGATTTAAAAGTTTATTTACTTGCGCATTTGAGCTTTCATTGAAGCTTATAAAGCTCGGTATTATGCATAATGAGATTTCGCCCAAGACATTGCAAGCTGTTTGTCTAGATTGTTTATGTACTGAGTACAATATACTGTAAGCAAGATTTTCTAGTTGCAAAATTATTTTAACTACTCAGTCATTTTTTGTTTTGTGATGCAAATAAAACTGATGGTCTAGTCTCGTAACAAAAATCATTTAAATCTCGTGTCAATATCAAGCACTGTCACTCATAGATTTATTATATACTAGCGTTAGATCGTACAGTGCAAAAGAGATAGCATACACGTTGGTTAGAGCGAGATAGATAGGCGAGACCATTCTTCCTATACACGCTATCGGGCTGTATCGGCCTGACGTCAGTCGTGTTAAAAACAAATCCCACTTATTTTTACAAAATTTATGGTTTTTAAGTGTAGTTTTGGTGTTAATTAGACGTGATTAAATATGGTTACCTGTGCAGTGCCTCGATGTAACTCAAAAAAAAAAGGAAAATCCACAAAATTATATAGTCAAGTTCTAGATTGCAAAGGAATCAATATAGGCTTATATTGAATGAGATTCCAAAATCTGAAAAATACGCCAAAAGTAGCATAGCCATGTGCATACATTTGTATAATAAAATACCTAATACATTAAAATCACTTAATACTAGCTTGTTCAAAAAACAATTGTTCAGATGGCTCAACGATAATAATTTCTACGACATTCATGAATTATATAACAGAATAATTTAATATTCAATTTTCAATTAATTTTTATTTTATATTATTGTAAATACTTTTATTGTTTTATTTTTTTCTCATCCGTTTAATTTTGTCACTAAAATTGCATGCTCTAAATATAGCAAAACATTGTGTACTTTAAAAAAATTTTAACAACTTCTTCTTACCATGTTTTATGCAATAAACGTATTATCTTATCTTATCTTATCTTATATATCTTGCTTGCACACATCACATGTACATTACACGCACACTAGTGTATTTTGTTTTTGGTCTGGCCTTAATCAAACCATTGCCGATCTATACGCTAGTATATGCTAAATCTATGGTCTCACTCATATAGAATAGAAATTATATGGGATAGTGCCATCTACGTAAAAGTAAAGACAATTTTTATTTAACAGATCGTTTTTTGTCTTTTTTTTTACATTTCATTTTTTTTTTACTTAGTAATAGTACCTTATCTAGTAAAGACCTTCCCCTCTTAGTCATCATAGATTAAGAAAACCGAACGTAAGTAATAAGAAGTGATGAACTAACTTGACTATACCAAATCCATAAAGCCTACTTCACAGGTTTCAAACATTTGTTTATTACATTTCAAACAGTGTAAACAGATTCTTTCTTTATTCGTGTTTTGAATTAAATCATACCAAATTTTGTCAACACTATTTTAAATATGGTTCCAAATCAATGTTTTAACCATGTAACTATGTACCCTAAGGTAGCAGAAACCAACAATCCTATAACGAAAATAACGCTATAAGACATTTTATACATTCATAGAATTTAATTGGTACTGGACACTTTGGAAATAAGCAAATGGGATAGTTCCATAGGCTTTTGCAGCAGTACAATGGATGAATGAAACGCCATTGTGAACAGAACTCAACACCTACACAATGGGCTTAGAACTCAAAGAATTATACGTCGTTAGGATTCAGATTCAAGCAGAAAACAGCATGACTTTAAAAATACAGTAAACAGATTTTTAATTGACAATAAATACTAGGATAATGACAGACAGATAATCATTTATTCCATTGCAATGGATATGGATTACAATTTATAAAAACATGATATTATGTCTGGAGAGATTAGGAAAAGAGGACGGGATGAAGAAAACTTATATTAAAGAAAAATGTTGGAAAAAATGGTTGAATGGCGAGCGGGTGAAAAGTGAAGTGAATGACAGTAAAATATAAAATAGACGTAGGTATAAAACATAGACAATATGAGTTATAAAAATATAATGTTTATCAAAAGAGTTCGGTTTGTAACACATGATATTAATTATTACCTTACAATGATTAATATACAGCAAAAATATAGGGTGGAGTATATCCATAAGGACATCTGCAGCAATTCAAAAAGGTTACACCTCACAGTGTATAAAAACAATGGTTTGTTGCAACCCAAGGCTAGTTATGAGACACAACTAGAGATATTCAAAATTAAAAAAAATAAAAAATAAAATCGGAGATGGGTAAAGTACTTATAGATAATACGTGATCAAACGAACTTCATGTGAAGTTCGATCAGTATTATATGAGTCACTTTATTCGAAGATATAATAATTCAAACAGGTAGTCCTTCTACTGTTCGGGCAACACTCGCACGCTTTTTTATATCGATAATATTTTAATCGAATGGACAACACTTACCCTAGTCCCACCCTATTCCATCCATTTATCTCATTCTTAAGAGAACTTTTCTAGGCAAAACTCGATTGGGATGGGTCGGGTGGAAGGTTCCTATATCTTCGAATAAAGTGACTCATATAATACTGATCGAACTTCACATGAAGTTCGTTTGATCACGTATTATTATTTCGTCACTTTATTCGAAGATATAATAATTCAAACAGGTAGATGTTTAGAGATAATTAATGTTTTGCCGATATTTGGTTAGAAGTGAAAGACAATATTAGCTTGTAATCAACTTTATTACAAAACAGAAAACGTTTACGTTACATTGAAATTGTTCATAGAACATAATAGTTATGATCATAAATATATTCAGAACATAATAATATAGTTACCACCATTATTATAGGTGTTTATAAAAATTAATCTTAATGAAATAATCATTATTTAATTAAATAATATTAGTTACATCATAATAGCACAATAGGTCGGAACCGTTAAGAAGAATCATAGGACCAAACTGCCCTTGCGAATTGACTACTATCTACTATCTGTCGATTGTAGAATTTCGCGAATGTACTGGATACCGGAGTCCAACCCGCGGTCTTTCTGATCACGTCGAATGAGACGCCAGCGCGGGCCGCCGCGGATGTGGCGGCGTGCCGCGTGCTGTGCGCGCTGAACGCCGTCACATCTACGCCACTCTCTGCCAGTACTAACTTCACCCAACGCGAGATTGTTTGACTTGTTGCTGCCTTATATGGCGGTCTCCACGTCAACAATAAACTATCCATTTCATTAGTTCTTAACTGTTCCGTTCTAGTTAAATAATCTTTAATAGCTGTTGCAGGACAAATGTCCTTATTATCAGCAAAAAAGGGAATAACCAACAAAGGCTGCTCGCGACCGGCAGCAGAGGTTTTTATTAAATCAGAAATAATTATCTTTATGTCTGTCTCGCTTAATTTCATATTCTTAACTTTTATCAAAGATAATGTTTGGGCTCTATGTGCTGTACATAAGGCCAATAGGACAGCAACTTTTTTTGTCAATCTTTCAATGGAAATCTTATCATGAGGTTTCCATTGGGCAATATGATTCAATACTGTTTGCGGATCCCATGTCCCAATATATTTCGGACAAGTCGGCCTCAATTTGTGCACGCCTTTGAGAAACCTTGTGATTAGATTATTATTGTCACTAAAATCACGACTTAATAATAATGCTAACGCCGATCTGTGGCTATTGAGTGTACCGTATGCCGCACCTTGGTTATACAGGTCTGTGAGGAATGAAATAATTACTGAATCTGATCTAGTACTAAAAGGATCCGACTCTAAATCCGAGCAAAACTTCCACCATAATTTATAAGTGCAATTATACTGACGCAAAGTATTTTCCGCTAAGGAAGAGCACATTATGTCTAACGCTGATTCAGGAGTTCCTTTTTGTACAAACGCCTCCCGGAGAGCCTCGCGACACCCAGGGTAAGTCTGAGGCCTCTCCTGAAAGAGAAATTTAACAAGTGTTCAGTAGCGTCCAAATAAAGAATTTCGGATGAGCACATCTCATTCAAGACCGGGAACCAAGGCTGAGAGGGCCAGTAGGGGAACACTAATATGCCTTCCGCCTTATCATCTCTTATTTTTTGAAGGCACCTCAAAATCAATGCAAACGGCGGGAAAGCATAGAAGAAATATGGTTTCCAACATACAGTGAAAGCATCGACCGTGTAAGAATCTGGGTCCTGCTTCCACGATATGTATCTGTCACACTTGGCGTTGGCGCGAGAAGCGAAGAGGTCAATGTCTGGTCTGCCAAAATTATTTATAATATTTTGGAATCCTGTATTTGAAATCTCTAATTCCGTATCCACATTTTTGTTACGAGATTCTTGGTCTGCTTCCACATTATCGTTTGTGCTAATGTAGGAAGCAAACAACCAGATACTTCGTTTCTCGCACCACTGCCAGATGTCTCTTGTCATTTTATTCAAGTGGGGAAATTGTATACCCCCCATCCTATTTATGTAGCTGATTGCGGTGGTATTATCGCATCTCAGCAAAATCGCACAATCAGACTTGTCCCGAGCAAACGTCTTAAGGCCTAAAAAGGCTGCTTTGAGTTCCAAATAATTTATGTGAAATTTAAGTTCTTCAGATTTCCATTTACCTCCTGTACGTACATTATTACAAAATGCACCCCAGCCCTGTCTCGATGCATCTGAGAAAAATTCTAAAGCGAAATCTGGCTTATCTAATTTATTTTTCTGAACGTAAATATTCTGAAACCACCACAACAAATCTGATGATATACTTCTAGATGGAGTGAATTTTGCATTATAATTGTCGTCGAATTTAAGCAAAGTTAGATATTTTTCTCTTTCTAAAGATTTTGTGTACATCCAGCCATAACTAACAGCTGGACATGCGGCTGTCAATACTCCAATCAATTGTGCAAATTCTTTAATGGTGCATCGAGGCAAGACCATGAATTTTTTTATAAGATTAAAAATATAGTTTCGCTTCTCATCCGGTAGGCTCATAGACATTTCTAAAGAATTAAATACAAATCCTAAATACTTACAACTAGTCTTTGGTTTCAGGCAGCTTTTCTCATAATTAATAACGAATCCTAAACATTCTAATAGCTTTAGTGTTTCTGTTACGTTCTCCTGACATTCTTCGACACTGGACCCCACACACAATATATCATCAAGGTAAATTACCGACTTAAAACCCCTACGCCTTAAATGACCTACGACTTCTTTCATGATTTTCGTGAAAGTTCTAGGAGCGGCAGAAAGGCCGTATGGCATTGCATTAAACTCGTATGTAACTATTTTTGAACTGTCATCCTGAAATTGAAACCTCAAGAATTTTTTGTTATTGGACTTAATCGGAACTAATAGATAGGATTCCTTCAAATCGATTGTGGCCATGAAACAACCCTGCGATAGAATCAAAGCCGCGGTTCTGTAATCTTCCATTTTAAAATGTGTTTTTTCCACGAATTTATTAAGAGGTTTCAAATTAAGAATGAAGCGGAAATCTCCATTAGACTTAGGCGCCAAAAATATATGGGATGTAAATTGATCTCGAGATGGTTTACAAACAGATATAGCCCCCAGGTTAACTAATTTTTTAATAGCTTGAGACATTTGATTTTTCTCTTTAGGCAACCAATTACGACATGTAGGTGTGACTTGTCGGACTTTCCTGTCAAATTGTATACCATAACCATTTCGAATCCAATTTAAAACTACCCTATTATTCGTTATTTTACACGAACATTTGTAAAAAAACTTTAATCTGCCAGCATGTACCTTTATGTTCGAGGGCCTGCACGTGGCGGCGGTCTGTTCCAAATTCTCGTTGAAGTGAAATTGTTCTGTGTCGTCGGGGGTTTCTGATTCGGGTATGGAGTCCTGTTTCTGGGCCCTCCCCGCCCCCCCCTGTTTGACGAGCGAGGAAAGCCCCTCCAGTTTCCCTGCGGTCTTGACGAGCGAGAAGATGGACCGGGGGTAGGTTTGGCATCTGGTTTTTTGATTTGAGAACCTTGTTTCTCAATAGCTTTAGAAGCTTTGATTTTTTCGGGTAGACCGTTCCCAAAAAGCATTTCGTCTCTTTCGGAATCTTGAATGAGATTCAGAAATGACTTTTCTAAACCCTGCGTTAAAGACTTTGTCCTCGTGTGGGTTTCCGAGGCATGTAGGTCTGCCAAGATTCTACATGCGTCTGACAAAATTTTTATCGTCTGTACCTTATCATTGCTCGTGAGCAATGTTGTCATGGCTCTATTTATGGCCGTGAGGCCTATCCCTAATTGTTGTTGGGATGTCTCAATTTTCTTATCCCTAGTTCGAGCAAATTCGGAAACCGCTGCGGCGATTTCAGGGTTCAAAAGAGGAGCTCTAAATAGCTTGCAGTTTTGTGGCACTGCATATTCTTTCATTATAGTTTCCTTTTTGTCTTTGTCTGTCAGACCCTTTCGAAGAATGGGAGCCCATCTTTGAGCCAAGTCCGGATGGATATCTGGACCGTAGGTGACCTGTTCTGGAACAAGGTCTCCTAATGCTAATAAAATGTCAGGGTCTAAGGCCGGTGCTTCGGGTACCGGAGCTGAGGTTGAGATTTCAGCTGGGTCCTGTATCACCAATTCATCATCAGGACTATTAAGCGGCTGTTCTGGATTTTCATCAACCGTACTTTCATTGTTCTCGGTATTAATCACGGTTCCGACGTCTAAAACAAAATATTTTTTTTTTTTATTCTTTAAAAAGTGGGTAGGAAAACCTTTATTTTATGAATTTACTTTTAAGATTATTCATCACTTTAAAATTAATACTTAAGTAATATAACTGATTGACTCACGGTCAATTCTATAGTTAGTTTTGTACCCAATGGTTAACTCTCGGTTAACTCCAGGCCATACTTGCTTCTGGTTGACTCACGGTCAACTCTAAAGCATTGTAAATTGGATATATTTCATCATAATCGCTTAATATAAATTGAAAGAACATTTGTAACACAATACGCGGGTAACTGTTTTTAAAATCACTTTAAACTTACCCACGCTTTCTTCGGAATCTGATGAAGCCGAGTAAACAATTCTTCTTTTACAACGTTGTCTTTCCTTATGTTTTAATTTTTTAAGCTTTCTTTTATGATATTCTATTTGTTCTTCTGCATTTCGCTTCGGCATCTTGTAAGGAAAAACGGAACGCGTGCGTTCCGTTGCCCGCACGATAAAAGAATGAGATAAATGGATGGAATAGGGTGGGACTAGGGTAAGTGTTGTCCATTCGATTAAAATATTATCGATATAAAAAAGCGTGCGAGTGTTGCCCGAACAGTAGAAGGACTACCTGTTTGAATTATTATATCTTCGAATAAAGTGACGAAATAATAATTATAATTCATGACATGTCTAAGCTTACGAGGGCCCACAGGATAGATAATAATAATATAGTCTAATCATAGATTTAGTATTATACTATCGTACCTATAGATCAGCTTTGGTTTGATTAAGGCGAGACCAAAAACAAAATACACTAGTGTGCGTGGAATGTACATGTGTGCAAGCAAGATATATAATTTTGTGGACTTTCCTTTTTGTTTGAGTTACATCCAGGCATTGCACAGGTAACCATATTTAATCACGTCTAATTAACACCAAAACTACACTTAAAAACCATAAATTTTGTAAAAATAAGTGAGATTTGTTTTTAACACGACTGACGTCAGGCCGATACAGTCCGATAGCGTGTATAGGAAAATGGTCTCGCCTATCTATCTCGCTCTAACTGTGTATGCTATGATCTATCTCTTTTGCATTGCCAGTCTTACGCTAGTATATAAAAAATCTATGAGTCTAATAGCATAATAAAAATAAATTAATATATTTATAAAAAAAATATCTGTTATCCCATGTCACAAGTAGATTAAGCCAAGCTTACTTTGGGACTGGCGCTGTGTGGATAATACAGAATTAATTAATTATTAATAATTAATAATGTAAATATCAAATTGACTGACTTAATTAAAAAGAGCAATAGATTAACTAATTAAACAGTCTTACTCATATATCTCAGTTCATTGTCTTAAATTGTCACGTTCCCATGGAAATTGTTCGAGTGAAATTGTTTTGGTACGAAACATTAATAGCTATTGTTTCGCTGTTGATCGTATTGTTTGCTCGCTTGGTTATTTGTTTTGGCTGTTAGGCGTAAGTTTGCACAATAGAAGGATTAGTGGAGTGTTGGGCTCGATTCTGTAATCTCTTGTTGCTTTAATTGTTCGTAGGCCTACGGATGTATTTTTTGACATGTTTGTTCAATACATGTATTACTATATAATTCTTTTTGGTACATTGGTACAAGTCTGCCGTCTGAACTATACAATACAATACAAAACTTGTTATTGCATCAAAAAAATACACAAAAATTACAGATAAAATCAATTTTAAAATAATATGTACAGTCAGGAGCACGTTGCAGTACAATTTTGGCTCTTATGACATAGAACTTAAGAATGGTACAAAGTCCAATATGTTAAGGTCGACCTGCTCTTGACTGTACATACAATAGGCGACCTTATCACATAGAAATTTCTTCCAGGCAACTTGTGATAAAAGGAACTAATTGCAAAAAAAAGCAGGTGGCGCGGTAGTAGGTACTTATAAAAACTAAAATGAATACAAAAACAAAGTAATTAAAAAAAGGTAGAAAGAATTGACATAGTTGCAACATGCAAGGATTTTTATATGTAAATTCTATATTTTTTGTGTAAACAAAACCATCTGCGACAGAATGTTTTTGGTTGTTCAATCATTCGATACGTCAGAACTTGCAAACGAAACTTTTGCCATATAAATCAGGGGTTTGACAAAACGAAAATATAGTAATTTTTGTGGATCTGAAAAGTTTAGACAGATCCAAAAACTTATATATGAGCCTTGTTACCTCGCTTTCAGAGGTCTTCTATCGACAACTCTAAAACTTTTACATTATTTGGACATTGTATGCAAAAGTAATTTGTTATGTAATTTAAAAAATAAGAAAAAAAAGGCATTCGACTTAGAAATACTAGATTTTCTCGCTTCATACTGCTACAAGAAAAAAAATTGTTAATAGAAAGTTTAAAAACGTTTATTCAGAGAGAACCTTAACAGGCACTTTCTCTAGATAAAATGTAGGTACATACAATAATAATGGTAATTGATCTACTCTACAAGCCAGAAACAAAAGCAAAATGACATAAAAAATGTGGCGAAAGAAAACCAGTGGCGGCCTTTTTTATCATTTAAAAATAAGTACATTTTTTTCAAAAAAAAATTTTTTCGAATAAAAAATAATACTAGGTACTTATATACAACAATGATACCATACGCTTAATGTCAATTTGAATAGTGCTGATTTCTTGTATACAATTGAATCTAAAGTTTATACTTTAGATTCAATTGTATACAAGAAATCAGCACTATTCAAATTGATATTATATTTTATAATATAAAATCGGTTCTTAGATAGAAGAAAAATGTCATAGAAGTTCATAGCGTGACTGTACAACGGCTTCAAATATATAAACCTTTTTTTAAAAAACCTAGTGAACCTGAAACCCATTAAATCCTATAATTACCCTATCCATTGCTCAGTTTTGTGGCAAACATGACAACAGAGAAAAAGCAATGTTCGCTTCGCCACAGGTTCACAGTAAAATGCAAACAAAACCTTTTTGATAGTAAAATTCAATCAGAAATTCAAAGCCGGAATACATAGCCGTATCACTGAAATGAAAAATATATTCTTTTTTAGATTGTTCCACTACCGACACCGTCACCGACATAGATTTATTATAACTTACTAGCGTAAGAATATTGGCAATGCAAAAGAGATAGATCATAGCATACGCGTTTGTTAGAGCGAGATAGATAGACGAGACCATTTTTCCTATACACGCTATGGGTTTGTATCGCATTAACGTCAGTCATGTTAAAACAAATCCCACTTATTTTTACAAAACTTATGGTTTTTAAGTGTAGTTTTGGTGTTAATTCGACGTGATTAAATATTTTACGTGTTACCTGTGCAGTGCCTGGATGTAACTCAAACTAAAAGGAAAATCCACAAAATTATATAGCTTGCTTGCACACATTGTCATGTACATTCCACGCACACTAGTGTATTTTGTTTTTGGTCTCGCCTCAATCAAACAAAGCGGATCTATAGGTACGCTAGTATATACTAAATCTATGATCACCGACGACACACCGGGACGTCGCGTTATTTCACAACCGCGATGTGACGGCGATCGAGATCGTTTGTCCACCGTGACGAGTCGGTGGTTCAGTCAGATTGTAGTTTGTACTCGCGCGTGACGCCATCATCCCGTCTCCGTCGAAGTCGAAGTGGATACTGGCGTGGCCTTAGTAAATTTATGTCTCTCTACTTCGGCGCCGTCATTTTCGGTGACGTGACGGTGACGGTGACGGTGGACAAACGGAGCTCATATATCCGAGTATTCGCCTTCACTTTGCAACCGTTTATTTAGAGCCTTCAATAAAAGACTGGAATATGGACAGATGAACATGACAATATTATTAGGGTTAGTCTGAAGTAGTCTGAACCCTAAAAAGGATTATAATTATTACAATTTTATTCATAATGTAAACCAATATAAAACTTATAAACATTGTAAGCGTTGATACAAAAACATACCTGCCGGAAGGGAAATCCCTTTTAATATACAGGGTGCTCCGGAAACCTTTTTCGCCCTTTCGTACATTTTTTATTATACAGTATGTACCATAATGTGTGAATTTAAATATGTAAACACCAGCACTTGAGGGTTGAAAGTGAATTTAATATATTTTCAGTCTATTTTTTCACGCTAAACAAAATGCTTGAATTATAATTTTGAACTTGTTATGCAAAATAGACGCAACCACTAACGGGGTATTTTTGTGGAAGAGTGTCAAACGAGAATGCGGGTCACCTGTTCTCCGATGGTAAGTGATAACCTACCTTTGGATTCTCTGATCTCCCTAGATAGGTATAGTCAACAAAGGAATTGACTGACTCCCCCCCCCTCCCCCCTGTATATATGATTAAAGATTTCTAAATATTGCGTTAAGGGATACAATTTGAATGCTATTGATAAATAAATTTTCAAGTAAATCTTTCCACGCAATATTTAGAAATCTTGAATCACATATCCAGGGGTCAGTCAATTCCTTTTTCCTTTGTTGACTGTACCAAGGAAATCCCTGAATCCTGAGTCATTGCCGAACTTTGACAGGAGGATAAAGAGTGGACTTCTCACTCACCTAATGTAAGACATTGTAAAAGCTCATTTCATAAAAGCTCTACTTCTCTATTGCAAGTCGTGCTTTTTTAACTAAGGACGACTGTGTGAATAAAAATACAAATAAAATATTAAAAATAAAGTTCTCTTCAGTGAAATAATAACACAATTTTTTATTCACCCAGAACTAGGCACAAAGCTGCATTTATATTATTGCAGTATACAGATGAGATTGAGCGCACGGGAAAACTTCAAAGCTTTCATAAAAAGCTTACTAATTTATAAAAAATACACTGTGAAACAACTCGACACAGAATAACGAGCGTCATTATTTTCTGGTGTGTTATGAACTTCACAATTGTTTTAAAACTTTCATTTACACTAAGTAACCAATGAAAGAGGTGAACAGGGTAAAGAACTAAGAACAAAGATTTATGCTAATAATGTTGCGAACTGCAATGTTGACGACCTCCGTGGCGCAATGGTTACCATGCCTGCCCGCGACCCAGGAGGTCCCGGGTTCGAATCCCTGTCCATGATGAAAAACGAACTTTTTCTGATTTTTCTGATCATTACGAATGATTTTGTAATTCGCGATTTTAGGATCGCGAATTGATGGTTTAAGGAACGTCTCCTGGATGAGGAGGACGTCCAATTGATGGGTGTAGAGGAAGTCGGCTACCTCAGACCTCTGGGTACGAAGCCCATTTGCGTTGAAGTAGCCGATTTTTAGGGAGGTCGGTTTGACTCTGCTCGTTTGGGGTAAATCCATAATTAATTCCTAAATTTATCGAGGGCAACGAACACATCCGCGTATTGGCAGATGGCCATTATGAGGGAGTTGGTATCACCCGTGTGATTATTTACTATGGCGGCCATAGCAAGGAACCTATCTATTTTGAGCACACCGGCGAGCTTGAAGAGCCCTTCGGTCCCGTTGCTCGGTAGGGATTGTGGCAGCGGTGCCTTTACTGGGGGGGGTGGAGGTGTTGCTACTACTTCCACCGCCGCGGGTGCAGGCGTGCCTGAGGGGCTGGCCTGTGGGGGTGGGACCTTGTTGGTCCTGTAGCGCCACGAGGGCGACAGATTGACTGAAGGCACCGGTGCCTTAACTGTTGCCGGGGCGGCCTCGGCAGTTTGGGACTGAGGGGGAGAAGCGCGGACTTGGGTCCTAGATGAGGAGGGAGTAGGCCTCCGACTCTTTACTTTGGGCGCTTTTGAGCACCCTCTGTAGTTCGCCGGGTGCCCCACCTCCCCGCAATTTACGCAGCTCGGAGGTTCCGAGCATAGCGCGCGATCTTTGGGTCGCTGACATTCCGGTGTCGCGTGGGACTCTAAGCATTTGACACAACGAGGTGTGTTGTGACAGTTGCGGGAGGAATGCCCGTATAATTGGCATCTGTGGCATTGACCCACAGTGCCTTTTTGGTGTGGGGGCTCTACTATGACCCCAGACAGTCCGCAGACTTTTTTGATATTATAGATGGCTTTCGCCTCTTTAAGGTTAGTCCTGTCTAAAATGACAAGGACCATGTTGAAAGGGGCTGCATGCCCACGGTGCATGCGGTGCACCTCTAAAATTGGGAATTTTTGGGCCTTTAGGTCCTCGAGCACGTCTTCGCACCCGATTTCCTTGGGGACCCCCCGAATGACTACGCGGAGGCGCCGGTCCTCCTCCAAGCTCCACGTGTGGAAAGTTATCGACATAGCGTCGAGAAGGCGGGTGAGGTTTCGGTAGTCCGTGATGGACTCCGTTTTTAGTCGGATACCCTCCTTTCGGGTCTCCGCAACAAAGAAGATGCCATTGGCATCGCAGCGGGCCTTGATGGCCATCCACTTGTGGCGGTTAGTAATAACCACCGCAGGTGGTCGCTGGGAGCGTTTGGGAGGGGTGGGGAGTGAGGCTCCCTCGGCACCCTGTTCGGCCGCGGGTGGTGAAGCGGGCGAGTCGGAGAGAGAGGTGGTGGCGGCCGGAATGGTTTCGGCGGCTAATTTGGCGGCCTTGTTGGCAGCGCCCTTGTTGCGCCTTGTGCGCTTGCGGCCTGAGGCCACAATGAAGTCGTCCGAGTCGGACGAGGGGGCGGAACTCGAATCCGAAGATTCGGAGATGATTTCCATCTCGTCATCGGACAGGGAGGAGGAGGTACTTGGCAGTACCGAGGGTGCGGTGGCGGAGGGCGCGGCGACGGCGGCGGAGGGTTCGGTGGCCTGAGGGGCCGGGCGGGAGGCGGCCTGAGGGGCCGAGGGTTTGGTGGCCTGAGGGGCCGGGCGGGCTGCGACCTGAGGGGCCGAGGGTACTGCGACCTGAGGGGCCGGGCGGGCTGCGGCCTGAGGGGCCGGGGGGGGAGATTTTTTAATCTTTTCGAGCTCGGACTGCTCGTATGGGGACAGATCGTTCCATCGCCTTTCGATAAAGGCGATTAAAAGGTCTACACGCGGGTCGGTCGCCATGGCGACCGGCCTATTAAGGAACCTACAGTGCTAAACGAAATTTACGCAGTTCGTCGCGTCACGTTCCGCAAGGAAGAGCTGCGAAGAAACCTTGCGGCAGTCGTGCCTAATTTGGGAGCGCTCGGGGGGAGAACCCGAGGTGTGTAGTCCTAGTCCCCCGCGCCGGGTGAGGCGAGGGGGGTGCTTCTAGGGTGTGCCCTAAGCTTGTATGCCTCTGACCAATCTTAATGTGTCAGAGGGTCCCTAACTGCTTAAGGTTCGGAGGGTAGCTTCGAGCCGAAGCCCTAGGCGCCCAAGCCGTTCCCTAAGGATAGGAAGGAGGAAGAGGTGGGCGGGAGGGGGCGATAGCTAGTGTCGGTCAGGGGAGCCCCCTAGGCCGGTGGTTCTAGCCCCGTCCGGGTAACTGCTTCACCCTGAAGGGGATCGGCGAGTGCCCGGGTCGCACTCCTGGCTGTGCAAAGTTGGCACCGTGAGGTATCACACAGCCAGACCACGAAACTGTGGTTTTAATCGGCAAAAACGCGCGAAAAACCGAGAAACTCTAAAAATCACGATAATGCCTCCTTGTCTTAAAAAAGGCAAGGAGACACGTGTGTCGGAGCGGCGGTAGCGTAGCGCGGCGGCGGGGGGCGTGCGTAGCACGCGGGAGCAGCGTAGCGCGGAGGCACCGGGCACCGGACGTGTGACTCGGACGGCGTCGCGAGCACGAATGGATTATTTTTTTTTCTGATTGGCCTCGGGTCTTGGATGTTTATCTATATTTAAGAGAGGTAGGGCACAGCGGATAATCCGCTCAAATCAGAGCAGCTCGCCTGGGGAAGGACCATACAGCTGATCGTAGCCAAATAACATTGGTCTAGGCTAGGCCATGTTGTGTTCCTACGGTGAGTAAGGTCTCCAGAGCAGGGGGGGTTGGGAGGGTTGGCAACGGGTGTGTGGTACCTCCGGTATTGCAAGCGTCTATAGGCTACGGTGATGCTTACCATCAGGCCGACCGTTTTTTTTTTTTTTATGTCACACAGCAGACAAACAAGCAAGCGGGCCACCTGATGGAAAGCGGTCACCGCCGCCTATGAACATCAGTAACACCAGGGGCGCTACTAATGCGTTGTCCACCAAGGGGGTTGGATGAAAGGAAGGAGGAAGGGAAGGGAAAGAAGACGGGGGAAAGAGGGGATAGGGAAGGAGTTGGGCTTCCGGATCTCTCACTCACTGAACGAAACGCATTGCTGCTTCACGTCGATATTCTGTGAGAACCCGGTGGTACTTCCCCGGTCGAGCAAGCCCATTTCATAATAATTTCTCTACCACTCCGTATGCTTGCTTGCCACCTGTATTAGATCTAGTCTCTTCACACACTCTGCCCCTCTACTTGTTCTTAATAACTATCTCTCTATCGTAAGATTGTCTGGAAGAGATTGTTTTAGGGATAAGACCGCCTGTTGTACTTTTCTTGACACTATGTACTATTGTTGTATGTAATCATTGTTGTATTTACTTTGATGTAAAGAATATTGTATTGTATTGAATTTACTAGTACATGCCCACAACAGGATTTGAACCAGGTTTTGAGTCGGTTATTATGTTCGTTTGTTATCCGTGCTGTGATATTATGGTTGGTAAGAAACGTGAATAATTTCCCTTATTTGCAAATAATTGGTTAGCTCCCACAAATTAGAGGGCAGGACCAGTAGCTGTTCCGACCTTCCGGGTAATATACTGCCAAGATTCCTATTAACTGGTTAGATAGCTTCATAGACCATATAGTAATAGACATTGTACTGCTATATGGTGTTATAATTACAAAATTCATACTTTTTGTGAATTACATAAATACAATGAATAAATATAAAGGGACAAATCACACCTTAATCACACAGATTGAGCTAGCCCCAAAGAAAGATCTAAACTTCTGTTATGGGATACTAACTTAACCATACTATATTTTTAACAAATACATGTATAGCTAACATCCAAGACCCGAGGCCGATTAGAAAAAGTTCGTTTTTCATCATGACCCGACCGGGATTCGAACCCGGGACCTCCTGGGTGGCGGTCTTAGACCTGTAGCGCTAGGTTCTGATGTTTCAAAAACATTAAAGTTGCTTGTATTTCGCATATAGTTTTCGGGCCATTTACCCAACCTAATACATTAGTTTGTGTCATCCTAGGTACTTGCATAGGTAGAAATTTAGGTATTTGTCTTTTCGATCCGTTTTGGACGAAAAGATAATTAGAGATAAAAAAATTACTTTCATGATAATAACGAAGTACTAACTAATATACATAAGCATTTTGTGTCATCTCTGTCCACGAAAATCCTGATATTTAATCAGTACCTAACACGTCACCCAACTAGCTCTAAAAAATATTACAATAAGTTAAATATATGTTAAGCGTTTCAAATTACTTATATCTGTTATTCAAAATATTTTGTGTCGAATTCATCCACGATATTTATTGATTATTTAATTTTTTATTACAACACTCTGTAAAAGCCACAAAAGAAAATGCAAGTTACTAAAGTTACGTCTATAAGATTATTGTAGTGTAACAAAACACTATTCATAATTTGTGCTGTTTTTATGCACGAAATCTTATTATTTCATTAAAAAATAACCAAATTTCGCGCGAAGGGCGAGCGCGGCGAAGAAAGCGGACGCGCGGGGGGGGGGGGGGGGCAAACAAAATTCGCAAATTATAGTAGCGGCACGCTATGATGACCGTTTTGACGTTTGTCCACTCATGAAGTTTCGTATTAATTAACAAATTATTTGAAGAAGCAAATTGCTGTTCTTTATTGTCAATAGTGACGTTCAGTTAGTCATACAATTTATCGAATGTATGATTTTAGGACACATTTATTTATTACATTGATTTCTAAGCTATGTTATTAGAGTCCCGCGAACATTTATCCTTTATTTTTATATGGTGTACTTATTTACCACACAACTCGGCATAAGTTTTTTGAAATTTAAAGTGTGCGTATAAAGTATGTATATTCATTTTCATTCCAATATTCAGTTCGTTCAAATATTTTAAGTAAACATTTATATTTTTGTTTTATTAAACCTTTTTAATCATGTACATACTACTTGCAACAAAAACTTATCGATTTGATTATATTTTCTTCGAGAATAAATTGACATTTCACATCACACATCACTTTTGTAATACGTCAAAACGGCCATCATAGCGTGCCGCTACTTTAGTTGTGCGTAGCAGTTGTTCCAACAGGAAACGGTGATTATTTTTATCTCTATAGGTAGAAGAGGCACATATTTCGCACCCCCAGGGTAATAAAGACATAAGTGGTATTACGTCGAAATCCCGATTTTACCATAATGAAAATACATTTTTTTTTTTCATATTTTTCTTGTTAAATGAATTATTATATGCAAAACTTTGATTTAAAAAAAAAACTGAATGTGTGATTTTCGAGAAAAAGGAATTTGTGATAAAACGCAAAGAATAAATTGACCAATAGGACATACTGAAGATTATGATGCTTTTCGTTAAAATTTAATACCTATACAAAATAAACAGTATGTAATAAATATTATGATCTTATTCCGATTTGTCATTTATAATGCTAGTCTTTATAAACACTATATTCATAAAAAATAATTTTAAATATCGATTACCGCTTTTTTCCTCTAAGAATAATTTGTTGCACCGATTCACAACACTGAATACAGAGCACGGGGAGCCAACGGAGGCAACGTAAGGGTGAACACGTCTAGAAAGCACCTTTTCTCTGATGATGTTCCGCCACCTGTTCCTATCTTCGGCGGCGTGAATAGCTCCATAAAAGTCGAGAGCGGTGCGGATTTGAATTCTGTATGAATTGTCCCTATATTTATTTATTATTTATTATTATTCTACGGAGGCAGATGGTAGAAAGCCTTGTAGATATATTGAGCTCTTTGAGTAATGAGGCAATGATCCGTCCATGGGATTTACAGTAGTCTCCTCCATCCGCTTTCCTTGGGGTCCAGGTCTCGGCACCATATATGAAAATTGAGAACACCGGAGTGGTCACCAACTAGCGTTTTGTATTTATGGAGATGTTTCTTTCTACTCAAACTCTTTGTAGCTGTGACATAACATTCTTAGCCCAGGTAAGTGAAACTGTGAACTATTTTCTGGTTAAGCGCGACAGTGACCTCTGGCTTCTGCGTGCGGTGTACCACCATGATCTTAGTTTTTGCTGTTTATGGAAAAGCCAAGTTCTTCACTGACCTGTTCCATTCTGTTTAGTAAGGTGATCATCTCGCTTTCGTTGGCAGCTAACAGTGTGGTATCGTTGGCGTAACGTAGTAAGTTCGTTATCTTCTCGCCACCAATCGTGACCACCTTCCCAGTTTTTGCAGGTACACCTTATCAATGTATTCACTATAAACGTTGAACTAAATGGGAGTCAGTACCTGCCTTACTCTCTTAAAAGTCAAAACTGAAAGATTGTGACGTCAGTTTATCGACTCATATGATTTCCTGTTTGTTGCAGTATAGTTTCTGCAGCAGCGCAGTTAGATGCGGCCGCACGCTAAGCTTCGTTAGAATTCTCGACAAAAGTTTCCAGTTGACGCAGTCGAAGGCCTTACCGTAGTCGACAAAACACATAATGTTAGGCGTGTTGAACTTTTATGCTTTTTCAATAATAATAAATAAATATATATATAGGGACAATTCACACAGATTGAGCTAGCCCCAAAGTAAGTTTGAAACTTGTGTTATGGGATACTAACTCAACGATTTTATATTTTATAACAAATACATTTATAGATAAACACAAGACCCGAGGCCAATCAGAAAAAGTTCGTTTTTCATCATGACCCGACCGGGATTCGAACCCGGGACCTTCTGGGTGGCCGTCTGGCGTGGTAACCATTACGCCACGGAGGTCGTCAATAAGTTGTTGGAGGTTCAGGATTTGTTCGCGTGTATCCTTTCACAAATCCGGCTTGTTCTCGCTGCATTTGCCAATCCAAAAAACGTAAGGTTGCGATTGTTCAGTATGTGGCGCAAGGAAGATTTTGCTGCCATGAGAGATCAGAGCAAGAGTGCAATAGTTGTCGCATTTTCTGGTCGGCCTGACCAGTCTTTGGGCCAGTCGCCATGTCGCCAAGTGTAGGTGCAGATTTTGTGCAATAAGTCGATGAACGCGTCGCCTAAAGCCTTCAGTATTTCTGACGTAATGTGATCTTGTGCTTTCCTCTTTTTTAATTTGTTTATTGCCGCTTTGATTTCAGAACGTAGTATGGGTGGGTTGGTTGCTGATTCGGAAGATTCCAATTCAAAGGCGTATCATTGTTGATAGCAGGTTCTTTATAAAGGTCTTCGCAGTAGCTACACCATCTTTCGGCTATGGGTTCAAGGTCGTGTATTGGGTTACCGCGAGCATCTTCAATCACCCAGGAAGTTTTTGGAGAGCGGGCGAACTTTCTTAAAGAAGTCTCTCGTGTGAAGTTTAAGGGCCAATGTACTGACTGTGACGTCAGGCGGTGGGCATTCTTTTATCGTCTCTTCCAACGTGCTCTTTTATTGTCTCTTCCAAAGATCGACTGTTCCGGGGGCTCCAAGGTCTGGGCTTAGGTGGTGTTTTCCTTTTGGGAGCCTTTAGACGAGCAGTGAAAGTGGCCACAAGTAGGTTGTAATCTGAGCCGCGCCCAGCACCGGGAAAGGTCTTTACATTTTTTTGGATCTCCACCGTGTGTTTATTATAATTTAGTCAATTTGGTTTGAGGAAATATTGCCGGGGACTACATGTGTAGAGGCGTTTTGCATGGTATTAGAAGCAGGTGTTTATAATGCTTAATTTTCTTCCAATGCAAAAGTCAAGAAGTCTTCCTCTATGTTAATTTCTAATGCCGAGACCATACCTTCCTACAACAGATTTTGAGTGATCGTCGGTCTTACTATTTCCCAACTTTGCGTTTCAGTCACCAAGGATTATAGTGGTTTCCTGATTGGGTATTGATTGAGATGAACTCCCTATATGCTTATCATCAATGTATTATTACCTATTAATGCCTTATTAAAAGATTTAATTTAGTCTATGTGATACGAATGCTATTCCTATGCATTACCAAACATTTTACCTCCTTTGAAGGTTCATTTGTCGATACCATGCTTATTTGATTCATCTGTAGAAGATTAATTACATTTCATTTTAAATTAAATAAAATTAATAAATGTTTATTTTAAAACTGCCAATAGGTTTAACGATAACAATAGATTTTTAGTTGAATTTAATATAAAATATTTCAATTAATTAAAAGTTGTACATGAACACGATTTATTTATTAATAAAAAAAAAGTCTCATATTATAAAAAAATAAAACGGATTTTTTTTGTCTTTTTATTTATTAAAGTTTGTATTTGAACACGTTTTTTTTATTAATAGTACGTTATTGTCGTACTCTGTGATTGTATTACATTAAGTGTTTTGTTTTTTTATTAATAAAAAAATAATAAGTCTTGTAAATAAGACAAAAAATATATAATTATGTTATTTTTATGAATCAAACCAAGTTTGTACCTATTCTGATTATTTTTTTCTAGATTTGAATGAATATAGGAAACTTTAGGTAGATAAAGTTAATATTTACCAAAAGTACATTGTTTTTTCAGTATTGTTATTATTAAATAGTATATTTGTAACCATACAGACATTAATTATTATTGTTTAAAAACAAATAGTTCATGTGAACATTTCGTTGCTCCTTATTTACTTTTGACATTTAACGAATTCCTTGGTATTAATAAGAGATATGGATGTCACATTTTTAATTACCTATATAATGGAAAACATCAATATCATTACCTATTACATAAGTGCTTTTGACAAATATTTAAATTGAAAAAAGGAGTAAGTAACTGATATGGCGCTAAATAACAAATTTGACACAGGGGAAAAATGGAGTAAGTTTAGTTATTCTCGCAAAATTGTTTGGTACTATAAAACATACTTTTTGTAATATACATTATTTTGTAAATAAATTTGGCTCAAACTCGAAAACTTAGTATTTTATATTTAAAGTCCATTTTGATAACTAGTGTAATATTTTAATTTTCTTATTTCTAAAAAACCATAAACTATTGATCTGACTTGAAAACAACCACCAATGCAATATTTTTTCTCCTTTTTTTGATGTTAAAATCATTCTTCTACGATTAAAAATAAAGCTTTTACTGAAAAATCTACTTTTTCGGGTTACGTCCTTTTCGAATTGAATGAGGGTGCGATTTGTTCATCACCATGATATCGTAGGTACCGAACGAACTTGTGTGCGTGCGTAGCGTATACCCCCGCCCATCGCCGCCTGCGCGCGTACGCCCGTTTCGACCGAAATTATTGTTTTGGTGTTTTATTCATTTATAACGTGCATGAAATTGACACAAATTTACAATGTAGATTTTTCATGCATTTATGATATTAAATATGTGAACTCTAATTACTGTAATATTTTTTTGCAGCGTTACTAGCTTTAAATAGGAAAATAATTGAAAATATTAACATTGCATGTCTTAATTTGGCACAAATTTATTTATTGGCCTTAAGTAAGTGATCTGAGATAGGAAATAGTTATACAACCAATTGTAATTTTTTTTTTGTACTGTTATTACATATTGACCCTATTTCAGTTTTGCTCTGGCCGAAGATGACACAAACTGGGTTTGTACACTCCGCAGTCTATCCTAGATATGATACCATAATTATTTTAAACTTTAAATTAATTTTGTCAGTTTTGATTTAATTAAGTAAAATCAACCACAAACCATCGAATTGCGGAAAATGCAAGTGACAGATCTGACACAAAACGCAATAATAAGGTTCTTAGGTACGTCCGTGTCCACAGGCGAGAAATCAACAACTTTAGAGTTTTTGAAACTTATGACCTCATTTTAGCCCAGCGCTATCGGTCTATCTGGCGTGGTAACCATTACCTACGCCACGGAGGTCGTCAAAATAAAGTAACACAAATGTTCGTCACATAAATATATTGTTTTTGGTTCATTATGTTGAAAATAATTTCTAAAGAAAAATTTTCATCTTTCACCGGGGATATTTTCTTTACATTTTTTTTACAACATAGTAAGTTTGTCCTGTGCGGGATTCAAACCTATACATACCCTCTGGCGACGGAGATTGAGTCACTACCACATGGGCCACCATACGGTCATATTAGTAGGATTTATTCTACACTAGCTTTTCCCCGCGGCTTCGCTCTCGTTAATTCTATGACATAGATCTCGTTTGACAAAAAAACAACCCATAGCGCGACTTGTGGTGCCATCTGTTGGCCGATACAGCGCCCTCTATAGTAACGACTTACTTTCACGGGATAGAAAGTAGCCTATGTTGGGCTCTGTACCCCTAACAATATTTATGCAAATTTTCATAATGATCGGCTGCTTAGTCAAGCCGTGAAGGAATAACAAACAAACAAACTCACTTTCTCATTTTTATAATATTAGTAAGGATAAGGATTAGCAAACTATCCGGCTTTACTGCGTCCAAGGATCTCTAATAAGCTTTGCACGTCTATTTTTACGTTATCTATGGTAGGGTTGACTATTAGTCCTAATACAATTAATCCTGGCCAAGGTTAAATATACCGTTTCCCCTTAATACTGGTTCGTAATGCCTATGATTTGTTTTTAGTCAGTGTGTGGGATTTTTGTGGGGATTACACAGGATTTAACGTAACCTGAATATGCTAATCCTATGGGAATTTCACCTGCGTCACTGTAGAGTAATGTGGGCGTAGTGCTCTCTTTTGTGGCCAAATATGTCTTTGACTTTGTGCTACTAATATTATTAAGGCGAAAGTTATGTAATGTTTGTTGCCTCTTCACGCTCAAATGACTGGGCCAATATTTATGATATTTGGTATGTAACTAGCTGATACCTTGGATTAACACATATGGTACTTTATATCCAGAAAAGTACGCAATTCCCGTAGGATTTGATCAAAAGTCTAATATAGATGGCGTTGCTGTGCATAAATAAATACACGCAAACGCAAAAGTATTTGCAGGAGTTTCACTAGTCTGCCATAAATGGTATTTCATAGAAAGGCCAGTGTTTTTAAGGCGTCTGAAGACCAACTGGGTTTAACGACTGTCATCTATAGACAACAGCCGGGACTGACGACTTAACGTGAGCAAAGCACGGAGAAGCTTGAGATAACGAAACCAACCAAACTCTGGGTAAGGTCGACGTTGCTTCACTCGCGTGTTTGTTGATTACGACACACATCGACACCATCGTGTTCTTCAAACACATGCGACGACCTCCGTTGCGCAATGGCTACCATGCCCGCCACCCAGGAGGTCCCGGGTTCGAATCCCGGTCGGGTCATGATGAAAAACGAACTTTTTCTGATAAGCCTCGGGTCTTGGATGTTTATCTATATAATATGTAGGGTAATTCCAGGATAGGTGCCACACTTTTTGAAAAAGCTCTATAACTTAGTAAATAAATGTATATCGATTTTTTTTTTCTTGTGTCTGGGAAGTCCAATCTTTAATCTATCATATTATATTTATTATTTGTGTTTATTATATACACGATTTGTGTAAATCGCATTTCCGTAGACCTCTTCAAAATGGGATAGACGCCTCTCGTGCGGGATAGAAGGCACATCCCAAAAAAGCTTAAAAGGATAGATGCCTGCTATGCGGATACATGCCTATTTATATTTAATTTGCGTTTTAAATCAAACAAGGCCATGTTATTTAATCAGTCTTTGTTAAAATATGATCTCTTTTAATTATTATTAACAAAACTCACACAATAATCTTAAAATTTACCAAAACTACTGAATTTTTAGGAACATAAAAAAATTGTCTTCTTAATCTTAATAAGTATTAAAGTGCAATCAACTTTTGTATGAAAAATAGAAATAATGATTAATAAAACTCAACATAATAATCCTAAAATTTTCCAAAAGTACAACACTTTTAGGAACATAAAAAAATTGTCTTCATAATCTTAATAAGTATTAAAGTGCAATCAACTTTGGTATGAAAAATAGAAATAATGATTAATAAAACTCAACATAATAATCTTAAAATTTTCCAAAAAGTACAACACTTTTAGGAACATAAAAAAATTGTCTTCATAATCTTAATAAGTATTAAAGTGCAATCAACTTTGGTATGAAAAATAGAAATAATGATTAATAAAACTCAACATAATAATCTTAAAATTTTCCAAAAAGTACAACACTTTTAGGAACATAAAAAAATTGTCTTCATAATCTTAATAAGTATTAAAGTGCAATCAACTTTGGTATGAAAAATAGAAATAATGATAAATAAAACTCAACATAATAATCTTAAAATTTTCCAAAAAGTACAACACTTTTAGGAACATAAAAAAATTGTCTTCATAATCTTAATAAGTATTAAAGTGCAATCAACTTTGGTATGAAAAATAGAAATAATGATTAATAAAACTCAACAATAATAATCTTAAAAGCCAAAACTACTAAACTTTTAGAAACATAAAATATTGTCTTCATAATCTTAATAAGTAATAAAGCGCAATCAACTTTGCCCTAAAAAATATAAATATTTATGTTGCCATAAGGTATGCCATAAGTTCTTGCTATTTCGTTCACACTTTTCGCTTTATTTTCCATCTCCTGGAACGCCAACCGTAAGCTCACTTCAGTCCACGTAACATGACGCGGGACGACGCCTGCTTTTCTTCGCTATTTCCGAGGCATTTTGCCCACCTGTGACAAGAAAAAAGTAATAGGTATAAGTGCCCTTAGGGCAACTATGGCCACAAAAATTGAGGCGACTATCCTTTTAGTAGAGGATACATGCACTTTTTAATAATAAATAAAGTAATAAGAAAATTAGAATTAAAATCATCACATCGTATACTTTACATAATAGTGCATTACATCATATTAAAAACTAATTCATTAAACGACCGAGAAAAAAGTAATTCGATAATGCGTACTTACCAATATAATTTCGACGCTTTTCAATTACTCGCCGCGGAAGATTTTACCACACACGGAAGAAACGCGCTCACTCTCCGACAATCCGAGCGGTACTTATTGGTAGAAGGGAGCGGTCTTCAATATAAGCCCTACAATTTTGACCTACGATACTTGGAACATGGTAAACTTGAAATCGCGGCACATATCCCAGTGCGGCACCTCTCCTGGAATTACCCTATTTGTTATAAAATATAGTATCGTTGAGTTAGTATCTCAAAACACAGTTCCAAACTACTTTGGGGCTAGCTCAATCTGTGTGATTTGTCCCTATATATTTATTTATTTTATTTATACTCTCTAACGAAGTCGCGGGCATAGCTACAGTCAAAACAATAGCTCACACCATTCCTTAGAAATCTCGTGAATGTAAAACACTCAGAAATTTAATAACTTTCAACAGTGACAAGAAATGTCCATTGTTTTTAATTAAAATTTCATGATTTGAAAATAATTAATAAGGAAGAGTTTTAAAACAGGAGGCAGATAATTAATGTTTGCGCATTACGTAACGAAAGATAGTTTGTAAGTATTGGTGATAAATCTCATGATATAAAATCTTTAACACCGATTTAGCATTTTATATTTTAGATTTAATTTTATGTTGAGACAAATTAATGGCACTATTTATTGACATTACGCGTACGTAATGTTGTTTGTATGTACCTAGTTTTAAATTTTATGTTAAAAAAGAAAAGAAAAAAGAAAAGTAGGTACCTACTATAATATATTTTTCACCTCACAAGCTCGGAAAGAATCTGTTTGTCATTCGAAATCTGAGCGCAAAAGTGCATTTTGTGCCCTAGCGTAGAAATAATTTTTAAAATTCGAACCTTTCTATTCTATAGTTTTTTATGCCGCCAGTCCTCTGAAAATGCATTAATACTTATTTCATGCCAGTGTGCCAACCTTATTTTTAAAATAATCGAACTGGCCAGCACGACACCGCATGAAAAAATAAACACTTATTTAATATATTATTTGCGTTTTTCTTGCACCTAGCATTTTCCTCGCTGTAGTGAGGTGAAAAGTTATGTGTTTCGCTCGGCAGCAAAGTTATTCTGCGTCTCGTACGCTCAGGATTCTATATTTGAACAGATTTCTATATTTCAATCCTAGAATCCTTCGCTAGCTCGGGTTTCAATTTAAGTACTCGCGCCAAAAAACAACTTTGCAGCCTTGCATAACAAATAACTATTTAAATGACAAAAAAGGCCGTAACTGGTTTTCTTTCGCCATTTCTATTTGCCAGTGGTCATTTTGCATTTTTTTCCGAAATGGTAGTAGTTTATAGAGTATATTAATTTATAGAAATCATTTATTACTGTATACTCTGACAAGAGAACGTGTTTGTGAAAACCTATTCTCTGAATAAAAGTTTTGAATTTGAATTTGAAAATTGCAGATTTTTTTATATTTTCTGTCATAGGTACATTGTAATTGTAACTTTTATTAGTACCATTTTAAAAGAGCAAGTGCTATGTTTCTTGCGAGTTCTTCTTAGTACAAATCTGCCGTCTGAACTGGTGTTAGTAAAAATTGTGATGATTTGAAAGAGCTTGTATATTATGTCTTTTTAAATAAAAATATTTGACTTGGACTTTCAATAATAGCTCTGGCTGTATTGGGGCCCATTTCATAAAATAATTGCTCCACCACTCCAAATATCTATAAACAGATGAAAAGAAAGGAAGTAGTAAGTGTATTTTAGTTATTAATAAAGGCATCCGTATTAAAACCAGTGTCGTGGCTCTTTGACAAAGCTGTGCATAACATTGACTAAAATTCTATCAATAAAAGGTCTCCTTTTGGTGGAATTTTATTCAATGTTGTTAATTTTTGTTACTTGTTTGTGTGTTTGTTATGTAACTTATTGTAATCCTTCTATGAAATAAATATAATTTTTTCCTTCTTTGAAAATGGACACAATCATTTTATGTACACAGGTAATAGATCAGCAGAAGGATACATTAACTAAGTAGTTCCACAGTTGAAGTTTATAAAATATCGTGTTAGCAAAAGGCAAAGTGCACACATTTGGTTTATTCACGGTAAACGACTGAAAACGAACTAATGTCGTTTGCACTTTGACTTTTTGAAGCGTTGCAACTTTGTTAAACATTATGAACGGTAAAAGGGCTGTTTATATGTTCAGAGTTTTAATTATTTTTAATTATTTACTAACGAAGGCTCTTGGTTTTATCAGTGGATTTTTTTATGTCATATCGCAGGCAAACAAGCAACAGCCATCTGATGACAAGTGTTACCTACTCGTGAACGAGTATCATTCGTGGATATCAGTTATATCAGAGACGCAATGCGTTGCCTGCTACAGGGGAGGGAATAGGGAAGGATTAAGGAAAAGGAGTTGGGCTGATCTCTCAATATGTCTTTAAGAAAACGGAAGGTAAGCAACGCCAACCCCAGTCAGTGTTTGGACGGGTATAAAAATCTCCAGCTTCTCCGCGTTTTGTATAAAACTACACATTAGTGTTAAAGTATAGTTCTATGTTTAATTTAGTGTAAATAACACATTTTACATAGGACACAGTATAAAAAAACTTTGTATGAGAACAGGCAGTCCGAAAAGAATGAAACCGTAAGCACAAAATAACAGTCGCTGGCGTCTCGACAAATAAATAATAAATCTATATATATAAAATTCAAAGTCCTGACTGACTGACTTAACTATATATCAACGCACAGCCCAAACCGGTGGGTCTAGAGACTCCAAATTTGGACAGCAGGTTCCTTACGACGTCTAGGGGTGTACTAAGAAAGGATTTTTCAAAATTCCTACGGGAAACCGAGATATACGCAAACGAAGTTGCGAGGGTGTATCAACGCACAGCCAAAACCGCTGCGTCTAGAGATTCCAAATTTGGCATGTAGGTTCTTTACGACGTCTAGGGATGTACTAAGAAAGGATTTTAAAAAATTCCCACGGGAAAGCGAGATATACGCATACGAAATTGCGAGGAGACGCACAGCCCAAACCGCTGGGTCTAGAGATGCCAAATTTGACATGTAGGGTCCTTATAAGGTCCAGACCGACCGGACCGGACCGGACCGGAACGGACCGGACCGGATCGGAACGTATCAGACCTGATCGGTCTGGAAGGAACCGCACCGTACCGGGTCGTGCCGGACCGGATCGAACCGGACCGGACCGGTTTTTTTTCATCTATATATATAAAATTCAATGTCCTGACTGACTGACTGACTGACTTAATTATATATCAACGCACAGCCCAAACCGGTGGGTCTAGAGATTCCAAATTTGGACCGTAGGTTCCTTACGACGTCTAGGGGTGTACTAAGAAAGGATTTTTCAAAATTCCTACGGGAAACCGAGATATACGCAAACGAAGTTGCGAGGGTGTATCAACGCACAGCCAAAACCGCTGCGTCTAGAGATTCTAAATTTGGCACGTAGGTTCCTTACGACGTCTAGGGATGTACTAAGAAAGGATTTTTCAAAAGTCCCACGGGAAAGCGAGATATACGCATACGAAATTGCGAGGGGACGCACAGCCCAAACCGCTGGGTCTAGAGATGCCAAATTTCACTTGTAGGGTCCTTATAAGGTCCAGACCGACCGGACCGGACGGGACCGGAACGGACCGGACCGGACCGGAACGTATCAGACCTGATCGGTCTGGAAGGAACCGCACCGTACCGGGCCGTGCCGGACCGGATCGAACCGGACCGGATCGTTTTTTTTTTTCATCTATATATATAAAATTCAAAGTCCTGACTGACTGACTTAACTATATATCAACGCACAGCCCAAACCGGTGGGTCTAGAGACTCCAAATTTGGAATGTAGGTTCCTTACGACGTCTAGGGGTGTAATAAGAAAGGATTTTTCAAAATTCCTACGGGAAATCGAGATATACGCAAACGAAGTTGCGAGGGTGTATCAACGCACAGCCAAAACCGCTGCGTCTAGAGATTCCAAATTTGGCATGTAGGTTCCTTACGACGTCTAGGGATGTACTAAAAAAGGATTTTTCAAAATTCCCACGGGAAAGCGAGATATACGCAAACGAAGTTGAGAGGGGACGCACAGCCTAAACCGCTGAGTCTAGAGATGCCAAATTTGTCATGTAGGGTCCTTATAAGGTCCAGACCGACCGGACCGGACCGGACCGGAACGGACCGGACCGGACCGGAACGGATCAGACCTGATCGGTCTGGAAGGAACCGCACCGTACCGGGCCGTGCCGGACCGGATCGAACCGGACCGGACCGTTTTTTTTTTCATCTATATATATAAAATTCAAAGTCCTGACTGACTGACTTAGCTATATATCAACGCACAGCCCAAACCGGTGGGTCTAGAGACTCCAAATTTGGACTGTAGGTTCCTTACGACGTCTAGGGATGTACTAAGAAAGGATTTTTCAAAATTCCTACGGGAAACCGAGATATACGCATACGAAGTTGCGAGGGTGTATCAACGCACAGCCAAAACCGCTGCGTCTTGAGATTCCAAATTTGGCATGTAGGTTCTTTACGACGTCTAGGGATGTACTAAGAAAGGAATTTTCAAAATTCCCACGGGAAAGCGAGATATACGCAAACGAAGTTGCAGCCTAAACCGCTGGGTCTAGAGATGCCAAATTTGTCATGTAGGGTCCTTATAAGGTCCAGACCGACCGGACCGGACCGGACCGGAACGGATCAGACCTGATCGGTCTGGAAGGAACCGCACCGTACCGGGCCGTGCCGGACCGGATCGAACCGGACCGGACCCGTTTTTTTTTCATCTAAATATATAAAATTCAAAGTCCTGACTGACTGACTTAACTATATATCAACGCACAGCCCAAACCGGTGGGTCTAGAGACTCCAAATTTGGACTGTAAGTTCCTGACGACGTCTAAGGGTGTACTAAGAAAGGATTTTTCAAAATTCCTACGGGAAACCGAGATATACGCAAACGAAGTTGCGAAGGTGTATCAACGCACAGCCAAAACCGCTGCGTCTAGAGATTCCAAATTTGGCATGTAGGTTCCTTACGACGTCTAGGGATGTACTAAGAAAGGATTTTTCAAAACTCCCACGGGAAAGCGAGATATACGCAAATTGAGAGGGGTCGCACAGCCTAAACCGCTGGGTCTAGAGATGCCAAATTTATCATGTAGGGTCCTTATAAGATCCAGACCGAACGGACCGGAACGGATCAGACCTGATCGACCTGGAAGGAACCGCACCGTACCAGGCTGTGCCGAACCGGATCGAACCGGACCGGACCGGTTTTTTTTCATCTATATATCTAAAATTCAAAGTCCTGACTGACTGACTGACTGACTGACTTAAATATATATTAACGCGCAGCCCAAACCGGTGGGTCTAGAGACTCCAGATTTGGACTGTAGGTTCCTTACGACGTCTAGGGGTGTACTAAGAAAGGATTTTTCAAAATTCCTACGGGAAACCGAGATATACGCAAACGAAGTTGCGAGGGTGTATCAACGCACAGCCAAAACCGCTGCGTCTAGAGATTCTAAATTTGGCACGTAGGTTCCTTACGACGTCTAGGGATGTACTAAGAAAGGATTTTTCAAAAGTCCCACGGGAAAGCGAGATATACGCATACGAAATTGCGAGGGGACGCACAGCCCAAACCGCTGGGTCTAGAGATGCCAAATTTCACTTGTAGGGTCCTTATAAGGTCCAGACCGACCGGACCGGACGGGACCGGAACGGACCGGACCGGACCGGAACGTATCAGACCTGATCGGTCTGGAAGGAACCGCACCGTACCGGGCCGTGCCGGACCGGATCGAACCGGACCGGACCGTTTTTTTTTTCATCTATATATATAAAATTCAAAGTCCTGACTGACTGACTTAACTATATATCAACGCACAGCCCAAACCGGTGGGTCTAGAGACTCCAAATTTGGACAGTAGGTTCCTTACGACGTCTAGGGGTGTAATAAGAAAGGATTTTTCAAAATTCCTACGGGAAACCGAGATATACGCAAACGAAGTTGCGAGGGTGTATCAACGCACAGCCAAAACCGCTGCGTCTAGAGATTCCAAATTTGGCATGTAGGTTCCTTACGACGTCTAGGGATGTACTAAGAAAGGACTTTTCAAAATTCCCACGGGAAAGCGAGATATACGCAAACGAAGTTGAGAGGAGACGCACAGCCTAAACCGCTGGGTCTAGAGATGCCAAATTTGTCATGTAGGGTCCTTATAAGGACCGGACCGATCGGACCGGACCGGACTGGATCGACCGGATGTGATCGGACCGGATGAAACCGTACCGTACCGGGCCGTGCCGGACCGGAATTTGTTTCTGAAGAAAGATATGCTAATTCTTACTAGGCCACGCGGGCGAAGCCGCCGGCGGAAGTTAGTCTATAATATAAAATTCAAAGTCCTGACTGACTGACTGACTGACTTAACTATATATCGGAACGGACCGGACCGGACCGGAACGGATCAGACCTGATCGGTCTGGAAGGAACCGCACCGTACCGGGCCGTGCCGGACCGAATCGAACCGGACCGGACCGGATTTTTTTTCATATATAAAATTCAAAGTCCTAACTGACTTAACTATATATCAACGCACGGCCCAAACCGGTGGGTCTAGAGATTCCAAATTTGAACTGTAGGTTCCTTACGACGGCGACGTCTAGGCGTGTATTAAGAAAGGATATTTCAAAATTCCCACGGGAAACCGAGATATACGCAAACGAAGTTGCGAGGGTATATCAAATTTGGCATGTAGGTTCCTTACGACGTCTAGGGATGTACTAAGAAACGATTTTTCAAAATTCTCATGGGAAAGCTAGATATGCTAATTGAAAGATAAAGAGAGAAAGATATGCTAATTGTTACTAGGCCACGCGGGCGAAGCCGCGGGCGGAAGCTAGTTATGAAATATGATTGTTACAAAAAAATAAATGAGTTGTGTTATGTTAATATTATAAAAATTTGGAATTATAAGCAAACGGCGCTCCTGATGGTAAGCATCACCATAGTCTAAAAGCCTATGCTATATGATGCCTAAGGTCTCCTAAGCCTCCAAGTGGAGCTCTGGAGACCTTACTCACCGTAGGAACACAACATGGCCGAGAACAATGCTATTTGGCTACGATCTTCTGTAAGGTGGAGGTCCTTCCCCAGATGGGCTGCTCCGATTTGAGCGGAGTATCCGCTGTGCCCTACCTCTCATAAAGGTATTATTTTATTAGAATGTAAATGTATATGGTAGTTTAGTTTCTAATCTGCACGTCGAAAGAAAATGCTTTAAATTCTAATGTAACTTACATATTGTAACATATTTTATTAAAGGTACATTTCCAAATAAATAGATTAAATTAAATACTCGTCATATGTAAATCGTCCTTAAAATCTTCATAAACTAACTTAAAATTAAATAAACAAGTATTTAATGTGTGTCCAAATATTACTCTGTGTTAATTATTTTGGACATGTTTCATATGACAAGCTAATGTGATTCATACTTCGTTGAAAATGTTTAATGGCTTGTCAAAATTGTACTAATTGCAGGTCAGTTCATGTACTAACCTCATATTTATATGGACAAATAATTTACATTCGTAATGCAATCATGTTTTTGTGCCATAGGACAGTAATGACTGTTTTCACCAACAATTCTTAAAATTTAAAAGTCCCCTTGTTTTTGGTAAGTCCATGTAAGACGTAAGACATATCAAATAATCGATTCAAGTAGAGTTTTTAATAATCGATAATTTAATATGTCATACACGTATCAAAAACAAGGATTTGGACATAGAAAAAGCTCAGCTTCGGAAGAATTCGGGCAAGACGCGCGACACTAGCGCTACTATAGAAATAGGGCGGCATGAGGTGAACGATTTCAAAACTTTTGTGCGTTTTGTATGCAAAATGTTAACGCGACACTAGCGCTCCTAGCGGCATGAGGTGAACAGGAGGTTGCCAAGTCATTGTATGAGAAACGTCAAGAGCTGTGCGTATTAGTCTTCTTTATTATTTGGTAACAGTCATGGCGTAGACATTGTACAGACAGGAGCAAGTCGAGCTTTACACTTGCAGCACAATTTTGGCTCTTATGCCATAGAACTTACGAATGATACAAAGTCCGATATGTAAAGGTCGACCTGCTCTTGACTGTACACATGTAACATGTTTAAATGTGACCAAAAAACTCAGAACCACTCACTCAGATCCCGATAGAGCACTTATGTAAGTCACTTTTATGATATAGTAGACGACCGATTATAGACGACCTCCGTGGCGGGTTACCACGCCAGACCGCCACCCAGGAGGTCCCGGGTACGATCCCCGGTCGGGTCATGATGAAAAACGAACTTTTTCTGATTGGCCTCGGGTCTTGGATGTTTATCTATATATGTATTTGTTATAAAATATAATATCGTTGAGTTAGTATCCCATAACACAAGTTTCGAACTTACTTTGGGGCTAGCTCAATCTGTATGAATTGTCCCTATATATATATATTTATTTATTTATTTATAGTGGACTAGATCATCTCTGGATAAAACATATCTTGGGATCTACCGGATTCGAGAGGAAATAAATTAAGAAATAAAATATCGTGGTAACTAATTCTAATTCCAGAGAAAATTGGTTATTTTTGGAGGTTTGCGTTTGACCACAGCATGCCAGATGGTAAGCATCACTGTGGTCTACGAAGTAACACGGTCACCTAGAACATACTCGTACCTATTTACTCTAGATTTAAAGACCCCTGGATTGTATTCGTCAGGAAACGCCGATTCACCGCAGGATTCTGGTAGCCGGAAAACTACCTACGTCGACATACTTAGACTGGTTTGTATATGAGCGGGTATCAGGTTAACACTTTTTGTTATATATATGACTCGTTGGAAAGATAATCACTACATAGTATAAAACAAAGTCGCTTTTTCTGTCCCTATGTCTCTTTGTATGCTTAAATCTTTAAAACTACGCAATGGATTTTGATGCGGTTTTTTTTATTGATAGAGTGATTCAAGGGGAAGGTTTTAAAGTATCATACATTCCAAAATTCCCACGGGAAAGCGGGATACACGCAAACGAAGTTGCGCGGGTTTCGCTAGTTAATAATAAAACTCTTTATTATCCCAAAAAAAATAGGCGGCTTTATCGCTAGGCAATTCTTTCCAAACAGAACAGGTAAGTAGCGCAGCAGTACCCAGAAACAAATAGGTACAAAGTCTTAGAGCTCCCGCTTTCTACGTTCCAAAACAAAATTGAATTTCTTGAATGAGTTAACACGGGCAATGTAAACCACTAGGCCAATTAATTAGGCATTTAATTAGTTTCTTAAGGGTGACACTACAGTCTAATAAAACTTACATGACCTAAGTAAATACGGTTTTAGTAATAAAATGGGCCATGAAAAAGCGCTATGTTCCCCCATAACTGTCATTTTACGATACATAGAACGATGTATGACTTTTTTTATTCCTTTATACTTTTTATACAATGTATTGTGGTTATTTTATTGTGCCATAAAGGATTTAGTGCCATCGGGTTACCATACACTGTAGGAATTAAAATGTGACCTAAATTTTCAGTTCATAGAGGTTATTGTAACAGTTAATTTGATATTTATTCATGTTTTCTTCCTAATTTAAGGTTTTTATTATACCACAAAGGTGGCAAACAAGCATACTGTCGGCCTGATGGTAAGCCGTTACTGTAGCCTATAGACGCTTGCTATACCGGGGGTATCACTCATGCGTTGCCAATCCTCCCAACCCCCCTAAGTGCAGCTCTGGAGACCTTACTCACCGTAGGATTTCAACATGGCCGAGACCAATGCTATTTGGTAACGATCTTCTGTAAGGTGGAGGTCCTTCCCCAGACGGGCTGCTCCGATTTGACTGGATAATCGGCCTTGCTAGGTTACTCTGCAATGAAATCGCGTTTTTAATTTCAATTCTGTTTAATTTCAATTTAAAATTAACAGCAAAGCCTAATTTCATTCTCTTAAAGCTTCATACTTGACTAATTTGTTAGTGTACAATCCGATGTCTTTTGTTTAGTATTTCGTTAAAGCTAGTAAAGTCTCTCAAGAGTATCCACACGTGACAATCCAATACCGATAGTTCTGTTCAGGATTATAATAAATAAATAAATATATAGGGGACAATTAAGACAGACTGAGCTAGCCCCAAAGTAAGTTCGAAACTTGTGTTATGGGATACTAACTCAACGATATTATATTTTATAACAAATACATATATAGATAAACATCCAAGACCCGAGGCTAATCAGAAAAAGTTCGTTTTTCATCATGACCCGACCGGGGGATCGAACCCGGGACCTCCTCGGTGGCGGTCTGGCGTGGTAACCATTACGCCACGAAGGATTGGTTTTAAGAATCCTAAAGTAAGCTGGACTTAACTTTGCTTGTGTTATGGTATAGGCACCAGACAAAATATACTGTTGTAAATAAATATATACTTCCTTTATAATACTTATAAAATATAATTATATTACTAGTAAAACCCTCGCAACTTCGTTTGCGTATATCTCGCTTTCCCGTGGGAATTTTGAAAAATACTATCTTAGTACACCCCTAGACGTCGTAAGGAACCTACATTTCAAATTTGGATTCTCTAGACCCAGCGGTTTGGGCTGTGCGTTGATATATAGTTAAGTCAGTCAGTCAGGACTTTGAATTTTATATAATTACTAGCTGACCCGTGCCCACTTCGTTGGGCATAATGTTAATAATCCTTTTTTAGTACAGTGTTTTACACCTTACAATTTAACAAATATACAAACACACAAACTTTACTTCTTTATGATATTAGTATAGAGTTTTTTATATCACCTATGACACTCAGCAATAATGTGGCTTTCTATTGGTGAATGAATTTTTAAAATCGGTTCAGTAGATCCCGAGATTACCCCTTACAATTTAACAAATATACAAACACACAAACTTTACTTCTTTATAATATTAGTATAGATATAGATTATACCTATACCTATACTCTCTATTTTGAATTGATAATTATTATTTATTTTGTACAATAAAACAAAATGTGTGATGGAGTGGCGCGCCTGTCCGCGCATATCGAAACGACATTATTGGAACGCCACTTCGTATTGCAAGTGCCACTTCAACAGTTCCATTTTATTTATAAAGTGCTTACATATCATTATTTTAATAAATATATTTAATTATCTCATGCATTTAAAGTTCTTATTATATTATGACTATCACTGCCAAAAAAAAAGGAAAAAAAAACCAAATCAATCCATCGCGGGCATTTAGACATATTTAAAAAAAGAACTTGAGACTTAATGTGGCATTTAAATTTAAATATGTTTCAGAAACTGGCTGCTAATGTTCTAACATTTCGAGGTAATCCTTATAAGAGAAGTACTTTCCAAGTGAGTTTGTCGAAAGGAACTCTGTTATTGAACTTCGAAGTTCTCCAAAAGTATCACATTAAAACACGGCAAATTCGAATAAGATCTTAAACAATCACCTTTTCGAAAAATTAAGTAAAACAAGATCTTTTTTTCTATACTACCGCGAATATTTTTATACTACCATGGTGGCAAACAAGCTCAAGGCTAATCTCATTTTAATTCGTGTAACGAATTGGATTGACAGATTGATCATTTCATTACACAGTCAATCTAGAAATCACGGATCTCGATCAGAATTGACCGTGTAATATCTGCTATAGAGTTTCGTTTCAAGTCTACACAAACACTACGCCTGTCGGGTTGTTAAATGGGCTATTTTAAATAATAGTCTGCTATTAGCTGGCAGTTCTAATCGTAATGGCGTCTTATCACGGTAGCCGACTTTGAATAATGCCCTTAACTCTACTAGCTATCGCGTTAGCGTGAATTTTCAACAACACAAATAATATAAAAATATTAGCTGAAAAAGTAGTGGATCTGAGTTATTCTGTATGTTATTTGCATGCTTATTTTCCAAGTTATAAATAAGTGCAACCTATAAGTAGGTACCTAATTAAAAAAAACTTTAGACAGTAAATCAAATAAATAAATATATAGGGACAATTTTCATACAGATTAAGCTAGCCCCAAAGTAAGTTCGAAACTTGTGTAATGGGATACTAACTCAACGATATTATATTTTATAACAAATTCATATATAGATAAACATCCAAGACCCGAGGCCAATCAGAAAAAGTTCGTTTTTCATCATGACCCGACCGGGGATCGAAACCGGGAACTCCTGGGTGGCGGTCTGGCGTGGTAACCATTACGCCACGGAGGTCGTCGAAATAAAGACATTTAAACTCTGAAGAGTAAAGTATTTTTCTTTTACGGGGTTTGAGAGACAAGTTGCAACTCGAGATCGAGGCGTGGTCTGATGTGTCAGCGCTCGTGGTGCGCCTCTTACTATAAGTATGTTTAATTGCGTTGCCGCTGAGTGCGGCGTGTAGTGGCGTCATTCAACTTTTTAGTACATTTGTTCTAACCGTTTGCCGCTCCGCTCTAAACTGTCGTTCGCGGCGGCAATTAAGTACGTAGCCTGGGTCACCTAGGTGTAAAGACCTCAGAACTTTAGACTTTGTCACAATGACGCCATGTCCCTCGTTTCTGTAAAGTCGGCTATTTTTTTCTCTATATCCTCGATAAAAAATATCACCCGGATGATTCAGTCTAGTTCTTTCGACCCCACTTGACAGAATCCTGGCTGGGCTCATACATCTATCAAGACCTAAACAAACATCATCAGTCAATCATCACTCAGCAAAAGGAATCTTTTATCTAGATTTTATTTAACCTAAACCTTTTTTAAACTGTTAGTACCAAAATCCCATCGTACAGTACACAGCACCAGTATTTAGTCCATTAAACAATCTGTAGCCAGTTACATGGCGATCATAATCGGTTTTGTGGCGACTTAACTGAATTACGATGACCGTACTTCGTGTTTGCGGTTAACGTAGTTAAGATGCGAACAATTGGTACGTTTCTGTGTTAGATGATGCATTTTAGTTGTAAACAATAGAACTTTAGTTACATTTAAGAACTATCTCTATATCTATCACACTCTCACGAAAAATCGACGTAGAGCTACAGAATAATAAATAATTGGTAGAGATGTGGTAGAGCAGTAATTCTATCGATGAGAGATCCGGAACCCAATTTTAAGAGAGCTACGTTACTGCCCTGCGATGACAAAATACTGTATGTTCAGATAGGTACAGTGGGGGCGGGGCTGTTTCTATGCTTTTGCGGTTGCACAACGACATGCTTTGCTTTGCTTACATGGTAGTATAAGAACAGACCTATCTTGGCAACTCCTTCTGAGTTGTCAAGAATGGCATAGGCCTTAAGGGAGAGCGCAACAGTCGTGTAGATCCTTAAGGCAAGTTCGGAGGTCATCCTTCTCGTGGTTGCTGCCCCGTTATTGGTCTAATTCCTTATGAAATAGACGTAACTGAAACCTCCGAGCGAACAATGCAGGGATGGTCAGGTCATGTCCCTGCGTGTTCATCATCAAAAAACTAGATGGTGGATAGCAATGACCGAGGCCTTTCGCAGACCTTGGGGAATTCAAAACTCCCCTAAAAGAGCGACGGCAGTGCCCTGGGAAAGCGCTGTTAGTATAATCCCAAAACCCAATCCAAGGTGTCATACGTACCGTGCCGATGGATGCGTGGCTGGGGGGGTGCCCAGTCTCTAACGGTGGCCCTCGATACCTGGCGACCTCGAGGTGTATTTTAGCCCGAGTCCGGCATGCGGGGCTCTGCCGGGCGGGAATTTTCTTCCCTAGCTACTCGTGGGACAAAATATGGACCAAATAGTACAAAATAAAAATAATGATAACACTCAGAGGGAGACTGAATCACAGTCCCAAACCCTGGACGACCTCTGCCAGGAGCTTTTGCCACTGACCACAGGCGCGGCTGAACCCGCACACAGGCCAGTGCAAACTATGGAGGTAACGGCGATCGAAACGGCGGACAGGACCCACACGGGACCAACACTGCCCAGCGATAACACCGGGACCTCCAAAAAACCCAAACCAAAGGCACCAACTGGTGCCTCGAAGGCCCGCTACAAGGCATTAAAGGCTCAGGGCATGGAGTCTGAACAGGCTGCTGCCCTTGCCAAAAATACCTTTGCGGACCTCAAAAAAATGGGCTTCAAGTTCGGTCCGCCACAACCCCCAACAGAGCGTCCCAGTAAAAGGGCTCGCTCAGAGGAGGAGTCTCCAAAGGGTCAACCTAAAAAGGCCCAGAAGACAAGTGGCGACAACAACCCAACTCAAAGCCCAACACAAGTGCCGGCTGTGAGCTACAGCGCAGCTCTAACATCTCCAAGGGTGGGTATACGGGATTCTAAGCTGATGTCAGAGACTCAGCTGGATACCCTATACGAAGCCCTGGTGGAGAGGATCCAGTCGGTAGAAGAGGGAAAGGGACCAAACTTTGGAGGTCTCTCCAAAAAACCGGGGTGGCTCCTAATAACGTGCGACAATGTGCACGCAAAGGAGTGGCTGGTGGAGAATATACCGCTCCTAAAACCGTGGCCAGAGGCAAACCTCTCTGTAATTAATGAGGAGGATCTGCCAAAGCCGACTTTGGGAGTGGTATATGTTCCAGACCCCGAAGGTCAGAGCACCGAGAAGGTGCTCAAACTGCTACGTGTCCAGAATGAGGGGCTGAACACGAGCATCTGGAGGGTCCTTAACAAAAAGGTCGAAAAGGGCGGAGTGACTTTTACTCTGTCCATAGACGACCAATCTGTTAAGGTCCTTCGGAGCAAGGACCTAAAGGCCAGCCTGGCCTTCAAAAAGGTCCTCTTCAGGCTGAAGGGTGGTAACGCCAGTCAGCCGGTAGAGACCCCGTCCGCTCCGCAACCCTCCACAACGGCTGCACCCACCTCGCCTCAACCGGGGCCGAGCGGGATTGCGCCCACAGGGGGGACCAGGTTTCCCCCTAACAGGGGGGCTTCAAGGGGAGGTCAAAACCCCAGGGGTCGAGGACAACGCCCACATCAGAGGGGCAACATCGTCGGGCGTGGACGCAAGGGGGCGCAGGCCCCAAGGCGTCAAAATTAACACCACACACCCGAACAACGACATCTGCATACTCCAGGCCAACTTACACCACGCGGTGGCGGCATCCGCTGTCGCCAACAACACCATCGCGCAAAACGGCCTGGACATTGCACTCATACAAGAACCGTGGCTCACCCAATCAAGGGTAGCCGGCCTTAATGGAATAGGTAAGATTTTAGTAAACGAAAAAGGAACCAAACCTAGGGCCTGCATCATTTTCAAAAAACGCGTTAACTTCTTATCTGTTCCAGAGCTATGCAGTGATGATACAGTTGCCGCATTCGTACATCTCAAGGGGCAAGGCCAGGTGAAGCTTCTGATATGCTCCGCTTACCTGCCCGGGGAGAAAGCAGATCCTACGGAGGAGCTGTCCAAAGTCGTGGAATATGCCCGAAGACACAAGACAGAGGTATTAGTAGGCTGCGACGCGAATGCTCATCACACCATTTGGGGAAGCACCAACATCAATAAAAGGGGTGAGTTACTCTTTGACTTCCTTCTAATTAACGGCTTACATATTATTAACAAAGGTTTCACCCCCACTTTTGTAACGATAAATAGGCAGGAAGTCTTAGACATTACTTTCGCTACCGAAAAAATTGCTAAACACGTTGTAAATTGGCATGTCAGTCGCGAAATCTCAATGTCCGATCACAAACATATTTTATTCGGCATACAAGGGTCATTACCTACGGAACCCATTAGGCTTAGGAATCCAAAAGCGACTTCCTGGGAGCAATATAAAGCATCTCTTGCAGAAGTCCTAAAGAATCTACCTAAGTCAATAAAAACTCAAGACTCTCTAAACACCGCGACAGATATACTTACTGATGGCATTATTAAGGCCTACGAAACTAACTGTCCAGTAAAAGAGTCTCAATGTGCTAAAAGAGCCACGTGGTGGAATAAGAGGCTAGAAAAGCTCAAGAAATCCACGCGACGTCTATTCAATCAGGCTTCTAATTCCCCAAACAGGGAAAAAGTCCGCAAAGCACTGACTGAATACAACAAAGAAATCAGAAAAGCTAAAAGAGCGTCTTGGAAGCGCTTCTGTGAGAGCATAATTCAAACTCAACAAGGCGCAAGAATACACAAAATTCTCGCCAAGACACCAGAAAATTATCTAGGACTACTTAGGAAACCAGATAATACTTTTACGACCACAGAAATGGAGTCCTTACAACTTCTAAGAGACACCCATTTTCCCGGTTCGTATACCACACTACACTCAAATAACGCAAAAAGTGAGGTTCGCTCACACAAAGCGTATAACACTGACTGGAATACGGCCAATAAGATCTTCAGGCCAAACCAGGTTAAATGGGCTATAGACAACTTCCTACCATTTAAATCAGCGGGTGAGGACGGCATATTCCCTGCTCTGCTACAACAGGGAATGGAGATACTCACTCCGCATCTGGTTAAAATCTTCAGGGCAAGCCTAGCCCTGGGAGTCATACCGGATCAATGGATGAGAGTAAAGGTATGCTTCATACCTAAGGCAGGGAAAAAGGACTACTCACAGCCAAAATCCTTCAGGCCCATAAGTCTCACATCCTTTCTTTTGAAAACTATGGAAAAAGTAATTGACCAGCACATTAGAGCCTACAACTTAATGGATAAACCACTAAGTATTAATCAGCATGCCTACCAAAAAGGGAAATCAACGGAAACTGCCTTACTCAATCTGGTTGACAAAGTGCAGAAAGCCCTAGAGGATAGGCAAACGGCTCTGTGTGCCTTTCTTGACATTGAGGGTGCGTTTGACAACACCCCGACCAAAACAATCCTCAAAGGATTGGAAAACAAAGGGGTAGATAACACCACCCTCAGATGGGTGGAAAGCATGCTCTCTAGCCGTATTGCTACGGTTACTTTAAATGAGACTACGCATGACTTCCACACTTCCCGAGGATGTCCTCAAGGAGGAGTACTATCTCCGCTACTATGGACACTCGCGGTAGACCAACTTCTTGCAGTTATGGATGATCAGGGCTATGACACGCAGGGTTATGCGGATGATCTGGTAGTCATAGTCAGAGGTCCATGCCTCCACACCATCTCTGACATACTGCAAGCAGCTCTCAATACAATCATCAACTGGTGCAGAGCTAATGAACTATCAATCAACGCCGACAAAACCGTGATAGTACCATTCACTAAGAAAAGGAAGCTAGACAAGCTAACATGTCCCAAGCTTAATGGCAAGATCCTAAACTTATCAAAAGAGGTGAAATATCTAGGAATAACCTTTGACCAAGGGTTAACCTGGAACACTCACCTACAAAACGTTAATCAAAAAGCTAAAATGGCCCTATGGGCCAGCGGTCGCATGGTCGGGGCCAAATGGGGCCTGAACCCCAAAATGGCTCAATGGTTGTACACCGCAGTAGTAAGACCTATAATCACATATGCGTCCGCTGTGTGGTACAACAAAACGTTCCAAAAGACTGCAATTACCAAGCTTAACAGCACACAACGTTCCGCCTGTATCATGATCACAGGGGCCTTTACGTCTACACCAGGGGAAGCACTAAATGCACTTCTAAATTTAACACCATTACATCTACACGTGCAAAAAGAAGCTAGAACCTGCGTTTATAGAATATGCACACAAACAACAACCAAATGGCAATCATATGCCTTAAACAAATTAAAGGAGTCAGTGTTCAATAACAATACACTAAGCATGCCCGCGGATGGCATGAAAAGTGAAATTGACTTCACTCAACTGTACACCACAGAGATACCTGAAAGGGAGGCATGGCTGAATGGCCGAGTGTCAAACATAAAAGGAAGTCACATATGGTTTACAGATGGATCCAAAAAAGGATCAGATGTAGGATGTGGAGTCTTCGGACAAAGGCCTAAACATAGGTTAAGTGTCAATCTTGGTAAAGAGGCTTCCATCTTCCAGGCCGAGGTCTTCGCGATTTACAAATGCGCGGAGATCAACCTTAGTAGGAAACTTAGAAAACAACACATCTACATCAACACCGACAGCCAGGCGGCGCTACAGGCGTTGGAGTCCTTTGAGACAAACTCAAGGCTCGTGAAAAACTGCAAGGATAACCTAAATGCTCTTGGCGCATCTAACAAAGTTATAGTTAGATGGATTCCAGGACATTCAGGCCTAGAAGGAAATGAAATGGCAGACGAACTAGCAAGGACTGGTGCTGACAACCCTCAGGCAGGACCGGAACCTTTTTGCGGCATAGCCAAACAACGAGCCTACTATATCCAAAAAACTCAGTGTGACCTTATGGCGAAGGAACTATGGAAATCTGTCCCAGGACAAACACATGCCAAAGCCGTAATAAGTGGTCACAATAAAAACTTCTCCAAAGAACTCATCGAGCTCAAAAGACAGAAAACTAGTGCCGTGACTAGAATACTAACAGGACACTGCAAACTTAATAAACATCTGTTTAACCTTAACATGAGCCAGTCCGCGATGTGCAGATTCTGCCAAGAGGAAGAAGAAAGTGCCATGCACATTCTCTGCTCCTGCGGACCACTCATGTACAAAAGAAGTATACACATGGGAAAGCATATTCTGCTTCCAGAGGAGATACAACAGCTCTCTGCCCAGCACATATGGAAGTTCCTAGAGGCAACCAGTCTGGACAGGGAAATTTAATCAAAGGGCACTACA
Source organism: Endotricha flammealis (assembly GCA_905163395.2). NCBI lineage: Eukaryota > Metazoa > Arthropoda > Insecta > Lepidoptera > Pyralidae > Endotricha > Endotricha flammealis. Next base: position 9,347,242 of record LR990871.1, read on the forward strand.
AAAGATCAGCAATGGTCGAAGCAGTATTCTTGAAGCCCACAGCAACAAATAATAATAATAGGTACAGTGTTTCGTGGTAACATTCAAAATTGGGATCGCAGACTATGAATACATAGTTTGGCATGTTAACATTTCCAAAAAAGTTTAAGATAACTGAAATAAGACAGAGGAAATTCGACTGTAACTCATAAAACCTTAAGTTCAATTATGACAAAAAACTGCAATTTTAGATACAGTATTTCGTCGTACTACTCCTCGACTAACTAAAATAGTAGAATACAGTACCTATTTAGTCTTAACAACTACTAGCTTTTTGTATCTGTACAGATACAGTATTTGCCGTAACAAACATCGATTTGTGGATTATTTTAGAATGTGTTTGGTATAATTTAAGATTGCTTTTATGCTTTTGCAATATTTTTTGGATATACTAGGAATTCTATTCACTCCTAAACAATACCAAAACCATTCGAAAATCTATGTTGATATAACAATATAAAAACAGTTTTAAGTTTTTTATTAGTGAAACAAATTAAAAAATAGTTTTTTTTTTACTTTGTCCTTAAAGGTTATTGAATAATTAATAACATATCCAAACTTCAGTTCAATCCCACTATTTAATTAGGTTTTACAGGCAATTATCCAAAAAAAATAGGAAACTTCGATTTCCCAAAAAGATACTTTCTTCACATACACAGTGTATTGTCATCACAGGGCAGCGGAATGACATGACAATGGGGTGGTGACAAAACGTCATTCCCAATGGTGGTTTTAAGATTTTTTCTACCACTTCATGTAATGTATGTACTACATAGATTACATGAAGTGGTAGAATACAAACTATGTAGGTATTATAATAACTGTGGCACAATTAATATTATGTATGCCAAAATAACAGCTTTGTTGTATTAATCGCCTTGAAGCTAGACTGCAGACAGACGGACATGGCGAAAATATAAAGGTTCCTTGTTTACTACGGATCCCTAATAAGTCATTACTAACACCATGTGTTTTCAATAAAAAAGGAATACAAAGTATCTACTCAAGATAATTTGGCAGAACTAAAATCAACATCATTCACAACACACGCCAAGCCCGCTTTAATCCATTTGTGTAATTAGCAACTGAGCCGCGCCTATTGTCATGACATTTCATATAGGTACAAGCAGGGTACAAGCTTGATTTTTATCGTTTTTTGAATGTGATTACATAGCTTTGTAGAGTAGAGGATTTAATTGGTAGTTAAGATGGGTTTGTCATTATCACTCCATGATAAAATAAGATTTCCTTACACTGAATTTTATTAGCCAATGAATTATTTTAATTCTTTTTTTATGAAATTTTATTTTTATTATAATCAGTGATTTAATTTAAATTTTTTTTTAATACCTAGGTAATGCATAGTAATGTTTTATTTTTATGGAACAAAAGTTTAATAAAAATAAAGATTAAAATTTATTGGTTTTCGAAATTATAAAATTAACTGCTTTTTTTTAACTAGTGCTGCCATCTCTTGGAAACATAAGCGATATTAAATCCAAAATAATCCAGCAGATGTCACTACTAACACGTATTTGCGCATTTACGTTTCCGCAACTTATTTTATTTTTATATTTAGAATAACAAAATTGGCACATCATAGTTCATTAATACAAATATTTTGTCAATGAATATTAATCGCAAATACATAAAAATGTTCTTATAAGAATGTATTTTATACTCTGTGATGCGACGACCAACCAATAGAATAGAAACGTCAGTTTGCGCCCAAGAGTTGGCGCGTGAAGTGTTTTTGTGGGGATTTTGTCGGACCTAAAGAAAAATATTAAACTACGCGTAACATTGTACGGCTTCTTTGCAATAAAAATTATAACGTGAAAGTGAAAACATTTAATACAGTTTTAATCGCCCAAATAAAAAAATAGGTAAGTAAGAAATGTTTCTGTAATATTTACTTTTTTTTTTAAATAACACAAATAAGTTTTTAGAGCATCCATAATTTGTTTAATTATTATTTTTTAAGTATTTAGTTATGCAATTCTTCTATTTTTCAATTGTTTTATCATTGATTGTTTATTTATATCATTGAACAACGATAAATGTTTTATTAGATTTTGGTTTGTTTATGTTTAAATTTATTTGATTATTTTTATTCCAAATATGATGTAAGTGGAATCTAAAAATATTATATTTTCTTTTTTGTTAATTTAAAACCTAATTTTATATAAAAATTAATTTGGTTTACAATAAAATATCAATCGCATCAAAATTTAAACATGAATGAATTAAACACGTCGCGCCATCTATTGGTGGATATCTTAAATTAAAAAAAACATTGAAGGCGCTAGTGTTGCGTAAAATCACATTAGTGTCTATATGTAAGAAAAGATGTCGCTTTTTAAGATTTTTTTTCGAATAAGTATGAAATGAAATAAAATTCTAATATTTTTTTTGATCATATAATAATCTTTAATAAACATTACCTTACAATAAAAAAATATTGTGTCAGGATTTATTTTAAATTCGGAAAATCAATATATTAATAACAAATTTGAGTAGCTAAATCCAAATTAATTTTAAAAACTTTATCAATAAAATGAGTTTTTGTTTAAAAACTACGTGAACAAATTCGAGTGTAAAGGTAATTTCGAATAAAAATGTCGAAAGAAACCCCTCTTGTCTTCCGAACGATGTTGAAATTACTTATATAAGAAAATGAGTTTGCAAATGAAAAATAAATAATTACTTTGTTTTCCCAGGAAATTGACGTCCTTATATGAATTCCGTAGATTGAATGTTATTAAATTATATTTTACTTTGTTTTAGGGGAGGAAAAGTACTTGTTCCAACATAATGGTAAGATTAGCTATTGTTTTAATATAATTAAGATTGCAAACAAGCGGTTTTCAATTTACATCGTTATAGAATAATGTAAAATGTACAATAATATTTTAATTTATGACCAACTAGCGAAACCAGCGCAACTTGGTTTTGCGTTTTGCGCTTTCCCGTGGAAATTACGAAAATTCCTTTATAGAGGTTAGGTATATTGCTAAAAAGTGAATTATAATCCGTTCAGTAGTTTCGGGACAAGCCCACCACACATTCCCACCACTGTGTCTCCTGTGTAGCCAGGATCAACAACGGCGACCTCAGATAGACAATAAGCAATAAAGCTTATTGACGTCCCGGGGAAGAAAACTACAGCTGTCTTGGAACTCACAACTAATTTAATCAGAAAGAAGATAGTCGGAGTAGGAAGTATTGAAAGGAGTTTCCGTTCAGTAGTTTATGAGATCTAATTGAACAGACAGACTTTATTTTATAGATACATACTTCTTTACTTAGTATAAAATTAATAAATAAATAAATATACATATAGGGACAATTCATACAGATTGAGCTAACCCCAAAGTAAGTTCGAAACTTGTGTTATGGGATACTAACTCAACGATATTATATTTTATAACAAATACATATTATATAGATAAACATCCAAGACCCGAGGCCAATCAGAAAAAGTTCGTTTTTCATCATGACCCGACCGGGGATCGAACCCGGGACCTCCTGGGTGGCGGTCTGGCATGGTAACCATTACGCCACGGAGGTCGTCAATTAAGTCGCGTGTCTGTCTGTCTGTCCCTAGTATGCTTAGATCTATAAAACTACGCAATGGATTTTGATGCGGTTTGTTTTTAAAAGATAGAGTGATACAAGAGCAAAAGTTTATATGTCTAATACATTCCGAAATTCCCATGGGAAAGCGAGTTACGCGACACAGCAAACGAAGTGGCTCGGGTTTCGCTAATCGCTAGTATAAAGCTATAAGGGAATTAAAATTAAAAAAAATATTAATTTTAATTACAGTATGGATTTGTGAATTACGCTTTGGAGTTGCTGGTGACTAAAACCTTCGGGAAGGAGACATGGGAGACAATAAAGTAAGAATGAAGATCTATCTATATTCTTTTTCTTCTGTAGTTTGACAGTGTTAAGCTCACCACTCACACGCAGATTGGTCCGGCGGATTGGTCCGCCATCGGACTAATCAAATGGGTTGGCGTCGGGCTCGCAGGTCCGCGCTTGCGAGCCGCGAGCGCCTGTCGAACCCCTCGTGCCATACTTCGAGTGGAGGGTTCGTGGAGGGTTCGTGCAGTGTATGGGCAACGCCGGATTGGTCCGCGGTCGGGTCCGGGTTCGTGTAGTGAATGGTGGGCTTTAAATTACAGGATTTCCTACGCACCAATAACTTATAATATACCATTAAAGAGTATATGGATGGGAAATGGTTATAAAATATTTTAGTTTTAGGCAAAAGTTTTAACTTTATAGGTACTTTGTAAAAATATATTATGTACATTGTCACCTACAATACTATTAGTTAGATAAGTAAAATTTTAAATGTACACATAATTATAGTTTTAAATATGGTGCCCTCTGTAAATTGCTATGCCCAAAATGGTATCGTAGAATATAAGTTTAACTGTAAAATGCGAACTATGGTGCAATAAAGATATTGAGTATTGAGTGACAGCTATAACATAAAGTGTCATTAAATTTTAAAATGCGTTCCAGAAACTGGTCTTATGTGAGTTCTACTCTCTCGCGAAGTTGACCGAAAAGGGGACGGGGACGACCTTGTGCTACTTCGTCTTAATTTTTCCTTTGTCTCAGATTCGCACATTTTTTTTTTCAGGAAAAAGGCAGAGGTGTCAATGGAGGGAAGTTTTCTTGTGAGACAGATCTATGAAGACGAAATAACTTATAATTTGATCACCGCTGCAGTTGAAGTGTTGGGTTAGTATAGTTTTTATTTCAAGCACATAGCTAGTTCACTTACGTTTTTTATTATTATTATAGGGTGGGACGTCTGCGGGGCACAGGCGGGTGTTCAAGTCGCTTGTTGGACTCATTACACCCTATTCCCGTGTGGGTACGGTTGTTACTGTGGCCCCGATGACCTCCCCCCAGAAAACCTTGAACTCCTTCTGCAGAACTCCGCAATGCGACCAGTGTACAGGTCGCATAGTCTTCCTTCTTTGATCCTATCGGCTTCAAAAGTTTCCCACCTGCTGTTCACCGCACCGCATTTGGGACAAGCGGAGTCTATGCTGTTGTCTATGAGGGACATAATGTCGGTTAAGTCTGCAGTGGCCCGTGATGATGCCCGTTAGTTCACTTACGTTACTTAAGTGATCACCGCCACCCACGGAGCACAGGGACACGGGGACTCCCCCGGTTGTAAAAGGCCGGCAGCGGCTCAGGGGCTCCCCTAAGCCGCTGCTGGCCTTTTAAGTGCATGTATTCTCGGTTTAAGTGCATGTATTTTAGGTTCCCAAGTCATAGGCATAGGCTTTTGTTTCAGTGTTAATAGTTTATAGAGTAAATTTATTTATACCTACTAATCAATATTATTTATACATTTTGACCAGAGAATGTGCCTGTCTAGTCTTTGAATAATTGAATTCGTTTTCACTTTCCAGAAATCCCAGCAGACAAGATCCTGGAGCTGTTTGGCAAAACATTCTTCGAGTTCTGTCAAGATTCAGGCTATGATAAGATCTTGCAAGTGCTGGGCGCGACTCCGCGGGATTTTTTGCAGGTACACGACACTGATTACTTAATAGTTACTTCTTAACCTACAAACCTATTATTTTAATTATATAGTTATAGTCGGGCCACGCTGATCAACGGCGATTGACGGTTTGCCTATAGAAAACACGTGCAAAGTATGAAAATCCTTTCGGATCTACGCGGAGAATGCGCCCTGACGCCTCCGTTAGCGATGGATCGGAATAATGCGTACTAGTGTGCTCCTTTTCAATCGATAAAGTGCGAAAAACCGTCGATCAATGTGTCCCGACTCTTACCTAACTATAAGAGGAGTTTATTGGTAAAAATAATGTTATTGAAAGTTATTGCTGTAGCATTACCTTTCTGTTGTGTCACTGTCTTTCTTGATGAGAATTAAATGAGTGTGAAAGTGACAAAACATTGTATTACACAACGTTTATTATAAAGGGGATAATGTCTGAATATTAAAGTTTTATGTTTTATTAACTAGCATTTGCCCGCGGCTTCACTCGCGTTACTTTTATGACGAGACCTATCGTTTGACAACAAAACAACCCATAGCGCGACTTGTGGCGCCATCTGTTGGCCGATACAGCGCCCTCTATAATAGAAAAAATATTTTCCCATTGGAACGACATACTTTCACGGGATAAAAGTAGCATATGTTGGGCTCTGTACCCCTAACAATATGTATGCAAATTTGTGAAGGAATAACAAACAAACAAACAAACTCATTTTCTCATTTATAATATTAGTAAGGAAGTAAGGATAAGGATTATTGTTGATCTTGCGGACCTCCTAACATTCAACACAAAAACACCATTAACATACAATGAAAAGGTGAAGCTACAGCAAGGAGTTTCAATGACTATCAACACATAATTAAACACACTTCTTCCAGAACTTGGACGGTCTGCACGACCACCTTGCTACCTTGTATCCTGGAATGCGGTCACCATCATTCCGGTGCACGGAGAGACCTGAAGATGGCGCCCTCATCCTCCATTACTACTCTGATAGACCTGGATTGGAGCATATTGTTATTGGGATTGTAAAGGTATGTTACAGTGATAGGCAGGTAGTTTTTTAAAAAAAAAATTATGTCAAACTGTAGACAAACAAGCAAGCGGGCCACCTGATGGAAAGCGATCACCGCCGCCTATGGACATCTGTAACACCAGGGGCGCTACCAATGCGTTGTCCACCAAGGACATATTTACCATATTATTATTTTCGTTGTCTGGTACCCTTAACTAAAGCAGTTTTGAATCTAGCTTATTACTTTGGGACCAGATGGCGCTGTGTGAACTGTCTACACATAATTGCGAGAATTTTGTGAGTTTGTATTAATGTAGAACCACCGAAACCGTTCTACTTCCATATTTAAATATTTTTTACCATTTCAGAAACACTCAACGTTTCTGAAATGGCAGAATTTTTCTCTTTACTTATTTGACATATACTTATCTTAGTTCCTAGAGTAATTTAAATGCGCAGAGGACGAGCATATACTGCTACATTGAGCTCCTTGTATGTTAGACCTCACGATGAAATGATTGCAACTCCGTCTTGGATGATGATAGGCGCGTCATCTAAAGAGAGTAGGGCACAGCAGATCATCCGCTCAAATCGGAGCAGCCCGTCTGGGGAAGGACCTCCACCTTACAGAAGATCGTAGCCAAAAAGCATTGATCTCGGCTTTGTTGTTCCTACGGTGAGTAAGGTCTCCAGAGCTCCACTCTTCACCACGCGTGACTGATTATTCTCCGGTATTGCAAGCGTCTTTATGCTACGGTGATACTTACCAAAAGGCGGGCCGTATGCTTGTTTGCCACCTTTGTGATATAAAAAAAAACTGCACGTTTAAAATACGCAGTGTACTGTACTCTAAATGGAAACTCTGAATGGAATCTTTCTAAAATTGTACTGAAATTACAGACCGTGGCCAGTAAACTTCACAACACTGAAGTCAAGGTGGAATTACTGAAGTCTAAAGAGGAATGCGATCACGTACAATTCCTAATCACGGAAACTTCAACGTCTGGGAGGGTATCCGCACCGGAGATCGCCGAAATTGAAACTCTGTCGCTGGGTAATATAACCTTTTTTCATTTAAAAATATTTCAACTTATAGCTAATATTTTTAAATTGTACTTGAGCTTTATATTCGATGAAAATTTAAAATCGTACCGGCAAAAATTTTATTGAGAGTAGGCCATCGAAAATGTATCGATTACCATAACAATGTCAACATTTTTTTTCAAACTCAACTTCAATAAGAATCTTAACTAACTAAACATTGGGCCTTGTCTATAACAAGATTCGTGTAAAATAAATAAAAATGTAAATTTTTTTGACGATATTAGTTTTTTTTTATTTCTTTTATAAGAATCTTATTATAAATACCTAATGTTTAGCCTAATGTTTGGCCTAATGTTTAGTCACGATTCTTACTAAAAGTTGACTTTGAAAAAAGTAATTTTTCACTTTTTAATCAGAAAAGTTAGGAAGGAAGGAAAAAGTTAATGACGGGGACCACAGATGATCAAGCTTATTGACGTCTCGAGGTTACTAAATTTTACTTGGAACTCGCTACAATCAGAAAGGAATTAAAATAAAATAGAAGGAGCTAACATGAGATCTTTCCTTGGTGACGGTAGATTAGAATATCACCACCACTTCCTCCTCCCATGGGTGTCGTAGAAGGCGAATTAAAGGCAGGCGTCCACATATTTGCACCAAACGTATCGGACGCAGTGCATTCACAGATTATTATAGATTCGTGCGACCCGTATGATGCGGATCAGTGGACGCACTTGTATGGCTTTCTATACAAAGAATACTACGATCCGTTTGATCTGATGCATCCGATGTGGACGCCTGCCTTAAAGGAATATAGTAAAAATAAAGATGGGCAGCAGTTCTTATACGTACTTAAAAATCTGCATCTGCCCTCGCCAACCCCCCTGTCAAGCGTGGCGATTATTGACGAAACCCCCCAAAATGAACTGTTTTTGGGGGAGGCCTATGTCCAGCTGTAGACTTGTGGCTGAGATGATGATAATGAATAAACTATGACAGAAGTTACATTATAATATTTTTTTATATTAAAAATTTACAGAATCAAAACGCATTTTTACAGAAGTTAATATTTTTTTTACAGAACCAAAAGTAAGCCCAGCTACATTCTGCCGTGTGTTCCCATTTCATCTGATGTTTGATCGTGAACTCAACATAGTGCAGGCTGGTCGCACTGTCTCCCGTCTTTTACCCAAAGTCACTAAGCCTGGATGCAAGATCACTGATGTCTTGGAAACGGTTAGTTAATCTGACATTGGTTAAGTTTTTGTAGTTTATGATAAGAATTGGGATGATACAAACAAGTTAGATATTGTTAATGAATTTGTTTAAAAAGGTTTAAGAGAGGTAGATAGGGCACAGGATAATACGCTCAAATCGGAGCAGCCCGTTTGGGGAAGGACCTCCCCACCTTCCAGAAGATCGTAGCCAAATAGCATTGGTCTCGGCCGTGTTGTGTTCCTACGGTGAGTAAGGTCTCCAGAGCTGCACTTAGGGGGGTTGGGAGGGTTGGCAGCGCGTGAGTGATACCCCCGGTATTGCGAGCAGCCTCTATAGGCTGCGGTGACGGCTTACCACCATGTTTGCCACCTTAGTGTAAATTCTCAAACTAAAATGTGTATGTATGTACAGACCGATGCAAAGAAACCTGATCCCCAAGCGAAGTAAGAATTAAGTTTTCTCATGTAATTCTCAATGTATTCAAACGAAAAATAATAGAAATGTACAATTTGATTACGTTTTGTATTCTATGAAATTACGTTGAAATCTGATTAGAGTTCCTAAAAAACCTAGTTTGGTGGTCAGGCTTCTGTCAGCTGTCTGTACGTGAATAATTTGAAGATGATTACACTTTAAAATTAATTATTTTAAAGTGCATAAGCTTGTTAGCATGATTCGATTGCAGTGGACATGGACTTTACAAAATACATAACATTAAAACTAACTTACATACAATAAATTTAATAAACAACAAAAATACTGGGTGGAAATAATATTTATAACCCTTGGCATGTGCAAAGCAAACCTTTTTGTATTTAGCATAAACATATTTAATTTTAACCTTTTTACGTGGACATTCGCAGCAATACAAAAAGGTTTCCTCGGGGGGATTTCCGAAAAACTTCTTTAACCTAGTTCACTACGAAACGTAAATCATCGGAAGAATTTTAAACGTGAAATACAAGGTATTTCTTGGTTATTATTCAACGTACTACTGAAATAACCATAAAGTACAAGGTATTTGATGCATACAATTCGAGGAATTACTAAAATAACCATGAAAAAAACCTTGTATTTCATAGTAAAATTTCTTTATTATTATTATTTATTATTACGAAAGGTACCTAAATCCGATACTTCGGCCGAGGTATCGGAATTAGGTACCTTTCGTAATAATAAATAAATAATGAATAAATATATAGGGACAATTCATACGCAATGAGCTAGCCCCTAAGTAAGTTCGAAACTTGTGTTATGGGATACTAACTCAACGATATTATATTTTATAACAAATACATATATTGATAAACATCCAAGACCCGAGGCCAATCAGAAAAAGTTCGTTTTTCATCATGACCCGACCGGGATTCGAACCCGGGACCTCCTGCGTGGCGGTCTGGCGTGGTAACCATTACGCCACGGAGGTCGTAATAGCCCTCCAGAATCGGACTTCCTAAATTCAAAGTATTTCTGATTTGCAGGTGCGTCCTCATTTGGAGATGACATTTGAAAATGTTCTGTCCCACATCAATACGGTTTACGTACTGAAGACGAAATCCGAGGAAATGGTGAATGACCATCATCATGATGAAATTGCACCATTACGTCTAAAGGTAAGATATTTAAGAAAATCACATTTTATTCATTGGATTTCCATTCTCGGTTTGAATTTGCGCGCAGATCTGAATCATAGAGATTACATCCAAAGCGTCATCTCAAACGCCTCTCGCAAACTCGGAGTCCTGAACAGGGTGCGGCAATACTTCACACCAACACAACGACTTCTACTATACAAAACGCAAATTAGATCGTGTGTGGAATACTGCTCGCATCTCTGGGAAGGCTCTGCAAAGTACCTTATGGATGCTCTTGATTCACTGCAAAGACGCGCCATCAGAATGATAGATGATCCGAAGCTTGGTGCAACTCTCGAGCCTTTAGAACTCCGCAGGGAAGTCGCTGCGTTGAGTCACTTCTATCGGCTGTACCATGGCGAGTGTTCGGTTGAGTTACACGACCTTATTCCGCCTTCTCCGTTCAAGCACAGGAACTACCGTCCTAAGCAGCGTGCACATTCACATACAGTGGACTATCTAAACCCCCCACCCCGCACAAAAAGATTCGGTCAATCATTCTTGTGTCGAACCATTGAACGGTGGAACAAGCTGCCCGACGATGTGTTCCCTGCACCTCACGTGTACGACATGGGGTCCTTCAAGCGGAGCGTGAAGAGGCACCTTTCAGGCCGGCATAGTAGAAGCGACGAGACACCATAAAGGATGTCTCGTCGCTCCTATTCCTGGACCCCAGTGACCTGCGGCCCATCTGGCAGGAGCTGGCGTCACATGCCGTGTCCCAATAAAAAATAAAAAATAAAATAAAATAAAAAATCTATTAAAATAATATTTAGATAGCATTTAACGTCAGCTTTCTTAAATAATGTCTGGAATTTAAGACACTTTCCACAAAATCCTACTAATATTATAAAGATAAAAGTTTGTGTGTAGGTACGTGTGTTACTTCTTCACGTCAAAATGGCCGGGCCAATTTTTATACTTTTTTATATTTGGAATTTCAACCTTTACATATTGGACTTTATACCATTCTGAAGTTCTATGACCTAAGAACCAAAATTGTACTGCAAGTGTAAATCTCGACGGGACCTGTACTTATAAAATGTTTTAAAAAACTTTTTTTTTATGTGGATCCTTTAGATCCAGTTGTTTATAGTATTTCGCAATGTCGTCTATTACTTCTAGGGTCAAATGCTGTACATCCCAGAGACGGATGTGGTGGTGTTTCAATGCTATCCTAGCGTTACTAATCTTGATGACCTTACTCGGTAAGTAATATTTAAAGGTTCCTGTTAATTCTTTCATGAGTTCACAGTTCACTTTCTGAACATAGGTCTTCCCCGAACCTATGTACTATGACTGGTTGGCAGCGGCCACGACGTCATACAACGATTTTGATAAATTTATGTATCGCTCGTCTTGCAATAAACTTTTAAAATTATTAGTCATGCATGATGGCGTCTTCAGCCATATCTCGCCCATGCTTGTAACACCCGAACCCAATATGCTACCTCAAGCCTTTTTCCCTGTCAGGTTGAAAAAGTTACATTACCCGTCTCTACCGAAATATTTGCACGCCCCCTGCGAGGGCAGAATAGTTGGAATACTATATTTGTAACATCTTTTGTACCTTATTTTCGCAAATAAATCTATCTGTCTCTTTAACCAATCGATGCATTGTATTTTTTTATCGATGGAAGTAAACTACGAATCAAAACTTCCGTTAATCACGAACAACCATCGATAGATGGTCAAGTTCGCATATTGGGTTCGGCCATAAGAGCACGTTAAACTATTAACGATCTATCGATGTCCATGACCTAAATCAATGACCGTAATGTGGCCTGAAAACACTGACATCAGCTAACCCGTAGTTGACATCAAAAGTTAGTCATCATCATCATCAGCCTGTATGTACCCACTTCTGGGTATAGGCATTTCCCCAATGCCTTCCACCAAATGCGATCCTCCGCTTTCCGCATCCATCCACCCCCAACTGCCTTCTTGAGGTCGTCTGTTCACCTGGAGGGCGCCCTACACTTCGCTTCCCCAAAAGTTAGTAATATATGGTAAATTGCAGCCGCGGTCTTTGCATCTCCGATATACCACTTCACGATGCAACTCGCGATCTGGTGCTCATGTCTGAGCAGTTCGAAGCTGACTATAAGTTGACTCAGAGCTTGGAAGTTCTCACTGATAAACTACAGCAAACATTCAGGGAACTTGATTCCGAGAAGCAGAAGACTGATCGGTGAGTTTTATTTGTGTTTAAACTGATATAGGGTGTAAGTGGTCTATGATGTATTAAAACGAAACGTCACGTGAAGGAAAATCAATATCTATTCTAACAATTTGGAAAATCTGCTTCAAAAACTCTTATGGGTATAAGAGTTTTTGAAGCAGATTTTGGTCTCAAATGCAAAAGTGAAGTCTCATAATTTATCACTAGGCTTTATCACTCATTTGAATGACTGAGTTACGCGACATGCTACAACTGTAGCCGTTAGTAGTTTTATCTGCCCTCAACTAAGTGCGTCTGAATGAGCCCTTAACCAATTTTTACTATTATTTTTCAGGCTTTTATACTCAGTTCTACCAATCAGCGTAGCAACAGAGCTACGTCATCGTCGCCCAGTGCAGGCCCGTCGCTATGATCCTGTTACCCTCCTATTCAGTGGGATTGTAGGCTTTGCCAACTACTGCGCAAGGAACACCGACCACAAAGGTGCAATGAAGATTGTCAGGATGCTCAATGACTTGTATACTGCTTTTGATGTTCTTACTGATCCGAAACGTAACTCTGAAGTTTATAAGGTAAGTTATCTACACAATTTTTCAATGATGATGATGTCAGGAAAATTGCTGGGAGAAAATGGATATCAAATGTGTGTTGCTTTCTAGGTGGAGACTGTTGGCGATAAGTATATGGCAGTGTCAGGTCTTCCAGAATACAAAGAAGCTCATGCTAAACATATCTCGCTGTTGGCTCTTGATATGATGGATCTGTCACAGACCGTGACCGTTGACGGAGAACCCGTGGTAGGTATACGAAAAGAAATGTTTTTTTTTAAGCTTGCAACCACGAAAAAATTTTTTTTCTATTATTGAAACAAAAGATCACAATCACATCTACGACTTACATTTTCTACAGTTTGATTCATAATGAACTTTGCCATGTATATAATCATGTCGAACTATGCCACTACCTACCTACGTTATATTAAGAATAAGTAGAACATTTGCAGTACTATTTTCGATGTATTAGAACATATTGTAGGTAATGATCTAACGCAAAAACGTTCCGATCAACGTTCAATAATTTTCCGTCAGCGTCTAAATGGTCTAAACATTTTGACGTAGTGTGCAAGCAGCTCGATGCGTTTATAGGAGAGCACAAACGAAAATAATCATGGTTGTCAAAATTACAACTTCTAGGCTATAACTATTGGAATTCACTCTGGTGAAGTAGTTACTGGCGTTATTGGTCACCGTATGCCACGCTACTGTCTCTTCGGCAACACTGTCAACTTGACCAGCCGTTGTGAAACTACTGGTGTTCCTGGTACTATCAACGTCAGCGAGGATACATACAGGTAGGAATATATTTAAGTTTAGATCGGCTTCACAAAGTCCTATTATGTTCCAGATAGCTAATCATTCAGACAATGGTGACACAAAAATTATTCATCAGACAGTTAGGTAAACAGAATTATAATAACACCAGCCACCACGTTATAGATGATAACAAGTTGGGACTAACCATTTCCTTGCAACTACTATTAAGATTTATGTATCTCATCACGAAAGTTTTCGATTGGGTAATAAAAGTGTAAAATAGAAACCCATTTTCTTTAATACAAAACATTTAATCCTCCATCAAATCTAAATATTTCTTAAGCGACATTGGTATTGGTAATTTCTGTATTCCGAATGGCAGTTCGAAATTATTCCATAACATTTCTCTCACATTACACCTGCAAAGATGTTTCAATTCTACTGGCATTAGTCCGCATCTAGAAGACGGTACTAAATGATCTTCAAGTATCTCTGTGTAATTTTCCAATGCTATCTTCCTTTCATAATTATAATCATGAGGTAGTTCTAAATGCTTATACACCTGTTTATTTACTGTAAATTTTATACTTGGTGTGGCTCTTAAAACTAATTTAAGGCAAGATACTAGTTCATATGGATATACTCTATTGTATTCCTTTAATCTATCTAATATTGATTCCACTGGATCAGTTGAAACTTTGTCCTTTGTTATTCTTGCACCAAATCTCAGTAATATCATTAACATTTCTGATGCTCCCATTTGTATAACAACTCTTACTGGCGAAGCTTTACCACAGCTTTCTAAAGGGACATCAATAAAGCGATATGTTTTGTCTCCTTCGCTGTATTCAAGGTTGGCATTTGTTGCATGATCAAGAAAAAATACTAACGCATGTACATTTTCTTCTTTATCTAAGAAATCTGATTTCCAACCAGCTAGAAAGTGTGGTGCTGACGTTCCGAATATTGCTCCTAAAATCAAATTAAAAATACAATAAGACTCTGACCCTGTACACATGTAAGCGCGTTGGCGACGCGTTTCGTGCTACATTCAGCTGTTACTCCGAGATGAGTAATGAGGCAACGAAAACACGCGGCGAATTCGCCGGTCTTTAGAAAACGCAAGGATTGTACTTTTTATCTTACAGAAGAATCTTGAGTGGAAAAATCTAATGTTATCCTAGCATATTTACCCAAAAATATTCTCTCAAAAGTCTTCTCACACATGTAAAGTTCATCTAATAACGCAGCCACAGTTCCGTTGTCCTGAAGACTCCAATCAAAGGCCAACTTCATGGCAATATACAACATGTTATGATACTTTCCCATGAGACAGACATCACCGTTATTTGTCTTGCAATTATTGTGGTATCTAAGAGCTGACAGTACGAAGTTCTTGCATGTTGTGTTGTCTGACTTGTTCTGACCTAAAAAAGAGGAATATTGTCTATTATCGTTTTTTTGAAAATATTACCGTGTATTACCTAAAAATTAATTAAATCTCATATCTTATATCTCGTCACATAGTTTCTATAAAATGTTATTCTTGTTTTACTATTTTAAAAATTCTATGACATGGTAACCCTTATGACCGCAAAATTCTTTGGACCGTTATAACTCCAGAAACTCTAATTTTCTCAATATTTTTAAATCATGAACTTTTTACCTTCCCAATTTTTCAAGTTAGCAATACTATTTCAGAACTCAAAAGAATTTATATTAATCTTTTAAACAGAAGTTGAAAATACACCTTTTGCACATCCAGTGATAACAGTATTAAAGTATTCCACAAGTTCCCTCCTTTTATATCTCTCGTTTAAACAATCCCGGTCCATATTACTAAAGACCTCTTCAAAATAAAACTCCATAAAAGAATCCATGATTAAAACTTAATTCATAAAACTCCTGAAGATTTTACAACAGACAATGAACGAATTTTAACAAAAATCACTAAAGTAGACAGTAATGATGATAATTCAATTTTCGATTCAATTGATTCATCAAGCATTGATTTGATTATTGCTACAGACACGCAACAATTTATATCAGAAATCACTAAACATTCGATGTCACAAGTTTTGTAGCATTATACCACGGTATGAAATAGAACGAAATGCTACAGACTCGGAACAAGTAGGCATACAAAAATCACTAAGAAAACTGAAATTATTGTCCATTTTACAAGTTTACCAGTAACGACTGTTCACTATTGAAGTCCGTATCGAAATAGTAGCAAATCACAAAGTCACCCTCTTGTTTTAACTGAATTCTAACAAGTGCATAATCGTCTTTACTTTGGTCGTGCAGTCGGGAAGCCATAGAGGGCTATCCAACATAATACCCTTATTTTATTTACATTTTTTGATCGGCATTTCTATACTCTATGAACATTACTGTCTCTTCGGTGTCATATTATGTCATTGTTTATGTAACTTGGTATTTAACAAAAAGTTTGTAATATAATTAATATTTTTTTTAAATAGTTGATAAGAAAACATATAACCTTTGTACAACAATAATTTCTTCACATCAATAACCAGAAACTGCATTCTAAGAAATTTCTTATAAAGCATAAGTCCATTTAAAATGTATATTTCAAACAATGCCATTGGTTATTGGCTTGATATTTGCGTCGACTTTGTGAAATAGAACCTCAATGTTAAGGGTCGTGACTCCGACGTAACTTAGTCGACGTTTCCCTTAATCTGTTCCGATCTTGTGCCAGATGGAGAGCTGTGCTAATACAGAATGTCCGCTTCCTGGCCCGCCCAACGGCTGCGTCCTCTAATGTCCTTCCATTTGCCGTGAAACTGATAATAGTCTTAATTTCCAAATGTTAATTTATTTATGTTATTTTGCAGCTATTTGAAGCGGGATGATAACTATGATGAGCAATTTGAGCTGACTTACCGTGGCCATGTGTCCATGAAGGGCAAGGCTGAGCCGATGCAGACCTGGTTCTTGACCAGGAAGAAGATTTAAAAGTCTACCTTTTGGAAGCTGGAGAGGAGCTGCAGATCTCTGCTTAGCAAAGATCCATTTTGTGACTGTTCTTTAAGTTAATCTACAACTGCATTTTATATTTCTTCTAACACTTAGTTGTTTTAGTCTTTAGTGTATAGACAAGCAAGCTATAAAGCGCGCTTGAGCAAGTATGAACGGTAAGCACGAGTATGAACAAACAGACTAACTCAAAACAGCAACAACGAAGCCAGCAACGAACGAAGCTATTAGTCACGCACACTGATTGTTTCTCTCGATGTTATCTATTCGGAATTTAAGGGATCATGGTGAAATCTGCAGTGCTGTAAAAACGACGAAATGGAAGCAAACTAAGAATAATAGCACTATAGAACATCTGCTTACGCTTTGCACAATGGTCAAAGAGCGATGCGCGCGCGCTCTATAGCTTGCATAACTACTTATACTCTAAGGTTTTAGTTCTATAAACCAAAGATTTAAAATCTCTGCCTTTATCAACACAATTTGAATTATCAGTTAGTTATTACTCGTCATAAACTGTTGCATTTTTATTTTATAAGTTGCCCAACATTGAAAGTTATGCACAAGAAGACTTATTCTTGAAAATGACGGCTAATTGAGTAGAATGGTAAAATAAATACGATAATGAAGTGGCCTGCTTTTATTTTTTAAGTTATCTAAACACGATAAAATCAAATAAAATGCTTTACATGACGACCTCCGTGGCGTAATGGTTACCACGCCAGACCGCCACCCAGGAGGTCCCGGGTTCGATCCCCGGTCGGGTCATGATGAAAAACGAACTTTTTCTGATTGGCCTCGGGTCTTGGATGTTTATCTATATATGTATTTGTTATAAAAATATAGTATCGTTGAGTTAGTATCCCATAACACAAGTTTCGAACTTACTTTGGGGCTAGCTCAATCTGTATGAATTGTGTCCCGATTATTACTAATTACATGTTTGCCAGTAATATTTCTATTAAAAATTCTGTTGGATATTCAATTGGAGTGAGTTGGAGTGTGAATTCGAATGTGCGAACAACGCCATCTAGTTCCAAACTAAGCAAAACTTGACAAGATTGCTGACAAAAATTTTTTGCAAAACTTGATCTAATTCACAATTCTGATTAGTAATTTAATTTGTATAATACATATAATTTTATGTACAAGTTATATTCATTTCCTGGAAGCAAAAGTGTCTACCGTGTGAAAAAGAGTGTTCATTGTGTATTATATTATGATCATGTGTTTTTGCTAAGTAAAGGTCTATGTTAGAATGAACAATTGTCGTGGTATCGGAAGAAAAGGAGCAGTATATATTTATGTTAATTATAATTTAGAAATTAGCCTAAACATTGGCCTATTTGTAGCATCTTTGTATAAAAATTAAATTAATTTATTGTATTTATTTTTTATTTAGAGACTTGAGGAACATTTCTATGTAAAAAAATAAATATAATATTATTATTTAGCATAAAATATATTGGTATATTTGTAGCGAAATTGTATTAAAAAAATAAACGAATTTCATTGGCTTGACGAGCATTTCTTTGAGAAATAATAGATTTAAATATTTTATTATTAATAATTTCAAATATATTAATATTATGTAGCCTAAATGTTGGCCTATAACAACCTGATGCGTTCCTAATACTTATTATTTTTCACTTGACGTTTATGTAACGCTTATATAGAAGTTAGACCGCTTATCTTAAAGTTGACTAGTACTTTCCAGCAACGAACGCGATCTATGTAACTGTAAGAATAAATAAAGCCTAAATATGTAGTATTTATCTAATAATAAAAATAAGTTACACACTTAGTATTTATAGTTGAATATTTCGTGCTTCAGAAGCCACGCCTAAGCCGTCGGTGCCGGCTGTTGTCAACGAATGACAGTTGTTAAGCCAAATCGGCCTTCAGGGTGCTTCAAAACACTGGCCTCCAAGCTGCATTAGAGCAGCGTGGCAGAGTACTCTCTAGTCCTCTTCAATTAATGAGACCCGTATCCCTGCAGTGGGATAATTATGGGTTGATATGCATCGTTTTTTTGCAAAATATAATTTGTTGTATTTAAAACATGATCTGTTTATAGTTTTAGTTAAATTATTTTATTTACAATTGTTGCTATGTTAATATTATCAAATGTTTAATGGGAATTCTAGTCGTTTTATTCTTTAGCTTTAAATTGAATGTATCATTAGTTAAGTAAATATTCCATAAAATGTGATATGTGTATCTCTTTGTTAATAAAGTATTGTGTAGTAAAATGTGTTTAAAATATGATGAAGAATAAAATAAAATGAAATAAGAAGCGAAAGGAAAGTAAAAAGAACCTTTTGGACAGAAAAGAGTAGATGGAAACTATGTACAACCCGTTCGCCTCAAGTTTGCCGTTACCTCCCCGCCGCGCTACACCCCACCGCACCTCAACGGCAAACTTGAGGCGAACGGGTAATAATATAAATGACTTCGAGCGACGCAACGTCGCCAGCACTGCATAAGCCCTATACGACAACAACAATTGGTCATAAGCCACAGGCTAGTGGTCATAATTATGTTATTTGAACCGCAAAGGTCGTTACGACCTTACTCATATAAGGTCATATCATCACCTCGTCGAAAATGTTAATGTTTTTACTGATTTGTCAAAATGTTACATATTAGTTAAAGTACTTTTCGTGCGCGATTCCCGTAGCATTTGGTCAAAAAGCTGACACCCCTTCCACACGGCCCAATGTAATTGGCCAATTTGTATACCTGTCCTTTTCTTTAGATATCACCAAGAACAGGACAATAGATCAAATTGGCTCAAAAATTGGGTGCGTGTGGACTGGATGTTATATAGATGGCGCTGATGTGCATAAAATTGAACGCGGGTAACACCGCGGGCAGCAATTAGTGATTTATAAAAGGTTCGACCCAGCCAGCCAGTTGCTAACAACAATATTGATCACTTATTTAAGATTTCTACAAACATTATTTTCACTTGTATTTCGGCATAGGTAATGTATTAGCGAATGACTAAAAATAATCTCCGTTGGAATGCCGCTGGGCGACCCCAGTCATCCGGTTTTGGCCGTAATGTTTTGTGGTCCGCATACGAAAAAAAAAAGTAAAAAAAAAGTTTTTTTTTAAATATGAGGGGAACATACAGTTATTTAAAATATTGATCAATAAATAATAAGCTAGGGCTTCTTCAGAGACGACCTCCGTGGCGTAATGGTTACCACGTCAGACCGCCACCCAGGAGGTCCCGGGTTCGATCCCCGGTCGGGTCATGATGAAAAACGAACTTTTTCTGATTGGCCTCAGGTCTTGGATGTTTATCTATATACCTATGTATTTGTTATAAAATATAATATCGTTCAGTTAGTATCCCATAACACAAGTTTAGAACTTACTTTGGGGCTAGCTCAATCTGTATGGATTGTTCCTATATATTTATTTATATAAACAATAAAAATCTATGTTTAAACAGTGCGTGAGTACAAGTTTAATTAACTATCATACTAAACATGTTATTGTTAGAAAATTCCCATTTATTCAATCTGTGAATATAGAAAAAAAGCACTATTATATTCTATTTCACGTCAGTAATACTGCGAAGCTTGGAAAATAGATGAAAGTTACTTTCTTGGGAAAAATAGGTCGGAAAGAGTCACTTTCCCGCATATTAGAAGCATTGAGATAGTGTTCGTGATAGCTAATTAGCAATTAATATACCTGGAACTGTGTCTAAGTATGGAGATAAGTAAATGTTAAACTTAAGATTATCAACGGAAGTTTGCGTCAGTTTTTTTAATGGCTTCAATTAAACACAGCACGTGGTTGGTCTACTTATTGTGGGTTTTTCTACTAAGGCAGTTTGTCTACCTACAACGTCAACGGGACGTCACCGAGAACGAGATGACGGCTCCGATTTAGCAATACATACATTTTGCTATGGCCGTGTGTCCCCCGCACGCCCGTTACCCGAGCGCCGTCATCCCGGCCGCCGATTTATCGCTAAGTTCGGCGCTTCCGCTAGAACTCTATCCGAAATTGTGACGGCATAGTAAATTATTTATGTATCGCTAAATCGGAGCCGTCATCTCGTTCTCGGTGACGTCCCGGTGACGACAGCAGTGGACAAACTGCCAAAGGGAATACTATCTATACTAATATTTTATAAAGGAAAGATTTGTATTTGGGTGTGTGTGTGTGTGTGTGTGTATGTTTGTAATGAATAAACTCAAACTACTGGACCGATTTTAAAAATTCTTTCACCACTGGGAATTTACTTTATCATCGGGTAACAGGCCATATTATATTTATATTTTTTAAATGGGATTCTTAGTAAAAATGCATGCGAAGCCGAGGCGGTCCGCTAGTGAAAAATTAAATTTTATGTTGAAAAAGAAAAGAAAAAAGAAAAGTACGATATATTTTTAAATGACAAAAAAGGCCGTAACTGGTTTTCTTTCGCCATTTCTTTTTACCAGTGGTCATTTTGCTTTTGTTTCCGAAATGGTAGTAGTTTATATAGTAGATTAATTTATACAAATCATTTATTACTGTATACTCTGACAAGAGAACGTGTTTGTGAAAACCTATTCTCTGAATAAAAGTTTTGAATTTTGAATTTTGAGTGATAAATAAAAATTGAAGTAAATTCTGTAACATAGTCACCTGTTGTACTAAAGTTTACATTAATAAGCAGTAAAATGATATCATTGTTTTTAAATTAATATGCTTACTTTATTTTGTTTTATTAATGTCAACTCAAGTGCAAGTAAAACTATTTACAGTGCGATTTTATCCTTATTATGAAGAACATAAGAATTAATACAAAGTCTAATATTAGCTTGACATATTCTTGACTGTACAGTCAGGTGCACGTCGAACCTTACACTTGCAGTACAATTCTGGCTCTTATGACATAGAACTTAAGAACGGTACACAGTCCAATATGTAAAGGTCGAGCTGCTCTTGACTGTACATGTTATTAATAAAATTATAATTTCAAATTAATATTTTTGTCAGTGATAAAAAACCGTGAGCAACAAGTTACAAAAACAAAAATGTTTATAAAAATAAAACTTAAAAAACAGAGTTGGAATTTTCTGTATATGGGTTTGGTACTTTTATTTTTTACTGGAGGACTTCGCCATCCCAATAATGGGAAATAACCTGTTCAGTGCTCAGAAACCTTTGGTATATTATTTTTCTTAAAAGACAAAAGACGATGTAAAAGACATCAACGTATCATAACTTGGATATTTCTGTAAAAAAACTATTATTATACTTACTTTTATTTTTTATTTCTGTTTTTCATACTAAAATAAATTTAATATGTCATTCAAAATAAACGTAGAAATTAAAACGAGACGTAGCAAAAAAAGTGACTCGCGCGCACGTTGAAGGCGATCGAGGTGGCAATATTTTAACTTTGCACAGAACGGCGCAACCACCACAAAATGTTTATACAAAAATAAATTATATTGCAAGAATTATAAGGTATATAATTCAATAGTCATTTCCCAGTTGAATTGTCATGTGAATGGAGAAGGCTCTTCAACTACCACTCATTTGAGAAACCGCTTTAGTCTGCGTCAAACACTTGTCGCGATCGCATGCGTACGCGTCCTTTTAACGGTCAATTTGAATTTCGAACGTTCCAAACCGGCCAATCGCGTTCGATCGTTTGATTTCTTTTTTCCGTATATACAGTGTGTTCCGTTAGTGTCCTGTGTATGTGACATTGTAGACTGTGATTTGTTTTATATGACAGCTGTGATTTTTTTATATGTTAGAAGGTCGGATGTTTTCTCACGTGTAGTGGTAAGAATTTTTGAATTAATTAGTTTTTAGTATCGTTTGTCTTTATTTTTGTAACGGACTGTTTTTTCACACGAGTTACTACGTTTAGTGTAGATTGCAGTTTTAGAATGATAAATGAATTGTCTTGGATGTTGCAAAAATATTTCAATGACACTTGGCAATTGTTTCCTAAATATTATCTACCGTCATCTTGTAATATCATATTGTATTGTTTTGCTTACTTTTTTTGTGAGAAATTCAAATATGGTTCTAAATTGGTTGTTCTATTAGGAAATTATTGCAAAAATCGTGGCCCGTGGCTATGGTGGGATTCCATTCGGAAATGTATAAATTGTCTCCATCGATTTTTGTCGATTTGATGCAAAAGTTGATGGTTTTCGAGCATCTTTCAGTTCAGGCCAGAAAGTCCATCCAATTGGAAATTAAATCATTTATAATATTACAATAAATAAACAACCTGTATTATAAATTTTGCATCGATTTTAGTTTATTATTGTACATAAATATAAATTAACATGACATTAAATAGTTGAAGAAACCTTGATTACTTTGTAGTTAACACTGACCTAAGTGACCGCTTAATTCCTTGTTATTAACATAATTAATGTTCATTAGAAGACAATGTTGATGACGTTGAGCGTGTAATACTTAAAGTTAAGCAACGACGACCACCGTCAGTATTTGGATGGGGTTAAAACTGGATTCCTCTGTACTTCAGATCATGTTGGAAGCACGTTCACCTGTCGATCCTGGGATAGATAGCAACACAGATAACCCCCCCCCCCCCCCTTCCAACATCTTCAGTAAAGTAAATACGCAGATACACAGAGGCATCATTTGATAACAATCATGTTGATTTTGATAAAGATATTATGTACTTTTACTTTATGACTAACTACCTTGTCAACCATGTCATGTTATGGCCATTAACTTTCCTGAACGTCAGTATAACTTTTAACAACAACATAGGGTTGTAAAGAACTCGAGTTTTCGAGTCCTAAATTTAGAGCTCGGCTCACCAATTGCACGACTCGACTCACTACAACAAGACTCAAAGACTAGAGAACTAAGTCTGCATGAGCTCTTGATCGCAACATGCAGCTCGAGTCTTTCTTAGCGCTCGAGTCGCTTTTACGCGGCGAGTCGCGCTCAAGTTCTTTTCCGTTTGTAGTCTGCATATTAAAGCGTGTTCCATTTTAGCGCTCGAGTCTTCATGAAAGGACAGAAGCTCGGTTCGACTCTAGACTCCGAGTTTAGTTAGTTCACATAGTCTTATAAAATTGTGCCGAGTCTATCAAATTAAGACTCAAAGACTCGAGTTCTTTACAACTCTATATACAAACGGTATATTGTTTTTTATCATAACACAATTTCAGGTGGCATTTTATGCCTAGAACTACATTAGAATATTCTTAAATCTATTCGACATCAATTCTAAATTGATGTAAACAACTCGATAGTTACCGCTATCATTGTTTACAACGTAGACATTCCAAAGAATATCCATACATTTGTAATACCGGTATTCGTTCATCCTATAGCTATCTTTATTCGCAAGACTGTGCTGTGGTTTCTACTTTGTTACATTAAATATGCTATAAAGTGTCTCTCAATGATTTATCTTTCCATTTCACTTGCCATAAAAATGTTGAGCAAGTACGAGTTGAAATTAAGCGTACAGGTTTTCTTATCATTGTAAAAATTTTGCTTGAAAGTTTTTGAGTTCAATTTCTTTTTTACCTGTCTCCAATCTAAAAAAGGTCTTTTGACTAAGTTATGCAATCTAAAAATGGTGACTATTTGACTAAGTTAAGTGTTTATAAGACCTAATGTACACTTAATCAGCAAATAAACATTTTTAATTTTATTTTTAACTAACTGTCGTTTGTGGATTAATAGCCATGACACTCAGAAATAACGTGGCTTCTTATTGGTAGAAGAATTTTCAAAATCGGTTCAACAGATACAGAGATTACCAATGCAAACTCACTCACTTTACCTCTTTTAACACGCTTTTATTTATCATGTAACGGATTCTTTCAACGCAATTTTTGATATACTCGAAACCAGCGCAACTTCGTTTGTTTTAGTAAAAAATTTGGAAAAGTCATGTTACATACAAGAGTTTTACGAAATTTTTACATATAAACCTTTCTCTTATATCACTCTATTTGTAATCTGTTGAGTAGTGAAGATCTTAAGCGAACAGACTGCGGAAGCAACTTCATTTTTTATACTTCGTAAAGATAGCAAAAAAATTGTTGAGGTTCGCTAGTTTTTCATTTAAAAAAAACTTATTCGTTTTTTTTATAATTTTTTTTATACGGCAAACAAACAGGTAAGCAGGCCACCTGATGGTAAGTGGTCACCGCCGCCTATGGACATCAGCAATAACAGGGGTACCACCAATGGGTTGCCCACCTCTGACGAGACCTATATTGTACCTGTGAAACAGTCCCAGGTTTGTTTCTTTAACGGTACCATTACTATTTTATTTATTTATTTAAACTTTTTTGACCACAATATTTGGATACAAAAGGCGGACTTAACGCTATAAGCATTATCTACCAGTCAACCTATTTTTAGATGTACGGAACCCTAAAAAAGCTATGCGTGCTACACAGCTGTTACTGTCAACATCTACTGTCTATATTAGAATTAATAGCATCTGTCTGTACACACTTCTTTTTTTATTAACGTGTTTTGGAATTTGTCATCCGTACAGACGATTGTTGGTTTACATTATTTATACCTTATGATTTGTTACATGAAATCAGAATAGTGTCATGCAAGATTAATAGCTATAAAGGGCTCTGCACGCTGAATCGTACATATTATGACAGTAACCAAGACCGTAACCGTACCGGACCATTTGTAAAAAAGTTAATAAAAATAAAATAAATTTATTTCATGAAATATTTTACAAAAATCAAGTTAAAGAATTATCTCCATGCGGCATTGTGGGATGTAGTCGAACCTATAAGCAATCATAGCCAGAGCGTTGTTGGACCGTTAAAATTATAAATACACACATCAACAAATTGTGCTAATTCTGTTATACATTTAACTAGACTAAACTAATTTTGACAGGACTAGAATAGTATCCTTGTCACTAATTATAAAAACAAGCAAGACAACAACACCTTTAGACAAATGTACAACATGTATGATGTAGTAGTTATATGTACAACAGAATTAGCACCAATGTCTACGAATATTTTGGACTAGGTACATGTAAAAGTAAAATAAAAATATTTTTATTTTTATTTGACTTTTAGTCCAATAAATGGGCTTTCTGAATCAATATACATACATGTTGTATGTTATACTCACTCGCACATTACAAATTTTGAGTGAGTTTAGAAAAACCATAATATCCCTAGACAGTGTTGATGCGTGTAGTTGTATGTTACGCAGTTCTAGAATTCTAGACAAAATGTGACTAGACTAGATGTCTTTTTTAACTTTAGGTATGTGTGGACTCTTAGCAGCAGATTGAGTGTGCTCTTGTTTAGGCGTGTAATTCATTTTTAGAAAATATTACATGAATTGTATTGAACTATATACACGAAAATTAATAAATAAATAAAGCATTATATTGCTATTATTATATGAGTTGAATTTGAATCTCACGCAGCCATACTAAGCAACTCTTTAATTATCACAATTAAATTTCATACCAAAATATGCTTTATCAATATTAATGATAAAATTGCACGTTAATTATTGGCAAATAAAAATAATTGTGCTTTTACGATACTATAATAAAATTTCAAAATAAACATTCCTTTTTATCGGGACACCAACAAAGTAGTTAGCACGTGTGTGCAATGCCGCACGTTCGTGACACTTTCACGAGCCTACTTCCTTCCTTTCGACAACTTATTATTTCTTATAGGTATTCAGAGATGCCTTTACAATATATATAAGGTCCTAATTTATTAATGAACTTCCTTTTAACACATGACTATATAGGTTACATATGATCGTTTAAGCAAGGAAATAATGGTCTAGTATTCAGTTAAAAACAGGCATTAAATTTAGAAATACTCGGTAAAATGCGCCTCTCTTGTAACAGTCATCATCAGTAGAAAAAAAAGGTTAAGGGTGCGGTGCGAAGAGCGCGTCAATGCGCCTCATATATCAAAATGGTTGAACATGGATGAATTTAAGTAGTACTTAAGCAAATTTTTCTAACTGCTTACAATACAATCAATTTTTTTCTATCATCTGGATGAATGGACCTCTACCATTGTTCGATTCCTGCGATACTTCCTTCCACGCACATTAAAGATCTGGAACCAACTCCCGCCAGCAGTGTTTCCAAATGACTATGACTTGGAAACTCGGTCTATGTGCTCCATGGGTGGCGGTGATCACTTAACATCAGGTGATCCGCATGCTCGTTTGCCAACCTCTTCATAAATATTTTAAAAAACGGAAAAAAATAAACATATCAAGCACAAACTGCTAAGTGTCAAAACCTTACAGTTCCAAAGAGCATCGCATGTGTTCTTAGATTAAAATCATAGAAAAAAATATATCTCCCGGCCCCAGGTGGGATGGGAAGGTCACTCTGCCAAAGTTGTCGGGACGTGAATTCAAATCCCGTTATAATAATGGTTAGTTCACAACTTAAAAAACAATCACAATAAAAATCTTATCTGTCTTGCATGTGTAATTTTATTATGTCTCTGGTTGCACTATCTTCCCCCTTCCGTCAGGTTCCTTGTTTAGTCCTCCTTATTTTCCGTTTTGTAGTACCAATAACTAATGTCAGATAACTTTCCATTTATCTAGACCAGTCGAGAATCTCTAGGCTTACGCAATATGAATTAATTAACATGTATGGGCGGCCATCACAATTATTTTTTATTACGTTCTCATTAGTGCCCCTCTGTTTATTTATATGTGTCTGTTAACTTACTTAGCATTCTTTTTATGTCTTAATCTAACCTCTCACAAATTCTGATGATCAACTGGATTGTGAACAAATTCATTTAACTGTTTTTGTATAGATATTAGTAGCAAGATCGCTTCTCAAATCCAGTAAGATAGCATTGACCGCGGCCTACCACTAATCTGTGTAGGTACAGCTAGTTAGACAGCTTGGCCAATCGTTTGTAACACACCAGTGTTGCACAAGTCACAACAACATGATGATTCTCCTATGAAGCCCAATTTCCTGAAGTTGTACCTTCTGCGGCCCACTACTGACCGCAAGCAGTTGAGCGAGTCCAAGGTAGGCTGTGTCCTGGAAGAAGGTATTCCGATGCTTTCAGGTGCATTGGTGGATGGATGGGTAGTGTTTATGGACAAATCAGTATAAAAAATAGAGATGAAATAAGATCGTATTTCCTTATTAGATTTGTCTTAAATTAGTGACTGGTAAAAAATCTTTCATTGTTATTGTACCTTAATAATATCTTTGCATGCAGCGTAATGTATTTATGGAGGCAACTACTTGGCCACCATCATCTTAAGGATTTAACAAACAAAAAAAATTAAAGTTAAAGCCCCATTTAGACCATGCCAGTTTATACAACAATGTCAAAGCAATAATTGACATGCATCGTCTGAACGACAGTTGCTTAAAATTTTTGAAGGACAAATTATTGCTCCCACTAGATAGCATGAAATTATTGCTCTCGAATGTGCTAGAAACGGCGTCGTCTAAATGAGGCCTTAAAGAAGATGGGTAATATATAAGTAGCATAGCATTAGGTTCCAATAGTGTAACAATAGACCGTGGTGCTCGGCAATCGAGCCTCACTTGATTTGCCATCTCTCTAGGGTATAATGCCTTTTGCTTCAAATTGCTGTTTCTCACGTAGTTGTTAAGGAGGGAAGTCCTTTCAATACTTCCTACTCCGACTATCTTCTTTCTGATTAAATTCGTTGTGAGTTCCAAGACAGCTGTAGTTTATTCCCCGGGACGTCATTAAGCTTCATTGCTTATTGTCTATCTGAGGTCGCCGTTGTTGATCCTGGCTACACAGGAGACACAGTGGTGGGAATGTGTGGTAGGCTTGTCCCGATATAAGTACCAATTTTTTTTGTAGTTATAAATTGGATACCGTATAATAACAAAACAAGTATAGTACACGCAGAGGCTACATCACGCGCAACCTTGGATGTCAGCATTTATTTTAAATCATGTTTTTTTCACCTAGAATACAAATTAGAGGCCACATCTGTAGAATAATAAAATTTTGTTAAATTTTAATGATCGAAATATTGGTAGATAAAAAAATATAGCTTACATTGTAAAAGACGTGTCTAACGGCCAGTTTCTGAAACGGATTTTTAAAGTTAATGACATAAAATTATACTTACTATCTCTGTCAAATTAAATAAGAAAAAAAGTGATAACTTGATACTTAATGTGGAATTAAAATCGAAATGCATTTTAGTAACTGGCTGTTGCCCGCAAGTATCCACAAAATAAAACAATCTAGATTTTTTTTCTTTTTTTATACCACAAAGGTGACAAACAGGCCTACGGCCGGCCTGATGGTAAGCCGTCACCGTAGCCTATAGATAGACGCTTGCAATACCGGGGGTATCACTCACGCGTTGCCAACCCTCCCAACCCCCCCAAGTGGAGCTCCGGAGACCTTACTCACCGTAGGAACATAACATGGCCGAGACCAATGCTATTTGGCTACGATCTTCTGTAAGGTGGAGGTCCTTCCCCAGACGGGCTGCTCCGATTTCAGCAGATTATCCGCTGTGCCTTACCTCTCTTATATTGCATTTATTCGACAAGGACTACAGACCACGACCACCAAAAAGACCACCATGCGTTTCCCACCCAGAAGAAAAAGGTGTTCGAACATACTTATGATATCTTGTCAGTCTTGTCAGATATCATTGAATTTTCCACAAAAATGTGAACACACTAGGTATATGCTTAAATGTTTCATAGCATTAATATTATGTTAAAATAATGTTAATATTACAAGAATATTTAAATATCTGTCGTTATGCCACTTTCCAACTAGGCCTCGGGTGAACGTCGTGTGAGAGCTGACGATGGACAGAACTATGTAATGTATCATTTTTTTTAATAAACAACACAGGTGGCAAACAAGCCTATAGACAAGCCACCTGCCCAATTATGACGTAAGCGCGCGCACCATGAAAGGGGATAAATAATAAGTTAAATACAGTAAGTATAATGTAACAGAACACCAACTAACGGTACTTAAGTTACGAATAATTACAAAATAATTATGAAATTAATTGCCCTGTATTTTCGTTTAATGAGAGCATTATTTAAACAAACTAGATTCGAATTAAGTCATTTTATAAAACAAAAGAATGTAGATTTTCTATAATTAAAGTTAGGTGGCCTGGTGGAAGTGCCACTGCCTTAGTGTCTAAACACACTATGCCGAAAATACGAGACCGAAGTTCGGCGTGACTACGCCTGCAATGTATTTTAAATGACTGACGTCACACCATGCCGAAATTACGTCGCGTTATAGCGTACAGCCGAACTTCGGTCGGGCGTAAGTTCGGCAGCGATTCGGCGTATAGCAACACATTATAAGCGACCGAAGTTCAGTTCGATTGCCGACGTAGATCATCGCTCGCGCGTAAGTTCGGCGCTTATGGTGTGTCATATCAGCCGAATACGCCGGAACGTAAAATCAGCCGCGGAACTTCGGTCGCGTATTTTCGGCATAGTGAGTTTAGACACAGGATCAGGTAGCGCTGTGTGAATTGTGTACAAATGATTTGTTTATAAATTATATTGGACTGGTTGTACAATCTAATACTTAAAAAAATAAATAAATAAATATATAGGGACAAATCGTACAGATTGAGATAGCCCCAAAGTAAGTTCGAAACTTGTGTTATGGGATACTAACACAACGAATAATATAATAAATATAATAGATAAACATCCTCTTGGATGGACCCGAGGTCAATCAGAAAAAGTTCGCATAGCAACTACAATTAGAGCTAAATTTATTTAAACCTGTCGTCCAAACCTCGTGTTTCGTACCAATGATGACTTCCTTGGAAGACTTGGTTTCAATATTCAGTGTAATACGACATTGTTGTAAATTATTTGACATTTCAAAATCATTGACCTGTCAACCGAAAATGTCAGATCTGGCGAGGTCGGTAATACGATTCTAGGGAAACTCGTGGCAATAAAGTTGTTACATCAGAACTTCGAAAATTGACTCTAAAATAAAGCTAGTTTCACAGATTATTTTTAAGTAGAGGTGGAGATCATAATTTTTTTTTTTTAATAATAGAATCAGTTTTGTTAAAAACAAATAAGCAAGACGAGCGATCAAGTGCGTTAAGCACACATTTGCAAAAATATATTTATTACGATAATAAGAAATTAAAATAATCATATTTTTCTTTATACATAATATCTACATAACACTGATCAATAGGTACATTCAAGTATGCTTCAAAGACTAAAGTTAGTGAAAAGAATTTGTAAAAGAATTGTTGTAACAATTTAAAAGTTTAAATTTGAAACATTGTCAATGTGTCGGTGGGCTAAATTTATGCAAGGTGTTGTATATAAAGCCATCATTCTGGGCCTGGGCCTTTCGTTAATGGCAAAACTAGATGAGTACCATATAAGGCTCTATCCAAATAAGGATAGTTGGAATCTAAAATTTATGTGTGACATGAATTACAAACTTTTTTAAATATGGCAAACAAGGTGACGGCCCTTATAATATATTACGTATTTATTTTTATTTTTCTATTTTCAAGTGCCCTAATCTATTGTCGAAAGTCGCAGGAA
Organism: Endotricha flammealis; assembly: GCA_905163395.2. Classification (NCBI taxonomy): domain Eukaryota; kingdom Metazoa; phylum Arthropoda; class Insecta; order Lepidoptera; family Pyralidae; genus Endotricha; species Endotricha flammealis. The sequence continues at coordinate 9,378,835 of LR990871.1, forward strand.
GCCGTTGGATGCAGGCCTTGCCAGCCCCGGTCGTACTGGAAGCGTTCGGGGAGGCTTAAGTCCAGCAGTGGACTTCTTATGGCTTGGAAATGTTGAAGATGATATCTCTCTATTTGTTTGTATATTAGATAAAAATATTCTATCTGCAGCATGATGTCTATTCTCGTAGGTACCAAAATAGTTTCAATCTGATTTCAAACTCACAGACTATCTCTCTCAATTCCTATTTGTATGAATGAGACAGCGCTTGAGATTTATATGAGATTGTAGCTGTTTTTGTTTCAAGAATAGGGGAGCTGATCAGCAGACCGGAGTCATTTATACGCTCAATTCAAAGCCCACTGTTTGGCATCGAGATATAATGTTGACTCATTTAATTGAGTAACTAATATAGCTTCAGGATCTCAGAAAAATTTCATTTCCTATTACATAATATGTTGATGGTAAGTCAAAAGTATGCTTACTAACCCGCCGAGATTGGCATAAGAAAATCAGAAAGTAAGTCATTAGTCATGACACTGTTTTCTTGCTTGTAGACAACCCAGATAGTATGATGAGCTTTCCTGATTTTACATATAAATTGTGTTTATACAGGAGAAAATCAATATTAATTGCTTGGCACCGTTTAAATTTCAAAATGGGGAAACTTCTGTCTTGATATCTTGCATCTTAGATAATGTAACCTAACTCAAAATTCTTATAGATATAATTTTTTTTTCTTATTCTTCACTTTCAAATCTTAAAAATTGATAGATTAACGTGCAAGACTAAAGAAAAGATGTAATAAGTGTATCAAGGATAATATTTGGAGAAGGAAAATTAGCGGTCGAGATGACGAATGAAACGACTAAGTGGAAAAGGCTAACATGCTGAACCGACCATACGTAAATTGAAGGATTGGAAGAAAAGAAAGAAGAAACGTGCAAGATGATGATCAGAAAAATTTGCTAAATATATACAGTATCTGAATAAATAAGTTTCGATGCAAAAATCGAACCACGAACAGATCTAATCTCGAGGTCAACTACTCCTCTGTTTAGAATGTCACAAAATAATCATATCCACTTAATATAATTTTAATCTTTCACCAGACAGATACATTTGTAAATTATTTATTTAAGAAATCCTTGATTTCTTAATAAAAGTAAAAAAATATATATTATAAATAAAATGAATCTTGTAAAATTTTCAAAAGCAAAATGTCATTTGATTTACATATAGAATATAAATGATACGAAAACATTACGGATACGGTTAATAATAGTAAGTGATTCAGCTTGTTGGATTATCCTAATTTTATTATACAGAAATCACTATAGTACCTACTACCGTCAACCAGTAAAAAAAGTAAACAAACCAGAATGACCACTGCTAAAAGAACGAATTAATAACTTTGTCAAAATCTTTCTAATACGTATAATTGCGTAGCGATAAGGCCGCCTATTGTACTTCTAAGTTGTATGTCCGTGTTCATTTTAATTTTTGTTTGGTGCACTAAAGAGTATGTGTATTGTATTGTATTGTAAAATCTGTCCAATATAGAATTTGTCAAATGTAGAATCTGTCGATACGCCCAAGACTACGTCACGATCAGTGTGACATATTCAACCTTATTATAACCGCACCACAGACGATGACGTAATCTTGGGCCAATTACGTGACCTAGCTGTCACGGGAAGAGAATACCTTGTTCTGTTATACCTAGGTACGCTAGTCTATGTTAATATTATAAAGAGGAAAGATTTGATTGTTTGTTTGTTTGAATTGAATAGGCTCCGAAACTACTGGACTGATTTCAAAAATTCTTTCGCCAGTAGAAAGCTACATTATCAGGGAGTGACATACTCTATAGCTTTTCCCGAAATTTAATGTCGTTCCCACGGGAACGGGTGCGGAACTTCACGCGGACGAAGTCGCGGGCAAAAAAATTAGTTTATACTAAATCTATAGTTTACCATAGTCGATACGTACTAGACTATGATGTTCAAAGTAGAATCTATCAAATTTAGCCTAAACGTAAATAAATTTGGTAAAGGCATGGACCTAGAAAAAAAGGCGGACACCATCACTGCAACTAAAAAGTGAAGCACCCATAGTAAGCCACCTTGCATATACGAACGAACCGGCCGGCTTATTATGGTGTGAATGTGTGCGTGCCGGTCAGTCATTTCACACATAGTTACGCCACCGCCATTAGGGTGCTTCAATTCTTTCTTAGCAAGATGGGTAAAGGCTTACGGGTAAAAGAGATAATTTATACAAATCATCATAGTCGTATACTTAGACTAGAGAAAATGTTTGTGTGATTTCATTTTAAAAACATCAAATATTTTAATTACGAAAACCAATCTACACATGTGATACCTTGTATAACATTGATGAAATGGTTGAACGCTCAGAGACTAAACATACACTCGATTGGTAAACTCGATTAACGAACGCGGCATTTACAAGGCACTTATAATTATTGACCCTAAGGCGGTGCTTTGTGAGAATATCCCGCTCCCGCCTCTGTACATGAGATCGGGGATCTCAAAGATAAAAAAAACTAAAAGATTCGCTTCAGCACCCTTTGGGATCGAGAGCTGCTCAGAACGAGAAATGGATACGGTATGTTCGAATAGTGTTAAAGACGGGAAATGATATGACTAGATGCTAACATTGTAAATTGTAATATTGGATGGTACAGATAAAATTGTCTGGTTCTAATTGAAATTAATACAAAACATATAAAATAATTTCATCAAAAACTTTAATATCAATTTAAAAAGAAAAAAAAACGAGTAGTTTAAATATCTCTATATACCCACTGCTGGATGCTCAGTTTAAATAAAATGTATTTTATTAAATAATTAATGATAAAGATTTGATTAGAAAAAGTGCCCGTGAAGGTCTCTGAATAAACGAAATTATTATTTTTAATTTGATTCTTTCATGCAATTCGAATTTGCTTTAAAAGGTGATTCTATGTTTTCATGATAGCAATCAACTAAGCCGTGGGAAATATAATATTTTTTGAAAATTTCTAAAGAAATTCAATCCGTTTCATATGTAGTAAAGCTCCAATGTCACGACGACGACGGTCTAATTGTTACATTACTATTGTGACTCTGATACTGTTTTTAACATTTTGAACAGAGAGGACAAATTAAGATTTTGATACTTTCGAAGTATTTAATTGTTTATTACATCAAAGTAATTAAGGAATTTCCATCCACCATGCGCATTCACAATAAACTCAGACATCTTCGCAAGAATCCAATTATCACATTCACACATCTCTCAAGATAAGCCTTGTATTCACAAGTGAAGCAACATTAGACGCTCATGTTGGGAAATGTTTAATGATTGAAGAATATGATGGAGTTTCTCATGATTTGGAAGGAAACTCTGGCAGTGGGATACGTTGTAATTCGTTTCGTTTTTGGGGGAAAACAACGCCAACTAGTTCCAAACTAAGCAAGCTTTTACGTCATCAAGGATGGAGGTGACAAATAGTATTGGTTTCGGCCATGCTGTGTTCCTACGGTGAGTAAAGTCTTCAGAGCTCCACTTGGGAGGGTTGGGTGGGTTGGCAACGCGTGATTGACACCCTCGGTATTGCAAGCGTCTACAGGCTACGTTATGCTTGTTTGCCGATTACCACCTTTGTGGAATAAAAAAAAGTATCGTTATAAAATTTTGAAATTTCATAGTAGGTACAAATGCTATTGATAAATAAACGAGTAAATCGATTCCCGCAATATTTAGAAAAAATTAATCATATTTACGACTCTGCTCGCCAATATTTAATATCAAGAATTTGAATTGACTTCCACAAGCGAGAAGGCAAAACCAGATCATTCTAAGGTTAAGTTTCATAAGTCACACGTTTTTTTCGAAACAGAATTCTTGAATGAACGGGTTTCTTGGCATTGTTTTCTTCCACCAATAAGTTAGTGATAATTAGAAATATGCACCTGCATTTAATACAAAAATACGTATTTAGTTGAAAATTCTTCCTAGGATTTTGGTATATTTTTAATCTAACTACAGGCGTCTGCTACTATAGTTGCAATTTTATAAAGTATTATAATGTTATTATTCTTTACATACTTTTTACTATTACCTACTACATTTTTTCCTACAATTTTATCAACAACTAGAGAAACCCGCGCAACTTCGTTTGCGTTTATCCCGCTTTTTCCGTGGGAATTTCAAAAAATCCTTTCTTATCGGTTGCCTACATCACACACCCAAATTTCAGGTCTCTACGGTCAAGAAAAACATTTTCATTTGTATAGGTACATGATTATTTTTCTATTTAAATACTTCTCATTACAATCTTTGGAGTGGGCGTTTATGAAATAGGCTATCCCGACCGGTGAAGTACCACCCTTTTACAGAATATTGACGTGAAGCAGCAATACGTTTCGTTCGGAGAGTGAAATATCCGAAATTCTTGTTTGCCACCTTTGTGGTATAAAAAAAATATCTATCTCCTTCCTTATACTATTTCTCGCTATATATCCTGTCTTTTCCTATTATAGGTCGGCAACAGGTCAGGGACCCTAGAATCTATGTGCTCCATAGTCGACGATAATCACCTAATATCAAATGATCCATATTCCTGAGCTTGTTTTCCAACCACTTCCGTAAAAAAAATGTATAGTATATGGGTGTTTCAATACCTACAACCTCAGCCTACAACCATCCCTACAACAACACTACGAAATAATAGAGCGAGTCGACGTAATGATATTTCCTATAAGTAAGAAAGAGACAATATCAATATGCCATTTAACCATTGACCAATTTAACTTGACCCCTGTCAAATATTATAAAATTTAATATTTAATTACTTACTGTTTATTATCGATGAATATGATTCAGTCCGCTTTATACATAGTTAGAATTTTAGCTGTTTTTCCGAGATCACAAACAGAATAAATAGTACGATGACCTACGACGACATTATGTATATTATATAAATCATTTTGTTTGAATATTCACAATTTATAAAAATAATACATGACAGATGACATCTTCACTTTACGAATGTGTCAAAATGAAATGTAATTGAAATCAAAAGCACTAAAGAGTATGAGTATTGATATCAAATCGAAGAAAATTACCCACAAAATACATATTTTTCAAGAATTTCAATAAAATAAGAATCACGTCTTCCATCAATTCTCATAAACAATTTTTATGCAAAATTTGAAGTAGATTGGACCAAGGAATCAAGTTGTCCCATAGTAACTTTGCACCCCTTTTTTACCCCCTTAGAGTTAGAATTTCGAAAAATCCTTTCTTATCGGACGCCTACGTCATACAAACAATCCACCCTCCAAGTTTCAGATTTTTACGATGAGCGGTTTAGGCTGTGCGTTGATTCTCAGTCAGTCAGTCAGTCAGTCAGTCAGTCAGTCAGGACAAAGCATTTTATATATATAGATAATAATCTAAAGTGACATTTAAACATGAGCAACATGTCGCATTAAAAAGCTATTGGAAACATAGCTTTATGCATCAAGGACCAAAGAGTTAAAATTATGGCTTTTCGAAACCAGTTTGTGGACGCCTTACAAAGGACCAGGTACGAGGACATTATCAAGGACAAAGGTTCATTTAACAGGTTGTGGACTGATTTGCAAGTTGGACACGAAATATCACAATGTTGCCTCTTTAATTTTGCAGGGTTTGATATTAAAAACATTACCTATCATTCATTATATTATCAGACTAGTTCACCATATTCATCACTGCATGATATAGTGCAGTCATCATTGTTGATTTTGGAAGAAAGAACTATTATTAAAAAATTTTGCTTCTTCATATTTTTCACAAAATCTATTTATCTTCATCACCTACACCATAAAATTGCATTGAGGAGTTGAGTTACTTGCGCCATTTATTTTCAACGGGCCATTCCTGTCGGAAATGCTAGTAGGTACGATAAAAATATTGACGTACAATAGTAGATTTTACAACAAGTGCACAAAACGAATCGAGGGCTGATAGTAATGTCGAGGATAAAAATGGTTTTGTGGACGAGTTATAAACTCTGCTTTTCACTTCGATTGCGAGGAAATAAATAAATAAACGCACGAAAAAACAATACTTACCTGTTTCCCGCCCCTTTTTTTTAAATCTTACGACATTGAAATTAGGCTTGGGCTGCAGACCTATACAGCCTACTATTAAATTAATTTTGTAATTATGTTTTTTCTTAAATTAATTAAATAACCAACCGTACTTTAATTTAAATTTTAATATTTTTTGTCATAAAAACACGTAAGGCAAATAAATTAAAGTAAATATTATAAAATAACAAATTCTATCTCTGAACTTTTTATTGTGTTTGGCTGTATGGCTCATTTCCTTTGCCTTAATATAGATACATTTATGAGTAGATACGTTTCTGCCCTTGTGCACAAAATTCGATTTTGTGCAGCCTATATCCTGCGCAAAAAAGCACTTTCTGAGCATGAGAAGTGAAAATGTATTTTTCCTGTTTTACTTGCAAAATAAATGTTTTTATTTTTTATTCTTCTTTCTTTGTCCCATATATGGCAATGCTGTAGGAAATTGCGTGATGTTTTTAATTCGATTTAGGCCTAAGTTGATGTTCTCACCATAAAAGTAATAAAAATTATCAAAATCAAAATTTTGCAAACTCAACAAATGTTTTGCAACGAATTTTGATAACTTCGACATTATGAATTAACACGGCCATTATTAAAAACACTTCATTATGAAACACCGGTACCATCTAACAATAGCATGAAATGGTTTATTCACAATTTCACTCTTTTACGGTCGATCAACCGTGCGATTGTTGAAATTTTTCGGTTTTTTGGGACACACCCAAAAACACTTTGTGTTCATTATACGTTTCCCAAACTGTGTGTGTTTGTAATGCAACTACTTATTGGGCAATGTGATGGTATAAACGGCCTTTTTATATTGATGTAACCTGTATTACCAACCAGCTATAGACTGTCGTCTGAACCTTCTTTTTGCGTTCCTTCTTGGAGGACTACTAGAAATTCTTGATTTGATTCTTGTTTACACTAACCGACAATTACCGAAACAACGGAGACCTTACGGAGACCATAGATTTACAATAAGCTTACTGACTGAGCAAAAATCTGTTTTAGAAATCACAACGCATTTAATCAGAAATATATTGAGTAATTAGATGAAGAGACATTATCTTCTTGTCAAACTCCTAGCGTCCACCGCATAACTTATACAAATTTTGGGTTAGGAGGAGGCGGACGCTAGGAGGCGTTCTTGATAAAGTGCATTATGCTTGTATTTGGGACTGCTGGATCTTCTGCAGAACAGGAAACATATCTTATTATTATTACGTAGTACTATTTATTATTCTGTGTTATTATGGAACGCCACCTAAAAATGCCAATATTATTTTTGAAAAAATATTAAAACTAAAGCCTCTTATGAAGATTAGTACGTAAACGGAGGTTTGGACGACGGTCTATAAGGTGTAATTTTTTTAAGTAATACCCAAAGGTCAATTATAGCATGAAAACCATTTACAGATAAGCTTAACATATTACTTAATAAAATAAACATTCTCTCAACTTTTACTTGCGATTGTATCAGATACTCAGATTTGAGATAAGTTACGTACAGTGTAAGATAAAATTGATATCATTTTAATAACAATCTTGTAGATCAGTGAATGCCGTGATAATTTAATTTATCACAAGTAATAATTTACAGAATACTACAATAAAATTAAATTTAATACGATGTTTTTTTTATGTTTTACTGCAGACAAACAGGCAAGCGGGCCTGGACCTGATGGAAAGTGGTCATCGCCACCCATGGACTATTTATTCACTATTTACAAAATAACTAACTTGTGTCGTCATCTGTTGGCCGTTACAGCGCCCTCTATAGTAGAAAAAATATTTTCCCATTGAAACGACATACTTTTACGGGATAAAAAGTAGCCAATGTTGGACTCTGTACCCCTAACAATATGTATGCAAATTTTCATAATGATCGGTTGCTTAGTGAAGCCGTGAAGGAATAACAAACAAACAAACTCACTTCCTCATTTATAATATTAGTATGGAAGTAAGGATAAGGATGGTGTTGTCATAATACTGAATGAAACGTGATCTTAGAATGTAACAAATCACAGTACGGTCGTGTTACATTGAGATGGCTACCTAATGCGTTGTTAATCTTCACGCAGTCATGTGATATTGTCATTAACATGTGAGCATTCAACTACGAAATAAAATGATGTACGTTAATGTAGGTGGTATTATTTAACTTTTTGTAACGTAAAATAACTGATTGCACATCTGTAATAATAATGTTACATTTTATTGGTATCACAGCGACTTGTATTGAAGGCAATACAAATTTAATTTTAGATCAAACCACATGCTGTCTCTTGTGTTCTTTGACATCGAGAGATGTAATATACGGCGTGGACGTCTGGCTAGTCTATACTTAAAAGATATTGATTCTATTTAATAGGCTCCGAAACTTCTTTTTTACTAGCTGTTTGAAAAATTATTTTACTGCTGGAAAGCTGCACTACGTATCCTCAGATGCCATAGGTTATTTTTTTTAAATAATTTGGAACCCTTACTAAAACTCGTACGAAGCCTAGAGTTAGTAAAATGTATAACTTCGTGAGTGTGTCTACCATATTTTTCAATTATAATTTCGATCCTATAGTCACGTTTGATCATTATACCCACCCATGTCAATGAACTTTGTGCTGCAAAAAGTATGTCTAGCTTTGACATTGAGTACTATGTCTAAGAGACCGCTTTGAAATTGTTCTTTACGAATAAAGAAAATAAAACAAAGACACGAGTCTCACATTAATTTTCACAAAAGAAAAAATTGATTTTAGTCAAATTTAAGAGTAAAACACACTGGCTGTTTTCTTACCCAAGAAGACTATCAAAAATCTATAAAGGTAAGTTATTACTTAACAAACTAAACAAAATTTATTTGCGCGTTGCTTTTTCATTTAATCCACGATTTTATCTATGTCGTAAAATATCAAATCTAGGACCGCTTGTACTACGAATATTTCAAGAATGTTTGGCATTCCTTCGATTGTTCATAGAAATGTTATTTCGTCTGCATTCAAACCGGAACCATATTACTATCGCTCGCAAAAACATCGTTTACTAGTGAAATCAAAGATCGGAATCAATTTAAAATGTACGATTAATCAATTTTAGTTTTGACAGCCCTTAAGGCAACTTGGCTACTAATTGAAAAGTTGCGTCATCGTTGTTTTGTACTAGCGAAATCCGCGTAATTTGGTTTACGTGTATCTCGTATTCCCGTGGGAATTTCGGAAACGTCCTTGTAAGCATTATGCGTTTGAATCTTACTCTTGAATTACTGTATCTAATGGTGAAAATTGCACAAAAATTCGTTTTCAAGATTTATAAAAATAAAAAAAGTGTTTTATTTCCTAATCTACATTATTTTGAATACAAACTAGTTGACGAAGCCTCCTTTTAAGCATTTAATGGAACAGACAGCGAAATCAGAGTTTATCAGAGTAACAGCCAGTTTCTGCAATGCATTTTTTAAATTAATAACACGTTAAATTAAAGCTGTCATAATAGTAAAACTAACCACGAAATAAAATTATTGAGACTTAATGTGGAATTAAAATTAACATGCGTAACAGAAACTAGCTGTAAGCGGGTTTATTTAAATATGTGTTTGGTCTATTATAATATCAATTCTATGCTGTTGTTTTGCGTTCAGACCGTATTTATCGGAGATCGTATTTATGCTGCTAACTGTACATTGGCCGAGTTATCGTTCAAGTTCCACAAACAAGATTTCAATGAGTACTTGCTATGTTTGAGTTTCAAATAGTTTTTCGAACATATTTTGACATTCCTATGAATAACTGGACCGTAATATTTGAGGTAAAGCACACCTAATAATTAATTCTCAACTCAATAATTAATTAGATATAACTTAAACCAAGTTAGTTTAGTAGTAGATACTTTTATTTAAACTAGTGCGTGTTTCCTACTTTTTTTCATTTTCTTCCCGTGGGAATTTTGAGAAATCCTAATGTGTTTAATGCATGTAAACCTATGCTGCATTAAAATCCGTAGTGTAATTTAAAAGATTTAAGCGAACAGAAAATAATGTTAAATAGCGCATTCGTGGATTTATGAACTCAGAATGGTTGACTGGTAGAGAATGCAATAAGCATTAAGTCCGCGAAGTTGTCATCATTACTATGTATTATGTTTAATATATTAAATAAATAAATAAAATGTCATATACTAGGTTTGTAAATTAGCAAAGATGTGTGTTTTAAACCTATCTACGCGTAAATACATCAATGGTGGACACTGTTACCATACACTGTGGTCGGTAATTGTGGGACCGGCAAGGTGTGGTCATTGACCTCAAGGTCCCAGGATTTGGTCCTTAGACGGGTATAAAAAATGGATTCCAGACCAGTCTTGCGGTTAGGGCTTGAGATTTTTTTAACTTGCTTTGGTTGAAACATCCAGATTGTATTACTAAATGGTTTAGCACGCTCTGTTTAGATTTCAGTGTTAGTAGGGTGGCGCCGAAGGGTGCAGGTTCGATTCCACAGGATCAAAATTAACGTAATTGTCATATCATAACGTTTTATGAATATTTTTATTAGAAGTATGATTATGTAGCTTACAATGAGATAACTCCAGTATTCGCTGAACAGTGACGTTATTTGTAATTCCGAGTAAATTTAAAAAATCTAAAATATTCAACAAAGATTAACTTTGTGCTAGTTTCGAACCGTTTTATGACAAAAGAGTATTTTCTCACTACTTTGTGTCTTTCTTTCCCTAAATAAAAGGCCCAATTTTATTACATTACTCTGTCATCGAAGCTACTATTTCAAATACAAACATTTGTACAAACGTTGGTTATGTATATCAAATATTTGTAACCATGGGCCAATGTTACGCGCCGTCGAGTCAAACTTTTCTTTATTATTCCGTTCTCAGTGAAAGTGGCCAGTTTGTCATTTCTTAGTTTGTTTACGTGCCTTGTTTAGTAAAATGTAAAATGGTAAAATTGTTGCTTGCTTTGTCATTTTTTTGTTGCTTTAATGAAGGAAGCAATTTCTTTATAGACGCGACAAAAGGTAACATCCTGTATGCAAATTTTTATGCACGGATGTATGGTTATAGTTTTTTTTTGTCTTTGATATGGGATCACGCATCGGTAGCGTCACGCTTGTAATTCCTGAGTGGGCAGGCAATAAATGTTAAACGATCTCTTTTCAAAGATAACATACTCGATATTTTTTCTTTTTCACAACTAAAAAGATACCAAAAAGAAAAATGCGTAAAAATTGGTAGAAATATACAATGTGAAATCCAACAAAAGGTACGTTACTTGACTCACATTTATATGAATTTATCCGTATATTGTAACTGGGATCGTCTGTTTCTAAATCCTTAATTTCCCAGCCTATAATAAAATTATAATTGACGAAAGTAGCAGAGTAGAATATAGTAAGATTTTTTTTAACCGATTTACGCTTTTAATATTTTGCTCTCTATTACCAATATGCTCTTCTGACTTTATGCTCCCTTACCATTTTTACTTATCATTTTGCTCCTTTACCATTTTTCTCTATTACCGTCCACCCCTAATTATTATTAATTTATTCGGCAACATTGGCTCGCAATGACAATGTTTCTGTGAAACAGATTAAAAAGTAACGTAATAGTGAAGAGTTCGGTAAAACTCTGGTTTTGAATCAGGCTGGCTTCGCTCGCGCAGATATTATATTTCATTAATATAAAGCCAATGACACTCACAAATAACGTGGTAACAAATTCTATTAGTAAAAAATTTTTCATAATCAATTCAATAGATCCAGTGATTACCGAGCACAGTACAACACCCCCCTACATTATTACCGCTTTATAATATGAATATCAAATGGAAAAAATATATATGCTAGGTATTATATTTTCGCCATAAGAATAGTCTCAAAGAAAGGAAAATAATGTATGTATACATAGTAAAAAAGTAGCATCGGCAAGATAAGAAGAAAATTCACAATAAATTCTTGCGACATTAATGGCCATTGCAAAAAGAACCGCACGAGCCTTCCGTCATTGCAGATGTTCGCTTTCCGATGACGTGAGCGTGTGAATGACCCGCGACCATTCGGTCGTCGATCATTGAACGACGCATATAGAGGCAGCTTTCTTCTTTATTGCATGAAGGCTATATTCGCACCTGTAGACTCTTAAGAGAAGTTAATGCGATTTTTTTATAAGTAAGCAAGTTTTTATGCGAACGTACGGTAACATAGAAGAGCTTACATGGATCAAGTGAAGGAAATAGTTTATTCGTTGTCACGTATAAGAAACTCGAGAGCGCGCGCGAGATGACACCTTCTGATTTTACCATTTATTTTTGTCCTCAACTCGCTCGGTTTGGTAGCTACTTATTCGAATCAACCAAACACATTGCTACCAAACCGTGCGAGTTGACGACAATTTTTTTTACAATTACCGTATCCATAATAGTAACAAGAATGTTTGCTTGATATATTAATAATGGTAAATAATTGACAATTACAATAAATTATGACGTTATTACCCAAACATACCTAATTGTTAAATAACTTGAATTGTAGAAGAATTTTAAGTTGGCAATTATCAATAATTAATGTTCTAAAATATGCGACTAATCTTTTATGTAATTATACTGTTAATGCGTGTTTGGCCTTAACTAATAGAAATACCTCTCTCTTCGCAATTTTAATGATATTCCGAATGACTTGAGAGAACTTGATGAAAGAACAACATATGTAGTATTAGCCGTAAATGCAGACCAATGACTTGACAGTCGTTTTATACTTTACAGACTACAGTGCCACAAATACGTATCTGTTCTGTTCCGATGGCAGGGGCGGCGCTAGGATCAAAATTGAAGATAATTGTCAAGGTATTCAAGGCGTATTCATTAGTACTAGTTTTGACCATCGGACCAGATAAGTTTGTGGTATGTAAATAAGAACCAATGTCAAAACGTTGTAAGTCGTCTACATTAGCAACTCGTCTAAAACGCCACTCGTCTATGATTTTATAATTAGAGAATATTGTCTTTAATTAATTCCTGAATCAAAACTTTGGTCTGAAACCAAAACTTTAGTGTGCAAAATACACATGCGTCGGGCGTCGACGGACCGGGCGCAAAAATTTATAGCGCGAAGTTCCACTGGTTTTGCTAGTGCGTAATCAAAATCACAAAAATACACGATGATATTCATATTCTTACTAATAATATTTAAATGGTCGAGTTGTCATTTAAATCCAAGATTTAGTCACTTTTTTTAATAATAATTGATAAATCAAATCAATTAAATCAACCAGTCCTCTCATCAAATTACCTATGTCCAAACAATATTATATATATTTAAAAAAAATTTTTTTTTGTTCACATACATCGAAATTTTTTACGATGATTTTTGTACAAGGAAAAAATACTTAAAACCGGATATTCACAAATAAGTTTGTTAGTTATAATAGTTATCTATCATAATCATAAACAGACATACTTTTTTGTCATAACATCATGCACAATTCCCATTGGCCTTGACTAGTCGTGCTGCTTTAGTAACGGCTGATCAAACTGACAGCTTGATTATTATTATGTCTATTAATAAATATAATAATTCATACTGTCGTGACAGATATAATACAAAATAAAATATTCCCTTTCCGCGTCAGTCTTTCTGTTTCTCCCAAATCAAGCGACAGACTTCTTAACCTAATAAAGCATATTATTCTACATTGCGGTCTTTCACTTCGTTGCTAAGGTAGTCCTTTCAAAACTCCTGTTCCGTCTAATTAATTTCTTTCTAATTCGTTGTGACGTTTGTGTGAAATAGTTTCTCCTCCGGGACGTCAATAAGCTTCATTACTTGTCAAATTTCCCCCAGTGTCGCCATAGGCCGAGGTTCGAGCTCCCCTCTGGGGCGCCCCTAGGCAGGCACTGCAAATTTTGGCGGTGAGAGCTCTCCACGATCTGCCGCAACTGTCCGGTGTATCAGAAGAGGGTGTTGTGTTAGTACACCCGAACCTGAACGTATCAATTAATAAAAAATAAAAAATAAACTGAGGTCGCCATTGTTGATCCTGGCTAATCAGGAGACGCATCGGTGGGAATGTGTGGTGGGCTTGTCCCGAGATAATAAAACATATTCAATTTATTAAAATTGTTTTTGTCGATTCATAAAAATGTTGTCAACACTTATTCGATACTTCAAAGTTAACCATAACACAGCGGTTGTATAACCGAATTCTGGTTCCGAACTCGATTTTTAAGGTGAAAGTATCGATACAGGTGTTACGAGACTCAGCATCGCGATTCAATAAGATAGGAACACGCAATCGATATAGAATCGATATCTTATATGTAGGTTAATTGGTATTTTGTATTGTAATCGATTATTTGTAACAAATATTATTTCTTTGTGATTATATTTAATTTGAACATTGTCTTATTCTTTGTCGATCTGACAACAAGAATAATGTCAATTTATAAAAAAAAAACTGCCTTTTTTATTTTAACTGACCATTATTTTAATGATGCGATGTTCTTATGGTCATAATATATACGGTTCAGTGGGCAGAGTCCTGTAAGCAGATGCTATTAACATTGGATGATTTTTCACTATGTAAATGCTAGCTTGACCTGGATATTGGCATGAAGCAGCAATGTGTTTTGGTGAGTGAGTTACAACTCAATTAAACCAACTATGAAATGTCAGTTGTTGACTTTAGTTGAAGCCAACTCCTTTAATTCTTTTCTCGTTATTACGTCGTCAACATGTTCTTTTGCCAATCTCGTCTAAAAAATACAAAATGAAATTCTCATAATAATTTCACTTCAAGTACATACATAAGGTTTCACTGACTCGATAAAATTGTCGGTGCATCGTCAAGCTTCAGTTCAAAATTAAATTGATTTGCGACAATTGCGACACCTATTTATACCGAAATCATTGTAATTTTGAATTGAACTGTTAAGTTTACGTAATTATTTCGTTTATTTTTTTATTTAAATAAAGGTGTAAATAACCCGAATTTATTACGCCATTTATAAGGCCATTTTGCTTTTAATCTCGAAAGGCTAGAAGTGTAGTTTTACTTTTTTTTTGTTTATAGTCAGAAAATGCATTACTGCATTTCCCGCCACTAGCAAATCATGTCTGTATATCCCTCATACATTTTTTGACTACAAACAAAAAAATGGTAAATTATAATTTCATAAATTAATTATCTAAACTAATGTAAAAACGCTTGTTATAATTTCCCGTGGGAATTTCCTGTTGGGATTTTATGTTTTTTTATTGTTATTTGAACGATCCTCGATAATGGTTCATGCAAAAAATTTACAATTGATGATATCATGCATGATCCGCCTTAATGGAATTCTGGTTTATTTTTATTTTTAAAAGTGATTCACATGATGTCATGTTACTTGAATCATTTTTGAAAATCTCTCTTTTGATGTCGACTTTTGTGTATCTTTTATTTAAAAAAAAAACACTTTTTCAACGAGACAAGCCTCATTCTCACCGTTGTGTCTCCTGTATAGCCAGGATCAACAACGGAGACCTCAGATTAACAATAAGTATTGAAGCTTATTGGCGTCCTGGGGAGAAAGTACAGGCTGCCTTGAAACTCGCAACAAATTTGGCGAAATACGACGTGTTGAAAGGACTATTAGAAAAAAAAATGGCAAAATAATCTGTATTTTATATATTTGTGAAGCGGCTGAAAAAGCTAAAACTTGCAAATACAGGGGTCTATGCTCCGAATATGATTTTGTCCCATTCGGTGTCCAGACCCTTGGTCCGTGGGGTCCTAGTGCTATAAGGCGTTTTGAGGAAATAGCAAAAAGGTTAGTCGACATGTGGAGAAGGAGACCGAAGAGCTGGGGCCCGATTCTACATTCTATTTTTGACATTTGTTATGGACTTAAACAATAAGTTAAACATTATGTTATTGTTTAAGTCCATAACAAATGTCAAAAACTATTCCAGTAATGCACTATCGGTATTCTTTTGAGACACGATCGAAACACCATTGAGAGTCCATTGGTGCATTTGTGTTAGTAGAATCGGGCCCCTGGCAGCTACCTCGTCATCATGTCTGCCATTTTGTTGTTTATTTTGCGCGGCGCGGGCCGCTAGTATCTCTAAAAAGTATTCATACAGTTGTCTATACCAAAGAGTATTTCGTATTCAATAATTCCCATCGCCCTTTTTATTTCCTGATGAGTAACGGACCGGAAACGCCTACCTGCGTTCGAGCATAACAAATGCTTACAAAAAATAAATAAGGGATCTCATAGCAAGGTGCTTTGAAGACTTCTATTCTATTATTTATATTTTACTAGCTAATGCCCGCGGTTTCGCCCGCGTGGTCCGGAGGATTTGCCATTGATAATTTTTCCCGTGAGAATAAGATGTTTTTCGGGGAAAAAAAGTAGCCTATGGCATTATCTAAACTTTAACCTATCCCACAAAAAAAATATGTCATCCATTCGTTACTTTCGACGTGAAAGAACAAACAAACACATTTTCGCATTTATAATATTTTTATGGATAATGCTTCTATTTAAGTTGCAATATTTGGACACCATAAGGAGCCAGCAGTCATCTATGAACAAAGACCCAAGTTAAGCACCGACAACCACAATCAGCGTTTGGATGGGTTTAAAACTCGCCGTGCTTCAGAGGGCACGATATGCTGTCGACCCAGATTGTGGTTGATAGATGACAGTCGTTAAGCCAAGTCAGTGACCGCGTTAGTTGGCCTAATAAACGCTGACATTGATAACACGCTTAACACCAAATTGCATTTTGATTCATCTTGAAAGTACTCATAATATTATGATATCAATGAATGTGATGAATTTAAAAAGTACAGTCAGCCAAGTAAAGAGGTGAGCAACGAATGAAAGAGAACTAATAAACAAAAAAATATACTATTATTGTAACATTGTAAGAATTATGGAACTTTGTCTATATCTACTAATATTATAAAGAGGAAAGATTTGATTGTTTGTTTGAATTGAATAGGCTCTGAAACTACTGGACCGATATCAAAAATTCTTTCACCAGTAGGAAGCTACATTATCAGGGAGTGACATTAATAGCTTTTCCCGAAATTCAATGTGGTTCCCACGGAAACGGGCCCGGAACTTCACGCGGGCGAAGTCGCGGGCAAAAAAGCTAGTAATAGACAAAAACAAATAAATATTAATATATAGTGATAAAATATACAGATTGCGCTAGCCCCAAAGTAAGTTCGAAACTTGTGTTATGGGATACTAAATCAACGATACTATATTTTATAACAAATACATAATATAGATAAACATCCAAGACCAATCAGAAAAAGTTATTTTTTTTTATCCGACCGGGATTCGAACCCAGGACCTCCTAGGTGGCGGTGCGGCATGGTAACCATAACGCAACGAGGTCGTAATTTTTAAGATAGATATCGAGAAATAAGATATATAAAAATCGAGCAAACAAACAATTTCAAGTCGATAATTAATAGTTAAAATTATAACAATAACATGCGATATGATAAATTACAAAATTGAACTGCAGTTATTGTTCACGGTCAATTGAAATTTAAAAAATTATTTTTTATACGTGATTAAAAGTAATTAAAATCATACAGGTCAAAATGAATTAACAAATATACTGAAGTGTTACCACAACCGTCTTACCACAAGTATGACGCGAATTAACGATTTTAAAATAGGTATAGATTTTTACAATACCTACAATAAAAAAATAGAAGTAAAACATAAATTAAGAGAGGGCCACAGCTGATAATCCGCTCAAATTCCCAGCCTGTATGGGGAACGACCTCCACCATACAGAAGATCGTAGCCAAATAGCATTGGTCTCGGCCATGTTATATTCATGTTCATACGGTGAGTAAGGTCTCGCAAATAGACTCGCGAGCCCACTTACAGATGCCGACCCCCCGTTAGAGCCGGTAACCCCTGATGAGGTAGAGTCCCTTATCAAAGACCTACATAATAGGAAGGCCCCGGGGCCTGACGGGATTTCTAACAGAGTCATCAAGCTCTTTCCCGCCCATCTTATACTACTCCTGACTGCTATCTTTAACGCAGCCCTCAAAAATAGCATTTTCCCCCAAACTTGGAAGGAAGCCACCGTCAT
Organism: Endotricha flammealis; assembly: GCA_905163395.2. Lineage (NCBI taxonomy): Eukaryota > Metazoa > Arthropoda > Insecta > Lepidoptera > Pyralidae > Endotricha > Endotricha flammealis. Next base: position 9,397,082 of record LR990871.1, read on the forward strand.
CGGCATTCCAAAACCCGGCAAGCCCAAGGATCAGCCCTCGAGCTATCGCCCTATCAGTCTTCTTAGTTCAATAGGAAAAATCTATGAGCGCATAGTTCTCGCACGTCTCAAAGATTTTTCCCTTGCCAACAATCTCTTGCCTAACGCGCAGTTTGGTTTTAGAGCCAAACACTCTTGTGTCCAACAAGTGCATCGCATAGTCGAACACGTGTTGGACCGGAGAGCGAACAGATCCCGCCCGCATAAAACGGGCGCTCTCTTCTTTGACGTGGCAAAGGCGTTCGACAAAGTTTGGCACAACGGGCTTATTTATAAGCTCTACAAACTCAATACGCCAAATCGTCTTGTGCTCATCATTCAAGACTACTTGTCGAACCGCTCTTTCCGCTATAGGGTGGATGGGGCACTATCCCCCCCTCACACCATTAGAGCCGGAGTACCACAAGGGTCAGTGCTCTCGCCTCTCCTTTACACGCTTTACACAAGCGACTTCCCCGAATTCAGACCCAGTCCACTAGCGACCCATACCGCTCTCTTCGCAGATGATACTGCCATCTACTGTTCAGCCCGTAGTATTCCCCCAATTATAGACTCACTCCAAACTGCCGCCAATACTCTTGGCGACTGGTTTAGGAAATGGCGCATCGAAGTCAATCCTCAAAAAAGCGCCGCTATCCTCTTCGCTAGAGGTAGCACCCCAAATCCCTCCTCCAGAGTCGAAATGTTCGGACAACCGATCCCTTGGGAAAGGAAAGTCCGCTACCTAGGCGTCACACTCGATAGGGGACTCACCTTCCGCGATCATATTAAGATTGTCCGCAACCGCGCCGCTTTCGCGCTAGGCCGACTATATTATCTGCTCAATGGGCGTAGTAAACTCTCTCTTAGAAATAAGGTGAGAATTTACACAACGTGCATTAGGCCGATAATGACTTACGCGAGTCCAGTTTTCGCCCACGCCGCGCCCTCTCATATCCACAGGCTGCAAACCATCCAGAATAGGTTTTTGCGCAAAGCCATCGGTGGGCTTTGGTTCATTCGTCATTCGGAACAAAAACCTCCACATTGACTTAGGTGTGCCGACCATCTCGCACCACCTAAAGCAATGCTCAGTCAGATTTTTCGACTCTCTCGACCATCACCCCAATCCATTGGTGAAAGCCGCAGGGGATTATCCCGCTCCGGCTGACACCATTAGGTCCAAACGTCGTCCGCGGCACGTCCTCAACGACCCGGACGACGCCATTACAGTCGCCATCGAGGCGTACAAACAATTAGATTCCGCGACACAAAGTAGACACACACGTCCGTCATATCGGCCCCGCCGGCGGGGCCGCGCGTCGCGCCACCCTGTAGGGACTCGGTTTTCGCGGTACCGGCACGTGCCCGGCCGCTTCTCTCCAATCCGTTCGCCTTCCCCCAGTGTCGCCATAGGCCGAGGTTCGAGCCCCCCTCTGGGGCGCCCCTAGGCAGACGCTGTAAATTTTAGGCGGTGAGAGCCCTACGCTCCCGCAACAGTCCGGTGTCTCAGTAAAGGGTGTCAGTACACCCAAACTGATTAGTCCATTCAAAAAAAAAAAAAAAAAAAAAAAAAAAAAAAAAAAAAAAAAAAAAAAAAAAAAAAAAAAGAGTAAGGTCTCCAGAGCTGAGTCTCCAAAAGTGCTTCATCATGTGGGTCCTTGTGGGTACTTGGAAACTAAATAACATTGTTCATATTAATTAAAATTTCTATCGCACATTTGTCAGTATCTAACATTTTGCAGGCTACAGTGACGGCTTACCATCAGGCCAGCCGTATGCCTGTTTGCCACCTGTGGTATAAAAAAAATGGTTACACTATCCCCGACTAACATAGGCTATATTTTTATTTTCAATAAAAATTTGAGATCTACTTAAACCTGTACGAAGCTTGCACTATTTCCTAGTGTGAATAATATAGAGAAAAAAAACAATAATAAAACGTAAAAAATAAACTTACTTCTATTCTAAGTAATCACGTGATATGACTAAACATCACTATTGAAAGCGAGTATGGTATGAATATATCAAAATAGTAAAAATAATTAAAATACTCGTTACATATCACGCGATATCGGTATTGAGTATAACTCGGTCAGCATTGATGAAAGCCGATGCGTGAACGGCCTGCTAATATTCCACTAGTTAACTTTCAACTCGATTCAAAGTCACTTAAATATATTGCATTTAAAAGTTTATGAATAAACAGATATTCTGACAGGCCCGTGGTCGAGTGGTTAGCAATGGTTACTTTATCTCTAGGGTCGTGGTTCGATTCCCGTACTAGACAAACATTTGTGTGCATGAACATGTCTGTTTGTCTTGGTCTGGGTGTTTTCCATGTATATATTTAATATCTATTTACAAAAAAAAGTATTTGTGTATATTTATCAGTTATCTAGTACCCATAGCACAAGCTTATAGCTTAGTTTGGGACCAGATGGCGTTGTGTAATTCGTCCAAGAATATTTATTAGATACTAGCTTTTTTGCCCGCGACTTCGTCCGCGTGAAGTTCCGGAGCCGTTCCCATGGGAACCACATTGAATTTCGGGAAAAGCTATACCCTATGTCACTCCCTAATAATGCAGATTTCTACTGGTGAATTTTTGAAATCGGTCCAGTAGTTTCGGAGCGTATTCAATGCAAACAAACAAACAAACCAAATCTTTCCTCTTTATAATATTAATTTAGATTATTTATTTGTATAGTATACATACGTATATAAATATGTATCAGTACTAGTAATGAAAATAATTTAAAAACTAAATATAACTGTATAATTTTTTGTGAGTTGAAGCAAGATTTGTTCGAAATCCTGTCAAGGCTTTTTGAATAAAATACTAGTACCCGCGGTTTCACTCGCGATTCCGTTGATTCCGTTTCAGAGCTGATTTCCAGGATTCAAACTATGTATACTTACCCGTATACGAGTACCTAGTTAAATTTCAAGTAAATCGGTCGTGCCGTCCTAGTGTTATAAGTTCGAACAAACCCGATTTTGTTGTTTTAGACTATTTCTAGTCAAAGTTCAAAATACTTATTTTAGGGCCTACAGAATAAATTATTTTCTCATTTAAATGACGTGATTGAGACACGTCATTAAACCCTATGACCCTAGGGGACCATATGGTTTTAAAATAAGTATTTTAGTCACAGAAAACTAATACTCGTAGAAATAAAAAAACTCAGTAAATTAAATACTTATGTCAACAAAACAATTTACTACTCATATTATGCCGTCAAGTGAAGTCGATTAATCAAACTAACGTTAGTTCATTTAATAAAACGCAATTAAAAACAACTAAATGAACCTTGGATTATTACAATCGTGACTAAATACTAATATATTCAATATTTCCAATCGGTGATTTGTCAAATCGATTTCAGTATATATGTTATGTACTTAACACGCGAATTTTGAAATTTCCAAGGTTCAATAACATTAAATAGTACCAATTTTGTGTGATGGTAGATTTACGTGAAGGTGAGAAAAAATATGCTTGCTACATACTTGTTTGGTCATAGCGGTAACTTATCAACAACAAACTTAAGATTTATTTTATTTTTAAAGATTTATTTTATTTTTAAAGATTTATTTTATTTTTAAAGATTTATTTTATTTTTAAAGATTTATTTTATAACATTATCGTTAAATAAAAAGTTGTGGCGGTTTATGGTAGGCAACAAAGGTTAGAGCTAACAAGGGCTGTAATTATGAGTCAAGTTTTCTAAATATTGTATTGCATGAAGGGATTCACTAGAAAATTTATTCAATAGTAATTATATTCTTCTTATCTAATATTATAAATGAGAAAGTGAGTTTGTTTATTTGTTTGTTTGTTATTCCTTCACGGCTTAACTAATCATCCGATCATTATGAAAATTCGTATACATATTGTCAGAGGTCAGCCCAACATAGGCTTTTTATCCCGTGAAAGTATGTCATTCCAATGGGAAAAAATTTTCTACTATAGATGGCGCTGCAATTCGCAATTGCCGGCCAACAGATGGCGCCACAAATCGCGCTATACGTGATCTTAATCATAAAATTAACCGCGAGCGAAGCCGCGTGCAAAAGCTAGTACTGTATAATTACGAAGTTTCATAAGTATACTTATAATTACATACAATAACACAGATAATATTATCTAAAGTGAAAAAAAATGACCGACACAGCCATGTTAGATACCTACATCGCGCGTGAAATAATTCTTACCTATTTCTACTACATAGGCCAATGTCGTCTATATACATTCGTTCACTAAACGCACACCTTTGCGACTGCACCCGCCTCGATTACCGCCCGGGGTAAGGTAACGTGATTCGGTGCGGGACGGAGAGTGGCCATGGTTATTACTTATTCTATGGTTTTGTATAGGTTTAATTTAAAAATAGTTTATTTAAAAAAAAATTACCTATGGAATATGCTTTAAAGAAAGATACCTAAACAGGTGAATATTTTAGTAAAAACCACTAAAAATACTTTAAACACTAAACACCGATTTTTAAAAACGTTCTTTATAAAGGCCGAGCCTTCTAAGATTGCTGATTTTTAGGGATGAAAACACAACAAATGTTTGTTATTAAATGAGCAGTTTTCTTTTAGATATTTTATAGCTTTTCTAAACACTCGATAGATGGCGCAGCCTGGCACTTTTGGTAATAAAAGAGTGGAGTGACCTTTTTGCTACAAAGTCGCCATTTTTTTTTTTTTAAGTTTGAAGAAAGTATTACTACAATGTATTATTAATTAAATTATGTAAGTGTAACAAATTATTGAGGTTACAATGTTCATACAATACAAAAAAACTTCAATCAATGCTTCAAAAATGACAAATGACAGAAATATAAATTAAACAGAAATAAAAATTAAACAAATTGACATTCGGTCAGTTCTTTCTTGCCACAGACTAAATATTTGGCCTCAATAATACCATATGCTAGCGCCATCTTTTGATGATTTTAAAAACCAACTGATTATACCTAAAAAAAAACTGCTCATTACTCGTAAACTATTAGACTTAGAAGTAAACTTCTTTCACCAGCATGAAGTAGATGTATAGACCTCTCTAGAAATTTCGGCTGTGTCGGGCGTTCCGTTTCACCCTCTAATACAGTATCAATATTATTGATATTGTACCATGTTATTAAGAAGTTTTCACGATGCTTACATTTTTCGCATAAAAATGTTTGCTCTCTACTCTCTACCGTTATTTCATTGATTGATTGATGAATGTACGAACCCTAACGCGACTCTCTGACCTGAGTAGCCCTTATTTGTTTCGACTAAGTAGTAAATTTTTTTCTCCACACATAAAACTCTCGTGTCGATCCTTGTGGGCGATCAACGGCCCTTGGATTTTTATAAAACTTCAAACTAAACCTGTTTTACTATGTTACGTATTTTTCCACCGACCCATACGTTTTTACCGAATTCTTTATGCTTTAATTTATTTGAAAGATAAATTCTTACGCAATAGGAGAGTTGAGTAATTGACGGAGAGATTTGTTACATTATGGCTTAATATGTTAATTTATTGGAATGAAATAACATCTTCCGATATATTATAATAATTGTTTTCAAATATAGCATAATTTTTAAGATTAAATAAAATATAATCTAAACGATTACGATTACACAACGCCATCTAGTTTTGAATTAAGTAAAGCTTGTTTTATGTTCATGAGATGCCCTGATGAACCGTCATCGTCAGATTTCTCTGACTCCCTCAACGAAGTAAGAATAGAGTTAGTGGAGCGAAGAAAAAATATATATCTAGCTAGTAGTTGCCAATATGTGATGCAGAAATGCAATTTAATCACGAGTATCTTTTTTTTTCTTATTTCTTGAGTTTGACAGTTTTTTTTGATATAAAAAACCTTACAATAATAAAGTAAACTACCACTAAGGACGCTGGGATTTAATGAGCGTCTTGGCGGCCTATTAGAAATAGGTATAATTTTTTTGCTAATAACATAGACTGTTTTAATGGACATTTGCCAGACCAGCTGCCAGACTAGTTAGCGGTGAGAGCACCACAAATTGCCCGGTGTAGCAAGAAACACAGCAAGTTTGGCTACATTTAATTTTGTCCGCGAAACAAAAGAAGAGAGGTAGGGCACAGCAGATAATCCGCTCAAATCGGAGCAGCCCGTCTGGGGAAGGACCTCCACCTTACAGAAGATCGTAGCCAAATAGCATTGGTCTCGGCCATGTTGTGTTCCTACGGTGAGTAAGGTCTCCAGAGCTCCACTTGGGAGGGTTGGGTCGGCAACGCGTGAGTGATACCCCCGGTATTGCAAGCGTCTATAGGCTACGGTGATGCTTACCATCGGGCAGGCTGTATGCTTGTATGCCATCTTTGTGGCATAAATGTCTGGCTAGGGGCGTACACAGAGAAGGTCGCACCTCTGCCTAGGGCGACACTAATAGAGGAAAGTATGGAGTATTTTCTTATGGTCAATAGTTAAGTATTCCAAATATTTAGTTAAAATCTTATAGGAATGCTCAACTCTCACGTCCCAAAGATAACAAACAAACCAAAAACAATGCTTTTAACTTGTATACGCGTATCTTCTATACAAACAAAAAGTGTTACCTGGGTTCTAATGGACGCCATTAGTAGATTATCTCATATCTATTACAAAGTAGATTCTCAGGTAAAACCCGTAAAAGTATATAAGTATGCGCATTGTCATTTATTGTACGTACGGACGAACATAGTGCGCTTATATCACTAAGATGGCAAACAAGCATACGGTCCGCCTGAGCAGTCACCGTAGCATAAGGGCGCTTTTGTAATATTTTATTTTCGACAGAATATTTTGATATTCTCAAATATTTTTATGTCATAATATTGAATCAAATTATTTTTTATTTCTTTTTTGTTATATGGTTTTATCAAAATGCATTAAAAAATAATGATTAGCAAGAAAACATATCTGCAGGATACTCAAATATTTGTACAAATAAAGTTCATTTAATTTATAGTAGATAATGAGAGCACGATACAAAATAACTTTCTTAACCAAATTTAACCATTTTTAAACTTCCACTTTTTATAATAAATCAGACGCACATTAATTTGTCGTACGTTCAACACGACGCATGCGCATCCAAGTATTTCGGCCTTGACTGCGTGACTTTTGAGACCGACTAAATGTCGGGATCGAGTATAATTTAAAGGCCACAACCATTAGAATCTCATAATAATAATGATATACGACTTATATCATAGAATGCACACCTCAAATTAACATGCCACCTGGTACTACCTACTAATTCATGGTATTAGTAATGGTTTTACAATGACTCGGCCCGGATTGACTCAGGCCATTCACTCTGCTTAGTGCAATGCGAGTGAACCGAGACTGAAAACTGCAAGTGCGTAGTGCAAGTAGTGTTTCTACTCAGCTGCACTACGCACTCACAATCGCACTAAGCAGAGGGAATACAGGCCTTTAGGTACACGCACAGAACACAGAAAGAAGGAGAAATGTAATTAGATAGTTTTTGTACCGGAACCGATGTCGCCACTTATACACACAATTACATTTTAACACATTAATAGAATAATCTCGACAGTCACTCTCACACAAATCGTAAGCCCGTAATTTGCTGATCGATTACGAACACGGAGTAAAAAGTTTATTATAGTGACGGGCACCTAACGAAATAGGGCGACAAGCGACTTAGAACAATCAAGTTCCTGCACATTTGTGCAGAAAATTGTGTAGAAAATGGCGACTTGCGCCCCGCACACAAACCTTGTATTCTGATATCTGTGGGTACACGTCTTATATTTTACCACTTCGAAGGTTTATATACCAAAAATGTTTTGTGAAGTGGTAGAGCAGTTTCACAAATGCTTTACTTCACGCACGACCGAGGAAGCCCTATTCATACTCTCGCAAAATATCGACATAATCATTATTGCGTTTCGTTCGGTGTATGAGAGATCCAGAAGCCCAGTTCCAGATCTTTTCCCTTCTCAGTTACTTTAGCCCTTCTCTCTGTTTCCTTCCTTTTAACGATTTATATTTCCTGCAACTCATTGGTCGCATACATAGGCTCTCATCTTATGTTCAAAAGTAGTAAAAACCACTTTCCATCAAGTAGAACGAATGCATGTTTGCGTGTCTTGTGCCATAGCCATAATTCCGAGGACCATTCTACTATCGTACTATCCGCCACAGACTCCAATTCCATCAACACCATCTGGATGAATGGACCTCTACCACTGTTCGATCCCTGCGACACGATCCCTGCGACACTTCCTTCCACGCACAGTAAAGATCTGGAACCAACTCCCGCCAGCGGGGTTTCCGAATGACTATGACTTGGGAACCTTCAAGAAGCGAGCATGCATGCACTTAAAAGGCAGGCAGCGGCTCAGGGACACCCCCGGTGTCCCTGTGCTCCATGGGTGGCGGTGATTACGTAACATCAGTGGGGCAATTCACGTAACAAAAACCGACTTCACTTCGACTCAACGACACTCGCTGTCTCACTCATACCAAATAGGAATTGTACGGGACAGCGAGAGTCGTTGAATCGGACTAGAATCGGTTCTTGTTACGTGAATAAGGCCACAGGTGACCCGCATGCACGTCTGCCAACCTCTTACATAAAAAAAAACATGATTTTTCTAGACTTATATATTAGTTATCAATAACACTACGAACTATCTCTTTGCATATATCTTAAAACAATATTTGATATTCACATCAGTGTGGCAATTTACCTGGTATTTCAAGGTTGCTATATTTACATTGACTTACAAAAACTTAATTGTATATTACAAAACATCTTGCTATTCATACTTGACATTTTCAATTGAAAATTACTTTGCGTGTAATGAATTTTAAACACACTCATTTTTATATTAATAATATTATTATACTTTGTAAAGGATTAAGGTAAAGGGAGAGAAGAAGAAAACAGAGCTCACTATAAAATAAAGAAAATCATTCTAATATTATAAATGAGAAAGTGAGTTTGTTTGTTATTCCTTCACGGCTTGACTAATCAGCCGATCATTATGAAAATTTGTATTTATATTGTCAGGGGTACAGAGCCCAACATAGGCTACTTTTTATCCTGTGAAAGTATGTCATTCCAATGGGAAAATATTTTTTCTACTATAGAGGTCGCTGTATAGGATGCTATCGGCCAACATATGGCGCCACAAATCGCGCTATGGGTTGTTTTGTTGTCAAACGACATCTATGTCATAAAATTAACGCGAGCGAAGCCGCGGGGAAAAGCTAGTATATTATAATAAAACTAGCTTCAGCCCGCAGCTTCGCCTGCATGGCCTACTAACAATAAGCATATTTTTCTTAAGAAACAAATTCCGGTCCGGTCCGGTCCGGTCCAATCCGGTCCGGTCAGTCCGGTCCTTATAAGGAACCTACATGCCAAATTTGGAATCTTTAGACCCAGCGGTTTGGGCTGTGCTTTGATATACCCTCGCAACTTCGTTTGAGCATATCTCGCTTTCCCGTGGGAATTTTAAGAAATCCTTTCTTAGTACACCCCTAGACATCGTAAGGAACCTACAGTCCAAATATGGAATCTCTAGACTCAGCGGTTCGGGCTGTGCGTTGATATATAAGTAGTTAAGTCAGTCAGTCAGGACTTTTAATTTGATATATATATAGATAAAGGTTACAGAGGACGAAGCACAAGAGAGCGAAATCAGAATGAACGACAAGAAGACAATAATTGACATATAAAATGCATTACTTATACATCTCCCAACCTAGTTGTCTCATTTTAAACTCACTACTCTACACACATTCATGTCATACATTCATGTAAAACTTACGAGACCCTGACTGAAACCAGTACCATTTATTATTCTGTGCCGAAACGATGAATTAAAAATATAAACCTAGAGAGATAAACGATTCCGAGTAGACTGTGTACTGAGTAGAGTATTCTATCAATTAATTGTAGGTCATTAACCTCAGCGTTATTCTTAAATTTGTGTCATATGTTATTAAAATTAACCACCAAAGTAAATTGATGTCAACATTTCTAAGAAATATTTAGACAAAATTGGCCAATTTGCAAATGTTTGCGGCGTTTTGCGTCCGGCGATTAAATAATATTTGTGTCCTATTAAAGTTCCTTGGTATTTTGTAAATTTGGTTTAAGTTAAATCACACACACATCTGAAGATTTATTCTCGAATCATGGGTAAATAATCCTATTAACATTATAAAGGCGAAAGTTGTGTGTATGCTTGTTACATCCTCACACTCAAATGGCTGGGTCAATATTTATGATATTCGGTATGTAGGTAGCTGATGTCTTGAATTAACACATAGGGTACTTTTTATCCCGAAAAGTACGCGATTCCCGTAGGATTTGATCGAAAATCTGATATACATATGCTGTGCATAAATAAATACACTCAAACGAAGTTAGAAAGTAAATAATATGTTTTTTTGCAGATCTTTTTTCTTCGCCTGCTTTTTTCTTTACTTACTTGATCCGTGTTAGCTCTTCTCGGCCATCCTCCATCTTATAACACAACAATAAAGTCGATTAATAATCTTTGTCTTTTTCAATTTGCTATTATTGTAACTGGACAACAGGCCTATCGTCTCGTAAATCGTGTACCTATGCACAATAGTTATCTTTATTTAAAAAAATCATCAAGTAATTCTCTTTAAGTATCATTTTCATACTGTAAGTGAAAGCAATGATTTACATATACACTATCTTTTATAAATCTGAAATAGCATAGCATACATTATAAATCGTATATCTTAATTTAACATATTAAGGTGCGTTTATATCTACAGACATCGAGTGTGTCAGAAATACAGGCGAACCGACACAACACAGACAGACTTTTTCACATCAGCGTATCGTAAGTCGCAAGTAACTATTTAGTAATCTGTGGTGTCGTGTCAGACGACTCTGTCACGCGTCTATATTTCATTTGCCAGTTCGTTAAGAAAACAAAAAGTGTATGAACGATTCAGATTATGTCTGAGTCTGGGCGATGGATGGTGTCACAGTAAGTGTAAATACATTCATAAATTATAGGTATACTGTACTTATATAAGAAAAGGTCACCCAACTGTGTTGTCACTGTCATTCTTGATGAAAATTAAATGAAGCGTGAAAGTGACAAAACAAATATTAATTAAACCTTGACTGGTATTTGTTTATAGCAATCTCACTCGGCGAGTCCCGATCGGGACGCCTAGCAAAATCTATATGAAAAATTTTCGTCTGTCTGTCTCAACGTCAACGCATAGCCCAAACCGCTGAACGTAGAGACCTGAAACTTTGAGGGTGGGTTTTTGGTATGATGTGGGCATCCGATAAGAAAGGATTTTCCGAAATTCCCACGGGAAAGCGGGATACACGCGAACAAAGTTGCGCGAGTTTTCCTAGTTTTTCATATATTCAAGGGGCCTGTAAGTTGAAAAAAATACAATTTTGTCTGGCAGGGCCCATGTTTAAATAGCTCAATATCTGTAGATAGAAACAGACCTCTAATAGTCATGTACCGTGATCGTGTGGTATAGAATGAATACATCAAAAAATTTCAATTGACAACATAAGGAGCACGTGTCACATTGAATAAACACGCATGTTAAGCAACTACAATCCTAGCTAGTGTTTAAATGCATTTAAAAATCTTCTACATTCTTCGATAGATATAATCGAAAAATTATAATTGCTAATGAAATGAAGATATTTTCGAAAACTTATAATTACTAAGTCAAATCAGTGGCTGTAGTCTTGAAATGAGCCAACACGGAGTAGAATAGCGTGGTGGAATGGTCTTTGGGTCGGTGTAGGAAAATGCGTCGAGCGCATAGTAATAATAGCGGTCTAGACTAGACTTTGCTCGTATTCTGATAACAAAAATTATTCCACACCTTTGTGTTGTGTTTAATATTCCGCGTATTCTTCTTATAAATTTTAATGTACTTAAACATTGTAACTTTACTAATGAGTGGAAGAAAAAAATGCTAAATGACAAAAAAGACAGTAACCGGTTTTCTTTCGCCATTTCTTTTACCGGTGGCCATTTTGCTTGTGTCCGAAATGGTAGTTTATAACGTAGTTTATTTTCTTTAAATATACAAGTTGTAAATGACAAGAAAAAGTGCCTGTGAAGGTCTAATTTCTGAAATGAACGATTTCATTTCATTCCAAAACAATCTCATGTCATTCTCAAGCGCTGTCTGACTCATAAAAAAAAAAAAGTACAACATGACAAAAAAGGCCGTAACCGGTTTTCTTTCGCCATTTCTTTTTACCGGTTGCCATTTTGCTTGTGTCCGAAATGGTGATAGTATATAACGTAGTTTATTTTTTTTATTTAAACAAGTTGTAAATGACAAGAAAAAGTGCCTGTGAAGGTCTAATTTCTGAAATAAACGATTTCATTTCATTTCATTTCATTTCATACATAATAGGAATTCAGCGAGATATGAGTTTGAATTGAGATTGAATCTGTTTTTGTTACGAGAATTAGCTCTGAGCGGATACAACTTACGAATGTAATATTGAATAAAATATGTAGTCAGTCAGTCCCTTAGTCATATATTTATATTTTTTTTTTTTATACGACACTGGTGGCAAACATGCACACGGTCGGCCCGATGGTAAGCCGTCACCGTAGCCTATAGACGTAAGCAATACCGGCGGTAGCACTCACGCGTTGCCAACCCTCCCAACCGCCAAGTGGAGCTCTGGAGACCTTACTCACCGTAGGAACACAACATGGCCGAAACCAATGCTATTTGGCTACGATCTTCTGTAAGGTGGAGGTCCTTCCCCAGACGGGCTGCTCCGATTTGAGCGGATTATCCGCTGTGCCCTACCTGTCTTAAAATGATCAAATCGTATGGTCGTTAACATCAAAAACTGCAGTCTATTTGGCAAATGAGCGTTTAAAATAGTTTTAATTCTCACACTACATCCTTAATGAATTAATGTTCATTAACTTTTTAGTTATTAGCTATAAAATAACTATTAGTCTGACTTTCATCACTTTTACTTGGAATATTAAGGTCCATTGACACAAACTGGTACACCTGTGTAGTGAAAGTGACACTATTGTCAACAAACCCACCTGATTTGTGTGTTACGTAAAACAAAATGGCTGATTGACAATAATTTACTATTATTAGTTAAATATGACATTACCATTGTTTCGTTTTGTATCGTACACAGTGGAAAAGTTTCGAGTTTACGTAATATACTTTTTTTTTGTTGAATTGTTAAAAGAATAATTAGGGGAACGTGCAATCGTGTTTTTTTGCTATTTCTCTTTCTATTAAATGCCATTCCTAAAGAAAAGAAAAGGATGTAATACAAAAAAATCGTTCTGCTGGCTAGCTCAATTAAAAAAAAATATATTAAAATGAATGTGCATAACTGGTTAAATATTTGTTATAAACGCATTTTTACTTATTTATTTTTAAACACATTAAATTACAGCTCTCACTCACAAATGTGGTCAAACTAAAGAAGAACAAAAGGCTGGGATTAATGTGGAATTAAAATTAAAACGCGTCTCAGAAATCTCAGAATCTGTCTGTATGTCGTCACACTGTCACGCTGACTTGGTACTCGCAATCCATGCCCCACAGCTAAAATGATTACCTAAATGAAATGAATATTAGTCTCATTTAATGGAATATGTAATAGTTTAATTAATGGACAAATCCGCGATCAAAGTTTAATTTATTATAATTTTGAACATTTCCATAGTATTTAACCGTTTAGTGAATTCAAATATTGTATAATATCCACGTAATCGTAATAATTATAATATGTAATATGTATAACTAATATATGCATTCATGTTAAATAAAATCCTATGAAAAGTTAAATTTTATGATATATTTTTAATAATTTATAATAATAATAATGGTAATCGGAACAAGCCCACCACACATTTTCATTTCCCACCGCTGCTACTATGTCTTCTGTAGGTATAGCCAGCCAACAACGGCGACCTCAGATTGACAATAACCAATGAAGCATACATTGACGTCTCGGGGGAAAAACTACAGCTGTCTTGGAACTAACAACGAATTTAATCATAAAGAAATTACTCAATAATGGTAATATTAATCTAAAAAACACTTTATTACACGGGGTTTGCTTTAAATTAACTTTACTAATAAACATTGTGTCACTGTCTTTCTTGATGAGAATTAAATGAAGTGTGAAAGTGACAAAACATTGTTTAACTATACACGCATTACACAACGTTTATTAGTAAAGGGGTAAGAGATTATCTATAGAATAAAATGGCAGAATCATTTTGGTGAACCACAAAGAAACAAGAAGTACGCTAAAATACAATTCCATGTAGTAAGTAAAGGTTAAAGAATACCAATGGAAGTATACATATTATTACACGTGATTGTTTATAATATATTTTCTTAATCTATTATTTGAAATGATGCTGCGTTATTCTACAAATGGGTAACAAAAACCCATGTGCGTTATACATCTTTCACTTTCACTATTAAAATATTCATAAAGACTTACATATTTGCGAATTTATTTATGAAATGTTATCTAATAATTAGTCGACATTCCTTCGAGATTTGATCGAGATTCCGTGTTAGTGGTTATGCCGCCGGCTTTTTATACGTAACAACGGTATTGTATGTCTTGTCAAATAGTAGGGACTACCTAATGTAATTTTATTTGTTATATTAAAAATAATGGGGTATTGTTTTTTTTGTTTGTAATCATTATCATAATGTGTATCTATAGTTTTGAGAAAGCCACGTTATTTGTGAGAGACAACATGTTTCTGAAACGCCTTTTAATTTTAATCCTACATTAAGTCTCAAGCTATCTTTTTTTTTTGTCTTTATTAATTTGACATGACAGCTTTAATTTAATGTGTCATTAACTTTAAAAATGGATTCGATATTGGCTGATAAGCTAATATTAACCTGAAAAAGCTCACGCGGGCGAAACCACGGGCACGGGTTCTTATTCTACTAATATCATACAGGCGAAAGTTGTATGTATGTTTGTTGTCTTCACGCCCACTTGTGGCCAATATTCATAATTTTGGTATGTAGTAGCTGGTACCTTGGATTAACACATAGGGTACGTAAATCCCGAAAAATACACGATTCCCGTAGGATTTGAACAAAATTATGATATAGATGGCGCTGCTGTGCAAATAAATTTACGCAAACGAAGTTGCGCTGGTTTCACTAGTAAGTAAATAAAACATAACGTAGTGCGTTGACTTTACACGCTACAAAAAGTAAAAAACGAAAGATTTATAGTGTGCAATTGTTAAACCATTGGAACGAAACAAATTAACTTATTACTTGTCTTTCATTGCAAACAAAAGATTGACATTACATTACATTACAAAACACCTCTAAAAAAATAAAAAACTGGACAAGTGCGTGCACGTACAATGTAGGATTCTGTATTTGCAACGCTTTGAGTGACGCGCTCATGAGTGTAATGCTATATTTTATTACATTTGTACGTTTTCATAAAAGAAATTGTTACTACATTAGTTTTTCGCCTATTACTTGGTAAAGCCCTAGAGTCACTAGTCTAGTAGACCCTACTTAAAGGTAATCCTAAAAAAAACTTCTGAAACAGCCATAATGCAATATTCCGGACAAAAATGTGACTGTCTGCTAACAATATTATTAAATTGAAAAAAAAAAAAAACAATTCAAATCAATCGTTTAATAGCTAAAAAGATCTGAATTAAATAAAAAAAAGGTATTTTATTATGGTTGGCTATTTTATATTTGCTATCAAAATATGTAATAGGTGATAAGATTTTTTTTATGTTCGGAAATAAATCAATTAGAAAATTCAATTCGTCTCGAATAAACTATGAAGGGAAAGTGTTTTCATGGTTCTCGCGTTCGATACTGTTCTGACCGATTTTGTAATAGATAGCCCTTTTGAACATTGAGAAATAGTACTTTAAAGAGGAGCTCGATGGCGTCGCACGCACGAAACGAATACGTAAGTTAAGCAACGACGACCCTAGCCTTTGTTTGGATGGGTTTCATTATCTCGAGCTTCTCCGAAGCCAGCTGTCGTCACTCCTGGTGGGGTGGTTGACGATGGATAACAGTTGTTAAACCAAACCAAGTCGGTTGCCTTCAAGGCCGTCAAAGCACTGGCCTCTCTACGAATTCAAAATCAAAACACAACATTCTTTTACGTATGTAAGTTCTAAATGTGAAGAGATAATAAACAATTTATTTATTTTATTTATTTTGGAGGGTTGGGAGGGTTGGCGACGCGTGAGTGATACCCCTTTTTTTTTTTTTTTTTTACGTCAGAAAAATGCTTTGTGGCAGCCCCACCGCCCGGGGAGCACGCGGTGGGGACTGTGGAACTTACCCCTGGTATTGCAAGCGTCTATAGGCTACGGTGATGCTTACCTTCAGGGGCCCGATTCTACTAACACAAATGCACCAATAGACTCTCAATGGTGTCTCAATCGTGTCTCAAAAGAATGCCGATAGTGTATCAGTGGAATAGTTTTTGACATTTGTTATGGACATAAACAATAAGTTAAACATTATGTTATTGTTTAAGTCCATAACAAATGTCAAAAACTATTCCACTGATACACTATCGGCATTCTTTTGAGACACCATTGAGAGTCCATTGGTGCATTTGTGCTAGTAGACTCGGGCCCCAGGAGGGCCGTATGCTTGTTGGCTACCTTTGTGGCATAAAAATGGTGTGCTCTATGACAAAGATAGCCTTGGTAGATTGGCTGTAAACTAAAAATAACCAAGAAGTATATAAACTTATAATTATACAGTAAAAATGATTATATAACTTCCATGCTATGGCATAATCGTAAAATTTCCATCGATTTTAATACCATAACGAAAAGTTATTGCGATCTAAACGCTAAATTGTCGATCCATGAAAATGGCATGACAAATTGAAACAGTGGGCAATTGGCGAGTTTTCACTAGAAATGGTTTAAAATTTTGTTCAGTATATCGAGCAAATAAATAGGTCAATATAAAACTAACAATCGTACAGTCAAGAGCAGGTCGACCTTTACATATTGGACTTTGTACTATTGTCATGTCATAAGAGCCAAAATTGAACTGCAAGTGTAAAAGCTCAACGTGCACCTGACTCCTACTTTCCTATGCTTCTATCCTTTTTTACCTCAGATTCTCAGAGCCGTGATTTAATAAGGCCAGAAAGAGAAGATGCTACCATTGACCGCTCTCCCTATGCAAGGAGTTGAGACACACTGTCTTCCATCTCATGCCCAAATCAAAAGGAACAAATGTATTGACACTGAGAAAGATTATGTCGATGAAGATGAGATATAAACAATTGGGTGTTTTGTGAATTGAATTCTCAATTACAATATTTTTTTGAGTTTAATGTTACTTTGAAAAACAAAACTATTTGTAAACACATTATTAGGTAAGATGTTGCATTCAATATTGTCCAATTCAAAAAAATTGTGTAACGCCACTTACGTGCCGGTTAAGTAAATATATACTTACCTACATAAATATCGGTCACTATGTCCGACTTAAAGCACGTAATGACATAGTATGCACAGTTATCATTTTATGGTACATAGAACATTTTTCCATTTCTATGTTCATAATATGACTTACTTTTCAAATTTGTTACGATGAGAATTTTTTTCAATTCTTTCTAACTAAGTACAATTTATTTCTGATCAAAATATTGTTTGTTAGAATCCCATTGAATGCTACAGATTGATAAGCAGATGAGCTCATTAGCTTCACCATAAACCTTGGCTATCCAGGATATGGTGAAGAGGGAACATCTTTTCATCAAATTTGTTACGATGAGAATTTTTTTCAATTCTTTCTAAGTACAATTTATTTCTGATCAAAATATTGTTTGTTAGAATCCTATTGAATTCTACAAATTGACTATAAGCAGATAAGCTCATTACCTTCACCATAAACCTTGGCTATCCAGGATATGGTGCAGTAAGAACATCTGGTGGGCTAGACACAGTTTATGATTCCACTTCACATTGATGATCACTTCGATCACACGACAACATGGATACCAGACAACGTATACCACTACTTCTTAGAATGGTAAACGGAAACCACAAATTGATAATGTGCAATAATATTTTCCTCTTTACTTTAACATTTCTCAGGGGAAAGCTACTTTATTCTATGTAAATGATTCTTTTACTACATAATATCTAATTTATCTGATAAATAAGAAATCAGTGCTCCGACAGTGAGACGACCTCCGTGGCGTAATGGTTACCACGCCAGACCGCCACCCAGGAGGTCCCGGGTTCGATCCCCGGTCGGGTCATGATGAAAAACGAACTTTATCTGATTGGCCTCGGGTCTTGGATGTTTATCTATATATGTATTGTTTATAAAATATAATATCGTTGAGTTAGTATCCCATTACACAGGTTTCTAACTTACTTTGGGGCTAGCTCAATCTGTTTGAATTGTCCCTATATATTTATTTAGTGCTAAAAATATTTCCATTCTTGTAAACCTCTGAACATACCAATGTTTTTTCCATTCTCATAAACCATACCAAGCGAATGATTTCTTAAGAAGAATTAATTATACAATAAACTATATATAATTATTAATTACAAGTATAAAATATAAGTGGTGTGCAATTTAAATCGTAATAGACAATAATTCACATCCGTTACAAGAATTACTAGTTTCTATACAAAATAATTTATTTCTTACATGCAAGCTATTTTATTTACAATGTATGCGAATACTAACGTGTAATTATTCTCTTTACAGGTGTAAATAAACACGACAAAGAAACCAGCTGATCGGATTATTGACCTAGTCTCAAGCAAACGCAGGAAACATTATGCCATATAGAACCAACGTTAACTAACGCGGACCTGACTCGACATTGCCAGTGGAATGAACCGTTAATAATGCCAGGTTATTAGCACAAACCACAATGATGGAAGAGGTAACATCCCGCCCTAACGTAGAATATATCCCTCCTTTACCACCAAAAACAAAAAGAAACAATTCAACATTTACACAAATAACAAATGATAAAATAAACGGGTACGATGCCACAGACGGCCGGTCCAGTGTGGAATCGCTGAGTTCGATGCACTCTCTCGTCCTTAATTCTAAGACCTCTTCGGCAACGGTATTCATAGCGGCGACCCAGCCAGACAGACCCGCGAACACGCCTAGCTCGGACGCACCAGCCAACGGGCCACATGTCGTCACAATTAGAATCAATACAGACGCAGATAAACCGAAAGCGCCTAAGATATCCAGCGTACATCTAAAGAGTGATATCGACTTCGATTCATTTAAACTACACGACAGGAAAAACAATAGCTTAGTGAGACTCAACGTAGATGAAACGCGGCCGAAGATATTAGAAAATGAAGAACTAAAAACTGATAAGCCGCCATTCATTTACTGTAATTCATATGTGAACTCTATGACTAATATGGTCATGTCGAGCGGACAGTGCTCGCCGAGTGACACGCTAGACTCTGGTACATGTAGCGATCTAGATGGAACTCCACCACCACTTCCGAAGAAAAAAACACTAAAGTCTAGTTCTACAAAGAAGGTATCGGTCACGGTCATTAGTGCTAGAAACGGGAGCAGTCAAGGCGAAGTAGATTTTGAAGATAACGATTCGAATATATCGTGTGACTCCCTCAACAGTAGCGAGTTGAATGGAAGTGTGCACACAGATGAAAGTCAAAGCGAATATACGGATAAAAAAGAAAAGAAAGAAATAGTAGAGCCACCTGTCGCGCCAGAGATGCCGACGTACATCAAAACGCCCAATAAAGACAGCAGCTTTCTACCCCAGGGCCTCCTGCAAGACATTAGAGACCGTTCAGCAAAACTCAATACAGTTGAAACTGAAAGTGAGACGGAAAGGCAAGAGGAAACGAACCAGAATATCAATGAAAATGCTAATATAACAAAAGAAAGCGCTCAACTCACTTCGTTCCGTCTAGTTTCTCAGTTTAATAGTGATGCTAAGAAAAACGATGGCTACGAATCATTACCGGCAAATCCGTGTAAAATTCCACTGATTAGCGAAAGTACATACGAGGAGAGAAAAAATCAGGATAAATTGAAAGAAGAAAAAATGTGTTACAGCAGTCATTATTTTGACGCCGACAAATATTATGATTTCCATTTGAATGAGAAGCAGTTTGATGAAAATAAATCTGTGAAAAGTGTTACTGTGAGTGCTAAAAGTGAATGTGACGGTTCTGAAGTGGAATACTTTGCTGGCATCAAGGATTACAAAGCGGAGGTGGCGCCATCGACTATCCGGAGTTCCAAAGGAACGATACGTGGTGTGAAGAATCGGGTGCGCGCTGGAATAGCCACCTTCCTACAGATGCAGAGCACGACTAAGGTAAATGCACCAATTGTCTTACTTTTTTAATTCGCTAGCTAGTTTTTTGTGTCAACAATCTCGTTTCACATTATACACGTACTGATTTTAGAGGTCAACGTTAAATGAAAGTGTAACTCGGCACGTACGTTCGAGTATATTAAAAATTTCAATTTTTGACGACCATGGCATGTGGGAATAGGATATTGGACCTTCACGGGGCGTTGGTGTACACAATGGCAAAGAACAAAAAGTACCAACCTGTGGAACAATTGACACAGGCTGTTTAATTACAATTCATGATTATGAACGGACGTGTGCCGTAAGACGGTATGGTCTGTTTTAATGGCATAAAAACAATGGCAATTGTCATTCTAATAAGATATTTCTTTTATGGGTGTAAAATGAAACGTTTACATAATTCTTAGCAATCTGTCTTATGGTAAAAATAGATGTAAATTGTGGCAGATGGGTGGTAAGCATAATTTATTTTGATGGAGGAAAATACCTACAATATTGTATTTTGGAATCTTATCATTGAAAAAGTAAACTACAAACACAGATTTTTTTTAATAAAAATAACGAACGACTTCTTCAATCAGCCGTCAATCGTTATATAGACATTTCTATTAAATTAGGGGAACTCTATAATATAACTAAGAATGTATACATAAAGTACACTAATAAATCATTTTAATCATATCGAGATCCCTTTTTTGTACACTGAGCCTTGTGTGCTAAACTCGATCCTGTTTTACTCTCACTCAGGAACAAATATTGCATTACTACTGTAAATGGTAAAGAGAGTAGTAGAACAAAAATAAAGTAATACAGACGCAAAAGCGAAAATCGATAGCAATGAAACAAAAGCAGTAGACAAAGAGAGATCAAAAAAAAATAAAAAAATAAAAAATGTGTTTACTCCCCAGAATGACGGTTAGTTCGTAACAAGTAAAAACTACATTGAGATTATACAACAATGTTAACACGTCGTGTGTTCAAGAAAAGTCTTTTTTACTGGGTCATAACATTTTCTGCATTTAGCACCAAAGAAAGCAGATTCCTTAGCAATTTCTCTAATCCCTCTTGTGAAACCAGTTGATTACCATTTCCTTTTATAAAGTCCCACGTACAAGTATGTCGGAAGCAAGCTCAGCTAATTTCTAAGCAAGAAATAAGAAATCCACACAGGGAAAGTAGATTGCGGGAAAAAATCATACATGTGCACTCTAGACGTTGTCGATTGTTAGAAATTGTACACACAGCAAAGGAAACATGCAGAGTAGACAATTAAGAACAAAGATTTTTATGCTAATACTGTGCATCGTTATGAATGTAATAATGTCCGGAACATTGATACATGTGATACTTCGACTAATATTATAGCGTTTCCTAGTCCATTAGAATTGGCAAAGCTGCCGCTATCTAAGCTGTCTCCTTAACTGGGCTATCACTATGACCATTTTTATCTAAAATTGAAATCTGATAACATGAAAAAAGTTATCGTTATTTACGTTTCCCACGCGGGCTAAGTCGCGAGTAACAGCTATAGATAAATAATTCATATTAATCCTTTTCATAATCCAGTGTCATGGATTTTTTATGTCATACGTCAGACTAAAAAGCAAGCAAAACCTGCGGGGCAACCACGAAAACGTCCTTCCGAACTAACGAAACACGTAGTCCTGTCAAAAAAGACATTACTAGTTAGAATAAGGTTTAAAACTGGTTAGAATTCAACGAAACGTTCGTCCGTATTATCGGAATTTCATTTCATGGTGGGGCATATCTTCCTGTGGGCATATCTAAAGAAAATGACTACCGATTATGAACATTAGCAACTAGCTATAGGCTATGTTCAGTAGTTGACCTCTTGTGGCTGAGATGATGATCATGATCATGAACACACGGGGCAAGATAAAGATGAGAATAGAGGCAAAAGTAATAGAGAAAGAGTTGATATTTCAGATCTCTCATTCGCCGATCGAAACGCATTTTATATCAAGGTGGAATATCTGTGACTGGGTAATTCTAGCTAGCCCATTTCTAAAATGTTATATTACTCAAAGGCTTACTTACTTTACTGGATATCTGTTTGTCTTGTTGACTGTACAGTGTATATTGTCGGATGCCGGAACTATTCTTAGGCGTTTGGTATAACTTTGTTTTTCATGTGCAATTGATAATTGACTCTTATCGACACTTTTTTGGTTACTATTGTCTTCTATTATATTGAATTGTTCATTGTTGCCTACGTTACAATCATGTTGCAAATTTATGATCAGCATACGACTGCCAGGATTCAAGCGTTTTATGTGTTAGTAATGAAGTATATTGTCTATAATTTGCATGAATGAAAGAGCAACTGGTAAAAGTCTACTTCTTTCTAATTTGGTTGCCACACTTGGCATTACTGAGCTATTAAACATTACTATTACTAAACTGGAATATTGCGATTGCGTAGATAATAAAGTGAATACCTTAATATTTTAAAAAAATATTTCTATGTAATATGAATTCATAATAAGTATCTATATTTCATTACCAGACATTAAAAATACAAAAATGTTAGTAATTATTTAATAAACATTATGTAAACATTATAACGAATGTTAAAAGTTAAAATGATCAGTAAGTTAAACAATTAGCACCAGTAAACTAGGTGGGTTTAATTAATTGCACAATCACTGTACTAATTGTTTTTAACAAACACTAAATTAAATGTTTTCCGGATACTAAATTAAATAAATTGTAGACTTTTAATATTAATTATGTAGTGAGCAACTTTTTTCCTAATTTAACAAATAATAATATACAAGCGACCAGCCCCGGCTTCGCACGGGTTTCACATAGGCTACATTATATATTTATTAAATATAATATAATCCATCCCAAATCGGAGCAGCCTGTCTGGGGAAGGACACCTTACAGAAGATCGCAGCCAAATAGCATTAGTCTCGGCCATGTTGTGTTCCTACGATGAGTAAGGTCTCCAGAGCTCCACTTGGGGGGTTGAGAGGGTGGCATCGCGTGAGTAATTCCCCCGGGTATTGCAAGCGTCTATTGACTACAGTGATGCTTACCGTCAGGCGGACCGTATGCTTGTTCGCCACCTTTGTGGCATACAAAATAGACGTGATAATTTTTTTAATAAAAAAAAAATGAAAATTATTGGCAAACTTTTAATCGATTTCCTAACCTTTTCAAGATACATAACATTTTCGCAAAAATAGTCTTTATTTCTATAATTATAAGCCACATGCTTACGACACTCTACAATGTCATTGTTATAAGGAACTTTCAAACACAAACCTTGACTTTTATAAGACTTTCGTTCTTATAAACGAATTAACATACACATAGCTACACGTAGTAACGTCAACGTTGTGCGCCCACTATTTGAGTTACTATTATATTGTATTTGTTACATGCAAGCAAGTGCTAAGTTTCTTGCCAGCTCTTGGTGCAAATCTGCCGTCTGAAATGGTGGTAAGAAAAAATATGACGATTCGAAAGGGCTTGTAATATGCCAATTTGAATATAAATATTAGACTTTGACTTGTCTCTTAAAGAGAAAAATACTCTGCATTTAAGAATATTTTCCTTCATTTTTAATATCTAAAAATATTTTAAAATCGTACTATAAACTTTAGTATTACAGGCCAAATGCATGCAGTCAGGAAGCGCCTATAGGTTTACCTATATATGTATGAATCGATCATTTATAAAATTGGCTTGAAGTGACGGAAAAAATTGTCTAGGGGCTCTTGATGTATTTTGGTGCCCCAATTATCACCAGTTAACACAACCCCGCCGCCACTGTTATGTCGAAGGTGGCACACAGTCAGGTTTTTAGTTGATATGCCTCTCATTGGCTAAGTGAGGTAAGACTGACAGACCCTTGCTGTTACCTCAAGCGGCGGGACATGCAGTAATGCATTTCCTGACGGTAAACCAACAAAGAACCTCTGGTATTTCTGTGATCTATTGGTCACTTACCGTTACCGTCAAGTGACATGCTCGTTTGCCAACTTCTCCTATAAAAAATAGCAAAGTTATTATAACAATCATAATCACTAGATAGTGAGGTGAAAGCATTGAACGATGTATGTCAGACTCAGGCAGTCTAACGCGCATGCGCCAATGCATTTACATATTACAACAATGAATCACTTTAAAGATGCATATTGTGTTCTAATTTTTATATTATTTTTTATAATTTTTTATGCTTTCCATCCTTTTCTGTAGCACAAGATCCGTATTCGCTAGTTGACAAATTAGCGAACATGCACGCAACATGATGCTCGTCAACAATGAGAGTCTTTGGGACAATCTTATGGGACATTTTAGCCGTACTGTAATGAGTCCCGCTTGCGTAAACGTTGCGCACCACGTTGCAGGACTCTGTGCGCTGTTGCGCGTCATATTGGGGAAGGTCTCCTGGTGTAACTGAGGCTTAAATTTCGAGCATCTTTATGTTATGGAGAACGCGTTAAGCTATCTAACCCATTTAGTGTCGAAAAACACTAGTCATTAAACCAAGGCACTGACCGTCAGGTAGCCTGAAACCACTAGCACTAGCACTTGACATCAATTGCAGAAAAAAGAAGATAAAGCCTATAAATAGAACACTAAATTGTTCACACTATGACGTAAAAGCGTGTGCGCTCAATAGATTCGCCGCGGAAAATCAATCGGATATGTAAAGGTATAATTACACTAGACGGTAGTCGCCAGTTGTCGTTTTTTATCCGTTATTGTAGCAGGTGTGTGAAGCGCTGCGTAAAATCTAATTACATGCGCGATCGTCTTTTTGCCATGTACAGGAATTATTTACACTGATTGTGAACGCTTCCGCGACGACGACATGTCGACGACGACGTGGGTATACAAATTGCTTAATTTAAAATGACTTGAAAGTCTTTAGTAAGTTTTTCCATATTAATATTGTAAATCTGAAGAGTTAATTGTTTTTTTGTACGCTAATCTCTGGAACTACCTAGATTACTCTTGAATAAAATTGCGATTTAAATTTAAATTTTAAACTGGCAAATTTACTACTCTTGAAACTTTATTATTATCCATTTTAATTATAATTCTACAAGTCTCAAGCTATCTCTTTTCTTCTTCTTTAGTTTAACTGTGTCAGTTATAATTTAACTAGCTTTTCCCCGCGCCTTCGCTCGTGTTAATTTTATGACATAGATCTCGTTTGACAACAAAACAACCCATAGCGCGACTTACAACCCATGGCGCCATCTGTTGGCCGATACAGCGCCCTCTATAGTAGAAAAAATATTTTCCCATTGGAACGACATACTTTCACGGTATAAAAAGTAGCCTATGTTGGGCTCTATAACCCAAACAATATGTGTGCAAATTTTATAATGATCGGCTGCTTAGTCAAGCCGTGAAGGAATAACAAACAAACAAACAAACTCACTTTCTCATTTATAATATTAGTACCTAAGGATATAACTTTTTAAATGCGTTTCAAAAATAGAGTGTTATTTATTTATTTTAATATTAGGTTCTCAAAATATGTCTGTTAATAACGCAATTAAAAATTCTCACGTCCCTAAAATACGATAAATGAACGTTATAATTAAATTTAAATCATTTTAATTACAAATAACGGGAGACCGTTAAGTTTTCTAAGTTATCGTCACGAACTATCGATAATTTTTGAGGTCGGAAAACGTTTGGATTTGATTATGGTAATTGTACAACGGTTGCTATATTGAGTTTCCACGGTTTGCTTCTTTTTGCGGTCGCATAATATAACATAGTCACCGCATATTATTTTGGATAAACTGAGATTGTTTTACCGATTGTTTTATTGAATAAATAACGGTATTAATAACTTTATTTATGTTAATATTCGTAGTAACAGCAAATGTGTGTCGACCTTTACTCAAAATTCTGACACCCTTTTGAAGGAAATTGTTACGATAACGCATTTTTCTTCATTAGTTTGACAGTGATAGCCATCGTCGAATGTTGCCTTCTTATTCGTTATTTTCTTTGCTGAAGGTCTAGTCTGAGATGATCACTAGGTGCACTATGCTCTTCCACGTCAAAGGTTTTAACTTCTTCCGATGCCATCCCTAACTTAATAAGGTGAGACTTTTTTTGTCCTACTAGTCTCTTTAGGTCCTTCAAAGGGACTAGTGCGAAAAACAGTGTCCTGACTTCCTTTCCTCAGCGGTCTTAAAAGCATCTAATGTTATTTTATAAAAATGTTTTTGTGCAACACCGAAAGTGAATGTTAATTAATGTAACATTTAAATCTCAAACACAAATTAGTCAATCAATGTATGAACATGATAATCATAGAGTGATATGATAAAGCTCGACTATAACAAAGTGCACGACTATAACAGTGACAGTAATGACATAACGTGTCATTACCTTCAATGTTTTTGTGCAACTCACCATTAGCCTTCCTGTAACATAAGTGGATAGTTCTTTGTTTAGGTACTTTGTATTGTAATCTTTTCTATTCCATAGATATAATCTTCTCAGTCTTTGAAACTCTTGTCAATTTTAATTCCACATAAAGTATCAAGCTTATTCTTCTTATTCTTCCTTAATTAATGGCGTTTCTGTCCTGTCTTAACGACACATAGACAATTTCGCCAATGTCAAGTATTTTAAATGAACACTTTTTGACCTAAAAAGTACACTTAAAAATGGCAACGTGGTACGGTGAGGATCCGAGGTCGCCATCTTGACGACCTTCGTTGACAAGGCGGCGATCTCGAATCTATCAAGCTATCTCTTTTCTTCTTCCTAGGTTTGACAGTGACAGCCATAATATAATGTGTCACAAACTTTTCAAAATAGTTTTGAGCAATTTAGCCGTTCATCTTTAACTAGCTGACCTGGCGAACTTTGTTCCGCCTCAGAGGCACTACCCTACCCTACCATACCCTACCCTACCATACCCTACCCTACCATACCCCATCCTATGTTCTTCTCCTGGTTCTAAGCTACCTCTCCACCAATTTTCAGCCAAATAGCTTCAGCCGTTTCATTTTATGATGACAACAAAACAACCCCATAGCGCGACTTGTGGCGCCATCTGTTGGCCGGGAATCGCGAATTACAGCGCCATCTATAGTAGTAAAAACATTTTCCCATTGGAACGACATACTTTTTCGGGATAAAAAGCCTATGTTGGGCTCTGTACCCCTAACAATATGTATGCAAATTTTCATAATGATCGGCTGCTTAGTCAAGCCGTGAAGGAATAACAAACAAACAAACAAACAAACAAACAAACATTTATAATATTAGTAAGGAAGTAAGGATAAGGATAGTGTGTAACACGACTTTCTTTGATATATAGGCTATTTTTAAGTCTGTCTTTACATAGTGAAACAGGACTTATTAAAAGACTAACTTAATAATTTTATGCATATGTATCTAACATCGAAAACGTTTAGCTATTTTCTAAAATTTCTTTAATTATTATGTAAAAATCTCGTCTCGGTGAAAGTATATATTAGTTTGATGTAATACTATGATTTCCTTGCAGTTTTTTTAAGCAAAAAAAAAATTTACTATCTCTTTTTATGTACCGGATTAGCCTACATATATGGAAACCGGACTTGGTGGCATGTAATTTAGATTAAATCTAAGTTTTTGGTTTAATTATATCCTTGAAGACATTTCATAAGAAGAAAGGTGACAAAATTAGTAATTGTGAAAAAAATGAAGAGTGTAAATAATATAAAAGTCGTGTAATAAATAAATAAATAAAATCATTTATTTTCCAAGTAGATTCAGGAAATACATTATGCACGTCAATTTCTTTACGACCTACTACAACTTCCGACGTGAATGGCATGGAGAAGAGTCATAAGACTCACAAGAAAGCTATTATAACATAAAAGTAACAATCTAATGTAACATTAGAGTATAGAACAAAAACCTTAGAGTACCTATAGATAAGCAAGCTATAGAGCGCGCGCGTCGCTCTTTGACCATTGTGCAAAGCTTGCTTATTTCGTCGTTTTTACAGCTCTGCACTGCACATTTCACCATGATTCCTTAAAATCCGAATAAATAACATCGAGAGAAACAATCAGCGTGCGTGACTAATAGCTTCGTTCGTTGCTGGCTTCGTTGTTGCTGTTTTTTCAATAGCTTGCTTATCTATACTCTAAAGAATGTAGCTGATAAGAGGTACTCTTATTTTTTTTTTTAATCTCCTATTTGACAATAAAACTTATTTATGTATTAAAGACTTTAAAAATGTCATTAACACATTAATAAGTCAAGCCAAATAATGCATGCAAACAGAATAAATCCGTTGTCAAAAACGCATTATTTTCTAATAATCTCAATAAGATTGCTATGTATGACTTTGTCTAGTTGTCTTTGTTGCGTAAAACGTAATAACTCAATACACATGAACTGCCTTGAAATGTTGTAAATTTTGCCAAGTGTAAAGGTTTAGTCATACTTGTCAATCATTTTACTTTAAACTGTTAATTTGTTATATTATTTATTCATTTGTTTTATTTTGTTTAACAAGAATTACTTATAATATAAAACGAGAAAAACATCTTTTGCGTGTAACACGCTTTCTCGTGGGGATTCTTGTATGTACAATACAATACAATACAATATTCTTTATTGCACCAAATAAACATAACAATAAAAAAGTACAAGGTGGTAGGAAAAGTACAACAGGCAACAGTATGTAGGCGCGAGTATGGGCTATAGGCTGCGGTTACT
Organism: Endotricha flammealis; assembly: GCA_905163395.2. Lineage (NCBI taxonomy): Eukaryota > Metazoa > Arthropoda > Insecta > Lepidoptera > Pyralidae > Endotricha > Endotricha flammealis. Next base: position 9,426,248 of record LR990871.1, read on the forward strand.
GCTTACGATCAGGCGGACCGTATGCTTGTTTACCACCTTAGTGATATAAAAAAATGTATTTATATAAATCTTCATCTTGAATCACTCTATCTGGTGTTGAAAACTGCATTTAAAGTTTAAAAGATCTATACGAACAAACAGCGGAGGTGAAAAAGATCGGTTCGTCTATTCCAATTTTTCTTCTCCCAATTTTGTAACTTTATTATTTTGAATGATATTTTTTCCATCATCATTCCTAATCTGAGTATGCAGTCAAATAATTTTATTCAAATATTACAAGCTCTTTCGAATCGTCACAATTTTTTTACCCACCACCATTACGGACTACAGATTTGTACTAGGAAGAACTAAGAAGAAACTTTGGAAGAAGGCTGCCGTGAAGCACAGCTTGAATTGGAGATTCAATACAATTTTGGTAGTAAAATAAAACTTCCCATGATAATTTACAAACTCAAGCACGTAACTGTAATCAAACAGAGTGGTCACTTCCTAACACTGCATACGAAATAAGCGCCCAGTATAGTTGAGTTACAAAGTTAGTTACAAAACTACAAATTATTTAGTTAACTCGGCATTTGCTTACGTACGTTTCGTAATAATTATTTGTTATCCATATAAAGTGCCTTGACATTGCAATGTGTAATGATAAGTAAGTATGATGATCTCTGAAAATTACAACTTTCGAAATTGTGTCACTAGGTTTACATTCATTGTTTTTCAATGTTTGCTTTAAACATATTTATTTTTTTGTTTTAATTTTTTTAACAAAATAATTAAGAGTTTTGCAAAACATGGTACAATTTTGTGATTCTTTATTTAACACTAGCTAATGCACGCGACTTTGCCCACGTGGCTTTTTTATCAATAGAAAATCACGTCATTTGTGAGTGTCAAAGGCTATGTATTATATTATTTATTGGTAAGAAAAATCAAAATTGGTTCAGTAGATCCAAAGATTACCCTCTTTTTTCATAACACTTAAGTGACAAACATCCGCCTGACGGTAAGCGTCCATGGTAAGCATCCGTTTGCAATACTGGGGTTATCACTCCCGCGTTGCCGATCCTGTAGAAAGTGGAGCGCTGGGAACCTTACTCACCGTAGGAACACAGCATGACCGAGACCAATGCTATTTGGTTACGATCTTCTGTAAGGTGGAGGTCCTTACCCAAACGGGCTGCTCCGATTAGAGCGGATTATCCACTGTGTCCTACATCTCTTAAAGAGACTCACTTTCTACAAACTCATTAACTTCACCTCTTTATAATATTAAAATAGATTAGCAATTACCAATATCAACTACACCACCGAGCTGTCAATTACATTACTTGACACTATTAATGAGTATTTATTAGCAAAATATGTATTTGATATGCAGATGTCTATCACCAAGGCCTATATTAAACCAGATAGGATTTATGAAGGAACACCTGAACTGATAAGACTTAGAAGAATTATTCAATGGATATGGTTGGTAATCATAGTCAGAAAAATGTCACTCGCATTTAAAAATAATAGGTATAGCCTAAGCATTTGTTGAATTAAAAACACTTTTTATGATTGATAGCCTGGAGGGAGACTAATCCTATCTCCGACTCTAGATTGCGACTTCCATCGCGGTTAGGACAAACGTTTTATTTACCATTAAGGTGGTAGAGTCGACCACCTTAGTACACAAGTAAAGTATAAATAAGTTTAGTACACAAGTCATACACAACCTGTATTAACATAGGCATAGAATAAGTAATAACCCGAGGTAGAATGGACACTCTCCCCCCCGCAGGACCGAGTTACCGCACCCGAGGAGCCTTCGAGGAGCCCTCAGTCGCAAAGGTGTGCGTTTAGTGAACGAATGTGTATACGTGTGCGCATACGTGTACGCGTGTACAGACGACATTGGCCTATGTAGTAGTAATAGGTGATTATTTCACGCGCGTTGTATGGAGTGTCTGGGCTGTGACGGATAGTTTTTAGAACAAGACCAAACCCACTAGTGTCAGTGATATAAAATATCATTAAAGTTATCGACATAATACAATTTAGACAATGAAAATGTAACAAAATATTAAACATGACATTCCAATGAAATAAATAAAACCAGTTTGATTACCACATCCATTTATAACTCTGCTCACTAGCATTGCGATTCGTGATTCCATAGTTATTGTAGGCGCGCCGTGGGTCGTCTGAAGGCAACCCGCGTGTCTGACATAACTTAGCTCAATTCAACAACTCTTTATATAACTACTCTATATAGTTTTTACTATTACCACCTATTAGTTTTCGATTTGTATACAAGTAAATAGTTTCTTGTATGAAAGGATAGCTGTAACCCTTAAGATAAATGTCTATATCTGCTACCCTCGCTGCATTCTTGAATAAAGACAAAATCCAACAGCATAGATTAATTTTCTCAACAAATATTACCATACTACAATTTTACTATTAATAGTTCCATAATAATAACATTTTTTTAAACACGCCAGCATCTTAATTAGGTCACGAGGTAAGTCTTAATTGCGGGTCGGCCGAGGGGCGTCGGGATATTATCCCGACCAAATCCACAAGTTGATCTGACTCCACAAGATATAACTCTGTGCCGATTTTCAATAGTGTACTATTGAAAATCGGCACAGATTATTGTTTTACTGATTGCCTATATTTGGTTATATTTTTCCTGAGCTAAAACTACAGTCAACAAAATGAAAGAGGTTATAATACAGCCAGTTTCAGAAACATTTTAAGTTTAACACAACATTAATTCTCAAGCTATCTTTCTTTTTTTCTTTCGTCTTTCGTCATTATCATTTAACATGCGTTTAAGAAACTGATGGATAGACTCCGGGATGTAATGTATATTAATACAAATATATGCTGTGTATGACAGGCTTTACCATTTTTACGATCTCCTCTGCGCTGGACCGACCAGATCAAATCTCTGACCCAGGAGCCTCTCAATGAATGGGCAAGACAAGCTTCCACCAGAGACAGATGGAGAACGGTAGTAAGACTTTACCGGGAGACGCGCGTGGCCACGACTACTCTGTAAAGAGCATACGACTGAGAAGAGAAGAGACCATTTTTAAATTAAACAGTAATTTTAATATAATTAACATAAAACTGATGTGACAGTAATGATCAGAAGATAATGATAGATATAAACCAGTTTGGAGTCGCCCTTTACAAAAGCTTTCTCACCATGGCCTTGTTTCTTTTATTTTATGCCACCTTGTTGACAGCGATGTGGTGGGTGATATCTTGGGGACGACCTTGTTCACGAGAAAACTCTTAAAAATGAAATTTATAAATTGTTACTAAGAACTCTTAACAACAATAGTTTTGAGTGAGTAGGGAAGAGCTCTTTTTTTCTTCATATTGTCTCTCTTCCCTAGAAACCACTATACAGGGAATCCTACCAGGAGCAGGGCTACTAGTAATACTTACTTTTGTCAATAAATGATTTTTTTAAGACACGTTACAGTACAGCTCGCTCTTCCGTCTGGTAAAGTCAATGTAATGAAATGTAAATGCAAAATATACTATAAACATTTTGTTCCAAAACACCTTTTTGGAACAAAATGTTTATAGTATATTTTGTAAAAACATTTAAAAAAAAAAAGAATTTCAAAACACAGATTTGTCATAGAATTTAAAATAAATTGATGACTTGTACCGGCGATACGTACTCGAACTTGATGCTTTTATTTTAATTTTTTATTTATACCACACAGGTGGCAAACAAGCATACGGTCGGCCTGATGGTAAGCCGTCACCGTAGCCTATAGACGTAAGCAATACCGGTGGTATCACTCACACGTTGCCAACCCTCCCAACCCCCCCAAGTGGAGCTCTGGAGACCTTACTCACCGCAGGAACACAACATGGCCGAGACCAATGCTATTTGGCTACGATCTTCTGTAAGGTGGAGGTCCTTCCCCAGACGGGCTGCTCCGATTTGAGCGGATTATCCGCTGTGCCCTACCTCTCTTATATTAATTGCATTTCACTTGAATTTATTATTAAATTAGTATATGTAGCGATTAAAAAGATTACGTTATATTCTAGATTATGTAGTTAGATACAAACTCACGGACTCTACTCTCTTTTAAAATATTACTATTTTATAATTACTTATGTCTAGATTTCTAGTCCTGTTGGTCAGTCTTGTTTGAGTTAATCATTTAAACATCTAGTGTCGTGTATCTTAAAAAACATGAGACACAGACCACCATGGAATTAAGCCCGCATTCTATGTTGCTCGTGAATTCGTGACACCTGTTGCATCAACTTGTATTACTTAAGTGAATACCTAGGATTCTTGGCCATTACCTACTTAGGTCATGGTGTTTCAGTACTTATTTTGAAGGAAAGAAGGAAGAGGTTGGCAAATGAGCATACGTGATCAACACATGATCTAGCCTCGAACTAAACAAAGCTATTTTTTTTTTGTTTTGTTTAGGGGTAGGAACTAATAAATATTAATAAACCTCTTTTATTGTAAATAAATGTTTATAAAACTTAGCATATACCCAGCAGTGGACTTCTGGTGGCTCAAAGCAAACATTTTGTGCTCTTGTGCTAGATTCGAACCCACCGCGGCCCTAGAGATAACACAACCATAATTCATAAAGCTTATATTTCGTCGTGCATATTTTCCCCGATTACTAAAAACATTCACAGATTTCATGCCACACACGACTATCGAGCACATTGGAAATGAATCTACGGAATTCGAAAAAAAATTACGACGACGATAAAGTCGGGATAAGAAAAATGTTACAAAATAAAACTACAACGTTTTTGAATATAACTATAGTAACGATTAATTTAACTACATAATAAAACTAAAATATAACTTAGTAATGTAAGTAAAATGTACATAAAACAATCATTTAAGTGAAAATAATGATATAGAGTGCGTGATGGAATCTGAAGAGATAGTGTAAATGAAGATCTAATTGATAAATAGTCGTATGCTGATCTCAATCATAGAGACATAGTAATTTATTCATGAAAATAACGATTCTTCATTGCCTATGTTACGAATTTCCTCACGGTTGTTTTGCTTCTACACCGAGCAAGTGTCAATAAATACTCTATTGGTTTTAAGGTTAATATTTCTAAGTATAAAATGAAATAATATATCTAATGACAACAGTCGAGACCGACGTCAACCGACGTAATTAATGTAAAGAATCTATTGTTACCTTACAGTAGTTTGCTGTTAATTTAAAAAAAACATAATTGTTGCCAGAAAAGTATAATAACCAACAGGAAACAGATTTTATAAATAAAGTAATGAACATGTGATTCCTACTTTAGAATATTAAGATCGAACGATTGGTTAGTGAGTAATAATTCACTTAGAACAGGTATCAGCGGATAATCCGCTCAAATCGGACCAGCCCGTCTGGGAAAGGACCTCCACCTTACAGAAGATCGTAGCCAAATAGCATTGGTCTCGGCCATGTTGTGTTCCTACGGTAAATAAGGTCTCCATAGCTCCACTGGTTGGGAGGGTTGGCAACGCGTGCGTGATACCGGTATCGCAAGCGTCTATAGGCTACTGTGATGCTTACCATCAGGCGGGCCGTATGTTTGTTTGCCAACTTTGTGGAATAAAAAAAAAGCTCGAGATAACGAAACCCATCCACTGGTTGGATCCACCCTAACACTGGCTAGGGTCTTGCGTGTTCATGATAGATTGGGACACACAGTGACGCTATAGAGCTCTTAAAATCCAAAAAAACATGGTTTTATGTTATTGAACACTTTATGGTTTTATTTCTTAGTAGGTATATGCATTATAAAATTATCTTAAATTTTATTCACTATGCACGTAAGTCGAATACCATTATTCGATGTTTTGAATGCTTAAATGTGATTAATTCAAAATCACAGATACAACGCTAATATTTTACACAAACTAAAATTTTAAAAATGACATCATTTGACTAGATTTGACATACACATTGTACAAACTAAAAAGTATAGTTAGCATATCACTACATAGTATAAAACAAAGTCGCTTTTTCTGTCCCTATGTCCCTATGTCCCTATGTCCCTTTGTATCTTTAAAACTACGCAACGGATTTTGATGCGGTTTTTTTTAATTGATAGAGTGATTCAAGGGAAAGGTTTTAACGTATCATACATTCCAAAATTCCCACGGGAAAGCGGGATACACGCAAACGAAGTTGCGCGGGTTTCGCTAGTAAATATTAAAATAACTATTATTTAATGACATTTAAGGAAAGTCTTGAACCAACAGTAACGTTTTTTGATTACTAAGAATAGATTTTAAATAAATAAATACGTTTACGTGAGTAAAATTTATGGACATATTCTGTTAGTCCACAAAAATATTTGTATTTTTTTTGTCCTTCCAAGTCAAAAAGAACCAGAGGAAAGACATGTTTTGATGATTTAAGGTCTGGAGAGTGACATAAGATACTTTTTATCCCACGGGATAAAAAGATACACAACCCATTTTAAGTTCTCCTTGACAGATAACAGCTAGTATGCGTTAACTTAAAAAATAATGTGCCATTAACAAACGGTAGGAAGTGTTGTAATGCTATAGAGCTCATTAGAAACTAATAATACGGTAAAAAACATTATCGATTTAATGATAAAATGATAATGAATACGTCACGTCAATATTCTAATATCGATAGTATCGATATAATCAAAATCGATTCGAATGTGTCGTGTTCCGCGAGTCGATACTGCATTCCATTTTTGACATTTCGATGTAGCAACATAGCAATGAGGAAGATATTTTTTAATTTCCATAATAGCTTTTTATCCGATTAAAATTCTTTCGATATTTTTTCATACCTACTCTGATTGATGCCTGATTAGTAATCTAATTAATAATTAAGGTGGTATTTCAATTTGAAAGACAATTATTTCATACATATTTTTAATTTTAGTTTTAGCCATCGAGATATAAGTTATGTACACGATCGAGATATAAGTTACGTACGTTAGTACTTATATCTCAATGGGTTTAGCTTAGGTTTTAGTAAAAAAAGATGTACGTTTAGTTTCAGCTTTCTTTTACTTATTAATCATTTTATTATACTATTAATCGTTATTAATATTAAGAAAAGAAGCCAATAACTACTAAATAATATATAATTTTATAACGTATTAATGATAGCAATAAAACATATATAATGTCTATCACATAGCAATTAACAGTCCTCAGTAAAAATATTACTGTTTTTACAGAACATGAAAAGGAATATTTTAAAATAATTTAAAAATTGTTGTTATTTCCTTTTTTTTGCACACCATACAAACCTGTTAAAACATTTCGGCTCTCATCACAAACAGAATGATATAAGCACCACGGATGATTGATTGCCGTGCTGGTTTTTTCTGCTGACCGTATTTACCAAGATGGTGGCCCGTTACATGTGTAATGTTGTGTACCGTTCGATTTGGTATGTATTTAAATTTATGAGTCAGCTCCGAATATTTTTTGAATGCTATTAAAAATTCTATACGATGATAATAATCAGTGTTGATGAGCGTACGGTATTTCTATTCGTTATGAAAAAACATTACTCTCTTTACATGCAAAGTCGAGCAAAAGAAAGCAGAAACAGCGGAAGACTGCTCAATTCCATTGTACCCGTTCCCGGGTTGATTTCCGGGATAAAGACTTATCCTATGTCCGTCCATAGATCACGAACAATCTCCATAATGTTTTCATAATTAACTCATTTTTTTTAAATATTACCCATTGAATAAGATAATTTTCAGCGGATTTTACTAATAAACAGACATAGTTCATTCCGCATATATATATAATATCTATGAATTTCAATAATTATAATTTTAATCTAATCTATAACTCATTCGGAAACAAAGCGAAATATGTAATAAAAGAAAAAACGGAAAAAATATTAAACTTTTTTTTGATTGTCTGGATTTTTCCTATTTGTAACATTATGACTATTTACAACAAAATGTATATATCCATTCCACTATACTTGGCGCACAAATTTCACTGGAACTCTTGTGACAATATTGGAACAGAATATAAATGTATCCATTCCATACATAGGTGCATAAACTAACCTTCGACGTACTCAGATAACCAATAATCACGAACTAAACAACTCATTACAATTGAGCTTTTAAAAGTGATACAATCACCCATTATAAAAAGACCTTGATTTCAAAAAACAAGAGTACCTATAATTGAAATTTATTTTAAAAAAAATGTGGACAAAATATTATAATTCAAATTACGAAATTATTTTAAATAACTGACTGGCTGACGAATCAAGGCACACCCGTTGGTCGTAGACTATACGTCTGGGGCCTGATTCTACTAACGCAAATGCACCAATGGTCTCTCAATCTTAGACTTAAACAATAAGGTAAACATTATGTTATTGTTTAAGTCCATAACAAATGTCAAAAACTATTCCACTGATACACTATGGGCATTCTTTTGAGACACGATTGAGAGTCCATTGGTGCATTTGTGTTAGTAGAATCGGGCCCCTGGTCTCTGAGACCAAAGCCCCTACCATGACCGCTTAAAACAAAACAAGAACGGCTGAGTAAGGGAGACAACGCAATACATGATGTAAGGCGATGTCTCGTTGACAAAATCGTTTAAGGATAGTTATAGAAGGTCGTGGTACGGCCCCTGAAACTTAGAGAGTGGGTTCTTTGTATCATGACGTAGTTATGCATACTAAACGAATGGATTTTTCGAAATCCACACAGGAAAACGTTATACACACAAACGTATTACAGGAATAAACAACTGCATGCATGACAATTAACAAATTTATGTTTACAGTAATCATGTTTATTGTTTACGTATAAACAAACGTTTCTTGCTAAACGCTTGAAAGCGTGAGAAGGGCATAATGCTATTGTTCCTCGCATTATATTACATTTTCTGTCGATTGACATACAATTTTGTTAATTTGACTCAACTCTGATTATTGCAGTATCATTGTCTAATCTAAATATTAACTTTGGCGACCTCCGTGGCGTAATGGTTACCACGCCAGACCGCCACCCAGGAGATCCCGGGTTCGATCCCCGGTCGGGTCATGATGAAAAAACAATCTTTTTCTGATTGGCCTCGGGTCTTGGATGTTTATCTATATATGTATTTGTTATAAAATATAATATCGTTGAGTTAGTATCCCATATCACAAGTTTCAAACTTACCCTTACTATTTATTTATAACTGTACAAAGTTTTTGTAATTATTCATATGATTTTTCCCGCGATGTGTTTCAGTAAATAGTAAGACATTTTTGATGGATTTCTATTTGGTGTTACATCAAAATCCATATATACGCATAGTAGTCGGCGCTGCGCGGCTTATAAAACATTAAATCCTTTCATATAATATTTAGAAAAAACCAATGAAAGATTTTTACAGGGTCGGCAACGCGCGAGTGATACCTACTCCCGGTGTTGCAAGCGTCATCAGGCGGGCCGTAAGCTTTTGCCACCTTAATGGTATAAAAAATATATTTAGAAAACGTTAAGTCATTTTACGCCCCTGCTCATCTCTTTCATTGGCTGACTGTACTACAAGTCGCTCCATCGAGAGCATTGAGTAATATCACAAAAATCACACATCTCCAAACATAATGTCACCTTAAGAGTTACTAAAATGATTGTGTCATACTTTGTGTATGTAATTAGATCTCATTGTCTAATGTCGAACTGCAATTAACACCTTATTACCTAATCGCTTTGTTTGCCTTTCTGTCTGTATCTAATATGTCTTGAATGATTGATTTTCAATTGTATTACGTTATCTAAGTTGCACTACACGCAACACTATATACATATCACACATTGATAACCCAGAAGGGCCCGGGTTCGAATCCCGGTTGGGTCATGATGAAAAACGAACTGTTTTTATCTCTATAAATGTACTAGCTTTTTGTCCGCGTGAAGTTCCGGACCCATTCCCGTGGGAACCACATTGAATTTCGGGAAAAGCTATAACATTCGTCACTCCCTGATAATGTAGCTTTCTACTGGTGAAAGAATTTTTTAAATCGGTCCAGTAGTTTCGGAGCCTATTCAATTCAAACAAACAAACAATCAAATCTTTCCTCTTTATAATATTAGATTTGTTATAAAATATAGTATCGTTGAGTTAGTATCCCATAACACAAGTTTCGAACTTATTTTTTGGCTAGCTCAATCTCTGTGATTTGTCCCTATACATACATTTATTTGGAATTGGAACGATTCAGGGGACCAGGGCTAATGGGCTAACCCCATTGGTCCTCTTCTGTCATAAAAAAATCTCTTAGCATGCGTCGTTCTCGAAACCCTCGTGTTCATTTATTACAGTTTCTAGAGTATAAGCCCGCGAGCTACATATTATGCTTGACGACTCTGCATTTTAAAAATGTTATGTTATTTTTTTTAATTACTCTATCCTCACTAATATTACAAACACGAAAGTTTGCATATACATATGGAAGTTTGTTATTTTTTCACGCATTACTGGCTGGATTTGCTTGAAATTTGTTACGCGGGTAATTTAAAACACCGATTAACATAATATCTATAAAGGATAATTTAATTTTTATCCCGTATCATTTCGGGGACGGGAAGAGCAGGATTTTGCGGGTAAAGCCGCAAGCATCTGCTAGTTCTAGTTCTGCATCTGCAAGGGCTGCAATATGCATTTTATTTTATTTTATCGTGCAATTTTACTATCCAATCATACATAATTGCTTCCAAGTAATAAAACAAGTGCTAACAGTATGTAAACAATGTCAATCCGTCTGTAAGTAGTCACGATCGGCCCGGCGACCTTCTGAGGCGAACCAGTTTGGCGTTCCGTAGACTGGCCCAATCATAGCTGTATTTACCGGTCTTGCTTCGAATACTTGATAACCCAGTGTATGCAGGATAGGAATATGCTCTATCGTTCGTATGTTAGTACGGGATACGCATTAATGAATACTAGTCAAAATAAAAATGAAGACCACCTTTAAATGTCTTTAAAAACGATTATTATTTTTTTGGAGGATAAACACGCTAAAACATTGCAGACACATCAACCAGTAACGTAACATTACAGTGTTATTTTAAACGTTGAATAAAAAATGTGGTTATTTATAGCAAGTACGAAATTTTAAGAGAGGTAGAGCACAGCGGATAGTCGGCTCAAATCGGAGCAGCCCATCTGGGGAAGGACCCCCCCACCTTACAGAAGATCGTAGCCAAATACGGTGAGTAAGGTCTCCAGAGCTCCACTTGGGGGGGTTGGGAGAGTTGGTAACGCGTGAGTGATACCCCCGGTATTGCAAGCGTCTGTAGGTTACGGTGACGGCTTACCATCAGGCCGACCGTATGCTGTTTGCCAGCTTTGTGGTATAAAAAAACATTTTTTTGGAGGATAAAGACGCTAGAACCATTACAGACAGACACCACACATCATCCTGTAACGTAACATTACAGTGTTATTTTAAACGTTGAATAAAGTTGTAGTTAATAGCAGGTGCGAAATTACAAATAGCACAAATTTTGTTTTGAATAATGTCTAAGAAAAGATTTGTGACGGTTTTCGTTTTCATTTTTCAAATAAATTGTACTTTTACGAAAGAGATTTTTCTGTTCAAGGAGCTTGATGGTGTCGCTGTGTGTCACATTTGAAACGAACACGGAAAGCAACGTCGACTGTAGCTATTGTTTGGATGGGTCTTCCGGATCGCGGAACGTTAAGTCGTTCGGTCCCAGCCGTTGTCGACAGTTGTAAATCCAAGTCGTTGGCCTTCAGGCTTGATGACGATCGCCGTATCCCTGCCGTGAGATGATTATGGGCTGATATAACGTTAAACCTCTATCACAACTAAGAAATGCCTTAAATGCCTACCACCTAAAGTATTACAGATTCATTCAGAAGTCAAGTTAATGAAGGAAGTTAGCTGCAGTCACGCTCGCAGAATGCCAGCAATTATTATTCGCATTGAGCATTGACATATGAAACCCGGAAAGCATTAATTAAGTCACGGCTTATTTAGCATAGTCAAGTTCTCCATTATGTGAAGTTAAGTCATATGTAGTACTGGGGAAGCCCGCGTAACTTCGTTTGCATGTCGCTTTCTCTTCGGAATTTCGAAAAATCCTTTCTCATCAGATGCCTACGTCATACAATACAATACACATTCCACGTTTCAAGTCTCTACAAACAGCGGTTTAGGCTGTACGTTGATCAGTCAGTCATTCAGGACAAAGCATTTTAAGGCGTGTACGCACGACCGAACACGAACATGGTGAACATCGAACACGAACACGGAACATGTGGTTCGCACGTGTGGACGTAAATTAGCAAAGCGAACATGAACACCTACAAACATAGTTCTACTTGTGTTCGCGCGCAACCACTCACGACCGAACAAGAACATGGTGTCGAACAAAAGAGGCTACCAAGCCTTACTCTTTTGGTTCGATGTTCGTGTTAACAATGTTCTTGCTCGGTCGTGCTGAGAACATCGTCCACACAGAACAACCAAATTGGATCGACACGAGCACTTTTGACGAACAAATTGTTTGATGTTCGTTAGTGGTACGCACGTGCGAACAAAGTGTTCGTGTACGATGTTCACCATGTTCGTGTTCGGTCTTGCGTACACGTCTTTATATGTCGAGATGATTTTTTTTTAATTTAAAGTTTAAGTTAAATTGACTTGATTGAAACTATGATGGATCCATGACAGTCCATGGCGGCATGAGCCGGGTTCATTTATCAAAGATAAGAATAGGGACCGTCACACGTCCTTTCCGAGGTATTATTGCATTACGTATGCAATGACCTTTAACTACGACTTCCATAAGTTTTTCCACGAGAACTTGCAGTTGTGAACTCAGCCTAATGGGCTATGTAGGTATTATTGTATGTTGATTATCTGCGATTAATTACTTTATAACAATTCAATGATGTAAGAAGACTAGGTGACGTCACCGACGACTAAAATACATTCGTGGAAACCTGCGCTTACTGTATATTGTATTGACAAGTGGCGGTTACAATGTAAGGCCTGTTTACATGGTACGATATTGATTTTTCGATTTCAAAAAACGGGGACGTTTAATTCGACTGTAGGTATGTTTTTTTAAAATATTTTTATGTGCATTACTGAACGAATTCCATATCTCTATAAGATTTTAAACACTGCCTGTAAATGAAGTGTATAATAAAATTATAAATGTGACCCCCATCCCCATTTATATGTATTTTCATGTAAGAAATTTTAATGAAAATTGTTAAATAGTCATAAAGGTTCATTAAAATACCTCAGAAATGCTATTTTAATTTCCATTTTATTTCCGTATCATGTAAACGACCTTTTGCAGTAGTAACCAATCGATTGGGAATTACTAGTAAACTGTTTGCAGTCTGTTAAAACCTATAATGGGATTCGACTGTAAGATCAAATTTGTAAATCGTAAATGCAAAATATTTTCTTTCAAATTGACCAATGTTACGTAGATACTATTTATTACTCTGTGCCAATGTTAAACTTATTTATTTATTTAATTATCTTTATTGACCACAATACACATAGTACTGATACAACAGGCGAACTTAATGCTAAATGCATTCTCTACCAGTCAACCCTTGGGAGTGCTCTCGAATCTTTTTTTTTATCTACAACCAGTTTATATAGAAATACTTGCTCTCTTTTTATTGGATTCGTCTTGTTGATTATTTTAACCCCGAGCCTAAAAAAACGGGGGTTACAACTTTACCGTAGGTACTTCGTACTTGCAAAAAGATGATCAGATTTTGATGCAATTTTTTTTCTTTGAAAGGTGACTTGGCGAGACTATTCATGGATATGATTCAAAAAAATCTTTTCAGCCGTTTCAAGATCATCAGCACTTTTCTATTTATCTAGTTTGTGACTGAACTTTATTTTTTAATTGCTTGATTCATACCTACGAAAAAAGTTTCATCCAGTTCCAACTCGAATCCTATTCTTAGTGCCAATATACTGTACAAGTACCGCAAATTGGTAGTAATACCATTTTATGTTATCTTGGAAAATATAATTGAATATCGTCCCCTGAAGCTGTTCTTATATTACCGTAGAATACCGTTATATACGATTGAGACTTGTTTTTGATTACTCACATTATATCTATAAGTCTTCAACTTTACTTTCTTATTCGCCAGACCGCCACCCAGGAGGTCCCGGGTTCGATCCCCGGTCGGGTCATGATGAACAACGAACTTTTTCTGATTGGCCTCGGGTCTTGGATGTTTATCTTCTATATATGTATTTGTTATAAAATATAATATCGTTGAGTTAGTATCCCATAACACAAGTTTCGAACTTACTTTGGGGCTAGCTCAATCTGTATGAATTGTCCCTATATATTTATTTATTTATTAAAAAGTATATAGGTGTCAGCAGGTTCGATTTCGTCACAGGTCAATAATCTTTACACAGTATAAAATTAAGTCACTCCCTGCTGTCTGTCTGCCCTTAGGTATGCTCATATCTTTAAAAACTACGCAACTGATTATGATGCAGTTTCTTTTAATAGATAGAGTGATTCGAGAGAAATGTTTATATGTATAAAACATACAAGGATTTTCCCAAATTCACACGGGCAAGCTAGATACAAGCATACAATCAAGAGAGGTAGGGCACAGCGGATAATCCGCTCAAATCGGAGCAGCCCGTCTGGGGAAGGACCTCCACCTTACAGAAGATCGTAGCCAAACAGCATTGGTCTCGGCAATGTTGTGTTTCTACGGTGAGTAAGGTCTTCATAGCTCCACTTGGGAGGGTTGGCAACGCGTTTGTGTTACACCCGGTATTGCAAGCGTCTATAGGCTACGGTGATGATTACCATCAGGCGGCCGTATGATTGTTTACCACCTTCCACCTTATTGTTAAAAAAATAAAATTGCCTGAGTTTCGCTAGTAAATAAATAAAATACTATGCCATCCAAAAACTGCTAGAAGATAATTTACTTACTAGCTTGCTCTACGGTAGTACTATTTTCAACATTCTTTGAGCCATCGAACGAAATAATATGTAGATATTATTATTACTATTTGGAGCCCATGATGTCCCACTCCCACTGCAGGGCAAAGGTTTTCCTAATCTATCTCTACCCTTTTTCCAGTGCCTCCCGATCTAGCCTTTACAAAGAATAGCTCTTTATTCCAATATTCTACGTCCATTTCATGGGTGTATAAGGAAATTTTAGATAACTGTTTCTCATTACGATCATCATCTGTAAGAAATCACTGGATTTCTATATTTTCAGCCAGTGTCTTGACAATTTCCCCTTAAACATTACCAGTACACATCTCATTTGATGGGGGTTTTTATCTAGGTCTAAATGCTTTCTATGTTGTAAATAATAAGTATTTTATTTACAAAACAAAAGTATGTATAATATGTATCTTCCAACACTCCATAACCTACTATTACAAGCTTTGCTTAGTTTCCGACTAGATGACCTTGTGTGAATCGTCCAAAATATTTATTTGTGTGGGAACGTTTCATAACTTGTATGTTCTTTCAGATGCGCAACAACTCCATTGAATAAGCGAATATTATGCGCAAAACCATTTGTAAATCAAGAAACTATTTCAACGTTCGTTTTACCACAGAAACCGTTTTAAATTACAGTTGAATATGCATTGACCGCGGACACTGGTCACTTTGCATAATCATAACATCAGACCTTCATTAGGCATTTAATTCTATGGTACTTACAAGATTCAATTGCATTCATCCATTCTTTATGAATCACTTCGCTAATGTATTTTAATATATAAATATCTTTTAATAATAATACTACAAATTTAATTATTCTTATAAGAAATAATCACAGTGGATAATCCGCTCAAATCGGAGCAGCCCGTCTGGGGAACCTCCATCTTACAGAAGATCGTAGCCAAATAGCTAATAAATCAAAAAAAGAAATAGTAGGTCTCCCAGACCTCCACTTTTTACAGGGTCGGCAACGGGCAAGTGATACCCCCGGTATTGCAAGCTGATTGCTTACCATGAGACGGGCCGTCTGCTTATTAGCCACCTTAGTGGTATAAAAAATCTAGTGAGGCTTAGTTTCAAAATAAATTATTTCTTTCTTTGATACACACTACATCTTAACCAGTATATTTTCCTCCTCCATAATCGGTAGCTCAATGTTGAGGATCGTGACTCCGACGTAACTTAGTCACCGTTTCTCTCCATCTGTTCCGATATTGTGCCAGGTGGAGGGCTGCCTGGAGGAGACGGACCGGAGAGCTGGAGCGCCACGTCAGCGTACCGTGGACGCCATCCAGCCGGTGTTGAACAATTGGTTAGGGAGGCGCCACGGTGCGCTGTCGTACCACGTTGTGCAGGTGCTGTCCGGCCACGGATGTTTCGGCTGGTACCTGCACAACGTGGCGAGGAGGGAAAGAACGGCGGAGTGCCACGAGTGCGGCTGCGCGGAAGATACGGCGCAGCACACACTGGAGGAGTGTCCTGAGTGGGCTGCGCCTCGCGCCGCACTCATGGATATTGTTGGCGACGACCTCTCGCTCCCGGCTGTTGTCAAACAGATGGCCGAGAGCGAGAGGTCGTGGGACGCGGTAGCCTCCTTCTGCGACGAAGTACTGACGCAGAAGGAGGCAGCGGAGCGGGTGAGGGAAGCGGACCCAGCCGCCCCCCCGCTCCGCCGTAAAAGACCGGGCGGCAGGCGTTTGGCCTATGCCCGGCGACTGCCACCTTAACGGGGGCTTCCGGGCGGCGGTTTGGGGAAACCGTCGCCCATCGGATCGGAAGTCCCCGAGCGGTGCGGCGCGCCAACTATGTGCGCGCCGCCAACAGTGCCGAGCCCATGGAGACGGGTCTTCGGACAACCGCCGGCGGGGTCACGGAAGTATCGCAGTTCCCGTTGCCCCGCCTGTATAGGCGGATAAGGTGGCAGTGAGTGAGAGTTTTAGTCGGTATACCCTAAGTGGCTTTAGAGGGGGAGCCCGACATACCCCCGCCGCTTCCCTAAGCGGCGGGGCATGCAGTAATGCATTTCTCTCACTATAATCAAAAAAAAAAAAAAAAGGTGGAGGGCTGTGCTTATCGGCATTTCCAGGCTTTCAGCTACCTGGTCCGTCCATCGTCTAGGGCTGCGTCCTCTTGGTCTTTTTCCTTCCACCTTGCCTGTTACCATAAGTTTTTTGAGGTTGTCGCCATTCCTTCGCGCTATGTGTCCAAAATATTGTAGGATGCGTTGTAGGCAGATGAAGGGAGTCGCTGCTGTCCATCAAGTCTTAACCAGTATGTAACCCTAGCATTAATAGTTCTCTGGCGGAGCGCTCGATTAAATAAAGCCACATCTGCAGTGAACTTTAACACCATATGACCTTACTGACCGTTTACATAACACCTGTTCTGCAACTCGAATGCACTTTGTGCGTTACTGTTATGCCATGCACTTTGCAATCAACTTTTCTTAAGATAACGAGTTTTTTTTTTCATTAAAGTAGTTACGTCAATTTATTCTTTATTAGTCAGGCGGCTTGAAAATACGGGCCTCTACCAATCCGCATTGGAGCAGCGTGGCAGAGTACGCTCTAGTCCGCTTCGATTCAAGGGAGACCCGTATCCCTGCAGTGGGATGATTATGGGTTCATATGATCCTGTAAGAACCTCTTCAGTTCTTTACCCTCTTTTTGAAACACCAGTTTTACCAATTCCTTTCCATCAGATAGTCTTGCTTGTTTGCCTATCGTATGATACAAAAAAACAGCCAGTGGCTAGGAAGCGTCAAAGGAAGTAGTTTGTATGACCTGAATCCGTAGTAAACATCATAAGAACATTAATTAATTTTGATTTAGAGAGCGTGTGCCAAAAGCTAATAAATTGACAAGTATGTTTGAAATGATGAAACTGTACACACCTGGTAAACAGTTATGCAATGAAGAAGATATCCAGTAATGTCACATACAAAACTTGTTTTCTTTTCGGTATATTATTTTATAACTTACATATATTAGATTAATCTATTTTATTGATATTTTATTAAACACATTGACAAGGAAATTCATTAGGAAATATATATTTTTTAAATCTAATCTTAAAGTTTTTGTTTTTATCATAATCTTCACTTCTTGACAGAAAACAAATCACAAACTTTGCAAGAGTGTAGAGCTAGCATTGTTGTCGATGTATGGCAGTCGTTAAGCCAGGAGGGCTACTACGAAACGTAAATACGATTCGGCCGAAGTACCTATCGGAAGAGTTTTGACCATGAAATACAAGGTAGTCTATGTAATTCGTTGAATTCTATCCATTAAATACCTTATACTTGATGGTTATTTTAGTAGTTCCTTGAATAATAACCATAGAATACTTTGTATTTCATGGTTAAAATACCTTGTATTTCATGGTTAAAATTCTTCCGATACTTTGGCCGAAGTGTCGGATTTACGTTTCAAAGTAGCCCTCTGGCCTTCAGGCGGCTTGAAACTTCAGGCGACTTGATGACCTCTGTGTGAAATGTGTTGTTTTTTTTTATTTTTTTTATCGGGTTTTCATACTAACTTCAATCTTAAAATTTAAAAGTAAAACTAGTTTTGATGGCCACACACGTCCACAAGGAAATTACATAAACCGAGATACGCACAAGTATATTGGTTGACACTTATCCAACAAAGTTGCGTATGACCGTTTGCTACTCTGTAACTCCGCAACCTACTTACGAATGAAAAGGTCTAAATGAAATTACAGTTATTATGGCGGCTGTACACTCTCGCGAGAGTGCTTGCCGAGTGCACTCGTACGAGAGTGTACTTGGCAGCGCTCGCCTCGCCTCGTGATGTCTCGGGAGGTCATCATCGTACGTAGCGCTCGCCGATAAGCCTCTCGGACGGGAGCTCTCGGTCGAGACCATGAAGAAGATACAAAGTAGTAGCTCTCGTGCGAGAGTGTACAGTCGCCATTACTGGCAATAGTACAGCCTTCCTTAGAAAGAAAAATTGTATTAGTAACTTATTAAAAATATGGCTAATAGATTATGGAATTTGAAGAAAAAAAATACATTACGTATTAAATAGATGTCGAGTTAAACATTTTAAGTAACACATTAGTCTACATCGCAACTGTCGAATTAATTATTACCATACTTAATTCATAACATAAAAATTCTTACGACGATTGTTCCCTAGACTATTGAGCAGTATTAAGAAAATATATCTTCGGGGCTACTTTATTATTATAATATCATTCAATTATTTTTTCGCTTCTTTTAATTTAAAACTTTTTATAAATAATTAAAGCGCCACCTCGTAGAATTCGGGAAACCACATCCAAAATAAATATTATGTATAAATGCAATGCTTTATGATAAAAGTACTGATTGAGTTTATAGTTCCACACCTTTATAAGAGATGGCGCTATTTTGAATTATTAAAAAGATATCTATAAAAAAAATTGTATTGTAATTTCGAAATTATATTAAAATAAAATTATTCATTTATTTCTTTCTTTCTTTCGCAGAGCTACAGAGAAAAGGATGCTGGTAAAGTGGTTCTCTACACTACAACGATGGGAATAGTGAGGAGTACGTACCAGCGCTGCCTACTAGTAAAAAAAATACTAAGAAATCTCCTAGTGAAATATGAGGAGAGAGATGTATTTATGAGTATGGAATACCAGGATGAAATCAGAGATAGAATGAGGAGCGAACAGATATTAGTACCGCAGTTGTTCATTGAAGGACATCATATCGGGGTAAGTCAAGTTATAGCATCATTTATGTAAATGTAATTCTTGCAAAACCCGCGTAGCTTCATTTGCGTGTATCTCGCTTCTCCGTAGGAATTTCTGTAAACCTTGTACAGTCAGGTGCACGTTGAGCTTATACTTGCAGATTGCATGATGTTGGCTCTTATGACATAGAACTTAAGTATGGTACAAGGTAATATGTAAAGGTCGACTTGCTCTTGATTGTACGTACGTACTAAACATAACCTTCTTCTTGAATCTGCTGAACTGAAAACGTAAGCAATAAATAAGCATAAGTGGTTTAAAAGTTCAGTAAACAGACGCGCTATGATACCCGTTTAACTAACTACTTACATAGATGTGCCGTTTTAAATTTAAAATAAAAATATTAAACTGCATTATTTGATAAGTAGTTTAAAAGATCGCGAATAGACAGCGCTATGATTCCCCAGAATTCCTAATTGTGCCACTAAAAAATATTATACAATCATAATTTCCATAAATTACATGAAACTGAAGTTATATCAAAGTTTCCCACGGGAATAAAAACAAGATAATTAAACAGTTGGCGTCCGTTTAAGAGTGAAAAAAATCCCGCAACAAATTGAGTAATAAAATTCATCTTTCGCCGGTTAATAATGAATGCTTTCGTTATATATTAATTTAATTCTAAATTGGATAATTAAATTTTATTTGCTACTAGCTGCTGCCCGCAGTGTTACCCGCGTTTAATTTTATGCACGGCAGCGCCATCTATATCAGAGTTTTGACCAAATCCCACGGGAATCGCTCACTTTTCGGGATAAAAAGTATCGTATGTGTTAATCCAAGATATCAGCTACCTACATACCAAATATCATAAAAATTGGCACAGCCATTTAAGTGTGAAGAGGTAACAAGCACACACACAAACTCTCGCCTTTATAATATTAGTAGGATTCCTTATAATCGTGCTTATCGTCAGTGTTACCACTTCTGATATATTAACCGATAATTTGACGTCACGATTTTGTGTCAAAGTCGTCACAATGTTATACACTAGCGACCCTCTTCGGGTTCGCACGGGATTTAGTAACGTTTTTTAAAATTAATATAGATTGTGTCACCAGATAAAGATAAATATATTTACAGAAAACGATTGTTTATATAAAATGTCGAGTATGTTTTACAGTCCGTCAAGTTTTGCCTTGTCGGCGTACAAATGCGTTCGAGAGAGCAACAACCATTCACAAAAACAAAATTTTAAGAGAGGTAGGGCACAGCGGATAATCCACTCAAATCGGAGCAGCCCGTCTGGGGAAGGACCTCCTCCACCTTACAGAAGATCGTAGCCAAATAGCATGTGGTGATTAAGGTGTACAGAGCTCCACTTGGGGGGGTTGGGAGAGTTGGCAACGCGTGAGTGATTCCCCCGGTATTGCAAGCGTCTATAAGCTACGGTGATGATTATGCTTGTTTGCCAACTTTGAAAAAAAAACAGGGGATAGTGTAGCATCCCAACCGGTGTAAGAACTTTTCAAATCGGTCTACATAGAAACAAATTTCTCCTCTTTATAATATTGTATTTTATGGTTCAGAAATATCTCTATTCTCTTTACCATCGAATGAGGCCTAAAATAAATTAATATTCATCTTAACTACGTAGGTATATAACTATGGTTGATGAAAATTGCCTCTTAATCTGACATTAAACTAACGAAGAGTCTTGTTTAAACGACCACTTAGGTCGGTCTACAATTGCACTACCTAAAATAGGGTTGATACTGAAAAAGTTTTCTAGGAAATTTATTTTAGATTCAATTTGAATGATTCATAACTTTTATTTAGAGACTATTCTCTAAATAAAAGTATAAAGTATAAACCTATGTTTATAAAAACAAGAGAGTAGGTACAGTCAGCAAAGGAATGGGCTGAACCCCCCCAAAATTTCTAAATATTGTGGGAAGGGATTTACTTGAAAATTTATTTATCAATAGTATTCATATTGTACTATGTAAATACAAATTTTCAAGTCAGTCAATCCCTTCACGCAATATTTAGAAACCGTTAATCATATATACGGGGGGAGGGGTGGTCAGCCCATTCCTTTGTTGACTATACATATAATAATAAAATACACAATAACAAAAGGCGGCCTTTTTTTTAAATTATCAAATAAAGTCTATATTTTGAGCATGTATGACAACCAGGTGGCGCCGTTGGTAATGACACTAATGACCATGAAGATAGTATCTTCTTCATGGTAATGACTCTAATAACCCCACGTTTCGATTCCCGCACAGGGCAAACATAATTTTTTTATGATGATCGTTTGTAAACCCTGTTTTTCATAACTTGGCAAATGTAGTAAACAATCTTAGCACGTCTTTTTAACGAAAATAGGCAATTAAAATTATCATACACACCCAAATAAATTATATAGTTAGAAATGGCATTTAACACAACACTCTTAGTATTCTGGCGATTTGTCGATTCTAAACATGGATAATTGAATAAAAAGACACGCTAAGATTGTTTACTACATTTGTCAAGTTAAGAAAAACAGGGTTTATTGTATTGACTGTTGAGTGTGGTGAAGTTCTATGTATTATTATTATATGTAAGTCGTATACATTCATAATAATAATTTAATCAACAAAATTTGTTCAACCATCGAAAAAACCTGACACCAGAGATTGCGTAATGGTTGCCACGCCGGACCGCCACAGGAGGTCCCGGGTTCGATCCCCGGTCGGGTCATGATTAAAAACGAACTTTTTCTGATTGGCCTCGGGTCTTGGATGTTTATCTATATATATATGTATTTGTTATAAAATATAATATCGTTGAGTTAGTACCCCATAACACAAGTTTCGAACTTAGCTGTATGAATTGTCCCTATATATTTTTTTTAATTTTTTTATTTGTATAGGTACCCAAGTTAACCAATTGAAGAGGCAACCCTGTTATCTGATACCATAACAACCCCCTACATACTCCCCGCACATTCTACAGAACTACGCTGCCTCTATTACGTTTCATGTTGTATCTATGTATACTAACTAATATTAGGTATATAGAGGAAAAGTTTGATTGTTCGTTTGTTTTCATCCGAAACTACCAGAGGGATTTGAAAAATTTCACCGTTGGAAAGCCTCTGTTACTGACTGAGATGCTTTCGCATTTATAATATCAGTCTGGTTGTATAGACAGGCAATATTCCAAAGTTATTTTTTTTATAGTAATAAAACCTCGCAGCAAATGAAACTTCCTCCAATTCCACAAAAAAGCACCTAATCTGAAATCGATTCAATTGTGATTCGTTCGTCAAGATGTTATATTATCGATAATAATTCAATTTCCGTCACAACACTATTTGCGTTGAAATGAAATCGTTTTCAGCCATCGAATCGCGTCGCGGAAATGTGTATAATGCTTTTATCGATAACAATTTACTTCCCTTACCAACACTAGGTTTATAGATATTATATTAAACAGTGTCTCAAGTTGACACAAACTGATGATTCCAATCAGGGCTATAAAAAAAATTAAGACGAACGACGAACGGTGCAAACAACTCATGCATTTCTCGAAAAAATGTCAAGAGTCAGGAATAAGAAAATAGTTGCCTCAGGGTCTATCACTCACCGAACGAAACGCATTGCTGTTTCACGACACGACTATATTCTATTCGACGATAGTACTTATTCGGTCGAACTAGCCCATTTCATAAATACAAATTTTCCGAAATTTGTTGGTGAGTTCCAAGACAGCTGTAGTTTCTCCCCTGGGACTTCAATAAGATTAATTGCTTATTGTCAATCTGAGGTCGCCGTTGTTGATCCTTTTTTTAGGGTTCCGTAGCCAAATGCCAAAAAACGGAACCCTTATAGATTCGTCATGTCCGTCCGTATGTCACAGCCACTTTTTTTCGAAACTATAAGAACTGTACTGTTGAAACTTGGTAAGTGAAAATCTTAATGCGGTTCACAGAATACATCTGTATTCTGTGAACCGCATTAAGATTTTCACACAAAAATAGAAAAAAAAAACAATAAATTTTGGGGGTTCCCCATACTTAGAACAGAAACTCAAATTTTTTTTTGAAATGAAATGATGAAAAAAAAAAAGGTTTCTAAAATCGTTTTTTTCTAAACTGAATAGTTTGCGCGAGAGACACTTCCAAAGTGATAAAACGAGTGTGTGCCCCCCCCCTCTGTAACTTCAATTTTTTTTAAGTACGTAATAATTTACCGCAATTGCTGCTACAGAACCCTTCATGGGCGAGTCCGACTCGCACTTGGCCGGTTTTTTCGTTTTCAGTCAGACAAATTCATTACTTATGTTCCTCCGGACGAGGATGCGGCGCGGGGGTCTATCGAGCTCTCCCCTCCTAACGACACGACGTTTGAAGAGCATACCGACTAAATACTTGAGTGACTACGCCCTACCTCTTCCGTCGCCGGTGGCTGTCCGTATACCCACCTCCGTGGTCTAAGCGGCGTGCTCAAACGTCAGGGGGTTTACAGGAGACACAAATCAAATCGAATCAAATTCATTTATTCGCAGTAAATGTGGTAAAACAGGTAGGTAGGTACTATACATATAATTATATTATGCGCTCACATTTAGCTTTACGAAAGCATGCAAATT
The DNA here is from genome assembly GCA_905163395.2 of Endotricha flammealis. Lineage (NCBI taxonomy): Eukaryota > Metazoa > Arthropoda > Insecta > Lepidoptera > Pyralidae > Endotricha > Endotricha flammealis. The sequence goes on from LR990871.1 coordinate 9,450,635, forward strand.
TACATTGTAATTATTGGCTTAATATTATTATTATAAATTATAAATTTTAAATTATAAATTTATGTCTCTGTATGGTGACTTCACAACGATGGGAAGTCACGATACAGGGCATGTTGACATACTGTTTATTATACTAATATGTAACCGTTTCGAATCGATAACCGCACGCGACCTCCACCTGTTGAATCGTCTCGCTCACACAGCCACACATAATACGCAACACACACATACACTGCAGACAAAACATAGCTGGATACTTCCGTGATGTTCCTATAGGAATTTTGAAAAAAGAAATGTGTATTATTTAGTTTTATAAATAGTTTCTACTATTACAAAGAAAAATGATTTGTATTTAGGCTTGTAAAGAATAAAATCAAAAACTGAACCGATTACAAAACTTCTTTTACCGTTGGGCAGGTACATCCTCCGGATAACATAGGCTATATTTAAGATTTATTGTTAAAATACATAACTATTTAACATGAAAATAAATAAAATTAATTAAAACTAAACTGCAAATAAAAATTAAAAACTAAATAAAAACTAAACTAACAATAAAAACTAAAACTAAGCATTAAAAAGACATGGTCCCTGTGGCAGGGTGCCCAAAATGCTAGCAGCGTTACCTCTACCTACCAGCGATAGATATCCGTTGAGCGAAGTAACTGCCAGCCTTTGGGTCACCAGTGGTTTGTCGCAGCCTTTTTGCGAAAAATATAGGCTATTTTATATTTTTTTTAAATTAGGGATCCTTAGTAACCCGTGCCAAGGGCGGTCCACTAGTATTTTATAAGTACGTGAAGTACTTTCATAATTAAGTTGGTTTATACTTTACTTAACTAATAAATCCTAAACTATTCCTAAATTATTCGAAAGGCTTTGAATTCGAAGTTTCCGGTATGATTACAGAATTCCAAGAAATCCCTGACTTCGATCTCCCACAAAATAAGCTTAGTTGACATAATAAATGCGGATTGAGGAAAACGGGTAATTACTAGGTAATGGTAGAACAATAATGAATATTTTTACTTTATTTCGATAGTTAAGTATCCTGAAATGAAATGAAATTGTTAAATTGTTACTGTTAAATTCATATGAAAATGGGATAAGCCTTCAGCGACATAGACCATGTTGACAATTTAATCTCGGGACAGGCCCACCACACATTCCCACCGCTGTGTCCTCCAGGATCAACAACGGCGACCTCAGATTGTACAATAAACAATAAAGCTTACTGACTTCCGGAGGAGAAACTACAGCTGTCTTGGAACTCACAACGAATTTAATCAGAAAGGTAATAAACGAAGTAGGAAGTATTGAAGTGTGCCAATCTGTCGGTATGGTACCTCATCATCATATCAACCCATAATCATCCCACTGCTACAGATCTCCCTTTAATCGCAGGTGATTAGTGCGTACTCTGCCACGCTGCTAAAACGCAGCTCGCTGGCTAAGGTCGACGTCGCTTCACTTGCGTGTGCTTGCGTATTCAATTTAGAGTGCGACACACAGCGACGCCGTCTAGCTCCTCAAGGGCACCTAATGGTATATGGTACATAATAAACCTAATTTTTGGGGCAATGAGTATGTATGTAATTTTTCCACAAAAGGAAGATATTACTTGTTCAACGGAAAAAGAAAATATCGTAAAGTAAATCGTACATCCATGAAATTGTTGACATGACGAGTGACCTAATTGTCCGTTTATTATGTAAACAATGAACAGGGGTAGCTATTTCACGTCTTCAATAAACATTTCTATAAGGATAATATAAGGAGAAATTATATTTTTATTATCGTGATATCATTATGGTACAATGTAACGTAATTAAATACGCAAGACTAAATATACATAAAAAATCTGTCTTTGAGATATGTGTAGAAAGCTCATTGTATGTAATGTGAAAACCATTTGTAAAATAAGATTATGTTTCAATAGTTATACATAATTCACACAGCGCCAATTAGCCCAAAGATCCATACCACAGATTACTTAATAGTTACTTCGTAATCCATACAAATATTATAAATGTGAAAGTGTGTTTGTTTGTTTGTCCTCCCTGATAATAGTATAAGGTGTGGAGAGTGACATAGGCTACTTTTTATCCCGGAAAAACATCTCATTCCCACGGGGAAAAAAAGTATAACATTATTTTTTCATAATTTTTTAACGGGGATAATTTAAGGTTCGGAGAGTTACATAAGGCTACTTTATTCCACGCGATAAAGAGATTCCCATGGGAAAAGTTATTGACAATTTCCCTTCACCACGCGGGCGGAGTCCGGGTAACAGCTAGTAAGATAATAATTATGTTTTTTTATGTTACTCGTCATTATACCCTCCATTATTAGTATGATAGTATTACTACTGCCTAAGTTTCATCCTGTCTCTCACGTTGCTAAAACAATAATATTGGAAGAAGTCGGTGCTTTTCAACGTAATGTCATCCAAGCACGTGTCTCCCACCCCATGAAACACGTGCATCGACTAACCTTGAAGAAAGTATTAACCAGAAATAGAATGAATACAGTCAGCAATAGAATTAGAATGTTTACAACCATTCTGATAAGTCTTTATTGACAGCAACAAGGCATGAAAAGTTTTAACTTCTTCAATAATAATAATAATCTTTATTCATAAACTTATGTTTACATTAATTCACTTTTGATTGGGATTCTCTTTTAAGTATATAACTACCTGTGTTAGAGAACCCCGCTCTTCCATACCTCTTTATCATTAACCTAAAAATAAACAACTTGATATAACACTAGTGAACATTTCAACATTTTAATAATTTGGAGCAAGTAATTATAAAAAAAAATAGGAAAAATCCTTTCGCGACCAAGGGAAATATTTTTCCCTTCCTAAAAAATCGTAATCTATATATATAAAATGCTTTGTCCTGACTGACTGACTGACTGACTGACTGACTGACTGACTGACTGAGAATCAACGCACAGCCTAAACCGCTCATCGTAAAAATCTGAAACTTGGAGGGTGGATTGTTTGTATAACGTAAGCGTCCGATAAGAAAGGATTTTTCGAAATTCTAACTCTAAGGGGGTAAAAAAGGGGGGCAAAGTTACTATGGGACAACTTGATTCCTTAGTCCAATCTACTTCAAATTTGGCATAAAAATTGTTTAAGAGAATTGATGGAAGACGTGATTCTTATTTTATTGAAATTCTTGAAAAAAAAGCATTTTGTGGGTAATTTTCTTCGAGTTGATATCAATACTCATACTCCTTAGTGCTTTAATGATTTCAATTTACATTTCATTTTGACATATCCGTGAAGTGAAGTGTGTCATCTGTCATGTAATATTTTTGTAAATTGTGATTATTCAAACAAAATGATTTCATAATGTCGTCGTACTATTTATTCTGTTCGTGATCTCGGAAAAACAGCTAAAATTCTAACTACATCTTAGCGGACTGAATCATATTCATCGATAATAAACAGTAAGTAATTAAATTTTATAATATTTGACAGGGTTCAAGTTAAATTGGTTAATGGTTAAATGGCATATTGATATTGTCTCTTTCTCACTTATAGGAAATATCATTACGTCGACTCGCTCTATTATTTCGTAGTGTTGTTGTAGGGATGGTTGTAGGCTGAGGTTGTAGATATTGAAATACCGATATACTTATTTTTTTTTTTTTGCGGAAGTGGTTGGAAAACAAGCTCAGGAATATGGATCATTTTGATGTTAGGTGATTACCGTCAACTATGGAGCACATAGATTCTAGGGTCCCTGACCCGTTTCCGACCTATAACAGGAAAAAACAGGATATAGCGAGAAATAGTATAAGGACGGAGCTAGATTTTTTTTTATATCACAAAGGTGGCAAACAAGAATTTCGGATATTTCACTCTCCGAACGAAACGCATTGCTGCTTCACGTCAATATTCTGTAAAAGGGTGGCACTTCACCGGTCGGGCTAGCCTATTTCATAAATTCCAAAGATTGTAATGAGAAGTACCTATATAAATAGAAAAATAGTCATCTATACATATGAAAATGTTTTGTCTTGATCGTAGAGACCTGAAGCTTGAAACCTGGGTGTGTTCTAAAAAGTGTGGTGTATGATGTAGGCAACCGATAAGAAAGGATTTTTTTAAATTCCCATGGGAAAGCGGGATAAACGCAAACGAAGTTGCGCGGGTTTCTCTAGTTAATCAATAAATTATTATCTAGTCGACATTTTTTTTACTAATTGTCATAATAGAACGTATGACCAAGACAACTAATGTATTTTGGAATAATTAAAAATAAAACAACTGTAAAATTTCCTTCGCGCCAAAATCAAAACCTTCGCGGGCTGAATTCCATATTTCTTCTAAGTTTTTTAGAGTAATAATAATACAATTACTACGTTTTTCCATGTGTTTTATGTCATTTGGTAAGTACATTTCTATATAATAATAAGATGATCGGCAGATAATGAGCCACGAATACCGAAATATGCAAAATTATCAAAGGGAAACATTTTTCCCTGTGGTCCATAACTGGCATATGTATTGTAGTGTTCCTATAATGTTGTACTCTATCATAATCAATTGTTTTCGTGTATTTTTGTTATATTTACAGTAATTTTTTTACAAAAATGCCTAAAAGAAGGTGTAGGGAATTTCATATTCATGATGAAGAAAAAATGCAGTTGTTGATGTATGGATAATAGTGGCAGAAAAAAATACTTCCAGCTATATGAAGAAGACCAGCAGTTTATTGCGCAAGATAGAAAAAATGGGGTCACTGTCGTTGAAATTGAAGATTCTTTTTTTATATGCCACAAAAGTGGCAAACAAGCATACGAACTGCCTGATGGTAAGCAGTCACCGTAGCCTATTGACGCTTGCAACACCGGGGGTATCACTCGCGCGTTTCCGACCCTGTAAAAGTGGAGCTTTGAAGACCTTACTTACCGTAGGAACACAACATGGCCGAGACCAATGTAATTTAGCTACGATCTGCTGTCACATGTCCAGAAGTGGTCATGTGGTACAACAAATAAATGGGAGGTGTGGACCTCATGGACTAGTGTAAAGCATGATGTGCAACGTCCACCTGTGCTTCACAACTAAGCAAAATTGTTTTGCAAAATATCATGATTGGATCTTCTTTATTATTATTATATTTCCTTATCATTTTAGTTCTAATTTTCATGTCATAAAGCAAAGAATAAAATACTTATATAACAAATCATAGGTACTATTATTTTAGTTACCCTTATGGCCCACAGGGAAAAATATTTCCCATGAAATTACAAAAAAACTGTACAGTCTGCTTTATTTTCGTGGTGATATTTCATTATTTTACACCTATATCAGCTAAAAAAATTAGTTGCATACTTATATTTCGTCTTGGATATCTAATGGTCCTGTAAGGGTTAAGTATGTACGTCTCAGGCAACGTGATCAATGCGGTTGCAACAGCGTATTTGAGTGTGTGTGTGTGTCAATCTAATGTGACTTCCTTTAGGCGCGGATTGAAAATTCTAAAGGAGTACCTAAAATAGTAAGAGAGCATATCGTCAGCAAGCCAGCAGAGGGCTAAAAGAGCATAGGTATTTTAAAAAAACCCATACGGTTACAGAAATACCGTCGCGCACAAAAAGATTTGGCAGCTACTTACTTGTGTCGTAAACGTGGGACGCGTTGAAATTTATTTATCAATATTACCTATTCATATTATACTATTCAATAAAATGGTTTCTGTAAAATTAATCTACTCTACTACCATTTCGGAAACAAGAGCAAAATGACCACTGGTAAAAGAAATGGCGAAAGAAAACCAGTTACGGCCTTTTTTGTCATTAAAAAATATATCGTAGGTAATTTCTTTTTTTTTTCAACATACAATTTAAAACTAGGTACATACAACATTACGTACGCGGAATGTCAATAAATAGTGCCATTAATTTGTCTTACGAAGAGAATTATAATAGTATAAAAGAAAAATAAATATGAAAAATTTAGTTGGGAATCGGACTATTTTAGACTCCGTTATTTACAATCAAAGGTCAACATAATGTGGTAAAAGTAAGCAAATATGGGTGCGAAATGTTAATTTGTTCAAATATTCCATACAGTTCTGATCTTTACTACATAGGTAATAATGTTGACAGTTGTGTGAATGTAGTACAGTGCCACAAACTTATCCATGGCGGTGGCTAAAACTAGAACTAATGAATACGCCTTGAATATCTTGACAATTACCTTCAATAGCTTCGACCCTAGCGCCGCCGCCATCGGCATAAATAAGTTTGTGGCGCTGTAATGAGAGAGTCACATAATGGTGTTGTCATGGGGAATAAATCACCACGCCCATGTGAAATTTCACAAATGTTTCGGACATTTGGCGTTAATCTTTAATGGAGTTAAGTGCGTAATATTTTTATAGCATTGATCTCCTTGAATTGTTGTTGCCTAGCACAAATGTACTTCATTGAAAACACAAAATTTAACGATTCCTTTTCTTCTCTGTGACATTAATTTTCTTCGCATATCATTCATTGCCTGACTCGCCCCTACCACAATCTAGGGAGGCAGAACTGGGTTCCATTTGCTAATCTATACTAATGTTACAAATAGGAAAGATTTGATTGTTTGACTCCGAAACAACTGGATCGATTTCGGGACAAGCCCACCACACATTCCCACCACTGTGTCTCCTGTGTAGCCAGGATCAACAACGGCGACCTCAGATAGACAATAAGCAATGAAGCTTATTGACGTCCCGGGGAAGAAAACTACAGCTGTCTTGGAACTCACAACGAATTTAATCAGAAAGAAGATAGTCGGAATAGGAAGTATTGAAAGGACTGGAGTCTGGAACTGGATCGATTTGAAAAATTCTTTCACCGTTGGAAAGCTACCCCGGGTGACACAGGCTACATTATATTACCAATTGGGATCTTTCGTAAAACGCGTGCGAAGCCGGGGCGGTCTGCTAGTATTCTATAAAGATCCTGGGTCTACTCATGCCTCTGTGCCCTTCACAATATCATAAGTTTGTACTCAGTACACAAAATAACCTCAAATATGATGACATAATACTGATTAGGTTTGCAAACAAATAAAAACAATTAGGAACACTTTCGTAGATTACTATACGTACAATAAACATCGTTATTGACACAAAAGATTAACTCATACGACACTATGCTCACACGAAAATAGACTTTACGTAACACCAATTCAGTCAGTGGTTCGCCCTAAGATCGTTAGGGCGGTCGAATCAGGAAACTATGTCAGCCTTACCCCACCTGACTTCAATTGAAATGAAAATCGCGAATGTCAGTCTTACCCCACCTGACCTTGATTGAAATTAAAATTGCTATTTAGAGTTCCATTAAGTAATAAATCAGCAGGTTTTATTTAAAATTCTATAAACATAAACGACAAAGTTTTCTGTATCAAATCATCAAAAATAAATCTTTTTTTTACACAATTTACACGTACATGCTTACGTACTTGTAATTTAGGTACAAGACAATGAATATACATATTTAATTAAAGGAACATATTTAAAAGAAATAAAACTCAACTACTATTTACAAATAAAAAACTATAATATACATATTATTATAAATATGTACTTGTAATATTATAGAAAACATCCAGACTCAAGAACAAACACAAGTGCCATCACATATTGCCCCGGGAAACTTATCCGCGGCTGCGCAGGAACTTGGAAAAATATAGCCTTTGAAATATAGAAGCATTGACTCTTAAGTACAAGACTACACACACATACAACACAAGCACAATTCTCACAAGATTAGTGAAACCTTCGAAATTTCACTTACTATAATCAATTGTTAGCGTTTCTACGAATCGCACAATACTATTTGTATTGTGTATACAACAATCGTTTGCTATATACCAAAGGTAGGGTGCATGTTTTTATAACTATCAGCCCACCCCGGTTTGGGTCACCATGGGTTTTAGTAAGGGTTCCTCAGGCGGTTCAAGGTCGTGGTCAAGAGAAAATGTCAATATTTTTCCCATGGGAATCTCTTTATCCCGTGCGAAAAAAAGTAGTCTATGTCACTCTCCAGACTTTAAACTATCCCCAATAAAAAAATCATATCAATCCGTTCATTACTTTCGACGTAAAGGGAGGACAAACAAACAAACAATTTCACATTTTGAAAGAAAGACAGAAAGAAAATACATTTATTCTGTACAGCACATGAGACACATTTTATAATATTAATATAGTGTAGCTTTGCAACTGTGAAAGAATTTTTCAAATCGTTCTAATAGTTTCGGAGTCAATTCAATGCAAACAAAACAATTTTTTACACTTGCAATGGTGCGTTTAAAAGTAAAAAAAAAACAAACAACATTAATTTTCAGTAAAACCGAAACAATAGAATGGAAAACACGTTTGGAAAACACCATGGAAGTTTTTTGGTGTTGCATAAAATATATTGTGTAGAAACGTCAATGTACTGAATCTGCTATAGCTAATTAATTTGTGTACGGATAGCAAAAAAATATGTATTTCTAACTAGCGAACGCACACGGTTTTACTCGGGCAATCAGATATTCTCGTTCTCCAGGATCCATTATAAACAAATAAATAAACTGTACACAATACACAATGTCCCAAAGTAAGTTAGGAATAACCTCCTTGTCTTATGGTTATCATACAACGGATATTATATTATTGTAAATATATACTTACTAGCCTCCCCGCGGCTCCGCTCGTTAATTTTATGACATAGATCTCGTTTGACAACAAAACAACCCATAGTGCGACTTGTGGCGCCATCTGTTGGCCGATACAGCGCCCTCTACAGTAGAAAAATTATTTCCCCATTGGAACGACATACTTTCACGGGGGAAAAAAAGCCTATGTTGGGCTCTGTACGTCTGACTATATGTATGCAAATTTTCATAATGATCGGCTGCATAGTCAAGCCGTGAAGGAATAACAAACAAACAAACTCACTTTATAATATTAGTAAGGAAGTAAGGATTTTAATACATAGAACACAACCAGACTCGAGAACTAAACATAAATGCCACACCGAAATGTTCTGACAGAATCTTTCCTATATTCTTATACCACATTTTATCATACACCACATTTTATTCCACACTTTCTATCAAAAATAAAACATAAAACCAAAGTCGTGTATATATTATCGAGAATTCTCAGTAAACAAACATATTTGAGGTTATTCTGTATCGTTGAAAACAGGTAAAAGCATTGATAATATTTATCCATAGTCAATAACTTAGATGTACGAAGATTTTTAAAAATATACTGTACACTAGGTACTTTAATCATCGGAAACCGTCAGATAATGCGATGACTTGAAAAGTTAATTTTTCGTTTATAATCTGGTAAATGAGGAGATGACTTTTCATCCGGTTGTCCGCTTGCCTGTTTGCCTTCCGTTTGGCATTAAAAAATCTTAGCAATAAACTCATTTCATCTTTTTGATTAGACATAAACACAGTAAATATCCAGATAATGAATTCTAGCCGCAAATTATAATTCCTGATTCTCTAACCAAACTAAAATTCTTAGGCGAGCAACGAACTTACATTGGCAACTCACGTTTGCCACACCCAGACTTTAGGCTAATATTTGCAATTCATAAAAAAATTGTGAATATTAACTTGTAGAAGTAAGATCCCTAGACGTTATTTACACACTACTCTTAAATGCAATGTATAAAGACTTCTGTTCCCGCCGTGCCTTCTCTTCCAAGGCAAGACGGGAATAAAACCTCCGCACTCTACACCGCGCGCTGCTACGAAACAGTAATGCATCCGAAAAATTATCGCGAAGCTGTTTTGTAAAATAGCATAATATTATTTATTTCGCTAACATATCCTACAGTCTATAACAGTTTTATCATTTTAACTTTACTGAGAACGTCGGCGCCGAACCATCCGATAAGAAAGGATTTTTCGAAATTCCCACGGGAAAATACACGTAAACGAACGCAGACGCAGAGCTCGCTTTTTGGGAGTTGTGAGAATACAAGACGCGCGGAGGGCGTTTGCTATGAGTATTATGAAACCCCCTCAAATTCATTTGCGTGTGTCCTGCTTTCCCTTGCGAATTTTTTTTTATTTTTATCAGATGCCTACGTCATACAACGAACCCTTCAAATTTCAGGTCTCTGCGGTTTTAGGCTGTATGTTGATCTATCAGTCCATCCTTTATGACAAAGTATTTTAGATATCTCGGTATATATTGCGTGCTTAAAAACATTTGCGTGTATCGATGTAAGTCATCTATTGAGAATGGCGTTATGGGTTTTGTTTTTACTTTTTACAATACCATTGAACTAAATTCTATTCACGCCATTATAGAAAATAATCACTGAATTGTCTTTTTTTGCTATCTTTATATCTCTTTTCAATCATAAAGATGAGAAAAATAAGACGTTCAATTAATGTGTTTTCTTTTTAATTAAAAAGCAATTCGGTGGCATTTTGTTTCTTTGTTTATATATTTAGAATAAGGACATTGATATTTTGGTTTAAAAAGCTAAAACACGAACGCAATCACAGTGAAAGAAGAAATATAATTATTTTGTTACCGAGTGTCAAAAAATAGAAGAGGCATTGTAAGCTGTGTCACGCCACGCAGAAGGCTCTTGTATTATTTCAAACCAAATAACAAAATTCATTTTTTCCATTTCATATGCGTCGTGTGTATTATAATTATTAACTTGCTGAAATGTAGTATCTAGAAGATCTTATTAAGTAATTATGAAGTAGTATTGGGGAGTACCCAGCCCCCTTACTCTTGAAGATAATTCCGCACGATCGCCATTGGATTGTTAATTTTAGGTACTCTTTACAGTTAAACTAGCGCTAACTAAATACTAAACTAAATGAAATCGGATTGTGTGCTAACCAAATAATTAGTAAATTATAAAATTTCAATGGTACGAATTAGGATTTGCTGTTATTTTTGCATTTGAAATTATACAGAATTGAAATTAAAATCGCGATTGCTATGCAGAGTTACATAGTAGGTAAAGCCAGGCGGCTTATGTACTGGATCGTATGCCTAGAGATGGGATGGAATGCTTAGAGATTCTGTACAATTTTTATATGAAAAAAGTATTATGAAAATAGAAAATAGGTAGTATATTATTATTGAGAAACCGGGGTGTAGATTTTTGTCTCCCAAAGGTTCAATACCTAAATGATACTTGTAAAATCTTAGTTTTTTTTCGATTACAACTACGTAATTTTACCATTAGGAAAATAATAACAAGGAAATTAAAAATGACCTTGTTTATAAAATAATTAAGAGTTTATTAATGGTTAAGTTTTGACAATCAAGTTTACCAAAACACAAAGAAGTTAAGATAATAGTTAGATAATTGTCTGCAGACATAAAAACTCTCGATTTATACCCACAATGTTGTGTTTTGTCGTTCTACTAAGATTCTTATCAAAATCAGAGCAAGGCCTAGTCATTGTTTATAATAGTTACTTTGATACAGTGACAATTAAGTTATAACAATAAAAAAAATGTATATCATTGCGTTTAAAAAAACATGATTTGCAAAATATAGTGAAAATAGTAATTGACATGAATTTTTACTACTTTATTATTTAATCAGCATAAAATATCACAACTTGCATTTAAGAGAGGTAGGGCACAGCGGATAATCCGGAGGCTTACCATCAGGCCGACCGTAGGTACCGTTTGACCGTTTGTCACCTGTGTGGTATAAAAAAAAATACGTGTGGCACTCGGGGACTGCCGCGGTAAAGCTATTGCATAGCATTTTTTATAGGAAGAGGGAATAGCGGTAATAACTCGTTAAAATCTGCGTATTGAATTTTAAAATATAACACTGGTCAACAGAGTCCTCTATGAGGGAATAGTATTAAATATCGGTTATATTTTGTATGCATTCAATTGCGTTAAATTTTGAGTCTTATTTTGTTCGATTGAGGTTGAATTCTGTTTATTAATTTTATCGGTGTTATGTTAAGTTTTATTCGTTACGGAATTTCTTGATTCGGTCGCCGCGCTCAAGCTCGCGTTAAAAGCTATGCAATAGCTTAAAAATTTAAAGAATTGCGTGAATTTTCATATTGCTACAAATTGTTGAACTTGGAGTAATCGTCGTTTATTATGTCATATCCTTACCGATACAATTTAATTCATTGTTCCATGTTCACTAATACAGGATAAACGTGGTTCAGATTGCTGTTGTCATTTAGATTTTTTAAAGGTATAATGGATCATAAATTAAGCAATGTTTTCTAACATTTTCCTTGTTTGGGATTATGTTTGAAGAAAAATATTACCTTATTTTTTTTAGGAAATCGTTTTTAATTTCAAAAATTTAAAAGAAATTGAATTTTTGAAACGTAGACATTTAGGCTCAAGATAATCCAAGGTTTAACTAAAACTTGTTTTGTCACTTTCGATCTTCATTTAATTCTCCTCAACAATTACAGTGAAACCTTGGTTTGTATTTTTTAATTATAAAGGAGAATGTGCCCTCGAGAGCTCAGAAGAGTTTTGTTTTGATTTTTATATCACCGGTATTTTATAAGCTTTTATTTAGTTTTGACGACCTCCGTGGCGTAATGGTTACCATGCCGGCCCGTCACCCAGGAGATCCTGGATTCGAATCCCGGTCGGGTCGTGATAAAAAATAAACTTTTTCTGATGTTTATCTATTATGTGTATTTGTTATAAAATATAGTATCGTTTTGAGTTAGTATCCCATAACACAAATCTCGAACTTACTTTGGGACTAACTCAATCTGGGTGATTTGTTCCTCAAGTTTCACTTGTCTGATGATTGTCAAATCATACAAAACTTGCAAGTTTTTGATCAATTTCCCGGTTATTTAAATATATTTTTTTCAATTTCAGGACGCAGACACTGTTGAAAAGCTGAACGAGAGCGGCGAATTGAGGAAAATGCTGAAACCTTACAAGGTAATTGAATAATTTATTTTCAAATTCCAATCCATTTCCTTCAACCAAGCGATATTAAATAAATAAATTCCGTTTATTCAGCAAAAAATTACAAACACACAAAGCATTTAAAAACAAACAATATGACAAACAGGAAAAAAATATGCTGAAACGGTGTATTACAGTTAAGGCTCTATATTAACTACTGGAATCTGTGATTTTTGGTATTTTTTTCATTATATAATTCCATAAGAACTAAACTAATTTTTTTTATTAAAATAAAAAGTGTATATAATATGAAAATGAATATCTATAAATTATTTTATACTAGCTTTTTCTACGCGGCTTCGCTGACTTCGCTCGCGTTAATTTTATGTCATAGATCTCGTTTGACAACAAAACAACCCATAGCGCGACTTGTGGCGCCATCTGTTGGCCGATAGCCCATCCCATACAGCGCCCTCTATAGTAGAAAAAATATTTTCCCATTGGAATGACATACTTTCATGGGATAAAAAGTAGCCTATGTTGGGCTCCGTACCCCTGACAATATGTATACAAATTTTCATAACGATTGGCTGCTTAGTCAAGCCGTGAAGGAATAACAAACAAACAAACTCACTTTCTCAGTAATATTAGTATGATGAATATTAAAAAAAGTGTCAAAGTAACCAGATTTTTTGTTTTATTTTTATTTAGATTTGTAGAAGAAAATTTTTATACCATTTGCGTTTTTTTTTATACACACACACCGGTCATGGTTGCAAAGGAAACCGAATTCCCACCAGCAGTAAAGAAAAACTTCCAGTAACAATATCACATAAGTGTCGGAAGCCCTTACCAAATGGATTGATAAACAAGGCAAACAAATTGAATAGATCCCTAACAAATAGATACAGTGTTTTCCTTAAACGTTCCACGTGTATGTAGTAAATACACGAGTTTTATGTTCGTACACCTTTACTATGAGTTGTATGTACAGGCAGCCAATGAGAGAAGTGAGCAGTAAGCATCTTTTATAACAATCATTAAACGATTGTGTTAACGAGACGTCGCCTTACATCATGTATTGCACTGTCTCCCTTACTCAGCCGTTCTTGTTTTGTTTTAAGCGGTCATGGTTGGGGCCCGGCCGTAACTACGATTTAAGTTTTCTTGTATCTCGAATTTTTATTTTATCAATTCAATAGTATTAATTTTTACCTGGTGTTTAATTACCAAGTTTCATAACGAGATGCTTACATTAATAGCATAAAAATCTTTGTTCTTAGTTCTCTACTCTGGTCAGCTCTTTCGTTGGTTGACTGTACGTACAGTGCCTCTAGCGGTCCCTTCATGAACTACAGTTTATATTTACGCCGTTGTTTTCGAGTTTCGATTGGATATCGTTCATGTTAGGGTAATGTGGTGATCAGCTTGTACAGAAGCTGCGACATAAAATTGTGACGCAGAAAACTGCGATACTAATGTCTGTGATGCGAACTCATACGGCGAGGAGTAAACTCTTGAAGACTTGTGAATCTTGCAAATTAATTCGCAAGCTCTGCGATGCGTCGTGCGTTGTCGTATATTTTTACAAAACGCATCGCAGTTTAACGATTTGAGTAAATTAATTGCTTAGGTAACCCGAACCGTGGAAGAGAGGTGCTTTGCCGCTCGAATTCGCATCGCAGGACTTGTGTCTCAGTTTTCTGCGTTTATCGCAGTATTACAATCAAAATACGCGCGTCATCTGCTTTTCGTCGCTCGCCGCCTTGAAAATAACAATTTTCTTGTAATTCACTATACTTTTATATGTAAAAGAAAATAAACTACGTTTTATAAGTACTACCTCCATTTCGGAAACAAGCAAAATGTGTGTGTGTGAATAGGCACATCTCCACTATATCTATTTCGGGTACGGATAAGTGTGATTTGTCTAAATTACCTAGCAACACGATCATCATCCATCAATGTTACGACACTGCAAACATTAACTTTGTTTGTGTGAGGCGGCCACATGTGTCCATTGCCCAAATTGAACATTGAAATTTCGCTGTTACCATGTAGTTTATATTTATATTTAACTATATTACGTCATTATTATATTATCCCAAAACCCCAAAACTTTGAATGACTTTGTAAAGGAGTTTTTAAAGGTCATTTCATAACATCTGTACGAGGGGCTCGAAGACGTCACTGTGTGTCGCACTCTAATATGAACACGCAAGTTAAGCGATGTCGACCCTAGCTAGCGTTTGGATGGGTTTCCTTATCTCGAGCTTCTGCGTGCTTCGGAGGGCACGTTAAAGATAGATGAATAGAATAGGTACGCTTTATTTTGCTATACGCATACAAAACCGTATCTGCCACATAAAATTTAAAAAAAAACTTTGTAAGTTTGTTAGACAACTTCAATTTATACTAGTAATTATAAGAGGAAAGATTCGTATTTTTGTGTGTGTGTGTATGTATGTTTGTAATGAATAAACTCCGAAACTACTGGACCAATTTTTAAAATTGTTTCACCGTTAAGAAGTTACATTACCCGTGGGTAACATAGGATATATATTTATTCAAAATGGTCTGCTAGTTTTAAATTTTGTACAAGTGCGAGTCGGACTCGCCCACCGAGGGTTCCGTACGTAGAAGTTATAATAATGCAGGAATCGACTCGCGCAGTTTTATCCGAGCAACTTGGATTTGTTGAGTATGGGAGATGAAAATCAATTTAATTAATGAAGGCCAATACTTAAATGAAGGAATATGGTATACAATAAATATTTCAAACAAATGATTATTGTTGCGTTTATAGTGCATGTCATTACTTTTTATTATAATGAAAAGTTCGACGCACTAAAAAGTTTCTATGAAAATAATTCGCAAAATATATATTATATTGAAATATGTAAAATTTTAAAATCTTTTCAATACAATTCAAAGCAGTTCAATGATTTGTTTTCAATAACTTGACATGCCACTAAAACCTTCAAAACTTTTTAAGTTCAGGACTTTTAAGTTTAAGAAATAGCTTTTCTGTTCTATTCCATTTGCATATCTATTGTGATGGAACCAAATTAAGTTTAAATTAAATTTCTATTGATCGAACGCGTCAAACTGAATAAGCGCGTTAAGCATCAAGGCATCTAGGTAGTGTTATCTCTATGTTTTGGATGACTTCTTGCTAGTGACAACTTCCGCATAACTGGTGACCGTCAGGTAGACGATTTCTGACAATCATGCCATAAGGACTGTCTGTCATCACACACAAACAGTCGAAACCGACGGCTTAGAGAGAGTCATCATATCAACCCATAATCATCCCACTGCTGGGATACGGGTCTCCCTTCAATCGAAGGTGATTAGAGCGTACTCTGCCACGCTGCTCCATTGCGGATTGGCAGAGTAGTGAGAGTATAATATTGTAATGATTGTTAAGGAGAGTCCTTTCAACTGATTAAATTCGTTGTGAGTTCCAAGACAGCTGTAGTTTTCTCCCCCGGGACGTCAATAAGCTTCATTGCTTATTGCCTATCTGAGATCGCCGTTGTTGATCCTGGCTACACAGGAGACACATCGGTGGGAATGTGTGGTGGGCTATTGTAACGATCAAAATGAAATAATTATGGAATAATTTTGTTTATACATAAAATAATAAGCACTTTAAATTAAAATATAAATAACTTCGAGCGGGTTTTACTAAGGATCCCTAATTTTTTTGAAAATAGAATATAGCCTATGTTACCCGGGGTTAATGTACCTTTCCAACGGTGAAAGAATTTTTGATATCGGTTCAGTACTTTTTAAATTTATTCATTACAAATATACACACACATTCACACAAAAATACATATCTTTCCTCTTTATAATATTAGTATAGATAAAGATTATAGTAATCCCACACATTCACACTTCACCTGTGAACTATATTTATTTATTTATTTACTTGAATCGTCAACATCACATATATGTATTATCTTAACATTAAACACCTTGTATTATTATGAATTGACTCTTATATATATGACAATTATAGATGATCACACATTATTGTTATGATGCATGCATATCGTTAATTTAATTTATCTTTTGCTATAACCGATTATGTGATATTAATACTACAAAGCAACAATTATTATCATTAAAACAAATTTTTGTTTTTACGTGAAAAAATATCAGTCATTTTATCCATCCGTCCAAACTGACACGTCATAAAGTTACTCTTATTCCACTGTCATACTCATAACCAAAGTTTCGTAAACAGTTATGAAATAAGTTTGGGTATAACTTATTTCACATTTACAGTTATGAAATATAAATTTTTTTTTCGCTGTTTCGTAACTAGTTTCTGAAAGAAGATTTTTTTTCCACTTCCGTAATTATTTAGTGGCATTGAATTATTATTTTTTCTCTTTTTACAGAGTCCAGACGCATGCAACACTTGCCAGATGTGCGGTGGTTTCCGTCTACTTCCGTGCAGAATCTGCAACGGTTCCAAAAAGAGCCTTCACAGGAATCATTTTACGGCAGAATTCGTTGCACTGAAGTGCATGAACTGCGATGAAGTCGGGTTAGTTAGATGTGAAGCCTGCTCTTGAAGTTGAAGTTGAATTATGAAGGACAATAAATTGTGGTTATATTAATTAAGTTATATATTTACAAAATGTTTATTTAAGTATGTTTATCTGTAAAAATAGTACAAGCTACCAGATGGCGTTGTCTAATTTGTACTCTACATGTGCTAACAAAATCTATCATTTTTATTATTCGTTAGAAAATGCGAATTTATTTAGGATGTCCTTGAGACCAGTTCAATAAACCTGATAAATATCTGTTATATACTCAATAGTGTTTAATAAAAATAATTTCAGTCGAGTCTCAATCTTATTTGCCACGCTCTATTCATATTTACATGAGCGAGATAGCATGTACAATCGAAAATTTTACAAATAATTAAATGTCTGTTTGTTTAAACTGTATTCTTTCTCCATAAGGAAAAGTAAAATATTCTAAGGTTAAACAAATCAATGAAGCGTATTTTCATTTTTATATGAAAAATCTCAGTAAATATTACGTATGATCTTTGCTCGAAAAATAACGATGTTTATGTAGGCTCATTAAAAATGTTCAGCCTGTATATGAAAGGACATGTTTTATTAGGGTGTATCTAGATTATACTAAAAGTTGTATAACTTATACATGTTAATATTGTTATATAACATTGCAACATGTTTTATAATTATGTTGCAACATGTTTTATAATTATGTTATCTGTCTACTAATCTGGAGACATCTTTCTTTTACGATTACTAATACTAAACCGAAAGGCGAATATCATCTCTCTATGAACTAATTAGTAAACTTACATGTATTTGTTTTTTTTGTGTGAATAATAATATTTGTATTATTGTATATTTTTAATCTATATTTTTGTATGGGCATTTTGGTATCTTACTAAATATTTAATAGCTATTTTATAATATCACGGGTGCTTAAAAATGAAGTAAATTTTACTCCACAGAAGAACTTGGCTATTTTTGTTACGCTAAAATGTCATTTCGGTCCTGTAAAACTGTTATTCTTACATTTATTTGACGTGTAAAAAACTGTTTTTTGACGATTGTTTCATTATTATATCTAAAAGCTCAAATAAATCAACTTTCTGTGATCAGTGACAATTATGATTCAGATGAAATTTGTGCCAACAAAAAGACTAAACAATTATAAATAATTTGTAAATAATAAAAAGAAATTATTATTTTCGTTCTTTGCTTAGGGCATAGAATTTGTGTGTATACATTATTTTTAACATAGAATTTTCTAAAACGAATTTCTTCAATTGAACTTCCAAACAAGAAATGTTAAAGAAAAATGGAATTATATCCAATTAATTCCGGTAATACAGTAAAAAGTCTTCAAATAAGGAAAATTAAGAAAATAAATTATGAGATGTTTGAATAGAACGGGAATTGAATAAATCTCTTAACGTTTGTTCCTGCCAGTACATTTTTTGTCGTAGATATTCGTCAATAGATATTAAGGTAACAAAGATAGTTTTTTCTAATAAATTTAAATCTCTTAATGGTTTCCTACCAATACCTTCTATTTATTAAAAAAAAAAATCATCGTAGTAGTATTTTCATAGATAACAAACATTGTATATTTTTTTATTACAATCATGAATGCGGTCATAAATCTTAATTAGGTGCATGTACCTTATTTTATTGGACTCATGTGGTTTAATGAGTCACACGATCACCATAAAAATTTTGTTCTTTTTTGTGCATGATTGTATTTTCTTAGATTAGAAATATGTATAAAATAGAGAATAAAGAATGTTTAAAATACGTATTTTATTCAAAAAAATATGCCATAAATTGAATGCAATAATTTTTCATTAATATATTTTTTTACAAATTGTTAATTTTAGTTTTTTTATTTGTTTTTTTTTTGTAACGAATGGTAGATGTAATTTCTAAATTAGTTTTTATAAAAAAATGTATCACAATGAAATAAAATAAGTTTTTGGTATTAATGTTATTTTTATAAGCCTCTTGGCTGTTATCAAGTTGTGATAGTATTAATGTTGTAAAGCAATAGATATTTAAATTAATTTTTAAGCTCCGAATGCCTCTATTGTCTGCATGTAGTAGTATTGTAAATAATTTTGTTTTAATAAATAACATTATAAATAAAATAAAATTTTTTTTTTTCAGTTTACAGACCTATGGTATGGACATAGTTCGGAATCTGCAGAAATACTAGTACTTACTTATCTTGATATAATCGAAATAATAAATATAGTACATTTTATAATAGTTTATAAATATGAGTAAAATAAATCTTATCCATTTCTGTGCTTAGTCAAATAGGTTAATTTCTAACTAATCTTTGTAAAAGAACACCCTGAATTTTATGTCAAAGCATCGCAAAAATATCCTCGGAATACCAGGAATCGAAACAGGTTGGTCCTGGATTGTGTACCGAAATCAACCCTATATAAAAATAATTGTATAGCTATGCATGTCACCATTTTCAATAAAATTCCGAGCGAAATCAAAATGCTAAATGTTAAAGATTTTAAACTAAAATTATTTCAATGGTTAAATAATAAGACATTCTATAGTGTTGCTGAATACTTAAATCATAGTTAACACGCAGCTTCTCTGAGTGTGTAATTAATTGTACAATGTTCAAATAAATTATGATATTTAATGTTTTAGAGTCCGAACATACATTGCATGTCATGTTTTGGCGAAGCATGCTTGTTCTTATTTTTACTGTTAACAACCTATTTACACCGTGTTTTTTGCAATGAATAAATGAATTATGAATTATGAATTATGAACGTTGTTGACACGACGATAGGCGAATGAAGCCGATCGCATGTCGCAGCGTTCAATTTTGGCTACAAAACGCGTGTCACTAAAGAAGTCGCGAACAAACCAAGTGCAGATTTTAAAACTGTATTACACGATTTCATATTTTTTTAATATTAAAAAACCCGGTCCGTTCGATACGACCCTATTGAAGATCACTTCATTATTGTCAAAGGTCATAATAATAAAATTTGAACTTTCCAGGAAGTAATAGAGATTTGTTCGAGAGAGCATTTTCAGTACAACCACTAGGGAATACACAGACACACCCTCACTCACACACGCATAGCCTGCACTCCCAGGCCCAGACGGGACGAGCCCGCCAAACGAGCGGGACAAACATATACATCTGTTAAGTTAGAAAAGGATAGACAGGTGATATTGACCTTGCGCGGAATGACGTCATTCGCGACCTAGCTGCAACTTCGGTCCTTGTATCCACGCTGTATTTATCAATGTGTGCGTGAACCAGACCCTGAAAATGTATGTGTTTGTGAATTTTACTCATCTATGCGTGCATGTGTGTGTCCATCGTTTGTTTGATGTGTATTTACAGTACGTGCAACAGGGTTTTGTGTATGTGTTTGTGACATTGATTTCTCGTAGCCTGTAAGCAACAGGCGGGTTGTTCAGGGTATTGTGTAGGTAAGCTGTAAGCTCATTATTGCATATAATAAAGCTTGTTTCTCGTGCAATTTAATATAGGTTGTATACCGTAAAGTCTGTTACTAATATTACTAATTGGCCATCTTTACCCTCACTGCTGAACAAAAGCCTCTTTTCCTCCAGTTATTTTGATTTGTTATTCCTTTCAAAAGTTCTCCTTTCAATGCTTTCATTCTAATTAAATTCGAGAGTTCCAAGACAGCTGCAGTTTTGATCGCGTACTGCGCGGTTTCAGAGGAGTTTCCTCCCGCGAACGCTGAAGCCTGTGGAATGAGATCCCTGCCGAGGTCTTTCCTTTAGACTACGATATGGGATTCTTCAAAAGGGGCATTAAAAGATTTTCACAGAGTCGGCAACGCGCGAGTGATGCTCCCGGTTTTGCAAGCGTCCATAGGCTACGGTGAGCGCTTACCATCAGGCGGGCTATAAAAAAGTTTCTCGCCTGGGACGTCAATAAGCTTCATTGCTTTTCGCCGTTGTTGATCCTGGGCGTACAGGAGACACAGCGTGTGTGGTGGGCTTGCCCCGATATTCTTTTGAAATTGGTCAAAATCTTCACAAATTTCGTAAGTTTATTAATTATGTAAACATAAATACGCTTATGACAAACTTAATAATGAAATTCAGCTCCACGGCTTCGTTTTGCATCTTACTTAATAAAACTTTGCAAAATATACATATAGTATGGTTTTATTTTTTCACATCATTTATTTTTTCCCCACTTCGATTGAAGGGAGAACCCAGACCGACCCCTGCAATGGGATGATTAAGAGTTAATAATAATATGATGATGATAAAATAATTTAAAAACAAGATTCAAAATAAATAAAAACTTTTTTTGTAAATAACTGTTATTATAGCTATGTATTAACCCGAAAGAGCCCACACTATTAATAAAAAAATAATTTTAGATTTTTGTTATGATGATTTTTGTTTTTTTTGCATAGTAGAAAAACAAGCCGACATCTGATGGATGCCTGATGGTAAGCAATCGCCGCCGCTCCCCGACCGACACCGAGAGACACCGCTCGCTGTAATATAAAAGTGGTTGAAATAAGAGCTGGCTGTACACTGTAGCCTTAAATTATGGCTGTAGCAATTTATAATGACGGGAATGAAAACTAGATGGCGCTACTAGCATTATGAGCTCTGAAAAGCGGTTCAGTTTATTATTGCATGTGTAGCATAAAATGACTAGGTACAATAGTTTTTTTTAATGATAGTCAGAAATTACAAATTATGTATATGTCGTAGTTTTTTTTATTTTTATATATACAATATTCCGATCAGAATTTATTATTTTGACTTAGTGTATACCTACATATCGTCTGATATGGAGGTATGATATGAAAATACAATTCTAAAAGGCATGACCTATTTATATAAAAATATTTTGATTTTAAATTTAAATTTACGGAAAGTAAACCACTCTATCTCAAGTTAGATCACAAGTCTTTCAATTGATTAGTACTATGTATATTTTAAAAACTAGAATTTAGTAATATGCCTCACCAGGATTTGTACCAGGAAATTTATTTTCCACTAAGCTTTCACGGGTAATATAATACTAAATGTTATGAATTAATAACACGCTTTTCCGGTTAAATACACTATGCTGACAAGGTATTTTGAACACGGAACTTAGTAAGTGGCCCGCTTAAGTGAAATGAAGATTTACAACGCCCAAACTATGTACTCGAATGTTAAGATTTGATCCGCCTCCGTCTACAATTTCACACATCAGCCCATCGACATAAAATAGACAAGCTGCCCGGTACTGAGATTTTGCGGCATTGCGATGGTGCACATGCACACCACCACCCTTCAGTCAGTTGCGAGCGAGAGACAGAAGCAGTGGTGTCCAATTGACAAAAAACGATGTTAAATAAAAAAAATACAAAGGCGAATATTTTAGTATTATACGTCCAAACATGACACATATTTTACCTATAAAACTATTGTCAAAGTATACATTGAAATGTATCTGACAAGCGGAATGTTAGTTATGCGAGTTAATTCTCTAAAGCCATTAGCTCTCAACTTTTCCCGGACTATCAACTGCAAAGTAAAATACAGTTTCATTCGTATTTTCTAGAAAATGTAGAATATTTTCTAGAATCTAGAACCACTCGGTTTTGCGGACTCTTTTACCTTGCCCACGTGTAAGCGTTCTTATCGACCTCCACTTTTTATACAGAAACAAACAGATACTATCTTCCTATTTAGCAAATACTATTAGCTGATGCTCGTGGTTCAGCCGGGCTAACATGAAAAACGCGACAAAATTTTCTCGCTCCTCTCTGCCAATAGCGTATCTCGGTTATGTCTACAGTAGACAAAACAGGCATTGCTATTGGCGAAGAAGCTTTGTCGCGTGCGAGAAACTATCTCGAGTGTAAGCATGATAGGCAGGCAGGACTGGGGCCCGATTCTACTAACACAAATGCACCAATGGACTCTCAATGGTGTCTCAATCGTGTCTCAAAAGAATGCCGATAGTGTTTCAGGGGAATAGTTTTTGACATTTGTTATGGACTCAAACAATAACAATAGATACACTATCGGCATTCTTTTGAGACACGTTTGAGAGTCCATTGGTGCATTTGTTTAGTAGAATCGGGCCCCTGATAAGTTTTACAATTTTATTAGAGTAATTTCTCCCTTTTGAATTTTCACTGTATCAATTTCTGGAAACCGTTGAGCAGAAAGATCCTTCCAGACTTCTAAGCGAACAACAGCAGAAGCTACTTCATTTTATGTATTAGAGGATATTAATAATAATAATCATTTATTTCAAGCAGCTCAGTAAATACATTGGCTCATATTACAAATACCTTAACCTAAACATACATATTATTATATTTTATACTTAAAAACTACACTACACTACACTTTAGGGATTTTGGTGATTGTCCGCTCCCTGTACCGTCTGAAAACAATTCTCTCTGGCCAGAAATCTGGAAGAAAGAATATCTCCTTATATTTCGCTGGAAACCGGAGCACGTAGGACTCGAAGTTGGTCGTTCTCGTCGATTCCAGTCTCATCAGCGAAACGTTTACTTGTCCCAGATTCAGGATCTGTTCCTGGCAGCGCTCCTTGATGAATTGGCATATATCGTCTCCCTGTGTAGTATTATAGTAATTAATATGATTATTTTTATTATTACTATTATAGTTAATGAAGTTCTAAAATAAAAAATATTTAACTGGGAGTGACCATGGGAACATGTTTGCCATATGCGGCTCAAACGAATCAATTGATTTAAAATATAAATCGATGAGATATAAACATAAACCGATTACATATCACTTTTTTGCGGTAACACAAAACAATTTGTTATCACAAAAAGGTATAATAGGCTAATTCAAACACAATCGTTGAAATACACTGGAAATATTGTGCCAAGTAGGTATAGAACGGATCGTAGAAAGATGGGCAAAAATTGCAACCTTTTACACAAACTCTATGCACCTTTTGGGTACTGTATGGACGGAAATTATATTTTTGCTGAGGACCTAGAGTTATAATATTATTTTAATTAACTTTATTGACCACAATACATAAGTACTGACACAATAGGCGGACTTAATGCTGGATTGCATTCTCTACCAGTCAACCATTGGGAAGTGCAGAAATGTAATGTACCTAATCTAAAATTATATGTATTATGCAAAACTAACTAGTTGCTTGAACATCGCCCCATCACTCCTCATTTAATGAAGTGTATATAATTAATTATTTATGTTATTAATTTACATCGCAAATGGGAGCGGGATAGTGTGTTTAATTTGTAAAAATCACCTGATTTATTTGTCTGAATTTTGTAGCTGCAACACGGAATTTGTGTCTGTTGCCTGCAATCTACATTATATGAGTTCTTTCACTTCTTAATCCACTAAAAGATAATATTTAAGTTAACGATTTACTACTTAATTCTTTGTTATAGTTAAACAGTCTCATTCGTTAATATATTAATTTATTATTCCACGTTTTTCATCGTTGTTTATATTTTTTTGTTTGCTATTCAGGTCCCTCTACTTGGAAAGGGCCTCCTCTTTACGATTCCAAACAAACCTAGTATAATAATTATTTGTTTTAAATTTAATTAGGTAAAGTAGCGCTGTGCAATTTGGATTCCGTATTTCCGTAAGAATTCTCAGATCTTTTACAAAAAGGCTAACAGTTGAATTTAATGGGGCTTCTTCGTAACACTACCTAATAGCATAAGCAAACGGACATCCTGTAAATCTACGTAAAAAATTTCTATTGATATCACCCTAGAAAATACTTTCAGTTTGAAAAGTAAGGTAAGGACCACTGTCTATAGTAAGAAAACTATCCATGATCAAACTGTAATCCTAAAAAGGCCGTAGTCTCAACACGAACAATCTTTTACGACAGTTTCTGAATATATATTCAACAATTGAATCAAAACGAGGCTTTTCTATCGAAGGACAATAAAAGTGCCGTAAAGTGCACCGTAAGTACCTCTTTATGGCTTCTTTAAAAACCTTTGTCTTTTTATTATTGTATTTTTTTAAAGTTCTACGAACTTTATTTTGAAGCTTCTGAACTGTAGTTCTTTTTTTAAGTTCCTTCCGAAAATTCGGACCTTACATAAGATTAAATTTAGTCGAACTAATGTTTCAAATATTTTGAACGGAAAAGTGGGTCTTTGGTCTTTCCTAACTCAAGTTTCTTAGTAAACTTAACGGGACACCGTGTAACCATCACAATTTTACAAATAAAAGTTTACGAAAAGAGATCTCGACTAAGAGAGGTAGGGCACAGCGGATAATGCGCTCAAATCGAAGCAGCCCATCTGGGGAAGGACCTTCACCTTACAGAAGATCGTACCCAAAAATCATTGGTCTCGGCCATGTTGTGTTCCTACAGTGAGTAAGGTCTCCATAGCTCCACTTGGAAGGGTTGGCAACGCGTGAGTGATACCCCCGGTATTGCAAGCGTCTCTATGCTACGGTGACGGCTTACCATCAGGCCGACCGTATGCTTGTTTGCCACCTTTGTGGTATAAAAAAAAACTCTCATCCTATCTCTTTTCTCTCTATTCCCACCTTCCTTGTAGTAGGAAACGCATTGGTGTTACTGATAGGCGGCCGTAACTTCTTTCCAACACGTGGTCTTGCTTGTTTGTCTGCCGTAATGGCACAAAAAAGTACATATTAGATATTATTGGTCTTATCGGGACAAGCCCACCACACATTCCCACCACTGTGTCTCCTGTGTAGCCAGAATCAACAACGGCGACCTGAGATAGACAATAAGCAATGAAGCTTATTGACGTCCCGGGGAATAAACTACAGCTGTCTTGGAACTCACAACGAATTTAATCAGAAAGAATCAAAGAAGATAGTCGGAGTAGGAAGTATTGAAAGGATATTATTGGTCTTATCATTATTTCATCTAGATGTTCTTGTTCTTGTAAATTGTTGTTGAGAGAAAATAAAGATCACATTTATTACATTTTTTATATCAAATATGAGAACGTAATATTTTGCGTATTATTTTACGAACAAGCACTTTATGAATTTGTACATTATTATGCCAAAATGTTCTGAAGAAACAAATCCTAGTCCATGTTTGTTTATTTAGTATGTAATTTGTTTATGTTTCTAATTTTATGTTTATTATATGTTTAAAAAAATACTGACTTAAAATAATTAGCAATGATACGAACCTAAAGTAAAATAATAATTATTTTCATACTTTAAAACATAGAAATTGTGTGGGTAGTAGCCTCATTGGAACTAATCCTAAGGTTAAACAAAACTTTTTAAAAGTAATTTATAATTAAGGTTGTTGACCTAACACAGAAATCATTTATTTACATTACATTGTGACTTTTTCAAATTATTCATTCGAAATTAAAGATTTTAAAAAATATTTTAATTTAAAAAACAAAAATGATTTTGGAATAAGTCCTAATATTATATTTTTTTAAAGTAAACGCTCATATGACTGGCAGGTAAGAAGTTATAACTTCTTATAAAAGTAAAGTTATAATTATTAAGAATACTGGCTGATTAGACTTAAATGACAAAACTATGCATCGATAAAAATAAATTACAGACTTTGATTCTTTTTTAAAATTATAATGAATATTATGAGAATTATCAAGCATTTCATACGCTTCGTACTTAGGTACTCATCTTT
Organism: Endotricha flammealis; assembly: GCA_905163395.2. Lineage (NCBI taxonomy): Eukaryota > Metazoa > Arthropoda > Insecta > Lepidoptera > Pyralidae > Endotricha > Endotricha flammealis. The sequence continues at coordinate 9,477,766 of LR990871.1, forward strand.
GGTCTGTTTAAAATTCATAATAAAATTATTTTCATTGACTTGTGTTATGACTTTTCCTTTAATTTGTAGATATCCCTGCTATGGACAAGTTAATCGATCCGTCGTTAAGATAAGTCGGTGGCGTTCAGCAAATACTATAGAAGACTAATACCCACAGCTCTTGACGTTTCTCATACAATGACTTGGCAACCTCCGTTCACCTCATGCCGCCCTCATGCCGTAGGGGCGCTAGTGTCGCGTCTTGCCCGAATTCTTCCGAAGCTGTGGGTATTACTCACTCGTCTATAGTATTTGCGTTCAGGCAACTTGAAACCACTGGCCAATCAGCATTGGAGCGGCGTGGCAGAGCACGCTCTAATCCCGTTCGATTGAAGGGAAACCCGTATTCCTGCAGTGGGATGATAATGGATAGTACAGATTTGTCGGCAATCATAATTGTCTGCAATCTGTGCTACCATTTTGCAGTATTTAAATGCAAAAAGAACTCGTGATTCAACCGAGAAGTTTTGATACTAAGTAGTTTTACTTATTTGTTTTGCTTTCTCCTGTAAAATTATTTCGATTTTATGAACAAATCGGTATTTGAACGAAAGTAAAAGGTTTTGAGTCTATATTTATTTACGTTTGATTGATGTTTAGAACTGACTAGGGCAGAGCTAAATTTTTTGATCAATTGCGTCAACGCTCACAAGTAACATTTAAATAGTTTGACATTAAAAATACAAGTAAGAATTTGAGCAGAAAGGGCGCGAATTTGCCCTATATTTGTAGACGCAATGTACTGATGTTTAGTGTGTAGTGTGTTATATTACACTGGCCGTAAATAAAAAAACGCAACACGCACAGCACACACAATTTAAAAAAAAGATGGAGAAAAAAACAACGGAAACGAACCCCGACCACGTGACAATTGACAAGTTGACAGCCAAACTTGACATTGACTTCCTTCGTTCTGACAATGACATTATTGTCAATAACATCCGAGAAAACAGGGAATATTGCATTGATAAAAATCCATTTTTTATTGACATCCCTATAAATACATTACTCTACCGAATTGCGTGTCTTTCTAAACTGGCCAGTTAACTGTCGGAGGAAATAGACACCACGTTGTATCGAGTGCACACACCATTATCCACTGAGCTCTGCGTTAGTATATTTAATTGGAATTCAAGTATCAAGCTATGTTAGTCGATATTCACGTGGTAGGACAAAAATCTCCTATACATGTTGCAAACGAATTTGAATCTTATTGTAACGTTATAAAGGTTTTAATAAATGTAATGTGAGTTGGTATTTATCTTAGGTCTATTTTCAGTGACCTAATGAGCCGTGTTATGCGTAGATGAACTAGAGGGGAGTCCAGTATATTTTGTGCTTTCCCATGATTACGTTTCCACCGAAAAGTAATTAATTTTTTCCCCAAAATAAAATAAAATAAAATATAGGTAATAGAAATATTACTTTCAAAATTATTATGTTCAGGTTTTCCTAAAAATAAAACTTACAAAACGTAAAGAAAGGAATCGTTTCATTTTGAAATAAAATAACGACGAAATAATTTTATTACATGAAACATTTTTAATTTTAACATTTTTAATTAGACTTAATATTATTATAAAAAATAAGCATAAAAAACAAATAGAAACGCAAAAAGATCTTGGCAGCGGTGGGATTCGAACCCACGCCTCCGAAGAGACTGGTGCCTTAAACCAGCGCCTTAGACCGCTCGGCCACGCTACCAGTTGTGAAAAGCGGCGAAATTGGTCAAGTGTATCTATAACTATTACGTATTTTTTGTTTACATAAAAATTTACTCATATCGGGTAACTGATAAGTGAATAGATACATAATTACTACTTAACTAATAATATCGATAAAAAATTATTATTAGAAAAGTAAATTCCCACCTCTATTACTTATGAAAGTTTTTTTGCGACTTAATAAACGGAAGGGTTTTTAAAGAATTCCCATGGGAATGAAATTGACGGTATTGCCAGTTATAAAGTAAGAATTTATGCCCGTTTTCATCGACAATTCCTAAAACATACGTTTACGGTTTTAAAAAATCGATAATTTTATATGTCATATCATACATGTACCAAAAACAAGGATTTGGACATAGAGAAAACTGTTAGGAGACTTTAAAATTTTAGGAATTGTTGGTGAACACGGGCATTAGTGATCTAAAACTTGACTAAAACCTACAACCAACATTATGGATCAAAGACTATAAAGAACTATAGGTATAACATTTGTTATATTAATAATAAAATTCATACAAAATGAATTAATGAAAATTAAATGGAGTTTTTTACAGCTGAATCGCTGTCAAATTTAACGCGTAAACCGAGTCGTTTAGAATACATGGTGGTACGAAATAACGATTCTGTTCTATTTAGGTCCTGAATTGAATCGAAATAAGAGATGGTGGTGTAAGCCTACAGTTATATAACGTGAATATAACACTAAATACATTAAGTTATATAACGACATAATAGGCAAACAAGTTGCACCGCGTCCCGCGTCGTCCGCGTCACGGGCGTCCGAGTGGGCCGATGACGCACGCAGTCGTAAAATCTGTCGATAATGTTAATTTAGCTAATATTGGACATCCGTTGTCTGGTCTACTTTATGAGCGTGACACTGTATTTAATTGGTACTTGTATTATAATTTCGAAAAAATTCTACTTTGATATTAATAGTATTTTTTTTTTTCAGACAATATTTTAAAGTGTGTGACTAACGAAACTCGCGGAAATTCGTTTGCATGTATCGTTTTGAAGTATATCCCGTTATAAAAGACTTTGTAAATGCAAATGCGGACTTAGATGAACAAGGTTCCAAACGAAATTATCCCTCATAGAACCATAGGACACACAATCTTCAGATCTATGCCAATTACTGTGCATGCATGGAACAAAAACTTTGAAACAGATAACATGGCTTGTTTTGTATGATAATTCTGTTTTTTTATCACCATTTTCTTTTCGCTAGTCCGCCGGCAACTTGAAAACGGCCAGTGTTTTCAAGTTGCCTGTATACCACAAATTCTGCCAATCCACATTGCAGCAGCATGACAGAGTACGCTCCATACGCTCTAATACCCTTAGATTGAACCGTATCACTGCAGTGAAATGATTATAGGTTGATAATGTTGATTTGCTTGTTAAGCATTTCGCCCTTAATTTAGCCCACCTCATTAACGTAATAAGAATGAGTTTCGAACTTCGTTTTATGACTGCACGCGCCAGGAGAATTGGCATTCAATATAGCGGAGATGTTTCTACTTATATTTCTATTTTATCTACGTACAATCTGAACGAAATTCCTATAACACAATGTAATCATAGGAATCGAGAGAGTAATACCACAAGCATTCACGAGTAGCTTTTAATTACATGGTGTAACACTACTATTATAATATGTGATGTAGATAGTGAGCGTAAATGGTGCTCTAATTGCATAACTGGTTTGATACCCAATTATTGATAATCGATCCGCGTAATTTGTGTAACCTAACTCTATATGTGCTTAATGTGCAAACAATACTCAATCGTGCTTGAAAACTGAACAGAACTGGTTATTACTAGAATTCGTAGGTTTTAATGTATCTGTTAATGAGGTCCTCCTCCTTGCGTCGTTATTGTCCTCAATGCTGAGGGTCGTGGCCTCTCCGAATCACACTCTCGTGGAATATCTCGCGCCAGCTTGCTCTGCTCTTCGGCAGCGTGGATGGCATCGCAGACTGAGGTGTTTAGGGCAGAGCGGAACTTGTCTGACCAGCGCATTACTCGGTAAATAACGATAAATAGATTTTTTATTGTTTTGTAAACTGTGTGCCAGAAGCTTTGGCGTTGAGTATAGTTGGTATCTACTGAAGCTGAGATGAGTAAACTTTAAATATGTTTTTTTCGATAATACCAACCAGTGGCATCGTATCAAATCGAATAAAAAAATTGCGTTTTTTTTTTAAAAAGGCTGTTGTGTTATACATATCTCTTTCTAACATCACGTGTCTCTGAAAGCATGTGGTGCAACGTGAGAACCTTAACCTTTATCCAGTTCCCTTTATTGGCATACAGAAATATTCGAGTGGTTATGTATTTTCATGTTCCGTACGTAACATATTGAACATTTTATTCTCAAGCGTTTATTCAGAGACGGGTCTCACGGGCATTTTCTCTAGTCGAAGTCTATAAATAATATTGATTGGTAAAAATGAATATACCTATAGGGCCATTGACCCAGGAGGTCCCGAGTTCGAATCCCAGTCGGGTCATGATGAAAAATGAACTTTTTCTGATTGGCCTCGTATCTTGGATGTTTATGTGTTTATCCATTATGTGATGTTTATATTTGTTATAACATTATAGTATCATTGAATTAGTATCCCATAACACAAATTTCGAACTTACTTTGGGGCTAGCTCAATCTGTGTGATTTGACCCTATATATTTATTTATTGGAAACAAAAGCAAAATGGTTACTTGTGAAAGAAAGACGAAAGTAACCGGTAACTACGGCGCCTACGGCCATTTTTGTCACTTAACATTTAGCATCATATTATTTTTCATAAGTTTACTAGCTGATGCCAGCCTCGAGCATCGGCCCTATCTAAGTGCCCACCGCGAGGTCCCAAAGAATATAGAAATTTTGATTTTGAAACGTTTACGCGGTTTCAGAGGACTTTCCTCCCGCGAACGCTGAGGCTGTGGAATGAGATCCCCGCCGAGGTCTTTCCTTTAGATTATAACATGGCGTTCTTCAAAAGGGGCATTAAAAGATTTTTACAGGGTCGGCAACGCGCGAGTGATACTCCCGGTGTTGCAAGCGTCCATAGGCTACGGTGACCGCTCACCATCAGGCGGACCGTAAGCTTGTTTGCCACCTTTGTGGTATAAAAAAGAGTAGTTAACAGACGTTGCGTAAATTAACAGTCATCTTTAAATATTGTACAGCCTAAAACGTTTTTACCAAATTACTAGTGTACTAACAACAACTAATAAACGACACTGCTATAATCAATGTTTTAATTCGTTTACAAAATTACACTAAACACACTGTAATCAATCATCTCTCGGTTTCCAAATCGATGTTTATCTAATGAACGTTGCTACTCAAATTTCATAGTGTGATTAGTTATAATTTAGTACTACATTCTGTATATAATTAGGCTCGATTATATACAATACATAATGTACGCTATAGAGTGGGTGGACACGCGTCGCTGTTTTCGTGATCTGTCATATTATAACTTCTGTACATTGAGCAGCGCGCCGCTCGCTTGCATGTTTTTCCGAATGTAGGTTTTTGTTTTTTGTTATTCAATTTTCCAATTCAGCTGTAGAAAAATATTTTCGAAATACTATAGTTAAACCGTTACCTACAACTATAAAAAAAATCATAAATTGTATTTTTGTTGTATTGTAATTATTTGTAATACACTGGGCGTCAAAAATAAGTAGTACAGTTTTAAAATTGCAATATCTCGTAAACTACAGAAGCTAGACCTTTGAAATAAAAAAAAAGTTAAAAGACAATTCCATTTCATTTAATAAAAACTTCATGCATAATATCGTCTTTTAAAGATTGATTTTTATTTCAAAACTCTAATTTCTACAGTTTTAAGAGTAATAGCAATTTTAAAACGGTACTACTTATTTTTGACGCTCAGTGTATTAATTAATGCGGAATCATTTTATTATTATTGCATTTATTTATTTATTTATTTTTTATATTATAGATACCTAAATCCGTCCCCCATCGGCACAGGGTCACTACAAACTGAACCATGGGCTGTCAAAGTGTCTGTCAGTGGTATTATAGAGATATAAGACAGAATTAATTACACTCTTGTTCCAATAAAGTGGTTGAACTCTAGTAATTAATTACAGTATTAGAGTTAGGTATTTTACAGAAGCTCAAAGGAACGAAAGGCGTCGATCAGTCTGTATTAATATTCATAACTCATTAACTCTTTCCAGAGGTCTCGGTTGGCGAGAGATTGATAGGGCTTCTTACACTAGGCAACTTTAAGTTGCTAGTAAAATCAATGTCGTTGATACTTGATCTTTATTGCAATTGGAGTGATTGTATGCGATTTACTTAATATATTTTTTATAACCGCATGCAACCCGAGGCCCTTTGTTTTGATATGACTTATGTAGAGTTTATGTGCTATTTTCTTTGCGCTGTTTTTTTATTTTTGCATTATATGTTTATTATGTACTTTCTTATGATTGTGTAAATTCAGTGTAATTTCACATTTTCCGCATTTACTGCCAGCGACAAGGGTATCGTCATTGGAAAGCCTTTATTTTTATGCAAAAGAAAAAACTTTTCTGCAATAAAACAAATAACGGTTCTCTTCTTCTTCTTCTTCAGCCTGTTGTAGCCACCCAATGCTGAGTGTAGGCTTCTTGCATTGCACGCCAATCTTTACGGTCTTGAGCTTTCCTCATCCATAAATTCCCCGCGACATTAGCGATGTCATCGGACCATCGCATCGGTTGTCTGCCCACGTTCCTACGACCAGATCTGAGTCTCCACTCCAATACCACTTTACCCCATCTCTCGTCTTGTGTTCGGCATATCTCGCAACGATTATTACGGAAACTAAAGTTGCTCAGTCTGTGCAAGAACTTTGGGTTATGGAAATTGGAAAATTAATGGGAAAGAGGAGCGTTTCTGCGATAATTATTATTGTGGAAATATGCTGCCTGTCAGCTGTCAGACAATTAAAAATCTTTTATATTAATTGCCTATAATAAAATTCAATTAACAATAAGTTCATAAAACTCAACTCGGTGTATAAGGACTTTTATTATACCTTTTATTGTCGAGCCTCAAATGACTAATGACGTATAATTTTGAGTATTCTGTTCGATGTGGGGCATCAATATTAACAGACCACATGACTAAACCACATTTTACTTATTATTTTCTTCCCACACTTCGTCTCCGTTTCCTAGTTTTCAACAACGTCAGACAACGAATATTATGTATGTATAATAATATTATAAATAGGAAAGATTTTTATTTTTGTTTGTAACGAATAAACACAAAAAATACTGGACCGATGTCAAAAATTCTTTCACCGCCACCGTTGAAAGAGAAGGTACATTACACCCCGGCTATACATATCTATATATATAAAAATGAAACCCGTTTTCCGTTGTCACGACATAACATGAAAACGGCTTGACCGATTTGGCTGATTTTTTTTTTGTAATTTTCTAATACCCTGTACAAGGTTCTTACGGAAAAAAATATTAAGAAAATCTCTCAGAAAGATTGAAAAAAAAACGAAACAGTACCCGGGCGAAGCCGGGCCGGGCAGCTAGTATTGTATATTTTTTATATATTGGGATAATTAGTTAAACCCGTGCGAAGCTGGGGCAGTCCGCTAGTTGTAAAATTATATTGCAAGATCATCATCCATCTCATCATCATCTCGGCTACAAGAAGTTAACTGCTGGGCATAGGCCTACCCCAAACGTCTCCAGTGCGACCTGCTGGCAGCGGCCTGCATCCAGCGGCTTGCCTTAGGTCGTCTGACCACCTTGTAGCGGGCGTCCTACGCTGCGCTTTCCAGTACGTGGTCGCCATTCCAGAACCCTCTTGCCCCTTTGGCCATCATCGGTTCTGCGCGCAAGTGCCCTGCCCGCCCACTGCCACTTCAGCTTGCTGATCCGTTTGGCTATGTCGGTTATTTTGGTTCTGCTACGGATCTCCTCATTTCTGATCTCGTAAAGAAACCCCGAGCGTAGCTCTCCATAGCTCGCTGAGTGACCGTAAGCCTTCTTATGAGGACCATAGTAAGCAACCACCTCTCAGACAGTGGATCCGAGACGTGGTCGCTCGCCAGTGACACACATTGCTTGAAGGTTCCTGCAGGATCACTCACATAATAATGCATCATTGGGCTGTCACCAACGCACCACCAAGCTCTCGATCGTCGATTTTTTTTTTTTTTTTTTTTTTTTTTTTTTTTTTTTTTTTTTTTTTTTTTTTTTTTTATTAATTGAAAATTTCAGTTTGGGTGTACTAACACCCTCTTCTGAGACACCGGACTGTTGCGGGAGCGTAGGGCTCTCACCGCCAAAAATTTTACAGTGTCTGCCTAGGGGCGCCCCAGAGGGGGGCTCGAACCTCGGCCTATGGCGACACTGGGGGAAGGCGAACGGATTGGAGAGAAGCGGCCGGGCACGTGCCGGTACCGCGAAAACCGAGTCCCTACAGGAAGGTGGCGCGACGCGCGGCCCCGCCGGCGGGGCCGATATGACGGACGTGTGTGTCTAGTTTGTGTCGCGGAATCTAATTGTTTATACGCCTCGATGGCGACTGTAATGGAGTCGTCCGGGTCGTTGAGGACGTGCCGCGGACGACGTTTGGACCTGCTGGTGCCAGCCGGAGCGGAATAATCCCCTGCGGCTTTCACCAACGGATTTGGGTGATGATTGAGCGAGTCGAAGTATTTGACAGAGCATTGCTTTAGGTGGTGCGAGATGGTCGGCACACCTAAGTCAATGTGGAGGTTTTTGTTCCTAACGAACCAAAGCCCACCGATGGCTTTGCGCAAAAACCTATTCTGAATGGTTTGCAGCCTGTGGATATGAGAGAGCGCGGCGTGAGCAAAAACTGGACTTGCGTATGTCATTATCGGCCTAATGCACGTTGTGTAAACTCTCACCTTATTTCTAAGAGAGAGTTTACTGCGCCCATTAAGCAGACAATGTAAGCGGCCTAGCGCGAAAGCAGCGCGGTCGCGGACAATCTTTATATGATGTTCGAAGGTGAGTCCCCTATCGAGTGTGACACCTAAATAACGGACTTTCTTTTCCCAAGGGATCGGTTGTCCGAACATCTTGACTTTAGTGGAGGGATTTGGCGTAGTACCTCTGGAGAAGAGGATAGCGGCGCTTTTATCTGGATTAGACGATCGTCGACAAGAAATCTACTGCAAGACATAGACCATGACACCTCGCCCTCACCAAACCGGTTGCTCGACGAGCGCCGGGCGCGCGTGCATTATTTAGATACATTGGAATTAATTTTCAAAACGTTATTGTAAATAGTTTTAATTATAAATATTGAATATAAGTAATAAGGCAAATATTTTGTAATGAAGTTAATTATTTAAAATTATTTAACAGTTTATTATAAGTACCTACCTAAATAGTTTTAATATTTATATCAATAGTAAAGTAATTTTAGGACTTAGTATTAATTACGTACGTACGTAGGTTACGTTACAACCTCCCCCAAAAATCTACATGATAAATTGGCCGGCCTAACTTGGCTTTAATTTACAACCAAATGGTTACCGTGAATACGAATACCATCGACAGATAGTCACTTTATCTTATGGGCCGCGTGCTCGAATTCTGCGCAAGGCAAACTTTTGTGTGCATGAACATGTCTGGTCATGTTCTATGTATATATTTACAAAAAAGTATTTACGAATATTTAATTTTATCAGCAATCTAAATGCCGTTGTGTTATTCGTCCAAGAACCGAGTATTTATTATTATTATTTAATTAGCAGAATTGAAATTAAGATTGTTCAAGAGAAAAATTTATACAACAAACAACAAATTTTATAAATAGTTATTTTGTATTATAACATAAATTGAGTTTGTTATTTTGATTATAAACAGACACTTCATTTTTTATTTGTGTCAATGATTTATTACAAATATTTAAATACAAAACAGTTTAATACAATTGAAAGCTATTTATTATAGAAATAATCACAGATATAGGTAGATTTTAAATAGAAGTTGCTAGTATTTCTATAAATGCCAAATTGTCTATATTTATTTATTTAGAAAAACCATCATACCTACCTTCTCCTCGCGTCGAGTTTCTTTTAACTGAGGGTATTCGCTTCTCTCTGACTATTCATTAATTTCATTATTATCATACAAATTTCTGCAATTTATGCTTGCAATTACTGTCACGCAGGTGACTCGCGGATAACATTGTCGAATGAGAATTAATTAATATCCGAAGAATCGAAGATACAAATAAAAATTATTTCTTACAAGTGTGTTATTTCTTACAATCATAGCGAAAACTGAAATCTGCGTGAGCTGCCGTGAATCACATTTACGATTTAGGTTTACACAAGATATAGCGGTTTCTGTGGTCATGTGTTGCAATTTAACAGCTGAGAAGAGAACGGTAGTAAAGGGGACGATGTTATCTTTGCCCTTGTGTTGCATATGGTGTATGTAGGCAACCTTAATTGTTTGTAGGTTGCCTAATATTCCGATACGTCAGTTTGACAGTTACGGCAATAAAGCAGTCTGTCTAACCTCGTGTTTCGCTTGACGTTACGGCGCTGTCCCACTGCTGTGCACGAAGAGGCTACGCACGTGTGTTAAGCTTTGCTTTGCAAGAGGATGTACGTGATTGTTTCCACTGCAACCCACGGACACGTTAACCATCAAGTGACGTCATTGATACACGCGTGGCTTGCTCAACATAGCTCAACGCTGTCAACGCCATGCACGCAGTGAACGCGGTACACAGCTTGTTCCACAAAGCGTGCACATCGCTGCGCACGCTGTGGAAACGTAGACCCACGTAGTCATCCACGCAGCTGTAATGTGCCACGTGGCCCACGTGTTCGTGCACAGCGTGCGCAGCTGTGGGACCGCGCCTTCATTGTCGCTCCTCTTAGCGTTTCCCTCCCAAAACTACAACACCTTGCCAATCAAATAAATTGCGACTTCTATATAAATCTATTTCTGTTAGAACTGTGATATTATAATTCAAAACAGCCACGTTTCTAATGCAAAGACAAAAGGGACATGTTTAGATATCAGCAAAGGAAATTATGACCGTTCGTTCATATGAAATTAATTTCCTTCGTATATCGTTTGAGTTGTTCTTTTTTTTAATGGAATTGGCTGGCAAACAAGACTATTGGCGTCTCATTTTGCTGATGATAAATCTATAAATATAGAATGTTTAGTCCTGAATAACTGAGAGTTCAACGCACAGACAGCCTAAACTGCTGATCGTAGAGATCTGATACTTGGAGGGAGTGCTCTTTGTATGACGTAGGCATCCGGATAAGAAAGGATTTTTCGAAGTTCCCACAGGAATGCGGGCTACTTGCAAAAGTAATCGCGCTAGTACCGCTAATTTTTTTTTATTTATTTCGTAAATAAAGGAATTTCAGTCTACTTACAGCCGTTTACACATGAAGTTTCTCTCTGTCGCGCAAACAACAGTGGACATTATCCATACTAATATTATAAATGTGAAAGTGTTTGTTTGTTTGTTTGTCCTACCTTCACGTCGAAAGTAATGAACGGATTGATTTGATTTTTTTAATGGGGATAGTTTCAGGTCTGGATAGTGACATAGTTTTTTTCCACGGGATAAATAGATTCCCATGGGAAAAATTATTGATATTTTCCCCTAACCACGCGGGCGGAGCCGCGGGTAACAGCTAGTCTTTACCAAAAATAACATAGCTACTCAAGTTTCGATCTCAACTCAAGTCCCATCCCGCTTATACCTACGAAATATGAAATGAGCGAGATATTGAATGAAGTTTTTTTCTACTGTTTTCTTACAATAATACTCTCATTTACACTATAATAAGTTTACACTCTTACTCGATGTTCACTTAGTTGATCGATCGATAGCAATCACCATAGACCAAGATAGAAGACACGAAAAATTATAGAATGATAAAGTATTTATGAAATGCGCTGGCTCAACCGAGAATGTACAGTAAAGGTTTGCGTCCACAGTTCACAGGTCCACATCGTACGTATCGGATCGAACAGATCGTAGTATTCTTTTTAAAGAACTAGCGAATCCCGCGCATCTTCGTTTGCGCATATCCCGTGGGAATTTCGGAATATATAAATACATATAAACCTACCTATTGAATCATTCTATATATTTTAACCGCATCAATATCCGTTGCGTAGTTTTAAAGATCTAAGCATACATAAGGACAAACAGACAGACGGCGCGACTTCATTATAAACTTTGCAAAGAAGCCATACAATACAAGTGCGTTCACTGATCCGCATCACATGAGTAAATAAACTGACGGAACAGAGACTTCACTCCATACAATAGCGCGCGCCGAGGACACGCACACAAGCATGTGTACGTGACGAGCGCTTTGAGGACACGCAATACACGCGCCTCATGCTTGTGTGCGTGTACTCGGCGCGCGACGTTGTATGGAAGTGAAGCCTCTGTCCGTCAGTTTATTTACTCATGTGTCCGCATCGTACGGATCGCACACCTACCCTTCCCATCGGCAATGCCGATGCTGCCGATGACGTCATACGGAATGCCGAACAGTGGACGCACGATTGGCGACGCGGAGCAAACGAGCATCGGCAAGTCCGATCAATGCCGGCCGATACTGCGAACGCGTTGTAAAAAAATCCGTTTGATACGTACGATGCCGAACGCTAGCCTAGCTCCTTCTCCTCGTTCTCCTTCCTAGTGTTTTTCGGTTCGGCAACAGCAATTTTCAATTATTTATATTAGTTAAAAATAAAGTACCTACGCCGTGTTTTTGCTGACGTTTTCATTTTGTCAAGGTCATCATACAAGATCATTATTATTTACTATGACACATTTTAACATCATTAAGTAATACAATAATGAACCAAAACAGCCAATTCATTTTGGTATGCATAAAATGCACAAATAAGGCCTCCATACTCGAGGTCCCTGGGACCCAAAAGAGGTCACGTAGCAGTTCAAGGCCCGACGCCTTGTGCCCGTAAATATGAAAATTCCTGAAAGAGCCTTCAGAATATTTTATCGTAAAATAATTTAGATTTTTTTCTATAATATTTCTATTTTTGGTGCGATTTATTTTTATTTTTACTAGACTCATAAAATTGACAAATAATTTAAAATTAAGTGATTTTGTGATTTGCTCTCCGAGTAAATAATGCACTATTTATAGTAGTACCTTACCTACCGAATCTTTTCACTGCTTTGCTATTGGTCCGCGTAATCATTGTTATAATTGCCATCTCACTCTGTCAATATCGGAAATGAGCGAAGGACATACTCAGTTTTTCAATTTTTTTCGATCCCCGGTCGGGTCATGATGAAAAATGAACTTTTTCTGATTGGCCTCGGGTCTTGGATGTTTATCTATATATTTATTTGTTATAAAATATAATATCGTTGAGTTAGTATCCCATAACACAAGTTTCGAACTTACTTGGGGGCTAGCTCAATCTGTATGAATTGTCCCTATATATTTCATAAACTTGATTCGTTATAAAATATTCGGTATAACTTTAACATTAGATTCCTAGAAAGCCACAGAGCATTTTGTATTAAGCATGTGATATAAATGCGAATGACATTAAAAGCTCAACACAAAGTAAAAAGCTAAAGGGTAATTCAGCGACTGACACCACGAGGGATTGGAACCATGGTGTCAGTCGCGGAAGGACTCTTTTTGAATTGACTGATTGACACCATGGTGTCAGTCGAGTAACATATAATTGGGACGTCGTTGATTGACACCATGGTGTCAATCACGGCAGGCGTTTTTTGACTTGCTCGATTGGAACCAAGTACTTTTTGTTGAAACTAAACAGTGATGTAAAAAATGGCTAACATGCCTTTTTAAATTACCTATAAGTATCGCAATTTAAAAAGAATTTATTTCTAATGGTGTTAACTCCAAAAAATTTTTTTTTTTTTTTTTAAATAAACCCATCAATACCGTAGCGACATACTTTGAATAATCGGTTAGTGTCAAAGTGCACGCTTTTTTTAATAGTTTTAACTTCTAAACAAATTATGTATATCCTACTTACGTTTTTAAACCTATGCATTTTTTTTTGTCCTGAACGACTGACTGACTAAGAATCAACGCACAGCCCAAATCGCTGATCGTAAAAATGGATACTTGAAAGGTGTGTTCTTTGCTATGATATAGGCATCCGATAAGGAAGGATTTTCCGAAATTCTACCTCTCGGGAGTAAAAAGGGGGACAAAGTTCGTATGGGACGTGATTTCTTATTTGCATAAAATTCTTTAAGAAGACTGATGAAAGACCTCGGATTTTATTAAAATTCTCGAAAGTAAGGAATTGTGTGGGTAATTTTCTTCAAAGTTGATATCAACACTCCTTGGTGCTTTTGATTTAAATTTTATTTTGACATCTGTCATGTCAAATATATATATTTTTTGAGAATAATATATATATTTTTTGAGAATATTCAAACAAATGGTTTCATAACATCGTACTATTCTGTTCGTGATCTCAGAAAAACAGCTAAAATTTGAACTACAAAACGGACTGGACTACTCTATTACATCGATAATAATAGTTAGTAATTAAATATTGTTATTTGTCAAGTTAAATTGGTGAAAATAGACAATATTGATATTGTTTCTTATTCACTTAAGGGCAACCTCATTACATCTTTCGTCTCAATCTATTTTTTCGTACTGAAATTCCGATATGATTTTTTTTTTAAATGAAAAAGGTTGGAAAACAGGCATACAGCTCACGTAGGTATAACTGTGTAAAAACTACACGAATTATTTCCCCTGATTGACTGTATATGACTTAATTTGTTTGAATAATATTTAATCATTTTAGTAAATATAAATCTCATTCATTTGTACATAATTTAATTATACTAATATTGAGTACCAGTAATTTTTTTTCATTTCAATAAGTATTTTTTATCCGACTGTACAAAAAACCCATTATTTAAAATAAAAAAAATCGTGGTTCCAATCAAGGAAGTCAATAAACGCCTGCCGTGATTGACACCATGGTGTCAATCAACGACGTCCCAATTATATGTTACTCGACTGACACCATGGTGTCAATCAGTCAATTCAAAAAGAGTCCTTCCGCGACTGACACCATGGTTCCAATCCCTCGTGGTGTCAGTCGCTGAATTACCCAAGCTAAAGCTCTGAACTAAATATTTCATTACACAGTTACATATTTGTTTTTGTTGAAACAATGTGCGAATGAGTTTCACAACAAAGTTCCTATTGTATCAGGTGTATAAAGAACTGCGCACATTGAAATAATAATTATTCGTTATACCTACTAGCTACCATACTCAATTTTCACTCAACTTTCTACAAACGCAAAATGTATCATAATTTGATATTACGGTGCCCAACACGTCCAAGAATCGGTGACCGATTCTTAAACATTGATTGATTCATCCTCGTTTGACATTGATAAAAGAAAAGGATAGGAATAAAAAATCTGACCTAATGTCGAACTAAAAACTGGACCGTCATGTCAGTGCTACAATATTGAGTATCTCGCAGCGCAGATAACCAGTGCTTCTTGAAGTGTTCTTTCATAAAAACTTTTTCTTGTTAAAAAAATATTAGTATAAGTTTTATATGAAACTCGAAAACCACGAAAATATGACGATTTCCCTTCACTGCCTCTCCCCAGAACATTGGAACCAAGTTTCAAATAAAAATTAAAAAAAAAACTCATACTACATCACATTTCACACCTTTACCGAATGATTTCTGGCATAAAATCCCTATGTAAATTGTCTGTAAATGTTAAATGTCCATCTATTTTTCGGGTCTCAAAGTAGATGTTGAAATTAGTCTATAGGATTAGAAAAAATATTATTTTAATTTGAATATGTAAATATACTCCAATGTAATCAAACAAAACTATATTATCACTTGCATTTACGAAGTCATTACAGATTAAATTAGGATTTACAGCAGTTGCCAAATGTTTCCCATTACTGAGTGCAGAGTTCGACAACATTATTGAACTACAATTAAATCAATATAAACTAATGCAATTTGCTCACAGATTTACAACGATATTATAGATTAACTATAATTAATTAATGTAATAAACGTCCAAATCTGATAATAATGAAGATAACAAGTATTTTATAGGTAGGTACTGCATGTATCTCTGCATGGGCGAGTAAGTGCCTATCCATCCACACTCCATACTAATATTATAAATGGGAAAGTGTGTGTGTCTGTCTTTCACGGCAAAACGGAGTGACGAATTGACGTGATTTTTTAAATGGAGATAGTTGAAGGGATGGAGAGTGACATAGGCTACTTTTTGTCTCCTTCTAACCCCCCACTTTCTTAAAAGGGGGGTGGAAATTTGTATGGAGCATTCTGCAATTTTCTAGGTAGAAAGCTAAAAATTGGTATGCGGACTATTTTTTTTTTTAATCTGCCCCCAACCCCTTAAAAGAGAGACTGAAGTTTTATATGGGACTTTTCGCCGTTTTTAAGGTAGGAAGCTAAAAATCGGTACACAGACTCTTTGTTACTAACGAAAAATACCTACATATTCTGTTCTGAGTTCTCTTCTGTCTTCTAAATCAGGAAAGGGGAACCGTGTTACCCCGAATTTAAAGCAAGCGAAGCCGCGGGCAAAAGCTAATTAATTAATACTGTTTCGTTTATACATGGTGTGCGGTGGTAGATTTTGGTTTTAATTTTGAATAAAAAAATAACTACGAAACCTACATCTTTAATTTTATTATAATTATAACGCTAAGTGTTTTCTAAATGTTATTTTATCTAAATAGTGGCCATCACGTAGGGATACACTCTTGAAATCTGGCCTCACTATTCCCTGCTACTCGCTGAGGTAGTAATATCGGGATAGCAAATAATCACAAGACTATTTTTATTTTATTTTAGTGCGATCAAGTAGTGTCTAGTACTAATTTCATTATACAAGCTTTGCTTATTTTGGTACTAGATGGCGTTGTGTGATTCGTCATAAATGTTTATTCAATGTCATTATTGTGCCCAGTGTACAGATGTCCTTACGAGCTTTTTCCCTGTAAAGTTATATACAACTGCACTTTTGCAGGCCACTGCGTTTCATTATCTAACTTTCTTCAACAAGGGACTATTATAATTATACGGAAGGGAAAAATAAAGTCTTCTTAAAAGTACCTGCGTGACGATGTTGACTTAGAAAAACATGCACATTTTTAAAGATATTTTCATAGGACAGACTCACCCGGGAAAGTACCACCCTCTGACAAAATATCGGAGTGAAGCCTCAATCCGTTTCGTTCATTAAATGCGAGATTTGGAAAACCAACTCTTTCTCTCTCTTCTCTTTCTTATCCGGCCGACAATGGCTGCAGGGTCTACCCAAGTATTTCTGTACTCCATTATCATCATCTCAGCCACAAGATGTCCACTACCTGGACACAGGCTGGGCCTGTGTTTCGTACTACGAATTAGAAAACGGATAAAAAGAACAAGAGATATGAGAAAATAGGAAAAGGACGGCACATACTGGGTGTGGCAAACTCTTTTATAAATCTTTATATTTTGGATCTCTATCGCCGTTCAGCGAGGTAACGATACTAGCATTTTGGGCACCCTGCCACAGGGACCATGTCTTCTTAATGCTTAATTTTAGTTTTTATTGTTAGTTTAGTTTTAATTAATTTTATATAAGATTGTATCAATAAGTAATTCATTGTATATTTTTACAATACTTTTCTGTGTGCTTTTTAAACGTCTTTTTTACATTGTCAATCTCTTTCACTTTTTTCTCGCTCATTGTGAACTAACTTACCTACACCTAATAAACGAATACTTGATTTTTTCCTTTAACCCCCTACTTTTCTCCTACCAAGCTCCCACCATTTATAACTAGGGTTTAATCTCAATCAAAGTAACTTTAACTTATGTGAATAGTAAATTTAATAATAAGTAAGGTAGTAAGTACATTAATTATATAATATATGTTAGTCTGTAAGAGCAAGATTACACGCTCATTCTGGCGTCATTCTGATCCATCAGTCTCGATTGATGTGACTGATGCCAGAATTTAATGTATTTAAATTTTTATCAATCTGGACCATCAGTCTGTCAGTCTGTGGCTTAGACGATCATTCTCCCGTCATTCTGAGCAGACTGATGGACTGAATTGACGCCAGACTAACCGTGTAACCTATGTCTAAGATATTTATAATTATGAGCTCCGTGTGTACTTTGTTGTACCTGTTGCTCGAAATAAAGATTTAATATTTTTATTAATTTTATGGAAGTTTTCATCGTTCAGTAGCCTTCAGGCAATTACAGTTTAATACAGCCGGTGTCCTTTCATTATTTACCATTTTACCCTGAGGGAAGGCAAAGCTTAGGCTATTTGTCCTTTGTGAAAAAAATATCAAAATTGAGATAAGGTTATGTCATCTTTTGTAAAGTAACAAATAACGGGCAAAGCAGACGACGCACTTTTTTTACGATTATGTCTGCGACGCGTAAAAAATCTGTCGCAGAAATTTTACAGACGCAACACACACGAGTACACTAGTCGGCGACAGGGCTGGCTCGCGCAGACGTAAAACGAAATTTGACCCTCTTCTTTTACAGCTATAAAATTCAAATACAAGAACCGGGATTTTCGGTAAACCGACAGCACGTCCTTAAAATGTTTGAAAATATAAATGTTATGTTGTTTTATATTAGAATTCAGGTTCGAACGATTGCATTATGTGAACTGATTTATAATGTAAATTAATCGATTTTAGATAATTTACGCGCAAAATATGCAATAAAAAGGGTAGAAAAGAGCTTCAGAATAGAATATTTAAAAAAAATGGAAAATAAAAGTACCGACTTATAATAAAATTACGTTACACAGCGAAGAGCGATAGAATGAACCAAAGAGTAAAATAATTGGAATGAACAATAACAATATAAAAATACAACACAAAGAGTAGACAAAAGGACAGGTATCATAAAAGATATAAAAACTTTAAAAAATAATAATATCAAAAAATATTTACTTTCAGCCTGGTGGCTCTCTGTCTCTATGGTCGGTTCTTCATGTCTAAAGATCGTGGCCATGGTGGGATTCCATTCGCGAATAGATGAATTGTCTCCATCGACCTGTGTCTTTGGCCCGATCTGATATAAGGTTGATGGTTTTTGAGCATCTTTTAGTTGGTGAGACTATACTCAACGTCAAAGTTTCTGGCTTACAAACAAATGAAAATCAATTGTCGTTATGCACTGAGTAATAAGTATGAGTTTTGAACTTTACACGCCACGTTTTATGACTGTACACGCCAGGAGAATTGGCGTCCAGTATAGTTCGTAAAGTGTTTGTTTGCATCACGTCGACGACGTTACTTCGTCAGGCGTCAGGCTCATGATAGGGCGGGGAGAGCATTCCGCTCCCGGCATTGTCTGTAGATTGTGTATAGGTAAAGTCCGTAGCCAGACACACTACAATCATAGTGTCCTATAATCATCCTAAGTTTTCACACTAGCGGCGTTAAAACGCGCGATTCCATACGTAGGGTTTTTTCAAACCACTAAGGTAAGTTACAACAAGCTTACGGCTCGCCTGACGGTAAGCAATCACCGCAGCCTATGGACGTTTCCAATACCGGGATTATCACTCGCGCGTTGCCGATCCTGTTAAAAGTGGAGCTCTGGAGACCTTACTCATCGTATAAGACTTACACAGCCATGCTTGAGAAGTCGAGACCAATGCTATTTGGCTACGATCTCCTGTAAGGTCCTTCCCCAGACGGGCTGCTCCATCCATCTTTCTTCCTCTTCTATTATGTGCCTTACATCTGCTCATTTCATTTCATTAA
The DNA here is from genome assembly GCA_905163395.2 of Endotricha flammealis. Taxonomy (NCBI): domain Eukaryota; kingdom Metazoa; phylum Arthropoda; class Insecta; order Lepidoptera; family Pyralidae; genus Endotricha; species Endotricha flammealis. Next base: position 9,497,395 of record LR990871.1, read on the forward strand.
GCAATACACTTACGCACGCAGTATAGTATATTGTTATTCCTGCAGGAATATAGTACCTACCTAACTTAATTTCTAGACCACGGTTTTTTACATAGTACGTTTATATTAGCCAAGCAATAACAATTCTATGCCTCGTTTAAAGGAGCATTCACTTTATGCGAGTAGCTAAAGGTAGTAGACTTACAACAGCGTGATGGTTAGTACCTACTTACTTATTGGCATTACTAGATTTTAGGTAACAATATTACAATATATTGTGTAAAATGATTAACAGCCAGTTTTTGAAATACTTTAAATAGCCGTCTCTGTCAAACTAAAGAAGAAAAAGTGCATGGATTTAATAGTAAATGTAAGCCGAGGAAAATGGAATAACAGCATAGACTGACATTATATTAATTGGAGTGATTAAAATAAATAAAACTTGCCAATATAACTACCTACATTTTTAGTATGAATCATTTATTAGTAAAATACATAACTAAATAACATGAAATAAAATAAAATTAATTAAAACTAAATTCTATTCATGATTAAATGAAAATTGAGAAAGAATTTAATAGAAAAGACACGGATGAAGCAGCTTTGCAAGTAACGTGCAAGCCGATTGATAAATACGAATGCTCCATAACTCTTGCCGACTATTATTTTCGTCTGAACATGATGATTTCCTCTGTGTGTCGGAGTGGTTATAACGTAAAATAAAAATATATTTGCTGTGTACTTGTACAATATTGTTTTTCGATCGTGACCTTAACATTATGACGTAAACGAGTGTGTCTACATTACATTTTTTTTCAGGATTTTGGAAAACACATCGAGTACGTAGCTATTGGAAAACAAATCTACTGTTTTATTTATAACGAAACCAGAGGTACTTTGGTAAAGTTAATGACACATTTTAGGGCCGTCACTGTCAATCTAAAGAAGAAAGATGAGAAAGAAAAAGCATTGATACTTTTTTTTCTTTCGTTTGGCAATCGGACTTCATACGAAGATTCCATTGTGATTCAAGTTATACATGTGCACATAAATTTAAAGCAGCGTGTTCATGCTATCTCGACTCAGTATATCTACAGTCTCTGAGTCAAGACGCCCCGGAGAAAGATGATAGCAAAATGTCTTCAGAAAAGGCGGGTTTTGAAGTCAACACGATAAAAGTTCCTGATCATAAACTGCATTCACTAATTAACCAAAGTTTGCTTCACATTACACTATCAATACTATGAATCAAACGTTGGAACACACAGAAATTCATTTTTTAATCACGAGTCCAAGTGGACGCTATCGGTTGGCGCCAAAACCCCTCAAAATGTAAATGTGTTTCAGAAACTATCTGCCAAGCGTTAAATACAAGAAAACTGTACTTTGACTTCGCACATATCTATTACATCATTCTCATTTTTTTTTTGCCACAAAGATGGCCAACAAGCATACGGTCCGCCTGAAGGTAAGCATCACCGTAACCTATTGACGTTTGCAAATACCAGTGGCATCACTCGAGCGTTGTCAACCCTCCCAACCACCCCAAGTGGAGCTCTGAAGACCATACTCACCGTAAGAACACAACATGGTCGAGACCAATGCTATTTGGCTACGATCTTCTGTAAGGTGGAGGTCCTTCCAGAGGCTTAATGCGCGTCGCCAACACCCAGACGTTTGTATATCCATTTTGTTTGTATATTAATACAAACAAAATATTCCTGTAATTTACAAACAAATATTATATTATCAGCACAAAAAGAGTTCTAAATACTTAGCATCCTTTATTTTATATTGAAAAGGTCATAATGTGGGCGTCAAGTTCACGCTTTCTCGATATCTATTACATTTCTTCAATAAAATCCTGTTTTCAATATTGACAAGCATTGTAAACCAGTGGAAATTCGGCCCACAGTTTTGTCGGTTACAAGTTCATTTCTGTATCTATTCATATTTTATAGACGAAAGATTTGATTGTTTGTTTGAATTGAATAGGCTCCGAAACTACTAGACCGATTTCAAAAATTATTTCACCAGTAGTAAGCTACATTATCTGGGAGTGACATAGGCTATAGCTTTTCCCGAAATTCAATGTGGTTCCCACGGGAACGGGTCGGGAACTTCACGAGGACGAAGTCGCGGTAATGAACAAACTCAAAAACGAATGGACCGATTTGAAAAATAATTTCACCGTTGGAGAGGTAGTTATATTACCCCGGCCCGGGTAACATAGGCTATACTACATATATAATATATATATAATATTTTTGAAGTGAAAACTTCTTTAGCGGCGCTTGGCACTTTTTAGATGAGTAAAAAATGTTAAACTCGCGTCAGATCCGTGGCCTGATCGATAAAGCGTTAGAAAATATTCAAAAATGCACAAAGTTGATGTTTAAGTTTTCACTTCTGCCGGCACATGGCCGGCACTCCCGGAGTGCAACCCGTCCTTTTTTTAAATATGGATCCTTACAACAACCCGTATGAAGCTGGAACGGGGCTCTTGTAATAGTGGGTTACTAATTACTATACCACTATTTCGAGAGGTTTTAAAATTTCGAGCGCAAGAATCAAATATAATAGTGTAACTACTACTATGTCAGCGAACTATAGCCTCGACCGCGTCATCACTCCAACAGGTAAGACATGGTTAATCGCTGACCAGTCATACATAAGAAAAATATATGTCATAGATTCATTATTATAGATGTTACCGAACTGCAGACGAGTTACTGAATTTCCATTTTCCCCTTAATTGCACACAAGGTTGTTTATTTAACCGAACATATAACTTGTGAAAACGTCGATATCTTGTGTTCAGGATGCAATACGCGCTCTACTTATAGGAAGTTGAAGGCCGTCCTTCGTGTATTTTTAGAACGATACAGGAAACATCTCCGTTGTAACCACTGACCAACTATTATATGTAGGCGAGATACATATTAACAGAATAAAAGTGCTGTAACTCAAAACCTATACAAGAGTTTTTTGTAACCCAATTTTGTCATAAACTATCAGAACTAACGAGTTTGTGGCAAAATTAGTAAGTACTAGAATTTTGACATCATTAAACAGATATTTTCATAATACAAACAGAATTTCATAGTTAAAGTGTGGTGTGTCGTGTCGTGTCGCAACAGAGGGACAGAAGAGATGTGATTTCTATACATAATATGGCGAGGTTTAAAATCCTATTGATGCGTCGCGCGCGACTCACTTAAACTCAGGCATAAAGCTGCTTCACGACCACATGTGCATGCAATGATTAAAGTGCATTCTTAAAATTTTCCGAATTAAATCCAAAATAAATAATCTGAAAATATATTTTGATAACAAATCACTTGTAAATGCAATACTTGTAAGTCGCCCATAGCATTTGTTACGTCTATATTTTATGTCTATGATCACCATTTCTACGGGAGAATATCGCTAATATAGATGGTAAATTAAAAAGTTTGTTTTGGTAACGTTCTGGTCAAGTTTCCTTATGTTTAATTACTTGTATCGAATATCGAAAGCAATTGTTTATCTAGGTCAAACTATTATGCTTTCATATGTTTTCTTTTTATTAGTTAAAGCTATCGCGTAGTCATTTAGTTTTTTTAAATCAAATTGCAGTATTTTTATTATAACAAGAATGTAATGGTTCCATTGTATTCCCCTCTCTTTATTAATTGAGAAGAGAGAAGATTCTTCAGAATATATTGACTTGACAATCGCACTAAACAATCTAATTTATATATGTATTACTTGTGATACATATTGTGTTTTCATGCGATGGCCGAGTCAATATATTTATTTAAAATGTTAAAGATTTTTAATATTGATATGGTCACTATAAGATGTTGTTAGGTTAATTACGTAACAACTTATGACAGAAAGTCCCAATAGGGACTGAATAAATTAATTGGTATTACATGGATCTCTCAACTTTTTACGGTAGAACAAATGAGTTGCGAAACTGGTTTTTTTTTTTGACAAATTTGTTTTTATGGGATTTAATTGACTGAAATAGTGGTGCTGGCTGCTTCGCCGACAAGAGCGTCGGTGAAGCAGCTCCATTTTTCTCCTGTGCTAGCTCCTTCTTCTCTCTAAGACATGACATTTCCTTCATTTGATGTAAGCTCTTCTCGAATCTCGCATTTGCATTGAATATAATAAGAAATACCAGCTACAGTGTTAATTTAGTGTAAATAACATTAAAGTGTCATGGTATGTAGTAAAATTACTTTACGTTTAACTTATTTAAAAGTACGCCATTAAAATGCATTATAGGTTCAGGTGACACCGAAAATATAGCAACGTAATCGTCAAAGTTCCAATGTCGTTACACAAACAAAATATCTTTGATTGTTATGTTTCACAATCGCGTATCTGAAAATGGAGACTGCTTCACCGATAAGAGCACAGCTTTTAATTTTAGGTTTGTTTTAACTACTCACGTAATCCTAGACATGTCGAGTATAATTTCATGAACATTCGTCTATCCAGACGCATAACGATTGTTCTTATTATGTGTTTTGTATTTCCTATGGTGATACACTACAAATGGAACATTAACTAGGGTTAATCGTGCTATAATACCGTTTTTATTTAACTATGAATAGGTTATTTCGCTTTAATTAAGTTCTATTTTACCTGTAATAGTTTCTTGCATTAAAGAATTTAGAAGTAGAAGGTATGTAGTACTAGTTAGTAATAATGTTTACAAATGTTGGTAAATATTATTAAATCTATACTAATATTATAAAAGTGAAAGTGTGTTTGTTTGTTTGTTTGTCCTCCCTTATTGTCGAAAGTAATGAACGGATTGATATGAATATTTTATTGGGGATAATTTAAGGTCTGGAGAGTGACATAGGCTACTTTTCTTCCCACGGGATAACGAGATTCTCATGGGAAAAATTATTGACATTTTCTCTTGACCACGCGGGCGGAGCCGCGGGTAACAGCCAGTAAATAATAAAAATACCTACGTCTGAGTATTAGTAGAGTTACTTTTCAATTAAGTATACTTAGCATACGTCGCAGATACAAGGTTATGCAGCATCACAGTCGATACCAATTTTCTGAATACCGCCCACGCTAACGATCTGGGCAGGTTTCAAAGAAATTTACCTTGAGCCTGTCGATATTGGCAATTGTTCACTTAAAGCGACGACTTACACTAAAAATATATTGCCCGTGAATTGTTAATGGAATTGCAACAAAAGTATATTCAGGTTAAGAAAATAGTGATTGATATAAGAAATACTAAACTAAAACTCATCTATATATATAAAATTCAAAGTCCTGACTGATTTAACTATATATCAATGCACAGCCCAAACCGCTGGGTCTAGAGATTCCAAATTTGGAATGTAGATTCCTTACAACGTCTAGAGGTGCATTAGGAAAGGATGTTTCAAAATTCCCACGGGAAAGCGAGATATTTGCAAACTAGCGAAACCCGCGCAACTTCGTTTGCGTTTATTCCTTTTTGTCGTGGGAATTTCTAAAAATCTTTTCTTGTCGAATGCCTACGTCATTCACACACAAGCTTCAAGTTTAAGATCTCTACCATCAGCGGTTTTGGCGAAGCGATCCGTCGCGTCAGTCAGTCTTTCAGGACAAAGAATTTTATTTTTGAATATATAAAAATCTAAGTATAACCTAAATTAAGTAGCATCAAATCCAGTAGGTAAATCAGTAGTTTCATGAGTTTGAATCAATCTTTCGCAGTAAGATTTTCAAAATAAAGATATGACATGTGCAACAAATTAAATGAGTACGTTTTGTATATAATCTGTAATTAACTAGATATATTCTGTAACTGTAGGTATGTTTTCCAAATAAAAATAAATAAATAAAATATTTCTCTCAATACATTTTCTTTAGTTTCAATTTTCAATAGATTTTTTCGACAGTGATATTTGAATCCAATTATATTCTCTATATAAGATAATTCACTACAATCGTAGCCTTAAGAACGTATTTCTGAATTCAGTGTGAGGGTCAAAAAACTTATCTACTTACGTGATACTGAGAAAAGGCGACGTAAGGGTAGGAATTTAGAAATTATGTTAAGCCAATCTGGCCTAGTCTAGATTTATTTATACTACGGTCTTGACCTATTTACAGTAACGCACTTGTATTCCCCAATTTACCACATGTACAATCTACTTCTGATCAATTCTGGTACATTTCTTTCTGATTGAATTCATTCAGTCCTCGGTCAGTCCATCTAGATGTCTTATTAAATTTAGTTTTCGTAGTGTCAGTGTAAGTGTGTCTATTCTTTTTAGTTATACGAAGGCTACCATGAAAGTGTCCATTCGAGACAACGAAACACGTAGTCCTGTCAAAAAAGATATTACTAGTTAGAATAAGGTTCAAAACTGGGTTAGAATTCAACAAAACGTCAGTCCGTATGGCGGAATTTCCTTTCATGGTAGCGCTTGTCTTTCGAGCGTTGACGTCCTGCTGGCCTGGCGTTAACTCGTGTTAATTTTGATGGGCTTTGATGCTCGGCTTTTGCACTCTCGGGAAGCTGAAGCTAAGTGAAGTGAAGATAGGCACAAAGTTAGAAGACAAAGGGAAAATGAGGATGAACCAGGAGTCCGTCCATACTCTCGTTTTCGCTCAACTTGGTGAGTGTAGAGCTAGCATATTTTTGTCAAATGCTAGCGTTTGTTCGCAAGGCCAGAGGCCTTAGTCAAATGGCAAACGTAAATTGAATCCACATTTCTTTTCTTTTTTTTTATACCACAAAGTTGGCAAACAAGCATACGGCCCGCCTGAGGGTAAGCATTACCGTAGCCTATAGACGCTTGCAATACCGGGGGTATCACTCACGCGTTGCCAAAAAAATGGAGCTCTGGAGACCTTACTCACCGTAGGAACACAACATGGCCGAGACCAATGCTATTTGGCTACGATCTTCTGTAAGGTGGAACATTTAACACTTTCCCATACTAGTCTGAGCTAGCCCTTAGTTAAGCGAGCATTACAGTACATTCATTTTCAAACTGATAATTTCTTTTTCATAAGAAAAGTGCGAAGCCAGATTTTAAGACCCGAATCTCTTCACTATGTTCTTACGTTTAGTGGGATAAAATAAAATTCAATTAAATAAAAATGTCAACATTTTATTCATAAATCAGTATAAGTACTTACATTCAATTATCTTATACAGTTTTTTTATAGTATAAAGACTTAAATATCCATTAGGTACGACAAATACTCTTTTCTCATACAAAAATATTGCCTCTCATGCAACCATCTCTTGTACTGTCATTTCCAATAATTATTTGTTATTTTCTGAAGAACATTCAAAACATTCTGAATATGTTAATGATATACATTTTTAATATTATATTTATACCATAAAATATACTATATTTTACTACATAAATCATACAATAACATCTAATAACGTTTAGTTTTGACAGTACTCTATTTTCGCACAGAGATTTCCTTAATTTTATTATGCTTCAAAAGAGCTTGTAACATGCCTATTTGAATAAAGATATTTTACTTTGATGTACACAAAAAATAGAAAAAAATTAATTTAGAATCTAAGCTCCAGGTTTAATAATTCCAAGTTGATACGAAGACACTAAAAATTCCTCTTTACTCACCCAGGTGGTAGGTAAACATAGTGGCATCTTAGAACAAGAGAACATCAAGAGTAAAAAATCATTTTTTTTTCTCCTAAAACAGTTTTTCCATTTTCCACGGGATAGCATAACACGTAAATGAAATTGCGTGAATTTCGCTAAAATATCTGCTTATATCATTATCAAAAGAAAGCCAAATAAATTGACAGATGCCAGAGTAAACACAACCCTTTAGTTGCGAAAACACAGACATATCTTAAATTGTTTAATCTGTCCCAACAGCGTCCCATTCTGTGAATTATTAATATGTCTTTTTTGGTAAAACAATTTTCATAAAGAGCAGTCCACGAAGGGATAATATTAGTAAACTCTTTGACCCATATCATAAATCTAATCTGTAATCCCTATGGCTAATTTATTAAGCTTTGAACGTAATAAATCGTTTTATTACAAAAACATTATTAATATCTAGGACATGTTACATTAGTTACGCAGAAAGGGCCAACAAATTAATTAAATAATGCCTAAGGCAGTACTTCCGAATTCCCGGAACGAAGCTACTCGTGAGGGAGAATATTGAGAGCGTCTTGAAACTAAATTAAAATAAAACATTAAACAAATTAATATCATGAAGTAGTTTCGCTGTAAACAAGGGGATGTGTAGTGTCAATTTTTTTTATTTAAAATAGCCAAAAGACGAGTATTTCATCTCTCTTTCGCTACTTCTTTTACCACTGGCCATTATGCTTTTGTTTCCAAAATTGTGGTATTTATATAAATTTATATTATTTGAATACGACTTGAGAAAGTGCTTGTCTGGTCCTAGTCTCTAAATAAAATGCTTTTATCTTTTCATATATTTTATTAGGTGCGTTCGAGTTTTTAAATCACTGCTTTACGGTAATTTAATCTACTTTTATGAATTCCCCCCAAAAAACATCTCTGAGGAAATAAAAATCACAAATTGATTGTGGTGAAGGCCGTAATGAAAGAGATGTTTTATCTTTTGCCTTTCAGGGTCCACAGAGCCCTCCTACTTACCTATTTACATAATTAAGTATTGAGTAATTCTATACTAAATTTTATTAAAAAAATAATCCCAGTTTTTTTTTATGAGAAGAGGGGGGTCCATCAGCAATTTATGTTAAAAATGGCCGACTAAACTCAATACCTAATAACAATGTACCTATATTTTTTTACTGTCCTAACCCCACAGACTGACTGGTAGATACAGATATACAAATCGAGAGATTTTATGAGAACAAGTGTTTTTTTTAGTTATACCCTTTCTGAATTAAAAACATTCTTTCTTAAATTGTGGTAAATCTTATATTTATGTTACACTTTATATATTTTTATGTATTTAATTTCCATTTGTACATACAATGTTCAAACTTAATACAGTAAATACATACTACAGGATTTAGTAAATAAGTACATTCTACTCATACTTTTCATGATTTGTTTTAATCTTTATAAGTTTTTACACCAAGACATTAATTGAAAAGAATTTATCATGTCAATATTGTTTAATTAGGTAATTGTTGTATTAATATAAATCTGTATTACATATTATATAAAAAGTGTTATCAAGCGAAAAAGACAGTGCAATTTTGACTTAGTGCGTTTGTGCACGATGCGTCATAAACGAATAATGATTGTCTAAAGCACGTTGACAACAGCGGATCGAGAGCTGTGCGAACGGTTAAATATTCCCAATATGCTGGATGTCTATTTCTTAGTATAAATACTGAATTAGAATATATTTATAAATATGATAAGAGCATACATAGTATGTTTCGGTAATATATAACACAGTATTCATCTGAGTATACTCCGATAAATATTTATATATATTTATATTAACTTTACCACGTATTAAAGCTTCCTTTTCATATTACAAAGTATGTAATATTTATAACAAGTTTTTTTTTATTAAATTGTGCATTAAATAGAATGTAAGTTGATTTTTTTCTTGCGTAAAACCCATCTACATTATTGTCCAACACTAAAAGAATGTATCATACATTCGCCATTATTTTACAAACATGTAGGGTAAATATCTAGTCGTGGGACGTGCCTAGTGGTGGGACACTTTCTTTCGGATTTTAAAAGAAGTAGGATGCGATTTTGTGATTGTCCTAACTTGCTAGTAGCTAGCGAAGTTGCATGTAAAATTCTGTCCCACGACTAGATATTTAGAACGTTTTTCTAAAAAAATTACAAATTAATATGCATGCCGAATTAAATAAAAATTAATAGATCCACCCTTCAGCTATCCATGAGTACTTATATTCACTGTAGCACTAACATGTACAGAAGTAAAGAATTCACTTAAATGTCCCACGACTGAGAATACGCTATTTTTGCATAAAAAAAATTTCTCGTCCAATTTAAAATTTTACACCCTTATCATTTGATATGATTTACCTCGAGATTAAATACAATACAATGACTAAATAAGTTATACATTGTAAAAGACAACAACTATACAACATTTATGATAATTTTCTTTATGTATGTACATGACACGATCAAGTCTTGAATTTGAAATGTGCGTATTTAGATATATAAGTATAATGTATAAAATGTATAGAAGTAACAGTGTATACATAAATGTGAACAGTTTTTTTATATAAAAGATAAATAAAGATAAAAAGGTTAGAAGGAAAAGTAATGGCAATGATATGGTGATAAAAAATTACATATATTTTTAAAACATCTTATTAGGATATCAAAACTACGGCTACTTGAAAGTCGATCAGTTTTTCGAGAGAAGAGTGTCGTAACACAATAAAAATCGCAAACTCCTTAGCATGAAATTAATTTTTATTTACTCCAAAAATATAACGAACGAAAATCAGATAAAGTATGTTAATTCATTAAATAAACTATTACAAAAAAATATTCGCTTTTAAATTGCTATACCTGACTAAACCACCACACAATTACTCTTCTAATTAACAAACATAGATCATTGAATCTCGTAAGAAGAAACATGAATTTGATTCAAAAAATACATATTATGAGTTACAACATTCTTCTCGCCAACGATAGACATCTTAAACAAACTTTCTAATGGATAAATTCATTTCTACGTCAACATACGTTAATATATAACTATACGTTAATATAGTCTATGTTTCTCTACTTGCAATATCACTTAAAGCGAGCCATTCATTGACCGATTTGTTAGCCGATAGTTAGTTACCAAATAATTGAATTTTTGAATCTTGTTATCGACTCTTGAATACTTCAGAAACAATACAAAAAGTTTCAATTGAATTACTAAAAGGGCAAAGAATCGCAACAAATACTACATTCTTATTGAATTTAAACCGTTATTTAACCGGCCATTGTTAAACGAAATATCTTCAAATATTTTAATCAAAAAAGACAACGCTTAATTTTTTTAAAAACTCTAATATCTAATTACAGTCAATATATTCAGTAAATACAAAATTTAATCAAAACTATTATTAACTTCTATCCGACTGTTTGTTTCCATAGATAAACATAATAATAAAACTAGAAAAATCTTTAAAAAATATGTATAAATATGTATAAATGAAAAAAAAATGTTCATTGTTATTAACAAAAGTCTTCGCAAAATTTTCTTTAAAAATCTGAAAGTCGTTGATCCAGGTAAAAAACAGTACCTTCACAAAACCCGATAGATAGCGTGCCCCGTTCAAGTAAGAAAGGTAACGCTGATATCATTTCCAAATATACCTTTAGATTAAGGTACAGAACGTTACGCTTAAGTAACATACTACCAATATTTTGGATGAACTCTAGTACCGATTTTAAAGAAGAAGCGAACCTTGCCCCTTAAGGAATAGGAAACAGAAGGCTTCCATTGCAAACTTAAATATAGGTAGTGGACTCCATCCAATTTTTGTAAAAAACGTTCATTTCTTATCTAAAGAATTTGAAGTTACCGTCCTTAAACATACAACCCTGCTCAATCCTAATAGATTAGGATGTAGAACATTACTTTTCTCCAAAATTTTAACTTAGCGGATGTTGCCAAATCTTTTGGATGAGAAATAAACGCCATCGTCTTTAATAATAGTTAGCGTACCTTGTCCAATCCTTATAGATTAGGAAATGAAATGCGAATATGAATAGTCTTTGTAAGCTTCTATACACCGGCTAACATGATAGCCAATAGATGACCTCTTATACATTCATGTTCTACAGTAAATGGACACATACCGTTTCTCTAGTCACATCTAAATACATTTTGGCATCCCGAGAAATACCTAGTCGATGAAACTTATCACGCTTTGTCACACCAAGATGCGTCAACCAATAATTGATGGTACCAATATTGACTGGGTTCAACTTAGTCTCTTCATCTGAAACAAAAAGATACGATATAAATGCTATTTCTATACTTCGGGACAAGCCCACCATACATTCACACCGCTGTGTCTCCTGTATAGCCAGGATTGACAACGGCGACCTCAGATTGACAATAAACAAAGTAGCTGATTGACGTCCCGGGGGAGAAGCTACAGCTGTCTTGGAACTCACAACGAATTTAATCAGAAAGAAATTAGACTGAGTTGTAGTATTTATATATGATCGGTAATCGTTCTATGGATAAGGAACCAGTTTATTATAGCTTAAACTATTATTTGCCTATTTATTTGCCTTAAACATCGGCAGAATACGTCCTCTTTTTCCATTCTCCCCATATTCTTCGTCTATACTCTTTCTTGGCATAATATTCTTTCACACAATTTTCCTTCCATCTTTCTTTGGTATTCCTCTCCGTTGTGTATAGGCGTGTACGCACGACCGAACACGAACATGGTGAACATCAAACACGAACACTTTGTTCGCACATGCGTACCACTAACGAACATTAAACAATTTGTTCGTCAAAAGTGTTCGTGTCGATCCAATTTGGTTGTTCGGTCTGGACGATGTTCTCAGCACGACCGAACAAGAACATTGTTAACACGAACATCGAACCAAAAGAGTAAGGCTTGGTAGCCTCTTTTGTTCGATACCATGTTCTTGTTCGGTTGTGAGTGGTTGCGCGCGAACACAAGTAGAACTATGTTTGTAGGTGTTCATGTTCGCTTTGCTAATTTACGTCCACACGTGCGAACCACATGTTCCGTGTTCGTGTTCAATGTTCGTCATGTTCGTGTTCGGTCGTGCGTACACCTTATTAATCTAACTTGTGATATTTTTCAACTACGTTTTTGATATCAAATATTTATCATGCTTCTTCATAATTCAAAAACAAAAGTGCATAATAAATCAACAATAGTTATAGTGTGAAAGTGGCAGCTGTGACAAATTTTCAGACATTTTCGATGTTAGAAGCTTTTACATTATGCAGTCCGTTCAAATTCAAAGAAAAACTCGTCAAAAACTTAAAATTGCACTCCAAACTTCAACGATTTTCATTGAATCACTTCAAATATTTAAGGACATGAAACAAGTTATTTTTATTTTTTTCGCCCAGTAATTTTTTAGCCCTGGGGGTTACCATCATCTTTTACCTAACTACTCACGTTTTGAATTGGTTCCGTTTAGGTACCTAAACGTAATCGCATTATTTCGTACCACCATCTCTCATAAACAGGATCTCATTTCGTCGGATGACCAAATGAAAATTGTCGCTGATTAGTTGCCGCGGTACGTTCAGAACAAACCATTAATTCGTTTTGGTCATTACCGGTTTTTAAGAACAACTTAATTTTATTATTTATCTATTTTAAAATTGTTTAAGATGTAAATTAATCTTTAATCAAACGAAAAACATAGATTTTTATAGATTATAGATGTCTATCTAAGTATATCGCAAGTATAAGAAAGTATACCCCGTTTAATCTGTCTAGATTAAACGGGCTTTCTTATACTTGCGTAAAAAAAGTATTTAACGAAAATTAAATATTACACGTTCAAAACGCACCCTGTCGGATCGGACTGACACAAGTGTCAAGTCAATCTTGTGAAGTGAAATCGCGTTTTACGAATTTAAATAAATTTACGCCTCTACATTTTCCATCTGCGACCATAGCTAAGCCTCAGCATCTAACTCCTAGACGCAGAACAACGCGTCACAGGCGGAGACGTGGTGGTGTGGTGATATGAATTCTGTGGTGATGGTGAACCGGCGTTGAAATAAGATGCAGCACGCAGGGCGTTGTGTGCTGACTCAATAGAAAAAGCCAATTTATCGAGGGAGAAATTGGTCTTTTTTAAGAATTTAGTAGAGGAGATTAAGAGATATAAAAAATATATTTTTTTTATTTTTTTATTTATTCATTTATTTGCAGTAACATTATTAATTTTTATTACAATATTAACATACATATATTATATTACAATATTAATTTTTATAATTTAATATTTACTACTATTGTTAACTAGCATAAACATTATTGATGATTATCATATCACATCATAACCTTTTGTTTATAATGTTAATGTTCATAAAAATAAATGTAATTTATATAAATGTTACAACAATACATTTTGTGTGGTCTTTTTCTTTACTTTCTTATATATTTATTCGTTTCTTATTATTATTAAATTATTTAAAACAATTCGCACCAAGTAGCCATATTTAGATAGAAATTCGATAGATATTACCGTCAATTTTCATAGGCAACTGCGACATTTGGCGGCTGGCGGGTTAACTAAAATAAAAAAAAAGCGATGGCCATTTTCCAACTTCACATGGCGTTTGATGGACCGCGGACCATTTGATATCATTGACGTTAATTATTTTATTAGTTATTTATTTACTTAAAATGTAAATAAAATATAAATTGGATACTTAAAAAATCTAAATTTTATATATTCCGTCGGTTGGGGAATGTCTTTGAGGCGCTAACAAAGAAATATATTCAGAAAATAAAGGGTAGCGTATACATACTATGTATAAAGGTATATAGTTGAAATTTTAGTTCATATCTCAGCCAGTGCATGGCAGCACCTTCCATACATGACCCCGGAGTTGCCACTCTATCCTCCTTGACAGTCCTTGATTCAGTTTAGGTTGACAGCTCTTTTGACACTTTGACAGATAAATCCTTTCAATTTAGGTCGTGGAAAGACATGGTGGTACGAAAGTTCATACAAAATGAATGAATAATATCCATGGAAGTAATAAGTACTACGTACACAACAGGAATGAGCTGTTGTCGCAAAATTGAAGCCGAGCGAGAGCTCAGTAACTGTACCTCTTATCCCTCTCTGGCGATGGTGACCATATTGAAATATGATTTAAGGACAATAATTATAAAAAATCCCGTATTGGTCGTGGTCCACCTGGGTGGACCACGGGCATTTTTTCTTGCCCGTGGTCTACCTAAATGATTTGTAATAAGAAATTCAAATATTCAATGGCCATGGTCCACCTCCAATGATTGCTTCAGATGGATTTTAATCGAAGATGCTAATGATAAACTTGCCCTTTGGCACTACTTTATACATTTCCTGTTTTTGCTTGCTTTTCACACGCGTCATATAAGTGTCACGAGAGATACAAATTTTACCATGACACTACCGGTAGAGCCACGGGAAAGAAAAATCTCCCATGACACTACTGATAGTGCCAACTAGTAGCAACAAATAATATTGCTTTAACATGTCGGTAATAAATTACTATTTATATTTAAAAGCATTTTAGAAGTAAATGTTTTTACTTCATTACTTTACATCAATCGCATATTTTTCTACAAACAACGAAAGGATTGAAATCAACTTAACTCTGGCAACTCTAAGTCACTGTTAGAACGGGACACAGCGATCAGTGGTTGCCCTCTCACTCGGCTTCATTTTTATTTTGCGCGCAACAAGACTCTTACGACCATAACATAAGGTTTTATTTTCTTAATTTTAGCTGCAAGATGTACAGATAGAGCTCATTCCTTTTGTACGTAGTACTTATTACTTCCATGATAATATCAAATACTATAGACGAGTAATACGCACAGCGCTTGTCGTTTCTCATAAAATGACTTGGCAACCTCCGTTCACCTCATGCCGCTAGGGGCGCTATAACATTTTGCA
This sequence comes from Endotricha flammealis, assembly GCA_905163395.2. Classification (NCBI taxonomy): domain Eukaryota; kingdom Metazoa; phylum Arthropoda; class Insecta; order Lepidoptera; family Pyralidae; genus Endotricha; species Endotricha flammealis. The sequence continues at coordinate 9,513,015 of LR990871.1, forward strand.
TACAAAAGTTTTGAAATCGTTCACCTCATGCCCCCCTCATGCCGTAGGGGCGCTAGTGTCGCGTTTTGCCCGAATTCTTCCAAAGCTGTGCGTATTACTCGTCTATGGTATTTGATAATATCTGCTGAATCGCTGTCACCTAAACCGAGCCGTTTAGAATACATGGTGGTACGAAATAACGATTCTATTCTGTTTAGGTCCTGAATTGAATGGGAATAAGAGATGGTGGTAACCCTGCTGATCATTTAAAACACTTTTAAAAATTAAATAAGATTAAACTTACCTTAATCCCTAAAGAGAATTCTTGGCAATACCCTCATTTAGATTTCATAACGGTAATCTTTTAAAATGTCAAGAATTTAAATTTTGCCCCGGTAAGTAGAAAATCTGGTGAACGCAGATTAAGTGTAACTGTCTTTGTTGAGATAAAAGTATTTAAGATCACAGAGATGTAGGTCAAAGTTTCGGTGATAAAAATAGGAAACCCTTTAAACTGTCGTCTCATTAGCGACCGTCTTGGAAAATTGTCTAAAAGATAAATGGACGCAGTGTTAGATGGGTATTAGCAAAGTTCAGCTCGTTTTGTTTATTTTACTGTAATGGTTTTATATTAGTCATTCTTCTTCGCTATCTTTTCCCTAAAGAGATTGCTTATTTCGAAAATAAGATATAAATCATTTCGTGTTCTTCCCACAATTGGTTGTAAAGCTATTTGACGATCACAATCATCGCTTTTAGATACAAAACAATAAATAACAATACTTTTAAAGACTATTTACAGCAATCAAGCAAGGCTCAGGACCATCAGCTTAACCTACCCTAACCTCCAAAGCTCGGAGAAACTAGTTTTTTTTTTTAAATCTCTCTGAAAATCCTTATAAATACAGACATTTCACAAAAATATGTAGATCGCCATTACATCAAAACAATCTATGACGAAAGATCACGACTAACTTTATTGTAAAATCCAAAATGACAGTAACATGCAATTCGAGTAATTTACAATTCTTGAGTTTATTTTATCTAGTGAAAAATAAACCTTGGGTAACTTCAGACCTTTATGTTTGCATACCTTTGATACCACTATACACAAGGTCTACAGCCAATCTGCATCTGCATCATTAAATACTAGAGAAGAGAATAGTTACCTACAACAAAGAACATCATAGTAATTCTGGCTTAATAATTCTTTTATCTCAATATTTTTTGCTCAATAACTCGTTCGTTAATATTCGTCGCTCAACATTTACCATTTTTAATTTTTTCATCGGTTCTATCAATGTGTATTTTATCCTTCCATACTGTTTTACTTGCAGTCACTGCAACTACTTTCATAATATTTACTCAATCAGTATTATCCCTCTGCGATGGACTTTCTCTTTCATCTGCTTTCAGTCTTAACACTGTCAGTTTACCATCTTATAACAAAAACTACGACTTCTTTGTTAAATAAAATCTCAACTTACAATTTTTTTCATTACTATTTTCATTCAGAATTAAAAAATATCAGCACAAAATTTAATATATCATTTAAAGATACTCTTCAACCTTTCTCATTTCCAACCTCAAAAAGGACAACTTCATGTACATACAATTTCCATTCCATTATTATTAAGTGAACGCGAAGTATATTAACTTATTCATAATATACACGTAACGTTGGTTAAACCTTTTTGCTTCAACTTACTGTTAATAAGTAATAACTTAATGTTAATAAGTTTTTAGCTTTTATTGTTAGTTTCGTTTTTATTTAGTTTTTAATTTTTATTGTTAGTTTAGTTTTAATTAATTTCATGTTATTTAGTTATGTATTGGCTGTGTTAGAAAAGTCTTAATTAACATCATAAAGTAATCAAAATATATATCATTACCTTCCATTTAAACAATTTAGCGCAACGTGTTGTTGATCACTCGATGGTAAAGTGACATTTGCTGGTGGGCTCTTGTTTAATGGATACCACTGCGCGACGGGTTTGCGAGGGTTGTCCAGCATCTCCAGCCAGTGGTCCCGACCGATTCCAATCAGGCTTGATCCTATGGCTGTGCACCCTATCAACTCGTTGGGGCTAATCCTGAGAAAGAAAAGATATTATTATAGTTTAATACTGGTTTAGTGTATTTGGAATAGGGTTGTAAAAAGCGAAATCCATTCATCCATAAGGGCCTGTGTAACCGTTTGCTTGTTCTGTTTGCCATTTGTTTGTTGTAATTAAACTATCTATAAGATACATTATTAAACAGTTGTTGTTCATAGTTTTTATATGACTGGATAATGATGTTTTTATATGACTGATGAGTTATTTTATTTGATCAACAGGTGATGATGCAGGCCCTTTAAGATGAGATTTTATTTCTTTGTCCTTTATATTATTATTATTATTACTTGATATAGGATTCTAGAAACTGTATTATCTTCTCTACTAACTACTACACCATTCATTTCATTACTATTACAATAACTCTCTAAAAATACATTATAGATTTTTTGTATATTTCAATTCAGAAAGATTAGTTAAAAATATTAAATTATTTTGAACCAGAAAGATGGTTCAAGCTTTACATCTTGTTAAGAACGCCTCTGCAAAATCTAGCACCTCCACAAATTTATAATTTCCAAACTCAAAAAGGACAACTTTATGTTCAATTTCCATTCCATTATTCTTAAGTAAACACAAAGTTATGTTTGTCAATATAATAAAATTTAAATGTATGTCGAGAATCAGAAATTTGCATAATCCTTCAACACTTCGAGAAGCATTTCCACAAGCTTGCTCGTACACCGATACTTTGAATGTCCTCCAAGTTCCGATAATCTAATCCACAAGACTGTATACACAGACTAGCGGATTGCCCCGTCTTTGCACGGGTTTCGCTTAGGATCCCTATTTTTTTTTTAATATAATTTAGCTTAATTAAACGGGGGTAATGTACCTTCCAACTCCCAACGGTGTAAGAATTTTTGAAATCGGTCTATACTAGTTTTTTAGGATTATGCGTTACAAACAAAAATACACCTCCGTGGCGTAATGGTTACCACGCCAGACCGCCACCCAGGAGGTCCCGGGTTCGAATCTCGGTCGGGTCATGATGAAAAACTAACTTTTTCTGATTGGCCTCGGGTCTTGGATGTTTATCCATATATGTATTTGTTATAAAATATAATATCGTTGAGTTAGTATCCCATAACACAAGTTTCAAACTTACTTTGGGGCTAGCTCAATCTGTGTGTGTCCTTATATATTTATTTGTTTAATATAAAAAATATAAAAAACTTTCCTCTTTATATTATTAGTAGAAACTAATAGATAGACAATATGGGAGTCGTCTCTCTGGTCATAACATTGATGAATATGTACATATTATGTGCGTATAAAACGTCAAATTTGAAAACTTTAATTTTGACTCCCGTCTCTATACTTATATTTTAAAAAACACTGCCAATCAAAGGGTTCGGTTCTTTGAGAGCGTGGTTCTTTGACGTTTAACTCACAGACAATAATTCGCATAAAATTTATAGCGAACCACATTTCTACTCGGGAGTAAAACTCCCTGTTTCATTGTTCTGTGGCATGCTATTATTCTAATGCAATGCACGTAAATAAATCTTTATTATTCTGCGAGAAAGATGAATGTGTGTGTGCTGAAGCTATGGTTTCTTTTCTCTTTTTATTGTGATACTAATGTCTGTAGTATTATTCTTGATGTTCAATGTTCGTTCTTGCATCAAAGTGTCATTTTTAATCTGTTTTATGTAATAATTAATAGTTTTATCTAACAGAGTACCTGATGAATCTTGGATGCCTTTCCCAAATTCAAAGGATTAAGGCCGATCACATACACTCGGAATTTCGATTCGGAATAGGTGCAAGTAGCCGCCCAATACTGCGTTCGATATTTCGAATCAGAATTCCGAGTTTATGTGGCGGCCCTTAGAATAAAGGAGAGATTAGGGAACATGTACTTACATATCATAGTCAATGACTTTGACGAGCAGCGTGATGTCAAACACGTTATCAGCAGGCAGGTCGAAGACCAGGGCCTCATTGTAGACCGGGCAAAGTGTGTTCTTCTTAACAGTTGTTTTCTTCTTTTTGATACGTTTCCCTTGGCATATCAGGCAGATCTTCACGTATGGGTCTGTGAACAAAATTAGAAGAATCTTGTGAATACTCTGAATGTAACTGTTACAAAAGAAAGCCGTCTAATTTTAATATGTCAGTAAAATAGACAAATGATCCGATTTTTTTTTATTGAGTTACATAAAATTAAGTCTTCCTAAGTCTGAATGAAAATATGTATTTATTTGCTCGTGAATAAGAAGGTACCATCCATTAGGGTACAATATTTAACTCGCACAGAATCTATAAATCGCACACTATACATAAATCGCAGCATTATTATTTTCAAAGTATTTTACAATTATGGAATCTACGTTGGCTGAAATTGAGTGAATTCGTGCGTCGACAAGCCTTGACGTACTCATGTCACTTACAATAGCGCCTACCACCACGCTGTAGTAAGCACAGTACTATCACAGTACACACTGCGTGAATTCTAGTGGTAGAGTAAGTGGAGTAACTATTTGGAAGAGTTTGGTTGGTTTGTAGTAAACCAGTTTAAAAATTATATTGAAGATCGTAGCTAAATAGCATTGGTCTCGGCCGTGCTATTTAGCTACCATCAGGCCGACCTTTTGCCACCTTTGTGGTATATAAAAAATAGCAATGTATCTACGTAAGGTCTTTTACACACACCAACGCCGACTTTGATCATACATATATAATATCTTTCTCATTTCGTTTCAAAATGGCGCCGGAATGAAAGAAGAAAAACGGAACTCTCATTGTGTATAGCCCATTGTAGGCTTTCTAAAGATTTTCTGTCTTATTTAGTTGTGGTTTGTAAGTAACATTCACATCTATAACTTTCGCTCGCGGCTTTGTCTACATTCCTGAATTTATTGAGAGCTGATTTCTTTGTCTTCAATCTATAATTTACCCATCATACTTTTCCGGTTTAGTGACTAAAAAGACATTGCATGACCTAAAGCGACATTAAGATTAAAACACGTTTCAGTAACAATTACTTATGTAAACACGTTACAGAAGTTGGTTTTTCGGTCTACGCGGGAATGCACGTTTATAGGGAAAAAGATGCATCGTGGTTGGTTTAACTTTAGCGAATATCAGTTATCTTTGACTAATTTGCACATAGCCAATGACCATTTGGATGGAATAATATACATTTTAAATGACGAAAGTTTATAAAATTATAAATAGTTGTTGCAGAGATCAATCACCAACATACATTACATTATTTTCACTAACATTATAACATATTAAAATATAAATAAAACTCACTTTTGCTACTTAATTACGTAATTTCTCAACACATTACGTTTTAATATCGCTAAGCGAACATTTATCTGTGTAATGAAGTGTGTACGAGATTATATACGGTTCAATTTGTCTATTTTACTGACGTATGAGACGTGTGGATTTAAGGAAAATCTAGATATGGTAATCATACGAATACTAGCTAATTTATGCCCAATTTGACTTGAATATTCACTGTGCCACAAATCAATAGTATTCAGGACGGCCCAGTATGTGCGTTTGTAACCCTACTACATGTTTACAAAGGACACATGTTCATAAGTGTAACACATTATGTAATTGTATTTTAAGCGTTTTAAACTATATCTGTTACATTTTTATGAGTGTTACAACAAATGCCTATGTTGGCAACTGTACTACACATACGTAGAAATTGTCGTTTAGACCTTGTATCGAAATGGCAACCTTGTCTGCAACCGCTGTCATAAAAATATTTCAATTTATTATTTCTATCGGGATTTGAATTAATCAAATATCCCATAACACTTAACCTTTAAAACAATGGTAATTTCGTCTGTCTCAAAAGTGTCGATTGAAAGGTTTCAAATGTAATTGAGATTCAGATTGAGAAATATTGAGAATTAAATGATGAAGGAAACCATATACTTAAAGTATTCAAGCATTGTTGAAATAATTAATATTCAGATTAAGAGAGAATAAATAATTAAATGCTGTTTTTTTTAGGCTATCTTTTTAATAGTCTCGAACACGGCGTAGTTTTAAAGTTTTAACTGCTACGACCACCGATTCTTATAGGCCACAGTTACAACAGCTAACATAATCTTAAATAAACTCACGACACGGGATAAAGTTGCTATTTTTAGCCATTCGGCTACAGAGCCTGTGTGTGATAAGAACAGGAATGTGATAAACAAGTGGCAAAATGAAAAAGTTATATATTTTTTGTTAATTCATCAATTTTCTTCCCCTCATTTAGTATTCTTAGAGCTCATTTAGACGAGCGGCACTTGAATCGTCGTTCGTCTGAATGAGCGGATAGCACGTACGAACATAGGTATTCAGTCGTCGACACGTTTAAAATATGCCGTCTGTATAATACCTTTTCACATGAATGCTCTTCAGCTTCACATTTTGTGCCACATTAAACTTATTTTAGCTTAGATCTAACGGTCGCATGACGGAAATTACGCGATGGAATATTTGTTATAAAACTTATATGAGAAGCCCGGTGGTCGAGTGCCTAGCAACAGCTACTTTATCATCAGAGTCGAAGGTACGAATCCCGCTCGAGACAAAAAATTGTGTGTATGAACAATATGAACATGTATGTTTGCCTTGATCTAAACGTTTTCTATGTATACATAATTAATTTACTATTGATTAATGGTATTGGTTAAATCATAAGAACGACACAAACTTCAATGTGTAAGATTAAATCAATCTTGACTGTATTGTATAACTTACTTAACAATTTAAACAACTTAGAAAAACAAACAAAACCTAATTTAATGAATTGGGTATTCATATCCTTGTACCACGAAACAATTTTCATATACTAACCTGACGATCCGTTGATATCCATTGCCTTCAAATTGCGGCCTTTTATAACAGTAACGGTTAGCCGACCAGCAGTGGGTAGGTAACACAGCGATAACATCAGTTCGCCCAAGTCTTTCTTCTCCTGAAACAAACGACAATCAACAGGTCGCTAGGGATATTGTCAATTATTGTCTTAATTTCTTTGTACAATCAAATAAAGGACTTCGTACACTTCAAAGTGCGAACATAAAGCAAAATTTGCACAGACAAAAAACAATGTTTGCTATTTGTAATAATGCAACCGATTGGTTTTACTAGTGTGGTGTGTACACAGTGGTACTGTGACATCAAAATTTCTATTGTGATTTTAATGAATAATAAAATATATTATTATTGTACGGTCAACCAATTAAAGAGGTAACCAGGGTAGAGAATTATGAAGATCTTCATGCAGAATTACATAGTACAGTCAACAAAGGAGTTGACTGACCCCCTTCTGTATATATGATTAAAGATTTCTAAATATTGCGTGAAGGGATTTACTTGAAAATTTGTAATTACATAGTACAATATGAATACTATTGATAAATAAAATTTCAAGTAAATCCCTTCACGCAATATTTAGAAATCTTTAATCATATATACAGAGGGGGGTCAGTCAACTCCTTTGTTGACTGTACAATAATAAATAAAACTTGGAGTAATTTAGAAATCTTGAATTACATTCAAGGCCTTGGTTACCTGTCTGTTACTTAATAAAATCAAATGTATGAATAAAATATTATTTTCATTAAAAATTGTCCCAAATACACAAAAAAAATATTACTTAAATAACCAAATCTTGATTCATAATTCTATGAAAATTACGTGCGAAATGTCTTGAAGATCCCATTAATAATACAATAAGGGTCCTAAAATTCTGATCAAAAGTTCTTAAAAGCCTCAAAGGAAAAGGCAATATTCGACACGAAATAGGTGATTAATGACATCCTTGAATACAAGGTAAGGAGACATGAATACCTGTTCCCGAATACTTCATCTTTTCATGGTATTCAAAGCGGACTAAAGGCACAAGTCTCTAAAGAGAGGAACCACGAAACTACTAATATTTGGCAATAATTTGGAACTGATCAAGTCTATGATTTTAGTAACCAAAAGATGCTCTATAGCCTATATTTGCACAACAGTGGATTTCTTGTGGCTGAGATGATGATTATGCTAATGAAATAAAACTGCCTACGTATGATGAACTTGTTAAAGTTCTGCGGAGAGATTTTTGGAAGCCCTTTGTTACAGATATAAAATAAATACGAAAAACAAAACTTAGGCGACACTACACGACATAATTATTTGAACATATCAATTTAACATGTTCAATTCTGTTATGTATGATTTCTTTCTTAACTACATCATTTTGCAACTAATTGTAAAAAAAATCTTAATCTTAAAAGAGTAGTGCTGCTGCGAATTTGCATAATATAAAAGTCTGGTATAAGCACACATATAATATCACTACTCATTAGTGTACCATTATGTAGATTGTCTTACCTGTGGCGCAGCAAGTATATTCATTGTATACTCGATCTCCTGTTGCAAGTCAGCAGACTCCAGAAGACCTTTGAGGACGACGTGGCCAATCAGGTCATGGCGACTAAATCGATCGAAGTCATATACGGAAAACTGGAGATAGCGTTGTCTCAACTCTTCGTATGGTACGCTGTGAAAGAAAAAAAATATTAAAGTTTTTGAAAATACCAAAATTTCTACTCGTATTTCCTTGGTCGTTGCTCGTAACTCTTTGGGTGTCGTCCTGAATATGACGTTACACTGTCGCACACCCTTTTGGAAGAGATGTAATAACTCAGTTGACTAGACTAGTCACGAGAGACGATTTGGACAGTTGCTGCAAGGCCAGTGTACCAACTTAGGGTAGCGGCGGAAGGCGGTTCAATTACCAACGGCGGCATCCATGGGTCTAGTTAGATGGCCTACTGCATCCACTAAACCATTTTTTTTTATACAGCAGACAAACAGGTTAGCGGGCCACCTGATGGAAAGTGGTCACCGCCGCCTATGGACATCAGCAACACCAGAGGTGTTCCCAATGTTCCCACCTCTTGCATTGGACAAGCCTGGTCAATTTTCACTGAAAGCTGCAAAACACAAAAAGTAGTTTTTCTTTTCAATCCTCCCTCAATAACCAGTACCTTTTTCCTTGTCTTCCACAATGTCAATTGACCGCAGAATATATTGCCAGTAATATAAAATTAATGTCTAAAAGGCTATTATCTGGAAGGAGGAACAATTTTCTTTTTACATTTAGAAATATGACTACTTGTGATGCCTTAAATGTCACTTCCAGTTTATTTTATACGCTGTGAAAGGATCTTGAAGCATTTTTATTGGGATTTGGAAAGGACGGAATAAGTTGGAATAATATAATAATAAAAAGGTCAAAGTTTGCCTAAGGGCTACATTGTGAAACTCAAAACTAAGATCTTTGTCATAGTTTGAGGAATCTACACACATACAACAAGAGAGTAAAACCTGTCTCTCTGTACATTGAATATATTTAACAGAAACTGATAGGCGATAAAGAAAGGGTAAAAACACAAGACGACCAAATATCTTTTTTCTGTCTGTCCTGAATTGCACCTTCTAACAGAATATCGGAGTGTCGCAGCCATGAAAAAGATCTGGAAGCCCAACTCTTTTTCTATCCTTTTAGTTTCTATTCCCAACCTTGTCACGGGCAACGCATTGGTAGCTCTTCTGCATTCTAGGTGTTATTGATTTACATCAGCAGTGTAGCCACTTTTCTCGCTTGCTTATTTTCCATATATATTTTGATGATATAAATGATAGAGTAATAAGGTATAACTGTTGTGCCAATTTTCAAAACTTCACGTATTATTTCCCCTGAATGCCAATATTCGGCTTAATTTGCTTGGGCTGTAATGTTTTCAAATAGAACAATAATATTATATCCCAGAATTGTAAGGTTGACTCTAGAGAATGCCATAGCAAACTTTGCATGCAATTTATAATTAGCTAGACACAACCAAACAAAGAACTTTTGAAACTAGGAAGGTAGGAATTGTATACCGTTTACAAAATTCCAACATTATAAATTAGGAGAAACCAAAATAAATAGGTACTACTATTTATAATATACTAGCTGTACCCGCGGCTTCGCCCGCGTGGGTAGCTGGTACCCACGACTTCGTCTGCTCAGGATTAGTACTTTGAGTAGTTTATTTTCTTTTCCAAGGTCCTATGCTATCAGTCTTTATACCAAAATCCATCAAAATCGGTTCTGCGATTTAGTTGTGTCGGCGTAACAGACAGTGTTACTTGAAACTACGTGTTACTAAAAATGGAAGAGAAAGAGGAGGATGGAGAAAATTACGTGATGGAAGATCCACCCTGGGTCATGGCCACCGCGCGAAAGTTCATTACATCCACCCTGCCTGGGTGCAGTAAAGAACTCCTGGGTGTAAAGAACTACTCTTGAGTAGTCTTGCGTACTCTTGATTACTCTGGCGTACTCTTGCATACTGTGCTGTGGCGTACTCATGCTTATTCTTGCTTATTGTGCGTACTCTTGCGTACTCTGGCGTACTCATGCGTCCTGTGGCGTACTCATGCGTATTCTTGCGTACTGTGGCGAATGTATAATACTTAAAAACCTTCCTTTTTAATCACTCTATCTATTTTTAAAAAAACGCATCAAAATTCGTTGCGTAGTTTTAAAGATTTAAGCATACATAGCGACACACAGACAGCAAAAGCGACTTCATTTTATATTATGTAATGTAATGTAAAGATAAAGATAAAGACGAGCTGATGCCCGCGGTAGTACACGCGAATTTTTTAAAAAAAAATATTTCAATAATTGAATATCACGTTAAAGCCCACCATTCACACGCAGATTGGTCCGGCGGATTGGTCGGCCATCGGACTAATCCGCCTGTGTATGGAAGCGGCGAACCGGTACGCCAGACTGTCAAATGGGTTGGCGTCGGGCTCGCAGGTCCGCGGTTGCGAGCCGCGAGCGCCTGTCGAACCCCACATGCCATACTTCGAGTGGAGGGTTCGTGGAGGGTTCGTGCAGTGTATGGGCAACGCCGGATTGGTCCGCGGTCGGGTCCGGGTTGCGAGTCGGATCCGGGTTCGTGTAGTGAATGGTGGGCTTAACAGTCCAGTGTACCGCGTGCGTTACACGGTGAACGGTTCTGTCGACTTCTGCCGAGTCTGTGTATCCTATGAGGTACACTGGCCCTAATATGATTCTAGGGTACTAGAATCACTGACACGTGATCGCCTTTCGGAATGCTTGTATAGGGACTGTTAACGTGAAATGGACCCACTTAAAGCAGTTGATATTTATCATGTCATAACACGGGCCTATAATTTCAACTACTTTATTCTACTCTACAACATTAGAAAACAGAAGAATATGTTGATAATGAAAGTGTTGATACTTGTAAAGGTCTCGACGTCGAATATTAAGTACTTCGAAAGTAATAAACTTGAAATCTACTCGATGTTTATCCTTCAAGTTTTTTATAGGATTTAAAAACCTTTTTGGAGAATCTCACGCGAAATAATGGTGGTAGGTTGAAATGCTTTTTGTGTTGGTTTCATTAAAGTATAAAATACGTAAATGTCCAAATAAACTAGGCTGTGTACATTCAATAAAAGAGGTAAACAAGAATAAAGATTTTTATGCTAATAATTTAACCCGTCGCGTGCACCATTAAACTAACGACCAGTGCCTTTGAGTCGGACGACCCGACGGTTCATGTTGAGCAGATTATTTATTTTGTTGTCTTATCTACATTTATTTATTTATTGATGTTCTTACAGTAAGTTAGTAAGACAATAAATAAACCATTTCCTATTTTTCTTTCAAATTAAATACAAGGAATTTGAACTTCCAGATCCGTTGCCACCGACGTAGGAATGCTTCACGCCGATATGCTTTGAATTCAAATTCAAATTCAAAACTTTTATTCAGAGAATAGGTTTTCACAAACACGTTCTCTTGTCAGAGTATACAGTAATAAATGATTTGTATAAATTAATCTACTCTATAAACTACTACCATTTCGGAAACAAAAGCAAAATGACCACTGGTAAAAAGAAATGGTGAAAGAAAACCAGTTACGGCCTTTTTTGTCATTTAAAAATATATCGTACTTTTCTTTTTTCTTTTCTTTTTCAACATAAAATTTAAAACTAGGTACATACATACAACATTACGTACGCGGAATGTCAATAAATAGTGCCATTAATTTGTCTCAACTTAAAATTAAATCTAAAAAATAAAATGCTAAATCGGTGTTAAAGATTTGAGAGGTCCTTAGTGTCCGAGCGTGAAATTTTGCACAAAGAAAGATTTGTTTTTATAAACTGTGGTCATACTGGAAACATTTGGGGTAGGTTCATGTCAAGCAGTGGATTTCTTGTGGCTGAGATGATGATGAAGATTGGGAAAGGCTTGTATCCAGCAGTGGGTAGAAACATGCTGATAAGACTAAAACCATCGACAGATAACATACACACACAGATACAGGCTTTGGTTTAGTTTAGGCTCCAGGTCTCCCACAAATTGCACATGTAAATTTGTAATTTTCATTTAAGTTAATTCCCATAACCTGTAACTTGTGGAGACGAATAAAAACATAATAAAATAAAAAGATTATGTCAAAAACAGTTGGATCAATTTCAAAAATTCTTTCACCGTTGGGAAGGACATCACCCCGTGTAACATAGGCTATATATTTTTTTTTTAATTAGGGTTCCCTAAAAATCCGTGAGAACTCGGGGCAGAGCGCTAGTGTAAAATAAATGTAACAATAATTTAAGGAAATATTTAATAAACGTTAGTAATATTCTGAAACATTTCACGGTAAGCCTTTATTAAACTGAGATATCCCGGGAATTATTAGTCCTTGAAACAAATTAAAATATGCAAGGGTGTGGCCATTACGAATAAAGCCAAGGCTTATATCGGGCCAGTACTTCCACGAGCATTATCTTAATTTCATTGTTTATATAAAAACAAAATTAATGTTTTTTCTTAATAAATAAACAAAAATGTACTTATACAAATCACACAACGCCATCTAGTTCCAAACTAGGCTAAGCTTGTACTATGGATACTAGATTGCTGATAAATATACAGAAATACTTTTTTTTTGTAAATCAATACTACTGTTAAGTATTATAATATCTGTGTCAATACTTAATATACATAGAAAACAACCAGACCAAGACAAACAGTCATTAGCTTTTTTTTTATTAATTGATATGTTCAGGTTCGGGTGTACTAACACCCTCTTCTGAGATACCGGACTGTTGCGGGAGCGTATGGCTCTCACCGCCAAAAAATTAGTGTCAGACGTTAGCTCCTAAGGTAACAGTATTAAATAATATTTGACAGCCCGATGGTCGAGTGGTTAGCAAGGGCCGCGAGTTCAAATCCTGCGCAAGGCAAACAGTTGTGTGCATGAAAATGTCTGTTTGCTTTGGTCTAGGCGTTTTCTACGTATAATAAATATTTATTTACAAAAAAAAGTACTTATGTATATTTATCAGCAATCTGGTAGCCATAGTACAAGCTTAGTTGCTTAGTTTGGGACTAGATGGCGTTGTGTGATACGTCCAAATACATTTATTTATTTATTTTAGTAGAGTAATCATATTATACGTACTATACTAATATTATAAATGAGAAAGTGAGTTTGTTTGTTTGTTTTGTTTGTTATTCCTTCACGTCTTGACTAAGCAGCCGATCATTATGAAAATTTGTATATATATATCAGGGGTACAGAGCCCAACATAGGCTACTTTTTATCCCGTGAAAGTATGTCATTCCAATGGGAAAATATTTTTTCTACTACCTATAGAGGGCGCTGTATAAGCCAACAGATGGCGCCACAAGTCGCGCCATGGGTTGTTTTTCATAAAATTAACCGCGAGCGAAGTCGCGCGGAAAGCTAGTAAAGATTATTTTATTGATAACATTTTTGGTGAGAATGCAAACTGGAGAAACTGTAAGTGACATAAAGGATGGAGAACCCTTTCATGTTTATTCATGTTTTCGCATCTATCAAAAAGTTTATTTCGTTTCTGCAGTCTCAAGCAATTCCTGGGGTCATGAACTCCCATTCAAACTTTTAATGATCCTCCAAGACAATTGAATTAAACCTCTCCGTATTTAAAATGAGCTTTTTCAATTCCGCAAGAACAGTTTAAGTGTTTTTCATGCGAAAACTTGAAAGCTCGGTAAAACAACATCATTAATAAAATAATTTTCATATAGGTCCGTATATTGCTAAAATGTATTGTAGTTTAGCAGCTATTCCCTAAAGTTTTAAAATCAATTTGAAAGTCATGAGTCGCGCATTGCCGGCTACACGACGTTATCAAAACAAAAGCAAAAAAAATCAGTATATTACCCATCTTACTCTGTCAATATTGGATATGTGCGAGAGACATACTCATTCCTCGAAAAAAAAAAACGAATTGATCGCTTTTCGTGCGTCGACAGTTTTTGGTAAACAACACGTTTCATAGAATTCGTCGAAACAACACGTTTCATAGAATTCGTCGAAACAACACGTTTCATAGAATTCGTCGAAACAACACGTTTCATAGAATTCGTCGAAACAACACGTTTCATAGAATTCGTCGCTGTTCGTGCGTCGACAGTACGTAGTCGAACAGCGACCAATTAAAAAAATTATACAAAAAAACTATATTCTTGTCTAGACTATTCAAACTTGTAATGTTACATTGATTCGGTAAAGCTTACTGAATAATCGCTGCAAATTCCTTATTCCCAACGAAAATGGTGTCATGTACTGTATACAGGGTAACATAACACCGGAGGATTTAATTGTCTAGAGTGAACTGGAGGTTAAACTTATTAATTATTAGTGAAGCAGCACAAAACAAGCCTATATGACGAAGGAATTATTACCATTATGTAAATATAAGAGAATTTCGTCTATACAATTTTCTACGTAAAAATACAAAAGTAGTTATGGAGATTGCTTTCAATTCCACCATAGTTACAATGACCAACCTATACATATAATCGTTCAGTCAACAACCACCAAACGATTTCGGAGAGAGTTTACAGAGGTGGTTTAATGTGCCTAAAATCTTGTATGTTTTGGAATCTTGGTGTAAAACTATCAGCATAAATTCTGTTTTGTTTTTATGGTGTAAATTTTGCACGAAGTGTTTATACTTAAGTAGCTGTGCATTTAGTTACGTTTTATTATGTTTTAAATCGCGTATATCGCAGACTTTAAGATAAAATTTATCTTTAAAAAAATTGCCTTCAGCAACAAGACCACGTATACAGTAAATACCTATCAAGTGGTGAAAGAATCGAAAGTATTTATAACACTAGGAAGAATATTTGTTTATAGTATTTTTTTACATAATATGAGTACCGTAAAGTTTGCTATTATTAAAATCAAAAATTTTATTCTGTAATTTTCTACGTGTCCGCGAGGTCATTGACAAAATATTGTCCTTCTGTGTTAAATATTAAATAAATAAGCTGCTCTATAAACTACCACCATTTCGGGAACAAAGCAAAATGACCACTTGGGAAAGAAATGGCAAAAGTAACCCAGTTACGGCCTTCACGTCACTTTGTCCAAGTAATCATTGCTTCTGGTTGCGTTTGCGAGCGTTGATATTTTGGATTGTTTTAATGTAATTAGCTGTTAGTGAACCAATAAAGCTGGATGGCGTCGCTGTGTGTCGGACTCTAATATGAACACGCAAGTTAAGCGAAGTCGACCCTAGCCTGCGTTTGGATGGGTTTCGTTATCTCGAGCTTCTCCGTGCTTCGGAGGGCACGTTAAGCCGTCGGTCCCGGCTGTTGTCGATGGATGACAGTCGTTAAGCCAAGTCGGTGGCCTTAGGGCGGTTTGAAAACACCGGCCTCTGCCAATCCGCATTGGAGCATCGTGGCAGAGTACGCTCTAATCACCTTCGATTGAAGGGAGACCCGTATCCCAGCAGTGGGATGATTGCGGGTTGATATATGATTGAACCAATAAATAAATTACCTGAAAAGGAAGGTCTCGTTGAACACCGGGTTGAGGTTCTTGCGATGTACTTTAGTTTGAAACTTCTTTTTGCGATCAGGGAGGAGAAACACCTTGATATAAGGATCGCTGCTCCCCGTGACATCCTTGATGGGCAGATCACGAGCTTCAAAGATCTGTAACAAACAAAAATATACTATAATTATCAGTATAGTAGTATATATAATATAGTTTAGTTCTTCAATACTTCTTACTCCGTATATTTTTGTTCTGATTCAATTCGTTGTGAGTTCCAAGACAGCTGTATTTTTCCTCCCGGACGTCAATAAGCTTCATTGCTTATTGTCAATCTGAGGTCGCCGTTGTTGATCCTGGCTCAACAGGAGATACAGCGGTGGAAACGTGTGATAAGCTTGTCCCGAGTATAGTTTAGTTTTTAAAAATAAAACTTTCTTTAATAATTCTTTAAAAAAAACTATTTTAAGTTAGGTTATACGAGTTTTTACTCAGGATGTGTTCATTAACTGACAAGCAAGTGCTACTACACCGAACAGTTGCGGAAGCGGAAGGCTCTCACCGCTTAAAATTTACAGTGTCTGCCTAGGGACGCCCCAGATGGAGGTTCCCATTCCAGGACGACACTGGAAGAGGCAAGTAGATACCCGCCGTGTGCGTCGAGTCCGTGTAAAATCTGCGACGTACTTTTTGCGCGCCATGCTACTGTCCGACCCAATATTTTTAGTCGTATCTGAAGCCGATTAATCTTCTGCCGAAACGAAACCGGAGGTTGGTGCAAATAATTGCCATATACGCCATACACGCCTCTTTGTGCGCCGCAGACTCGACAACACAAAATATTATGTCGTCTGCATTGCCCGTAATACAGAAATAAATTACCTAATAAACCATATTACGTATATTGACATTTATATAAACTCAGATCTTTGTAGTGACATAGCACTAAAATGTTAATCAACTTTTATTGCCGTCCACAAAAATCCAGGAGACGTGAGAATATCTGTCTGGACTCTAGACACGACCGGAGAATTAATTAACCCGTCCCATTCCTAACCAACTAATAGACGGCTAAGATTTCCAACTGAACGTAACTTTTTGCAAAGTTTTTCTTCTTAGAGGCGACGTTATTGGAATTAATAAATGATCTAAAGTTTTATGACGTCTGGGTCGGATTGAGTTTGTCCCGTCTTTGAAAGAATCATTTCATAATTTTCTATTAGATATCTACATATAGAAATGTACTTAATGAACTTAAAAATATTGTAATAATAAATGGACATATCAAAAAAGACTCACATAAAAAAATACACAAAATTATAAAGAAAGTGAAAACCATATCAAAAAGGATGTATTGATATTGCGTCTTGAACAGTGAGTTTGAAAGACAGCTTTAATTTGTCCTCCGGGACGTCGATAAGCATAATTGCTTATTGTCAACAAGATAAAGGATTGAAATCGTATATCGCTATCGCATTGGGTTTGGGCGAAACTCTATCGTCCTGAAGAATCTATAATGGAACTCAATGGCATCATTATGTGTGTCGAAACTGAATGACACACGCAAATTAAGAAACGCACTTGGCAGCGCATACATTTGTTCCGTCTCTACGACCCCTCTAAAATCGCTCGCGCTGCCGCTGAGTGCGGCGGCGGCGTCACGTATTTTAAACATTTTTGTACATTTAACTTATTGTTGAAGTCCATAACAAATGTCAAAAACTATTCCACTGATACACTATCGGCATTCTATTGAGACACGATTGAGACACCATTGAGAGTCCATTTCTTACGTTGAGCCATTGCTGATAGCGGCGAGTGTGTGGCCTGTCTGTTAGAATGCCATTTTATTGTAGAAATCATCCTGAGGACGGGAACTAGGAGATTATACAAATAGGTATCCTTATTTATGTATAAAAACACATCCAACTGTTAATTACAAACACCGTTGAAACTTTCGTTCAATAAATTCAGTGTAAATACAAAAAACAGTACAAAATCACAATAAACTTGTGCCGTTAGGAAACTTAGAATGTTTAAGGACTTAAGTACTCAAGTTTTAAAACAGGAAATTGAGGTCCGGACTTTGAACTTAAACACAGGCAACGAACTCTTGTTTAGCCCTCTATCTACATACTAATACCAAATACTATAGAAGACTAATACCCACAGCTCGTGACGTTTCTCATACAATGACTTGGCAACCTCCGTTCACCTCATGCCGCTAGGGGCGCTATAACATTTTGCATACAAAAGTTTTGAAATCGTTCACCTCATGCCGCCCTCATGCCGTAGGGGCGCTAGTGTCGCGTCTTGCCCGAATTCTTCCGAAGCTGTGGGTATTACTCGTCTATAGTATTTGCTAATACTAGTGAAATATCCTGGCTTAATTTATTTTTCTTTTTAAGACAAATAAAAACGCAGCCCCCTTACCATGTCTTAGAGCAGTCCGGAGACGATTGAGTAAGCGAGATAATGCAAATACATGATGTAAGGACATTTTAGTATGTTCAGTACAAAAAAAAATGAATCGATGTGAAATAGACGTGAATCGATCACAAATTAGTTCATTGCGATTAAACACACATTATCTACGTTACCACGATACGGTAACACAAACTAGTTCAAAAACTGTCATTGAGTTTCACTGGAAATCTTGTGCCAAGTATGGAATGGATGTAGATAACATTCAAAACAATACGGATTATTATTATTTGCAAACAATTTAATATTACACGCGATGATATATTTAATTAAACACTAATTTAACTTCTACTAAGATGTACAAAGTTATTTGTTAAGTACTTTAACACCTCGTAAGCTCAGTGGAAAAATATATTATCTCTAGTTAATCTTCAGTGAGTTGCAGATATAAATTTTAAAGTTAACACAGTCAGTTTATGAAACTCATTTTTAAAGTTACACAAGTTAACACATTAAATTATAGCTGTCACTTAAAAAAATAAAGATGAAAAATAGAGATAAGTAGCTCCAAATGATAGTAAGACTTGATGTGTCATTTATTCCAAAATGTCTTTGTGCAAATCTTTAATTAATATTAATTGTAGAAAAACACACTCTGCGAAGGTACCAGGACCACATACCGAGGCAAGCCTTCTGCTGGAACCCACAAGCGCAAACGTGGTCGTCCAAAATAGACTTGGCGGCGGACTGTCGCTGCAGAAGCGAAGGCAATAGGGAAGACTTGGAGCGAAATAAAGTGCGAAGCTCAAATACCGATTGGGTTGGGGACGCACTGTGGACGCCTTCTGCCCCGTCTAGGGGACTTAGGACCTTATGTCAAGTAAGTCAATTGTACAAAAACCCTTACCTTCACAACAAGAGCTTCAACTTCCTGATCATACTTCAGAGCGAAGTGCAGCTTGCCACAGAACTCTAGCTCCGCGCTGTCGGTCGACGATTGGCGTACCAACTCGTTCTTATATAGCTCGGGCTGTAAAAAAGAATATCATTAAATACAAGTGCTTACTATTTTTACGTGGAATGATTAATCGAAATGAAATGAAATCGTTTATTTCAGAAATTAGACCTTCACAGGCGCTTTTTCTTGTCATTTACAATTTGTATATATGTATAAAGAAAATAAAACTACGTTATATACTACCACCATTTCGGACACAAGCAAAATGGCCACCGGTAAAAGAAATGGCGAAAGCAACCCGGTTACGGCCTTTTTTGTCATTTAGCAATTTTTTCTTTCACTCGTTTGTTACAGTAACAATGTATGAGTACATTTATCTTTAAAAATATTATAAAAAGAGGAAAGATTTGTATGTTTGTTTGTAACGAATAAACTCAAAAACTACTGGACCTATATCAAAAATTATTTCACCGTTCTGAAGGTACATTAACCTCGAATAACATAGGCTATATTATATATTTTAAAAAAAATTGGGATTCCTACTAATATCTGTGCGAAGCCTGGGGGCTAGTTCTATATAAAATTCTCACCCACAGCAAATACTATAGAAGACTAATATGCACAGCTTCGGAAGATTTCTGGCAAGACGCGACACTAGCGCCCCTACGGCATGAGGGCGGCATGAGGTGAACGATTTCAAAACTTTTGTATGCAAAATGTTATAGCGCCCCTAGCGGCATGAGGTGAACGGAGGTTGCCAAGTCATTGTATGAGAAACGTCAAGAGCTGTGCGTATTACTCGTCTATAGTATTTGCCCACAGGAACAAAACAATCGCAAACAGTGTAGCGCCCATAATATGTAAGGGGTTATAAAAATTCTTCAGTGGAACTTGTGTGAAAATTATGAAAATGTTCAAATGTTATGCATGAAGGGTAATCGCTGCTTTTATGTTTTATATTGCATCGTAAAATGTAATCAGGGATGCTACAGGTTTTACTGTCATCGCATGCATAGAACTTATATTTGGATTTATAGAGCTCGGCAAATGGATAAGGGGTGCCGACTGGGACTGGTCTGCTTACTCTTGTTCGTACTCATTTTTTATATAAGGTCAGTTGGGGTAAGGCCGCTACCAAGGCAAGACTACCAGTGCCTGATAACTCGAGAAGTACACCTTCCTATTCTATTTTGATATACCAGTTATAAAGCCGACATGGTAAATATCTCCATTTAAAACACAGAAGTCCACTACTGCCACAAATATGACCACCACATCGAAAATAAAAACGGACATTTGAAAAGTTAAGAATGCAAGGTGTAAGATAGTTTTACTTTTGTATTTTTTTATAAAAAAGAACGTTCCTATCGAGTTGTCACAGACACAGTATCATCATAAAGATATAGGCTTTCAAATAATGTAACTTGTTAAACGTAATATAAAGAGGTTTCTGTAATATTTTACTTTGAAAAAAATAACCCGAAAAGATCAACTGGGGTAAAACTACCAGTGAGCCCGGGGTAAGTATAACATATGCTAAATTTGCTTGATATCAGGAGTAATAAACATTTTTTGTACACAATTATTTTATATATTATAGCAGGTTATGAGTACCTAGTCCGTTTTCCGGCCGGACTGGGTTTTGGGGGACCGAGTGTAACATTGTATAATACTATTAGGTAAATAATATGTGGTTTAATGATAAGTATCAAGTTTTCAAAACCCTAGTAGGTACATAGCATAGCAGTAATACATTATGAAGCAGCATGAGTTTCGTTTGGTGATTGAGAGATTCAGAAGCCCAACTCTTTTACTACTCTTTTCTTCCTATTCCCGTCTTTGTAGTAGGCAACGAATTGGTAGCACACCTGGTGTTAATACTGATGTTCATTGACCACCTAATCACTTTTCGTGGGTGGACCGCCTGCTTGTTTGCTTGCCGTATGCCATAAAAAAAGTAAGTCTTGCACGACCGAGTGTCGGTGCATTGAATTTTGTTTTCTAAATTCCAAATTAAATTCTCTACATAATTTTATTGATAATATTATTTTTCATTTTGTCAACGCGCCTCGATTCCGAATTCAAAATAGTAGATTTTACAATAAGTGCACAAAATGAACCATTTTCGGCTCGGGTTGATAGTAATGTCGAGGTCTCGAGGATAAAATGGTTTTGTGGATGAGTTATCATAAACTCTGCTTTTCACTTCGATTGCGAGGAAATAAAACAGTAGTAAACATAACATTTCTTTATTTAAAATTCAAAGTAAAATTAGTTAGTACAGTTTCGAATACTGAAGGAAATTGTTTTTCATTTCTCATGCTCTGAAATTGCTTATTTGTGTAGGATATTAGGCTGCACAAAATCTATTAAATAAATAATATTAATTAGTTACATAATCTATTAATTCAAAAGAACACTTTCCGAGAACGAAGGTTAGGTACTAGTTTTTCTTTTCTCCAATTTACAAATTATCGTAAACTTTGAAATATTTTTCCCGAGACTTTGGCGCTAATATCTGTTGTTGTGCAACAGATATTAGCGTTTAATTATAATTTACAAAATTAATAATAGTAGACTGTATAGGTTTGCAACCCAAGCCTAACATCAATGTCGTAAGATTTTAAAAAAAGCGGCGGGAAACAGATCTTGCTTTTTCGTGCGTTTATTAATTTCTTCAATTTGCTAAAATTGTTAAAAATTACCAGTGAAGAAGAGGATTTAGCACTCTCTCCTAATACGCTTATGGAAATTAATGCACAGAGAGTTGTGCAACAGATAGTGAACAGATATTACAGGAAAGGCCTCGGGAAAAATATCTCAAAGTTTACGATAATTTTGTAAATTGGAGAAAAGAAAAACTAGTAACTACGTTTTCGGAAAGTGTTCTTTTGAATTAATAGATTTTATTAATAGATTGTAATTAATTAATATTATTTAATTAATAGATTTTATGCAGCATGAGAAGTGAAAAACAATTTCCTTCAGTATTCGAAACTGTACTAATTTTACTTTGAATTTTAAATAAATAAATGTTATGTTATAAGTACTACTGTTTTATTTCCTCACAATCGAAGTGAAAAGCAGAGTTTATAAATTGTCCACAAAACCATTTCTCGGATAAAATGGTTCATTTTGTGCACTTATTGTAAAATCTACTATTCGATAGTAAAGGCCCGGTGGTCGAGTGGCTAGCAATGCTTACTTTATCCCTAGGGCCGCGGGTTCGAATCCTGCGCAAGGCAAACATTTGTGTGCATGAACATGTCTGTTTGCCTTGGTCTGGGTATTTTCTACGAATAATAAGTAGGTATTTATTTACAAAAAAAAAGTATTTAAGTAAATTTATCAGCAATCTAGTACCCATAGTATAAGCTTGGTTGCTTAGTTTGTGACTAGATGTTGTGTAAAAGAAAACATATTTAATCGAAAGTATTTAGCTAAGTATTTTTGAAATATTGGTTATCCTATTTTGAGAAAAAAAAAATACAAAACCAGTGTGACACGCCTCGGCTGAATGCCTTTAATGGCCGTTGCTTGTTTGTCTGCTGTATGACATAAAAAAACTTTCTTAAAAGGTTCTGTACCCCTGACTTTGAATATTTGTAAATAATATGATGGACTTGCCCCGTTTTTTTATTTACTTAAATTACAACAAAACCAAAAGGTTTTTCTGTTGTAATTACTAATCAAAATATTCGTTTTCCTTTTATGAGGATGCCTATTATTGAAAAAATGTGTAAAGTAAACATTTAAACCAAAAAAAACTTACTGGTAGTCATACCCCGATTGGCAGGGCAAGACTACCAGTTTACAGGTTTTACATTTTCCTTATTATTACTGTTTTTAATTAATTTTATGGCAAAAACTTCATTATATTATAAAGCTTAATTTATGTTTTACATCTCTGTATATTTAACTTAACTCTAAGTCAAACAATTTCTGCATAAAACCCGGTTTAGTAAATTCACAATGAAGTATGTCTGTCTTACCCCAACTGACCTTACACGATATGACAAAATAGTACGAAACAGGATTTCTTTTAAAATTTTATTTATTTTACCGGTAGCCATTTTGCTTGTTTTTCACGACCTCCGTGGCGTAACGGTTACCACGCCAGACCGCCACCCAGGAGGTCCCGGGTTCGATCCCCGGTCGGGTCATGATGAAAAACGAACTTTTTCTGATTGGCCTCGGGTCTTGGATGTTTATCTATATATGTATTTGTTATAAAATATAATATCGTTGAGTTAGTATCCCATAACACAAAGTCTCGAACTTACTTTGTGGCTAGCTCAATCTGTATGAATTGTCCCTATATATATATTTATTTTTTTTGTTTTTTGTTTCCGAAATGGTAGTAACGTATAAAATAGTTTATTTCGTTTTCCTCTACCTCCACTTGGGGGGGTTGGGAGGGTTGGCAACGCGTGAGTGATTGTGACGGTATTGCAAGCGTCTATAGGCTACGGTGATGCTTACCATCAGGCGGGCCGTATACTTGTTTGCCACCTTTGTGGTATAAATGACTAGAGAAAACGCCTATGAAGGTCTAGTTTCTAAATAAATTTTACATGAAATCTTGTGTAAAGTAGTAACAGAATTTTTTTTTTAATTACCTAAAACTCTCACTATTTTACTATTAAATGAAGCACACTGAAAACTGTGTAGTTTACTGTTCGTAGTTTACAGACAAAATACAGTTTCGCCATCGTATTAGTTCCCAAGTAAGGGTCTGACTATCCGACTAATAAGGTTTGTTTACGAGGGCAATATAAGTGTATTGTAGTTTTCAAGATCCTCTCCCCAGAACTTGGATCGTAAACTAAATGGTACAATAAACACGGTGGTGCGGCTTACATGTACGCACCTGTTGTCATAATTAACTAAATAACTACATCATAGTTAGATACATAAATAATAATATGTCGATTAAGCTTTTACGGATATTTCCTTTACTCATAATACATTTTTTCGTCTGGTGGGGTTGGTCCAACAGGAAACGGTGCTGGTAGCACCGGAACCCACCATGATGTAGCAACCATTTTTTTTTTAAAGTCCGAAAAATACTTTACTACACTGCACGTCCCGCCGCTTGGGGAAACAGCGGGGCTCTGTCGGACCCTTCCCTCCTAACGATACTTGGGGGGCGTACCGCCTTAAAAACCTGACTGACACACACATGTATTGGCGGATGAGGTGGTATTCTCTTCCGCCAATACTTATGTGACCTGGTCCAGGAATCCCGCGACCAGTGAAGTTTGTATTTCGCATTTAATGAGAAAAAAAGTTTTCAAAAGTTACGCGATTTCCGCACTGTATAAAACGCATTTACAATACACAATACAATACAAAACACTTTTTTGCCATTAAAAAATATAAACATACAGATACAAAAAAATAAAAATAATTAACAAAAATAATGAACAAAAGGCGGTCTTATCGCAGAAGCAATCTCTTCCAGACAACCTAGAAGAAGTGGAAATTAATAATCATTATAGACGGGGTATGTGGCGAAAATATTTAACTAAATACAATTAATAACAAAATTACGTAGTATGCGTATACAATATCAAAATTCAATAGCTAGATCCACAAGGGCGCATCTGCAGTACACTCACTACTGCACATGCGACCCAGTGGCCGCAAACCAGCAAGACACAATAATACCTAAATATATATATTTATATGTGTGTTATCTACATAAATAATACATACATAAATAATTAACTAATAAATAAATAAAAGGTGCATAAACGGACTACAATACGCTATCAATTTAGTCACAAGTTTGAAGGTAATAACTTTTTACCATTTTTTTTAAACTAACAATACTCTGAGCTTGCCGCACAGCTAGAGGTAAAGAGTTCCATAGATGGACAGCCTGGACTGTGAAAGAGTCGGAGTAAAATCGAGTGGAGTGCATAGGGGTTATAAGGCGGAGTGTAAGGGTACTACGTAGGTTAAGTCCTTCGTGGAACGTTAAGCGTTCTCTAAGATAAGGAGGAGTGTTGGGATTAAAAAGGATAGAATATAAAAGTGAGACAATATGTAGGTTGCGGCGAAAGCGAATCGGAAGCCAACGAAGCTGAGAGCGGAATTGTGACACGTGGTCGTATTTACGAAGGCCAAAAATGAACCGAATTGCAAGATTTTGGAGGCGCTCGAGTTTATTCAGAAGATCTTGATTTAGATCAAGAAAAGAAGAGTCAGCGTAGTCTAAAATAGGAAGAAGTAAGGATTGAGCCAGCGCAATTTTGGTGTCAGTTTGTTAAAAAATTACGAAGCCGCCGAAGAGAACCAGAAGCTACAAACAACTTCCTACTAACTTCTGCTATATGTGGCACCCAGGACAGAGTTTTATCTAAATATATACCGAGATTTTTAACTTTATCAGTCAGCTCGACGTTAACTCCTTCAAATACGATAGGAGAAAGATTAATGGAATTAATTTTTATAATGAATCGATGACTGCCTATAATAATAGCCTGAGTTTAATACAATGTGTTGATTTGTTTCGTCAATAATAAAATTTGAAGTAACTTTATCCCTTCTGACCCACCGTACCACCGCCCATACCCCCAGTGGTACGGTGGGTAATTATTTTTAGCTACGATACCACCATAGTGCTGAGACACGGGTTGCGATTACAAATTTATGTATCTATTTTATTATCAATTACTTTATCATAATGAGTGATCTGAAGAGGGTATTCACTCTTATCTCTTTATAATGTTTTTTTCACAAATTCGTGTTCAGTAGTTAGCAATAGATTCGCCTCCAAAAATATTGCAACTATACAAATCAACACGTGAGATCTTCTATTACCGACATGAAATCGCTTCCGTCTATGGCCGTGTGAAAATCGCCTTTTAAAAAAAACAATAAACGAAAAATAAAACGTAAAATGCAATTTCATTGCGAAAATAAAACAACAAACATCGAAAATAACCCTATTTCGGCGAAAGTATAATAAAGAAGAAGTTTTTTTTTTAAACCTGTACCATAATAAAAGCCTCTCCGGTCTTAATTAAAGTCTTTGTGTTGTCCGTTTTTGAGTCATATTACTCAGTAATTAGACTCTACGAACTAACACTGCTTAACGAGAAGGGATATAAGTTTGTAATTAACTCCTACTTTTGAAACTGCAAAGATTTACTTTGACCACTACTCCAGTAACAAGTAAAATTAAAAAGTTAAAAATTATTCATTTTGAAAGTAGATTTATAACTAATACTTTTTTGCACGTAAATTTTTTTATATTACTAGCAATTCCGACAGTAATGGCCTGTTGAGAAGAAGTGCCGCAAGAAACTCAACACTTAGCCGTTTAAGTCATTATAACATAAAAGTGTTTAAAGATACATTGAAAAATATTTTATGAATAAAATAAGTGTTAAAAACTAAAATTTTAAAATAAATGTAAAAAAAAGAACAATCTAAAAGCAGAGGTGCAAATTACAGTGACCACAATTCTTTGAAGTAATAATGACTAGTGTATGAATGCGACGAGGCATCTTGGATAGGATGTACGGTGAGGCAAAGGACGACAGATGTAGGTGTGTGGCGAGGCACGTCTGGGGTAAATGTGGGGCGAGGCAGAGTACATGAGAAATAAGTGTGGAGTGGCGACATTGATGTTATAGATAGGTATGAAACGAGGCGATTTTTTTACGAACAAATGTAGCCAGGCCTGCTTGCTACAACGAAATAGAGAAAGTCAGGGGTAAATATGCAACTGAACAGGGATTATCAGGTATCCATAGGTATAAAGCAGGGGATGTCAGAGGAATAGGCTAGTTGCCGTAAAAATGTAATTAGTCCGTCTTGTAGATTATTTAAAAATAAGGGCAACTCATTTTTTCATTTGTAAATTAGACCAAAAATTACAAAAATATAGCCCATTCAAGTTACCTGTGTCGTCACACCGTGTGGCATTTTTTCGCACGGGGTGACGTCAAAGGCGGGGGCCTTTGACGTCCCGTCCCCCCCCCCCACTCTTAAATTTTTATGCCTTGTATCTTTGTTATTTTTTGTTTAATCGAAAAAAGAAAAAATACGTGTCCAATAGTTTTTTATAATCTAAAATACGGACTAAATATAATGTAATTATTTTGACCCTGGAAACAACCCTATTAGAAGAGAGATACCGAACAGAGCAGTACACCATTAGGATGCTTACACAAAGCGGTAGGTATCATCCGACGCTGACAAATCGGCGCGGGTCGGCGCTGATATTATTTTCTATTTATCTTAATGCGATCAACGATAAAGAAACAGATCAAACAGGTCATCAGCGCCGGAACCTACAGAAACCTGCTGCTTTATGTAAGCACTATTTACACTCTGTGGTAGTCGTATTTCTGGACATACGGTGGTGGTCTTACCTTTATGAGTCCAATAGAGGAATCAGCCCGTTCAAGACTGCAGATGCTGAACTGTATAGATGGTAAATCCAGACGATGTGACAGCTGTCGTTGAAAAGTCTGATGTCGGGTTGGCACGATTGGTAGAGTCGTTTGACGGAGAACCTATAAAGAATGATATTAGATTAGATATATACACGTACACGATAAATTAAAAGTTTATTATATTAGGTGTTACGAACTAGCCGCCAGGCTGGTGTAGATATTTTTTGTATACTTTAGTACATAGCCGCTTTCGTGTATTTCCGCATTTCCCAATGGTTGACTGGCAGAGATTGCAATTAGCATTAAGTCCGCCAATTGTCTCATTACTTTGTATTGCGGTCAATAAAGTTAAATAAATAAATAGCTGTCATTGCGCCTTGCCTGTAGTTCGCCTTTGATTTTTCTTTGCAACGTTTGTATATTTTTATTTTATTATGTTTTATCTCATTTTGATTTGGTCTCTGGTTTTCACTTCTCTCCCTATCCATTATTATTCTATTTTCATTAGGTTTTAAGAACTATGTATAAGTATAATCATGTATTTGACGCATAAAAAATCTTTGGATTGGATTGGTAATTAAGTACAACAGAAACAGTTAAATCAGTAGGATTGTGAGAGGCTGGTGCCTGAACTGAGCGAGGCCTGTATCTTATTGAAGCAGCGTCTCCGACAGCGTTGACATTTGCACTTTTTATAAATATTAGGTAATGAGTAATAAAGGAAGGAAGCCGCTGGATGCAGGCTGCTGCCAGCAGGTCGCATTGGAGGCGTTTGGGGGAGGCCTATGTCCAGCAGTGAACTTCTTGTGGCTGAGATGATGATGAGTAATAAAACTAAATAATTATTAGTGGGTCACGAAACCCAATTTTTGATCGTGTCGTGCATAGGGATGTCAAGCGGTACTTTCTTATGTTGCGGTAATTATTTTACGGTAAAATACGGAAAGATTGGGTAAAAAACGAATTAAACTACTACTAGGAAAAGTTCAGTTTGCTCAGTCGCCAGCCAAACTTACTACGGAACGGCAACAGCGCAAAATATTATGGCTGACTGCACTTATCGGCTGGCACAGGCAGGCAGCAGGACCCGTGAGAATTGGCGCTATAGAGAAGAGGCCTATACCCAGCAGTGGGTTGATGTAGGCTGACTATGACAGATGGCTGAGAGCGAGAGATCGTGGGAAGCAGTGGCCTCCTTCTGTGTAGAAGTCATGACACAGAAGGAGGTCGCGGAGCGTGGTAGGGAGGTGGATCCTGCCGCCCCCCCGCTTCGTCGTAAAAGACCGGGTGGTAAGCGTTTAGCCCATGCCCGGCGACTACCACCTTAACGGGGCTTCCGGGCGGTGGTTAGGGGAAGCCGCCGCCCATGGAACGGAAGTCCCCAAGCGGAGCAGGCGCGCTTAAAGCGCCGCTGAAAGAGCCGTGACCACTGAGATTGGGTCTACGGACGCCCGCCGGCGGGGTTGCGGAAGTATCGTCAGTTCCCGCAGCCCCGCTGCTATATGGCGGAGATGGTGGTAGTCAGTCAGGTTTTTAGTCGGTATATCCCTCAAGTGTCCTTGGGAGGGAAGAGCCCGACAGACCCCCGCCGCTTCCCCAAGTGGCGGGACATGCAGTAATGCATTTTCCTGACTATAAACAAAAAAAAAAAAAAAAAAAGGCTGACTATGATGATGATGATGACTAATCGACAACGTCGCACGCAACACGCACGCAACACGCACGCAACACGCACGCAACACGCACGCAACACGCACGCAACACGCACGCAACTATACGCTCGCGCGCGCGCGTCGTCATACCACCATTCACCATACATAAGTACCTAGCCGGTAAAATATAAGTACCAGCGTTTTCGGTAAAATTACGTAATTTTGCAACCCTAGTCGTGCCTTGCAGTCGCTAGAATCGGAATAAAAATAAAAAGTTAAATAAAAATTATTAAACTACAATATTTTTGAATTAATTTCTCCCCTATTACGGAGGACCGTTTCATAGCTTACACGTTAAATAACAGTAATTTCAAGCTCTCATCTTTAGTTATTGTCCCACATATTTCTAAGCCAGGAAAACGACTTAGATAAGAATTTTCTAGACTTCTTAACAATAATTCAAGACTTGCAGCGGCAATATTAGATACCAACTTAATAAGGAAAGCCAGCCAGCCCAGGCGGAATTCACACAGATGGAAAATCTTCTAGATATGACTTTTAATATACAAGTACATACCTATAATAAAATTGTAAAAAAAGTCTCTGCACATTGAATATATATATTTTTTTAAATGGGCGATGAAGAATTATCAATAGAATAGGAATTTCGAAAAATTTTGTCCGTCTTCGTGTAGGTATGTATGTTGGTACTCGCTAATCTCGGAAACGGTTGAACCAATTTGAATGCGGTTTTCACTAATACGGAACGTATCAGTGAAAACCGCATACAAATTGGTTTGCTCCACTTAACATTTAATTCTTTTCAAAATTCCCACTGGACCGGGAATAATGGGAAAAACAATTTCCACGTGGACGAGGTCGCGAGCAAAAGCTACTATTCTTCGACGAATCACAAAATGCCTATGGGTACTAGATTGCTGATATAATGTACAAAAATATTATTTTTTTGCAAATAAACACTTAAAAACCAATCCAGATTTCAAACAGTATTGACAAAAACATTTGTTATGACACCATGTTTGCACTTAAACCTCTATTCATCAAACCAAATGTTTTAAAACGTGTAAGTAGAACGGATTTCTATAAATTATAGTGTTATATAAGGTCCTTATTTATTAATGACGTTCCTTTTAACACATGACTATGTAGGTTACATATCGTTTAAGCTCGATCGTTTAAGCAAGGAAATAATGGTCTAGTATTCAGTAAAAAAAAAGGCATTAAATTTAGAAATGCTCGGTAAAATGCGCCTTTCTTGTAGCAGCCATCCGTCAGTAGAAAAAAAAGGTATAGGGGTGAGGTGCGAAGGGCTCGTCAACGCGTCTCACATATCAAAATGGTTGAATATGGATAAATTTATGTAGTAAGCAAATTTTTCTAACTACTTACATATAAATACAATCTAATTTGTTTAAACTGAATACTAGACCATTATTTCCTTGCTGAAATTATCATTTGTAACCTATATACTCATGTGTTAAAAGGAAGTTCCTTAATAAATTAGGACCTTATGTATATAAAACAGATAATTTGGTTTCTCTTGGAAAGGAAACTGTTAGTTGACAACTATTAAATAATAACAAACTAAAACATCAAACCAAATTCAATAATTAAAATATTTGTTGGTGACATAAAATGCTCTTCTATAAAATTTAGTTTCATGCAAACGCCTCGGAAACCAGCTAATACCTAGGTAGCATTTCATTTTTGTAGTCATTTTTAAGTGTGATTTACAGGGGCTAAAGTAGAATATTTTTAAGCCACCATAATGCAAACACTTATAACCGAAGCCGAGAAACCTGAACTCCAAATTAAGTAAGAATTAAATTTTTAACGTCGAATACTAAACGCAATCAAAATGTACATCTATTAATACATGAAAAGTAATTCCTACTTCGTTTGGTGGGTCAGATTTCTCGGTATCAATCCCCTACAATGAAAACGGGCGACTGTTTCACGTGTGAATAAATAAATATGTTCACCCGACACAACCGGTCACTTATAATTTAAAATAATAATAATATATATATTTTTTTTTAATTCAAGAAAAAAAAATAACAAAAAAAATATTTGAGAGAATTGTACCTAAAATAGGTAATGTATTATTACCTTATTTATAAATAAATAAATAAATATATGGGGACAATTCATACAGATTGAGCTAGCCCCAAAGTAAGTTCGAAACTTGTGTTATGGGATACTAACTCAACGATATTATATTTTATAACAAATACATATATAGATAAACATCCAAGACCCGAGGCCAATCAGAAAAAGTTCGTTTTTCATCATGACCCGACCGGGGATCGAACCCGGGACCTCCTGGGTGGCGGTCTGGCGTGGTAACCATTACGCCACGGAGGTCGTCAGATTTATAATTTACCGGGGAAGTAGATTCAAGATTCAAATTCTTTTGTAGAGCATAGGTTACATCATAAGAGATAGGGCATCACTATGTCCTACTATAAACAAAGTGTCATCCATCATCCCACAAAATAGCGGAGTGAAGCATCAACGCATTTCTTTCGGTGAGCGCGAGATTAGGAAGGCCTACTTTCAGTCATTTTCTCCCTATCTATGTATATTTCTCCTTGTTGTGGGCAATGCATTGGTTGGTAGGGTCCCTAATCAGAATACAGAAAAATGCAATACTGCTTGCCCCGCCGCTCCCTCACTAATAACCACTTGGGGTATACCGACCGATTAAAAACCTGACTGACTGCCACCTAGATGGGCGGCCTGCGGTAACTATATTACATCCGCTGCCCCGCCGGCGCGGTCGTCCGAAGACCCTTTGTTAGGCTACGGCACGGGTTGGCGGCGCGCTCACGACTAGGCGCGCCGCAAGCCGCAACACTCGGCGACTTCCATTCCAATTGACAGCGGTTTCCCCAAACCGACGCCCGGAGGCCCCTATTAAGGTGGCAGTCGCCGTCTGGTTGGAAGGGTCCCTAGTGTTACTGGTCAGCTCCGCTTACTTATTTGCCTGTCGTACTCATTACAAAAAAAAACATTTTTGTTAAGATAACGTTGTGGTGTGGACTGCTATTTTTATTGAATGTGAAAACGTACATGAAATATTGCGTAAGATATATTTCTTTATAAACAAAGAAAACTTGTTTGTCTAAATTCCCACGCGGTCGTCACACAAACCAATTTCCCCGTAATCAAATTCTATGAGATTTTGTTTAAGTCTGTTTTTAGTTATTATACAACACTTTTTCATAATTTCTAAAATGAAAAAGGTGATCCAATGATGTTATAAAAATACATTGTTTGGTTACTGGTCTGGACTGCTCGTTTTCTACCAAGTTTCAACCGGCTAGCCACGATAATCTGGTATTAGGGACCGAGTCCTTAGAGTGCTTTTTTCTTTTGAGCACAAATTTTAGAGGTCCCCTTCTTCCAATATGTGTCAACTAACGGTAGCTCTCAGTATTTTCAAGCCACTTAACAGTTGATGACTTGGTTTAACGAATTTAATCTATCGACAACAAATGGGGATCTGGTAGCTTAACATTCCCTCCGAAGTATGGAGGAGTTTGATATTTTAAACCCATCCAAGTATTGACTGGGGTTGTCGTTGCAATTACTTAGTTCGTCACGCTTTAATAGCTACAGCGAGATTATCGAGCTCCTCACAATGAGCTCCTAAATGACTTCTAAATCTTTCCCTCCAGAGGACTTCCTGATGGCAATCAACAAAGGTGTTGCTGTTGCCAGGTGGGCAGGCTGGGGAAGGACCTCCACCGTACAGAAGATCGCAGCCAAATAGCATTGGTCTCGGCCATGTTGTGTTCGTACGGTGAGTAAGGTCTCCAGAGCTCCACTTGGGGGGATTGGGAGGGTTGGCAACGCGCGAGTGATACCCACGGTATTGCAAGCGTCTATAGGCTACGGTGATGATTACCATCAGGCGGGCCTTATGCCTGTTTGCCACTTTAGTGGTATAAAAAAAAGATACTCGACTTTCACATGTAGTAAAAGAAATTTATTTCTCATACAAACTTACAAGTGTTTCTTGCAATGAGATATTAGTTTTTTATTACATCGACGCTATTATTCTTCCTCTGGAACAATATACAATTATACAGTTTTGAAACCAATAGAAGAAGACCGCTTAACCTATCTATTCTTTTTTAATAAAACTTCACTGAATGTATATTATTTTCAATTTTGTTCCTTTCAATAGCGAGTTCCCCAGGTCCGTGTTTATTGTACCCCCGGGGCGTTGGTACCTTCGATTTTACGATATCTCAGTTCTTTTTATCATTTTTTTTTTGCGAAATAACATTACTTGTTTTGAATAACTTATTATATATCTTTTTTGTTACGTCATTTACAGTTCTTCAGGAATTTTAGAGACAAAAAGGTCAGATTTTCTTTATACTTTTCTTTACTGGGTTGTATTTGTTTTCTTATTTCCGAATCGATACTAGATTTAAGAAATTTAAATGACAAGAAAGGTCAGATTTTCTTTTCGACGTTGTGTTACGCGGTTGTGTTTTTTTAACTTGTTCCGAATCGATACTAGACTTTATTCTTGATTTCCGTATTTCGATGTGAGAAATACCTTACAGGGTCTTCAGAGTGACATTTGGAAGTCTCTTATTTTCTATCAATTCTCTCTTTCTCCCCATTCTATATAAATGACCAACCATAGAGTAAATTAAAGTACCTACTACAAACACATAGAGCCAGTAATGACACATAAAATCATAGCCGTCACTGTCACACTACAGAAGAAGGAAAGAGATAACTTGTGGAATTAAAATTAAATTTATTTTTCAGAAACTGACTGTTGGAGTAGTTAGAAGATGCTGGCGGATTCTTGCTGGCTGATAATTGCTTCACATCATTTGTTTTCCTCATATAAAAGCATTACATTGTGGAGCTCAATACAACGTTTTCAATCTGTACAAAGCTTAAAAGGACTGACCTTTTATATCCCATGCGATTTGACTCCATTTAAATATTGAAAACAAGCACTTGAATGAAATGTAGGTACGCATATTCTGAAAGCAACCGTGTCTATCGATTTCTTTTGTGTTAAATGTATCGGAACGTTTTAGTTGCGGTTAAGCGATTCACCATTATTTTTAGATGTACCCTTTTTGAGAGGTGTGAAAATTTACTAAGTTTCACACGCGTATTTACTCATCTATAACATATTATTATAAAATGCTTTGTCCCTGAAAGGCTGACGGATCGCATATGCAACTTGGAAGGTGTGTTCACTCAGTGTCGTAGGCATCCGATAAGAAATAATTTCCTAAAATTCCCACGGAAGAGAAGGGATACGAGCAAGCGAAGTTTCATTAGTACCTATCAGATAGAAAAACTGTTTAAATTTTCCGTCAAATAGGCGTTTTTAGGGATTCCGTAGTAAACAATAAATTTTTACGACCAGAAGTACAGATTCTGGGTAGATTTAGTACAGTGTTAGTTTATACCACGGGTGTATATTTTTTATCTCGTATTCATATATAAGTACTTATCACCACGGGAACCACGGTTAAATTAAATTTCCTAGTACATCATAAAACTCCTTATAACCGTTTCGAATCAATTTCAGTAATACTTTGTCTACGACCCAAAAACCTAATGACACACAATGTTCCAAACAAGATTCAACGAATTGCCCAAAGGGAGAAATTAGGAGTCCCCTGTTACTTTAGTAGCAAGTCAGCAATTACGCAACCGTTTAAGGTTTTATCGACATATAATAAAGTTAATTTAATATAGTTTTAGCCTGTTTGGTCACATTTTATTTTATAATGTTCTCCCATACTACTTTTAGAAAATGTTCGCTAATGGATATAAAAGTAGGTTGCTTAACGTGTTCGGACAGTTGGGAATTGATAATTAAAAGGTCCAAAACTTCACTATTCTGACTCCACTATCTATTTATATGTCGCAAGCGATTTGTATAATTCGCCGTATTACAAACCAGCTAGCCATTTTAAAAAACAGGGCCAAGTAAAAGGCAAAGTGAAAGAGTACATCACGCAAAAATGGCTTAACGGATTTGCTTGAATTTTTGTACACGAACAGTTTATAACCTGCATTAACATATAGGATAGTCTTTATCATAAAAATAAAAATAAATTCAAAATTCAAAACTTTTATTCAGAGAATAGGTTTTCACAAACACGTTCTCTTGTCAGAGTATACAGTAATAAATGATTTGTATAAATTAATCTACTCTATAAACTACTACCATTTCGGAAACAAAAGCAAAATGACCACTGGTAAAAAGAAATGGCGAAAGAAAACCAGTTACGGCCTTTTTTGTCATTTAAAAATATATCGTA
Organism: Endotricha flammealis; assembly: GCA_905163395.2. Lineage (NCBI taxonomy): Eukaryota > Metazoa > Arthropoda > Insecta > Lepidoptera > Pyralidae > Endotricha > Endotricha flammealis. The sequence goes on from LR990871.1 coordinate 9,548,783, forward strand.
CTTTTCTTTTTTCTTTTCTTTTTCAACATAAAATTTAAAACTTCAGTCCGGGAACGGGGAAAACGGAATTTGGCTGGTATAACGCGAGGACATCGGCTGGTAAATAAATAAAGTTTTCAAGCCACAAGAATGCGTGTTTCTCTCAATCACAGTGGTATATGATGACATAATCACCCAACCACAGCACCGAGGCCTTCAAATTATGTTATAATTGTCGTGTTAATTCGGATACGGTCCTGAATTATGGTTAACCGTAGTTATGCTTGGTTTATTACGGTCGCGGTCTCTCCCTGACAATGTATGGCCACTTCCTGCGGTGCTTATCTGTACCGTTTAAGTAAAAATCGTTGATGTTTAAATCCAAATAATGGTCGGAAAATGTTTTTGTGAAAATGACAGATACAGCCGAGCGAGTGCCCCGATGGTCAGCAATCACCGATGCTGTAAGTTCACATGGACATGCGGCAACAAGAATCTTAGCCGTCGTCTCGTTTCATTCCTTCATAGGAGAGAAGATGAGACGCTTAAAGTTCTTGTCGTTAAATAGAAAAATATCAATAAACAACAAGCAAAGAAAACTTTTTACGCTAACTGCGATAAAACGAGCGATGTCACTACATTTTTACACTCGCGTGAAGTCGCGTCAGATGGAGTGTGAAGTTGTGAACATCTCCTTAATGCTATGCTATGCTACTATAAAATATTCTGTATTAAACAAATATGTTTACTCAATATAAACTTGCAAACTTTGTAATACAAATCAAGTTTAAACTTTGATCGTCGAAACGAAAAATGAATTGCAAATGGCGGCTTTAAGTAAAACTTTGTAAAAGATTGATTAGTTAAGTATGATAATTATTTATGACGAAATTATGTTGAATAAACATTGAGGGAAAATTAAATTGTTTATTGTCATGTCATGTTCCGAGAACGTGTGATGTTCACAGGAATATAATGAAATACAGATGTCGGGGGCATTTGTATTTCATACTGACTTTTTTATTTTATTTTATTGTAGATTTAAGACTTGTTCATTCCACACCATTGTGTATAACATTCCGCGTATTCTTCTTATAAATTTTAATGTACTTATAACCTACATTGTAACTAATGAGTGGAAAAAAAAAAGTACAAAATGACAAAAAAGGCCGTAACCGGTTTTCTTTCGCCATTTCTTTTTACCGGTTGCCATTTTGCTTGTGTCCGAAATGGTGGTAGTATATAACGTAGTTAATTTTTTTTATTTAAACAAGTTGTAAATGACAAGAAAAAGTGCCTGTGAAGGTCTAATTTCTGAAATAAACGATTTCATTTCATTTCATTTTATATATTCCCTTAATACCCGACATAGTCCAACGGATGAGCAAGCTGAGTAGGCAAGGCACATAGGACAAGGTTCTGAACTGGCGAGCACGTATCGTAAAGTAAGCTTAGGACGGCCTTACAGGTGGTCAGACGACATATGGAAAGTCGCAGAAAGTCGCTAGACGCAGGCCGCTGCCGACCGGTCCAGCTGCCAACGTTTGGGGTCTATGTCCAGCAGTGGACTTATGGCCGAGATGATGATGATGAGATGCTCGCTTGCCACTCCCCGACCCGAGGAAAAATCAATTTTTTCTATGGAAACTTTTGCCGCACGCGAGCAAGCAAGCACCACCGATCGGAGATTTGAATAGACGGGCGGCGCATCTCCTCTCCTCCGCTTTGGTGGAAACCGGGCCTAACATGTTGTTACTTCGTGGTACATAAAAAGAAATACATAATATAAAAAGTGATATTGTAATTTTTTATGATACCCAATATCACAGTATAATGTTTTTCCCTCACTTTTTATATCTCCTCTTTATTGCTTTTTTAGAATAACAATGTATAACAACCACTTTATGAAGTTATGAATAATCTTTAACAAGTTGAGATGCGTAACAGAATTTCCCAATCTGAGATGAAAATCGAGCTCCATTTTATACGTTTCATAGTAATAACAAACTTTATGAAAAATTTTGTGCTTTTTTTATGTCATATCACAGGCAAACAAGCAAGCGAGTCACCTGATACAACAGGATTTGTATTTAGTTTTTTTTTTTATAATTGACATGTATTGTTAAATAACAAAAAAAATTCACAGATTTCGTGCCTCACACGACTATCGTGCACATTGGAAATGAATTTATGGAATTCGAAAAAATATTGTCGCTGAGCGACGAGGAGCTCGATGGCGTCGCTGTGTGGTCTGTCGCACTCTAATATGAACACGCAAGTTAAGCGACATCGACCTAGCCAGCGTTTGGATGGGTTTTGTTATCTTGAGCTTCTCCGTGCTTCGGAGGGCACGACCCGTGGGCACGACCCTTTCTTTATAAGGCAGCGGGAATATATTTGTGGCAACAAATTGTGGATTTCATATTAACATTTTTTATCTAGGAGTTAAGAACGGACGTCATAATATTTTTTTTATCTGTGACAGTTATAAGTTTAAACTTAGCGGTCCCCCGACGTGATGACGCTTTAGAAGTATTATGACTAACTACTATTAACTAATATAAATATTATATCATCAAATTAAAAGGTCGAATAGGGGGGTACATAATTATTATTTATTTACTTTTTAGAGGTTTCGAGTCGGGGGTTTTTAAAATTTAAAATTTAAGTTTTATTTGACGTTTTTTATAGTTTCGTTCCTATTTTATTCTAATCTCTATCCGTTTCATTTGTATTTTAGATATGTATGAGAGGTATTGCGAAATATGAATGAGTGTATTGCGAAATATGTATGAGAGTTATTGCGGAATATGTATGAGGGTATTGCGATATATGTGTGAGAGGGATTGCGAAATATGTATGAGAGCGAAATATGTACGAGAGGTATTGCGAACTATGTATTAGGGTATTGCGAATTATGTATGAGAGGTATTGTGAAATATGTATGAGAACTCGATGGTGTTATGTTTAATTACTGAGTTCCTATGGCCACCTTCCAGCTCCATCATCAGACCCTGGTTACCATCTAGCACCAAAGTACACAGATACGCACGTCAAACTTATAACACCCCTATTTTTGGGTCTGGAAAAAAATATAGCGCGATAGCAATAAACATTAAGTATGACGAGCGAAGCCGCGAGCCCAGCTAGTGAATTATACCTATATATAAACTATTCAATGAGACCATTCCAATGAGCCCAAACAAGAATTGTATATCTGCTGTAATTTTACGAGGAGTTGAGTATGCTGCAGGTTCCGGATGATGCTGCAGCATCAGATCAAGTTTACCATATTCTTGCAATATCATGACAGTATCAGTATACCAAATTTCAAATCGAACTAACTAGTGAAAGTTGCCCATTTCCCTTCATCAAATAGAAAAGAGCTGGTGATCTTCAAACGGCTAAACAGATTTTCATTAATCATAGCTAAGAACACTCCCGCACCGGTCACCTTTCAAACAAAAAAAACTGCATCAAAATCGGACCATCCGTTTGGTTGCTACGATGCCACAGACAGATACACAAATGCACAAGTACACAAATACACAAATACACAGATACACATGTCAAACTTATAACACCCCTCCTTTTGCGTCGGGGGTTAAAAACAACTGAATTTCGACACCTGCTGTTAAATCTTTATGCATCTTCAAATTTTGCGACTTTCGAAAGATAAGTTGTTATTAAACTTAATGTCTAATGTATATTGCATTTGGAATAAGTTTAATTTTTCATTATGTATTTACGAGGCTTTTCTTACACGCTTCTTTTGTGGTGGTAAAAATATTCCCTTTGCCCGTGGGGTGACCAAATTCAAATTCAAAACTTTTATTTAGAGAATAAGCTTTCACAAACACGTTCTCTTGTCAGAGTATACAGTTGTAATAAATGATTTGTATAAATCTCGCACGAGACGAGCCAAGCGGAGCGCAAGGGCACTACCTACCTTTTCTCGAAACGTTTCGTCGTTTTTTTGAACTCTCATAACTTTGTTTTGGATGATGCTAAATTGTTAAAAATTTCAACACCAGTACAATCATTAAACATAAACTTTGAATGTCGTAGCTATTATACTTTAGATTTTATTAATGTCCTAAAACCCCCGATTTCGTCACTTGAAGGTGTAGAGTTAGTGAAGTTAGGCCTTGTAGAGGTAGGGAGTGTAGAGTTAGAAGCTTGTCTCTACATGAGGTGGTTATAGTCATGAATGTTCTTACGAACAAACATGATGCTGTCAAGAATGCACTGTGATGCCACCGTGAGAATATTAGTGCTTTTGAAAAACTCGCGAAGAGACTCTCGGACCACGTTAAGCCTATTTCCTTTTTTGCTTATTACAGACTATCTGGCAAATGAGTAGGAGTAGAAGAATACTTAACGACTAGCTGTGCCCGCGGCTTCGCCCGAGTGGAATTGGGCTTATGACTATAATAGTATAGACGGATTTAACAGTCTCCTATTACTACTGCTATAGTTTTTCCCCGAGACGTCAGTGTTCTTTATTGCTCATTGTCTATTTACTCGCCGCTGTGTTTTATTTAATTTTATCGTACCTAATTAAAATACCTAATGTAAAATCAGTATGAAAAATTAAAATTATATTTAAATTGAAATGGTCAGCTCAGTTATACTAAAAAACTTTCATAGCGCGATTCAGAATCTAACAGTGTCATCTAGTGAATTTTAGAGGAACAAAATTTTAAATGGTTAACTCAAGTAAAAAAAACTTTCAAACATAGTGCTACTGAATTTAAAAATGGTCGTTATGAGATATCGGGCGATTCCGACTCAGCAGTGAGTGACAATTTAAAAATTCTTAGGCTGTTCAAAATTTTAATGAAGTAACTTCTATTCCTGACATCCGGTCCAGTTCGATTCGGTTCGGTCCGGTTCGGTTCGGTCCGGTTCGGTCCGGTCCGGTCTAGTCTGTTGTCGGTAGTTATGGTGTACCAAGTCTGAAGTTTGTAAGTACGAGAAATATTTTTCTTCTTACATAGACAGGGTAGAGACCTTTAAATGACCATAACTTATTTTGCTGATATCCTATTTAAATGCGACAAAGCCTATATTCTGCTCCAAGCCGAACTCTATCTTCCTGTGAAAACAGCATTAAAATCCATTCAGTAATTTAGAAGATGTGCGCGTTTATTACCTTTCTCTAACTGTTCCCTCTCCATTTTTGCCAAATTATGTTCAGACATCGGGGTCTACTGTTTTATTATATGTATATAGATTTACAAATAGTCAACGAATTGGAAGACATATTTTGTCTTCCCGATGTATCTGATGATGGTTTTGAATCTGTTGAAGACGAGGTTCGTACAATACGTACTGTATTGAACGATCCTAAAAAACTACGAGCCTAATGACGGGCCTATGGCACCGACACCTGATCCACCTAGCAGCATAATACCTCTCGAAAGTCGAACCTAGCAGTTCATCTGTTGATTTTTCATCTAGCCCTCCGTCCTCCGTCGTCCCATCCCAACACGATCGTTCTAGGCGGGCAGCAAGATTTGAAATTTTACCCAATAGATCTGGTACTCAGCAGACCTCAGAACCTCAAGCCACACGGGCAGAGGGAATATTTTTACCACCGTGTTTTTATTTTTATTTTTTGAAAAACATAAAAAAAACAATCTAAAAACATAGTTTTTTTTATCTACCCTAGATGCTTATGCCCTATAAAGGGTTAAGCCATCGGTCCCGGCTGTTATCGATGGATGACAGTCGTGAGGCCAAGTCGGTGGCCTTAGGGCGGTTTGAAAACACCGGCCTCTGCCAATCCTCATTGGAGCAGCGTGGCAGAGTACGCTCTAATCACCTTCGACTGAAGGGAGACCCGTATCCCAGCAATGGGATGATTATGAGTTGATATGATGATGATGATGAGCGACGATAAAGTCGGGATAAGGAAAAGGTTACTAAATAAAACTACAACGTTTTTGACTTTGTTCAAAAAGGTTAAGCTACAGGGCAAGCCCTTAACCCGATCATCTTTGTTTTAGGCTCAAATTATAGCTGACTAAATTGTCCAGACGAGTTTTTCTCAACTTTTTGATATCATTCTTTGTTTCCAAAGTATCGAGCGCCAAAATCAAAAATTCGGAAAGAAATGATTTTTATTTTCACAATTCCGGCTATAACTTTTTTCGTTTTTGACTTTCTCAAATAACTCTTTTTGCACCTTACAGCTCTCGTGAATACGCGTCTTTTGAGCCTATTATGAATATCATATCTTTACAACTCTCCGAGATATAAGGGGATCGCACTTTTTCGTGAAATCGAAGCCTATACTGAAGCGAACGAAAAGACATTTCCAATGTCAAAAGCTGTAACTGGTTTTCTTTCGCCATTTGTTAAGGTCTTTTGTCATTTTGCTTTTGTCTACGTTATTGTAGTAGCTTATAGAGTCGAGAAATTTACACAAATCATTTATAACTGTACTAGCTTTTGCCATTTTCAGGTGGGAATTTTGAAAAATCCTTTCGTAGTACACCCCTAGACGTCGTAAGGAACCTACATTCCAAATTTGGAATCTCTAGACCCAGCGGTTTGGGCTGTGCGTTGATATATAGTTAAGTCAGTCAGGACTTTGAATTTAATATATAGAGATTTACTCTTTGACTATATTATAAAGTGCTTGCAAAGATCTACTCTCAGAATAATCGTTTTGAATCTTCCTCGTCCTTGAATTGATTGGGAGATTCATTCTATTACAATGTAGAAATACTAGAAAATTTTAATCAACATTTCTATCTAAGTCATAACGGTCTGTAACTAGTGTATTGTAATAATACCTAAAAAAAGTACAGAGAAACGAAATCCACGCGAGCTATTCCACGAGTGTAGTTATGAAACAAATAACATTGTATTTCTGAAACAAGAAGCATTAAAATAGTATTTTTTTACAAAAAATATTTGTATTTGATTTTAGAGTCGGTAATGCGCGAATGATAGACGCTACTGGTGCGTTCCAAGCGTCTATAGACTGCGGTGACCGCTTACCATTAGGTGGTTCGTATGTTTGTTTACCACCTTAGTGGTATAAAAATACATATACTAGTTAAAATAAGGACCACTTTTAAGGCTGAGCGCGCACCGTGGTTTTTGGGCCTCGCGTCGAAACACAGTCGCGGCGGAACACCGCCATTTTATGTTGTGTTTGATTTATAAGCAAATAAATGCGCGTACTAGCGGTGGCTACGCCTACGTTTTTTGAGGATCCTTTTTTTAATCGATTTTCACAAGAAACATTACATTACAAACACATAAATCTGTAATATAACAACACAATATTATTTTGAACGATAAATAAATGTTGTGTTTGTTTTAGTAGGTTACCCTTATTTTGTTTTGTATTTATTTAATATTTTACGACCTCCGTGGCGTAATGGTTACCATGCCAGACCGCCACCCAGGAGGTCCCGGGTTCGAATCCCGGTCGGGTCATGATGAAAAACGAACTTTTTCTGATTGGTCTCGGATCTTGGATCTTTATCTATATATGTATTTGTCATAAAATATAATATCGTTGAGTTAGTATCCCATAACACAAGTTTCGAACTTACTTTGGGGCTAAGCTCAATCTGTGTAAATTGTAAATAAATAATAAAAAAATGTTTTTATTCATATAAAAGATAACGTAACGTATAATATTACGGATATGATCAAATACAATCAAAATATGATCCCAATAGAATCTTATACCAATATTTTACGATACCTAGACGTCCAATATAGGCACTCAAAGGTCATATGACAGGGGAAATAAATGTATTTACCCATGGGGCCAGTATTGACCCACGGGGCAATGACCTTTTATCATATGAAGTCTCGATTTTATTTATACAGGACGTTCGAATGTTTGTAACAAATACCAATTGTAGGCTTTTGGTCAGTCAGTCACAAAGCAGTCGTCAACAAACCTTACTAATAGCTCAGTTGAATGCCCTGGGATATTATAAAGAGTCAGTGTAAACGCGGTATACAGGTTAATTAAAAAAATACAGCGGGCCGGGCAGAAATGAAATTTCATGTATTTTTTCTTTCGTCTGGAGAGGGCAGTATTGGATTATCTTAAATTATTACCGACCGCATATGCTAGGGAAGGAATCGCGTACTTTTTCGCTACTTTTGAAGAAAGACAGTACTTTCCGAGCAGATGTAGTATAAATTAAATTGAATTGAATGACTTTATTGTGTTCCCAAACTGTCAGTGCATGTAAACAACATAACATTGTAAAGGCTATTTCGACTGAAGAATCAAAAAGCTTCGTTACCAAAGTTTCTTTGGATAAAGTCTTTTATAATTAATATGCAGTGAGGAGATTACCCTCTTTTCAAAGGCAATACATGGAAATTAAAATGAATTAAGATGCCTTCGTAATATCCCTTTGTGTTCCACTGGGGGCTTTGTACAAAATCCAAATACAGACTTAGTCAAAATTAAAGTGTAGGCGGTGTGCTAGATACAGAATATAATTCATATTTTATTAATTTTAATATTTAATTAACTATGGATCATCTAATCGTGTGGTGACGGCAGATTAGAATATCACCACCACTTCTCCCATGTGTCGTAGAAGGCGATTGATGCCAGTTTTCACCAATCATTCCTAAAGTTTTAGTCTCCTAACGTTTTTTCTATGTCCAAATCCTTGTTTTTGAATGCGTGTATGACATATAAAATTATCGATAAAATACGGTTTTTTAAAAATCGATAATTTTATATGTCAATTGTCATACACGTACCAAAAACAAGGATTTGGATATAGAGAAAGTTGTTAGGAGAGTTATGAATTTTAGGAATTGTTGGTGAATAGACGTGGCTCAACCGTGGCAAGTATTGGCAACATTATGAAAACGACTAAGGAAACATTTGGGGGCCTATGTCCAGCTGTGGACTTCGTGTGGCTGAGATGGATGAATGAATGAATGAATGAATGAAAATGCATCATCTGAATATAACGCACGTTAAAACCAAGGACATATGTTTTTAGCGATATGTCTGTATTTACAATGTTTATGCTTTTCATTTACTCTACTATCATTGAAATGATATTTTGTTTATTAATTGCATGAATTTCGACTGTTATTTTTGCATGCTAGAATTAAATTATGGCTGTCTCTGTCATACTAAAAGAAGAAAAAAGAGAGAGCGTGAGACTTTTAATGTGGAAATAAAATTAATATGTGTTTGAGAAATTGGCTGTTAATCTAATCTACTTTGCAGACATTAGAATAACTTTCAATTTGTAATGCAACAACAAATTATTGTAAGAGTTTAAATTTCAACTGTCATAAAAGTTATGACAACGTATGGGTTCGAAAACCATAAAGCGTTGCCCCTTAAGAATATTAAGTAGTTCGAACGTCATATTTTATGATTTTGACTAATGGAAAATGAGAGAGACGACATTTATGTAATGTAATGTTTATTGATGGGGTGTAATGTAATTGTGCCGTTTTATAATTACCACTCATAAGAAACTGAGACAAATTATCGTTTATTTCATAGTAGAGTGAAGTCCTAGTCATGGGACATTTAAGCTGATGTTTTTGACAATATTTGTCTATTTATAGGTATTATAGTTTCACCCTGTATTTTTGTGCTGTTTATTGTAAGTTAGTTAATTTTATGTACCCAAGTATTTTGTAAAACATACGAATAAATTATTTATTATATATTTCTTTACATTTTAAGGATAAAGACACAGTGAATATCCTCCTCCATAGTCGGTCCCTCAATGTTGAGGATCGTGACTCCGACGTAACTTAGTCACCGTTTCTCTCCATCTGTTCCGATCTTGTGCCAGATGGAGGGCTATGCTTATCGGCATTTCCAGGCTTTCAGCTACCTGGTCCGTCCATCGTCTAGGGCTGCGTCCTCTTGGTCCTTTTCCTTCCACCTTGCCTGTTACCATAAGTTTTTCGAGGTTGTCATAATTCCTTCTCGCTATGTGTCCAAAATATTGTAGGATGCGTTGTAGGCAGATGGAGAGTCGCTGCTGTCCATCAAGTCTTAGCTGCCTCAAAATGGAGGCATTCGTTCTGTGGGCAGTCCAGGGAATGCGCAGCATCTTTCGCCAGCACCACATCTCAAAGGCGTCCACTCTCTGCCTATCCGTGGATTTCAGTGTCCTCGTTTCGGCCCCGTAGAGGAACATGGAGAAAACTAGTGTGCGCATGAACAGTGAATATATCTATATATATATAATGCTTTGTCCTGACTGACTGACTGACTGACTGACTGACTGAGAATCAACGCACAGCCTAAACCGCTCATCGTAAAAATCTGAAACTTGGCAGGTGGACCTATTATATGACGTAGGCGTCCGATAAGAAAGAATTTTTCGAAATTCGAACTCTAAGGGGGTAAAAAAGGGGGGTATAGTTTCTATGGGACAACTTGATTCCTTGGTCCAATCTACTTCAAATTTTGCATAAAAATTGTTTAAGAGAATTGATGGAAGATGTGATTCTTATTTTATTGAAATTCTTGAAAAAAATGTATTTTGTGGGTAATTTTCTTCGAGTTGATATCAATACTCATACTCCTTAGTCCTTTTGACTTCAATTACATTTCATTTTGACACATCCGAGAAGTGAAGTGTATCATCTGTCATGTAATTATAAATTGTGAATATTCAATCATAATGTCGTCTATTTATTCTGTTTGTGATATCGGAAAAACAGCTAAAATTCTAACTATGTATAAAACGGACTAAATCATATTCATCGATATTAAATAGTAAGTAATCAAATATTAAATTTTATAATATTTGACAGGGTTCAAGTTAAATTGGTCATGGTTAGATGGCATACATTTTGATATTGTCTCTTTCTAACTTATAGGAAATCTCATTACGTCGACTCGCTCTATTATTTCGTAGTGTTGTTGTAGGCTATGAGGTTGTAGGTATTGAATTACCGATATACTTATACATTTTTTTTACGGAAGTGGTTGGAAAATAAGCTCAGGAATATGGATCATTTGATATTAGGTGATTACCGTCGACTATGGAGCACATAGATTCTAGAGTCCCTAACCCATTGCCGACCTATAACAGGAAAAAACAGGATATAGCGAGAAATAGTATAAGGAATGATTTAGTTTTTTTTAATACCACAAAGGTGACATTAAGAATTTCGGATATTTCACTCCCCGAACGAAACGCATTGCTGCTTCACGTCAATATTCAGTAAAAGGGTGGCTCTTCACCGGTCGGGCTAGCCTATTTCATAAACGACCACTCCAAAGATTGTAATGAGAAGTATTAAAAATAGAAAAAAATATATCTTTATATATGACAATTTTTTGGGTGTGTTCTGGAAAGTGTGGTGTATGATGTAAGCAACCGATATGAAAGGATTTTTTGAAATTGCCACGAGAAAGGATAAACGCACACGAAGTTGCGCGGGTTTCTCTAGTATACTTATAAATAGGTAAAGAGTGGATCGTTAATTCAGCACATAATTCAGCTTACTTATTTTTATATATTTTTTATGTTCTAAAATCTAGTAGTGAGAAACCCATCCACTGGCTGTGCCCATTGTAACAAATAAATTTAAAGTGAAAAATCTGTTCATCTAGATACTAATAATTAGAAAAAAATGTCTGGTTTTCTTAAAGCAAAAAGCGTTTTCATATCCGCCCCATTGTGTGCATCTGTCCTCATTCTGCGGTGTTTTAATCAGCAGTCTGGGACTTACAAGTTTTCTTAATTATAAGTCTAGATATTACTGTAATTTACTAGCTAAGAATAGAAAAAATTGTACAACTCTTATTGGATTTTCACGAAGTAAACAGCATTTTACATAAAATATTACATAACCATCCCGATATCCCATGTGAATTTCTAAAAATCTATGTATTCATTAAATAAATAAATAAACGTTTATTTTCTTCACAAAGGACTTATATCTATATACTTAATTCTAGGTTACATACAACCGATGTGCAAGCTATATTTAAACATATTTATAATAAACATTGTCCCTGTGAGAGACTGGTGCCTGAAGAAGGTTCGTAAGAACCTGTGTTACAGGTCACCAGTGCCCCTCCTCGGATCTATATTTATTTATTTGGGTGAAAATAAAAATAAAAAAAATGCATGCGAAGGTTTGGTGAGGTGTATGCCTTGCCTGACTGCTTATGTGTTTGGGATGTGTATATGTGTTATGTGTATGTTTGTGGGTTTGGATTATGTTTGTGTATGTGATGTGTGTGAGGTTAAGTGTTGAGTATAGTGTGTGTGTTGGTTTTAGTAGTGTGCATACATGCGAGTTTGTTTGATTTCTCAATGACATTTTTCTATTCTTATGAGTCGTGGTGGAGTAAATTTTCGGTACCTTCATAATCAAGGGTTTTTAGGAAATTCTTTAGAGCCAATTTACATTTAAATGTGTTTAAAGGGTATACGTTTAAGATTTTGTTTATTTTGTTGTACAGGGAAGGGCCCAAATAAATGAAGAGATTTTGTGCAGTTGACGTATTAAGTTTAGGTAACAAACATACTTTGTCTTTTCTCCTTTTATGTTTTATAAGGTCTGGTTTGAAGTGTAAGTATGAATGTTGTTTGAGAATTATATGTAGGATAGAAGATTGTCTAACCGTTAATAGGTCCCATTCCTTATATAGGTCAATGGTGGGATATCGGAAGGGACGTCCAGCACCTACTTTAAGTATTGCTCGCTGTGCTCTTTCGACTTCTATGAAGTGGGTTTTTGCTGCTCCACCCCAAGAGGTGGCACAGTAATCAATTAATGGTTGGCATAGTGCAAAGTAGACCATCTTGATAACACGACGGTCGGCAATGAGTTTCAAATTTTTAAAAATGTAAATTAATTTGCGTAGTCTAGTCACTAAAATTTGGGTGTGGGGACGGAAAGATAGTTTTTGGTCGAGTGTTACACCAAGATGTTTGATGTGTTCAACTCTTTCTAGTGATGTGCAGGTGCAATGAGAGTGGACTGAACTACAAGTATGGGCAGTTATGGGTGGTGGCTGAGAAGGAAGTGAGCGTGGTTGGAGTGTGAAAGTTATGTATTTGGTTTTTTGGGCGTTTAATGTTAAAGCGTTGTTTTGCAGCCATACAGTAACTCGATTTAATCCATTTTGGGCATTATTATAAACTTCCTCCCAGTCTTTGCCACTGAAAAGAAGAGCCGTATCATCAGCAAATGTTAAGACTTTGCCACTGTGAAGTTCCAATTCGCATAAGTCGTTTATGTAGACAAGGAATAATGTTGGAGAGATAATACTACCCTGTGGGAGGCCAAATTCCGCTGATGCACAGTTGCTTATTAACTTCCCTATTCTCACTCTCTGTTGTCTATTTTGGAGGTAATCTTTTAGTAGGTTTAGCGGTAGACCCCTGACACCCATTTCCTCGAGTTTAATTGCTAGTTTTGGGGTCGAAACCGTGTCGAAGGCTTTTGCCAAGTCAAGGAATATAGTCAAACATTTCCGTCCTTTGTCTAAATTGGATATAACTGACTGGACCAGCTCTAGCACTGCGTCGTTCGTTGATTTTCCCTTTCGAAAACCGAACTGAAACGGCGAGAGAAGGTTATTTGCTTCTAGATATTTGGTTAGTCTCTTATTCACCAGTTTTTCCAAAATTTTGGATAGCGTTGGCAAGAGGGAAATAGGTCTATAATTGTCGACACGGTCCTTGTCTCCGCTTTTGTGTATGGGTTTTATCAATGCGATTTTGAATGCCAGAGGAAATACTCCCGTTGAAATAGATAGATTGCAGATATGTGTAATGGGAGCGACAAGCAGCAGTATGTACCTCTTTAAGAATTTACTAGAGATGCCGTCCAATCCCACCGCACATGAGTCTCTCAGCCCTTGAATGATCTGGAAGACTTCGTCTTCATCCGTAGGCAATATTACAAATGAATTTATGGGAACTGAACTTTTGGTGTGTGTCATGATTTCTCTTGGTGGGTTGATTTTTTCGGCCAAGTTTTTGCCAATATTGCTAAAGAAGTTATTTACATCGTTAATACTCTGTTGAGGATCGTTAGTAGACAGAAGATTGGCAGAATGGTCTGTGTCTTTTTTGTGACCACTGATGCCTTTAATGATTTGCCATAGTTTTTTTTGATTAGTTTTGGCGTTTTCTATCTCGGCTTTTTCGTAAGTGTTTTTGGCTTTTTTTAATAGATTTCTGCAAGTATTCCTATATCGATTATAAGTAGTTTTTAGGATTTCGTTGTTAGTGTCTTTTTTATATTTTTTATATAGGTTGTCTTTGTTTTTCAGACATCGTAACAGGGCTGGGGTAATCCACGGTTTAATGATATGTTTTCTTCTTGCAGTTATGGCGGGTTTAGAGCATTGCTCTATAGCATTAGTCAAATAGTTGACCAATAGTTCTGTTGCTTTATTGGCGTCATAGCACTCAAGAATCGGATCGAGGTTTATCAGTTCCATTGTTCTGTCCAGTTTTTTGGGATCAAGGGTATATCCAGTATTATGCCAAATTTTATGATCTGGTTTTAAGTTAAGACTTAAAGCGACGCTTTCGTGATCTGTAATAGTGGTTTCCAGAATGAAACATTTAGCTTCCAGTCTGGACTTTATTATCATATGATCAAGACATGTTTGGCCATGTGTGGATATTGTGTGACCAGGGAGCATACCATGGCTCGCTAAGATGTTTAAATAATCATGGGATCGCTTGTCTGGACTATTAGGTATAATATCAATATTTATGTCTCCACAAAGGATAATGTTTTTGTATTTATTAAGTTTGGAGAGGAGGGAATCCAGAGAGTCGACAAAGTTGCTTGTGTTACTTTGACCTGGTGGCCTATATATACCAATTACGCAGGTCTCAGAATTTAACTTTAGTAGGACGCAGTTTGCGTCACAGACTTCTGGTTCTTCATATTGTATTTTTAAGTTCTTATTGTAGTAGATAACAACTCCTTCATTTTGGGTTTTATGAGAGGTCGAGGCAATGCTGATATAGTTGTCTAGTTGAGGAATGTGTCTGGTCGAAGGCAACCAACATTCGGTGAGAACTAGAATATCCCAAGGTATTTTTGATCGTTGTAGTAGTGTCGTGAAGGCGGGCATATTACAATTTATACTACGGATATTTTGAGAGAGTAGAGTAAATGTATCGTTTTTAGTTGTTATATGTTGGTTTAACACGTCCACATCGCAAATTATCGCCCTAGCCACCTCCATGCTGTCCAGATCCAAGATAATTGAGTTAAGATCTTGCATAATGTGTAATAAATAGGTTGAGTTTGGAAGTAGCAGTCACGGAAGAATCACGTGACTTTCTTAGTAAATTTGTGTATATTTTATTTGGATCTGGTGAGGCGGAAGCGGCAAAGCCAATAAAGTGAGTGGCAGTTTTCATATTTTGAGGCTTGGCTCGTGTATGCAGTGTATGTGTATTATATGCTAATGAGGTACAATGTATCATGAGGTATTGTGAGTTATATGTGTGTGTGTGAGTATGTTTGAAGTGATTGCAAAAAGGCAATACAACTTTTGTGGTGTTTACACCCCGACCAATAACAAAATAAAACAAGAAATAAAAGAAAACCGTTATTAAAAGAAAAAAATCAGTAATAAAAAATTCCGTTAATAGTCATATAGTAAGTAAATCGATCTCTTTCACGTTATTAACGCGTACTGGCTGGGAAGTCTCTTCTTTTTTGACATAGATTTTTCCGTAGGCTGTCCAGGCGCCAAACAGTTTTTTTGTTCCTGACGTTCTCACGTGCCACATAGAAAGTATGTTTTGCGTTACTCGTGAGGCTTTCCGAGATATAAATTGGTTGGGTAGGTCCGGGTACACTTATATGTTCTGTATTAAGAGATGGTTCCTTATTTTCCCGTTTAGTCCGGTTAAATTTCTTGCTCATCGAGACTATGGCATTCTTGCGTAAGGTCGTGGTGAAGTCCACTACTATGGTGTCCGTTTTGTTCCGGAAAATGTCTCTTATTTCGGAATCTTGGATTGGAGAGACTAAGTTTAGTGTTTTGCCTACGTTCTTAACAATGTCGATGAGCACCTCTCCGCTTTCTATATTTTGTTTGGGAATATTACGAATCTCAATCGTGGAGGAACAAACGTTCTTTTCTAAATTTTCCACCTTGTTTTCCAAAAAAGATACTCGCTTCCTGTACTCCTCGTTGTCTTTTTCCAGGGAAGTAATTTTTAAGAGTAATTCTTCATGTCGCGAGGCGCTCTGTGCGAGTGAATTTTGTATGTCTTTATTTTGATTAACTAAAGTGATTAATGTATTGTTTAACAAATCAAATTTTTGATCGTGGTGTATCTTTAAGTCGGAGAGTAGGCCTTGGATGTCGGCGGACGTATTAGGTGTGTCGTATGTTTCCTCGAGCATTCGTTTTTGTCTTTTCGTAATATTAAAATAATCTAATGCTGTATCGGGATTTTTCTTCGCATCTAGGGCCGAATCTGAGCTATAGTGACTTATTGTGTTAGGTGGAATTAATCCTCTAGGCGGCGATCGTTGAACAGACATTATTAATATTGTTGTAGGCCTAAATATCAGCGCGCCGACGGCAGGTAATAGTGCGCGTAGGTACTGTGACGCACACGCAGTGGGCGCGGTCTTGGGAGTGGCTTAGGTGAGCGAAGAGGTTAATGCCCGATAAGGTGTCAATGAACTCACGATAGTGTTGCTGTCTCCCTTGTTTGTCTCGCTATTTCGTATTGGTCGCTGTGACGTTGTGCGCGTAGCAAGAGGCACGTAAATTCGTCGCTGACGTGCGCCTGTGTGGTGGCTCCGCGGTAGGAACAGCCGGCCGGTCAACAACCAAACACCACGACACCTCGAGTTCGAGCCCGCGCACTCACGGAAAAAAAATTGTTTTAATTTATTATTATTTAATTTGAATTTATAAATTGCGAAACTTAGTGGTCACGTCCACGCTTTACGGCGGTCCGAGGGGAAGGGGATTCATTGTCAAAATAAAAACTTTAATACGTGAGCTCTTCTGTCTAATACAATGTAAGATTTATTTTTTTAATCTAAGGATTTCGTAATGACCATTGACGAGATGAAATGCCTGAAATGAAATAATATCCCATAACACAAGTTTCGAACTTACTTTAGGGCTAGCTCAATCTGTGTGATTTATAAAATAAAACAAAGTAAATATACTGAAATCAAAAACTTGTTACAATTGTTATTTTTTGTTTACATTTTTAATCTTAAATTCCTTTTCATGGTATAAAGATGTATTAAAGACTAGAAATATGTAAATACACAATAATACTCGCAAAGAAAAGAATAGACGTCTGTGCTTGACATCCTGTGTCGAGAAATTATAAAGGGAACCTCATAGCAATACATATTTCAGCTTTCTAGATTCAAGGCTTTGAGGGCTCTATATTTTAAGATTTTTCTTTTTACAAGTTCCAGATAGCCACAATTGTTGGGCGCGTAGAATCTTTTTTATGTATGTAATCTACACTATAATATTATATAGAGGAAACATTTATATTTCTGTTTGTAACAAATAAACTTTACTACTCAATAAACTCGATGGCGTCGCTGTGTGTCGCACTCTAATATGAACACGCAAGTTAAGCGACGTCGATCCTAGCCAGCGTTTGGATGGGTTTCGTTATCTCGAGCTTCTCCGTGCTTCGGAGGGCACGTTAAGCCGTCGGTGCCGGCTGTTCTCGATAGATGACAGTCGTGGCCTTCGGGCGGCTTGGAAACACCGGCCTCTGCCAATCCGCATTGGAGCAGCGTGGCAGAGTACGCTCTAATCACCTTCGATTGAAGGGAGACCCGTATCCCTGCAGTGGGATGATTATGGGTTAATATGATGATGATGATGATGACTTGATGACTTTGAAAAAATCTCTCACCATTGGGAATCTACACTATATGCAGGTGACATGAGTTATATTATATTTTCAAAAAATAGCGGATCATTACAAAAAAAAAACCCGTGCGACCGGCGCCAGTAATATTATAAAGAGGTGAAGTTTGTTTTGTTGGGGATAATCTGGATCTACTGAACTGCCCCCTTACTCTTGAAGATAATTCCGCGTGATCGCCATTGGATTGTTAATTTTAGGTACTCTTTACAGCTAAACTAGTGCTAACTAAATACTAAACTAAATGAAATCGGATTGTATGCTAACCAAATAGTTAGTAAAGTATAAAATTTCAATGGTACGAATTAGCATTTGCTGTTAATTTTGCATTTGAAATTATACAGGATTGAAATTAAAATCGCGATTGCTATCCAGAGTAACCTAGCAGATTTTGAAAATGTTTTACAAATGGTAAACCACGCTATTTGTGAGTGTCATAAGCTATACTTATATATATACTAGCGAAACCCGCGCAACTTCGTTTGCGTGTATCCCGCTTTCCCGTGGCAATTTTGGAATGTATGATACTTTAAAACCTTCCCCTTGAATCACTCTATCAATTAAAAAAAACCGCATCAAAATCCGTTGCGTAGTTTTAAAGATTTAAGCATACAAAGGGACAAAGGGACATAGGGACATAGGGACATAGGGACAGAAAAAGCGACTTTGTTTTATACTATGTAGTGATTAACTCGAAAAAGCCCACATGAGCGAAGCTGCGGAACTAATAAAAATTAAAAAATCCTACACAATTAATGGCTGTACACTCTACGATTATCCTCTTCGTCTTACATCGTCTTTACTATTCCTTAGTCTTATAACTTCGTGCCTTCATTTCGGTCAACTTTGCGAGACTGTAGACCTCGTATAAGAAGTTTTCATAAAATTTTTTAGATCTCATATTTTGAAACAATCATGAAATATTAAAATGAATATTGAGTTTAGAATAAAACAAACGATAATGTAGGCTTCGAATTTGGATTTATTCATTAGCAGGGGTTACCGCCATAAGGGATTGGTGGGCCATTTATGAAATATTCTAGTTTTTTTTTAATATTATTTAATTCATGTTTTTACAATTTTTTGTTTTTACTGTATATAATTTTGACCTGGTTACTCAAAATAATGTCGACGTGAAACAATGTGTTTCGTTCGGCGATTGAGCCTTTATGAATAAGGAGCAAAAGAGACGTTGGTTCACCGACTATTTCACAATAAATAAATAAATATATAGGGACAACTCATACAGATTGAGCTAGCCCCAAAGTAAGTTCGAAACTTGTGTTATGGGATACTAACTCAACGATATTATATTTTTTATCAAATACATATATATATAGATAAACATCCAAGACCCGAGGCCAATCAGAAAAAGTTCGTTTTTCATCATGGCGTGGTAACCATTACGCCACGGAGGTCGTCAATGACTAAACTATTTCATCTTGCGCAATGAGGTTAAAAACTCAAAGCTCATCGTAGGTGGCGTCACTGTTGACTGTTCCAAGACCCGCCATATTGGTTCATTGTTTAAGTTTGATGTGAGAGTAATTGCTAAAAATCATAGAAATGTAAGCGACCTGGAGTGTAATTACGATTGAAGGAGGAACTGCGGAAACGGAAAACCAAGACCACTAGCAAAAAAGCCTTATAAATCGAAAGGTAAATAATTTACAGGCATTATTGTGAATTGTACGTTTTGCTGTGTTCTTTTTATTTATTTCAACTTCTTTTTGTAGACTGGAGGCGTACGATGGAAATTACCTCATCGAAGTTGAAGACGAACTTGAGGATGATATTCCTGAAATTTCTACCATGGATAAGTTCAGAGATATTAATTCCAGCAATAATCTTCCACCACTCTATAAACTACACATTCAAGAGTTTGCAGACAGGTAACAAACCATACATTCATGATTTCCTTATTGTTCCTTGTTATTTTAATGTTTCAGATAGAATTAGACATTTAATGACATACATGTTGTTTCAGATTTCAAGCAACACTGAACGGGAGATACACTACTGTATGAAAGTAGAAGCTTAATAACCGTGAGAGTTGCCTTTGAGGAAAGTTATATTTATTTCCATGCGCAATGCAAAGCCCAAATGAAGAAGCTTCTTTAAATATCATTCTGTTAAAAATGGATAATAGTGGCATGATAGTGGAGTCACTGCGAATGTGCAACTGGAAAAGGAGTAGAAGCACACTGTAAGCATGTTTTTACAGTTCTCCATGGCATAGAAGATATAGTGCCTACTAAAACTATAATTTTGTACAAAATGTGCACAGAACAATTGATGACATTTAAAAAACCGAATAAAGTATTCTATAATTCCCCGATGCAATCCCGTTTTACCAGGAAAATATAATGGACAATTATGAAGGATATGTCAAAATATCCTGAACTACTAGTAGTAAAATGGCTTATCTCCAAGTAATCAAACCTGCCAATCCATATGCTATTGAAATGGACCATGATTACTTGGAAATATTTTCTTATACTTATGAGTATTACCTTTGTAAAGTTTTTGTTAAACCTATTTTTAAACCACTAATTTTAACAAATATCTGTATAAAAATTATGATTTTTGATTATGACAGTGTAATAAAACAAAATTAATACCTATTAAATAGTTTTATTTTCTTATACCTATGAGTATTACATAATACACTCTAAAATTACAGCATATATGACACAAAACATGTTTTTGAAGTTATTTTGAGTTTGGACCCCGCTAGACCCAGGAGGATCAGTAAAAGAAGTTTCATTAGCATCACATTCATTTTGAGTTTGGATCCGGTTAGGTCCTGGAATTGGATCACCACGAGACGTTTCAATACACCGTTTCATGCAACTTCTTTTTAGCAATCGATCTGAGCGTTCTTGTGCTAGTAGGTTAACAGATTTGATTTAATATAGAGGGCACAGCACTTTTCTTTAATGTTCGGTATAAATTTTCATTGTCTGTTAATTACTTTTAATATTATAATCTTCAGATCTAAATTGGGCAGCACATAACCTCGACCATTTACTGGATTTCCAATTTTTCCTTCGAAGAGCCTTTTCCCACAGTTTTCTTCGTTTTATTTCTTTGGAAAATAAATAGATTGGAACATTTTTACAATCGATAGCTGCACAATGAGTCATATTTCGGAATTATTTAGAAAACAAATAAGATGTTTACAAAAATAGTATGGAAAATGACAGCTAGCTGTCAAATGTTTGGAACAGTCAACAAAGCGACATCTGAAGTGAGCAAAAGGCAGTTTTTAACCTCATTGTGCATTTAAAAGTACAATTTTTTGAAGTGAAAACTAGCGAACTAGTGAAGCGACGCTTGGCACTTTTTTTAGATGGGTAAAAAATGATAAACTCGCGTCAGATCCGTAGCCTGATCGAAAAAGCGTAAGATTGCCTAACCATTCCAAAATGTTCAAAAATGCACAACGTTGATGTTTAAGTTTTCACTTCTGCCGGCACTCCCGGAGTGCAACCCGTCCTTTTTTTATTATTTTATTGTCGCATAATAAATAATTCATATAAATCTATATGGATAGATTTATTCCTTGTATGTTTTGTATATTTTGCTAAGTACCAAAAATAAATAGGCCAATCTTCCTTAAAATAATACAAGGAATACTTGTAATACCGACAACAGTAAGCCTGATTACTTTTACACGTAACATTAACTTTTGTTCTAAGTAGACATTAAGCCTATTGCACGTCCAATTTCGTTCTTCCCGTTCAAATGGTTAAAAAAATCAAAATATACAAAAAGTATTGATGCTTTTTGAAACAACTAGAAGTTTATTGTCGTTTCATATTTTCTAAACGACTGCATAAAACTACAGGTGATATAGGCTGGCAGTTACCTTTTTTTAAGTCAGGAAAATGCATGTCCCGCTCCGTTTGGGGAGCGGGGCAGGGGTATGTCGAGCTACCCTTCTTGAACCACTGGGGTATATCGACTAAACCTGACTGACTGCCACCTGATCCGCCTAGATGGGCGGGCCTGCGGGAACTATGATCCTTCCGCTGCCCCGCCGGGGGTCGACCGAAGACCGTTGTTGGGCTACGGCACGGTTGGCAGCGCGCTCACACGACTGGACGCGCCGCAACACTCGGGGATTTCCGTTCCAAAGGGCAACGGCAGGTTACCTCTCTCAAGATTCTATTGCCACGCAGCGAGGCAACGCTGTAAGCATTTTAGGTACCCTGCATCAGAGACCTTTTCTGTTTAATTTTTAATACTTATTATGTAGTTTATTTTTTAGTTTGTTGAGTTCCTTGTATGTTTTGTTCAACAAAAAGTTAGATAAATGAAATAATTTTGATATAAAATTATTACTTTCCTAAAACATCCTTTAATTTTTGAAAAATATGTTAAGTGTTACATTCGATGAAATTTTCTAAAATGGAGGTAAATTGTGTTTCAAACGTTTCATCTACCAATTATAAAATTATTTGCATATAAAGCCCTTTTCAGTAAAATGATATGGAGTCAAATTTTATACGTAATAGATATCAATTTACGGTGTCACCTTAACGAGAGAAAAGGCGAGACGTTTGTTTGTAGAAAGAATTTTCATATTAAAATTTTATATGCTTTTTCTATTAAGAATTTTACTTAATAAAACCTCTTTGGTGCCAAAAGCGAAATGAATCAGAGAATTTTAATGTAAAATTATAATTTCTGATTCTAGCCATATTACCTGAATTATATTCGGAGAGAAAAGTCTCTCCGCTCTCCGAATTAGTCGTTGTTCGTGCGTCGACAGTTTTTGTTAAACAACACGTGTGATAGAATTCGTCGCTGTTCGCGAATAGCGACCGATTCTCCGAAAACGACCAGAGTCGGGTGTTCAAAACACTTAGACTATTCAACAGTTACGTTCGTATTCGACACTTTATACTTTTCTAGATAACTATCTCAAATTGTTAATCCACTTCTTACTTTTCCCATATTTTTTTTTGCACTTAGAAGTTTTTCCTTCCCATTTATCTTCTAAGATGGCGGGACATTTTGGGCGTGTTTGTATTTTGTGTGGTATTTTGTTTGAAAGTTAAGTCATCAATCACCAGTGTATAAAATAATAAGGATGTATATTAAAAGTGTGTTTTTAGGGTTCCGTAGTAAACTACAAGGAACCCTTATAGTTTCGCCATGTCCGTCTGTCCGTCTGTCCGTCCGGGGTCTAGCGCCTTAAACGCTTGATGCTAGAAAGCTGTAATTTGGTAATATATACTCACATTAACAATGCTAACAAAGTGGTAGAACAAAATTTTGAAAAATATTTTTTTTGGGCGGTACAGGTAAAGTGGGAATGAATTTTTTTTTTCGCATCGACCTCATGTTGTGGATTATCGTTAGATAGGTCTCTTAAAAACATTGAGGGTGTGGGAAGATCATTTTCCGATACATTGATCCGTTTGCGAATTATTTGCATTTAACGTGCCAATTTTCGTTTTGCACGGTGGTCGCCCCCCCCCCCCCCCCCTGTATCTCCGAAAGTCTTGTGTTTAGAAATTTGAAAAAAATCATGGTAGTAGTCCATATAGTGAACCTACAAGGAAAACTATAACGGTTAAGTAGGCACTACTAGTTACCGAGTAATAGTCGACGAACTGATAATATAAAATTTATTTGATGAAAACTTACAAATGTCATAGAATATGATATTGGACTCATTTGCAAGCAAGCAAAGCACAGCAAACAGGTACGGAACCCTACACTGTGTATGGCCCGACATGCAGTTGGTCAGTTTTTTTATTATTATTTTATCTTAGACTGACTATGCATTGCAGTGTGTTCTATTCATATGGTATTTAGCTGTGTTACCGGTTAGAGAGACGAGTTTGCACCATGCTTTACATATAATTTCTAGGACTTTTCCTCATAATGTTTTCTTCACCGTCGAGCATGTGTATAATTAGAAGTACATAAATCCATTAACTCGAATTTATTACTACCTACTTTATTTTATTACTTTGGAATCAGGTGCTGTTGTGCGATATTGTGTAGACGAATTTATTGGCAACAGGGATTTGAACCGGTTGCCGGTTAAAAAAATGGTTCCATATACACTGGACTGTAAACGCTCTTCTATAATCTTGTGGTGAACAAAAAAAATCTTACCTTCTTCCCTGGATCCTTATGCTCTTGGACGTATTCCTGTTTTAGAGGCTCCGTCTGGAGATCAGGTAAAGAGTGGCTGATGCGGATAGCAGCTTGTCGTGAGAGCGAATCGCAGTTACTGTCCTCGGACTCCCGTCTGGACCTGACAAAAGAGCAATGATTTTAAAATATTAGTAGACGTAAGCCCGTTTTCACCAACCTCTCCGAGCGATAGGAATAACCTAACGTCGACGTAAACAAACCGACTGAATAAAGAAGAAACTCTCATGTCACAAATTTATAAGACGAGTGTTACGTATCAAAATTGGGTGGCTTACTTGCTCACATTATGAAGTGAGCAACCCGACTAATTTGGAAATGTAACACGCGTCTAATAAATCCACAATATGAAATAGTTTTTCAATTTTGTCGGCTTGTAAACATTAACACGTTCGAATGTGAGCAAAAAACTCGTACAAAGCACTCTGGAACAATTTGCTAATCATTTGATGACATAAGGTTATTCCAACCGCTAGGAGATGTTGGTGAAAACGTGCGTAATTATTTATACTGTAATAAGTAAACTTACTGAATGAATGAATGAATGAATATGCTTTATTTGCAAAACACTGAGAAAAAAAATAAGACAATACAGTTAGGTATACACAGAAAACTTACGGACTAGTGTTTTTGCAACAAGGCGGCCTTATTGCTGACAGCAATCTTTTCAAGGCAACCTTACGACAAAAATAGTTCACGCTATGGAATGGGCAGGGCTAGCAATGCAAGAGATAAAATACTAATTTACGTATATACACATACTTTACATATATAAAATATATATTAAAATAAAATAATAAATACCTTTTATAAATATGTAATATAAAATATACAAAGATGAGCACATTTGTAAGCGCACGGAAAATAAAAATTTACTGCAGATAAAGATTTTTCACCCGACTTTTAAAAATGTTAATAGACTTTGAAGTTCTGATCGTAACAGGTAGATTATTCCATAGTCTGATGCTCTGGACTGTAAAAGACTGGTCGAAAATTTTTGAAGAATGAACAGGGAAAAGGAGATTGAGATTGTCAGAAGAGCGAAGTAATAGATTATGGGATGAAGAGGTAAAGGTGAAAAACTCTTTAAGATAAGAGGGAGAATGAAGATTGAAAAGGATTGTGTAGAGTAAGGAAAGGATATGCAAGTCTTTGCGCTGACGGATAGAGAGCCATTTCAGCTTCGCACGGTATTCCGAAACATGGTCAAATTTACGCAGACCAAAGACAAATCTGATGCAGAAATTCTGCAAACGTTCTAACTTATTCAACAAATCAATGTTGAGATCAGGGTACGATGTATCAGCGTAGTCAAGGATGGGGAGAAGAAGGGATTGTGCAAGAGCAACTTTGGTGGCAATAGGTAGAAAGTTACGGAGTCGACGAAGAGACGCAGAAGCTGCAAACATTCTCCTGCTAACCTCGGCCACCTGGGCCTTCCACGACAGAGTGGAATCAACAATTATCCCGAGATTCTTAACGGAGCTGCTAAAAGGGATGTGGACACCATCAAACATAACAGCTGGAATTCCAGCAATATCAAGCCTGGAGATAAACGCTTGGCTACCTAGAATGATGGTTTGCGACTTAGTAGGGTTAACACTTAATCCGAAGCGTTTACTCCAGGAGGAAATCTGATTTAAATTGTCATTCGTTTGTGCTATCGCTAAAGCAATATCGCGGATTGAGGCTTGACAGTAAATTTGTAAATCATCTGCATAAAGGTGATAGGAACACGAAAGTGAAGTATAACTGCTTATATAAGGCCACCTTTCAGCCATAACAAAGCTAAGTATTGTTCTCAACTTCTGGATATGACGTTGGTTGCAAAGAATAAGCAAGCGTTTAGTACCGTTAACCAATAGAGGTGATCAGAGTAGAGAGCTAAGAACTTTTAGACTAATAATGAAAGCATCGTTGAATATGAATTCTATTGATAAATAAAAATCCTAGTAAATCCCTCCACCGAAAATTTATAAAAACCTCTTTCATTAGCTGGCTGTGTGGAATTTATCAAACTGGTGTGATTGATTGACTGATTTATGAAATTGACATCAAATGATTTTTCTAAAGTAATTTTGGAAATTTATAAAAGAACTAGCGACGCGCTCCGGCTTCGCACGGGTTAGTAAAAATTCCCACGGGAAAAAAACAATCATCGGCAAATGATCTGGACCACACGTTCGAAGCCTGGGGTAACAATTAGTCCTTACTAATATTATAAATGAGAAAGTGAGTTTGTTTCTTTGTTTGTTTGTTATTCCTTCACGGCTTGACTAAGCAGCCGATCATTATGAAAATTTGCATACATATTGTTAGGGGTACAGAGCCCAACATAGGCTACTTTTTATCCCGTGAAAATATGTCGTTCCAATGGGAAAGTATTTTTTCTACTACAGAGGGCGCTGTATCGGCCAACAGATGGCGCCACAAGTCGCGCTATGGGTTGTTTTGTTGTCAATCGAACTCTTTGTCATAAAATTAACACGAGCAAAGAGCCGCGGGGAAAAGCTAGTAGTCTATATTTTTACTATGAAATTGATAAATTTAGTTGACTCCATACCTGCCCATAAGCCAACGCCATGTCGCAGCGCACTGGTAGCCAACAGCAGCCAGCAGAACAGCGGCCATCGCTGCCAGCAGCAATGCCGCCGCGTAGTCTACCGAGCTACCACGCACACTCGACTGGCCTTCAAGGCCCTCCGGTGGCCACACTCCTGCAATAAAGAAATTAATGTCATTAAATGTCCAGGACCCAGTCTTTTTAATTCTTAATATTAGTTTTGTTTTAGTTAAGATAGGTATCCTTTCAAATCGAAACAGCCCGTCTGGGGAAGGACTTTTTGAAGGAAGGAAGGATCTTCCGTACTTACTTACGTAGTTACTTAGAAGATCGTAGCCAAATAGCGCTGTTCCTACCAGTGAGTAAGGTCTCCAGGGCCCCTATACCATGATCGCTTAAAACAAAGCAAGAACGGCTGAGACTGGGAGACTCAGCAATACATAATGTAGGCGACGTCTCTTTTACACAATCGTTTAAGGATAATAGTTATAAAAGGTTGTGGTACGGCCCCAGAGCTCTAATTTTTTTACAGGGTCAGGGAAATAGCGCGTGTTTTGCTAGTCTATATAAAACGCTATGTTTAGTTTTAAACGAAATGTTTTTCCTGAAATTCTTTTCTAAATCATTACATAGTTTATAATGAAGTCGCTTCCCGTGTCTGTCTGTCCTTATGTAGGTATGCTTAGATCTTTAAAACCACGCTACTGATTTTGATGCGGTTGTTTTAAATAGATAGAGTGATTCAAGAGGCAGGTTTATTATGTATAACTAGCTTTTTCCCGCGGCTTCGCCCGCGTGGCCTACTAACAATTAGCATATTTTTCTTCAGAAACAAATTCCGGTCCGGTCCTGTTCGGTCCGGTCCGGCAATGCCTCGTACGGTGCGGTTCCTTCCGGTCCGGTACGTTCCGGTCCGGTCCAGTCCGGTCCGTTCCGGTCCGGTGCCGGTCCTTATAAGCTTATGAACCTACATGCCAAATTTGGAATCTCTAGACCCACCGGTTTGAGCTGTGCGTTGATAAATTGTTAAGTCAGTCAGTCAGGACTTTGAATTTTATATTTAACTAGCGAAACCCGCGCAACTTCGTTTGCGTGTATCCCGCTTTCCCGTGGGAATTTTGGAATGTATGATACTTTAAAACCTTCCCCTTGAATCACTCTATCAATTAAAAAAAACGGCATCAAAATCCGTTGCGTAGTTTTAAAGATTTAAGCATACAAAGGGACATAGGGACAGAAAAAGCGACTTTGTTTTATACTATGTAGTGAAGATACATTCAGAAATTTCCACGATAAAGCGGGTTACACACAAACGAAGTTGCGCGGGTTTCGCTAACCTATCTATACTAATATTATAAAGAAGTAAAGTTTGTGTGTTTGTATATTTGTTAAATTGTAAGGGGTAATCTCGGGGTCTACTGAACCGATTTTAAAAATTCTTTCACCTTTAGAAAGCCACATTATTGCTGAGTGTCATAGGTTATATAAAAAACCGAAAAATAAAAAGGCTTTTATGTGGTAGTCGGTTTTGCAAAGTGAATCGGAGAAAAAACGGTCGAATGAAAGCGTTTCTTACGAACGCCTGTACTAAAAAAGGATTATTAACATTATGCCCAACGAAGTGGGCACGGGTCAGCTAGTCTTCTATAATTCTAAGATAATGTTTACATATAAAACTTTACTTGGAATAACATACTCAACATACATGATAAGGTCAACTCGGTTCATATTAACAAGCAAACACTGCTAAATAAAATACAAATATTAATTGCAAACAGAAATCTGAACTCAATTTGTGGTGTTATAATTGAAACTTAATTAATTTGAATGTATGTATGTATGTACATTACTAGTCTCAAAGGGTTAATGAACGATTGATTCTATCCCAACCGTGTATATGTATAATAATACAGTTACACTTCTGTGGATATTTATTAGCATATGTCATAGAATAAGTAATAACCCGAGGTAGAATGGCGACTCTTCGCCCCGCACCGGACCGAGTTACCGCACCTCAGGAGCCCCTCGAGGAGCCCTCAGTCGCAAAGGTGTGCGTTTAGTGAACGAATGTGTATACGTGTGCGCATATGTGTGCGCGTGTACAGACGACATTGCCCTATGTAGTAGTAATAGATGATTATTTCACGGCGTTCTATGAAGTGTCTGGGCTGTGCATATGTGTGTTTTATTGTGAAAACATCTTTGAAATAGAAAATTCTCGTCAAAACAGTTAAAATCTCGTCTCAATCTCAAATGCTATCTCACTCATACAAAATATGAAATGGGATAGGGTGTGAGTTTGAAATTAGATTGAAACTGTTTGTTACAATTGAATTGACCCGCAGGGGAAATAGCTGAAGTGAACTATATCTTTAAAAATTATAAACAAACAATTTACAAAAAAACTTTATTTGCAACAGCCATAACAGATATACCTATATATAGAAAAAAAAAACTAATTATTTGATGCCAGCAATATAATATTCAAAATAAAACTGGTGAACCAAACCTTATATCATTCTGATGTAGGCTATAATTCAAAAGTAAAACAGCCTTTGTAAGAATAGACCCTAAAAGGAAAGAAAGAAATCACCCATGAACACCAATCTAGTGAAATAAATCCCATCAACTTCACAAAGTCTCTTGTGGATAACTTAACCTAGCGACTATCAAAATAGCAACAAAGTAATTGAGAAAAATCGTTTACGAATCGTGTCGCCCACGCATCGCCCTCGTTTCGTATGCACGACCCGTAAAATCTGCCTTCATTAATCACGAATCTCCGTCATTTAGCTGGGTAATATCCTTTTGTAACGTAATTAATTAATTACCAACCTAACGATGATTAAAATATAATTGTAACCCGTGTCACTCATATATTTCTTGGTACAATTTTAAGCTATTAATAAACGTAAGTTGTAAGTTTTCTTTATTTATTTTTTTATACTACACAGGTGGCAGACAAGCATACGGTCGGCCTGATGGTAAGCCGCTGCCAACCCTCCCAACCCCCAAAGTAGAGCTCTGGAGACCTTACTCACCGTAGGAACACAACATGGCCGAGACCTATGCTATTTGGCTACGATCTTCTGTAAGGTGGAGGTCCTTCCCCAGACGGGCTGCACCGATTTGAGCTGATTATCCGCTATGCCCTACCTCTCTTAAAAATTTGATATCTAAAATCTTAATACATACAACGTTTCTTATTTGTGATTGAAGCATTAAACATACTATTTTTTGTTTGACACGCTGATCGTCTGTCCCTATAGGCTTAAATCTGCGAAACTAAACAGTAATTTGTGGAAAATTCATGGTAGTATGCCATTTATAGAACTTATAAAAACTATTTATTTATTTATTTAATTATCTTTATTGACCACATTACAAAGTACTGATACAACAGGCGGACTTAATGCTAAATGCATTCTCTACCAGTCAACCCCTGGGAGTGCAAAAATTCACGAACGCGGCTTGTTAAAGTAAACTATCACGGTTAAGTAGGCACGAACGAACTTATTATTTTATGAAAACGCTAAATATTGTCATAATTTGATATTACAATATCTAAAAGCAAGCAAAGCGTAGTAAATACACTGACCGGAGTCCGACACGCAATTTCCCGATTTTGTTTTCTTCAGAAGCACGTCCCTTTGCACAGGGGGTTGTTATAAATATATTCATTATGTACCATTTTAAAGCGTTCCAAAATTTATAAATAGAAAGGTCTTACTCATTTAAGTGTATAACTTAAACAAGACTTACCCAAAATGTCATATGATATTATTGGACTATCGGTTATAAATGCCCAAAAACAAATAGCGTTTATAAAGACACATTGTATTAGTAAATAGTTTTTGTCACTGATTTTTAGGGTTCCGTAGTAAACTACTACAAAGAACCCAAGGTGTCAATTTTCGTTTTGCATGACGGTCCTCCTACATCTATCTCCGAAAGTGTTATATTTAGAAATTAAAAAAAAAATACATGGAAGTAGTCCATATTATGCCTTCAATGAAAACTATAACGGTTAAGTAGGCTTTACTTAACCGTTATAGTTTACACGAACTTATAAAATAAAATATCTTTGATGAAAACTTTCAAATGTGATAGATTATTTTTTTTATATCACAAAGGTGGCAAAAAAGCATACGGCCGGCCTGATGGTAGGCCGTCACGTCACCGTAGCCTATAGACGCTTGCAATACCGGAGGAATCACTCACGCGTTGCCCTACCCTCCCAATCCCGCCCTAGTGGAGCTCTGAAGACCTGACTCACCGTAGGAACACAACATGGCCGAGACCAATGCTATTTGGCTACGATCTTCTGTAAGGTGTTATTCCTTCCCCAGACGGACTGCTCAGATTTAAGCGGATTATCCGAAATATATGGATAAAGTCGTAGATATGTCCAATTGTCTATTCATTAATTTATCTACTGATTGCTAACCATCAGTTAACTCGCTAGCTCATTTGTCTATTTCTGACATTTAAAATTCTGATTAAAAATGTTTTTGTGATTTATAAAATTAATAGCTAACTAGAACTTATGAAAAGTTAAAATGAAACCTGTGAAAACGACGATTAATGTTCTTAATTACAGTAAAAAGGCAAAGAATGTTTTCATACCTCATAAAATTCAATCAGATTATTATAAAAGTTAAGTTTTAGAACTTGTCAAAAAAACATCTCTTTCTTAGATAATGCATTTACGGTTGATTGGCAAAAGATAAAAATAAGTTTGAAACATTTTTAAATTGTGTTCATTCAATTGAAAATATTTTTAAATGCTTTATAGTAGACGCTGACGATGTTAAGTATGTAGTCACTCGAGCTCACTGACCTGACAAACCTATATAATTTCGAAGATTAGGTGAAGGAGAGCATAAATTGTTATATGTTTTCCCGTTCATCGGTGGGGGGAGCGTCGACAGGCTTTCAAACATTAAAAAAACCGGGCAAGTACATGTCGGGCCACGCACAATGTAGGGTTCCGTATTTGCTGTGTGTGCTTTGCTTGCTTTTAGTTGAGTCCAATATCAAGTTTTCAGATGGCACAGTGGATAATCCGCTCAAATGTGAGCAGTCCGTCTGGGGAAGGAATTATACCTTACAGAAGATCGTAGCCAAATAGCATTGGTCTCGGCCATGTTTTGTTCCTACGGTGAGTAAGGTCTCCAGAGCTCCACTTGGGGGGGTTGGACGGTTAGCAACGCGTGAGTGATTGATTGTCTATCTATTGGCTATGGTGACTACTTACCATCAGGCGAGCCGAATGCTTGTTTGCCACCTTGTTACATAAAGAAAATAGTAATATTGTAAAGACAAAAATTGCTACATATAGATGTATAGATTTTTGTTACTACATATTTCACACAAAAACGTCTGGACTGATTTGCTTGAAATTTTGTACACAGTTAGTTCATAACATAGATTAACACATAGAATAATTTTTATCCCGCATATCATTCTGGAAACGGGAACAACGAGATTTCGCAGGTAAACCCGTGGGCATCAGCTAGTGTCCTATCCTATATAATATTATAAAGGCGAAAGTTATGTGTAAGTTTTTTATTTCTTCACGCTCAAATAAATAAATATATAGGGACAATTCATACAGATTGAGCTAGCCCCAAAGTAAGTTCGAAACTTGTGTTAAGGGATACTAACTCAACGATATTATATTTTATAACAAATACATAAATAGATAAACATCCAAGACCCAAGGCCAATCAGAAAAAGTTCGTTCATCATGACCCGACCGGGGATCGAACCCGGGACCTCCTGGGTGGCGGTCTGGCGTGGTAACCATTACGCCACGGAGGTCGTCAATGGGTTGGCCATTATTTATGATATTTGGTATGTAGGTAGCTGATACCTTGGATTAAAAGTATGATATAGATGGCGCCACTTTTGCATAAATGCGTTAAGTTGCGCGGGTTTCACTAATTTAGGATAATATACAAAATTTATGCAAATCGCGCGTAAGATTTGTCTATGTGTGTAAATGTGCATTGACACGAAGAAGAAGAATGAGGAACTAAGAATAAGGAAACGGGATTGTATTAGTATAATGAACAAGCATAGATAGTTAAGTAAACTCTGTCTTCGTGCAAACTCTAATATTTGAGTCATAACTTTATAATAATTTTAGTTAAAGCTTAACTAAACTTTGCTAGTTGTGGACTTTGGTCAGATCGAATAACTTGAAAATTAATACACCTAACTTCTATACTTCAGCTCGTTATAAATTCTGAATAGTTTCAATATTTTTGATAAATATAAAGAATATTCACTCAAATAAGTTGTTTATTTACACACTGCCATATAACACTTTTCAAGAGAGGTAGGGCACAGCGGATAATCCGCTCGAATCGGAGCAGCCCGTCTGGGGAAAAACCTCCACCTTACAGAAGATCGTTGCCAAATAGTTTTGGTCTCGGCCATGTTGTGTTCCTATGTGAGTAAAGTCTCCATAGCTCCACTTGGGGGGGTTGGAAGGGTTGGCAACGCGTGAGTGATACCCCCGGTATTGCAAGCGTCTATAGGCTACGGTGATGCTTACCAACAGGCGAACCGTATGCTTGTTTGCCACCTTTGTGGTAAAAAAAAAACACTATCTCCATAGAGACGATCGGTTCAGTATATGGCAAAGGCTGGTTTTTTTTATATATATATAGGGACAAATCACACAGATTGAGCTAGCCCCAAAGTAAGTTCGAAACTTGTGTTATGGGATACTAACTCAACGATACTATCTTTTATAATAAATACATATATAGATAAACATCCAAGACCCAGGCCAAATAGAAAAAGTTCGTTTTTCATTATATTATTTTGAATTTGCATTTGTAGGTGGAGGTCCTTCCCCAGACGGGCTGCTACGATTTGAGAGGATCATCCGCTGTGCCCTACCTCTCTTAAAAAAATATCTTATGTCAGAAAATCTCAAATCAACTCTATTATAATATTATATCTCTCTATATTGATTTTATTATAATATTATGTTTTGTCTACCGAACCGCTTCACGCGTGGTACGACATAATTAATTTGTAAGTAAATGGCTTCACTGTCCTTGATGAAATGAAAGCTAAACAAAGATAATATAATAACACTAGCTTCTGCCCGCGGCTTCGCCCGCATGGCCTAGTAACAATTAGTTAATATTTTTCTTCAGAAACAAATTCCGGTCCTGCACGGCCCGGTACGGTACGGTTTCATACGGTCCGATCAGGTCTGGTCGGTCCGGTCTGGTCCGGTCGGTCCGGTCCTGATAAGGAACCTACATGCCAATTAGCATATTTTTCTACAGAAATAAAAACCGGTCCGGTCCGGCACGGCCCGGTACGGTGCGGTTTCTTCCGGCCCAATCAGGTCTGATCCGTTCCGGTCCGGTCCGGTTAAGTAGGCGCTACTAGTTACCGAGTAATAGCCAACGAACTTATGCAGTAAAATTTTTTTGACGAAAACGTACAAATGTCATAGAATATTGCCATATTTGTACTCATTTGCAAGCAAGAAATGCGTAGCCGATACGGAACCCTAGAATGTGCGTGACCCGACACGTACTTGCCCGGTTTTTTTTTCTATTTTCTCAGATAGATAGACAGATAAATCATTTTTTCGATTGCAAACATACATGTATTAGGCTTGTTGCCGTAAAAATGTGATTAGTCCGTCTTTTAGATTATTCAAAAATAAGGCAATTCATTTTTTCATTTGTAAATTAGACCAAAAATGACAAAGATATAGACCATTAAAGTTACGTGTGACGTCACGCCGTGTGGCATTTTTTCTGTATCTTTGTTATTTTTTGTTTAATCGAAAAAAGAAAAAAATACGTGTCCAATATTTTTTTATAATCTAAAATACCTACGGACTAAATATGTATAATGTAATTATTTTGACCCTGGAAACAACCCTATTTACAAAATACATCACATTAATCGATAAACAGCAAAATTTATCGATTGGCACATCCGCATAATACAAAATGGTCGCACTTTAGTGTATACATACGAGTAAAAATTGCTCAGAGTGAGCAAAACACTGGTTTTCAGTTGCAACCCAAGGTCATTAGCGAATTACGAGACAACTGTAACATCGTTAGAATTTACTTGATAGAAAATAATTTTTATGTTAAAATATTCTAAGAACAACTTTATTTAGATTTAATAATAAATTTTTTTAGACAAAAAGGAAATTTTTTTTAGACAAAAATAAAAAATGATCTATCTCCACTTTGATCAGATTAAAAACATTTGCATCACTCTCGCTCGCTTAAAACTTCATGACAAGAGCATCATCTTAAATACACCTCCATTATTTTCAGTTTTCCCTTCAAAAATAAGCGTCTAGACTTGACCAGTCTCTGTTTACGTACATTTTCTCCAAGTTTAAATCTGGTATACACTTTTGAGGGATTTTCCTGCAAACAAATCTCGTCTTCACGCTCACGCTATTGAAATTTATTCAAAAATGTTTAAAGTAAATGCAAGTATGTTTTCTTTAGAAAATGGAAAGTAAAGAAAATATTATGTGGCAACAGAAAACAGGGGGGAATTATGAAATAGACGTTTCTTTTGCAAAAGTTTTTGTAAATCTACTTGCTAGTTTTATTTTTTATTATTTATTTATATTATTTTATGTTCATAGTGGTGACTGTGTCTCGGGTTTTTTCGAAAGCCTACCTAAGGCACCATTCTCTCGCAAAGTATAGATAAGACACAGTATTTCGGAATTTAATAAGAATGAGATAATAAACGTTTTAATTATATTGTTATCGTTTTTTAAAATCAATTGTCGATACCTTTTAAGATTTTAAAAATGTCAATTTTATTTTCCCATACACACGCTACGCAGTCTACGCAGACGTAGTGGCGCGAGTCAGCTAGTTTATATTATTTTAATTGACCGTGCTACGGTGGCTTGGCCCGAAACCGACAGGTGTACAGTTAAGTATCGTGAGTCATCCTTTATTCGATACCAACTAGATAATTTGACATATCAGCGGGTCTATATCGCTCGTTATATATTAATTACTAGCCTCTGCCCGCAGCTTCGCCCGCCTGGCTTACTAACAATTAGCATATTTTTCTTCGGAAACAAATTCCGGTTCGGTCCGGTTCGGTCCGGTCTAGCAGGGTAGGTACGGTTCCATTCGGTCCGATCAGGTCCGATCCGTTCCGTTCCGGTCCGGTCCGGTCCAGTCGGTCCGGTCCTTAAAAGGAACCTACATTCAAATTCAAATTCAAATTCAAAATATTTTTATTCAAATAGGCCTAATATAAGCTCTTTCGAATCGTCACAATTTTACGTACATTGAGAGCTACGCTCGAGATTGAGACTAGATTTTAAGTGTTTTTATTACGCGAATAGGTCCGCAGTCTTCCGTAGCTATACCTACCTATGTACGCTCTAAAATTTGGGCTCTCAGTTTATAAAACAGTTGAAAATCGATTGTCATTATGCACTGTGTAATAAGTATGAGTTTCGAACTTCGTTTTACATCTGCGCGACTCAGCCGTGTTGGCGACTAGTAATAAAATGTTAGTTGTATCAAAACTAAGCTAAATTCATTACAAAGCAACTTGTATACTTGTATAGTTAACAATAGGATTCGGTAATGTAAATTTTGTATTATAATGGAAACAATACAAAACCTTTATCTATTAACTGTAAATGAATGTTCACAGGAAATTAAAGTCTATAAAACATCACATTATTAACTGAAAATTGTTTTCAGGCTTTCAATACACTGCTATTATAATCTGAATTTGACATTAATTTACAGCTGGTGGTTGATTGTCCAGCAATTGTATATCCTGAGGGCCACGGGTTTGAATCCTGCGTAAGGCAAACATTTGTGTGCAGTGAACATGCAGGCAAATGAAGATTGACACATGCAGTGCGATTTTGGCCGTCCGTACATAAAACGGTATAAAGTCCAATGTCAAAAGCTTGACGTTATGTTGATTGTACATCATAAATAAGCTGCTATATGAAGTAATACATAATAGGGTTTTGTTAAGAAAGCGTAACCTAGGTATATCGAAGTGATGTCATTGTAAAAAAAAAAAATATTTTAATGAAAAAAATGCCCATAATACAAGCAGGTTCTAGGTTACTTTGACACCAGGTGATTTATGTGATTTATGTACCTACGTTTATTTAATTATCAATGATCGCAGATAAATGAACAGAAAAAAAAAATGTTTTTTTTTTATTTCCATTGAAATGGAAAAATAATAAATTATAGGTAATATCATGCACAAAGAAAGTTTGATATTTCGTATTAACCTACTAAAGTAGGTAGTTCTTCTAGTTTTTCCTTTATTCAATAAACAAAGTGCTTGTTCAAAGGAGGCTGTTATCATGAAAGGTATAAGGCCCTAGCCATAATCGGTACATTCACCCGAGTTCACGACAAACTTTCACAGAGACACCTCTTTTTATGAGACCAATTCATTCCAAAAACATGCACCTGCTACAAATTCTTTTTTTTTTGCGCATTTTTTTTTTTCTTTTGTTTATAGTTTACTCAAATATTGTCTGTGCTCAATACTTAATAACTTTTGCACCATAGTATGTTTTGTTCAGTAAATTAACTTTAAAAAAAAATGAAAAATTACAATAGAGGTTAGTACTTTTCATTTCACTAACAATAACAATACTATTAGGGATACCCCCGGTATTGCAAGCATCTATCTATAGACTACGGTGATGCTTACCATCAGGCGGGCCGTATGCCTGTTTGCCACCTTAGTGATATATAAAAAAATACTTATGACATTCACACCCAGTTTCTGAAACGAATTTTAATTTAAAGCGCACATTAAGTCTCAAACTATCTCTTATTTCTTCTTTAGTTTCACAACAGCTATAATTTACCGTGTCATTAATTTTGAAAACGCGTTTCAGAAACTGGTCAGGTCATTAAACTCTGCCCTGTCCTTATCCTAGCTGCATAAACAAACGTTTACATATGGCTAGAATGTTACATATGTAGCTAAATGGCTAAATTCTATTAGTGCTTAGCAAAGTGCCTAACTTTTGTACGTGGGAGATTACGATGGCTATTTGTTCTATATACTTGTATCTTGAGATGAAAGGTCAATGATATAATTGTCAGTGTCATTGTTAAATAACCACAGAGTATCGACGTGAAGCAGCAATGCGTTTCGTTCGGTGAGTGAGAGATCCGGAAGCCCAACTCCTTCCCTATCCCCTGTTTCCCCTCCTTTCCCTTCCCTTCCTCCTGCCTTTCCTCCAACCTCCTTGGTGGACAACGCATTGGTAGCGCCCCTGGCGTTACTGATGTCTATAGGCGGCGGTGACCACTTTCCATCGGGTGGCCCGCTTGCTTGTTTGTCTATTGTATGACATAAAAAAAATTAAAAAAATAACAATAAACCACACCGGTTTCACTACGATTAATTTAATTAATATTACTATTGCATCTAAATGATTTTTTTGCATAAAACTTTCTTTTTATACTTTGTAGTTTAGGTAATATAATAGAATGCATTAAGTATCTACATTATTGTATTGGGTGTTGCCTTTAAGAATAATATTGATTGAAAATAAAATATTTTTTTTTAAATATATTACCTATTATTTAAATTTAAGCATTTCTTTCTGTCGTACCTGTTATACAATCGAAATATGCTGGCTGGATACATATTATTATGTATAGGGAAGCATGGAAGCATTCTGCGTTGTTAAAAAACTTTTTTGTCAACTGTATAAAATATTTTAGCTTGCGACCATCCATCATGTCTGCTCCAATAAACTGCACCGGTCTAACAAATTTTTCCTGCTCAGTAAAAATTAAATTTATGTACAATACGATACTATACGACACTTAATATAATGTATATAGTATGGAAGAGACTTGTGACGTTTTTATTTCCTTGTAACGACAATTATTTTTGAACAGACCTGTTAATTTTGTATATCGATACTAATATTGTAAAGAAGAAAGATTTGAATGTTTGTTTGCATTGTTTTAGCTCCGAAACTACTGGACCGATTTGATTCACAGTTGGAAAGCTGATCTATCCCCCGGGTAACAAAAAGCAAAATTAAAAATTTTGAAAAAACCCACGACGACGGTTTAAACGTCGTTGAAAAAGGATAAAATAATTTTGAAACCCCCGACTTAAAGAATTTATCCTATGAATTTAATTTAAAAAACCCCAAGAAAATCCGTCGGGGGCTACCATTAAATGAACTAGTTTGGCAGTTTTATAGTAACTTGAATACTTATTTATATTTATGTTGAAATTTAAAATAGCGATGGCAGCCCCCGACGGATTTACTTGGGGTTTTTTTAATTAAATTCATAGCATAAATTCTTTAATTCGGGGGTTTCAAAATTATTTTTTCCTTTTTCAACTACGTTTAAACCGTCGTGAGTTTTTTCAAAAATTTTAATTTTGCTTTTATTTCAAACTTTTCAGAGAGCAAGCATATTATTATGTAAATTGTACTCTCAAAATTCAAAACTTTTATTTAGAACTATGGAACTATACGCCACCGGCGCCGGTCACAAACCGAAGACAGAAGAATGGCCATCGTCTTTTGCTCCCCTCCCCACATTAATATTTGATTCACCAAGGGGGCGCAACGGACAAGTAGGAAATGTCTACTGCAGCGCCCCCTGGTGAGTTGTCACCGTAACACCTATCTAAGAACATGCTCCAATCAAACCCGAACCTATCACTGAAAACCGCATCAAAATCGGACTAGTAGTTTTAGAGATAAATGGCAACATTGGTTTGCACAAACAAACAAACAAACATTCTCTCATCCCAAACGCATATACCGTCGCCGTTCCGTCGTGGGTAATAAGCTCTATTACATTGTCAAACAAAATTGGGATCATCACTAAAAGCCGTGCGAAACCGGAGCGCGCCGCTAGTTAAAAATATGTAGCATAATCTTTAACCGAAAGATAGACACAGAGTAATAAATAAATATAACTCGATCGAATACCTTTGAAATTTTAAAATATGAATAAGAGATTATATTAAAAATATTTTGTTTACGAAAAATCACACTAAACCAATTTAATGATAAAATACCTCGAAACACCGTAGAATATTAATATTATAATATCAGTAATTATTATTCTAAAGGCGAAAGCTGACCGCAGATCAGGGTCATGGTAGCTTTCTAAGAAAGTCAATATTTCTATATAAAATTAAAATAATAAATATAATTAGCCTTTATTCTACCACAAACTTCAATACAATGTCCTTAAGTGAAGAAAATTAATAAATTAAATGCCGTTATAATAATTACAATATTGTTTCCATTAATAATTTACAAGTATAAAAATTCCATAATATATTAAATTGTATATCCCTTTCCTTTGTTGACTGTACCAACGGGTTACTAGTAGTTTATTGTATGTAAGTATAAAAGTTTTTTTACTATTTGTCTTCGATCAATCGTTAAACAATAAAACGAGTCCATTATATTAAGAGCCAGATTCGACCCCATATCCCAAAAGGTCGTCCACCCCCTGTGAAGCTAAGTGCTGCATAACGATGCGTGATTTACGACCATTGACCACTTAGAATATAGACGTTATGCAAATAAACTTCCTTGCAAATCAATCTCTGTAAAAAAACAACTCTTTCTTGATGTTAGGTTTAAGACGTATTTTGAACTAGCTGCTGCCCGCGGTGTTACCCGCTTTTAATTTTATGCACAGCAGCGCCATCTATATCAGATTTTTGGCCAAATTCTACGGAAATCGCGAACTTTTCGGAATAAAAAGTAATGTGAAACCCTATGTGTCAATCCAAGGTATCAGCTACCTACATACCAAACATAATAAAAATTGGCCCAGCCATTTTGACTTAAAATCTAATATCAATCTCAAGTTCTATCCTGCTCACACAAAAGAAAGAACGTGTGATATAACGCTTGGTATTTTAATCTCAAAATAACTATGAATTTTAATTGCAGTTTTAATTAAATCCATAAGTACAACGTAATACATGTCAAATATCTTTGGCTATTCTCAAAGTGCATATTCGACAATATTGTGTCAGTGACTGTCAGTTTTGCTAAACATCATTCTAATTCAGTAATGGTGAGTTGCAAACACATTTTAAAGTTAATGACACATTAAAGTATGGCGGTCACTACGAATGAAGAAAGTAAAACATATGAAAATATAAAATGCGTTTGTGAAATAAATTGACAGAATCTAAACAAATTGGAATATTGCTTGCTCTTTCAAACCCTGTTGTGACTGCAGATTCATGCTAGGAAAGACTGAAAAGGAATCACTTGTCCTTTTCAGTTACTAGTTCTATCTCGTCTAGTTCTAAATGATCTATGTGAAATTAATGGTAGTTTGTTTTTCTTTGGGATTTTCCAGTGAGCAAGAGATTTACTCTTGTGTTTCAAATACTCATAGACAACGTTATAAACATAATAGAAGAAGGTAATGGTAAATCTCTTGCTCACAGTGACTGCATAATAAGTAATGCCAAAGTAGTAAAAAAAATTTTCTTTCGCCATTTCTTTTACCAATAGTCATTTTGCTTTTGTTTACGAAATAGTAGTTTTTAGAGTAGATTAATTTATACAATTCATTTATTACGTATATACTCTGACAAGAGAACGTATCTGTGAAAACCTAATCTCTGAATGAAAGATTTGAATTTGAAATATTTCCACTGGTCCACACTTGAATTTCCTATGTCGTGGGCAAATCTATTCCCTAGGTTCTATTTTTAAATGGACAAAGTAGCCAGACCTTGCGATCTCACAAGTCAGCAGTCGTGCACACAAGTCAGCAGTCGTGCTCGCGACGCGCCCCGAGCCACACGTTCCCGCTGTCTCCGCGCCACGCTGCACGCCCCGCTCCCAACGGCCGTTTACGTATTACGTAACTGCCACTCCGAATTACGTGTTTCTTTGTTTTTTTGAAAACAAAGAAACATTATCAGTTTTTAGAAGTTTCTTTTTAACTTTCGCGCGATTTTTGACTAAAACCACAGTTTCGTGGTCTGGTTTTGCGCGTAACCTAACGGTGCCAACCGCGCGCAAACACCAGGAGTGCGACCCGGGCACTCGCTGATCCCCTTCTGGGTGAAGCAAGTTACCCGGACGGGGCTAGCACCACCGGCCTAGGGGGCTCCCCTGACCGACGCTAGCTGTCGCCCCCTCCCACCTACCCCTTCCCCTTCCTATTCTTAGTGAACGGTTTGGGCGCATAGGGCTTCGGCTCACAGCTACCCTCCGATCACTAAGCTGCCAGGGCCCTCTGACACATTGAGATTGGTCAGAGGATTACAAGCTTAGGGCTCACCCAGTTACACTCCCCCCGCCTCACCCGGCGCGGGGGACTAGGCATACACACCTCGGGTGTTCCCCCCGAGCGCGTTTTATTAGGCACGACTGCCGCAAGGTTTCTTCGCAGACTCTTCCTTGCGGAACGTGACGGGAGCGAACTGCGATAAATTCGTTAGTTGATAGGTCCCTTAAAGTTAGGCCGGTCGCCATGGCGACCGACCCGCGCGAAAACGCCATTATTAATGGCCTCATCGCTCTAATTTTAGAGCAAGATCCCCGAATGTTGCCTCGTATTGAGGAAATTAAGAGAGTTGCCTCTCTCTCCCCGGCCCCTCCGGCCGCCATTCCGGCCCCTCAGGCCACCGAGCCCTCCGCCGCCGTCGCGCCCCTTGCAAACGCCGCGCGCGCCGCCGCGCGCGACGCGCCCGTCTCCTTGCCTCGCGCCCCGCAGCGCCCTCCGAGATCGCCGCGCGCGCCGCCGCGCGCGACGTACCCGCTGCGCGCGCCGCCCCCGCCTCGACCTCCTCGCACCTTGCGAATGCCTCGCGCCCCGCCGCGCCCTCTGAGATCGACGCGCGCGACGCGCCCGCTGCGCGCGCCGCCCCCGCCTCGACCTCCTCGCACCTTGCGAACGCCGTGCGCACCACCGCGCGCTCCAAAAGCCCCGCGCGCGCGACGCGCCCTCCGCTAATTCGTCTCCGGCCCGTCAGGCCCAAAACGAAGAAATGGAAGTTATTTCCGAGTCCTCGGAATCCTCCTCCGAGCCCACGTCCGACTCGGACGAATTTGTCATGGCCTCAGGCCGAAAGCGCACCAGGCGCAACAAAGGCGCCGCAAAGAAGGCCGCCAAATTGGCCGACGGCATTACTCCCGCCGCGGCCTCTGACTCCCCTGCTTCGCCCCCCGCGGCTGAACAGGGTGCCGAGGGAGCTTCTCTCCCCACCCCTCCCAAGCGCTCCCAGCGCCCACCGGCGGTCGTTATCACGAACCGCCATAGGTGGATGGCCATCAAGGCCCGATGTGATGCCAATGGCATCTTTTTCATTGCTGAAACCCGCACTGAGGGTATCAGGCTCAAAACGGAGACTATCTCCGACTATCGCAATCTAACGCGACTTCTCGACGGTATGTCGATTCCATTCCACACGTGGAGTGTGGAGGAAGACCGGCGCCTCCGCGTCGTCATTCGGGGGGTCCCAAAGGAAATCGGGTGCGAAGACGTACTCGAGGACCTAAAGGCCCAAAAACTACCCATCATAGAGGTGCACCGTATGCACCGTGGGCCTTCCGCCCCATTCAACATGGTCCTGGCCATTCTGGACAGGACAAACTTAAAAGAGGCCAAAGCCATCTTTAACATTCGTAAGGTTTGCGGACTGTCTGGGGTTGCTGTTGAGCCCCCACACCAAAAAGGCACTGTGGGACAATGCCACAGATGCCAGTTATACGGGCATTCCGCAAGGAATTGCCATAACACACCTCGCTGTGTTAAATGTTTAGGAGCCCACTCGACACCGGAGTGTCAACGGCCTAAGGATCGCGCGCTATGCTCGGAACCTCCGAGCTGCGTAAACTGCGGGGAGGTGGGACACCCGGCGAACTACCGAGGGTGCCCAAAAGCACCCAAGGTGAAGAGCCGGAGGCCCGCTCCCTCCCCACCTAAAACTCGAGCCGCCCCTAAGGCGGCCTACGTTAGCCCCCCCAACCTCAAACTGCCGCGGCCGCCCCGGCTTCAGCAAAGGCACCGGTGCCTACACCAGTTGTGTCGCATTCGTGGCGACACAGAACCAATAAGGTTCCCCCCCCGCAGGGCAGCCCCTCAGGCCAACCTGCACCCGCGGTGATTGTGGTTGCGACCCCTCCACCTTCCCCAAAAGCGGCACCGCCGTCTCCGAAAGCGGCACCGCTGCCGCCGAAACCCTCCTCCTCCTCCTCCCGTGACAGCGTCGACAATTTCAAAATTGTAATGTCGGTATTAAACGCCATCGACTTTGACGAAGTCGACCTTTTGGCAGACCGCATCATAGAATGCCAGGGGAACTCAGAGGCCCTCGTCATAGTCCTGAGGCGCGACTTTAGAGCGCTGACGGACACTCTCAAAAATTTTAGGTTTTAGTTATGGATCTACACCATAACACGAGTAGAGTCAAACCGACCTCCCTAAAAATCGGCTACTTCAACGGCAATGGGCTTCGTACCCAGAGGTCTGAGGTAGCCGATTTTCTCTACACCCATCAATTGGACGTTCTCCTCATCCAGGAGACGTTCCTCAAACCGTCAATTCGCGATCCCAAAATCGCGAATTACAAAATCATTCGTAATGATCGCACAGTCTCTGCCTTCGGTGGCACTCTCATTTACTACAAAGCGACATTACACTGCACGCCTGTGGATAATAATAATAATAATAATTCTTTATTTGGAACAAAATAACAATGTAAATAAGAACAACAATACGATGACACGTGCATAAGTATGAAAACTGTGTTGCACATGTCAACGCCCACCTACATAAAAGGAGTGACAATTTTAATGTTTTTATTAAAATGTTTTAAGTTATTTTATAGTGAAAGTGTGTGTGTGTGAGTGTGTGTGTGTGTGTAAATTTGTTTGTATATGGTTTTATTCACCTACTCTTATTAGATCTTCTGTAGCCTGATATGAAAGTGTTACCAGCCAACTTATGCATGCTAGTTTACATTTATATATAGTAAGCGGATAGAGATTAAGTTGTCTGTTTAGCTTATTGTACAACGTTGTGCTGATGTAATAGTAGTTCCGACTCGCTACGGCAGTTCTTCGTTTCTGAACAGGGCAGACTCTATCGGACCTACGTTTAGAATGGGCAAAGCTAGGGTCATAGACCAACTGGGAATGCTTTCTTAAAGTGGTTTGAAGAACAAAAAGCTGTCTCACCGTGAGAACCTTGCAAAAGTCATAAAGACTAATAGTCGGA
The DNA here is from genome assembly GCA_905163395.2 of Endotricha flammealis. Lineage (NCBI taxonomy): Eukaryota > Metazoa > Arthropoda > Insecta > Lepidoptera > Pyralidae > Endotricha > Endotricha flammealis. The sequence continues at coordinate 9,593,665 of LR990871.1, forward strand.
AAACGAAGGGGTTTTTTTGACATCACCTTTAGTAATGCACGCTGTGCTCTCTCCAGTCTAAGCATGTGCGTTTTGTCAGAACCACCCCAAGCTGTTATGCTATAACTTAAGACGGATTGGGCTAAGGCATAATAAACAGTTTTCAATGTTTCGAAATCTGAAACATTTCTAAGTTTTTTGAAAACATATATTAGCTTTCTGACCCTCGCGGTAAGAAACAAAATATGAGGCTTCCATGATACTTCATCGTCCACTAAAACTCCCAGATATCTTACAGATGAAGCACGTTCCACCCGTACGCAGTCACAGCGAGCGAAATTAGGATTAGAACAAGTGTGGGCCGTTATATTAAAAGATAGGGGTGCTCTAGAGGAAACATGGGGGGCAAAAGGAATGAACCTAGATTTAGCCAAATTTAAAGTCAATATGTTCGTCTGTAACCAATTCATCACAACATTTAGAGCATTTTCAGTGTGTGTACGAACAGATTCCCAATTCCGACCACTAACGAGAAGAACAGTATCATCTGCATAAGTCACAATCCTGCAATTTGGAAGAGACAAGTTACACAGGTCATTAACGTAAATGAGAAACAGCGTCGGTCCAAGGACACTTCCCTGAGGAACTCCATAGCTAATGAATTCTTCATTGCTCTGTATTCCATCTATGACAACAAATTGTGAGCGATTCGTGAGGTAACTTTGGAAAATGTCAAGAGCAAGTCCTCTTATTCCAATAGACTCCAACTTTGAGAGAAGGATGGGGACAGAGACAGTGTCAAAAGCCTTAGAGAAGTCCAGAAAGACGCCAGCGGTTCTTAGCTTGTGATCAAAATTTTTAACAACTGTGTCTGTCAAGTCGAGAATTGCATCCTCAGTAGACTTACCCCTGCAAAAGCCATATTGATTTTTAGCCAAGAAATCGATTTTATTGAGGTATTTTAGTAATCTTTTGTTCAGAACCTTTTCAAATATTTTCGATAGAACAGACAGAACAGATATAGGCCTATAATTTGAAACATTGTCTCTATCCCCACTCTTGTAAATAGGATGGACAAGAGCCTTTTTAAATACAGTCGGAAATGTACCCTTAGAGAGCGCTATATTGAAAACGTGACTGAAGATTGGAATGAGAATGTTTTTTGTGGCAATTATTACTCTTGTGGGAATTCCATCCCAACCAGTTGCACTATTGTCTTTAAGGTTATGTATTATGCTACCTATTTCCTCATTATCGACACCCAACATGAACATAGACTGCATACAGGGAATTTGAGCAGATTTGTGAGCACCAGAAGTTACACAAGGAGCAACGATTCTACTAGCCAGATTCTTACCAACGTTTGTAAAGTAATTGTTTACTATATCCGCAGACATCTTCGGATTTGTATGCAATTTCAATAGTGGAGTTGCCACAGATTTAGTTTTTTGAAGGTATGCAGTTTGTTTTATGACCTTCCACATGTCTTTGGGGTTCCTTTTGGCTTTAGTAAATTCTAACTGTTCATGAGCACGCTTTACTTTTTTCAAAATATTGTTACAGAAGGTGCGATACCTTGTAAAAATAAGTTTGTTAGTAATATTATTAGGATCTCTTTTGAATTTATGAAATAACTTATCTCTATGGCGTATGCATCTCAGCAAACCAGGAGTGATCCAGGGTTTGGCTATACGCTTTTTACTTGGAACTAAGACAGAATGAGCATGCCTTTGAATTACACCTGAAATGATGCCAACCAAATTTTCTGCTGCTTGCTCGGGATCAAAACATTGGAGAACAGTGGATACACCAAATCTCGTGCACATCGAAGCCTCTGTCTGTAGATTAGGAATGACAGGTCATCAATCCATATATTTAGTGTCAGCCTATCTAGCTCCCACTAACAATAGCTCCTCAAGCCCTAGATCACTACTTGACAGTGATATACAAAACCTTCTAGATCTTGGTCCGTCTGTTATCATAGCGGGCGATCTAAATGCCAAGCACCTTGCTTGGTGTAGCCAAACCACAAACCAACGTGGTAGACAACTCGAGCGACTCTCAGAGAGCCTCAACTTCGACGTAGTAGCACCTATGTCACCTACTCACTATCCAGACAATGTTAATCATCGTCCGGACGTCCTAGACGTAGCCCTCCTAAAGAACATCAATCTTAGATTGAGTTCTATAGAAGTGCACTCTGCACTCACTTCAGATCATAGGCCTGTCATTATTGCCCTCTCGCCCAGAGTGAGCATTCCTAACGTGGCAGCCTCAGACCCCACAAGAGTCAAGACTGACTGGTTCAGCCTAGGAGAAGGCCTTAAGTCTATCTCATCTCCCTTGTTAGACCCGATTCCAGACGAGATAGTCTCAATTCCCGACGCAATAGGTGCAATTGAGTCATTAACAGCGCACGTGCAGAAGGTGGTTAGCGATTGCTCGCGCCGCGTCCCAGTGAACGCTCATCGTCGCTGGGAACTGCCGCCAGATGCCCGTGCTCTGTTAACTGAGAAAAACGCAGCTCAAAGGGCTTACTTCTCTTTTCCCTCTGAGCAGAACCGTGTCCGCATGCGCGCTGCCCAATCAGCGGTTAAGCGTCGCATTAGACAGCTTAGGAACGATCAGTGGGACGAGACACTTACAAATATGGTCCCCTCTCAACAAGCCTTCTGGAACCTCACCAGAGCCCTTAAGGCAGATACAGTGGCTGCCACCCCCCCGTTAGTACAGTCAGATCCCTCCCTCCCCCTCGCCTTCGAGGACGAGGAAAAAGCTGAATGCTTAGCATCCAGTCTTGAGGCACAATGTGCACCTAGCACACTCCCCGTTGATCCAGATCACCTACTCGAGGTCGATACTGAGGTTTTCAACAATCTCGCGAGCCCTCTCACAGATGCCGACCCGCCGATAGAGCCGGTAACCCCCGATGAGGTAGAGTCCCTTATCAGAGATTTACATAATAGGAAGGCCCCGGGGCCTGACGGGATTTCTAATAGAGTCGTCAAGCTCTTCCCCGCGCACCTTATTCTTCTTCTGACCGCCATTTTCAATGCGGCGTTAAAAAACAGTATTTTCCCCAAATCTTGGAAAGAAGCCACCGTCATTGGCATTCCAAAACCCGGCAAGCCCAAGGATCAGCCCTCGAGCTATCGCCCAATCAGTCTCCTTGGTTCGATAGGAAAGATCTATGAGCGCATTATTCTCGCTCGTCTCAAAGATTTTTCCCTTGCTAATAATCTTTTACCTGACGCACAGTTTGGTTTTAGAGCCAAACACTCTTGTGTCCAACAAGTGCATCGCATAGTCGAACACGTGTTGGACCGGAGAGCGAACAGATCCCGCCCGCACAAAACGGGCGCTCTCTTTTTCGACGTGGCAAAGGCGTTCGACAAAGTATGGCACAACGGGCTTATCTATAAGCTCTACAAACTTAATGTGCCAAACCGTCTCGTGCTCATCATACGAGACTACTTGTCGAATCGCTCTTTCCGCTATAGGGTGGATGGGGCACTATCCCCCCCTCACACCATTAGAGCCGGAGTACCACAAGGATCCGTGCTCTCCCCCCTCCTATACACGCTTTACACAAGCGACTTCCCTCAATTTAGACCCAGTCCACTTGTGACTCATACTGCCCTTTTCGCAGATGATACAGCCATCTATTGTTCGGCTTCTAGTACACCCGCCATAGTAAAGTCCCTCCAAGCCGCCGCCAACTCCCTTGGCGACTGGTTTAGGAAATGGCGCATAGAAGTTAATCCAGATAAAAGCGCCGCTATCCTCTTCTCCAGAGGTACTACGCCAAATCCCTCCACTAAAGTCAAGATGTTCGGACAACCGATCCCTTGGGAAAAGAAAGTCCGTTATTTAGGTGTCACACTCGATAGGGGACTCACCTTCGAACATCATATAAAGATTGTCCGCGACCGCGCTGCTTTCGCGCTAGGCCGCCTACATTGTCTGCTTAATGGGCGCAGTGAACTCTCTCTTAGAAATAAGGTGAGAGTTTACACAACGTGCATTAGGCCGATAATGACATACGCAAGTCCAGTTTTTGCTCACGCCGCGCCCTCTCATATCCACAGGCTGCAAACCATTCAGAATAGGTTTTTGCGCAAAGCCATCGGTGGGCTTTGGTTCGTTAGGAACAAAAACCTCCACATTGACTTAGGTGTGCCGACCATCTCGCACCACCTAAAGCAATGCTCTGTCAAATACTTCGACTCGCTCAATCATCACCCAAATCCGTTGGTGAAAGCCGCAGGGGATTATTCCGCTCCGGCTGGCACCAGCAGGTCCAAACGTCGTCCGCGGCACGTCCTCAACGACCCGGACGACTCCATTACAGTCGCCATCGAGGCGTATAAACAATTAGATTCCGCGACACAAACTAGACACGTCCGTCATATCGGCCCCGCCGGCGGGGCCGCGCGTCGCGCCACCTTCCTGTAGGGACTCGGTTTTCGCGGTACCGGCACGTGCCCGGCCGCTTCTCTCCAATCCGTTCGCCTTCCCCCAGTGTCGCCATAGGCCGAGGTTCGAGCCCCCTCTGGGGCGCCCCTAGGCAGACACTGTAAATTTTTGGCGGTGAGAGCCCTACGCTCCCGCAACAGTCCGGTGTCTCAGAAGAGGGTGTTAGTACACCCGAACTGAACTTTCCAATTAATAAAAAAAATAAAAATAAAAAATAAAATAAAAAATATAAAAAAAATAAAAAAAAAAAAACCTTGCGATCTTTCGCTATGACACGGCGACGCCGGCCAATTGCGAAAAATTACAACGAAATAAAAATTGCATAATATAAAAAATCTATTTATGAGTCAAACAATTTTTTTTTTACAGAGAAAAATTTCAACGAAAACAATGACATTAAATACTTAAATATTGGTAGCCATATTATTATTTAAGTATTGTCTGTGATTATTATCATCAAACTAGCTCAGACATGACATGTTCAGTCAATCCATATTAATAATTCAATTGTATGTATCGGGCATATATCCAAAACCTTGGCATTTTGTTTTTGTTATACCTATACAACAACGGAGGAAAAACAAAATTTGTTTCTACAATTTTCGACGACCTCCGTGGCGTAATGGTTACCACGCTAGACCGCCAACCAGGAGGTCCCGGGTTCGAATCCCGGTCGGGTCATGATGAAAACGAACTTTTTCTGATTGGCCTCGGGTCTTGGATGTTTATCTACACTGGGCGTCAAAAATAAGTAGTACAGTTTTAAAATTGCAATTACTCTTAAACTATAGAAGTTAGAGTTTTGAAATAAAAGTCATTTTATAGCAAATTTAACAAAGTTTTCTAAAAATAATATTTTATTTAGCATTAGTAAAGTTTTACACTGAAAATTTAGAAAAAACTAAAAAGCTAACCATTTTGAAGGAACTATCAAGCACTTAATTTTTACGTTTTGGGCCTTGTTCCCACTTTGGTAACTTGTGTTGCCGCCTCGGGCTCTGATGACAGCTTGGAGCCGATTTAGCATGCTGAACACTAAGTTTCGGAGGCGGTATTGGGGAAAATTCACCCATTCTTCTATCAGGCCTGCTTTAGAGCCCTGGGGGTGGCGGGGGGTGGTCTGCGTCTTCTAACTAGCCTCTCAACCTCATCCCAGGCGTGTTCAATCGGGTTAAGATCTGGGCTTCTTGATGGCCAAGCCATTAAGCTGATGCCAACGTCCTGAATGTACTTTTGTACGAGGTGAGCGGTGTGTGGCCGGGCGTTATTATGCATTAGTATCGCTCCATCACCCATATTTACTAAATATAGCCCTGCATACTCGTTAAGGATCTCTAATGCATATCTTTCACCAGTCAGAGTGCCATTTTCTATGACCACTAGCTCTGTGCGACCCTCTGAAGAGATGCCAGCCCATACGTGTACAGAGCCTCCGCCGTATAGAACTCTTTCCGAGATGAAACCTTGAATGTATCGCTCACCGGGTCGCCTGTATACTCTCCGCCTTACATCGGAAGTGAATAAAGAAAACCGAGACTCATCTGTGAACAAAACTCTTGTCCATTCTGCTTCGCCCCATTGTACGTGTTGACGGGCGTAGCGTAGTCTTGCTACTCAATGCCCTGTCTCAAGTTTGGGGCCATTTGCTGGCCTGTACGACTTCAGGTTGGCTTCAGCAAGTCTTCTCCTCACTGTACTCTCACTAACGTAGTCTCTTCGGGTCTGAAGAAGCTGTTGCTGGACCTCAACTGCATTAAGGTGACGATTTCTTAACACAGTCGAGACAATTAAGCGGTCTTCTCGGGTACGAGTGCACCTGGGTCTGCCGTTACTTGGTCTCCTTAGATGGTTTCCAGTCTCTTCGTACCTTTGCTTTACTTGTTGGATCGTTCTTAGAGTTACACACACCGTTCTTGCAGTACGACGCATACTGATGCCTACTTCGAGAAAAGTTATGATTCTTGCACATTCTTCTGGTGAAAGAGGCATGATTAGTAAAGTTTACTCGCTGAAGACACATTTGCTTTTGAATTGCAATTGATTTATCAGCAATAAAGAAAACAATAAAAAACAAAAGTACAAGCCAACATTTAAAAAAAATAGTGTTTTTATTTATTAAGTTTTTTTTCAGTCAATCTTTAAAAAATGATATTATGCATGACGTTTTTATTAAATGAAATTAAATTTTCTTTTAAGTTTTTTTTATTTCAAAGGTCTAGCTTCTGTAGTTTAGGAGATATTGCAATTTTAAAACTGTACTACTTATTTTTGACGCCCAGTGTATATATGTATTAACGAATGATAATATTATACTACAAACTATATTAATATTTAAAATACAAATAAACCTAAAACTAAACACCTTAAAAATATAATAAAATAATTAAAATATATTATTAAAAGGAGTCCCTATAAGCAAGGTTCCGAAGATACTGGCAGCGTTCCCCCTTTGAATAGCTAAACTAATTCTTTGTTCGAAGTAGCTGCCAGCTCTTCGGTCCCCTGTGATGTCGACTAACCTTTTTGCTATTTTCTAATATACTACATATATGTGTTAGTCATAACATATAGATCGTTGAGTTAGTATCCCATAAAACAAGTTTCGAACTTACTTTGGGGCTAGCTCAATCTGTGTGATTTGTCCCTATATATTTATTTATCTATAATATTCAATAATTATTTTAAAGAAATAGCTACGTTGTATTGTGCGAGTTTATGAAAACGTCGTATTAAAATCAAATCAAACTCAAATATTATTATTAATATTAGTACGTAGTACTATTATTTATTCTGTGATATTACTTTATTACAAGCTCTTTCGAGTCTTCTCATTTTTTTCCTACTATCATGTGTTTTTCTTCGATTCAAAAAACTATAATTTGATTGAAAACGCTCTAGTTTGTGGAGACGCGCTTCGGTCATAGAAAAGTCATACACATTATGTGTAGTAGAACTGAAAGTTTTGTTACCTTCTTCCAAACTGCCTACTTTTTACTTATTCTAAAAGTGAACAACATCATAGTCTGTTTCCTAATTTATTCGATTTTACGTCCCTCACCTAACCTACTATAATATACTACGTAGAGGAAATACCATACTATTATTATTTCCATAACAGAGGGAAACCTAAAGCAGGAGCCAGGGCAACAACAAACCGTAACTTATTTTTATTTTTTATTTTTTCATTCTTAGATTGTTTTATTTTAAGAACAAGGCGAGGTATTGAAAATTTTCTTAAATTCAAACAAAAATATGTGATAAATTAATACTAGAATTTGTATCAAGGAAACTAACCAATGTTTTAACATGTTTTTACGGGTATAATTGGTCAATAAGGTCTGGAGAGTGATAGGCTCATATTAAAATTCCGACAAGAAAAAATCAACTAGTTGGCACCTACGGCTGAAGCTGTGTGTATCAACTAGAATATAAAAAAATATTCGCATAAATTCCTCGTACATTTTAACATTAAAACCATCATTCATGCAATGCTTTGTTTCAAGAGCTTGTCAGAGTAATAAAATTCATGGTTCGCATCCGAGGTTGTAATAACAACTTCACATTACCTTATTTTTCCTGACGTAATACCAAGAAACTCATATTTATATACTTAATGGAGTTTCTCATTTAAATGTTAAACGATAATAATTTGATTTCTGTTATCTTTTATGGGAGAAGTTTGTAAAGTTATCATTGACGAGAGCACAGAGACACATGAGACTAGACAAAACGCCTTTGACTCTCTTCATAGAGACATCGCCCACTTGTGATTTTTAAATCGGCCGATAGTTTGATCGTTCTGGGATTCAGTATGGAGCTATATGGCAGTGCGCCCATTTGACGATTAAAAATCGGCCGTTCAAACTATCGGCCTATTAAAAATCACAAGTGGGCGGTGGCTCTTAGACAAAGCTGAATCTTCGGTCGGATACAATACAAAATATCCGTATTCAAATAGACCTGTAACAAGGTCTTTTGAATCATCATTTCTTAACCTACCACTAGTACACACGGCAGATTTATACTAATAAGAACTTGTAAGAAACTTAATACTTGCTCTTTTAAAATGACACTTGTACACAATTATTTTCAATTAAACCACAACTAAATGTTTTGAGTAAGTGCTATATTTTATTGTCATACCGACTTTACACTTTCGCGAAGTTAGAAGACAAAGGAAAAATAACGAGACTGTTGAACAGACATAAGTAAAATCATGGACCTAGAAAAAAAGGCGGACACCATCACTGAAACTAAAAAGTGAAGCACCCATAGTGAACCACCTCGCGTATACGTACGAACCGGCCGGCTTACTATGGTGTGAATGTGTGCTTGCCGGTCAGCCATTTCACACTCACACATAGTTACGCCGCCGCCATTAGGGTGCTTCAATTCTTTCTTAGCAAGATTCGGTCCGCGTTTTTTTCTAGGTCCCTAAGTAAAATAGTTAAATTTTGTTAGGTTTATCTAAATATTTATCTTTTTCAATTCATGAAATATCGAACCGTACTTATTTTGTGATTTACGACACGGGTGCCATGATAAATCAAGCGGAGAATACTGCCCAATTCGGTTACTGACGTTGATGGATGCTGCTTACAATTTATCTAAATCATAACCATGGACGAATCGCGACCTGTTTTCTATTAAGACAGGAAATGGGTCAATGCCGTATGCTTCGGTAACTTATTTTTCAACGGATTTGATTGATGTTAATCCAAAATCTGACAGCCTGTTCATTTGGTTGGCACCCTTTACATAATGCCAGAGTTACACAGTTTTTACTTTTTAGTTGTTACCTTGTACAAAAACGGAGAATTCGACGCGTGTTTTCGTCGAGAACTCGCGCATCATTGTCTATCGCGGAGTCACCATCACTTCATCGTGAGGTTTAACATACAAATAGCTCAATGTAGCATGAAACGATACGCTCTACGTTCGAGATATAATATATGTTCTACATCGAGAACGCATCCTGTCAACATGTGTTGTATTGAAGATAACTAAGTTTCATTTTATAATAGATGCATAGCCCGGTGCCGGTGGTGGTGGCAGGCATCCGTCACTCGTCCATACCTACAGAGATAAATGCCTACAGCGTGCAACAACTTGATGTTGTCTAAGCAGTCAGGGCTGCCGCGCGCCTGTGAGCACACGTACACTATTATCACTATTTATCACCGTTAAATATATTAATTTTATTACACCATGTAAGTACATGGTTTCCGGCAGAATATTTATTAAAATTATTAAGGAGTGCAATTGCTGTACGTAGTACTATTATTTATTCTGTGGTGGTGGTGTCCAGAAGGCGCGGGTTCGATTCGTGTCGTATATTCTGTCGTAGCACGTATACATCAAATCAATATCTGATACGATTAATCTACAAGGTGAGCAAAGGTTTGAAATCGTGTTAGTTACACTCATTATTTCGAAAACGTGAAATTTGATATCCCAGCTATAAAATATATATAATTTTCTTTGTATCTTCGAAGAGTTTCAGAGCAGGTACTGAAAGTTTGACAGTTATTATTTGTTGCTTCATTAATACCTTTAATAAATAATTAATGGTGGCTATTTTTGGTTTTAATATAAAAAGAATAAGGTCTGTAAAAATTTTGCACATCGTAATGGTTGATTTAACGCTGAGTTGCTCAAAACCATTTTTAAAGTTAACGATGAAGCTTATTGACGTCCCGGGGTGAAACTACAGCTGTCTTGAAATTTAAACTTAAACGAATGAAATTTAAACGAAATTAATCAGAAAGTAATTATGTGGAGCAGGAGGTATTGATAGGCTGCCACTGTCTAAGAGAGGTAGGGCACAGCGGATAATCCGCTCAAATCGGAGCAGCCCTTCTGGGGAAGGACCTCCAACTTACAGAAGATCGTAGCCAAATAGCATTGGTCTCGGCCATGTTGTGTTCCTACGGTGAGAGAGAGCCACTCGAGAGCTCCACTTGGGGGGGTTAGGATTGCTGCCAACGCGTGAGTGATTCCAAATACTATTGACGAGTAATACGCACAGCTTCGGAAGAATTCGGGCAAGACGCGACACTAGCGCCCCTACGGCATGAGGGCGGCATGAGGTGAACGATTTCAAAACTTTTGTATGCAAAATGTTATAGCGCCCCTAGCGGCATGAGGTGAACGGAGGTTGCCAAGTCATTGTATGAGAAACGTCAAGAGCTGTGCGTATTACTCGTCTATAGTATTTGGTGATACCCCCGGTATTGCAAGCGTCTAATACTCTACGGTGAGGACTTACCATCAGGCCGGTTGTAGTAAGTATAATAAAAAATAAATAAACTAAAGAAAAAAAAATAGACTGACACTTAATGTCGAATTAAATTTAAAATGGGCCTCAGACACTGGCTGTTTGAATAGTGCTCCGAAACTGGGTTGAACCGTACCAAGTTCCGGACGTCCAGTATCCGTTTCCTGACATTTTCAATATTAAATGTGTCCATTTGAATGGAAACAGTGATTAACCATGATAACACTGTTACAAAACTACAATACAGTCCTTTAAACATTTTGTATAATAACAAAACTAGTAATAGTAACTATTTCAATCAAGTTGTCAGTAAACTCTATTGAAGTACTCGAGAATGTTCGGATAAGGTCGGGTTACCTCAAGGACGCTTTCAGCCTACAAGAGTTACGAAAGTGGAAAAAGGAAAAAACGATTTGTGATGTGATGATTGTCCGTGTGAGAAAATTTGATTAATTTTACACAACATTTTCCCATTTTAATATCTTTCATTTTACGTCTTGTATAAAACACTTCTTTGAGAAAAGTTTTTTTTTTATTTTGCAATATGAGGCCCTACCATGTTACGAAATATCAAAATACGGACTGACGACGTTTCGTTGAATTCTAACCACTTTTGAACCTTATTCTAACTACACTGGGCGTCAAAAGTAAGTAGTACAGTTTTAAAATTGCAATATCTCCTAAACTACAGAAGCTAGACCTTTGAAATAAAAAAAAGTTAAAAGACAATTTCATTTCATTTAATAAAAACGTCATGCATAATATCATTTTTTAAAGATTGACTGGAAAAAAAACTTAATAAACAAAAACACTCTTTTTTAAACTATTGGCTTGTACTTTAGTTTTTTATTGTTTTCTTTATTGCTGATAAATCAATTGCAATTCAAAAGCAAATGTGTCTTCAGCGAGTAAACTTCACTAATCATGCCTCTTTCACCAGAAGAATGTGCAAGAATCATAACTTTTCTCGAAGTAGGCATCAGTATGCGTCATACTGCAAGAACGGTGGGTGTAACTCTAAGAACGATGCAGCAAGTAAAGCGAAGGTACTAAGAGACTGGAAACCATCTAAGGAGACCAAGTAATGGCAGACCCAGGTGCACTAGTACCCGAAAGACCGCTTAATTGTCTCTACTGTGTTAAGAAATCGTCACCTTAATGCAGTTAAGGTCCAGCAACAGCTTCTTCAGACCCGAAGAGACTACGTTAGTGAGAGTACAGTGAGGAGAAGACTTGCTGAAGCCAACCTGAAGTCGTACAGGCCAGCAAATGGTCCCAAACTTGAGACAGGGCATCGAGTAGCAAGACTACGCTACGCCCGTCAACACGTACAATGGGGCGAAGAAGAATGGACAAGAGTTTTGTTCACAGATGAGTCTCGGTTTTCTTTATTCACTTCCGAGTATACAGGCGACCTGGTGAGCGATACATTCAAGGTTGGATCTCGGAAAGAGTTCAATACGGCGGGGGCTCTGTACACGTATGGGCTGGCATCTCTTCAGAGGGTCGCACAGAGCTAGTGGTCATAGAAAATGGCACTCTGACTGGTGAAAGATATGCATTAGAGATCCTTATCGAGTATGCAGGGCCATATTTAGTAAATATGGGTGATGGAGCGATACTAATACATGATAACGCCCGGCCACACACCGCTCACCTCGTACAAGAGTACATTCAGGAGGTTGGCATCAGCTTGATGGCTTGGCCATCAAGAAGCCCAGATCTTAACCCTATTGAACACACTTGGGATGAGCTTGGGAGGCTAGTCAGAAGACGCAGACCACCCCCCGCCACCCTCAGGGCTCTAAAACAGGCCCTGATAGAAGAATGGGTGAATATTCCCCAACACCGCCTCCGTAACTTAGTGTTCAGCATGCCAAACCGGCTCCAAGATGTCATCAGAGCCCGAGGCGGCAACACAAGTTACTAAAGTGGGAACAAGGCCCAAAACGTAAAAATTAAGTTCTTGATAGTTACTTCAAAATGGTTAGCTTTTTAGTTTTTTCTTAATTTTCAGTGTAAAACTTTACTAACACTAAATAAAATATTATTTTTAGAAAACTTTGTTAAATTTGCTATAAAATGACTTTTATTTCAAAACTCTAACTTCTATAGTTTAAGAGTAATTGCAATTTTAAAACTGTACTACTTATTTTTGACGCCCAGTGTAGTTATCTCTTTTTTGACAGACCTACGTGTTTCATTGTTTCGAATGGACACTGTCATGGTTGCCCCGCCTGTTTCAATCTTTGAAACATTGTATTGTTTTGGAGGGCGCAGATGGTCCAGTGACCAAGTCCTATAACATCATCTGGTCCCTACACATCTCTAGGGCACTTTCTTTTAAGCCTTATAAATGTAGACCTGTTGAATTAAAAAAAAAAATATAACAAAAAACTATTTACCTACTGGTTTTCTTTTAATTTGTCAACCATTGGAAACTTAACATATAATATTTGTACGAAAATTTTCTTGTATTTTTTGCGAAAAAAAGAAAAATAACTTTCTTTCGAAGTCTAATAAAATGACTTATTTGCAATACAAAGATACAATTTCGTAAAAAGTCAGAGTTGAGGGCTGCTCAACAGTTGGTTAATTTGTGTGATAAAGCGACTGTATAATAAAGAGAGTTTCCCTCTTAAGCTAACGAGATGAGAACAAATAGTACTTAGGCTAATTTCAAGAAGTATGCTGCCTTCACATTTACCTTTTAAATACTTTTTCATTTCTTATATTTTTAATACAATATGCTTTATCTTGAATAACTGACTGACATGTCGACGACCTCCGTGGCGTAATGGTTACCACGCCAGACCGCCACCCAGGAGGTCCCGGGTTCGATCCTCGGTCGGGTCATGATGAAAAACTAACTTTTTCTGATTGGCCTCGGGTCTTGGATGTTTATCTATATATGTATTTGTTATAAAATATAATATCGTTGAGTTTGTATCCCATAACACAAGTTTCGAACTTTCTTTGGGACTAGCTCAATCTGTATGAATTGTCCCTATATATTTATTTATTTATATTTATATAGACACCCACCGCATCCGCTGAGAAGGTGGCAGACAGGTTTTTAGTCAGTATATTATTGACTAGAGAACCTCGTCTCTTTCCCAAGCGGGGCCGAGCATACAGTATACAATTTCCTGACTATAAATAAAAAAAGGCATTCGAAAGGATATATGCAGGTATCGCTAGTAAACAATAAGATTCAACTGCTTATTGTCAATATTTGACCGTTGTTTCCTGGCTTTACAGGAGACATAGCAGTCGGAAAGTGAGGCGAATGTGTGGACTAGTTCTGACGTGATAATTAGGAATATGTCCGAAAATCTAGATTTAATTAAACATGGTCACAAGGATTCGAACCAGGAACCAGGTTAATAAGTGGGTTTCTAGTCACTGGACTATCACTGCTCCAAAGTGAATATTTACTCAAAAGTGAGTCAATGAAACATAATATTTTTATAGATACTTATTTATCAGTGAATATTTACGAGATGCCGCGTGTCCTACAAGGTTTATAGCCAATCCCATTTTCCATATGAATGGACTTTCGATATTTTAGTAATGACCCAAACATAACCTTAAATTTCAAATATATTTCTTAAAACCGTCACAAATAGAGTGTAATATTGAAAAATTAATGATGAAAAGTGGAGTGAACCGTACTACGTAACCTTGAAATGGCTGGCGACGTTCATTTATTAAAATCTTTCACAGTGCAGTCACGCAACTCCTCATAAACAAAAGCTTTTGACGTCGCCACTTTCTTTGTTTAAGTTATTTTGAATATGAAGTTTGCACTGTTAAATTAAATATTGCAACGTGCTTTATTAAGATTAAGCTATTTAAGGCCTATTCACAACTTGAAAGCGAAAGCGAATGGTCGCTTTCGCTTTGAATAGAAATAATATCGCTCGGGTTTCGGTCAGGTGTGTTATATCAAGTTTCGTGGACAGAGCAGAGCGTAATAGTAGGTTTAAAGATTTTTAATTGCCACCAAGTGGTACATTATGATGTTACAAATTAGTGTGTAGTTCTAAACACTTACCCCTTTATTAATAAACGTAGTATAACGGGTATATAGTTATACAATGTTTTGTCACTTTCATACTTCATTTATTTCTTCTCAAGAAAGATAGTGACAAAACAGTGTAAAACTATATACCCGTGATACGTTTATTAGTAAGGGGGTTAGTATCGTTGTCGGAAGTTGCAAATTTTGACGACCGCATACCGCATCACCATTTCATATTTTTGTGAACTAGATGGCGTTCGATATCGTTTTGGTTTCACGACACTACTTTAGTATAAAATATAGCCAAAATCAGAGTAAACCCAAAGATCGCACGACAGCTGTCCCGCGGTCAATACAGCTCACATAAATTGAAACTAAGAACTGCGTCGCGCGATCCAATTTACGTCGCACCACACTGTTGCGCATCGCAGTCGCTAGAATAGGAATACTATATTAAGCAGCTAAATCACCGATCGCCGCGAAATGTAGCGTGTCTGCTCAAGCCCTAAAAGAAATGGCCCGCTGGTGCGTCCAGGAGGTGAAAATCCTGAACTATTTATGTATATTAGTGGACTGTATTACAAGGGTTTGCAGTTATAATAATAAGGAACAAAATAACATAGACGAATTACGATGTATGAATAAGAGGAGCGCGGACCGTCGTCGCGCCGCGCTTGTATACGGTGGTCCACTCCGCCGTCGCAGCTGCCGCCGTCGCTTGTGGTGGACGCAGACACCCGCTATTTTCAATGAATCCCACACTGATTAGCGAAACCCGTGTAACTTCGTTTGCACGTACCCCGCTTTCTCGGGAATTATTGAATGTATTATACTTAAAAACCTTCCCCTTAAATCACTTTATCTATTTTAAAAAAACGCTTAAAAATCCGATGCGTAGTTGTTATATGATAAGAAAAACAAGCAAATATATAAAATATAGACATATTTTACATTCTATATTAAGTACACACCTAATTATAATATAATAGTTGTTTGAAAAGATACTCATAAAAGTTTGTAACTAGTTATTTTCTTGTTTGCCCTTGAAATGAAAGTAATATGGAAAACAATTTAAGTTTGTGTATTTGTTTCAAAGAGCTTTCGAAAACATTATGGCTCTGTAAGCTCGATAGCTCAGTTTGTTAATAATCCAATCTCCAATGGAAACGTGGGATTCGATCACAACACAGAACAAAAAAAATTTTTTTTTTTGTTATAACACTTTTTAATTTCTAAGTCATTCAACCAGTTTAAGAAATTATAATCTTAATTCTACGTTAAGTCTAAAGCTGTCACTTTTTAAAGTTTACTTTTTTATTTATGACATGGATTTTAAGATTTTGTTCTACTCTTAAAGAGCGGATGAATTTTTATTTTCGTGCCCCGCTCATTTATAGGTTTTTAATTACTTATGATATTCTTACGTCTAAATAATAGTTTTTAGCCTATTCACACTTCAATAATAATTTCGTAGTTTGTTTATTGAGATCGAAATGGAATCGAGGCTGAATTTTAAGTGTATTTTTGTTGCGAGAATAAGGTCCCTGGCGACTTTCTATCTCGTGAGCATCTGGCGACATCCCCCTATCCCTTAGTTAGAAAAACGTGGTTTGGAAAATGTTTTGTATAGCGCCGCAGACGTAAATATATTTAGATGACGCGATTCTATTATTTTTTTTACTAAGAATTTACACAGTTTTATACAAAGTTTATTTGTTTACACCAGTGTGTCAAAAACCACTGCTGGTTTGTCCGCACACCGGCACTCATTTTCGCGAACACCGTGCCGTCGTCGGTCGGTCGCGGTCGTCGCTCTTCGCCGCACGCGCAAGTACACTGTGCACTCTGTATTGTGAAACTACACGGGGTGAACAATGTTATTGCTTATTAATATTAAAGATAATAGAAAAAAAATTTTTTTTTGTAAGTTTCTTCGTGTGTATAAATAGTATAAATACTAGCCTAATAATTCAAAGAGTCAAAAGATTTTAAGATAAACGTTTTTATAGAGTAGATCTTTCTTTACAGACACTTTCGCTCGACAAGTACATACAGTAATAAATTATTTATGTAATCCATCTACTCTATAGGCGACTACCATTTTGGAAACAAAAGCAAAATAATGCGGTTTTTTCTCAAGAGTTTTGCCCAGGAAACATCACCATTTTCATAATCATCATCAGTCTATCTAATTCAAAGAATTAGATTCATATAAAAAAAAAACCTGCAAGTAGATTGACATGAAACACTTTTGTTTACTTTGCTTATTAGTAACCGGTAACAAAAAATTTTTTGATTTTGTTGGATCGGATGGGTTATCTATTTGTTTTTAAATCTATGTACAGTGCAGTAGCCCAGTTTATTTCGTATTAAAGTCACGTAACTTTGTATGAGCGAGGTAGCAAGACCAGCCCAAAGTATGGACTTAGAAAACACGGCGCAACTTACATCTGATAAATAGGACTTAAAATTTAGGGTAAGTCTGTGAAGAAGGAGGTTAAAATAACTTATATGCTTAAGTGTTAGGAAATATTTTAAATAAACATTATAAAAAGTAAACTGAATTTTTTAGGACTTTTTTTGTAAAACTTAAAGCCAGTTTCTGGAACGAATTTTCATTTTACCTTTCTTTCTTTCTATCTCTTTTTTTCTTATTTAGTTTGACTTTAAAAATGCGTCTCAAATACTGGGTGTTATTCTTATAATAATAATGTAAATGAAAACTACGTCGAAAAACCTGGCGTGAAGAATTACGAATATTCGGTTTATTTACATAATATCAAAAGTGAAATTGTATCCCATCATAATATTATAACTTTCCTCATTAAATCAAATAATTTTGTATTTTCAAACTTCAGATATCAATTTCAATCAAACGATCAAGATAGATGATACGCAGATGCGCGCGCATACCCGGAAAAACAAGGTGATAGCCTAGATGAGCGATGCGACGCGACGAGATTCCATGCTACACATTACGGACCACACATAAACACCGTATGGAAAGGGCTGACTTTTTTTAATAGACATTTGCAGCTAGATCGCTGCGTTCCTGTGCTACGAGTACTACACTGAGTAGTGGCGGCAATAATAGCTTTCCTATACAATATCCTACTGCTCCTATCCTATCCTATCCTATCCTATCCTACTTCCTACTAATACTATAAAGGCGAAAGTTTGTGATGATGTATATATGGATGTTTCTCTTTCACGCAAAAACTACTGAACGGATTTTAATGAAATTTGTTACACGGGTAGATTATAACCTGAAATGACACAGGGTACTTTTTATCCCGAAATTCCCACAGGAACGGGAATAATAGAAGTTGCGCGGGTTTCTAGTTAATCTATAATAACAGCAATAAATTCCACACAATTCACACAGCACCACTGGTCTCAAATTAATCTAGGCTTAACCTGCTTGGGGTATGAATACCAGACAACGGATACATGTATTGTTCTAAATATATACTTTTCCTAACTATCCTACCTATAATATTATTAATGAGAAAGTGAGTTTGTTATTCCTTCACGGCTTGACTAATCAGCCGATCATTATGAAAATTTGTATACATATTGTCTGGGGTACAGAGCCCAACATATAACTTTTTATCCCTTGAAAGTATGTCATTACAATGGGAAAATATTTTTTCTGCTATAGGTGGCGCTGCAATTGCGATGTCGGCCAACAGATGGCGCCACGATTGTTTTGTTGTCAAACGAGGCCTATGTCATAAAATTAACCGCGAGCGAAGGCGAGGGGAAAAGCTAGTATAGGTACTTATAATTCATTAAAAAAACACCCAGACTCGAGGACAAACAGAAATGCCAACACATAAATATTTTCCTCGAGAGGAAGGTAGAATATTCAAATTTGTCAATTGAGTCCGCGTACTCCATTTTTGCGGGCTCAATCGACAAGAGCCGGATCACTGCCAACTGCCAACGCACCACCGGTACCGGGCTGTCAATTATGTAGTTTATCGCATAGCATCATCGTTCACGTAAGACAACATATATAAGTACACTGTTCATGACCCAGTTATGGGTCCTGCCGGATGTAACCAAGTACAAAGGATCCATTTTGTTTGCAAAAAAACGTATGAGGAAAACGGTCACAGCTGTTTTACCCGGGTAAGTGATTACCCGGATGTGTACAATTATATAAAAATTATGAAAATATTGTTTTAACAAAATACATAAAACGTTTTTACTTATTAATTTTCCTTGTTTAGGTAACCTAGTATTTCGTTCCCATAATTGTTTTAATAAGTAATTAATTCCCGTTTTTTTCACCAACGCCACAAAAACCACAATAACCTAAATGGAACAATTTGAATGACATTTGATGACATAAGGTTATTTCTACCGCTAGGAGGCGTTGGTGAAAACGGCTAGTTACGGAAGGCGGAGGATCGCTTTCGGTGGAAAGTATTGGGAAAGGCCTATATCCAGCAGGGGGTAGATACAGGCTGATAATGATGATGACCTGTAATAAACTAACTGACCCGCGTAACTTCATCTACGTTTTCCCATATTAACATTTTTCTTTTATACTCCACTCCTTTTGTTTGTGGCGTGATGTTATTAAGTGGATTATCCAACGCTAAAATTACTAAGAATTTAAGAAAGAATAAGAAATTTGAAACAGCAGATTCTGAAGAAATTGAGAATTCATATCGAAATCATTTTCTTTTCCACCATCATAAACATGCGAAAGTTACAACGCCATCTTGTGAGCTATAAATACAACTCGTTGATAATATAATCAAAGTCATGGTTCAATGTCAAATCGTAAATAGAAAAGTCGAGATGTGATGCGCGCGCATGCACCCGGGTATACCCGGCTCGTGATCGTGACCCAGATACCGGTCGTGGTCTTGACCCGGGTCCTGGTACACCATTTATAATGTTGAGGATTTCACTGTGAAGACGAAATACTTTATTATGTTCTTGTAAATTATGTTTACAAGTAGAACATTATTAAATTAATCATTTTACATTTCATTAATTAGAAATACAATGTAAGTATGTATATTGCTTGTAATTTTGTATAAGTATCATGTTATTTAATTTCTGTTATAATTACGCGAACAATCGGCACAATCATGGCCACACATTGGAATTATTATTTGAAGAATAAAAATAAAATTGACGTTTAATAAAAAGTTTTTAATCACATGGCAACCAAAACCATTGAACAAAAAAAACAAAAGAATAATGAATACTATTTCACACATTTAAAAAACGAACACCACAATTTTCGATTTGCTTTTTTCACAGTAAAATTAGTTTCAATGCAAACTATTTCTTCAAAACTACTTAGAGGAAAGTTTGAAAATGGAATAACAATTTCACTCCAATACAAAAACAATAAAAACTTCAATTTGTTCGGTGTTGCAAAAGATGAAACGTTCGGATTATTGCGTTTGAATTTTAAAAAACAAAAGAATTCGAAAATTAAATTGGACGCAAATTGCCGAGGCCTACACAAATATTAGGCAGATCGAATCGGCGTTTTTAATAAAGGTTATTCGCGAAAATATAATTAAAGCGCTCGTAGCCGATTAACAAAAATTGAGAAGTGTTGATAATGAAGCAAACAGAGATAATAAAAAAAAGTAAGTAATTCAGTCAACCATTGAAATAGGTGATCAGGATAGAGAGCCAAGAACAAAGATTTAATAAGAAAACTAGTGAAACTCGAGCAACTTCGTTTGCGTGTATTTATTTATGCACAGTAGCGCCATCTACGTCAGACTTGATGAAATCCTACGGGAATCGCGCACTTTTCGGGATAAAAAGTACCCTATGTGTTAATCCAAGGTATCGACACTGTAAATTTTTGGCGGTGAGAGCCCTACGCTCCCGCAACAGTCCGGTGTCTCAGAAGAGGGTGTTAGTACACCCGAACTGAACTTTTCAATTAATAAAAATAAAAAAATAAAAAAAATAAAAAAATAAAAAAATAAAAAACCAAGGTATCGGCTACATACCAAATATCATAACTATTGGCCAAGCCATTTGAGCGTGAAGAAGTAACAAACATACACATAACTTTCGCCTTTATAATATTAGTAGGATAATATAAGCATCGATAAAAAAACTTTGTAATTACATAGTACAGTCAACAAAGGAGTTGACTGACCCCCTCTGTATATAAGATTAAAGATTTATAAATATTGCGTGAAGGGATTTACTTGAAAATTTGTTATTACATAGTACAATATGAATACTATTGATAAATAAAATTTCAAGTAAATCCCTTCACGCAATATTTAGAAATCTTTAATCATTTAAACAGCGGGTGGTCAGTCAACTCCTTTGTTGACTGTACAATATGAATACTATGAATAAATGAAAATTCGTGTAAATTGATTCTGAAACCGTTCCCCTAACCTAAAGCATAGAATAAGTAATAACCCGAGGTAGAATGGCCACTCTCCGCCCCGCACCGAATCGCGTTACCTTACCCCAGGCGGGTATCGAGGCGGGTGCAGTCGCAAAGGTGTGCGTTTAGTGAACGAATGTGTATATGTGTGCGCGTGTACAGACGACATTGGCCTATGTAGTAGAAATAGGTAATTATTTCACGCGCATTGTATGGAGTGTCCAAGGTGTGCCTAAAGCCTCTTTCTTCTTCTTTCTTCTTTTATCGTATTTCGAAAACTGAAACTGAAAGTGAAATATACGCAAACGAAGTTGCGAGTTCACTAGTCTTAAATAAAAAGTATATTTTTGTAACATGTTTTATAATCAGAATGGAAGGTAACCATTGTGTTGTGATTATGGAACCATGAGCGGAAACAGAAATAGGGAATGAATGAAAAAAAATACACTCGAACGATAATGAAGTAGGGTAGAGTTACTCAAATGTTGCCAATGTTATTAAAACGTAACATTAACTTTATGGATGATATTATTGCCAACATAAAAAATCTAAAAATAAGGTTGTTTTTGATTTCTGCTATCTCCGTGACGAAAGTTGTTAAGATGGCCATCTCTTTAAGGTGATCCGTTTCGGTCCGCGCGGGAAATTCAAATTTTAATGCATGTTTATTGGGAAAAAGATGCATCGTGGACATTCATAATAAGAACAGCTAATATTTATAATTTATTTGATAATTATTCAGTAGATATATTGTATTTGCTGTCGTCAAATCAATTTTCACGAAAATTCTATCAATGATTGAGATGCAATTTGTAAAAAACCCCAAAAAATTTGAATTTCCCGCGCGGACCGAATCGGATCACCTTAAGATATTTTTTATCAGTGTTATTTTTTTTATTTTATCTGATATATGTAATATTATAATGTACATTCGAAGCCAAAATCTTGTTGAATTAGGCTCGGTGGTGGAGTACTTCTTAGCAATGGCTTCTTTATTCCAAAAGACGCGGACTCGAATCGTACGCAAGGCAAACATTCGTATGCATGAACATATATGATTTCATTTTAATTCTACACAAACTTTCTCTCTTTTTTTTCTTTAGTTAGTACAGCCATTATATGTCATTAACTTTTAAAATTGTGTTGGGCGTAACGTAAAAAAAAATTGTACTGAACTGAAATTCACAAGCATCGTGACGCTTAGACCACGGCTTTACTGAAATGTTAAGTGACTTTAAATCCTACTAATATTATAAAGGCGAAAGTTATGTGTATGTTTGTTACTTCTTCACGCTCAAATGGCTGGGCCAATATTTATGATATTTAGTATGTAGGTAGCTGATACCTTAGATTAACACATAGGGTACATTTTTATCCCGAAAAATACGCGATTCCCGTAGGATTTCATCAAAACACTGATATAGATGGCGCTACTGTGCATAAATACACGCAAACGAAGTTGCGCGGGTTTCACTAGTTTTATAAATTCAATATATTAATTACTAAACGATTTTCGATATTATTGAATACTCGAATTAATTAGGTTCGTTTACTAGCAAAAATTCTCTACGTAAGCAAATTAAGTTTATTTAATGATTCATTAATATTTTCTATACAAATCAAGCGCATTAAGAATTACATTTTAATCCTATTTTGCTAATGAAATCGTAATGATGAAATTAAATTAATTAAATCACAGTGCAATCAATTATAATTAACTAGCTTTTGCCTGGCTGCGGCTTCGCTCGCGGTTAATTTTATGACATAGATCTCGTTTGACAACAAAACATCCCATAGCACGACTTGTGGCGCCATCTGTTGGTCGACATCGCAATTGCAGCGCCATCCTAGATACTTAGTAGAAAAAATATTTTCCCATTGGAATGACATACTTTCACGGGATAAAAAGTGGCTTTGTACCCCTCACAATTATGTATACAAATTTTTATAATGATCTGCTGATTAGTCAAGCCGTGAAGGAATAACAAACTCACTTTCTCATTTTTAATATTAGTTAAGATAGGCGTATTAAGACGATAATCGATTGCGCTAAGATTTTCGCGTCATCTAAACTCGCCCTAAGTCATGTTTAACAGTTTTATTTAATTTTCTAGTACATCTATTATCTCATTCGTAGTATGTCATTATGTCATCTGTGTTCAGTCACCTGCATTTGATTTCACAAATTAGGTATCTCATTAAATTAAACATAAGTAATCACTAGAAATATTTTTTGTGTCTTCGAAGATGCTTCGAAATGAAATACAAGTTTAATCTCAAGGGATGCCCCGTTACTGAAGTCACAATAAATGTTAAGATATCTAAAATTCTACCAAGGTTTCACAATAAATCTTTTAATTCAATTGTCCAAGTCCAACCCTTCAGAGAATCAAACGTACTCAAATTACTTTACTTAGGAATATAAGTAACTAGTGGCTTGCCCCGGCTTTGATCGTGTTTTAGTAAGAATTAATTTTTTTTAAGCCAGGAAAAATGGTCTCGTCTATCTATCTCGCTCTAACAAACGCGTATGCTATGATCTATCTCTTTTGCATTGCCAATCTTCTTACGCTAGTAAGTTGTAATAAATCTATTGGTCTAACCGTAGAACGCATTTGTTTGTAACTGGCGCTTCGTACGCATGACATATTATGTAAGGTAGAATCCTGGATATTTCGAGTATCTTCTTTTAAATAATATTTAATGAAGTCGCTACCGATGGCTGTTCACTTAGATTTTTTAAACTTCTCAACGGAATTCCCTTCTTAATGCAGTTTTCAACAATAGATTGGGCGATTCAAGAGGAAGTACAGTTTATCTATATAATATACCGAATTACGATTTACCGAAATTCCCACGGGAAGTTGGGATACACAAAAACGAAGTTACGCGAGTTTCACAAATACCATTGACACAATCGTCTCCATTTACTGTGCAACAGGGTGAAATAAATATTCGTACCTAAAACAAGGTCGGAGGCTGCGTGGGACACGATCATGACCCACTTCTGGGTCAAGAGCAAGCCGGAACCGCTGTGACGTCAACCGCATGCGCAGTTCATTCATTCAAGTGAATGAAACCGAATACGTTTCATTCAATGACTTGTTGATTAGTATTTAAATTTTGTTAACGTTAAGCCAAAAATATATTTGTCTTCTTCCAAAGACGAATATATCTCACGAAATATGGACGTAAAATAGCTGATAATAGAGTGTTTTGTACGATGAGTGAGAGAGCTAGAAGACTTAACCCGCCCTGGGAATCGAAATAGAATCGGTTTTTGTCACGAGAATAGGGGGTCAGCTTCCTACTCTTTCATTCCTTCTCCTTCTCTTTTCCTTACCTTATATATTTTTTATTGTATATTCGACACAATTTTATTCACACAACACCACCTGGTAAGAGTAGAAGTGTTCTAAGCTATGTTTGTTTTTTTCTGTTCATCTTTTCTAGTCGGAAATTTTAAATATTTCTAGTTTAAATTAATCTTGATCATTTTATCTATTACGTTACTCATTTCTACGAACTATTGGAAAACGGCAAATAAAACGGTGACATTGAAAGCCCTTTATGTAATTAATTCGTTTAGATCTTCAAACTGTTTATTTTTAAGGAGCCAGGGAACCTATTATCTTAGACAAAGGATTCTATTTACCTTAAAGAAATGTACAATAATTTTGTAAGGAAATTATAATATTCGTTTTAAATATTAATCTAGATTTTGTTTGCTTATTTTAGTTTTAAAAAATAATGTCGATAACATTTATGAATAATTTTGTAACTTTTATAAAGAACATAAAAAAACTAAAAATTAATCATGTTATTTTTTTAACCAAACTAACCTTAAACTTTGTTTTGAAATTCGAGACCTCATCAAAAGCTAACCCCGGAGAGAAGAAATAAAAATAAAAAACTACTTCTATTTTCCTTCATGAGTTTTCATAAAGAAAAATGTATTTTATAACAAAGCACTATTATTATATATATTAATTAATTAATTAATTAAATAAAATTAGAATGAGCTCTAGCAAATTTGTTTTTAGGCAAAGTTTTTCCTCAAAGAACCATAAGTATTTTTTTTTTGTTTTTTTTTTTTTTGTCTTGTCACCTCCCGTTTATTCGTCGATACGGACATGTCTGAATATTTAATTACATATAGTATTTGTGAGTTTATTATTAGTGTATTTTATTGATATGTGTATGTTTATAGCCGTATATACAGGGTGATCCAAGCCTAATGGATATTAATTTTTTTTTAGGAAGTTGACCTAAGGATTTACCCATACCTGCCAGGAAAATAATCGGGTCTCACCCGTTTCCAAGAAATGATATTTTAATTAAAATTTTGGGATTTCACGGCCTTGATACACTTTTATTTTTTTTTCTGAAGTAACCAATTACAAAGTCCGTAACTTTTTAACGGGCAATGATTACCTAAACACTGTACTCTCTTAGAAAAAAAAACTAGTCCAATTGATTGATTTTAGAAGTTAATTTAAAAAAAATATTGTACATGCAAACTCTACAGAACATTTTAAACTCCGATTTTAAAAAAATTAACAGGGGTACAGCACTCGTGATTTTTTTTAAACTATAGCAACTAATGCTCCTTCAATTTCCATAAAAATAATTGCTTGTTAATATGCCGGATAAAAAGTTATGATTTTTTTAAGTTGTAGGGTCATGTAAAATAAATTTGTTTTTTAATAAAAATTGTTAACTGTTTGTGGAGGCTCCAATAACGTTTTTTGATGATGATGATGATGATGATGTCTAAACGAGTACAGTATAAAATAAGTTAACTGGAAAAATGGAAAATGATTTTTTTTAATGATTATTTTACTTAAATCTACATTTCATGTTCAAAGTGTCTACCGCCGGCTTCGGTACATTCTCTGCATCGTCTTAAAAAGTTATTTCTTAATTTTCTGAATGCTTCTGTGTTATTTTGGAGTGTCCTTTTAACTTCCAGTAGACGAGTTCTTAGCTCTTGTACTGAATTGCATTCTTAAGCATACACCCTCTCTTTGTAGTATCCCCATACAAAAAAATCGATAGTGTTTAAGTCCGGGAAAGGTGGAGGCTTATATCACACTTTTGATCAAATCCTACGGGAATCGCGTACTTTTCGAGATAAAAAACACCCTATGTGTTAATCCAAGGTATCAGCTACCTACATACCAAATATCATAAATATTGGCCCAGCCATTTGAGCGTGAAGAAGTAACAAACATACACATAACTTTCGCCTTATTAGTAGGAGATCATTGTAACTAGAAAGTATGAAAATGTATTTTGGGGCAACCATGAAAGTTCCATCCGAAACAACGAAACACGTAGTACTGTCAAAAAAGACATTAGGTACTAGTTGGTTAGAATTATACGAAACGTATTTTCGGAATTTCGTTTCATGGTACAGTGTGTTAAAAAATAATTTCCATTTAATATCACAACAATGTTTGAGTCGCAACTCGCGGTACACTATTTAAATGCCAGCAGTTTGTTACTCGTCACATTCACATTATATAGAATAGAAAACATTTTTCAGTAACTTGATGCTTCAAAAGGGTTCATCATGTATGTAATTTGAGACATTCTATCTGATGAGGGTACAAAAGAACTGATTGTAGACAGGTGAAACGAACATTCACAATTTTGCTTAGTTAAGCGTCCTGTTACGCATAAGTTAAATGATTTGAAACGTAAGATATTGTCAGTCTATATTTAGAGCAGTTTCTTTTTAAGGCGCCATAGGTGCAGCGACCCAAACGCGAAGTCGACTCCGCCGCCGAATGAAGAACTTCATTAAAAAAAATTGTTTTTCCTAGACCTCTTCATAGGTATTTTACGAACCGGTAGAGTCTTAAACATTAAGCAAACAACATCAATTTGATAATTCTACGTAAATTATTTTAATAATTGTTCATCTCTATCACAGCTCGGACACTCCATACAACGCGCGTGAAATAATTACCTATTTCTACTACATAGGACAATCTCGTCTGTACACGCGCATACGTATACACATTCGTTCACTAAGCGCACACCTTTGCAACTTTTCCCGCCTCGACACCCGCCTGGGGTAAGGTAACGCGATTCGATGCGGGGCGGAGAGTGGCCATTCTACCTCGGGTTATTACTTATTCTATGTCTCTATTAAGTTATATAGAGTGTGTAAATTTTTATTGACTCGAGTTTTCACTGTTATTAATAAAAAATACTCATTTGGATTATGTTGTGAAGGCATTGGACGTGAAAGCTGGAGGAGTAAGACATAGAGGAAGACCAAAGAATAGATGGATTGAGTGTATGAAGGATGAATATATCGAAAGGGGATGTTATGTTACGGTTGAGATGACGAATGATAGGGCGAAGTGGAGACTAACATGCTGTATCGAAAAGTGGGATATGGGTAAAAAGAAGAGAACTCATTTGGATTATGTAAATGCGTAGACAAAACCGAGTAAGTTAGCTAGCAGCTTTAAAAAAAATTGCTACGTTTTGCTTATCACGTCGCGTGACAGCATAACACGTCTATTGAAATAAACTGACACGGTCGTTGACAGGCGCGTATATTAACTTTTAAGGTACATAGTACCTTTTAGGGCCAGAAGATGGCAATAATTATTTTCATTTTTGTGACATTATCACCTTAGATAGATAGAATATGCTTTATTTGCAACACACAGACTGTAAACATTAGAACATTATCAAATACAATACGATACGGTAAACACAAAAAAAAAATTGTTAATATCACATAGTTAAACTACGTAATGTATAAAGAACTAGCTGATGCCCGCTGTTTTCATGTCAATCCAGGATGAAAACTACCTGTGTCAATCAAGGTTATTTTATAAAACACGAGTTACATTTCAAAATTATGTGGCTAACTTGCTCACATTTTGAAGTGTGTAACCCGGCTAATTTGGATATGTAACACGCGTCTGGTAAATTCATAATATGAAACTTTTTTTCAATTTGGTCGGCTTGTAGTTGTACGTATACGTTAACACTTCCGACTGCGACCAAAAAACTCGCACCACACACTCCGATTTATCGTACCGTCGTCACCTTTATCGTCGATCGTGTCGTTAAATATAAAAACTATCGCATAGTACGGTTAATTCTAAACACAACAACATTAACAAATTGACCTAGAGTATTTTATATAAATAAATTGTAGTATTTTAATTATTTATCTTGCTACTATATTTAGAATAAATACGTGGGCGTAGTTCAAGAACAGTAGGACATTCCAGTTACGCCAGACACACCCACGGCCACGTGAAGTCACCTGTTCGTATTGAATTTCCTTTGAAATATTGGATATAAGATATTGAATAAAATTGTACTCATCAAGACTGTAGTCTACTACACTTTTCGAACAATAATACTATATCGTAGACTACACTACTATTCTATTCAGTTCATTTCTCGGTCGATCTTTATACCCTTCAAAAGGAAATAAGAAAATGTTATTTAAAAAAAAACACAATTCACACAGCCCCACCTTGTCCTAAAGGAAGCTAAGCCTCCCACTTGTGTTATGGGTAATTGTTATGGGTAGCAGACAACAGATATATATTGAAAATATATCCTTACTTATAATCTATATCATAGACTCGAGACCAAGACTCGAGAACATACACAAATGGCATGTTATAAATCATAGTCAATTAATTACATATTACTACCTAAACCCGCGCAACTTCGTGTGCGTGTATTCCGCTTTCCCATGGGAATTTTGGAATGTATAAGAGCCACAGCACACGGCGCATTATGGACGCGCGTTTCGTGCTACATTGAGCTCTTTGTATGTTAGACATCATGATGGAATGATTGCAACACCGCCTTGGATAATGATACGCGCGTCATCTGCGCGTTTAAAATACGCCGTGTGCTCTTATCTATACTAATATTATAAAGAAGTAAAGTTTGTGTGTTTGTATATTTGTTAAATTGTAAGGGGTAATCTCGGGATCTACAGAAACCGATAACCGGTTAAAAAACCGGTTAAAAATTCTTTCACCAATAGAAAGCCACATTATTGCTGAGTGTCATAGGTTATATAAAAAACCGAAAAATAAAAAGGCTTTTACGTGGTAGTCGGTTTTGCAAAGTGAATCGGAGAAAAAACGGTCGAATGAAAGCGTTTCTTACGAACGCCTGTACTAAAAAAGGATTATTAACATTATGCCCAACGAAGTGGGCACAGGTCAGCTAGTACCTAATAAAAACCTTTCTAACCTTCTTGAATCACTCTATCTATTAAAGACCCGCATCAAAATAATTGTAATTAATAATTTTGCGTAATTTTAAAGATTTAAGTATACATAGTTACAGACAGACAGGGAAGCGACTTCATTATATACTACGTAAAGATGTCGATGTCAGACGACCTAAGGAAAGCCGCTGGATGCAGGCCCCTACCAGCTGGTCATACTGGAAGCGTTTGGGCGTTATGTTCAATAGTAGACTCCTTGTGGCTGATATGATGATGATGTCAAAATTGGTATATTTAACCTGTGATGGCGTCAGTTGAGGTCAAAATGTCCCTGATTTCACATTGCACAAAAGGGAACTGTCCTAATATGAGATACCATCTAGACCTGGTTAGACACCGAGAGCAAAAGCTTGTAACCAACGCGTCAGATCTTTCGGACAACATGCAGATAACCCACAAAAAATGTTACAATATATGACAAAAAAGACCGTAACTGGTCTATCGCCATTTCTTTTATCGGTGGTCATTTCGCTTGTTTCCGAAATGGTGGTAGTTTATGATGTAGTTTATTTTATTTTATATACCGCATTTGGGCATCTCAATACCCTTAAGGACCACGGTATGCAGGAAGTAAGGCCACCCTCCGTACATCAAATTCAACAGGACCACAAAGCGCCTGTGACACGAATATGCATCAACTATTCCGGAGTTGAATACATCCATAGGTGAAGTGAATTATACAAGTTGTAAATTAGTAGAAAAAGTGTAGGCCTAGTCTCTTAATAATACATGATTTGAGTAAACAAGGTGACCGATTTTTTCTTTTCGTTTATATTCTTAGCTTTAGATACATAGTGATTATTGTATAGAGATTTTTTATAGCCTGAAACACAGGAGTCTCCTAGTTCAGGCACATAGAATAATACTTTTTTGTTATTTTATGTGTTTTGTTAATTCACTAATAAAGAATTTTATTATTTATTTATTTTATTCATAAGACTTTGTAATTTCTAAGTAATTTGAGTTTTAAGAATTTTTATCAAAACGTCCCGATTTCGAGTTAAAATGTACCATTGTAGTGATTTATACCGGATTTAGTTTATTCTTTTGTATTCTGGTAGGTAAACAATAAACCATATGTACGAAATGTGTCTCGGTACTAAATCACGTGAGTAGTTTTGCCTGTCAGTTCGTGCTTTCTCTTTTACAATGATTGATTATGCACACGTGTAAACGCACTTTCTCAGTGTGGAACCGCCTTTTGGTCCTTGCCCTAGTTTCGTGTGGAAAACTCAGACCTCTGGTAATCCCCTGGCCCTTTCAGATTGGACGGATAAGGAAGGTTAAGCGCTTCGAATAATGTAGCTATTTGCGATACAAAAAGGACACTTTTCAGTAATTGACGACAGATACGTGAACGTTTTCCGTATATCCCGAATATCCCGTATCCTTAGATAGATCGATAGATTCCATACACACAGGAAAAATACACAAACACTAGTTTATTAATTATTAGCGCCCCTTCCTAGCTTCGCACGTGTTATACTGATGATTCCCAACTTTTTTTAATTTAATATAACACAGGGATAATATACGTTCTCGACGACGGTGAAATAATTTTTGAACAGCTGAACTGCTTGAACGCCAGCCCACCACCCAGGGTCTCAGGTTCGAATACCGGTCGGGTCATGATGAAAAACGAACTTTTTCTGATTAGCCTCGATTCTTGGATGTTTATCTATATATGTATTTGTTATAAAATATAGTATCGTCGAGTTAGTATCCCATAACACAAGTTTCGAACTAGGGTCTAGCTCAATCTGTGTGATTTGTCAATATATATATATTTTTAAGAAGACTTTTCAGACATCATACATTACTACTGTACTGTAAAGTTTAGCAATCACTTTTTGTACTATACTCGTAAATTCAAAAAAACTTGTCACACAGAGAATTCGTCCTTAAAACTTGGACTGATTTATGACAAAAGTTCTTGTTTGTACGTTATATACTTTCTAAAGTAGGAGACGACACTATATTCTGTCCTGTAAATACCATGTTATATACATATCCATAAATAAAAGCTATGATATTATAGAACACGATATAGTTTGGTTCCATACAAAAAAAAAATATTTTAATATTTGTCGTCGATAGCATCACCCGATTGGTGGAGTCGCACACTTCGTTTAGAATTGTCCTATTTCGAACTAACTACAGTTTCTAAGCAATATTATCTACACTTCTACACTAATATTATAAAGAGGAAAGATTTGTATATTTGTGTGCGTGTGTGTTTGTAATGAATAAAATCAAAAACTAAACCTAAAACTAACCGATTTCAAAAATTCTTTCACCTTTAGGAAGGTACGTTACACCCGGGTAATATAGGCTACATCATATTTATTTTTTAAATAGGGATCGTTAGTAAAACTCTTGCGAAGCCGGTGCGATCTGCTAATTTGTTATAAATAAATAAATAAATATATAGGGACAATTCATACAGATTGAACCAGCCCCAAAGTAAGTTCGAAACTTGTGTTATGGGATACTAACTCAACGATATATTAAATTTTATAACAAATACATATTATAGATAAACATCCAAGACCCGAGGCCAATCAGAAAAAGTTCGTTTTTCATCATGACCCGACCGGGGATCGAACCCGGGACCTCCTGGGTGGCGGTCTGGCGTAGTAACCATTACGCCACGGAGGTCGTCAAATGTTATAAAATGACCGATTCCAAAATCGACTGATAGATAAAACGTTTAATTGTTACTTTAGTCACGCACGCACAGAATTCATTAGCCCCCTATTGTAACAAAATCAGTTTCAATCTCATCTCAACTCTCACGAACTATCTGGCTCAATTCCTATTTGAATGAGTGAGACAACGCTTTAGATTTACATGAGATTGTAACTGTTTTTGTAACTGGAATAGGGGAGCAGACATTCATACATTTTTATCTAGTTCTAAAATAGACTTGTCAATGTCTGCCGCTTTGACAGAGAAATTTATATTTATATACCTGCAGCAGACAGACATTGGCAAGTCTAAACCAAGTATAAATTCTATAGTTATTTATCATAGTGGTACTGTTTTGTTACTGAGTACATGATTGCTATATACATACGTTACACTGAATTAAAATGTAGAAAATAATTTTTTTTTAGCAATTCACACAGATTGAGCCACCCCAAAGTAAGTTCGAGACTTGTGTTATGGGATACTAACTCAACGATAGTATATTTTATAACAAATACGATCCAGGCCAATCAGAAAAAGTTCGTTTTTCACCATGACCCGACCGGAATTCGAGCCTTGGTCCTCCTGGCATGGTAACCATTACGCCACATATTATCTAAATTATGTAAATATTATTAAATTTAGCTCATTATACAGAAAATGTTAGTTCATGTAAATGAATATCCATCGATTACTATCAACCGCACTTAATACCCCCCTTTCCCCATTTTGCATACTACAATGGAGCCGTTTAACTAGTGTTTCTGTCGGTGCGTTTTTATTCTACTGACCAATATTGCGATTCACGCGTTCCAAATAGAACAGCTGATATAATAATGACTAATATCAAATTATGACAGATAGGTTCCAACCGTACAAATCCAACTTCATCCAATCAATCCAATCTGTATTACCAATTTACAATGCTTCAATTTGATCGATCGATCGAATGAGTGTGTAGATTCACGATTGCGACAATTAATATAATATAAATTCGAAATATAAAAATACAGAATAATAAATGCAAAGAAATAAGAAGAAAATATAAGCAGTATAGAAAAATAGCATAAACATTTATACTAGTCGTGGGGATGTTCTATTAATTTACAAATTATATTTATTAAAAAGTATCAATTTTTTGCTTTAGTCATCAGGTTAAAACTAGCTAATCTTGCGACTTAGTGATTGTGTAAAAAAAAATTAAGGACTCGCATCAACACATAATCAAGACAGATAACAAAAAATGCTAAGAGTATCTGTGTTACAAATAAACGTAATATAAGTTATACAATGTTTTGTCACTTTCGCACTTCATTTAATTCTCATCAAGAAAGACAGTGACACAACAGTGAATAACTTATATACTCGTTTATACTACGTTTATTTGTAACACAGTAAATGTCTAGCCGACGGAAACGCAGCTTATGGATTAGAGTTCGGTTCGATAAGCGGTTTGTCATCCCGTAAAGGCATCGGCTTGTCAATCTGGCTAAGTACCTTTGATTGATAAGGTTAACGACCTTACTTATTAAGTTATTCAATTTGATTCATTTTAAGGATTAGTGTTTTTTTTTTTATGATATACGGCAGACAAACAGGCAAGCGGGCCACCTGATGGAAAGTGGTCACCGCCGCCTATGGACATCAGCAACACCAGAGGCACTACCAATGCGTTGCCTACCTCTGACGAGACCTCTAATATACCTCTTAAACAGTCCCATGTCATAGTCCGAAGGAAACACAGAGGCTGGGAGCTCATTCCACAACCGTATAGTGCGAGCAAGAAACGTTCTTTCGAACCTTCGCGTGGACACCAAGAGAGGGTCAACGTAGTGGGGATGAGCACCCAGCCCACGGCGGGTGGTGCGGTTGCGGAATTGGGCTGTTGGCACCAGATCGAAAAGTTCCTCGGGACATTCCCCATTGTAGAGCCGGTAGAACACACACAGGGAGCCAAAATCCCTTCGATCAGCCAGTGGTTCTAACTTGCTGGATAGTATGGGATTGTCGACAAGTCTTACGGCACGCCTCTGAATGGAGTCAAGAGGATTGAGCAAGTCAGCAGTTTCACCGGCCCAAAGATGCGAACAGTACTCCATATGAGGCCGCACTTGTGCCTTGTACAGCAAAAGCCGCTGTTCTGGGGTAAAGTACCGTTTGGACCGGTTAAGTATACCGAGCTTTTTCGAGGCAAGTTTGGCCTTGCCTTCCACGTGACTCCGAAACCGCACGCTGTCTGAAATGTCGACACCGAGGATCCCAATACTGTTTGAGATGGAGAGGGGTGTTCCTTGGAACTGCGGAGCTATGACGAAGGGATTCTTTTTGGCTGAAAATGCGCAGACTTGTGTTTTTGATGGGTTGAAGTTGACCAAATTAAGTCTGCCCCACTGAGCAACTAGCTCCAAGGAGTGTTCAATATCTGACACAAGTCTAGATCGGCTTTCCGACACATCGGAACGAGAGGCATTTGCTCGGCCAGTATAATAAGCATCTCCCGTACTATCGTCCGCATAACAATGAATACTGGGGATGCTCAGCATGTCATTGATATGCAGAAGAAACAGCGTGGGAGATAGCACTGAACCTTGGGGTACTCCAGCATTGATGGCCTTGGTATCGGAGCAGCATCCATCAACGACGACTTGGATGCTCCGTCCAGACAAAAAGCTGGAAACCCAAGTGGAGGGAAGGCAAGTGGAGCTCTGGAGCCCTTACTCAAATCAAATCAAAATATTTTTATTCAAATAGGCATATTACAAGCACTTTCGAATCGTCACTTTTTTTCCCTACCACCAGTTCAGACGGCAGATTTGTGCTAAGAAGAACCGGCAAGAAACTTAACACTCATCGTAGGAACACAACATGGCCGAGACCAATGCTATTTGGCTACGATCTTCTGTAAGGTGGAGGTCCTTCCCCAGACGGGCTGCTCCGATTTGAGCGGATTATCCGCTGTGCCCTACCTCTCTTAAACATCATTACAATGCTATTGTTAACGTTAAATAAAAATGGTGTTTGTTTATTGTAAAGTATAAAATTACGAGTGCTCCTTATTTTATTAGTGGAATAGAATAGTTTGCTTTGTAACTCACCAAGAATTGCAAGGGTAAATCCGCGTGCGTCTACTAGTAACACTATAAAATTCAACTTATAGGTACCAATTTGCAGTAACAGCAAGATATTATGAGTTTTAACTGCCCGTGACTTGAACTTCTTCCCTCTTAACGACACCCCTTGTAATCCCGATGGCTATTTGCTTCTCACGCCCAAATAAATTCATTTAACAAGACAGTTTTGTTTATGTTTATTGTTATTTGGATTTTAATAAACAATCGGTGAGTTACGTAAAAACATAATTAAACTTGATTACACATTTCATCTCGTTTTTTGATTACGCACACGCAGTGGTCAATTACCGACATACAGTGCCGTAAAAAGTTTTTGGAATGCAAAGCATGTACTTTGCGGATGATGACGCGTAGGTTCAAAATTATGCGGAAGATCCTCAATTGAAAATACGGATGCGGATAGATACAAATTGATGCGGAAGGTCCGCATATAAAAATGCGGATATGGATGTTCAAACTGATGTGGACATTGCTCAATTACGGTTGCAGATGTGAATTTTGAAGCAGGGATCTAGCATCTGTCAAGAGTTTCACTTCTGTGGTTTCACTTCTTTTTTAAGATCCGCGTCGACATAACCCCTGGACTTGCACAGTTCTTGCAGTCTTAACAAAGTTTTAGCGTGCCATATACCTGTATTTATGTAATATTACATTGATAAAAGCCAAATAAATAAGTAAAATAAAAATATTATAAGTTAAATACATAAATAAATAAACCTTCCCTAAAAAAAACCAAACCGCGAAAAAAAAGCGGAACCGCGGTGGATCACTTGTAATATTAATTCGTGTCTACAACATAAAAGAGAAATATAAAGACGTTTATAAGACATGACTTTATCCATCCATCACGCAATATGCAATAAAGACCCGGGATACCGACCTTGAGAATAATCCGGGTAAGTTGTGAACACATTATTATCCGGCAATATTCAAAGCGCAATATTAAACGACAAAAATAAATTTACGGGAGAAATAAGCAGAAATAAGCTTAAAAAAATATAAGTTAAAGTGTGGACCCTGAAACGAAATGTAAGCCGATCGTCCACCACGAGCTTTTTTCTTAAGCGGGATAGCCTAGTTATAAACTATGAACTGGTAGTGATTTGAAAATAGCAAGTCAATTTCTTTGGCAAGAAAAAATTTGCAGGAGAAGAAAGATGCAAAATTTGGTTGCAAGAATGGAAGAATTCACAAGTTTAATTTGATTCTCTACTATTTTCTGACACGCATTATAATAGAAAATATACAGGAATATAAACAATATGAATACACCTTAAGGATCCGTTCAAACAGACCGGCTCGGAGAGGAGAGCAGATTCTTATCACGTTGAAAACAGAGTTTTTAGTACTTGTAGTAAGGTTTATTTTTGCATGTGCACTGCTTTTGTCATTACGAATGCTTGAACGCGCTTGGTGTGAAATAATAAGAGGAGCTGTCCGGCTCCGATCGCAGCCGACCGGCTAAGATTGCATGCAGATCGCTTCCAGCCGGTCTATGTGAAATATTTGGCGGCTCCACTCCGACAAACTGCAAGCGTATACGATCCGGTCTGTGTGATAAGAAAAATACGCGCCGATGCTCTCCGAGCCGGTCTGTATAAACTAACGCTTAGAGTACTAAGCAACGTTACTTATTTTACGATGCTTAATTTAAATTAGTCGTTTTATAAGGGCTCCTTGTAATTTGTCTTTACAATCTCTTTTGCCGACAAAGGGAACTTGGGCAACGTAAAAAAAATAGTAAATGGTAATTAAGTGAGTAGAATTGACTGAGGTTTCAGAAAGTTTCCATTTATTTTTAAAACTTCGAACCGTAAAGTAAAAAAATAACCTGTAGCCGAGTGATTTTAATTTTTATTTTTTCAAACTTTTTTAAATATTCATAAAATAAAATTTTGAAATGGTACTTTATTGTTAATCAATTTTTGTTGCTAACGGTCCCTAAGATCCATCCAACCTCGTTAGCTAAGAGCCCTGATTATAGTCTCTAAGTAATCACATTGTTTTTCTAAAGAAAACTCTTGAAGACATCTACTTACATTGGTAGTTGTTAGATAGATAGATAGATAAAATGTACTTTATTTGCAATTCACAACAGTAGGACACAGTATACATAAATACATACACACTAGTAAAATCGCAAAGGGGGCCTTATTGCTAAAAAGCAATCTTTTCAAGGCAACCAGGGTAACGAATTATTTTATGGATTGGACAGGGCTAGTAAGATAAGTACTTAGGAATAAGAAATAAAATAAAAATATGACATAGATACTACGAATGGGCCACCCAGGAGGCCCCGGGTTCGAATCCCGGTCGGGTCATGATGAAAAATGAACTTTTTCTGATTGACCTCGGGTCTTGGATGTTTATCTAGATATGTATTTGTTATAAAATATAGTATCGTTGAGTTAGTATCCCATAACACAAGTTTCGAACTTACTTTGGGGCTAGGTCAATCTGTGTGATTTGTGCCTATATATTTATTTATTTATTTATTAATAACGAATATCATAATAACAATAAATAATATAGTAAGTATAAGTAGTTCTGTCTTTTTTAGACAATTATTTAGATCTTATAAAGACTTTCCACGTTTAGTTAGTACCAAATTTTGTATGTATCCGGATTTGAATATTTTTTTAAATATGTATTGTTAATTGGCAAAAAGGCCGTAATAGGTTTTCTTTTCTCTCGGTTCTTTTACCATTTTTTTGCATTTGTTTCCGAAATGGTAGTAGCTGATAGAGTATATTAATTATCAAGTCATTTATTACTGTTCGTTCGTTCTTTGATGAAAGTGTCTGTGAAGACCAACTCTCCAAATAACGTTTTAAATCTTTTAATCTCCAATTACATAATAAAATAAATAAATAGGGACAATTCATACAGATTGAGCTAGCCCCAAAAGTAAGTTCAAAACTTGTGTTATGGTATACTCAACGATATTATATTTTATAACAAATACATATATAGATAAACATCCAAGACCCGAGGCCAATCAAAAAAGTTCGTTTTTCATCGTGACCCGACCGGGGATCGAACCCGGGACCTCCTGGGTGGCGGTCTGGCGTGGTAACCATTACGCCACGGAGGTCGTCAAATAATTTGACATTCAAATAGAATATTAAATGAATTCCAATTCCCAAAACATCCTTTCAATTCGTGCATCACACGTCCAATTCTTAAATTGACTGAGCAACGCACATTACGTGCACTGAATCGCAAGTAAAATGATTCACTGGCTGAGAATATTTATTATTATCATAAGAATACATAACGAAAACCTACATGAAAACTACAGTACCTAATATCATACAATAAGCAAATTTAAATCTTAAAATTGAATGGATCTCTCGATGGAGTTATAAATTACAATAACCTATAAAAAATATTTTTTTAATAATGAAATGAAACCTTTTATCTCAGAAATTAGACCTTCACAGGCACTTTTTCTTGTCATTTACAATTTGTATATATGTATAAAGAAAATAAACTACGTTATATACTACCACCATTTCGGACACAAGCAAAATGGCCACCGGTAAAAGAAATGGCGAAAGAAACCCAGTTACGGCCTTTTTTGTCATTTAGCAATTTTTTTCTTTCACTCGTTTGTTACAATGTATGAGTACATTTATAAGAATAAATAAAATACAGATCCAGGTACATACAGAAATCAAGCACTAAACGCGGGAAGTCGATCCAAATAGCGCTATGGTCAAATCCTAAATATGTCGAATATGTAGATGTTAATAAAGCGAGCAGACCAGTCCTCCAAGATGACAACCACAACTGAGAGTCGGAATAAGGAAACACTTATAATATATAAATGTTACTACAATATATCAGAATAATAGGTGGTGCAACCCGGCCTTAGAAATGATAGATACACACACCTAATGTTTTTAAAAGACCTATCATACGACTGACAGACACACACACCTAATGTTTTTAAAAGACACCCCACAACGCAATTTTAAATTCTATACTAATATTATGAAAAGGAAAGATTTGTATTCTTGTTTGTAACGAATAAACTCAATAACTACGAGACCGATTTCAAAAATTCTTTCACCATTGGGAAGGCAAATTATTCCCGGGTGACATAGGCAATTTTTTTTATTTTTTTTTATTGGGATCCTTAGTAAAACCCTCGCGAAGCCGTGCGAAGTGGTCCGCTAGTTGTTTTCATTTTGAAAATTCAAAACGGGAAGAATAGAATTTATTACAATGTCGCTAGCATAAAATAAAACGTCTTACTTCATAAAATAAGGAAACATTTCAAACTGCGTATATGTTCAGTAGGAATCAATACTTCACTTGAAGCGTACTTGGCTGTTTGGAAAGTGCAAAAAGAAAGCTTTCGACGCCTGAAACCGACTCGATGTAAACAGAAAGTTCCGCAAAAGATTTTGCGATGTACCTTTTATTTCGTTCATCTTCAAAATTGTATCGATATTTCATTTCTTATTTAAAAATATAACACAAATGGTACCAAATGCCACGATTAATATATAATATCTTGTTATTTAAAGAAAATACACAATTTACTTAGTGTTATTTGGTGTCTGTCTGTTTATTTTGTTCTATTTATTTATTTGAGTGTACAAATTATCAAAGTTTTAATAGTCTTCTCTCCCTAACAACCACGTGAGCGACAGCTATTGGAAACATATAGATGGCAAATCAAGTGAAGAGGAAGCCTGACCTGTATAAGAAATATTTTCTTTATTGACCACAATAATAATAATAAAATCTTTATTTCTTCCACAATGAAAAACAATATACAGTTTTGGTATTAACAATTACTCTGATTGGTGTGAAACATGTTAGAGAGCAAAGTTTAAAAAAGCAAACACAATAATTATTAGTGGGAGACTGGTGCCTAAGCTAGGCAAAGCTGGACCTGTATTTCAGGACACCAGGGGCCCGATTCTACTAACACAAATGCACCAATGGACTCTCAATGGTGTCTCAAAAGAATGCCGATAGTGTATCAGTGGAATAGTTTTTGACATTTGTTATGGACTTAAACAATAACATAATGTTTAACTTATTGTTTAAGTCCATAACAATTTAAAAAAATATTCCACTGATACACTATCGGCATTCTTTTGAGACACGATTGAGACACCATTGAGAGTCCATTGGTGCATTTGTGTTAGTAGAATCGGGCCCCAGGTCAACACACTACAATACATAGTCATAATACAATAGGTTGACTTATTGCTAATTAAATTTACTAGTCAACCAGCATTGGAAGATTCGTCGTTTTCTCTTCGTTTTTCTTGAAATGCCACTACAGTGTTTCATAAGTAAGCAAGGAACCGCATCATTGAATTATTTTCTCCCAAAACGATCATTAAGGTCGATATGACTGTGAACTGTTACATAATTCATTTACGCGAGTTTCAACTGAATGTTGGTTATTTAAATGTGAAATTAATTTATCTTTTGTTGATTTTTCGGCTCCATATTATGTTTCATGTTAAACGATTTACATATATAAATATAATAAATATATTATTCATTTATAACAGATTTTTAATCAAAAGTTTCTTTTAAATAAAAATGGTAATAAAAAAACTTTTGATATGAAAATGGGTAATGAAAAATTTCTTTATAATTATTTTCCACATCACATTTTAATGAGTGTTCATTTTAAAAATATTTTCATGAATATAAAAAATATTCCTACCTCTATTAAAATTCTAATCGTATTTTTTAATATTTGTTAAAGAAAATATTGTATCAGATATGATAACGTATAGATGAGAACGTTTAAATTAATTAATAAACACGTAAAAACATACCAGGATTTATTTGAAAAAGATATGACATCGAAATTGAATAATGTAGCACGTAGCATCAAAAATCGTAGTATATTTTGCATCGTGTATTAAGAATAATATTTCTGTCATCAATAAAAAAAAATCTAGCCTAAATGTATTGTGGCCCATCGCTGGGCAAAGGCCTCGAATTAATACTGCAGTACAAGGGCACAGTGACAGAAAATATATTTTTTTTTTAAAATCATCACTGAAAAAATAAAATATGTAAACGAAATATCGCAGAACTATAAGCACATATTAATCCTTCACTCACATATTTAAAAGAAAATAATATGTTAACCCTAAAAACAAACCTTCGCTCGCGCGAGTTTCCCTCGAGTCGTCGACAATCAACAGGTGAGGCCTCCTTGCGCGCTCGAGCGAGAGCTCGGCTGG
The DNA here is from genome assembly GCA_905163395.2 of Endotricha flammealis. Lineage (NCBI taxonomy): Eukaryota > Metazoa > Arthropoda > Insecta > Lepidoptera > Pyralidae > Endotricha > Endotricha flammealis. The sequence goes on from LR990871.1 coordinate 9,635,145, forward strand.
CGGAGTTGTACTGAGTCGCGTGACGCCCATATCGGCCGACGGTCTGGGCGCGAATGACGGGGATGCGAGTCAGACGGGGGCACGCAGGTGTATCTACGTAGAGACAGCCCTGTAGTGTACCTAGTTACTCGTTTGGACGCGATGATTGCATTGCAGGGTTGATTTTGAAATGATTGATTCATCAGTTTCAATTTTTTTTTAAGTTGAAATTTTAAGTTGCTGTCGCCGCTGCGCAAAATAAAATAGAGATGGATTGAGACATTAAAATTATGATTAAAATTATGTCTGAATTTTTGGGATAGTATTAGATTAGATTATATATTTGCACGACCTCCGGTGTAATAGTTACCACGCCGGACCGCCACCCAGGAGGTCCTGGGTTCAAATCCCGGTCGGGTCATGAAAAACGTACTTTTTCTGATTGACCTTCTAGTCTTAGATGTTTATCTATAAAATGTATTTATTATAAAATATAGTATCGTTGAGTTAGTATCACATAACACAAGCATTGAACTTACTTTGAGGCTAGCTCAATCTGTGTGATTTGTCCCGATATATTTATTTATTTATATCGATTTAAGTTTTTGCAACTCACGGCATTTGTTAATCGTAAGTTAAAATGTCACTTGTATAGTTCTATGACCTTTCAAAACAATAGTGTGTACTGACAATAACATTCAGTATAATACATATACTTGTAAACGGCTCGTCAGACCTGCTTGTAATCTAAATGTCTATGTAACTTGTGGGAACATTGTGTATTGTGCTAATGGGAATATCAAATGCTTTGTTTCCATTGTATACAAGTAAACGATAATTTTATCGGAACGTCAATAATGTCGGGTATAACTTTTTAGCAATCTACTACTTACGATTGTTTTAGCGATAAGACCGCCTGATGTATTTTTCTTGCCATTATGTACCATTTTTTTTAATATAATGGTCATGGTCAGGGTCATAATGAAAAACGAGCCTCGGGTCTTGGACGTTTATCCTATATATATTGTTATAAAATATGGTATCGTTGAGTTAGTATCCCATAACACAAATTTCGAACTGGGTTTAGCTCAATCTGTGTAATTTGCCCAAAAAAAACTCCTGTTTAGTAGAGTCTTCCACCTAACACCACACTGACTGTCTACATACATAGAGAAACAGTGATAATTTGTTTTACCTAGAACTTTGTGTGTACGTACGACCTACTGAACATACGTAAGTCTAAACTATTCTGAGGCATCCAATTAGAGATAAATTAGCTCAAATTAATTAAAGACATTTTACTTCCAAGAAAACAAAGACATTCTTAAAATCTAAAAAGGTACTATAAATGAAAATGCGAGCAAGCATAATGGTCGGAATCTTGTTTGATTTCTGTTATCTAAAATTCTAAAACATAACTATATTTAAATTGATGTATTTTGTTATTTTTTAGATGAATTGTAAACTTTACGTTCCTACATGTTTATGCATACGGGATTCGAATCCTGACGAACTGTCATAAAACTCTTTACCGAAAGCTTACTTATTTGATAGCTATTTATATGCCACTGCTGGGCAAAGAGATCCTTTTTGACAAATAATCTGATTTCAATTTAAAGTACAGATGTCATCAAACCTTATCTTTGGCTATTCTTATCCTTGCCTCATCTAACTATTCTACCTATCCTTTACTTATGGTAATGTAAAAATATGCTTTTCCCGTCTTTCATTCCCTTGTAACACGTACACAAACGTTTTAAAACATTATTAATTCCCAAAAGATCGGCGTAGACATGCTCGTAGCATCTCGTAGAGGTTCGTAGCCTCGTAGACCCCAGGGATACTTCAACAGATTTGCTACGAATGATTACTTTCTGAAGGCACGTGCAGATTGCAATTTACATGCAATGTGAATCCAATATATCGGAAAACAAACTTTATAGGGTTCAAGAGGGTTATTCATTGAATATTTGACGACCTCCGTGGCGTAATGGTTACCACGCCAGACCGCCACCCAGGAGGTCCCGGGTTCGATCCCCGGTCGGGTCATGATGAAAAACGAACTTTTTCTGATTGGCCTCGGGTCTTGGATGTTTATCTTTATATGTATTTGTTATAAAATATAATATCGTTGAGTTAGTATCCCATAACACAAGTTTCGAACTTACTTTGGGGCTAGCTCAATCTGTATGAATTGTCCCTATATATTTATTTATTTATTTGATTTTTTGGTTGTAGTGTCATCCAAAGTCCATTTTTCGTACCAATGAAAACAAAAGCTGAAGAGCTTGATGGTATCTCTGTGTGTCGCACTCTAATATGAACACGCAAGTCAAGTGACGTCGACCTTAGCCAGTGTTTGGATGGGTTTCGTTATCTCGAGCTTCTCCGTGCTTCGGAGGGCACGTTGAGCCGTCGGTCCAGGCTGTTATTGGTAGATGTCGTTAAGCCAAGTCGAGTGGCTTGAAAACACCGGCCTCTGCAAATTCGCAATGGAGCAGCGTGGCAGAGTACGCTCTAATCACCTTCGATTGAAGGGAGACCTGTATCCCAGCAGTGGGATGATTATGGGTTGATATGATGATGATGATGATTTCTTTTATCGGTGTTCATTTTGCTTTGTTTCCGAAACTATGTAGAGTAGTTTACATAATGTATTATATAAATTTTTTTATGTAAAAGATGTATATGTCAAAAGAAAGTTTGATTCTTTGATTTAGAATCATGCATGTCTTCGTCACCTAATAATTATTGTCTTCTTGAAGTCAAAGTCAAATTCTATGGCAGGCAGACAGGCCTGGTGGTCGAGTGGCTAGCAATGGTCACTCTATTCCATGGCTCGCGGGTTCGAATCCTGGGCAAGGCAAAACGTTTGTGTGCATGAACATGTCTGTTTGCCTATGTATGTTTGGTCTGGATGTTTCTATGTATAATAAGTATTTACGAAAAAAAAATTTATTTAAGTATATTTATCATTAATTTAGTACCCATAGTACAAGCTTAGTTGCTAGATGACGTTGTGTAATTCGTCCGAGAATATTTATTTATTTATGAAAAACATTGTTGGTTGGAGACCACAGCCAAGTTAACTTTTGTGAAATCGTTTTTTTCCGAAATAATAGTTTAATAACATTTTTATTGTAAAATATGTAAATCCATAATTGGCTTTATGTTTTGCAAATAAACTTTGTTAAACTAGATTTAAGAGCTGTGGATTTCGTTATAAATAAACATAAAAAAATAAAATGTTGAAAATTAATTCTATAATGTCTTCTTCTTTGCCTGGCTCTATTCCCAATTTATTTGGGGTCGGCCCTCCGTACCATGCGTCTCCAGGCAGCTCGGTCCTGGGTCGTCTCTTTGTTAGCTTGGATTTCTTTGAGGTTCTTATTTACTACGGATATCCATGTGATTCGGGGTCTTCCTCGTCCTCGGTGTTTTGTTTCTATATTTATTTATTTGACGACCTCCGTGGCGTAATGGTTACCACGCCAGACCGCCACCCAGGAGGTCCCGGGTTCGATCCCCGGTCGGGTCATGATGAAAAACAAACTTTTTCTGATTGGCCTCGGGTCTTGGATGTTTATCTATATATTATGTATTTGTTATAAAATATAATATCGTTGAGTTAGTAATCCCATGACACAAGTCTCGAACTTACTTTGGGGCTAGCTCAATCTGTATGAATTGTCCTATATATTTATTTATTTATTTAGCACTTTCCTGGTCATATGGTCGGATGGTCGCCTCATAACGTGTCCGTACCACCGCAGACGGCACTCCCGTAGTTTGTCTGGGATTGGTCTCACTTTGAAGGTGCCTCTTATGTATGTGTTTCTGACATGGTCCAACCTGGTTACACCACCTGCCCACCTAAGCATCTTCATCTCAGCGCAATTAATTCTATAATGTATTTTATCTAAATAAGGTACTACTATCTACTAGGCCGCTATCGGCCGCTATTCCGTCCACTCATTATTTTCTAGTCGCCTAAATTCCCAAGGAGCAGCGTAGACACGTCGTAGCATCTCGTAGCCGTTCGTAGCATCGTAGCCACGTATGACGTATGTAGTGTTTTTAAAACCTTCCTCGTTCTACTGTTCAGAGAGTATTTATATAAATAAAACTGTAATTTATGTTTTATAGTTTATTTTTGAAAGGAGCTTGTAAATTTGAAGTCAAATCAAAATCAAATATTTTAAGCAAAAGCTTTGACTAATAAAATAAAATAATATTTATTTTTAGTTAACGGCTACTCCATTCTTACCTTTTTGGCCAATGTCTAGTCATCATATCGACCCATAATCATCCCACTGCTGGGATACGGGTCTCCCATTCAATAGAAGGTGATTAGAGCGTACTCTGCCACGCTGCTCCAATGCGGATTGGCAGAGGTCGGTGTTTTCAAACCGCGAAGCACGGAGAAGCTCGAGATAACGAAACCCATCCAAACGCTGGCTAGGGTCGACGTCGCTTAACTTGCGTGTTCATATTAGAGTGGGACGCACAGCGACGCCATCGAGCTCGGCCAATGTCTAGTAAAAAGTCGTAACATATGTCCGTCCATGTAGTTATATTATTAAAAGGAGCGTGATGATGATGGATGTATTTAAAATAAATAATATGTCTCTTTTTTTCTAAATGCCTGTTTGTAACCTTAATATAAAAAGAATCGTTAATCGAGCAATCGAATTATCTAAAACATTAACCCTTCACATTCCCAATGGTTCTAACGTATCATAAAAATAAAATTTTGTATGAATGTCACGTAATGTTCGGATCGTATCAGAATTGTAAGCGACGCAACACAATTTTTGCGCAATCAACTCGGAATCAATACACATGATGCAACCAGTCTAAGTTGACATTTAATTTTATCAAATATCTTTGAAAAAAAGGACGGTTTGAACTCCGGGAGTGCCGGCAGAAGTGAAAACTTAAACATCAACGTTGTGCATTTTTGAATATTTTGGAATGGTTAGGGAATCTTACGCTTCTTCGATCAGGCTACGGATCTGAAGCGAGTTTAACATTTTTTACCCATCTAAAAAGAGTGGCAAGCGCCGCTAAAGAAGTTTTCACTTCATAAATTATGAAACAAGGGAATGTCGTCAGAAAGGTTTTGGACATGTAATTTGGAGGAGTAAAAGTAGGAGAAGACCAATGAAAAGATAGAATATGCTTTATTTGTATTACACAGTCAGGAAAAAAAAATACATAATCTTACAAACTAGTGTATAATGTAAATGCAACAAGGCGGCCTTATTGCTCAAAGTAATCAATTGAGTGTGAAGGATACAATACAATACAATACAAACTCTTTATTGCACCAGTAATTTTCATAAAAAACAAAAGTAACAATGAAAAGAGAACGCAATAGGCGGCCTTATCGCTATGCAATTTCTTCCAGGCAACCTAATTGCAAAGGAACATTGCCATAGAATAAAGGGATAGGTGGCGCAGTAAATTGACAAAAACAAAAAAAGACAAATAAAGAATGTACCTACAAATACAAATCAAATAATACATATAAAGTAAAATGACAAATAATAAAAATAAAAAAATAAATAAATGAAAAACAAAATTAAAAATTAAAAAAAAAGAGTAATGAACAATTACAAAAGGTGACACAATTTAAACAGTAAGATAGTGCCGCTTAACCAAATGATGATATGTGGAGAAGGAATGTTACGGTGGAGATAACGAATGATAGGGCGAAGTGGAAAATTTTAACATGCTGTACCGACCCCCACGCAAAGTGGAATAAGGGAAAAGAAAAGAAATAACATTGAAAAGTCATAATTTTCTTTTCGACCTTAATTTTCTACGATGAATTCATTAATAAAAATTATATTAATTCAAAATCATTTGTGGGCACTGATTCCCGTTTTCATCAACGCCTCCTAGTTTTAGGAATAACCTAACAATTTGTATGACATTTGATGACATAAATAAGGTTATTTCTACCACTGGGAGGCGTTGGTGGCATTATATTTTTAATCTACATTTCAGAATGACCATTTACAAGAAGAATTGAAGGCACAGATTACTAAATAGCTGTAAAGCCTACTAAATTTCACAACTTTTTTGAGGCCAATAGTGTCATCGAAATGATTTTTGATTGGAGGTGTAATGGTTAATTTAGGCACACTTGTCTGTACTAGTTATAAGAGGCTTGATTGAACTATTGATGCAAGGGTTGTGTACCAACTTAGGTTAGCGGCAGGAAGAGTATTTCAAAGACCAACGTAATGTCTTCCCGCGTTTAGTGCTTGGTTTCTGTATGTACCTGGATCTGTATTTTATTTATTCTTATTAATGTATTCATACATTGTAACAAACGAGTGAAAGAAAAAAAAATGCTAAATGACAAAAAAGGCCGTAACCGGGTTTCTTTCGCCATTTCTTTTACCGGTGGCCATTTTGCTTGTGTCCGAAATGGTGGTAGTATATAACGTAGTTTATTTTCTTTATACATATATACAAATTGTAAATGACAAGAAAAAGTGCCTGTGAAGGTCTAATTTCTGAAATAAACGATTTCATTTCATTTCAATGTATTTGTATGTTTTTTTTTAATCAATCGAATCTTTATTTGTAAATATGAGTATGAGGCTGTATGACTTTCCGATATATAGATAAACTAGCAAAACACGCGAATCTCGCTTAGAATTTCGTAAAATCCTTTCTCATCGGATGCCTATATCATTCAAAATCACATCCTCGAAATTCTCTACGATATGCTGTGCTCTGTGCTAATCCAACAGTCAGTCATTCAGGACAAAACATTTTATGTGTCGATTTCAATATACAGTTGGAGCTTTTTTGTGTGCTATAGTAAGCTCAAGTTATATTGGCTACACTCATACGTAGAGGCACACGTATAAAATTCAACTTGATTAACCCTTTATACGTTAGGCCTGAAAAATTTACGGAAAAAATGACACTATGCTATTCAGTTTTGAAATTAGTTCTATATAGTATTGTAGCATTAGGTCGACGATAGATGAAGACTACTTAGAAATATCATGCCAAAGATTATAATAACTTACTAAAAAGGTGAAATTTACTATAGATATCGTAGTTAAATTAATAAAATAAATATATAGGGACAAATCACACAGATTGAGCTAGCCCCAAAGTAAGTTCGAAACTTGTGTTATGGGATACTAACTCAACGATACTATATTTTATAACAAATGCATATATAGATAAACATCCAAGACCCGAGGCCAATCAGAAAAAGTTCGTTTTTCATCATGACCCCACCGGGATTCGAACCCGGGATCTCTTGGGTGGCGGTCTGGTAACAATTACGCCACGGAGGTCGTCGAAGAGTCGAGTTATTAGAAGTAAGCATACTTTATTAACTTATCAAGACCATAAAGGAAACTTTAATGTTCACTTTGATGTAATATTTAACCCTTTTTTGTGGTAGAGGAGTCAAACGAGCAGACAAGTCATCTGTTTTATTGTAAAGCAATCACCGCTGCCAATTAATATATAAATATTCTTGGACGAATCACACAACGCCATCTAGTCCCAAACTAAGCAACTAAACTTGTACTATAGGTACTCGATTGCTGATAAATGTACTCATTTTGCTGTAAATGAATAAATTATACATAGAATACATCCAGACCAAGGCAAATAGACATGCTCATGCACACAAATGTTTGCCATGTGCAGGATACGAACCCGCGGCCCTTGGGATAAAGTGATCATTGCTAGCCACTCGACCACCGGACCTGTCACCCAAACTAGTCCTTCGGACTCGCAGATGCGTTTCCGACCTAAAACACACTATACTGTCTTTTTTATTTTCGGCACAATATTCTTTTTCTAATAAAATTGATCCAATCTAGCAAAATTATTTTTTACCAAAAAAACACAGAATTTTTTAACCTGTCTGCGAGAAAAAAAAACAATATACTTAGAGAAAAAATATTCCCTAAGAAAATTCCGTTTAAGAAAAACCCCTTTTATACACATTTCCTAATTCACTATAGCAAAGTAATCCGGGGCCTAGGTAAACAATTACCTGACAGCAATGACTCGATTTAAAAAACGGGGAAACCGACTCAAATAAAGCGTAAATCTAAGCAGACTTAGAATTAAATTTACTGTAATATAAACCTTAACACAAAGACATAAGAATGATAATAATAAGCTCCAATGAAGAGCAACAGGCTACCCACACAAAGGTTTTCACTCACACATTATAAACACTTCACTCACACATGAATTCTTTGAGTGTGTACATTTTGTAAGAAAGCCATCTAAACTTGTACCACGAGAAAATGTTTTACAAAAAATTGTCTTACTTTTACATCAATTTACTGTCCATTGCTGTTAATAATCGATTATTACATTTACAGTCTTTAATGTGAAAAGCAATGTACGTCAAACAATCGAAATTGACATTGGGTATATGTACAGGTGGATTTTTTTATCTAATAAAAAATATGGAAGGTTGTTTTTTCTAATATATTTAATAGTAAGCAACGTTTATGCAGTTTAAGTTTTTTTATTTTATTTGTATAATAGTTCTAGGCCTCCATGCGTTCTCTTCTCACCGACGACGTCATCTTGCAACTCACAACGAATATATTTAGAAAGTTATTACCACTCGACCGGGAAAGTACCCTCTCACATATCTGGAAGCCCAACAACTATCATTTTTCTCCCTGTCACCAGAGCACAGGTTCGATCCGCGGACGCGTGACAAACATTTATGTGAAGTTGGTTGTACCTAGGAAACATCGCTATCCTAAGAAATCAGTGCTTTAATTGTAACTCTGAAACGGATCGACCCTCGTTTTTATTTTTTAATTATTATTTTTTTACTTTTACATTCATGGGTTTTTTTTTCATGTTAATTAATGCAACATAATTAAACATATTAATGATTTTAAATTACATTGTCTATTATCTAGTCGGTTAGTGACTGTAACCACTTTCTATCAGGGGCCCGATTCTATTAACACAAATGGACTTAAACAATAAGTTAAACTATGGTCCATACACAGTATCTGTGTTCAAATCTGTGTTCTGTGGGTCCATAACAAATGTCAAAAACTATTCCACTGATACACTATCGGGATTCTTTTGAGACACGTTTGAGACACCATTGAGAGTCCATTGGTGCATTTGTGTTAGTAGAATCGGGTCCCAGGTCTTCTTGCCTGTTTGCCTGTCTTATAACATAAAAAACAAACATTCTCAATTATTTATTTTTACATTGTGATTCATTTTAATTAACTAAACCTTGAAGTTGAGCTGTGGGGATTGAAAATGTAATTGAACTAAATCATTTCAGTCTTTTCGTTTCAGATTAATGTCGATATGGTTTTCTTAATTAAAAGTATTTTTTTAATAAAATATATTCGTTTTTATAAAATAAATATCAAAATAACATTATATTTTCTTTCAGCCTATCATCATCCATTGTTGGGCCTCTAAAAAATAAAAACCAACCATTAACTAATACCTTTTTTATCACTGTAAGGGAAATTAAATGAAGTGCGAGAATGACAAAACAATATTTAATTTAAACCTTGGCTCATCTTAGTTTGTAAAAGTGGTATCACAACAGAAAGTGTTATCGCTCTTTTAATATAATGATTTCATTTCAATATTAAACTTTATTTTATTCAACACAGCAAAACATAAACATATTACGCTTACAACAAAGTTAAATAAGTTATGTTTAATTATGTCCGAACTGTGAACACCGAAATAGCAGCGGTATTCCCTAACACCAACATCATAACTTCAGACGCCTTCTATTAAAACGTACACTTCAATTAACTCCTAATATATAATAAGGAACAATCAGTAGGGAAATATTTAACACACAAGACTATTCTGGTCTCAAATTGAAGCAATTATGTTAACACTAGCTTCTGCTCGCGGCTTCGCCCGCGTGGCCTACTAAAAATTAGCATATTTTTCTTCAGAAACAAATTCCGGTCCGGTCCAGTTCGGTCCGGTCCGGCACGGTCCTTATAAGGACACATGCCAAATTTGGAATCTCTAGACCCAGCGGGTTGGGCTGTGCGTTGATATATAGTTAAGTCAGTCAACAAACAAACAAACTCACTTTCTCATTTATAATATTAGTAAGGAGTAAGGATAAGGATAATATATTAATTTTTTTATATTCGTCCAAATTTTTATGATAGCTTTTGATTTTCCATTACATGGGATACCAGGGGAGATACCCCTTTGTAACCCGTATCGCTAATGGTACCTTTCGGGAAAAATGGAACTGTAGAGTGGTACCTTTGAGTTAGAAAATCTGCTATGCGTTGTCTACTCTGTCTGGACTCTACTGTCGAGGCAATCTCAGGAAATAGGGCTTCAAAGGAAAATCATCCGACATTCGATGTGACGTGTGCAACACGGGTGCGCCGCAGACAATGAGCCATCTATTATTTAGTCTGTGCTGTCAACATACAAAATCTGTTAAGATACAGATTTGTGGAAGGCTACAGACAATGGCATCTTACTGGCTGAACATCTTGCCAGTAGGTAGTGTGTGAGAAATTGATTTGAGTCGACATGAAAACGGACCGTGTAATAGTAAGTTACTTAATATTCATACACTGTGCCACAATTCTCACTCATTTCATGCGTCACTCGTTCCGAAGGGATGGATTATTAGGATTAAGTATGTGTTTCCATGACCATGAACTCAGGCTAACCCCAGCTTACTCTTAGATACTTAGGAGGTATTTTTCATTAGAAATGGTTGCTAGTTAATCAGTTTCCAGAAATGTGTCAGTTGAGTGCCCAAAAATTAATAACTTTTTTGTAAAGTTGGGTTTTTTCGATCAGAAATATATAAAAAAACACAAAAAGCGTAACCATAAAACGAAGTTCCGAAAATACAGACTGACGTTTCGTTGAATTACCAGTTTTGAACCTTATTCTAACTAGTAATGTCTTTTTTGACGGGACTACGTGTTTCGTTGTTTCGGATGGACACTTTCATGGTTGCCCCGAAGATTTTAATATGAACGCCTACAAACCTTTATGAACAAAAAAGTTCTTCTTTTCGAATCAATAACTACTCACAATTTATATTAGGTTTGACAAGTACCTGGCAACGGCAACACCCTTGTCGGAGGAAGAAGGTCCTCCCGAGTACACTCATTTAGGCACATTGGGCAAGCTATTAAGTGTGCCATATCTTGGACTGGGGCTCCACAGTTGATGTGGGATGGATCAATGAAGCCCCACTTGGCCAGGTTATCCCGACAACGGCCAACCTGGGTCCGAAGTCTATTAAGCGACTTCCAAATTGGCCATTGTAGGTCATGGCCAGGAGCTAGGTGTTCAGCAACTGTAATGTACTCGGGAGGAGCAACGGCCCGTCAAAGGTCGCACCTCGCCTTAGGTGGGTCATCCGATCCTATGGACGTTGTGCTCCGCAAAAAACTCTTCCGGCTTTTTAATTGGGCTGGAGGTGTATGGAGCCCATACAAAGAGTGACAAGAATTGCGCTCTTGTTTATCTTTCTCCACTCGGCAAGCGATCGAAGCGATAACTGGAGGGGCTATTCCCGGGAGCGGGAATTGTTTTGTTAAGGGCGTCGGTTTTAAGCAACCTGTGATGATGCGGCAAGTATCATTAAGGACGACATCAACCTCCTTAGCATGTGATGAACGATGCCAGACTGGACCAGCGAATTCACCTGCCGAGAACGACAGTGCCAGGCCAGTGGTACCCAGGACGGAGGGTGATGCTCCCCAGGTTGTAGATGTGAGGCGACGAAGGAGATTGTTACGAAACCCTACTTTTTGCTTTGTTTTATAGCAATGCGACCGGAACGTTAACGCTCTATCGAGAGTTATGCTGAGGTATTTTGGGGTTGGACAGTGCTCGATACGAGTGCCTTGCCAGCAGATGATCAAGGTTCGATTGGACTGTTGGTTTCGAAGATGGAAAGCACATGCATGACTGGACCTTAGAGGGGTTAGGATGAAGCGCATTTTCAGCGTAAAAGGCCGTAAGTTCGTCAAGTGCAGCTGTCAGTATCTCTTCCGCTTCCTCAAAACTTTTAGTTTGAGCAATTAACGCAAGATCGTCCGCATAAAGAAAACGCTCGGTTTTACTTAGGCTAGGCTGGTCATTAGTGTAGAGTTAAAAAGTGCGGGAGCCAGGACACTGCCCTGGGGTAAACGATTTTTTAGAGAGCGCCACCTACTTTTATCTTGATTAAGACGGACCTGTACCCTCCGGTTGTGTTCCGGTTGAAAACCGGGATCGTGGGTCAATTTACTAACTTTGAGCAGAAGTTTTTTAATGTTCACATTGTCGTAGGCAGCCGATAGGTCCACAAACACAGCACCAGAAATCAGTTTCTTCTCGAAACCGTTCTCAATCACTTGGGTCAGTTTTAAAGTTTGATTTGTGCACGACTTCCCTGGTCTGAAGCCAGCCTGTTCTGGGATGAGAAGGGGATCGAGGATGGGTGTGAGACGGTTCAATAGAAGTCTCTCGAAAAGCTTAAAGCTAGGGAGATTGGGCGGTAGCTCTTTGGGTCTTTGGGGCACTTACCTGGTTTGAGTATAGCGATGACTTTAGCTTGCCGCCAGAGCTTGCGTATTTTGAGATTCATGAGACAAGAGTTAAACATGACAAGACACAGCTACTGGCCCGAGGTAGGTATTAAAAAAAGTGTTAGCCACCCGATAGAGTGATAGTGATAGTTTAGAATAGTATTTATAAATATCGTCTAAAATCTGGAATACAAAATTTTTGCGCCGATGCCTGGGTTTTTTTTAATCACCTCTTTTGTTCAATCGCATAATATGATCTTTAGTATAACCACTTTAAAGGAACAGGTCAATTTAACATTCAGAGACAATTATATAAATATTTGCCTGGTGGCTCAGGCTGTCCAAAGATTTAGGTAAACAAATTGTTAAAATTAATCGAAAAATTTGGAAGAATATTTGCGAGATCTAGTTTTGAGAATCTAATATTTACTTCAAATTTCATTTAATCTGCCACTCTTAACACTAAAACACTCAAACTCGGTACAGGAAAAAATATTTTTATAATGATACAATGATTACGAAATAGGGCTGCTGCAGCATTTCATAATGGGGTAATAAGTCATAATTAAACTCAACCTGAAAAAGACTGAAGAAGATTCCCTATTATATCATACCTAACACGATTTACTATAGCTGGCCCACCCACCCTGGGTGAGTCAGCACTAACTTTTACGATCCACTTATTGCCCATAAAGCGATTTACGTATGATCTCTGCTAAGAGTGGAGGTGGGCTCGTAAACCTTCGTAGGTTGGGCGTCCACACACGCACCACTATTGAGCTAGCCTCTAAGTAAGTTCGAAACTTGTAATGTGTTATGGGATACTAACTCAACGATTCGATAACGAATAAAATTTCTTTGATGAAAACTTACAAATGTGATAGAATTTTTAAGAGTGGTAGGGCACAGCGGATTATCCGCTCAAATCGGGGCAGCCCGTTTGGGGAAGGACCTCCACCTTACAGACTGAAGATCTTAACCAAATAGCGATGGTCTTGCTCGGCTATGTTGTGTTGCTACGGTGAGTAAGGTCTCCAGGGCTCCACTTGATTTGGGTTGGCAACGCGTGAGTGATAGCCCCGGTTTTTCAAGCGTCTATAGATTACGGTGATGCTTACCATCAGGCGGTAACTTAAAAAAAGTAATCAGTTTTGTATGGATGCACGTTTTTTTTTAGGTATGCGAGTTTCCTTAACCTATCTACTAACAACTACTTTGTAATATTAATATTCAATAATCTAAACTGAAAAACTGAAGAAGTAAACTTTGTGAGGTTGTAGATAATCTCTAGATCTACTGAACCGATTTTGAACATAATTTTACCAAAAGAAAGCCGTTATTTGTGACTATCATAGGCTGTATATTAACTCTGAAAATTCGTCTTGGTCACGACGGGCGAAGTGGGTAACAGCTATACATATAAAACGCATTGTCATGAATGAATGACCGACTGACTGACAGTGGAGACCTGAAACTTGGAGGCTGTGTTCTTTGTATACATAGGAATCCAATCCAATAAGAAAGGATTTTCACATTTGCCACGAGAGAACGGAATACACGCAAAAGAAATTGCGGTTTCGCTAGTATTCGACGGTCCCTACGTACAAAGCGACATGTCTAAAACCGAGGTTTTCAGGAGAGCGTTTTTAAGTTTCAAATTAGTTTTTGAAACAATTCCATCTACAATTATAATCATATCTTTTCTATAATGTGTTACTGGTCATATAAAGTATAAAATAGTGTTTTTATTTTTTTTCATTTTCTTGGTAAAACTGCTAGATGACTGTTTCTACGCTGTCATTAAAAAATTAATTACGTCAGATAAATCTGAGATACCTGCTTATACGTCAAAAAGAGCAAAATAATGCGGCCGATAAATCTGAGACACCTGCTTATACGTCAAAAAGAGCAAAATAATGCGGCCGATAAATCTGAGACACCTGCTTATACGTCAAAAAGAGCATAATAATGCGGCCGATAAATCTGAGACACCTGCTTATACGTCAAAAAGAGCAAAATAATGCGGCCGATAAATCTGAGATACCTGCTTATACGTCAAAAAGAGCAATGCGGCCGGTTATGGTCCCGGTTACAGTCATGGTATGTACGATTCAATTGCCAGAGTCCCTAAAGCGACTAAACATAGACACACATACATCTTATTGGAGAATCTCTCGCAAAACGGCGTGTCCCATACATGTCTTTTTGTACAGCAGCGTTGCCAATAAAAAAGGTCATGTATGAGATATTCGTATTTACGACACCAATTCTTTGTAATTAGAATACTTGTTCCCATCACGTCATGTATGACTCGTAAACCAGACTATATTTGTGAAAAAAAATTACATGGATATGTTCGTACATTATGGTCAATTTAAATCTAAAGCTAAATAAAATGCATTTTTAACATGACTCTTTATACGTAGGGACCGTCGATTTAATCAAATACAATATAAATAAGTGCTTTACCCGCAAACGTTATTTCAACTTTCCATAACTTACAATACATCAAAAGAATCACTAACAAGTACAAGAATAGGTTCAATGAGTGTATGTAACCGAGACTGAGTAATGTAACTGAATATATTTGAAGATATAAATAAGAAAATGATACGAACTAAGAAAAGAATAAAATGTTAAGCCACGTTTTCGGGAACAAGACATTATTATTCACATAATGTGTTTTATTTTTGAACTATCTTTTGCCCGCGGCTTCGCTCGCGTTAATTTTATGATTTATAGATCTCGTTTGACAACAATACAACCCATCTTATATTATTTTGACATTGGAAATGTCTTTTCGTTCGCTTCAGTATAGGCTTCGATTTCACGAAAAAGTGCGATCCCCTTATATCTCGGAGAGTTGTGAAGATATGATATTCATAAAAGGCTCAAAAGACGCGTATTCACGAGAGCTGTAAGGTGCAAAAAGAATTATTTGAGAAAGTCAAAAACGAAAAAAGTTATAGCCGAAATTGTGAAAATAAAAATCATTTCTTTCCGAATTTTTGATTTTGGCGCTCGATATTTTGGAAACGAAGAATGATTTCAAAAATTTGAGAAAAACTCGTCTGGACAATTTAGTCAGCTATAATTTGAGCATAAAACAAAGATGATCGGGTTAAGGGTTGGCCCTGTAGCTTAACCTTTTTGAACAAAGTCAAAAACATTTAGTTTTATTTTGTAACCTTTTCCTTATCCCGACTTTATCGTCGCTCATCATCATCATCATATCAACTCATAATCATCCCATTGCTGGGTTACGGGTCTCCCTTCAGTCAAAGGTGATTAGAGCGTACTCTGCCACGCTGCTCCAATGAGGATTGGCAGAGGCCGGTGTTTTCAAACCGCCCTAAGGCCACCGACTTGGCCTAACGACTGTCATCCATCGATAACAGTCGGGACCGATGGCTTAACCTTTTATAGGGCATAAGCATCTAGGGTAGATAAAAAAAACTATGTTTTTAGATTGACTTTTTTGTTTTTCAAAAAATAAAAATAAAAACACGGTGGTAAAAATATTCCCTCTGCCCGTGTGGCTTGAGGTTCTGAGGTCTGCTGAGTACCATATATATTGGGTAAAATTTCAAATCTTGCTGCCCGCCTAGAACGATCGCGTTGGGATGGGACGATGGAAGACGGAGGGCTAGATGAAAAATCAACAGATGAACTGCTAGGTTCGACTTTTGAGAGGTATTATGCTGCTAGGTGGATCAGGTGTCGGTGCCATAGGCCCGTCATTAGGCTCGTCACAGTTTTTTAGGATCGTTCAATACAGTACGTATTGTACGAACCTCGTCTTCAACAGATTCAAAACCATCATCAGATACATCGGGAAGACAAAATATGTCTTCCAATTCGTTGACTATTTGTAAATCTATATACATATAATAAAACAGTAGACCCCGATGTCTGAACATAATTTGGCAAAAATGGAGAGGGAACAGTTAGAGGAAGGTAATAAAAGCAAAAAAAAATTATTTTAATTTTATTGTCTGTCTGTCTCTCTGTTTGAACGCGCACATCTTCTAAATTACTGAATGGATTTTGATGCTGTTTACACAGGAAGATAGAGTTCGGCTTAAAGCAGAATATAGGCTTTGTCGCATTTAAATAGAATATCAGGAAAATAAGTTATGGTCATTTAAAGGTCTCTACCCTGTCTATGTAAGAAGAAAAATATTTCTCGCACTTACAAACTGCTTTTGGTCACACACCTTTGTTAAAACAGTTATGGAGCTGATCTGATGATGGAGCTGGAAGATAGTCATGGGTACTAAGTAATTAAACGACATAACCACATCGAGTTTGGGCTCGTTTGATCCGTCTTTATGAGCACTTTGGTGCCAGGTGGTTACCAGGATCTGATGATGGAGCTGGAAGGAGGCCATAGGAACCTAGTAATTAAACGACATAACCCTATCGCGTTTGGGCTCGTTTGATCCGTTTTGTCTCACACATATTTCGCAATACCCTAATACCGTATTTCGCAATAACTCGCATACATATTTCGCAATACCTATCATACATATTTCACAATACCTCTCATTTTCGCAATTGCTCTCTTGTACATATTTCGCTCTCATACATATTTCGCAATACCATTCATACATATTTCGCAATTCCCTCACACATGTTTCGCAATACCTCTCATACAAATCTAAAATACAAATGAAATGAATAGGGATTAGAATGAAATAGGAACGAAAATATAAAAAACTTTAAATAAAACTTAAATTTAACATTTTAAAAAACCCCGACTCAAAACCGCTAAAATGTAAATAAATAATAATTATGTACGGGCTATTCGACCTTTTAATTTTATGATATAATATTTATTTTAGTTAATAGTAGTTAGTCATGATACTTCCAAAGCGTCATCAGCGTTTTGAGTCGGGGGTTTTTTAAATTTTAAATTTAAGTTTTTTTACACAATTGCATAGATGCCTCAGATGTGGGCTCTAACAAAACATTTTGAATCCAACCGACATCCAAGACATTTATCCAAAATTCATGTATAAATAATTTTCGTTCATCTCTACTCCGGACACAATCCATTAACAAATGTTGTACATCTTCAGTTTTGTCACAGTATATAGATTTAGCCGAATCTATTTTTTAACCCCCGACGCAAAAAGAGGGGTGTTGTAAGTTTGACGTGTGTATTTGTGTATTTGTGTATCTGTCTGTGGCATCGTAGCAACCAAACGGATGGTCCGATTTTGATGCAGTTTTTTAATTAAAAAGGCAAATTTTGCCGATGGATAGTGCCCAGATCGAATTCTTAGAGGTAATTTAATGTAATTCTTGTTGAGTTTGCATTGACCAAACCACGGCACACGAAGAGGCTCATTTTGGATAGTTTTATACCACATGCCTTTTTAACCCCCGACGCAAAAAGAGGGGTGTTATAAGTTTGACGTGTGTATCTGTGTATCTGCCTGTGGCATCGTAGCAACCAAACGGTTGGTCCGATTTTGATGTAGTTTTTTTTGTTTGAAAGGTGACCTGTGCGGGAGTGTTCTTAGCTATGATTCATGAAAATCTGTTCAGCCACTTGAAGATCACCAGCTCTTTCCTATTCTTGATGAAGGGAAATGAACAACTTCCACTGGTTAGAACGATTTGAAATTTGGTATACTGTAACTGTCATGATATTGCAAGAATATGGTAAACTTGATCTGATGCTGCAGCATCATCTGGAACCTGCAGTACACTCAACTCCTCGTCAAATTACAGCAGATGTATTGTGTGTTTGGGCTCATTGGAATGGTCTCATTGAATAGTTCATTTATAGGTATAATTCACTAGCTGGATTCGCGGCTTCGCTCGTCATACATGTTTATTGCTATCGCGCTATATTTTTTTCGTGTTTGACGTGTGTATCTGTGTACTTTGGTGCTAGATGGTAACCAGGGTCTGATGATGGAGCTGGAAGGTGGCCATAGGAACTCAGTAATTAAACGACATAACACTATCGAGTTCTCATACATATTTCGCAATACCATTTATACATACTTCACAATACCTCTCATACATAATTCGCACTTCCCTAATACATAGTTCGCAATACCTCTCGTACCTATTTCGCTCTCATACATATTTCGCTATACCTCTCATACATATTTTGCAGTACCTCTCACACATATATCGCAATACCCTCATACATATTCCGCAATAACTCTCATACATATTTCGCAATACACTCATTCATATTTCGCAATACCTCTCATACATATCTAAAATACAAATGAAACGGATAGAGATTAGAATAAAATAGGAACGAAACTATAAAAAACGTCAAATAAAACTTAAATTTTAAAAACCCCCGACTCGAAACCTCTAAAAAGTAAATAAATAATAATTATGTACCCCCTCCCCTATTCGACCTTTTAATTTTATGATATAATATTTATATTAGTTAATAGTAGTTAGTCATAATACTTCCAAAGCGTCATCACGTCGGGGGACCGCTAAGTTATTAAACTTGTAACTGTCACAGATAAAAAAAATATTATGACGTCCGTTCTTAACTCCTAGATAAAAAATGTTAATATGAAATCCACAATTTGTTGCCATAGGAATATTTTCGATCACTAGTTTCGTTTTAAAAAAAAAAAAAATGGTGGGAAATATATTCCCGCTGCCTTATAAAGAAAGGGTCGTGCCCACGGGTCGTGCCCTCCGAAGCACGGAGCAGCTCAAGATAACAAAACCCATCCAAACGCTGGCTAGGGTCGATGTCGCTTAACTTGCGTGTTCATATTAGAGTGCGACACACCACACGGCGACGCCATCGAGCTTCTCCGACGCCATCGAGCTCCTCGTCGCTCAGCGACTATATTTTTTTCGAATTCCGTAGATTCATTTCCAATGTGCACGATAGTCGTGTGAGGCACGAAATCTGTGAATTTTTTCCATTGTCCTATTTATTTCCACAAGTGTATTTTTTTGTAAAATAAGAAATATTTATTCAGTATCTTATTTATTCGTAATTGCACAATGTCATGTAGTTACATGACGACGATGAAGTCCCGACACGGGCAAGGACACAAGTGTATCCTATCCTACTAATATTATAAAGGCGAAAGTTTGTGAGAATGGATGTATGTTTGTTGCTCTTTCACGCAAAAACTACTAAACGAATTTTGATGAAATTTGGTACACGGGTAGACTATAACCTGGAATAACACATAGGGTACTTTTTATCCCGAAATTCCCTCGGGAACGGGAATAATAGGACTGCACGTGTATTATCGCGGGCGCTCAACCTAGAAAGCTGAAATTTTGCAGAGGTTTCCTTTATGATGTTGACAAGGATAAAGATGGGGTTTTATAGAATTCTCACGGAAAAGGAAGTAATAGGAAAGCAAAATGACCACCGGTAAAAGAAATGGCGAAAGAAAACCGGTTACGGCCTTTTCTTCCTTTTTTTTTGTTTTTTTTCTCTTTTTTCTTTTTTTTCCAATAACTAACAAAAAAGAAATATACAAGTAGGAGAAGCTTTCTAGGTTGAGCACCTGCGATAATACACTTACAGTCCTATTACTCCCTTTTCCGTGGGAATTCTATAAAACCCCATCTTTGTCCTTGACAACATCATATAGGGAACCTCTATACAAAATTCCAGCTTTCTAGGTTGAGCGCCTGCGATAATGCACTTACAGTCCTATTACTCCCTTTCCCTTGGGAATCCTATAAAAGCCCATCTTTGTCCTTGACAATATCATAAAGGAAACCTCTATTTAAAATTTCAGCTTTCCAGGTTGAGCGCCTGCGATAATACACTTACAGTCCTATTACTCCCTTTCCCGTGAGAATTCTATAAAACCCCATCATTATCCTTGTCAACATCATAAAGGGAACCTCTATGCAAAATTTCAGCTTTCTAGGTTGAGCGCCTGCGATAATACACGTTGTTACGTTGCTGGGATAGCCACCAACGTAACGTAAGCAAGGATAGGGTAGAGAGTGAGATGAAGAAAAGCACGAGAATCAAATAATAAATTATTTATTAAAATTTAGACTCAGGGCGTGAGCTATGAGAAATCGCTTGCAAGCTCCTTGGGACACTTAGCTTGGGGCTTCTTCGGTTGCGCAGACGACGGGGTGTAGATTTCGGGAAGGGTAGGGCTTCCCGAGGTAGACCGGCGCAGCAGCTCGGCAGCAGTCGCCAATGCAGCGTAGAGATGCGCGGGGTAGGTAAATAAAAAATAAAAAAAAGGTATGCAGCCTCCCGAAGGTGACACAAAGTGGAGCTCTGGTGTCTCGCAGATGTCCCGTGGGAGCAGAGAAGATATCCCGTAAGGATAGCGTAGCTGTAGCGTAGCGGTAGCGTGGAAGTAGCGTAGGAGTAGCGTAGGAGTAGCGTAGGGGTAGCGTAGAAGTCCTGGAATTGCAGAGTACGACGGTTTTAGGTCCCGTCTTCCAGGCACTCTGTGAGCCACTCCAACAATCCTGACGCTGGCTGGACGCGAACAAACTAAACGTCCAGGCCACCAATTGTTATAGGGGCTTCACAGAGTTACATAGAAGATAAGCTCGGTTACGTACGTTTGAAGAACATACGCAACCTCAACACAAAGAAATATAGATATTTATTATTTATTTATTATTATTATAGAAATTAGAGATTCTACAAAACACGGATTATAGCAATTGAGAAACCTATTAGAAATTACTTAGCGCAACTCACCTGTTTCGGACACTGATATTACTACGCGATTAAGAATATAATGCAACTACGTCTCGAGAGCTTGATCACTATATAAGGAGTTGACTGGACAGTCTGGAGATCGGATGCAGAATGTCAAGCGCAGCTTATCCACCTCATTGACTCCTATGATCCGTTGCAGCCGTTAACGGAATTCTCGAATCTACCAGAAACTTCTAATCCTTTGTCTCCAAGCGGACATGACGCACGTTCGTCGGTCCTCACCAATGATATCTCTACTGTGTTAACTGGCCTAAGAATGCCCCACCCCAATTAACGGACGATAATTGACCAATTATTATGAACCTTATTACCTAGAGATAAGGTCTTACAAAATCAATGTCTTTATTTGAAAACATTAAAACGTTGCCAAACAATTGATAAGCTATGTTACTTCTAATGCCGCAGGTAATACGGTCGGGTTTTCCATCTAACCACTCCATAGGTAGAATATCAATATTAAATATAAAAGTTTATAGGAGATTACGTGTGATGTGACTATAATTCACAACGTAACAACGTGCAGTCCTATTAAATAAATAAGATACTGAATAAATATTTTTCATTTTACAAAAAAATACACTTGTGGAAATAAATAGGACAATGGAAAAAATAATATACGACATTATAATACAAAATTGACATAATAAAAATATAAGGTACATAATTTCATGGTCTTTTTAGGGTTCCGTAGTAAACTACAAGGAACCCTTATAGTTTCGCCATGTCCGTCTGTCGGTCTGTCCGTCTGTCCGTCCGCGGTCTAGCTAGTCTAGAAAGCTGTAATTTGGTATGTATACTCATATTAACAATACTAACAGAGTGGTAGAATAAAATTTTTGAAACATATTTTTTTTTGGTGCCTCCCCAGGTAAAGTTGGGAATGAAAATTTTTTTTTCGCGCCGACCCCATGTTGTGGGATATCGTTAAATAGGTCTCTTAATAAAAACATTGAGGGTGTGGAAAGATCATTTACCGATGCAATGATCCGTTTGCGAATTATTTACATTTAACGTGTCAATTTTCGTTTTGCTTCTATCTCCGAAAGTCTTGCGTTTAGAAATTTAAAAAAAAACATGGTAGTAGTCCATATAGTGAACCTACAAGGAAAACTATAATGGTTAAGTAGGCACTACTAGTTACCGAGTAATAGCCGACGAACTTAAAAATAAATTTCCTTGACGAAAACGTACAAATGTTATAGAATAAGGTATTGTACTCATCTGCAAGCAAGAAATGCGTAGCCAATACGGAACCCTACATTGTGCGTGGCCCGACACGTGCTTGCCCGGTTTTTATTTATTATTTAAATATTTAATTTTCATTCATTACGAAAAGTGTCATCACAATGGTCACACGTATATATATTTTTTTTTTAATGATTGGTTCCACTACTCAGTCAAGTCCTCCTATATACGAATATTCGATTCATCAAGTCGTGAGTACAATAATTTAAGTTGCAATATATTGTGTAATAACGATTCACCGCGATTTACGTGCGCTATGCAGTTATCCGGCATTTTGACTTTTTTCTAAAGAAGAACATCATCTAAAGAAGGTCATCTGTAACCCAGACCCG
The DNA here is from genome assembly GCA_905163395.2 of Endotricha flammealis. Taxonomy (NCBI): domain Eukaryota; kingdom Metazoa; phylum Arthropoda; class Insecta; order Lepidoptera; family Pyralidae; genus Endotricha; species Endotricha flammealis. The sequence continues at coordinate 9,657,983 of LR990871.1, forward strand.
ACAGAAACAAGACATATCTAATTTTTTTGTTATATTTTAAATAGTCGAATAAAATATTTATTATATTCGAAATCAATGGCTAACACCAAAATATTGCCTTATGTATTTGTTCAGGATTTTCACAAAAACTACAAAATGCCTATTTATCGTCAAAATTCTTGTATGTTTATTTATTTATTCTCATTCATTGCACATGTACAGCTTAAAAATAATTAATACATGAACCCTGAATAGGGTATTGCAACGTCCCCTCATTGTTACATTACAGATATAATAACTTACATATCTATTTTAATTATAATATAAAATATATTTAGATTGAATGATGCAACAGTGATTATAATTTAGTGTCAGCTTGCATAGATGCCTTAAAACCGAGTACCATGAACGCGCGGCGGCCGGTGACCTTCCGGCGCGCGTGCAAGCAAAACTGCTGACGCGCAAATGTCGTTTTCCATATAATATCTAACAAAAGTCTGCGCGTCCGCTTGAACATACAAACTATTTATCCTTACTAATATTATAAATGAGAAAGTGAGTTTGTTTGTTTGTTTGTTATTCCTTCACGGCTTTACTAAGCAGCCGATCATTATGAAAATTTGCATACATATTGTTAGGGGTACAGAGCCCAACATAGGCTACTTTTTATCCCGTGAAAGTATGTCGTTCCAATGGGAAAATAATTTATTACTATAGAGGGCGCTGTATCGGCCAACAGAGACCTATGTCATAAAATTAACGCGTGCGAAGCCGCGGGCAAAAGCTAGTTATTAAAATCGAATATGTCGATTTTTATGAATCCTAAGTTCGTTGTTGGTTGTTGTAGTAGAAGATAAAAATTACAATCCAGCTAGATCTTCAAGTTCACCTAGATAGATACATCCCATTATAGTAAAGGAGCCGATGATGCTAAATTTGTAGTCAGTCGAGCGCTCTGGTAACCTATATAGGTTCAAACTACAAAATTAGCGACTGACTATAAATTAGGTATATACCTAAATTTTTTTTAAAGGTGAAGTAGAGCAAAAGAAATATATTTAGGTCAGTTGGGGTAAGGCCGCTACCAAGGCAAGACTACAAGTGCCTGATAACTCGAGAAGTACACCTTCCTATTCTATTTTGAATATACTAGTTATAAAGCGAACACGGTTAATATCTCCATTTAAAACACAGAAGTCGCTACTGCCACAAATATGACCACCACATCGAAAATAAAAACGGACATTTGAAAAATTAGGAATGCTAGGTGTAAGAAAGATTTATTTTTGTATTTTTTGTGAAAAAGAACGTTCCTATCGAGTTGTCACGGACACAAGTAGCATCATAAAGATATGGGCTTTAAAATAACGTAACTCGTAAAACGTAAAATAAAGAGGTTTCTGTAATATTTTACTTTGAAAAAACATAACCCGACAAACATAAAAGATCAAGTGGGGTAAAACTACCAGTGAGCCGTACGGAGTAAGTATAAAACATGCTAAATTTGCTGTATATCAGGAGTAATAAACATTTTTCGAATGAATACTACTGAGAAGTGTTGTACACAATTGTTATAATATGGCGGGTTAGTATAATGTAGGAATCAGAAGGAAATAATAACAAAATAGGTTCAATTTAGTATTTATTACTGTATCTGTAACTAGTGCACGTTGACAATCGATCACAGAATGAATGTTCGTCTACATTCGCGCCCCTTTTAAAGGCATGTTTTTTTACATCTACCCTACTTAATTGTATATTCCGAAAAAAAAGTTAAATAATAGCTACTTTGATTAACAATGCATTTTAAATATACATTTTACATTTTACAAAATAACCGATTAGATTTCACTATTTATACACAATTTAATAACAATAATCTATATGTAAATAAATTGAGGTAATTTAATATAAATAATAAGTAGTTCTATTGACTTCCTTAGAATACATTTGAAAATAATAATTGTAAGCATCAAAATAAAAGGAAATCTAACATTCGGCCTTTCCTGACATTAAGTTTGTCCTCAAACTTAAAATAAAAGTTCATACATGACACTTAACGAAAAACATTTCCATTTGAACAAAATATCGATGGATCTGTCGACATCAAATGTTTCGTTCAATTTTCTTTCACGTCATTATATCTAGATCTTTATATAATTATTCGTTTATCTATCATAATCAAATACATATTTATACATCATATAGTGTCAAAATCAAATATTTTATAATTTTATCATAAATGGCCACTTAGGCATGCTGAAAATATCGATGGATCTGTCAACATCAGATATGATGAGTTCCAAACTTAAACACAGTACTGATGGTTCTATCAACATCAAGTAAAATGCATTTTCTCAAAATCAAGTACTGATGGTTCTGTCAACATCAAGTACAAAATCTATTCTAAAAGTACCGATGGTTCTGTCAACATCAAGTACAAAGTCTATTCTAAAAGTACCGATGGTTCTGTCAACATCAAGTACAAAATCTATTCTAAAAGTACCGATGGTTCTGTCAACATCAAGTACAAAATCCATTCTAAAAGTACCGATGGTTCTTTCAACATCAAGTACGATCTACCTACTTAAACAAAATACTGATGGTTCTATCAACATCAAGCATTTGTCTGTAAACTCATTCAACTATCACTACTTCATTGAATTATAATATATTAATTCATAATTAAACATCATACATACTTTATAAACATTAATCAATACAAATATAATCTCAAAACGATTCTAACAACATAAAATTTTTTCGTTATCTTAACTCATTATTTTATTACAATGAGTTGTCAATATTAACTCATCAAAAATATTAACTTTAACAATAATTAAATTAGCGAGTAACTTACATATTGCAATCTAACTTACGATAATTAATTATCGGTATCAGTATCATTACTACTATTACTACTGTTTTTATCTTTCGAGTCAACGACAGTACAAGTAGATATCCAAGGTTTAATGCGATCAGCTGCCCAGACATTACAATAATCTCTGTGTGTTATATTTGTGCCAGGTATGCTGGACACTTCATATCTATCGTTTTCAAGAACATTTGTGATTCTAAAAGGACCAGTAAATTTGGGAAGCAACTTCTTACTTTTGCCTTCATTATGTGCAAGTGGTTTTAAAATTTTTACTAAATCTCCTACGTTGTAAATTTTTGCTCTTATTTTATTTTTATCATACCTATTCTTTTGTAACATTTGATCCTTTTCGATATATTTAGTTATTTCTCCTCTTAGATCACCTATGTCATTTATTTTCCGAGTTTCGTCCAGTATCGAGTTGAAAATATTATCTCCTCTGCTTACCATTTGTATGCCAAAGAGAACTTCCGATGGAGACTTTCCTATCCCTTTATTAAGTGTGTTATTTAGACCAAACTGAAGTTTACCTAACGCTTGATCCCAGTGTTTTTCACCTATCTTATCAGTGTACGCAGTTAAAGCGTCAAGTATCGTCCTATTATACCTCTCCACTTGTCCATTAGCTCGTGGAGAGGCTACGGCATTAAGGATATGATTAATATTGGAAGTCTTAACAAACTGCTCAAATTCATTGGAAGTGAAAGATGTTCCTTGGTCCGAGATTAATCTATTGGGAAAACTAAACGTAAAAAAGATATCCTCTAGAGCTTTTATTGTAGGAGTAGACTTCAAGCTTCTCAAAGGCTTAAGTAGACAAAATTTAGTGAATCCGTCCACCATTACTAAAAGGTAAGCATTCCCTTTAGCACTCTTAACGAAAGGCCCTAGATGGTCTATATGGACAGTATCGAAAGGTTTATCTACCTTGTGTATCGGATGGAGAAGTCCCTCTTTGGGACCTGCTGGCTCTTTGCTATAAGCGCATTCTAAACACGAACGAACATATTTTTTTATAAATCGTTTCATTTTTGGAAACCAAAAATCTTTACTAATCTTATTAAATGTCTTTTCTAAACTGAAATGACCTAAGTCATCATGATTCAATTTACACAATTGAAAACGGGCTACTTTGGGAACAACCCATTTCAATTGGTCATCAACTTTACGAAACAACTTATTATTTTTAAGGACATAATTTTTCTTACACTCGGAATATTCAGTATTCTCTAAGATTTTCCTAATACGCTGAGTTTCTGTGTCTTTTAGCTGTAATGTGAGTAGCCAGTCTTCTTGGGATATTTTAAAAATACTAGGAACAGGGTTGCATTACATTTCTCATCATTCAATTCATAAGGGTTTGGATTCCGACTAAGGGCATCTACATGAGCCATTGCGTGGCCAGGTTTGTACTGTATATTTAAATCAAACTCCTGTATAGCAATCCACCACCGTGCTATTCGTGGTATTAGATCTCGTTTTGCGAATGTAGATCTCAGAGCAGCGCAGTCTGTAACTACAGTGAATGAAATACCCAAGAGATATACCCTAAACCTTTGTAAAGATGCAACTACTGCCAATGTTTCCAATTCATAGGCATGGTAGTTTTGTTCATCTAGAGTAGTCTTACGGCTAAAGTATGCTATTGGCTTAATTTTATCATGGTCTTTAGCCTTTTGTAAAAGTATTCCGGCTAGCCCATGTTTACTGGCGTCAGTGTGTAAGTATGTCTCATTTTCTGGATTATATATGCCTAAAACAGGACGTTCAATTAATGCTGTTTTTAAATTCACGAAAGCATCATCCTGTTCAGTGCCCCAACACCATGCAATGCCTTTTCGAGTCAAATCAGTCAATGGTCTAGCGATCCCCGCAAAGTTATATATAAATTTTCTGAAATAGCTGGCTAATCCGATAAATTGCCTGATTTCATGTACATTGCGTGGTGTTGGAAACTGTTCTACAGAAGAGATTTTAGCTTTTCCAGGTCTAATCCCGTGCTCACCTATCTCGTAACCAAGGTATTCTAACTCTTCTTGAAAGAAGTTGCATTTTTGTATATTCAGAGTAAGCTTAGCATTTCGTAATAATTTAAAGGAATTTTCTAATCGTTCAAGTTCTTCTTCAAAATCTTTCCCGGGTATTAGTATATCGTCCATATAGGCCAGCGCGGAATCAAACCTAGAGTTTCCTAACGCTTGGTTGATGGTTCGTTGGAATACTGCTGGAGAATTAACAAGTCCAAAGGGCATTTTTTTGAATTGATATAGCCCGTCTGGGGTAATGAAAGCGGTGAGGTGTTTACAGTCATTACTGATTGGAATTTGGTAATATCCGCTGACAAGATCTAAACTAGTGTAATATTTATTTCCATTAAGCATATCTAACTGATCATCTATTCTCGGCATAGGGAAATGATCTTTCTTAGTCTTACGGTTCAATGCTCTGAAATCTACACACAATCGGTAGCCCCCGGTCTTTTTCCGTACAAGAATTATGGGACTTGCGTAAAAAGAATTAGATTCTTCTACAATGTCATTATCCATAAGCTCTTTAACCATATCTCTAACTATTTCCCTTTCTGAATAACTTAGTCGATAAGGCCGGTAAACAACAGGGGTAGGATCATCTAATTCAATTTGCATCTCCGTGATATTTGTGCATCCCAACTCAGATAAATTTTGCGCAAAACAATCTCTAACGCAAACACGGCGACCTGGCTTTGAACGAAATCAAAGACATTTTATATGAACTAAAACAGCAACAAAGTGCTCAAGCACATAGATTTGACGAAGAAACTAAAAAAATCTCACAACAAAATAGCGAAATCAAATTGTCTATACAGCATATGTCTGATAAATATGACGACATTCTAAACCAGCTTAAACAGACGAAACAAGAAAACGCCGAGTATAAAAAGCAAATCATAGTGCTAGAACAAAGGCTCGACACCATCGAGCGAAACTCGAAAGCAGCGATGCTGGAAATCTCAAACATCCCAGAGCCCGAAAAGGAGGATAAAGCATTGTTAGTTGGTGTAGTAAAAAACCTGGGTAAGGCGCTTGACCTTAAAATCGAAGAAGGTAATATCCGCAATATTTTTAGATCCAAAAAAAGGCCTAATAAAACAAGCCCGATTATAGTGGAGCTTACCAGCACCTCTCTCAAGTCCCAAGTGATACAGGCATCGAAAACCTTTAACAAGGTCAACACAGACAAACTCAATTCGTCCCACCTTGAACTAAAAGGCGCCCGGACCCCAGTGTATATATCGGAATCCCTCACCTCATTGGGTAGCCGACTGTACTATCTAGCCCGGCAATGTGTTAAAAATTATAAGTTCTACGGCGCCTGGACCTCGTTTGGGAAAGTCTACATTCGTGAGAAGAAGGGAACCACACCTATACTTATAGCCTGTGAAGAGGATATTCAAAAAATTAAGACCGCAATGACTGTTTTTTGCATGCATTTTATTATACCCTTTCTTATATTTTGTTATACAAAACACTTATATTAAACACTTACTAATATTGCAAAATTTTTCACACGCTCGCAATTTATTAGATTTCTACATTATCTTGTATTTACAAAACTTGTACACTGCGCCTTTATATAGCTTACGAAAACACCTACATACTCAAAAATGCCTGTACCTTTCCATTAAAAGTTATTATTTACAAATTATTTACACAGCACACTCACTACACTTACAAAAATATCTTCACACTCGAAATTTTATTGAAACTACAATTCTACAAATGCTATGTACATTAAATACATACTATTTCAAAACACACCAAAACATACACATAACCTACGTTTATATACAACATAATCAAATCACGCTAATTACAAGAATAATCACTGGTTCGAATTTACTATCATTTCATATAATAACAACATTAAATATAAACCTAAACAAATACGACCGTAGTATATACCTAAACCCAGCCCACTACTGGCTTAGTCGACGAATACAAGTTAGAATACAATTCTCATTCAAATTATCTCACGAGATATTTAAACCTTGTACCTTCTTACTTATAACACATAGTATTGACATTATGTTCTCGCCTGTAAAGATGTTTCGTCGTCATGTTAGATAAAGATTTATTGCAAAATATTGACCAATACGACATAGCCATCCCTATCACATGTAACCCAGAGGAATGCACTTTACACCTTGAATGTCCAAATAACTATCTAAAAATTATACAGCAAAACATTCGTAGTTTAAATTGCAACTTTGAAGAACTAAATGTTTTGCTTACGCGGTTGAAACTATCATGTGATATCGTTGTACTATCGGAATGCTGGCTGTCTTGCGTCACGAACCTACCCACTTTGCACGGATATAACGTGCACAAAACGACCGATAACTACAATCAGAATGATGGTGTTGTGATATACACTAAGAATAACTTATTTTGCACTGTAGAAGAACCACACTTAGCAGATGCGAATTGTTTGATGATAAAAATTAAAACGGAAACAGTGATACTTGCAATTTATAGGCCACCTAGTTTTATTACATTAGATAATTTTATAAATTCACTTCATACCCTGCTAGGGACCTTGTCTACCTTCAAAAATATAATACTGGTAGGAGATGTCAATATAGACTTACTTGGCACTAAACATGATACTACGGTTTACTTGGACACTTTGGCCTTTCATGGATTACTACCTGCTATAAATTCCCCTACCCGATTTCGTTCGTGTCTAGATCATGTAATTTTAAAAACAAAGCTGAACGCGCTTACTTTTAATCTATGTACTACCATTACCGATCATCAATCTGTGCTATTCTGTTTAAAAAATAAATGCTGTGGAGATAATGGACCGGTCAATAAAATAAATAAGAAACTTGACATTGAAAACTTGATATCTGAATGTAAAGAAACTAACTTTGATATATTTTATAATGAAAAGGACTTAAATATAGCTACGGATTATTTCATCGCTACACTTATGCAAATAATTGATAAAAACACTGTTATACGCACAGTATCCAGAAAGAAAAGAACAAATAAACCGTGGATAACAATTGGATTACTGCGGTGCATTCGTACTAGAGATAATATGCATAAAAAACTGAAATTAGACCCTGATAATGACATATTAAAAACTTCGTACAAACGTTACAGAAACTTTTGCAATAACTTACTTAAAAAACTCAAACAAAAATATGACAAAGAACAACTATTAATTCATAAAAATAACCCTAAAAACCTCTGGACCACTATTAAAACAATAACAAATACTAATAAAATTAAAAAACCTTCTCTTGACCTTATCACACCAGATACAAATCCACAAATTTCAATAAACAACATAAATAAATATTTCTCAAGTATTGGTAATGATCTAGCTGATGAAATTCCTCCGACTATTAGAAACTTTCCTATTAAAAAAGAACCGCCTCTTAACTCCATAGTACTCATACCTACAGACTGTGAAGAAGTGATAACAGTTATCAATAATCTAAAAAGTGATTGCTCACCGGGATGGGACATAATCAGTGCCGTTGCTCTGAAAACTGTATCTAAAGAAGTTGCCCCAATTCTCGCCAATATAATTAATCGTTGTTTCGGGGAGGGAATATTCCCTAATGCATTAAAAAAAACAATAGTGCACCCGATTTATAAGGCAGGGGACAGAGACCGCGTCACTAATTACCGACCCATTGCCATATTAAGCACACTTTCGAAAGTGTTTGAACGCATTATAAATTCAAGATTAAATAGCTACCTAAAAAAATATAAGTTACTCTCAGACACGCAGTATGGTTTCAGATACGGATTTTCAACCGATGATGCAGTTATAGATTATACAAATTTCTTAGTTAATCAAATTGACAGCAAAAAGAAATGTTTGACAATATTTTTAGATCTTACGAAAGCATTTGACACGGTCTCTGTTCCAAAACTTATCGATAAACTTAGTGATATGGGTATTCGAGGCGCACCACTTTCTTTAATATCTGACTACTTAACTAATAGAACCCAATGCACAAAAATTGGTGATTTAATGAGCGATGAATTTCCGTGCAATTACAATTACGGTGTGCCTCAAGGAAGTATTCTGGGGCCAACATTATTTCTCTGCTATGTTAATGAGCTATGCGATATGGAAATTGAAAATTGTCGAATATCAGCGTATGCGGACGACACAACCTTGACGTTTTATGCTGACTCTTGGCCAGAACTCATAGCCCTGGCTCAAGCAGGGTTTACGAAGGTCTGTCACTGGCTAATGTCCAATTCTCTCACACTGAATGAAGGGAAAACCAACTTTATAACCTTCAAAATTACAAACCCCACTGATATAAGTTCTTCACAATCTATTATAGCTCACAAATGCAACTTCCCCCCAAATCCAAATTGCTCCTGCTCCACGATCAAACCTTTACAATCTACGAAATATTTGGGAATTATTATTGATAACAATTTAACATTTGAAAAACACATCCACGCGGTATCCCGGAGAGTACGTAAACTTTGTTACTTTTTTAAACAGCTTCGTAATGTTGCTGATAGAAAAACCATGAAAATGATATATGAAGCAATGGTACAATCAATCACTAGCTACTGTATCACCACGTGGGGTGGTGCCGCTAAATCTAATCTAATAGTATTGGAAAGAGCTCAGAGGATGATTTTGAAAGTAAGCTTTTCCAAACCTCGGTTATTTCCAACTATCGAACTTTATAAAATCGCGGAGGTACTTACAGTTCGACAAACTTATGTTTTGTTAACTGTTATGCGTAAGCACACAAACTTGTCTATGGACAAAGTTAAAAATATGGCGGGTACTAGACGACATTATGCGGTATGTGAGCCAGTTGCTGTCAATACCACTTTCGCAAAACGATTTTATATTTCCCGCGGTGGGTTTCTTTACAATAAAATCAATAAACAACTAAGTATAGTAAACTGTTGCAAACGAGAATGTAAAAATAAATTATCGAAATGGCTACACAGTCTCAATTATGATGACACAGAAAAATTACTAGAAATAATAGTCTAATGAAATGATAAAACCGAAAGTAATACCTATAGTAAATATTTATGTAGATATAATATATATTTATATGTAATAACACTCACGCGCACACAAACACACACACACACACACACACACACATTGACATACACTCACATACACGAGTACACTACACACACTCATCCATACAAACGCACACTAGCAGCGTCTGCAACAAAATCACGTGTCTAGCGGTAACGTTGACAGACGCATCTTTTCTCCAAGTAGGTATACCTTTATTTGCAATTACTATTCTATGCAGGGGAACCTGGTGTCCTAAGATACAGGCTTCGGCTTAGTTTAGGCTCCAGGTCTCCCACAAATTGCATTTTTTCCTGTAAAACTGTAACTTACATTTAAGATTTATTTATACTTAATGTGTAATTTGTGGAGACGAATAAATACATTTTTATTATTATTATTATTATTATTTATTTATTAATTCTAGGACTAATAATTGCTGACCCTGTGTAAGATTAGGATTAATTTTAACATCGGACAAAGTTATAGGAATTGGGGCGTTACTATTGATTTGATTGCATCTCAATTCGTAGTTCTCATCTGGTGAGTTAATTGAGTTAATATGTTGGCCACGTACAAGTATAGTAGCGTTACTTAAGAAGATTGGATCTTTAGAAAGATTGTGGACAGCTATTTGGCATCTGCCATTTCTAATATTATAAACGCCACCCATAATACAATAGTTCGCTTTTTCTAGTTTTCTCAGACTATTCTCAATAAATATATCACAAGTTAAATTATTTTCGTCAACACAATTTACAAAATCAAATTTCTCTACGACTGTATCTACTTTTATTCGTAAGACAACTTTGGCATTTGTGTTCTCCAATGGTAAATTAAATACATCATCAATCTTTTTTCTTTTTAATATATCCAATTTATCATGAGTTTTAATGACTAGAATATCTTTTCGTTCAGTAAAGTCTTGCCCAATTAACAAAGGCTCTGAAAGCAACGAGGATTCGACAATATATGCTTCCACATCTGCCGTAACCTCTCCTATCGTCAAACTCAATTGAGTCCTACCCAACGGTGTTGATATATTATTACCAAAACCGTGAATATTTGGTACGTCGCTACATAGCTTGGGTAAAGAATATTTTTCTACAATATCCTGGCGAATTAAGGTGCAATCGCTTCCGAAATCAATATAACTTTGAACACTAAACTTATTATTGATTAATGCCGTTTTGTAGTATTTAGAATCCGACATTGATTTTTGAGTAAGCATGGTTTTCTTTTCGGCGAGTTTATTGTTATTATTTATGTTATTTGAATTTCTAAAACAATCAAAAGTCTTATGCCCTATCTTATTGCATTTGTCACATTTTATCACTGGTTTTGAACATTTATTAAATGTATGTCCTTTCTCTTTACAATTGAAACAAAAGAGCTCTGTTACTACTACACGACATTGATTACTACGATGTCCGGTTTTATGGCACTTGTAACACATAATTTCAGAAGTGTTGAAATTAGAATTTCGTTTTATAAATCGTTGATTAGCTTCTTTGCACAAATCTTTAAGAAATTTAAGTAAATTCTCAGGTTCTATAAACCTTGCTGAGGACGCACTAGCCCTAATCATCCTATCGTCTATTCCAAAAATAAGGCAGTCAACTGCCTTTTTCCCTTCGATACCACATGAATTTAATAACATCATTTTATCATAGTAGTAATCGTCTACTGATTCTCCTAACTTCATTCGCCTATCTAACATTTCGGTCAGAACTGCTCCGTAATTGCTTTCAGATGGAAAGGTTTTAGTAAGTCTATCCTGCCACTCAGTCCAAGTTAAAAGGATCGTATGAAGACCTTCATACCATTTCCTAGCGTGGCCACCTAACTTGGGCAAAGCATAATGTGACGTTTGTTCGTCAGTCCATTTGTAAATTTTCGCGCATTCATTAACCTTGGCTATCCACCCCTCTATACGTTGATTCTTTTGCGCGGGATCAAAAGTAGGTATGATATTTTTATCATAAGTCATTTGAGAATTTGGTCGTGACAAGCTTCGAATTAATTGCGAAATATCATCAACATTAAGTGATAAATTAGTCTTACTTGTACTTTGAAAAGGAGGTTCACCATTATTCGTTGGTGTTGAAACTGAAGCCGCCATCTGCGACTCTCGTGGCTGCTCTGCTTCCCGAAGAGAAGCGTGCTGTAGCGGTGAAACAGCTGTGGCTGATCGATTATCTCCCTGAAAAGTACATATACAATGGTACATATATAGTCGGAAAAAGAATCAAGCTATAGCGAAAGAAGGAAAAAAAATAAATAAAACGAAACATCATATGTTGACAAGTTTGTTTGTCACGTGGTAAGCACTTCAAACTTTCATGCTCATGTACTAGAAAACACGATAAAATGAGTTTGTTTGCTGAAAGCTACCATTTACGAAGCAACTGTAGGGTAGGTATTGTAATATTTAAAAAAAATTAGGTAAGTAGTGGGTAGGGCTAACAAAATACGAATCCGTTATTATAAAAAGAAATGACCCCAATAAAAGTAAAAATAAATAAACATAACACACGTATATATATCACATACTTTATAAATACAAAAATGGTCATTTACCTATAACTTTTTACCAAAGAAAGTATAGACGTCATGGGAGTTTTCTTGAAGGTAAAACAAAAAATCTCATAATTAGACAAGGTAGAACTAGTAGGGTATTAAAACAAAGTAGAATAAACGGAATAATAATAATAATTAAGAAAGAGAGAAAAAAAAAATACAATTGCTAAAATATTACTCGCCTGTGAATAATTATTTCCCTCTATACTAGTCTCCTTTCTTCCATCCAAATATGTCGCCGCTGCATGTCGCGATCTATGTTTATCGCGCCTGTGCTTCTTCTTATGGCGACGAGTTCGCGTATTCCTGCTTCTATCCGAGCTCGACGAATCGGACTTGGTGCTGGTGCTATGGTGGTGGCGACGCTTTCGCCGTGGAGAACGTCTTGAGCGGGCACGTGAGCGATGATCACCATTGTCACTATTATCTTTATCACTAACCATTTTAATTACTATCCCACTTCTGATGTAGGAATCAGAAGGAAATAATAACAAAATAGGTTCAATTTAGTATTTATTACTGTATCTGTAACTAGTGCACGTTGACAATCGATCACAGAATGAATGTTCGTCTACATTCGCGCCCCTTTTAAAGGCATGTTTTTTTACATCTACCCTACTTAATTGTATATTCCGAAAAAAAAGTTAAATAATAGCTACTTTGATTAACAATGCATTTTAAATATACATTTTACATTTTACAAAATAACCGATTAGATTTCACTATTTATACACAATTTAATAACAATAATCTATATGTAAATAAATTGAGGTAATTTAATATAAATAATAAGTAGTTCTATTGACTTCCTTAGAATACATTTGAAAATAATAATTGTAAGCATCAAAATAAAAGGAAATCTAACATTCGGCCTTTCCTGACATTAAGTTTGTCCTCAAACTTAAAATAAAAGTTCATACATGACACTTAACGAAAAACATTTCCATTTGAACAAAATATCGATGGATCTGTCGACATCAAATGTTTCGTTCAATTTTCTTTCACGTCATTATATCTAGATCTTTATATAATTATTCGTTTATCTATCATAATCAAATACATATTTATACATCATATAGTGTCAAAATCAAATATTTTATAATTTTATCATAAATGGCCACTTAGGCATGCTGAAAATATCGATGGATCTGTCAACATCAGATATGATGAGTTCCAAACTTAAACACAGTACTGATGGTTCTATCAACATCAAGTAAAATGCATTTTCTCAAAATCAAGTACTGATGGTTCTGTCAACATCAAGTACAAAATCTATTCTAAAAGTACCGATGGTTCTGTCAACATCAAGTACAAAGTCTATTCTAAAAGTACCGATGGTTCTGTCAACATCAAGTACAAAATCTATTCTAAAAGTACCGATGGTTCTGTCAACATCAAGTACAAAATCCATTCTAAAAGTACCGATGGTTCTTTCAACATCAAGTACGATCTACCTACTTAAACAAAATACTGATGGTTCTATCAACATCAAGCATTTGTCTGTAAACTCATTCAACTATCACTACTTCATTGAATTATAATATATTAATTCATAATTAAACATCATACATACTTTATAAACATTAATCAATACAAATATAATCTCAAAACGATTCTAACAACATAAAATTTTTTCGTTATCTTAACTCATTATTTTATTACAATGAGTTGTCAATATTAACTCATCAAAAATATTAACTTTAACAATAATTAAATTAGCGAGTAACTTACATATTGCAATCTAACTTACGATAATTAATTATCGGTATCAGTATCATTACTACTATTACTACTGTTTTTATCTTTCGAGTCAACGACAGTACAAGTAGATATCCAAGGTTTAATGCGATCAGCTGCCCAGACATTACAATAATCTCTGTGTGTTATATTTGTGCCAGGTATGCTGGACACTTCATATCTATCGTTTTCAAGAACATTTGTGATTCTAAAAGGACCAGTAAATTTGGGAAGCAACTTCTTACTTTTGCCTTCATTATGTGCAAGTGGTTTTAAAATTTTTACTAAATCTCCTACGTTGTAAATTTTTGCTCTTATTTTATTTTTATCATACCTATTCTTTTGTAACATTTGATCCTTTTCGATATATTTAGTTATTTCTCCTCTTAGATCACCTATGTCATTTATTTTCCGAGTTTCGTCCAGTATCGAGTTGAAAATATTATCTCCTCTGCTTACCATTTGTATGCCAAAGAGAACTTCCGATGGAGACTTTCCTATCCCTTTATTAAGTGTGTTATTTAGACCAAACTGAAGTTTACCTAACGCTTGATCCCAGTGTTTTTCACCTATCTTATCAGTGTACGCAGTTAAAGCGTCAAGTATCGTCCTATTATACCTCTCCACTTGTCCATTAGCTCGTGGAGAGGCTACGGCATTAAGGATATGATTAATATTGGAAGTCTTAACAAACTGCTCAAATTCATTGGAAGTGAAAGATGTTCCTTGGTCCGAGATTAATCTATTGGGAAAACTAAACGTAAAAAAGATATCCTCTAGAGCTTTTATTGTAGGAGTAGACTTCAAGCTTCTCAAAGGCTTAAGTAGACAAAATTTAGTGAATCCGTCCACCATTACTAAAAGGTAAGCATTCCCTTTAGCACTCTTAACGAAAGGCCCTAGATGGTCTATATGGACAGTATCGAAAGGTTTATCTACCTTGTGTATCGGATGGAGAAGTCCCTCTTTGGGACCTGCTGGCTCTTTGCTATAAGCGCATTCTAAACACGAACGAACATATTTTTTTATAAATCGTTTCATTTTTGGAAACCAAAAATCTTTACTAATCTTATTAAATGTCTTTTCTAAACTGAAATGACCTAAGTCATCATGATTCAATTTACACAATTGAAAACGGGCTACTTTGGGAACAACCCATTTCAATTGGTCATCAACTTTACGAAACAACTTATTATTTTTAAGGACATAATTTTTCTTACACTCGGAATATTCAGTATTCTCTAAGATTTTCCTAATACGCTGAGTTTCTGTGTCTTTTAGCTGTAATGTGAGTAGCCAGTCTTCTTGGGATATTTTAAAAATACTAGGAACAGGGTTGCATTACATTTCTCATCATTCAATTCATAAGGGTTTGGATTCCGACTAAGGGCATCTACATGAGCCATTGCGTGGCCAGGTTTGTACTGTATATTTAAATCAAACTCCTGTATAGCAATCCACCACCGTGCTATTCGTGGTATTAGATCTCGTTTTGCGAATGTAGATCTCAGAGCAGCGCAGTCTGTAACTACAGTGAATGAAATACCCAAGAGATATACCCTAAACCTTTGTAAAGATGCAACTACTGCCAATGTTTCCAATTCATAGGCATGGTAGTTTTGTTCATCTAGAGTAGTCTTACGGCTAAAGTATGCTATTGGCTTAATTTTATCATGGTCTTTAGCCTTTTGTAAAAGTATTCCGGCTAGCCCATGTTTACTGGCGTCAGTGTGTAAGTATGTCTCATTTTCTGGATTATATATGCCTAAAACAGGACGTTCAATTAATGCTGTTTTTAAATTCACGAAAGCATCATCCTGTTCAGTGCCCCAACACCATGCAATGCCTTTTCGAGTCAAATCAGTCAATGGTCTAGCGATCCCCGCAAAGTTATATATAAATTTTCTGAAATAGCTGGCTAATCCGATAAATTGCCTGATTTCATGTACATTGCGTGGTGTTGGAAACTGTTCTACAGAAGAGATTTTAGCTTTTCCAGGTCTAATCCCGTGCTCACCTATCTCGTAACCAAGGTATTCTAACTCTTCTTGAAAGAAGTTGCATTTTTGTATATTCAGAGTAAGCTTAGCATTTCGTAATAATTTAAAGGAATTTTCTAATCGTTCAAGTTCTTCTTCAAAATCTTTCCCGGGTATTAGTATATCGTCCATATAGGCCAGCGCGGAATCAAACCTAGAGTTTCCTAACGCTTGGTTGATGGTTCGTTGGAATACTGCTGGAGAATTAACAAGTCCAAAGGGCATTTTTTTGAATTGATATAGCCCGTCTGGGGTAATGAAAGCGGTGAGGTGTTTACAGTCATTACTGATTGGAATTTGGTAATATCCGCTGACAAGATCTAAACTAGTGTAATATTTATTTCCATTAAGCATATCTAACTGATCATCTATTCTCGGCATAGGGAAATGATCTTTCTTAGTCTTACGGTTCAATGCTCTGAAATCTACACACAATCGGTAGCCCCCGGTCTTTTTCCGTACAAGAATTATGGGACTTGCGTAAAAAGAATTAGATTCTTCTACAATGTCATTATCCATAAGCTCTTTAACCATATCTCTAACTATTTCCCTTTCTGAATAACTTAGTCGATAAGGCCGGTAAACAACAGGGGTAGGATCATCTAATTCAATTTGCATCTCCGTGATATTTGTGCATCCCAACTCAGATAAATTTTGCGCAAAACAATCTCTATATTTATTTATTAATTCTAGGACTAATAATTGCTGACCCTGTGTAAGATTAGGATTAATTTTAACATCGGACAAAGTTATAGGAATTGGGGCGTTACTATTGATTTGATTGCATCTCAATTCGTAGTTCTCATCTGGTGAGTTAATTGAGTTAATATGTTGGCCACGTACAAGTATAGTAGCGTTACTTAAGAAGATTGGATCTTTAGAAAGATTGTGGACAGCTATTTGGCATCTGCCATTTCTAATATTATAAACGCCACCCATAATACAATAGTTCGCTTTTTCTAGTTTTCTCAGACTATTCTCAATAAATATATCACAAGTTAAATTATTTTCGTCAACACAATTTACAAAATCAAATTTCTCTACGACTGTATCTACTTTTATTCGTAAGACAACTTTGGCATTTGTGTTCTCCAATGGTAAATTAAATACATCATCAATCTTTTTTCTTTTTAATATATCCAATTTATCATGAGTTTTAATGACTAGAATATCTTTTCGTTCAGTAAAGTCTTGCCCAATTAACAAAGGCTCTGAAAGCAACGAGGATTCGACAATATATGCTTCCACATCTGCCGTAACCTCTCCTATCGTCAAACTCAATTGAGTCCTACCCAACGGTGTTGATATATTATTACCAAAACCGTGAATATTTGGTACGTCGCTACATAGCTTGGGTAAAGAATATTTTTCTACAATATCCTGGCGAATTAAGGTGCAATCGCTTCCGAAATCAATATAACTTTGAACACTAAACTTATTATTGATTAATGCCGTTTTGTAGTATTTAGAATCCGACATTGATTTTTGAGTAAGCATGGTTTTCTTTTCGGCGAGTTTATTGTTATTATTTATGTTATTTGAATTTCTAAAACAATCAAAAGTCTTATCTTATCTATCTTCTTATCTGTCTTATATATCTATATCTTATTGCATTTGTCACATTTTATCACTGGTTTTGAACATTTATTAAATGTATGTCCTTTCTCTTTACAATTGAAACAAAAGAGCTCTGTTACTACTACACGACATTGATTACTACGATGTCCGGTTTTATGGCACTTGTAACACATAATTTCAGAAGTGTTGAAATTAGAATTTCGTTTTATAAATCGTTGATTAGCTTCTTTGCACAAATCTTTAAGAAATTTAAGTAAATTCTCAGGTTCTATAAACCTTGCTGAGGACGCACTAGCCCTAATCATCCTATCGTCTATTCCAAAAATAAGGCAGTCAACTGCCTTTTTCCCTTCGATACCACATGAATTTAATAACATCATTTTATCATAGTAGTAATCGTCTACTGATTCTCCTAACTTCATTCGCCTATCTAACATTTCGGTCAGAACTGCTCCGTAATTGCTTTCAGATGGAAAGGTTTTAGTAAGTCTATCCTGCCACTCAGTCCAAGTTAAAAGGATCGTATGAAGACCTTCATACCATTTCCTAGCGTGGCCACCTAACTTGGGCAAAGCATAATGTGACGTTTGTTCGTCAGTCCATTTGTAAATTTTCGCGCATTCATTAACCTTGGCTATCCACCCCTCTATACGTTGATTCTTTTGCGCGGGATCAAAAGTAGGTATGATATTTTTATCATAAGTCATTTGAGAATTTGGTCGTGACAAGCTTCGAATTAATTGCGAAATATCATCAACATTAAGTGATAAATTAGTCTTACTTGTACTTTGAAAAGGAGGTTCACCATTATTCGTTGGTGTTGAAACTGAAGCCGCCATCTGCGACTCTCGTGGCTGCTCTGCTTCCCGAAGAGAAGCGTGCTGTAGCGGTGAAACAGCTGTGGCTGATCGATTATCTCCCTGAAAAGTACATATACAATGGTACATATATAGTCGGAAAAAAAATCAAGCTATAGCGAAAGAAGGAAAAAAAAAAAAAAAAACGAAACATCATATGTTGACAAGTTTGTTTGTCACGTGGTAAGCACTTCAAACTTTCATGCTCATGTACTAGAAAACACGATAAAATGAGTTTGTTTGCTGAAAGCTACCATTTACGAAGCAACTGTAGGGTAGGTATTGTAATATTTAAAAAAAATTAGGTAAGTAGTGGGTAGGGCTAACAAAATACGAATCCGTTATTATAAAAAGAAATGACCCCAATAAAAGTAAAAATAAATAAACATAACACACGTATATATATCACATACTTTATAAATACAAAAATGGTCATTTACCTATAACTTTTTACCAAAGAAAGTATAGACGTCATGGGAGTTTTCTTGAAGGTAAAACAAAAAATCTCATAATTAGACAAGGTAGAACTAGTAGGGTATTAAAACAAAGTAGAATAAACGGAATAATAATAATAATTAAGAAAGAGAGAAAAAAAAAAATACAATTGCTAAAATATTACTCGCCTGTGAATAATTATTTCCCTCTATACTAGTCTCCTTTCTTCCATCCAAATATCTCGCCGCTGCATGTCGCGATCTATGTTTATCGCGCCTGTGCTTCTTCTTATGGCGACGAGTTCGCGTATTCCTGCTTCTATCCGAGCTCGACGAATCGGACTTGGTGCTGGTGCTATGGTGGTGGCGACGCTTTCGCCGTGGAGAACGTCTTGAGCGGGCACGTGAGCGATGATCACCATTGTCACTATTATCTTTATCACTAACCATTTTAATTACTATCCCACTTCTGATGTAGGAATCAGAAGGAAATAATAACAAAATAGGTTCAATTTAGTATTTATTACTGTATCTGTAACTAGTGCACGTTGACAATCGATCACAGAATGAATGTTCGTCTACATTCGCGCCCCTTTTAAAGGCATGTTTTTTTACATCTACCCTACTTAATTGTATATTCCGAAAAAAAAGTTAAATAATAGCTACTTTGATTAACAATGCATTTTAAATATACATTTTACATTTTACAAAATAACCGATTAGATTTCACTATTTATACACAATTTAATAACAATAATCTATATGTAAATAAATTGAGGTAATTTAATATAAATAATAAGTAGTTCTATTGACTTCCTTAGAATACATTTGAAAATAATAATTGTAAGCATCAAAATAAAAGGAAATCTAACAATAAGATACCTTTAGGTTTCCGGACTGGGTTTTGTAAATCATATGTTGGATTTGCCCTGTTTTTTTATTTACTTCAATTACTACAAAACTTAAAGGTTTTTCTGTTCTATCTACGATTCAAAATATCCGTTTTCCTTTTATGAGGGTGCCTATTTTTTTTAAAATGTGTATAGTAAACATTTAAATAAAATAAAAAAAACTGGTAGTCATACCGCGATTGGCAGGGCAAGACTACCAGTTTACAGGTTTTACATTTTCCTTATTATTACTGTTTTTAATTAATTTTGTGGCAAAAACTTCATAGTATTTTAAAGCTTAATTTATATTTTAGATCCGAACCCGATTTAGTAAATTCAAAATAAAGTAAGTTTATCTTACCTCACCTGACCTTATGATGTTAACCCGTCTATCGGTGGGGGGAGCGTCGACAGGCTTGCAAACATTTTAAAAAAATCTGTGATAAAAACTATTTACTTCTCCTCGTCAAAAGCAGATTATATATTTCCCGTTATCCTTGAACGTTTTACGTGAAAATAAAAATTGACCGCACTTGAGAATGCCAAGGTGTTTGAGTTTGCAATTTCATAACTCCCCCACTGCCTTACGTCAAATTAAAAACGGCAAATTTTTACACATACACTCACTGAGTATTTCAAGAAATCGCTTTTTTTGAACTACGACCGCGTCCCACTAACAATTAGCATATTTTTTTATCAGAAACAAAACGGTCCGGACCGTTTGGCACGGCCCGGTACTGTACGGTTCCATCCGGTCCGATCAGGTCTGAGCCGTTCCGGTCGGTCCGGTCCTTATAAGGAACCTACATGCCAATAAGCATATTTTTCTTCAGAAACAAATTCCGGTCCGGTCCTGTTCGGTCCGGTCGGTCCGGTGCCGGTCCTTATAAGGAACCTACATGCCAAATTTGGAATCTCTAGACCCAGCGGTTTGGGCTGTGCGTTCATATACCCTCGCAACTTCGTTTGCGTATATCTCGCTTTCCCGTGGGAATTTTGAAAAATCCTTTCTTAGTACACCCCTAGATGTCGTAAGGAACCTACATTACAAATTGCTGTGCGTTGATATATAGTTAAGTAATCGGCCAGTCAGTCGAGACGTTGAATTTTATATATAATAGATTAAATTTTAACACCTTATAGCCAGAAAAGATCATCTCTGATGGCTATGTAGCCGAAAGACACCACGTGACCACAGAAGATGGATATATTTTAGAAATGCATCGAATACCCTTCGCAAGAAATCAATCTACTGGCCGAGGTGACAGACAAGTCATACTTCTGATGCATGGGATTTACGGTGCTTCGAGTTGTTGGATATTACTTGATGTTTACCACAGTATTGGTAAGATTTTTTTACATAAAAAAAATTCGAATTGTTACGGCCGCTTTCAGACGGCACTACTGTCCTAAGAAACCAGAGCTTAACGCTTGTATTGTAGATAGATTACTGGCGGCCAAAAGTTTAACGCAGAAAAAGCAGCTAACTACTTACTTGAAACAGAGATAATATCTTTGATTCACTGCAGTGGCGAGGGGTCCTAATAACACGATTCCTGTCGGCTTCCCTTTTAAAAATAGTGAATTATCTAACAGCATCGACTCTGCTAATAACATGATTTCGCTTCATACATAATAATGATACCCAAACGCCTATACAATAATAAATAGCAATATCACACGTCGCCAAACGCCTATACAATAATAAATAGCAATATTGTGATATTGCTATTTATTCGTCGCTTAGCCTGTGCGTCGAAAGCCGGTAATTCCCGAGTTGTAGCTGCATACAGTTTTAGGAGCGGCTGTCTCTTTCTTACGCGTACATTTTGTTCCTAGCGCGGTCTCTTTCTCACGCCGATCATATGAACATATTAAGCCGGTAGTCGCTGAGTTACGACAAGGATGGCATGTATCAGATTACGTTAGTGCGACAAAGATAAACAGAGGTATTAACCTGAGAAGTAAAAAATATAGTTAATTATGTGTTTAGTGCTTGAATAATAAAACAACTATAATTTTGTCGCGTTGTAATTGTCAAAATTATGACATTTTTTCAATTCACTTTCGCCTGTGCTTTCGCTCGTACTGTTGTTAGTTTTTTTTTATATGTTTGTTGTTAATTTAGTAAATTTGAATAGATTAGAGTGACTTCGTGGTTAAATGTTGGACAGGGCTCGGTGTGAATTGTGTTATAGTTATAGAATTTATCGGTTTCAGTGGTAAGTAGTTAATTGTTTATTTTGGTTTAGTCTGTTTTGTTTACATTCTTAATGGCTGCAATTTTAGACGTGGGTTGTTGTCTCACAGACTTTTTATTAGATAATAATTTTCAAACATATAGTTTTGAAAATAAAAAACATATTATACAGCGCGCCCGTGCGTTTCCTTCTATGAAAATAGATTATAAACGGAAAGATGGCTTTACTAAACATTTTCATTGTAATTTGTACGAAAAGTATTCGTGGCTCACAGGTAGGTAGTTGTAAACTTAAAACACTGTTTTGGTTTTCCATATTATACCTATCAGTGCTTTTATGTATGGTAATGGTTGTAGTAAAACACGGGCTTGCTAGTTGAACACTGACTTTAATAAATATCAAATGCATGAGGGTACCGTACAAGAATGTAATTTAGATACTACCTACTATTAAATTATACTACATGTTTCTCCTTAAAAACAACAAAAGAAATGAATGCATTAATCTAAAGTTAACAATAAGCTAAAGTAAACAAGAATGACATTTTACGTAGTAGTTCTTATATCTATTATTTTCTTAATACATAGTATGATATAAACTGATAACTAATGTAATGGGTATTGATACAAAATAATACCTCATTAAAAGGAATAGGAACACACATTGTGATGGTGCATTTATTGTTGCTTCTATGACTACATAACTTTGTTGACACATACACAAGTGTGTAAATAATAAAGAAATAAACTTAACCTACAATAGTGATATTAAATTACAATATTACCAACCTATGTACCAATCCACTGGCTTAATTTTATTTTAGTGAGAGATAAACCACATAAGATGTTTAATTAATTATCACGTCTTTTCCTGATTGTTACAAATTCTGATTCTGTCGATGTCGGTAACGGAGTATGCTTAGACACACTTGACTGTACGCTATTACCTTCAAAGTAGGGTTGTGTCATCGAAATAATATTGGTTGTGTCGATGTCGTAGCCGAACTATGACCTGACTGATTTGTTGACGTCGTCGCCTCCGGACGTATACTGACCTGGTGCCCACTGCGGGTTTCCTTGGTCTGCCTGCACACGATATGTCGTCGGTTTCGACGGTACCTGCGGCCGACCACGTCCTCTAAAATGTATGACCTGGGCTCCTTAGACGCCTGTACCACCCTCATCTCACGTCGTTTTAGTCCATCGGCTACAACCACTTTATCATGGTTATGTAATTCAGGTAGATTATTTCGCTTTGCCCGTTTGTCATAATTAGTTTTTTGTACAGATTTATTTTCTAAAATTTTGCTATAATTCCGGTTATTATCGACTGTTTCAGTTAACAAAGGATTTAGAATGGGAAGACGAGTCCTTAAACGTCTACCCATTAACATCTGAGCCGGGGAATCTAGCCCGTCTCTTGGTGTGGATCTTAAATTTAATAAAGCTACTTGATAATCCTGTCCCGAATCCGAGCATTTTTTTAATAAATTTTTTAGCGTCCTTACCGTACGCTCACTCTTGCCATTAGATTGCGCATATAATGGAGAAGAGGTGACATGAATTATTTCCCATTTATGTATAAAACTATTAAATTCTTTTGAACTATAAGCCGGTCCGTTATCAGTTATTAAAGTTTCTGGAATACCGTGTCGACAGAATTGCTCCTTCAACGCGCCTATGACACACTTACTGTTAATAGAACTCAACGCATTGACTTCCACGTAATTGGAAAAATAATCAACTAAAATGAGATAATATTTCTTTTTATATTCAAAAATGTCGGAGCCTAACTTAGTCCACGGTACGCTCGGAATCGAATGTGGTATCATCGGCTCACGAGCCGGTGCCGTCGCATGCACCGCGCAGGCGGCGCACTCGCGCACCGTGCGCTCCACGTCGCGCGTCATGCCCGGCCAGAACATAACATCGCGCGCGCCCCGCTTACAGCGATCTATGCCCAAATGGCCCTCGTGCACACGAATTAACATCTCGGCGCGTAAACACACTGGAATGTACACTCTGTTATCTTTTAACAACAAGTTATCTACATACTGCAGATTTCCCCTATATGACCAAAACGCCCGCATCTTCGGTTCTAAATTGTATTGACTTCGCGGCCATCCTACGGTTATATAATGAATTAACAACTGTCCTAATTCATCGTTTCTTAAGCAGTTCCTAATTAAATTAAGTTTTTCATCGCTATATTGTAATTGCTCCACCAAAAAACAAGTTTGCGCATCCATCTCCTCGCTCACTTTCTTATTCAATAATTCAGGCAGTGGAGCTCGTGACAGAGTGTCTGCCACGTACATAAATTTGCCGGGCGTATACACCACTTTAAAATCATAACATTGAATACGTAGCATCATTCTCTGCAATCTAGCAGGTACAGCCGACAGCGACTTTTTAAAAATTGCTTCCAGTGGTTTGTGGTCGGACTGTACAGTTACATCGCATCTGCCGAATATATATTGGTGAAAACGTTCGCATCCGTACACAATGGCTAACATCTCCTTTTCTATTTGCGCATAGCGGCGCTGCGTGTCGGTGAGCGTGAGCGACGCAAACTCGACCGGCCGCCCCTCCTGCAGCAGCACCGCGCCCAGTGCGTCGGCACTCGCGTCCACCGACAACACAATAGGTAGTGCGTTCGAATATAATGCCAATACTGGAGCCTCTGTAATTATTTTTTTAAGTTTGGTTACCGTGTCCGAATGTAGGGCTTCCCAAACCCATTCCGTATCTTTTTTCAATAAATCTCGTAACACAGAAACATTATTAGAATAATTGGGAATAAATTTTGAAAGATAATTAACCATGCCCAAGAAACGTTCCAAATCTTTCCTATTCTTAGGTGAGGGCATGTCAACTATAGCTTTGACCTTCGCTCCATCGGGTCTCATACCACGCTCGTCGAAAATATGACCTAAATAAACAATCTCTTTTACACCGAATTTACACTTGTCCTTATTAAATTTCATACCGATTTCTTTCGCTCTCTGCAATAACTTTTCTAATCTATCATCATGTTCCTGTTTGTTAGACCCCCATACAATGACGTCGTCTATAAACGACTCCGTACCTTCAAGATCCTCTAAACACTGCCTAACTCTGGCGTGAAACATTTCGGGTGCACAATTGATACCGTAAGGTAGTCTTAAAAATTGGTACCTACCGTAGGGCGTGCTGAAGGTGCACAGGTCCGCACTAGTGTCATCCAGCTCCAGCATCCAGAATCCACAGCGCGCGTCCAGCACGCTGAAGTGCGTGGCGCCGCGCAGCCGCGCCGCCAGCTCGCTCACTGTGGGCAGCGTGTAGTGCGCGCGCCGCACCGCCCGGTTCAGCGGTCGCGGATCTAAGCATACCCGTATATCTCCATTTTTCTTCGCGACTATAACAATACTGTTCACCCATTCGGTTGGGTGACTGACTTTCCTGACTACGCCTAATTTCTCCATTCTTTTTAGCTCAGAATAAAGTTTATCTCTCATACCGAGCGGAATCCTACGAGTAGGACAAATGACAGGAGCTACATTTTTATCAACGATAATCTTGTGCTTACCCGGCAACTTGCCGAGCCCATGAAATAAATCCGAATAACTATTAATTTCTAAGACATCCACCCTTTGTATAGCTCCTATTTGTAAGCATGCACTTAAACCTAAAATATTTTGACACTGCATGTCGGCGACTACAAATTTTAAGTCGTACAATTCGTTTTTGAAATTAATTTTCAAAGTACATTCCCCCACCACTGGAACTAAGTTCCCGGTATAAGAATATACTTTTCTATTGTAGGGCACAAGATTATTTGGATTTATTTCTAACTGATCAAAATCTAATTTTGACAAAATATTTAACATTGCCCCTGTATCCAATTTAAAACTAATTCGCTTACCATTAAAGTCTATAATCTCGATCCACTCTTTAGGCACATATGTCTTCTGTTTACTCGCCGTTAACATATTAACAAATAAGATGTCCTCGCTCGAATCCGACTCCGTAACACTCAAGTTATGTACCCGTTTGCCAATAACTTTATGAGCACACCCGCGCGTAATGTCATTGCACACAAAACACTCAGCCCTCAGCGCTGGACACCGCTGCGCGTCTCTGCAGGCTGCGCTGCCACAGCGCACGCACCGCTCGCCGCCGCCCGGGCCCGCGCGCATCCGCTGGCCGCCGCGCCGCCCCCGGCCGCGCCAGCCGCCGCCGCCGCGCCCGTACATCGTATCCACTTGCACAGCTGATGACGACGCTTCTATTATCTGCCGGCTTTCTTCTCTAGACATCTCGGCCGCTTCACAAATTTGTATCGCTTTTGATAATGACAGATCGTCCGTTCTGAGCAATCTATCGCGAACGACATTATCCGCTATTCCACATACAATTCGATCTCTTATGAGACCATCAACTAAATGTTCAAACTCGCATCCTTGACTAAGGATTTTCAAAGCTGTTACGTACTGGTTAATAGTTTCGCCGCTCATTTGATTTCTTGTGAAAAATTTAAATCTGAGTGTAGTCACATTAGCCTTCGTGCCAAAATGTAAATCAAACTTCTTTTTCAAACACTCGATGTCATCGGCGCTTTCTTCTTTAGAATACGTAAAAGTCGAAAATATCTCATAGCCCTCTGCCCCGATGAGGTTCACTAGCAAACTCGCCTGCACGTCCACACTCTCCTTGTTGACTGCCGATGCCTTGAGAAACACCGAGAACTGCTGCCACCACTTCCGCCACGTGTCGGCCCGCACTGCCGGGTTGCCGTCCACACGTAATTCTGGTGGTGGACGCGCGTGTTCCATAATCACAATACGTATATCACACGATAATAACGTGATTTCCAAAATAACAGCCTGTTTTTACGCCTAATAACTTTTTTACTAATTTTATAATTAACACCGCTGCCACCATGTAGTAAAACACGGGCTTGCTAGTTGAACACTGACTTTAATAAATATCAAATGCATGAGGGTACCGTACAAGAATGTAATTTAGATACTACCTACTATTAAATTATACTACAATGGTAATATGGTATTCGGAATTCTCCATCCCTGTGGTAAGATAACACTGTATATTTTTTTTTTGCTCCGGCTTCCCCTGAGTAAAATTTCACCCTTCGCCACTGGTAAGTAGTAATATTATTTTTAATTTTCTGAAATTTTAATTTATAGCTTACAATTTAGCTGATGCCGGATTTGATGTTTGGATGGGGAATGCCCGTGGAACCAGGGTGTCTCGGAATCATATTTCCTTGGATCCTGATGACCCGAAGGAGAAATATAAATTCTTTGATTTCTCCTTTGAAGAAATTGGGAAATGCGACGTTGCTGCAATGATTGACTGTATTCTAGAGAAGACTGGAAATAAAAAATTGCACTATGTGGGTCATTCACAGGGAGGAACAGCATTTTTCACTCTTACCACTATGAAGCCACAGTACAATGACAAGTTTATTACAGTTCATATTTTATCTGGTGTCGGTTATTTGGATCGTTCTCCAGTTGTCTTTTTAGAA
Source organism: Endotricha flammealis (assembly GCA_905163395.2). Lineage (NCBI taxonomy): Eukaryota > Metazoa > Arthropoda > Insecta > Lepidoptera > Pyralidae > Endotricha > Endotricha flammealis. The sequence continues at coordinate 9,685,750 of LR990871.1, forward strand.
CCTTTGGCAGCTGAAGGTGATACACTCTATGTAAGTATTATTCATGGTATTCATTAGTTAGCTAATTGTTTAACCTTTTGATAACAACTATAAATAAATAAATAAAATAAATATATAGGGACAATTCATACAGATTGAGCTAGCCCCAAAGTAAGTTCGAAACTTGTGTTATGGGATACTAACTCAACGATATTATATTTTATAACAAATACATATATAGATAAACATCCAAGACCCGAGGTCAATCAGAAAAAGTTCGTTTTTCATCATGAGTATCATGACCCGACCGGGGATCGAACCCGGGACCTCCTGGGTGGCGGTCTAGCGTGGTAACCATTACGCCACGGAGGTCGTCAAAACTACTATGAATGTACCTTGTAGGTCTTAAAGTGGATTTGGAAGCAATTATTTAGACAGTTCCTCGTTAGCGGGCCCAGTTCACCAACAATTGTAAAAGAACAGTGAACCGGTAATAAGAATAAGTATTCAGCCACAAAATATTTTTTCGAAAGTATTTTTCGATTGAACATATTAAATATTTTTTAAATTGTATTGAATGACGACTTTTGATGGTATAGGTACAGGAGGGCTACTACGAAACGTAAATCCGATACTTCGGCCGAAGTATCGGAAGAATTTTAAACGTCGAATACAAGGTATTTCATGGTTATAATTCAACGAACTACAAAAATAATCATAAAGTACAAGGTATTTCATGCATACAATTCAAGAAATTAATAAAATAACCATGAAAAAACATTGTAATTCATAGTTAAAATTCTTCCGATACTTCGGCCGAAGTATCGGATTTACGTTTCGTGGTAGCACTCCTGGGCCCGCTAACCACTTCAACTTTTTATATCTGAAGCAATTTATTTATTTATTTATTTATTTATTTATTTATTAAGGCAACACAACAAACACTAAGTAAACATTTTACATAGTATCTTAGCTTAACAGTTCGTATGCCAACTTAGTATTCTACGTGTGTATGCACAGATATATAAGCTACGTTGACTCAACAAAGTTACATAATACATATCATGCAAATAATATAAACAAAGTATAAGAAATCTGTTACAAAAATACTACATTTTAACAATTGTGTACATTAATTTAAGCAATACATTATTTACAGGAATTGTTATTACTACTGGGAATCCTTGAATTTCCATTACTACCAATATTGTTGGGAAATGATGAAGTTTATAAAGCATGCCAAGACACAGAGACAGGAGAAGTGTGCAAAGCCTTCGAAAACGTGTTGGTAAGTTATACATTTTGAAGAAAAAAAACAGTTCAAACCGTGTTTAAACAAAGATTGAAGGTTTAACTAAACTGTGTTTTGTCACTTTTGCACTTGATTTCATTATCCTCAAGAATGACATTAACATAACAGATTTTAGTTAATCCATGGCTTATCTTTATTTGATAATTGTGATTTTATAATTAAAGGTGTTTCAAATTTTTATTTAATTAATTAAGTAAACTTATTTGTTTTAGAAACTTCTTCAATTTCCTATTCCGTCAGTCTCTGTCTTTCCTATTGAAGTTTTTGGAGGAGGATCACTTAAACAACTATTTCATTATGGTCAATGCTTGAAAACTAAACGATTCGCCAGATGGGATTATGGTGTTGGAAATTTATTAAAATATTGCACTACACTTCCTCCTTTATATGATTTAAGTTTAATCACAGCTAATGTAACCATGTATTACGCTTCTTTAGACGTTGTAAGCAAACCAGATGTTATAGCTATGGGCAAGGTTATGCCAAATTCAAGAGTCAGGGGGATACCAAAAAAAACTTTTAGCCATTCGAGCTATTTCCTCGATAATGATGTTGAAGAATATGTCACATATCATATAATTGAAGATATATTATATTGGGATAAAAAGTAAGAGTCGGTACCTGTAGGAATAATACCGAATTTACAATACAACAAAGCGGACTCATTGCAGATCGTAATGGTCATACTTATCATAAAATCATACTTACTAATATTATAAATGAGAAAGTGAGTTTGTTTGTTTTTGTTATTCTTTCACGGACTTGACTAAGCAGCCGATCATTATGAAAATTTGTCCACCATATTGTCATGGGTACAGACAGAGCTCAACATAGGCTAATTTTTACGCGGGTAACAGCTAGTATTCAATAAATATTTACATTATTGTACATACTGCATGATGTATGTATGAATGTTTGTTAAATCTATACGGGATTTGGTATACGCTTAGTTTATAACCTAACTAGCTTATTGAGGGTTGACCTTATAGCTTATGGACCCTGTGGCCGGAGTCCCATTCACATCAGTCAGCTGAATATAACTATAAGCGTCGCATTACACCAGGCGTCTGAGCGCAACCGATGGAGGCAACTAGTCGACAAGGTCGGGTAGAGTCACAATCCTCAGCAGTGAGGGAACGATCAAGAAGAAGATAGTTTATAACCTGAATTAACACATACAGAAAATGCTTCGTACGAGTTTTTTTATCAAATTAGACGGGTTACTCACTTCAAAATGTGAGCAAGTAAGACACGTAATTTTGATATGTAACACGCCTCTTATAAATTCGCATCATAAGAATTCTTCTCTATTTGGTCGATTTATTTACGTTGACATGACCGAATGTGACCAAAAAACTAGTACTAAGCACTCAGGGAGTTCCCGTTGGAATTGTAGTGACGCAACTGCGTGGTGATCCTCCTTTAACAGAACGGGTATCCTCGAATTGATTATTTTAACTAGCTAAAGCTCGCAGTTTTACCCACGAAAATCCATTGTTCCTGTTCCCGTTTATCTGCGATAAAAACTAACGTATGTGTTAATCGATTTTATAAACTATATTCGTACCAGAAACATTAGGCCCGTGGGGTTCCAGTGCGTTGTCCTTTTTTAGGGACATCGCAAAAAGGCTGCGACAAACCACTAGTGACCCAAAGGCTGGCAGTCACTTCGCTCAACGGATATCTATCGCCGTTCAACGAGGTAACGCTTCTAGCATTTTGGGCACCCTGCCACAGGGACCATGTCTTTTTAATGCTTAATTTTAGTTTTTATTGTTATTTAAGTTTTTATTTAATTTCTATTGTTAGTTTAGTTTTTATTAATTTTATTTAATTTCATGCTATTTAGTTATGTATTTTACAAATAAATGATTCGAACTATGTGTACCTTTCAAGCAAAGTCCACCCTTGTTTGCGTAATAACAAATATCTTTACATCCACAAATTCGTTTATGAATATACTTAAGTAAGGATTCCCAAAGACAATAAAACAAATTCAGTTTAACAAATCACAAACTCCAGTAGAATCCAATATGCGATGACATCCACGTATATTAATAAAGATGTATACTGGCATATTGCTTTGTGAAACTTTCCTTTTGAATCTCATCTAAGTCGTTTTATTTTTATCATACTTCGAGATACTTCGTACATGTTTGACACCTACCCTCGTTAAAGACAAAAGTTTATTAACAATTTTCACGATACTTCAATAAGTATTTATGGGAAGGAAAGGTGGATTTCATTTTGTGACTGTTGCTACAAAGGTGGCAAACCAGCATACGGCCCGCCTGATGGTAAGCATCACCGTAGCCTATAGACGCTTGCAATACGGGGGTATCACTCACGATTTGCCAACCCTACCAACCCCAAAGTGGAGCTCTGGAGACCTTACTAACAGTAGGAACACAACATGGGCGAGACCAATGCTATTTGGCTACGATCTTCTGTAAGGTCCTCCACCTTAGACGGGACTCCTTCCCCAGACGGGCTGCTCCGATTTGAGCGGATTATGCGCGGTGCCCTACCTCTCTGAAAACTCCGGCAATTGATGTCAACTACCGTTGACTTTTCAGTTAATTAACAACGCTATCCTCATCATTGCCATTCCATATTGTAATTTCAAGACGGTGATGCTTACCATCAGGCGGGCCGTATGCTTGTTTGCCACCTTTGTAGCATAAAAAATTATTAATATTATGAATTAAAGTGACTGTGGTCACTTCCAGCAATTGGGCATGGTCCCATGGTGCATTGTAGTGCAATGTCAATATACAGGGTGTTTGGTAGAGGATTGAACATGGGATAATGGCAGAAAGGTGAGATGGTCTGCTACATGCTGAGCGAAAAAAAATTGACTTAGGGCCCATAGTTTTTTTTTAATGATTTTTTTTTTTAATTTTTACCAAACTTTCTTCCTTCGTGAATTTGAAGTACTATAACTTTTTTTTTATTGGATCAATCGTCCAGCTTATTTTTTTATTCTTATCTTAACTGAATGTAGCTTACTTTTAAATTGATATTTGTTGATTAAAGTTACCAGGAAAAAAAATATGAACCCTCAAACATCAAAAAGGCGAGAAGTCCATGCCGAGCGTTCAACTTTGGAGTGCAGTTAAAAAAAACTAAAAGTGGTACAACAGTTCTAATTATAGGAAAACAGCTCTAGTTCATGCCCTTTCGAATGGTATGTAATTTGTATAGTTTATTTTTTTCTAAGTAGTCTTTCTCGTACTTTCTACATGAAATTGACCATTTCTGACAAAAATACTTTAATGAAAATAAATCAAAAAAATGTTACGAAACATAGAGCGGGATGGTTACGGTTCATCATTATCAGCATCCGTTCTTCCTTTTTCACTCTTCATAGGTGGGCAATGCATCCAAGACCTTGTAGTGGTGAAGAGTGGTAGAGCGTAGCCACTACTATGAACTAGTAGTAGCTCGTAAATGGGAAAGGCTCGACCGGGGCAGTACCTCGTATGTCCCCCGTGTTTCGTAGGATGAGTGAGAGAGCCGGAAGCCTGATACACCTCCTGTTTCCTACTCCCTTATTAACTTTCCTTCCCCGGTCCTTCCTTTTTCATTGTAGTCGGTGATTGCTTACCATAAGGTGCTTGTTTGTCCTCCTCGTGTCAAAAAAAAAATTTGTGCATGTCTATGGGCAGCGGTGATTGCTTACCATCAGGTGACTTGCTAGCTATTTTGTCCTCTTCGTGTCATAAAAAAATCGTAGATATCAATAGGCAGCGGTGATTGCTTACCACTTACCACTCTTCACCACTACAAGGTCTTGGATGCATTGCCCACCTATGAAGAGTGAAAAAGGAAGAACGGATGCTAATATTGATTAAGAGAAACCTTAATGTTTCTACCTGCCTTGTGTAACCATCCCGCTCTATGTTTCGTAACATTATTTTGATTTATTTGTCAGAAATGGTCAATTTCATGTAGAATGTACGAAAAAGACTACTTAGAAAAAAAAAACTATGTAAATTGAATACCATTCCAAAGGGCATGAACTAGAGCTGTTTTCCTAGAATTAGAACTGCAGTACCACTTTGTTTTTTTTTACAGCAGTCCAAAGTTGAACGCTCGGCGTGTACTTTTCGTATTTTTGATGTTTAAGGACTCATATCATATTTTGTGGTAACTCTAACCGACAAATATCAATTTAAAAGTAAGCTACATACAGTTAATATAAGATTTAAAAAATAAACTGACCGATTGATCCAATAAAAAAAAAGTTATAGTACTTCAAATTCACGAAGGAAGAAACTTTGGTGAAAATAAAAAAACATTAAAAAAAACTATGGGCCCTAGGTCAATTTTTTTTCGCTCAGCATGTAGCAGAACATCTCACCTTTCTGCCATTATCCCATGTTCAATCCTCTACCAAACACCATGTATATAGGTATATAGGTATAGATAGGGACAATTCATACAGATTGAGCTAGCCCCAAAGTAAGTTCGAAACTTGTGTTATGGGATACTAACTCAATGATATTATATTTTATAACAAATACATATATAGATAAACAGCCAAGACCCGAGGCCAATCAGAAAAAGTTCGTTTTTCATCATGACCCGACCGGGGATCGAACCCGGGACCTCTTGGGTGGCGGTCTGGCGTGGTAACCATTACGCCACGGAGGTCGTCAATGTAGTGCATTTAACGCCTTCAACGCCCCTAGAGAGCGTGCTTGCGAGCGGAGCATACCAACCAGTCGCAGACCGCCGTTCACGAACAAGTAACGTGTCTTCACGTCAAAAGAATCACGTGATCAAAATATTACTTGTGCACATTCGTTACAATGCCGACTATACATATATAGCATATACAAAACAACGTCAGGTTGAGAATGACAACTTCAACGACAACTGCCTAAAACGACAACTTACTAACACGTCAACGCCCCGCTGCACTCCCCGCCGTTCAGAATTTGCTAAAAAAAATAGAAGTCGATTTCAAAACCTGTCTATAAAAGTATCAATTCAAATTTTCATCGTTCTCTTGTAGCTATTGAATAAATACCAAGCCTGCAACTTTATTAAGTTGGATGGAACGCCAAAAAAATATTTATTCGGTCCATTTTAACAGGCTGTTAGTTGAAATGGGCTAAAGGAAATATTACGGTGTGAAATTCAATATGGCTTCGTGTTGGTTTAACAAATGTCCGTGGACTGCGTGGGCGATCGAATCTGCGAAGGTGGGGTCGGATTGAATTATTTTTTTTCGATATAATAAATTGTGTCTTTCTTTAGTATTTTGTTGCCCAGTTTTCAAAATTTAAGACAGATATTACATAAATATTCAATATATTATAAAAAGTATTGACAACATAGCAAAATTATGGTCGCGTTCCTTAAATTATTTATGTTTACTTAGATTAATAACTTTATAGATGGAGAGTGTTCATACAAGCGCTCTGTCAAGTCAGAAGACATGTCGGTGACATGCACTTGACACTTGCGTAATGTTGCCAATGGAGGTGTAGTTTCCAAAAAGCGTGGAAATAAATAGAGTTTATTTAAATTTCTCAACTTTCAAGTAACAAAATTTTAGGTAAGTATATGATATCGTAAATTCACAAGGACTTCCATTATAGAACGTGTCACATACCTACGTAAATATCAGGAGCTGAAGCAATTGTTTTAAAAATAATCAGTTGAAGCAATAAAAATAGTTAAAATGGGAAACTATTTTCACAATCGGGCAACACCGAGCATTAAAATAATACGCTAAAATCGTATTTTTCATAATTAACTACAAATTACTATGAAATATTTAAAACTTTCCTGTGAAAAGTGATAGATATCATTACATTTCTTTTGTTTTTCAGACGTGTTGTGACTAATTGTGACACGATTTAATAGCACAAACCGCCATATTTCATTTTTTTTCGGGAGACACGTATGGCGCGTTTTAACATCGACAACCAATGAGGTTTTATATATTCTTCTAAGACAAGAGAAGTAACGCCATACAAAGCATTCGTAAAAAGCCGCAACCACTTCAGGGTGTTAAAGACGTAGCTTTGAAACCGATACATATTCCGAGCATATGCCAAAGTAAAATGTTTGTCTCTTTTTTTCTAGAGTCAAACTAATTATGTCAAAATGAGACAAAAGCATTACTCCCAGAAAAATGGTCAGAGTTGCCAGCTCATGAATAATTTTCCCATTGAATGAATGTTATACGAGTCTTTTCAAAAAAAAAAAAAGTTTTTATACCATATTATTGTTTCTTATGTGACAGAAGAATTAAAGATAGGAAGAAATAAATATATAGATGCGTAAATATTGGTACATATATATTATATTTCAAGAATGAATCATGGCGGAATGGAGAAGTTTCCATTTTTTAGTCATTGATGAATCTAACTATATCTGGCAAAATAATAATATAAAGATTCTAATAGCTATGTTCGCGGATGACAAAAAAATCTTTAGGAAATTATAGACCATTCAAGACTGTAATACAGATAAAAGTTATTCACGGTAATTTAGAACAATATTTAAATTTGTCATCAGAAGCAAATTGTAATATAGAAGTTTTGTAAGTAAATTCTTTAATAAAGTCGGATACCGACTTCTACCCGCACGTACGCAACTATCGGCATAATCAGGGAAACCTGTTATTGGCCTTATTGTTAGTTTATAAATTGTACCTATGTATTTCATTAACTGTAAAGCCTCCTCTTCACAATGGGCCATGATGGGCGACTAAAGGCACACACGATAGTGTAGAGGGATTTTAATTCTATTTTGGTATAATTTGAACAAAATTAAGCATACTTACTTGTGAAAAGTGACACCACTTGCTTTGTTATTCGTTTGGGACCGCGACGTACATGCTTTAACAGCGCATTTACCCATTTTTGTGTTAATATTGTGAGATACGCATTCACTGAACGTATTTTTGGAAAATGGCGCCAACCGTAAAACATATTCTTTTAGCAGAGATTTTTTTTTGTTTTCTTCACCCATTCTGGGTAGGCAAAGGGAACTATGCCCATACAGCCAAGTCTTCAGTAGATTTTTTTTATTGTTAAGAAATGAAAATGAAATTTATATAAAATAAAATAATAAATTTAAATAATTTGAATAAAATACAACATAAAACAAAAAAAATCCACAGATTTCGTGCCTCACACGACTATCGTGCACATTGGAAATGAATCTACGGAATTCGAAAAAATATTGTCGCTGAGCGACGAGGAGCTCGATGGCGTCGCTGTCTCGCTGTGTGGTCTGTCGCAATCTAATATGAACACGCAAGTTAAGCGACTTCGACCCTAGCCAGCGTTTGGATGGGTTTTGTTATCTTGAGCTTCTCCGTGCTTCGGAGGGCACGACCCGTGGGCACGACCCTTTCTTTATAAGGCAGCGGGAATATATTTCCCACCATATTTTTTTTGTTTTTTTTAAAACGAAACTAGTGATCGAAAATATTCCTATGGCAACAAATTGTGGATTTCATATTTTTTTTTTTATCTAGGAGTTAAGAACGGACGTCATAATATTTGTTTTATCTGTGACAGTTACAAGTTTAATAACTTAGCGGTCCCCCGACGTGATGACGCTTTGGAAGTATTATGACTAACTACTATTAACTAATATAAATATTATATCATAAAATGAAAAAGGTCGAATAGGGGGGTACATAATTATTATTTATTTACTTTTTAGAGGTTTCGAGTCGGGGGTTTTTAAAATTTAAAATTTAAGTTTTATTTGACGTTTTTTATAGTTTCGTTCCTATTTTATTGTAATCTCTTTCCGTTTCATTTGTATGTTAGATATGTATGGAGAGGTATTGCGAAATATGAATGAGTGTATTGCGAAATATGTATGAGAGTTATTGCGGAATATGTATGAGGGTATTGCGATATATGTGTGAGAGGTACTGCAAAATATGTATGAGAGGTATTGCGAAATATGTATGAGAGCGAAATATGTACGAGAGGTATTGCGAACTATGTATTAGGGTATTGCGAATTATGTATGAGAGGTATTGTGAAATATGTATAAATGGTATTGCGAAATATGTATGAGAACTCGATGGTGTTATGTCGTTTAATTACTGAGTTCCTATGGCCACCTTCCAGCGCCATCATCAGACCCTGGTTACCATCTAGCACCAAAGTACACAGATACACACGTCAAACTTATAACACCCCTATTTTTGGGTCTGGAAAAAAATATAGCGCGATAGCAATAAACATTAAGTATGACGAGCGAAGCCGCGAATCCAGCTAGTGAATTATACCTATAAATGAACTATTCAATGAGACCATTCCAATGAGCTCAAACACGATACATCTGCTGTAATTTGACGAGGAGTTGAGTGTACTGCAGGTTCCAGATGATGCTGTAGCATCAGATCAAATTGCCATATTCTTGCAATATCATGACAGTTACAGTATACCAAATTTCAAATCGTTCTAACCAGTGAAAGTTGTTCATTTCCCTTCATCAAATAGGAAAGAGCTGGTGATCTTCAAATGGCTGAACAGATTTTCATGAATCATAGCTAAGAACACTCCTGCACAGGTCACCTTTCAAACAAAAAAACTACATCAAAATCGGACCAACCCTTTGGTTGCTACGATGCCACAGACGGATCCACAGATACACAGATACACACGTCAAACTTATAACACCCCTCTTTTTGCGTCGGGGGTTAAAAAGGCATCTGGGATAAAACTATCCAAAATGAGCCTCTTCGTGTGCCGTGGTTTGATCAATGCAAACTCTACAGGAATTACATTAAATTAGCTCTAAGAATTCGATCTGGGCACTATCCATCGGCAAAATTTGCCTTTTTAATAAAAAAACTGCATCAAAATCGGACCATCCGTTTGGTTGCTACGATGCCACAGACAGATACACAAATACACACGTCAAACTTATAACACCCCTCTTTTTGCGTCGGGGGTTAAAAAATAGATTCGGATAAATGTATATACTGTGAAAAAAAAAAAAGATGTACAACATTTGTTAATGGATTGTGTCCGGAGTAGAGAAGAAAGAAAATTATTTATACATGAATTTGGGATAAATGTCTTGGATGTCGGTTGGATTCAAAATGTTTTGTCATAGCCCACAACGCTGATGACGCTTTGGAAGTATCATGACTAACTACTATTAACTAAAATAAATATTGTCGAATAGGGAGGGAGTACATAATTATTATTTATTTACTTTTTAGCGGTTTTGAGTCGGGGGTTTTTTAAATTTTAAATTTAAGTTTTATTTAAAGTTTTTTATATTTTCGTTCCTATTTCATTCTAATCCCTATCCGTTTCATTTGTATTTTAGATATGTATGAGAGGTATTGCGAAACATGTGTGAGGGAATTGCGAAATATGTATGAGAGTTATTGCGGAATATGTATGAGGGTATTGCGATATATGTGTGAGAGGTACTGCAAAATATGTATTAGGGTATATCGAAATATGTATGAGAGGTATTGCGAAATATGTATGAATGGTATTGCGAAATATGTATGAGAGCGAAATATGTACAGGAGAGCAATTGCGAAAATGAGAGGTATTGTAATATGTATGAATGGGATTACGAAATATGTATGAGAGGTATTGCGACATATGTATGCGAGTTATTGCGAAATACGGTATTAGGGTATTGCGAAATATGTATGAGACAAAACGGATCAAACGAGCCCAAACGCGATGGGGTTATGTCGTTTAATTACTAGTTTCCTATGGCCTCCTTCCAGCTCCATCATCAGACCCTGGTTACCATCTGGCACCAAAGTGCTCATAAAGACGGATCAAACGAGCCCAAACTCGATGTGGTTATGTCGTTTAATTACTTAGTACCCATAACTATCTTCCAGCTCCATCATCAGATCAGCTCCATAACTGTTTTAACAAAGGTGTGTGACCAAAAGTAGATCGAGCACCATATGCATCGAGCAGCATATGGCACCTGATCCACCTCTCGAAAGCATCATACCTCTCGAAAGTCGAACCTAGCAGTTCATCTGTTGATTTTTCATCTAGCCCTCCGTCCTCCGTCGTCCCATCCCAACGCGATCATTCTAGGCGGGCAGCAAGATTTGAAATTTTGCCCAATATATCTGGTACTCAGCAGACCTCAGAACCTCAAACCACACGGGCAGAGGGAATATTTTTATCACCGTGTTTTTATTTTAATTTTTTGAAAAACATAAAAAAAAACAATCTAAAAACATAGTTTTTTTTATCTACCCTAGATGCTAATGCCCTATAAAGAGTTAAGCCATCGGTCCCGGCTGTTATCAATGGATGACAGTCATTAGGCCAAGTCTGTGGCGTTAGGGCGGTTTGAAAACACCGGCCTCTGCCAATCCTCATTGGAGCAGCGTGGCTGAGTACGCTCTAATCGCCTTCGACTGAAGGGAGACCCGTATCCCAGCAATGAGATGATTATGAGTTGATATGATGATGATGATGAGCGACGATAAAGTTAAGTTGAAAAGTATACAAAATAAAACTACTACGTTTTTGACTTTGTTCAAAAAGGTTAAGCTACAGGGCAAACTCTTAACCCGATCATCTTTGTTTTAGGCTCAAATTATAGCTGACTAAATTGTCCAGATGAGTTTTTCTCAAATTTTTGATATCATTCTTCGTATCCAAAATATCGAGCGCCAAAATCAAAAATTCGGAAAGAAATGATTTTTATTTTCACAATTTCGGCTATAACTTTTTTCGTTTTTGACTTTCTCAAATATTTCTTTTGCACCTTACAGCTCTCGTGAATACGCGTCTTTTGAGCCTTTTATGGATATCATACCTTCACAACTCTCCGAGATATAAGGGGATCGCACTTTTTCGTGAAATCGAAGCCTATACTGAAGCGAACGAAAAGACATTTCCAATGTCAAAAAACTATTGTACTCAATCGAACATTTGATAATTGCAGAAACAATTTAAATTAAACACCGTTACCACAATGAAAAAGATGAAATTGTTTCTTCACTGTCATAGTAATAATATCATTATGTCAAATGTCAGTTAAAAGCCATATCAAAAAGAGGAAAATGATTTGTTTTTTCTTGTCTTGACGTGCGTAGCACTAGCGATTGATTTTAGTATCAATCAATTCTAAGTAAATAATTAATTCTAGTAGCCTGGTTGTGGGTTTACTTCTACTGTGTTACTTATGATACATAAAGGCGTATGAGTTCGTCATTGACTAAACTCCCAACATTTGGGAAACTTAAAATCGTTTTTACTGGCAACACTGTTGGCAAAAACAATGCGTAATATATTAATTTCGATTTTAATACTATTTTGGTATAATTTTAACATAATTAAGCATTCTTATTTGTGAAAAGTGATACCACTTGCTTTGTTATTAGTTTGGGATCACGACATACATGTTTTAACAGTGCATTTAACCATTTTTGTGATATTATTGTGAGATACGCATTCACTGAACGTCAAACTACGACTAAGTCGGAAGAAATTCAACTAAGACTGTGGCCTCAGTCGACGTGGCAGCGGGTATGTGTCAAACATTACCAATCTATAGTAAATAACAAATCACTGTCGACAACTACGAAGCGGTTCGGCAAAGTTCGGCGTTTGGTGCCAGACTGGCACCAGTTGAGGTGTACGTGTATCAAAACGGGTGCAGGGACACTCCCCCTTTATGTTATTACTCTGAGAATGTTTAGAAACATTATAGTTCCGTTATTATAATTATTATTAAAATTATAAAGATTACAACAATAATTGTCTAAAACCACTTTAATCGATTTGATAAATACAAGCGAACATAACGTTGCTTTCTTTTGAACGTGTGCAAAGTTTTAATTTCGTTAAAAGTTCATCAACGAGCGGCAAGATACGACAAAGTTATACTTCGGAAGTAACATGTCATCATCATGTCATACCATACTCTATCAAAAAGTCTTTTACATCGTATTTCAAAACTCCCGGAAACCTTTCAATTAAACCTGTTTGATGAAAAACCTCTATGCACGGAGGTCACACGCGCCGTAGGTATAGGCCGGAATTTTTTGATTATATTTTTTACACTTTCTTTTGTTTTTGTACGTGATACGTAAATTCATACTTTAGACCTAAAACCGGATGCCGGAGTAGTGGAGAAGCGCGTATACTAAAGTATGAATTTCTACATCGGACCAGCAATTACCGGACCGATAAAAATCGGATTCCGGAGTAGTGGAAAAACGCCCTTACGACAGGTCTTCATTTAAAAGTGAAGATGAAAAAAAAAACGAAACGTAAAAATCTATACACGTAGATCTATACATATAAAAGCTTTATCCTGAATGACTGACTGAGTGATGAATCAATGCACAGTCTACACCGCTGATCGTAGAGACAGAGGCCTAAAAGGAGTGTGTGTTATTTGTATGACTCATGTAAGCATACGATAAGTATTTTTCGAAATTTCCATAGGAAAGCAGAATACAGGCAAACGAAATTGCGGGAGTTTCGCGAGTGTAATTATAGAGACCTTGTGATCCCATATACATTATTTGAGCGCTAAATGGATTGAAGTAGTAATAAATTGACTATAGAATGTAGTAGGTAATAAATAGTCCTCTTTGATTCACCTCAATAATTTTAATTTAAGATATTGCAGAGGAACTGGCCTGTTTCAGCGAAGAATTGATAACTTACAGAAGTATCAATGTTTCATTACCAGTACTATTGTTTGCCGTTCGAGACCTAACCGATATTTTCACTATACCAGTTCACTTTTACAATCGCACAGAAAAAACTATAGAGCATTTATAACGCTTTAAAATATTCATGTCAGTAAAAACCTATTCACATGACGATTTTTTTTTTTACGCCCCAGACGAGCATTATGGTGCTGCCAGACAATCAAACTTGGTCCGGTAGTGGACCATCGAACCGTCCGGTAAAGGACCATGTTCGATCGTGTGGCACACGAATATATATATAGGGACAATTCATACAGATTGAGATAGCCCCAAAGTAAGTTCGAAACTTGTGTTATGGGATACTAACTCAACGACATTATATTTTATAACAAATATATATATAAATAAACATCCAAGACCCGAGGCCAATCAGAAAAAGTCCGTTTTTCATCATGACCCGACCGGGGATCCAACCCGGGACCTCCTGGGTGGCGGTCTGGCGTGGTAACCATTACGCCACGGAGGTCGTCACGAATATGACCCCGTATTCTCGTAACAAATTCAAATTCAATCGCTGTCTCACTCTTCCAATATAGGAATTGAACGGGACAGCGCGTGAGTTTGAATTAAAAGAAAAGTTTTTGTTACGAGAATCAGCCCCACTGTCCACTAGCAGACGGTTTGATAGTCGTTACCGGACCAAGTTCGATCGTCTGGCATCACTATTAACGAACGCCCGGTCACGTTACTACAGATATTCAAAAGCAAATTGTTACATTATTCTGCAAATCTGTGCAAGAAGCGCGTCTGAAGCGCGCTTATATCGCCATAGGTGCTTGTGCTTCGGCTGAAATTTTAAAGAAAACATGCGCACGATATCAGCATCATTTTATTGTTTCTTGTACGGATGTTTGCTGTTTACGTTTACAATTCTAGATTGTGTGAGCACATATACATGCGTTGTAAACGCTGTGTGGTTTACTATGACTTAGGATAATCTCACGTAGCATAAACGCAATTAAAAGTCATAAGCGTACTTACAAGAGCTTCAACATTTCGCAACAGGGCAACAGTTAATTCGTGTTATATAGTTTTACAGATAGTTAAAATTTAATTGAAACTTCAAGATTGCACTACAGCTGTTCTGTACTTCGTAAGGGCTGTTTCATACAAAATTAAATAAAATTGCCCCCGAAAAGTAACTATTAAGTAAACTGCATCTCTGCACGGAGGCATCAACTTAATGCAATTTCAGCCTTAAATCTTGTAGACAAATTATATTAGGTAAACGTAGGACGTCGCAAAATCAAAAATAACCTTCTAGCGGCAGTCGGGTAAAAAGTAAGAAAATCATGCTCTAGCTAACAGAGCAAATATAAAAATATATGGAAGAGTTTAACATTTCCTGAAGTTCAAGATACATTGAAGAAAATTATTAAATTGTCGTCGTGGCTCCCGCCGCGGCAACCTCTTTGGTTACCGCGGCTACTAATTCTAATTAGTCAATATTACACAATACAAAATCTTTATTGCTTATATTAACAAAGTAACAATAAAAAGAGAACGCAATAGGGGGCCTTATCGCTATGCAATTTCTTCCAGGCAACCTAATCGCAGAGGAACGTTGCTATTTAAAAAAAAAGGTAGGTGGTACAGTAAATTGACAAAAAAAAGGTAAATAATACATAATTATATTCCTTACTCAAGTAAGGAAGAATGAAATGGTGGACAATTATAAACTAACTACAAACTTTTTCTTTCTTTCTTTTCGTGGAAACGTTATGCTATGCTGTGCTACTCCACGGTTCCCTTTAGTCTTTCACGGTCTTCTGAGCATATTGTTTCCAATAATGAATGCCGCTGAGTGGCTGCAGGCAGGTGCAACTGTATATATGTTTCTCCATTTTTTACAACGATATTCTACATAATGAAAATACATTAGTTTTCATTTTAGGTCTTTTTATAATGACAATGAATGTTAAAAATATTTCCACCTGTCCAATTTTCTTGTACCAAGTTTTTTAAAGATGATTTTCTTTTACCGGGATGTCTAACGTGCCCAACTACGAAACGATGGTTTTTATTATCACAGGTAATTTTTTTTTAAAAATATCTTCTATTCGGGACAAGCCCACCGCACATTCCCACCGATGTGTCTCCTGTGTAGCCATAGGATCAACAACGGCGACCTCAGATTGACAATAAGCAATGAAGCTTATTGACGAGACGTCCCGGGGGAAAAAACTACAGCTGTCTTGGAACTCACAACGAATATAATCAGAAAGAAGATAGTCGGAGTAGGAAGTATTGAAAGGACTTCCCTCCTTAACAACTACGTGAGAGACCGCAATTTGAAGCAAAAGGCAAAATACCCTAGAGAGATCTTCTATTGTTGACTTACAAGCACTTACCTTTGCCAATCCGCAAAGGAGTAGCGTGGCAGAGTAACCTCTAATCTCCTTCAATTGAAAGGAGACCCGTTTACCGGCAGTGGAATGATTATTATGGGTAGAAATTATGAAAATACACGTGATTATGGTAAGTTTAAAATGTTCCATATCACATCTAGAAATTAATGAACGAGAGCGCTAAATATTTATTCATTTAAGTACCTATTACTTTCACATTAATAATATTAGCATATATGCTGCACAAAGTCCAAAATACTTCAATTATCTTTACAGAACATGAAATATGGAAGGTCACATACCTAAGTTCAGTCTGCACTTATCATATTTGTGCAGCTAGGGCCACTATGCGTCATTTGTATTCAGAGGGTCCATTCCAAGTTATAATTATACCAATTAGCTGATGGTCGTGCTTAATTAGGAATATTTTATACTAGTGAAACCCGCGCAATTTCGTTTGCGTGTATTTATTTATGCACAGCAGCGCCATCTATATTAGACTTTTGACCAAATCCTACGGGAATCGCGTACTTTTCGGAATAAAAGTACCCTATGTGTTAATTCAAGGTATCAGCTACCTACATACCTACCAAATATCATAAAGGTATCAGCTACCTAGATACCAATATCCTCTTGTGATATTTCGTGATTTTTGTGGGGGTGTAGTGAGATATCACGTGTATTTATTTTTTCATTATATTTTTCAGTGACTTTGACTCGCCGTTGCTAGGCAACGATCGAACCGTTCTTCATACCTGTATTTATGATAATATTCTAAAATGTTCTAAACAATTTCAGATTTATTGTAGATAGGTACTAAAATAACACGTGACACCAAGCCAGGGGGGGGGGGGTGAGGTTAAAAAATGCCTTAAAAAGATCAAGTGATTAATGGACGCCCCCTTACTTGTTCTGTTGGGTGACATAGTACTAATTTAACCTTACTGCTAGGTCTAAAATAGGTTTTTCTAATAAAAGAATAAAGACACGTATTTAATTAACTTTTCTTACTAATGATTTTTTTCTTTCCAACGCGTCCTTAAATCAACCATCTTAACTTTGACTTAATTGTGTTAGGTAGCAAAGATTGCTAAATTAGAAAACTCATAATAAACAAGAAAGTTATTTAATTACGGGTTTTCTCGGATTGACTGTGTTTTATAGAACATCTACCTTAATTTACTTCATTATTTCCTGTCTGACTATGACTAACTAGGTATTTTTTTAATGTCGAATGCAGGCAAACCGTTAAGCAAAGTAGGTACCTGACCCCCTATTCTCGTAACAAAAACCGATTCTATTTCGATTCAAATTCAATCGCTGTCTCACTCACACAAAATAGGAATTGAACGGGACAGCGAGTGGGTTTGAATCGAAATAGAATCGGTTTTTGTTACGTGAATTGCCCACCTGGATGGTAAGTGGTTTCCACTGTCTTTGAACATCAACATTACCAGAGGCTCTACCAATGCTTTGCCCGCTACACTGGCTTATTATTTTTTTCATGCAATTAAAAATTCTAAAGTAAGAAAAGTGTGCCCGTTGTCACCAACGCCTCCTAGCGGTAGGAATAACAAATTGTATCACATTTTGTAGTATGTCATCAAACGTCATACAATTTGTTCCAGTTAGATTATTGCTAACGCTATGAAGAAGCTATGAAACGTTGGTGAACACGGGCAATAAGAACTCAAAGTCAAACTTTTCTTGCACACGTGACGGGATAATACTTCGAACGAGCCCGAGTCAAACAGCCACGTTCCCACCCCGCCCGCGTCTCCGCGACCTACCTATTCTTGACACATACATTTTTTATGGAATGATTATTAACTTTCCGTCCCGTAAATACCCGTCAAGTAAAAAACGACTGATATAAACAAGTAGGTAGGTATTATTTGGAATAAAGTAAAGTTTCTGACTCTACAATCTACCGTGTCTGTACGTGGTGCAATTAAGCTGACAAATTATGATGTCGTTTTGATGTTAACTTGACATTACAGGTGGTAGAATACGAAAAGACGATTCGATAAAGCTTGTAATAGGTCTAGTTGAATAAAATATTTTGTATTTGTATGCAAAGGTCTTTAAACGGCAGCTACCTTCTTCCTTATTAAAGTTTTATCCTACTTTAATTACGTAATTGAGATTTCATCAAAGCGCTGTAACTCTTCTATCGCGAATACTTTAGGAAACTAATTCCATTTTTATATTTAACCCTCTCGAAATCCGTGGGTCGACCCTCGAACAATTTGTTCAAAACTCGGACTTTGTTGCCTATATTAAATTGGTTTTTAACTACAAATCGTGTAACTTATCTACATTAAATAAATTTTAGGATTCTCGATATCTTTAGTTTTTTCTCGCTGATTCACTCATTACAAAAGCAAAGTCTAATAAATATTGTGTAAATTATAGTAATAAGTGATCACAAGAATGTGGCCTAAAATGAAAGCTACAATAGTTCGCATAGAACTCAATAAACCGTGGTTATCTAGTACGTAAATCCTTCGTCCGGACTATACAAAAAAAAATTGGCGAACTTAGGTACGCTTCGACTTTTATTTTTACTCGGCTGCGACACAAAGTGATATTTTTGTGCCCAATTATTTTAAACGAAATTACCCATGTGTGAATGATGAAAGAAATTATGATTTCACTTTGTTTGGGCATTTTCAACAAATAAAACAAGTTTTGGTACATACATGTATTTATTTTTCAAATTAATAAATCAGTTGTATGGATACCCCATACAAAATCTTACAACTATGACTAAAGCCTAACTAGTACTTATCATTACGTGTTCTGCCATTTCAAAGGATGCAGAAAAAAGTTTTGAAAGCCTTTTAAGAGGAACATTGGAATGTATCCAATTCATTTGTATAAAAATACCTATACATTTAGGGCTGACCTACGAAAACGGGAATATCCGGAGCGGAGATATCTATACTATAAAAATTGAACGAACCACCAGTCGTATTCAAATAGAAACTTGCATTTGTAAAGGTTCAACAGCAAGCGCCCTTTAGAAACTTAGAAGAGCAAAATGGGCGTGTTTTATGCGTTACGGGCGACCAATAGGATTGCGTTATTTATTTGTGACGTATATATTATTGAACTGGATATATTACTTGTATAATCTTTCTCCTTTCATCTGTGCAAGTTTTCATGAAGATTAGTAGATTATTACATTTGGAATTAGGTATTTTCTGTAGTTGTAATATCCCCGCTCTACACACCTACGCTTCGGCAGAATGCGACCCTAAAGCCCGGTTTCCATTAAAGAGGAGATGAGATGTCTAATTTTTCTATAGAAACGCAAGCCGCGGAGCGGAGTTGTATAGCCGGGCGGCGCATCTCCTCTCCGCTTTGGTGGAAACCGAGTCTAATTAGGCAGTAATTTAGTTCCGGCTTGTTTTTTAATATTTTGATAACATACAAACAGCCAGTTTCCGAAAAGAATTTTCAAAGTTCATGACACATTAAATTATAGCTATCACTGTCAAATTTAAAAAGAAAAACAGAGATAGCATGTGACAATTTGGAATTAAAAATAAAATACGTTTCAGAAACTAGCTGAAAATCGGTCATGTATTCACTGTGAATTTCTCCCTCATACCTCAAAACTGTGAAAAAAAACGAGTTGCACTCCGGGAGTGTCGGCAGAAGTGAAAACTTGAATATTAACGCACGAATTGTTTTATCTGACTATTTATTAAATTGTATGAGTAACCGCCATCTAATCAAACTCAGTAGCATGACAACAATTATTGACTTCACTAGACGGGATTTGCTGTAAATTAAAAAGTTACAATATTTACCGATAGATGTAACTAAAACAAATCCCTCCGCTAATTTTCGATCGGTCACGTGTCCTGCCTGACGCGAGTTTAACATTTTTTACCCATCCCAAAAAGTGCACAACGCCGCTAAAGAAGTTTTCACTTCAAAAACGATAATTTTACACAGAAATGCAATACAAGAGACAAATTGGTGAAAAACAACAAAATCAGGTCACTAGATGAATAAACATCTTTCCTAATAATTAGTAATTATTGTACCGATTTCTTAAATTAGAGAAAAAAAGTATTAACATAGCTTTGTAAGTCAAATTTACATTACGTGAAATGATCTTCAATATTTTTGTATACAAGTATTAACGAATATTTTCAGGAAAAAATTCATAATCTATCGAATAACTTTATCAACATTCATGGAGGTTTCCTATGGTACTTAAAAGTAATGTCTCAGAGAGACTTCGTAATACACCATTTAGATGTACATACGGTCAACAACAAAAGTAGACACATACCATGTCTTTATAAAGATCCATTCTGGCAACAAGACAACGATTCAGTTTGAAATAATCTATTTTTCTAACAGATTGTAAAATGACAGTATGAAAAATCATGAAAATTTTATATCACTATTGAATGAATTCTAAACCTTATTCTATTAAATTACTAATTAACAGTTTTGGAGAAATTTTAATTATAATTGAATAAGCTTACTGTCATGTACACAATAAATATTTACGTGGTACAGTGAATCATATCAGAATAGATTTACATAGCCTTTGACAATATAACATAATAACAATGCAAAAATATAATTTTTGTAAAAATAAGTCATCAAGCTATGTAGTTACAAAACTTCATTACCTTAATCATGTTAAAATGTAGACAAGAACTTCTGTGTATCATTTATCTTTTTAAGAGAGGTAGGGCACAGCTGATAATCCGCTCAAATCGGAGCAGCCCGTCTGGGGAAGGACCTCCACCTTACAGAAGATCGTAGCCAAATAGCATTGGTCTCGGCCATGTTGTGTTCCTACGGTAAGGTCTCCAGAGCTCTACTTGGGGGGTTGGGACGGTTGGCAACGCGTGAGTGATACCCCCGGTTTTTCAAGCGTCTATGGGCTACGGTGATGCTTACCATCAGGCGGGCCGTATACTTGTTTTCCAACTTAGTGGCATAAAAAAATCATATATTTTTGTTGCAATAACTAAGAATTATTTCGTCCCTATAACACATAGGTACTTTACGTTTTGTACACCCCGCCTGCAGTAGAGTAAAAATTATTGGAGGCGCAAAGGAACAAAGTCACCGCGCTTAAATAGTAGATTTTACAACAAGTGCACAAAACGAATCATTTCTATCCGAGACTTTTAGTAGCCCGAGCCGAAGGCGAGGGCTGATAGTAATGTCGAGGATAGAAATGGTTTTGTGGACGAGTTATAAACTCTGCTTTTCACTTCGATTGCGAGGAAATAAATAAATAAACGCACGAAAAACAAGACCTGTTTCCCCTTTCCCGCCGCTTTTTTTTTAAATCTTACGACATTGAAATTAGGCTTGGTCTGCAGACCTATACAGCCTACTTATAAAATTAATTTTGTAAAAAAAAAAATTTTCTTAAATTAATTAAATAACCTACCGTACTTTAATTTAAATTTTAATATCTTATAAGACTTAAAAAACACATAAGGCAAATAAATTAAAGTAAATGTTATAAAATAATAAATTCTATCTCTGAACTTTTTGTTGTGTTTGGCTGTATGGCTTATTTCCTTTGCCTTAATATAGATACATTTATGAGTAGATACGTTTTTGCCCTTGTGCACAAAATTCGATTTTGTGCAGCCTATATCCTGCGCAAATAAGCATTTTCTGAGCATGAGAAGTGAAAATAATATTACACTGCTTCAGTCAGCAAATTCCATTGCGTAATTTTGTCTCATACGACTTGAAAACTTATCATGCGTCGCCGTATGTATCAAACAGGACTTTTCTATAGCGAGAATTTTCTATATAATAATATTATATAAATTCTATATAATAAAGTTCAGCAGAAATTACGCGACATAAAACTCAAAAATTCGTGTTCGTTTGGCCTCAGCCATAATCATTGGTCAGTGAAATGAAGTAACTTTTAACATACAGAATTTATGACGTTTTGAGTAAAAACAAAATGCGTGTCAACTGAATACCGTATATCATTTACATTATGAATATTTTTGCATCATTATCACTTTGAAAATCTATGTTTAAGGTCTATTTAGACGACACCAGTTCATTCAGTTACACAAAAGGGTAATAATTGCATGCAATCTAGTGGGAGCAATAAATTGTCCTTCAAGAATTGTAAGCAACTGTCGTTTAGACGATTAATGTCAATTATATCTATAAAATGATTGTATGCAACCGTCAATAAACTGGCGTCGTGTATAGACCGTTTAGTTACTTTGCCTCTGGTTTAAAACACTCAAAATAAAAGCGGTCTAATCGGAATAAAAACTGCTCGAGCAGACCGTCTATGTCGGTTGTCGGTTCACACATTAAGAATTATTTCTGTGCCACATTCCGAGTGTTTTAAACCTGTTTTTTCATCTGTCAGAGGTAAAATAACTGCGAACGTAGAGTAAATGTTTTTTTACGGTGATGTCATGTGATATTAGGTGCACTAGTGCCTCTTATCACTTGGGAAATGTATTGAGGGTCGTGCGGCACGTGGCGGTCAGTGCCTCTGGTCGCGGCGGCGGTCGTGGTCGCGGTCGCGCTCGGCGGGCGGCGGGTCGCGGTCGCGGCGCTCGCGGTAGCGCTCGTCGTAGTAGGGCGCGGCTCTGGTCTTCGCGCTGCCCGCGTCGCCCGCCCCGCTCTCCGGTGCGGCTTCTACTGGAGATTTACGTGGTCTGCAAACAAGGTAAACTTAATTAAAATTATATATAGGTATTTAAGCTAAGTAACATGAAATAATTTGCTTTTTCATTGGAAATTGGTGACCGAACCAACCTTATCACATATTAGAAATTCATAATGTCGCAGTATTGGACCACGACGTCGCACAGTGATTCGATTAGAACAAGCTAGCAAGACAAAAGTCATTAGTGAATATCTGATTATCGTTTAAAGAAAGTGATAAACAACATCCCAGTCATTAGGGATTCTACAATTTCGTACCTTCTTAATAAGCGAATGATGAGTAATTGACATGGTTTATACGGATATGAGGGTAGTGCATTATTTTATTCCTAATTTTGCTCGACTTTCGATGACACATGAAATGATTTTTTACTATTGTGACCAATATATTTATGTGATGGATTTCGAAGCTAAGGGTAAGTACTTTGTATTATCTGAACAATAAGGTGTTTAATGCTGCACATAGTTTTAAAAACTATGGCGAAATGTTGAACTTTATATTTTTCTCTAAAGTTTGTATTTAGGAGTCTATAAGTTATATGCCCCCACTTGACCCCAGTCTGGAATTTACATAATATATGTTATAGCTGTAACCCTCTAGTTTTTAAATATACCACTTTCAGTCAGCACACTTTTGTACAACTTTTTTTTTTTCATTTTTTTTCAGAGTACTCATATTCTGTTTCAAAGTGCAGAGATTACAGAATTAGATGTGAATTTAATTAAAATGTTTGATAGTATCCTTAGCTTCATCATCTGGCTATGATATTAACATAAATAAATTTGTGGATCTTACCTATGAAACTAGAAAATTGTATTTAAGTCTTTATTCGTGGTATTTTGTGTACAGTAGCAGGCATGTAGCCTGCTAATATACAAAATACTTGTGCATAGTGCCGATATTATCCAATCGGCTCTTCTGCCAATTGGGCAGCTTTCTGAGGAAGCTCAGGAAGCGCAATAAAGATTGCAGAAGGTTCCGAGAGAATAATACGCGAAAGCAATCGCGTATTGCCTCGAATATAGACTTGCTTAATATGTTACTTATCACATCCGATCCTGTAATTAATAGTCTCAGGAAAGTTCCTGGAAAAAAAATACAGTCAGTCTCCCTTCCAAAGTATTAAACTTATTATTGCCTCCTAATGTAAATGTAAATAGAAGTATTGCGACTAGGATTAGTAATTATTATGTTGTAAATGATTCATCAGAAGAGGAATTCAGCAAAAATGATTAAACTGTTGTTAATTGGGATAGGTATTTTATGATTGACTAGAGATTAGGTAATTGTGTAGTTTTTAGTACACAATAAGTTGTTAATACATCATAAGACCAATTATTTAATATACAGTTTTTTTAAGTACCTATATATTATAATAATAAGTCTAAATTAATCTTAAGTTGCATAAAATAGTATAAAATGCGTGTATTAAACACATCAGAGTATAAAATAATATTGTCCAGCTAGCTTGTTCTGCTCGAATCACTGTGCGTCGTCAATACGTTGTTTTTTAAAAAAACTGCTCAATAATCTAAAGTAGCTGGCTGATACGACCTTTTACAAAATACTCCATTCAGATTTTTTAAATCAACCAATGAAATAAGTATAACCAATAATATAATTTAGGTTTTCTAAATATAATATAATGAATGGATTTAGTCTGTAAATTATTACAAAGATTCTATATTCTAACATTATTAGCATCAAAATCCTTGTCCTTACTTCTATACTCTGATTATCACTTTCAATTTTATTTACATCTAAAAACAACTCAAATAGTGTCCTGAGATGGCGCCTAACACTGCCTACACTCTCCGGTAGGTCAGAGATTCCACAATCGCCCACTGTATAAGATTAATATAAAAAAAAAGTTACCTCTCTTCTCTGCTGTGTCCTCTATTGTAATGATCAGCGCGTTCACGGTCCCTAGACCTGGAGCGGTCGCGTTCCCTCTCTCTGTAGTCCCTGTAGTATCTGCAACAATCAAACACTTTGGTTTATCATCTACTTTCGAACGCCCGCGGTTTTATAATGAAGATGATTACTTTTAAACTTTTCCGATATGATTTCCGGGATCAGTATAGCAGTTTAAGCGTGAAAAGTAATAGACTGACTCTCGTATTTATAATATTGGAATGGATAGTTTTTTTTTAAATGTAAGTATAAAACCCTACAGACTTTGCTTGCCTATACTATTTCTTTTTTTTTAAATGCATTTTTTAAACAACTATCTCTTCCTCACTTCGATTCAATTCATACTAGTGCAGAGTGCAGTCGCATCGACCCTAATCTCCGCAACGTAATTCGATTAGCGCTGATTTACGAGCGAACTAATGTTTCGGAGGTAAGTGTTGAATTTGCAATGTCACAATTCAGATTGAGACTTCGATGCGCTTCGACTTTGCCCTGCACTGAATTGACCTTTTATGTGAAGGCCTAAAAGTATGACATTCCAAATCTTTCGATTAGCTCGGGCAATTTACAAGTTAAATTGCACTTACGCGTCACGGTCGCGTTCCCGATCGCGCTCCCTCGACCTTTCCCTGTACCTGCAATCAAATAGGTCAGTTAACATTTCAGGTCAGGTTACAGTTAGACTTTAAAATTTTAGTTTTTGACTGTCATCTATTTTTTTTCTTGACTTTCTATTATTCGGGCATTACTAGAAAATACGGCTTAGGTAGAATAATGGTCGTTACATATCGCATCGCAACTATAAACTTATTGCTCAATTTCGAAATATCTAATTAGATTAAAGTTAATTTGTGTTTTTTAAGGTACATTTATTAATACATAATATGCAGTCGTGGTGTTTCATTAAGATACAATTCCGGGATGGAATTGTATCTTAATGGAGCAAGGAAAGTACCTGTCGCGCTCCTCCCTGTCGCGGCTGCGCTCCCGGTAGCGGCTGGCGCTGCGCTCGCGCCGCCTCGGGGCGCGGTGGTGCGCGCGCGCCTCCCGCTCGCGCGACCGGGAGCGCCGCGACCGCTCCGCGCTGCTGTACGACTTGGTCTCCACGCCGTGCAGCGTGTCTTGGAGCGACGAGATCAGGATCTTGCAACGGTCGTCGTGCGCCACCTAATCAATAGAGTTGTTGTTTCCAGGGTCAAAATAGTTACACTGGACACGTATTTTCTCTTTTTTAGATTAAACAAAAAATAACAAAGATACAAGGCATAAAAATTTAGGAGTAGGGGGGGCTTTGACGTCACCCCGTGCGAATGGGCTATATCTTTGTCAATTTTGGACAGACTAATTTATTTTTTTACGACAACTAGCCTATTACATTCAAACAAAAAAACATTTTCAAATCGGAGCAGCCCGTCTGGGGAAGGACCTCCACCTTACAGAAGATCGTAGCCAAATAGCATTGGTCTCGGCCGTGTTGTGTTCCTACGGTGAGCAAGGTCTCCAGAGCTCCACTTTTTGGCTACGCGTGAGTGATACCCCCGGTATTGCAAGCGTCTATAGTCTAGGCTACGGCGACAGCTTACCATAAGTTTGTTTGATGCAAAAAAAAAATCAGCTATATTCGCTCGCGGTTAATTTAATGACATAGATCTCGTTTGACAACAAAACAACCCATAAACTTGTGGCGCCGTCTGTTGGCCGACATCGCAATTGCAGCGCCACCTACAGTAGAAAAAATATTCTCCCATTGGAATGACACACTTTCACGGGATAAAAAGTAGCCTATGTTGGGCTCTGTATCCCTGACAATATGTTTACAAATTTTCATAATGATCGGCTGCTTATAGTCAAGCCGTGAAAGAATAACAAAAAAAACAAACTCACTTTCTCATTTATAATACTAAAATGATGTACCTTGCTCTGCTTGATGAGTGAAATTGCGGTGACGAGAGTTTCGATGGCCGAGGCGTATTCGCCGGCCGCGGCGTCGGACACGGCGCGCGCGATGGCGCTGGACGACACGGTCCGGTTCCGGTTCATCACCTCTTCGAACTCCGCCTCGCTTATCGCCGGATGCGGAGCCGGGCGACCCGGCTCAGGCGGAACACCGTACGTCTAAGGGTTTAAATACTTTATGAAATACTAAAATGATAAATAAATAAAACAAAAATAGAATTTATTTTGCAAATAGCAAATACTTTTGCACGTCAATATTGTTTCACTAAACATTTATTTAATTTTGCCTGACTAAATAGAAAATTACTCTACAAACTACAGTTATATTATTTTACTAGCAGTTCCGACTTGTATGGCCTGATGAGGAGTGCCGCAAGAAACTCAACAGTTACTTTTGTTTAAAACAAATGTTTACAGAATATTGCTAAATATTTTAAGAATAAAATAAATTAAAAGAGATAAAAAAGGAGCAAATTATAGTGACCACAATATTTTATCTTTGAAATAATCTTCCACTTTATAATAACCTTTTTTTCATCAAGCAACGTGTAATAGAGAATTTAAATGTATTCCCATAGCTCTTTATTTAAAGGTTTTGTTTTATCCTGTTCTGTCTGTACAGACACCAAAGAAACAAGTCATCTGTAACTTAAGTGTTTTGGAAGAACGGGGCCTCCTGTCACAGGCTTTGTTAAATCGCCTACTAGGTTGACCTCAATTAATTTTATATTTTATGTAACTTTGGCAGAAATAAAGAAATTTTGAATTTGATTTTTTTTATTTGAATCTGTTTATATGAGCAGCAATAATCACTGCCTGCGGCTTCACTCCACATCAATTTCCAAGACTTCAAATATTAATAAGGGGGGATTTGTTTATTACCTGTGGTGGTCTCCCGTAGGGCTGCCTGGCGCCCGGCGGCGGCACCTGCGCCGGCGGCGGGGCGTGCGGCGGCAGCCCGTACGGAGCGCCCGGGCCTACGATGCCAAAAAATTATTAAGAATTGCATTTTCTCGCAATCTAAACATTATACTATACAGCGAGTTTAGAATGGGTGCTTCAAGTAAAAAAATCGTTGAGAGACAAATCGTTACACTTTGCGGCGGCGTCGAATACCAATCTAAGCTTTTTCTTACTTTATCCCAAGGGCCGCGGGTTCGAATCCTGCGCAAAGCAAACATTTGTGTGCATGAACATGTCTGTTTGCCTTGGTCTGGGTGTTTTTTATGTATAATAAGTATTTATTTACAAAAGAAAAGTATTTAAAGGTCGCTGTATACGTAACGTGTTTTTCCCCGGACGAGACGTGATGGGACGGGAATTTAAATATAGTTCCATACAAAATGTATGTGAATATGCATAAGTCGCGGATACACGGACGGGACGGGAACGTGGCCGTGTCGTACAAAAAGTCACGTCCCCGTCCCGTCCGACGTATTATCCCGTTGCGTATACAGCGACCATAAGTATGTTTATCAGCAATCAAATAGTAAACCCATATTACAAGCATAATTGCTTAGTTTGGGACTAGATGGCGTTGTGTGATTCGTCCAAGAATAACATCTATTTATTTATTTTATTTATTCTTGTTCTGATTCCTTCCCCCGAAGTGAGACGAATACTAACGGCGTTTTATAGACAAATGCCCTGCTCACTCCACATAGATTAGATTAGAATACGCTTTATTTGCAGTACACAAACAATGGATACAGAAAACAGTAACAGTTACACACAGTGTATATGCAACAAGGCGGCCTTATTGCTGAGAGAAATCTTTTCAAGGCACATAGTATATTCGTTGTCCTTACCGGGCGGTCCCGGCTGCGGCGGCGGCTGCCCCTGCGGCGCGGGCTGCACGGGCGGCTGCTGCGAGAAGAAGGCCGGGTTCACGTGCGGGGCCGGCGCGCCCGGACCCACGCCTGACAAACCAACATAATATTACATCTCGACAATAATACCACTGTCGTGGTACATGCAAGTTCCCATATGATTTATTAGATGTTCAACATATCTAATAATCATATAGGTATATAAAATAAGACAAAAACTGCGTACTAAGATCTGCGCGAATCATCTTAGTTTTATTTGAATTTCAAGTATTATTGTTGAGTAGATCACACTGGGTTAGTGAGTCGGGATACACGCAGTCCACCCTGGCCATTTAAGGGGATGTGTAGGACATTTCGACGGTTCTTTTTATTAGTATACCCAGATTGGAAGCCCCACAGACCCCAGGCCCCACATCATATTCCTCAAGGGGGGTTATTTAAAGAATATTTCAGTTATTAATTTTAAAAAAGCATTTGGTTAGTAAACAGCAAACCTTGGGTTAAATCAATATAGCAACTTCTGCAGGCTTATTCTCGAAACAAAAAAAAACAAATATAGTATCAATCTCGAACGTTATGTCGCTCGTTTTGTTGTATGAGCAAGATAGCTTCGCTCGCGTTTATTTTATGACTGTATAGATCTCGTTTGACAACAAAACAACCCATGGCTCGACTTGTGGCGCCATCTGTTAGCCCGTACTGCGCCCTCTATAGTAGAAAAATTATTTTCCCATTGGAACGACATACTTTCACGGGATAAAAAGTAGCCTATGTTGGGCTCTGTACCCCTAACAATATGTGTGCCAATTTTCATAATGATCGGCTGCGTCAAGGCGTGAAGGAATAACAAACAAACAAACTCACTTTCTCATTTATAATATTAGTAAGGAAGGATTCTCAACAATTGTTCTAACTTCTACCAAACTCTCGAGTTTTATTCTAATGTTAGTTCAAGTTAGTCCACCACCGCATGCCAAGTAAGTGTGTCGTGTCCGTACCTAGGCCATTCATACCTGGGTGCTGCGGCAGGGGCGCGGGGCCGCGCGGGGGGCCCGCGGGGTGCGGGGGCAGCGCGTGGTGCGGCGGCGGCAGGCCCTGCCCGGGGGGCTGGGGGATACGAATATCTACTTAGGATCACAATTTAAGGGTGAACTGATTTATCTGTACTTTGTGTATTCTAAATAATTTCGAAACATTTATTTTGTAAAAATAAAAACATTTTAAATTCAAACGATTATCTTTCTAATAACAAACGTTGACTACTATATTTTTGTTACTCAGTACAGTTAATTATGTGTATAACTGAAAAATTGTAAAAGAAAAATAAAACCTCTACTTACCGCATGCGGAGGTGGCATCTGATGCGGCATTTGGTGCTGCGGCGGGCCGTACTGCGGCGAGGGCTGCGGCTGCATGTGGTGCGGCGGGCCGCGCGGGCCCCACTCGGGCCCGGGCCGCGGGCCCGGCGGGCGCTGCATTTGCGGCGGGCCTCCAAACTGAATACATTGAAGCTTTTATTTTAATCACACATTTTTCTAACAACATAAAAAAAACAAATGATTCCAAGGATATTGTCATCATAATTGAACCGTCGAAATAATGTTAGAAATAAAAATTCGTCGGTAAGAGTAATACGTAATTACTTCGTGCAATAAAAACGCAAACAATGCTTTAATTTTGAAGAAATAGATACAAAAGGACTATTTCTAACTTTTGTAAAATTAAATATTGATATTTTTTTAAATACCATTTACTTTAAAAGAATATAATATAAGGTCCTAATTTATTAATGAACTTCCTTTTAACACATGACTATATAGGGTGTTCTGAAATTATATGTTGCATAATGAAGTGGGACATAGTATCCGTTTCATAGATTTTATTTATCCAGCAATTATCAATTTTTAAGCTCATACAATTTTCCATACACACAAAAATAATATTCATGTTCTGCCTTTGTAACAAACCCGGAGTGCCGAGTGGGGGCACCGCGTTCATTCATTATAACAGCTGTTACTACGCGAGCTATACGCCCCGTCCTTGTCTGTGTCGGCGTCGAGGGCGGCCGGCGGGCGGCGGCGGCGGCGTTCCCGCGCCTGATACCCCGCACCGCCGCCCGCGCCTGCGCACCCGCGATGGCGTATATCAAACACGGTCACTGACCTCTGCCAATCCGTAGTGAAAGGGCGTGGCAGAGTAAGCTCTTATTCTATTGAAGGAAGACCCATATCCATGCAGTGGGATGATGGTTGATTTGATAGATGATTTTACAACTGCGTACGTACGTAGCCTGTATTTGATGCCGTCACCACGGTCGGGTCGCGTTACCTTTGATCAGACTCGACAAAGAAATGCATAGATTTTTATTTTATTCATTCAGACATACCAATAAACAGTGTACGTACACATCACAATTACGTACATTAAATTAATGATACAGTACTCACGTGTACACCAATTACAGGTATTACAAATTTCACTATTACATTATCAAAACAATCTCTTATTGTGAGTTGCACGAACACATTTTAAAGTAATAATGGCACCTTAAAACAGGGCTCCCAACGTCTAACTAAAAGAGAAAAAGAGGCCCGTTCTTCACCTCTATTTTACCTAGTTACATTGTAGTTACCATGTAGTTACATTGATGTAACTAGTTGGACATAAACACTGCTTGCCTCGTAGTGCAGGTACTGATTTGTGTATCGAAATAGCATTATTAAAAGCTTTTATTTAACTTGTATTTTAACCGAACCGAATCACGCGATTGACTGGTCTAAATAGGTAACACTTACTTAGTAATAAGGGAAAGGGGCTGCGCGGGGGTTGCAGGGCGCGGCACGGGCGGCCGCCGGCTGCCGGACGGCGGCGCTGCGCGGGCGTCGCGGGCAGCACGCGGGGTCGCGGGCGGGACGAGGGCGGTGGCGGCGTGGTCAAACTCAACTCAAACGAGCGGCACCTTTGACCGCGGCGACAACGATTTTTCGCAAAAAATATTATTTCATTCTTTTTGCTTTTTTCTCTCGTTCTTACTTACGTCAGACAGAGTAAACGGTTGTGTTGTGTTGTGTTGTGGTCATTTATCATCTTGCCGTACGTAAACAAATGAATGATGAGTGTTTGTACATAGTGTCAATGTTGTGTACAGAGAGTATTCTTGGAGCGGCATTGGGTCACTGGAGACGCGGAGAACTCCCGCTTTCGAATACCTACAGTTGGATTTAGGATTTGCTGGATTTCTTTGAGAGAATGCGAGCACTGAGGATGGAGTGATAAAGGCTTTGCGTGACGAGTGTAGTCGATGGACTGATGGGCGCTCTTGACTTGACAGCAGTGGTCATAGTGAGTGCAGTGAGTGCTTGTTGGCACGTTAAGTCGGCGTGTTCGGTGAAGAACAACGGAGGAAGATACTTTTTTTGTAAGTAACCTTGACATTTTATGCCTAGGTACCATTTTGTAAATGTATCTAATGAACTTTTAAACGCCAAATTACTGTACGATAGTTATTTGAAATCTAGTAGGTACTTATCTATCTACTAATACTATCAGCTGTGAACATTTCAATTTATTTTTTGTTAAATTTAGCTTGATTGATAGTAATTAGTAGGTAAAGGTAAGTAAATGCATATGATAGGTAAGTCGTTTCCCCGCTTCATTCATAACTTTACATTTTATTGAATGACAGACAGAGATCGAATGAGTGACAGAGAAAGATAGATGTGGCTATGCCGTAAAGATGCATCTACATATGACGCTGTTTGTCGGCGGAAATCCGCCCGTTTTTAGCCTGTTTTAATGCCAGATTTAGTACCTGCAGCCATGTTTTCTACCACTTAAAGTTAAATTTACAAGCGAAGCGAACTTTTGTCTGTATTCAAAAGCCACGCGAGCCTAATAATGCTAAACAGTACAAACGGTTCTCGCGCGGTTTTTTAATTACGGCTAAGACGCGGCGTGCTCCGGTCATAATGTGAATGCCGCTTAAAAGTTATGTTCTTTAGAGGCAGAACACGAATATTATTTTTGTGTGTATGGAAAATTGTATGAGCTTAAAAATTGATAATTGCTGGTTAAATAAAATCTATGAAACGGATACTATGTCCCACTTCATTATGCAACATATAATTTCAGAACACCCTATATAGGTTACATATGATCGTTTAAGTAAGAAAATAATGGTCTCGTATTCAGTTAAAAAAATTTGACTGTATTGTAAGTAGTTAGAAAATTTTGCTTACTACATATTCAACCATTTTGATATGTGAGACGCGTTGACGCGCCCTTCGCACCGCACCCCTAAACCTTTTTTTTCTACTGACGGATGGCTGCTACAAGAGAGGCGCATTTTACCGAGTATTTCTAAATTTAATCCTTTTTTTTCCTGAATACTAGACCATTATTTCCTTGCTTTCATATCATATCTATATATATAAAAGAGAAAATCACTGACTGATTCATCACGAAATCTCCGAAACCACAAGTGCCAGGAGTCTCAAATTTTGCAAGGGGGTTCCTTTTGGGGCGTAGGTGCTCACTAAGAAAGGATTTTTGGAAATTCATCCCCTAAGGGGGTAAAACGGGGGTGCAAAGTTAGTATGAAACTTTGCCGTTTTTGAAGTTATTCAAATGAAATTCAGCATGAAGGTTCTTTACTGAAAAACATGAAGCATGAGTAAATTTTTTTTTTTAAATTCATCCCTTAGGGGGTTAAACGGGGGTGCAAAGATAGTATGAAACTTTGCCGTTTTTGAAGTTATTCAAATGAAATTCAGCATGAAGGTTCTTTATTGAAAGGCATGAAACACGAGTAAAATATTTTTCTCAAAAATCGTCCCTTAGGGGGTTAAACGGGGGTGCAAAGTTAGTATGAAACTTTGCCGTTTTTGAAGTTATTCAAATGAAATACAGCATGAAGGTTCTTTATTGAAAGGCATGAAACACGAGTAAAATATTTTTCTCAAAAATCATCCCTTAGGGGGTTAAACGGGGGTGCAAAGTTAGTATGAAACATTGCCGTTTTTGAAGTTATTCGAATGAAATTCAGCATGAAGGTTCTATATTAAAAGGCATGAAACACGAGTAAAATATTTTTATCAAAAATCATCCCTTAGGGGGTTAAACGGGGGCGCAAATTTCGTATGAAACTTTGCCGTTTTTGAAGTTATTTAAATGAAATTCAGCATTAAGGTTCTTTATTGAAGGGCATGAAACACGAGTAAAATATTTTTCTCAAAAATTATCCCTTAGGGGGTTAAACGGGGGTGCAAAGTTAGTATGAAACTTTGCCGTTTTGAAGTTATTCGAATGAAATTAAGCATGAAGGTTCTTTAGGCGATACGAAGTTCGCCGGGTCAGCTAGTGTAACCTATATAGTCATGTGTTAAAAGGAAGTTCATTAATGAATTAGGATATATTGCCACGAAAACTAGAATAAATATCTATAAATTACCTGCATCGGCGGTCTATGCGGCGGCGGTCCCTGATGCGCCGGCGGGCCTTGGTGCTGCATATGATGCGGTGGCGGGCCTTGGTGCTGCTGCATGTGATGCGGCGGCCCGTGCGGCGGGCCCGGCGGAGGCCCGCGAAGCTGGTGATGTGGGCTGGGCCCGCCCATCATCATACGAGGTCCATTAGGGCCCGGACCGTTTGGACCACCGCCGAAGAAGTCTGTAGGAGAGTTACTATCATGAGCGTAGTTTTGTTTTTTTAATCTGAATATACTACCCAAAACATAAAACTCAACGTAACATCTATTGTACCTACATTTAGCAAATAAATAAACTGATTGATTGCGAAAACAAAAGAAGGGCCACTCGTACTTATTATAATCAACCACAACTTTTACGTTTGCAATAACATTATAATGTTATAGGGCTGAGCACACCGCATGCAGCGCAGCACAGCGCGTTGCAGCTTAGGGCGTTGTAATCTATGCAATATTATGAGAAAGGGCACACCAAACGCACGACGCCTAGCTGCGCAGCGCTGTACAGCATCGTGCGTTTGGTGTGTCCTTAATAATTTACCAACTGAACCACTTATTTCTTATCTTTCGATTATTTACCTCCAGGATGTGGCCCGGGGGGTCCGCCTGGGTGTGGCGGTCCCCTCATACCCGGGTTGTTCGGTCCCGGCGGAGTAGACCTCGTCTTAGATTGACTCTCGAACTGGTTTAGTGCCTATGAAAGATTAATAAAGTGTTTTGTTTATTTGAAAAGGTGATCTATAAATATACCTATATTTCGAAGGATGATCGAAATTTATCTAAATTTCCATTATAAATATTTTTTTCTTCAAAGTGTCAAGTGTACAAACTGTTCTATAAGTCCTAATTCTAAGTGTTTGTAGTTTAATTTGTTATGGATATCATGCAATTTGTTTTGTTGTTATATGCTTTACATATTTGATTCTAGCTTTCCATACATAAGAACTACAGCATCAGATTTACATGTTCTAAATCTCTCTCACTACGGAGATTACTCATCAAAAATTAATTTAAAAAATATTTCATTGACAAAATACAAAATTACAGGCACTGTTCTTTCATCTACATGAAGACGTCTATAACTTTTTTTATTCATATAGGTCTGGTCAGGCTCTTTCGAATAGTCACTACTTTTATTGTATCACCAGTTCAGACAGCAGTTGGAGTTGTTATTTGCTGTCTTTAGAGTTTCGTTTCAAATTTTGATGAACTATATACTTAATAATGTTGTATTTACTCTACAATATGCTTTATTCCGAACGGCATTTTATAGAGTGCCTAGCTTATTAATTAAAATAATAGTATATCATTTAATTTCAAATCGCTGTCTGATGTTATTGAAAGAAATCATTTCTCCCCATTTCCGATTCAATTACTTATTTTTTCCACACTAACGGTTTCTTTGCTTATTGTAGATTTTTGTATAGACTGGCGATGGGATTATTTACTCCCGTTAGAAAATATTTACCTGTTTAGTGGGCAAAGTGACAACAGGGTGTTGTCCATGAATGTCTTTCTTGGGCAGTCGGTCCATGACCATCCTGACAGACTGGTCAGAGCCGAGTGATATGACGCAGAACCCTTTGCTCTGGCCATTCGCTCGATTCTCGAAGAACTTCACGTCTTGGAAGTCACCCACACCGACGTCAGCGACCGCGTTCGCAACATCTTGATCTGTCGCCCACTGGAAAATGTTTACCGAAAACTCAACTACAAGAAATAACAAAAGATTGCACTGACGTTCCCATGTTGATATAAAGTTTCATTTTAAATAGAAAATGGATTTTATTCAGTTTGAATAGTGATGCGAAAGTTAGTTCAAAGACTGATTTGCTTTTGAAAAAGTAAAACCGTAAACATACTTTTGTAGTGTTATGTCGTGACGTTTAATAAGTACAGGATATTTATAAAAGATTTGGGAGATGCGACTGTTTTCGAACTAAGCGCATATTTTGCGGAAATAACTTTAAATCTGGCCAGCTTCATTCATACTGACGGAGAAATTTAAAATAAAAGGCAGTGACAAAATTCAAAACGACGTCACTGCCATCTAGTGACGACCATCACATTCAGAAAATAATTTTATTTCCTAATAAACACATTTAGTTCAAAAAACCCTCTTCACACAAATATTTTATAAACGTATCTCACTATCAGAAGCAAATCAGCAGCCGTATTCTCTCAGCATCATTTGTTAACTGGAAAACGGAATCCGCGGTGAGATGCCAAAATTGCTGCAATTTTGACACCTCTTCGCTTTAGAGTTAACAAATGATGCTTAGAGAATACGGCTGCAGTTCATACATGTAGGGACAGTTTCAACACTCCCGGATAGCTTATTCGTCAAATAAACTGACAGTTGTGGCAGGTTTAATTTGACGGATAGTCTAACCGGACATTTATTAGCAAGGGGGTGAAACATACCCTCAGTATAGTTAGTTTAGAAATACATTAGCGTGTTACAGACGAATCACAGCGCGAAGTATTTCAGTTGCATTTCAAAATATTTATAAAAAATGCTCAAAAATAAATAAAATCCAAATTTTTAAGTTATCTGACAAATAGAAACGCCAGTACAGTCTTTCAAATATAAAAATACATACGTGATTCGTATATTTTACTCTTCAATATGAACAACGTACCTCAGGACCGTATCACCGTGTTACCTACTCCTACAACCTTCCTAATCCAAAACACGCGATAAAATTGAATGAAAAATAACTTTTTATTCAAGACGCTCAAGCAAGAAAATATGAACCGATGATTGAATTTTAAATCCATTGTTAATTTATTTTTTCAGTAAATACATTCATACTAAAATCATTCAGTCATTCATTCGTTCGTTCTTTTAAGTCGATTTTTGTCCGCAACAGGTGCCGTTGGGGAAAAAGGAAAGAGTTTGATTTATTACCATTCTTTTATTGTCAGTATCACAGATTGTATGACATAATTATATTTATAAGCAACAGTTAGCAAACTGTTCAAGACCGTAATATGGGAAACAGTTCTTACTGAACAACAAGAAACTCCTTTTTTTATTATCTATATTATAATAATAAATTTTACATTTCCAATATATTTTTTATAGAAAAACGACCACGAAAGGTCTCATAATAAATTATAATATAAGAATGAATCCATAAGGATACATATCTAAGGTACATCAAAAGTATAGATTTTCGTGACGCGCTGTACATTTATAGTAAGCCTTCATGTTTATGTACCAACCGCCAATGTTACAATCAAGATATAGCGAACATACATACAAAAATCATGGAATTAACAATATTGTCGCGGAAACTACAGAAAATTTAACAGGAAAATTCGCGGTACTAAGCATTATTTTTTTCGTAAATTTGGATACAACATCAAACTGCCATAATGTCATGTTATTTAACAAAACTTGGGGGAAGGCCAGTGTCCAATCAGCGCCACGAGAAATGAGCCCTGACGTATCACGTGATTCAACCTGCGCAGTACACGATTTCTATACCATTTTACTAGAAAACGTCTACTGTGCAAGTCAAATCAGCAATCAATTGGGTCTCATCTCTCGTGGCGCAGAACGTACTGTGATACAAACTTGCGCTTTCGCAGTCACCAGTCTCTAACAATCTCAAAATTTTACCATGTGTCTATACTCTGCACTTATATTTAAAATTGGAGAGAGAAAAAAAGGATTTGATTTGACTTGAAATCAAAGTCTCCAAACCTTTGAACTGTTAACGAGCCGCATTATTACAAAGTAATTTAACAATTACATTTTTTTATAACTCATTTTTATAATCACGTTTAAGTACTTAATGGGAAAACATCAAACGTAGTTCTGACGCAATAAGTTTTTACACAAATCAGTATACTCCCAAATTAGGCAGTAGGTACTGTCGAAAATAAAAGGCCGATTTTCGTTAACACGACACGACAGACTACAACGAAAACGACACCATATACTTTTAACATTTTCCCGTGGCATACGACAGTGGGATAAGCAAAAATGTATGAAAATATGATGCCGTTGTCAATATCACATGTCGTGTCGTGGAATTGAAAAACAGCCAAACGCTCCGTTTTGCAACAATAAATTCAAAAGAGTTCATAACCGACAAATTGTAAAAAATACCGAAATATTGATACAAGTACAAGAAATAGTCAAAATCTAATTTTCATATAGTGGAACAAAAATAAAACAAATATATGTTTAAATCATAGGACACAAGAGCTACATAAAACAAGCATAAAACATCTTACCTCGATGAAACCTGACAAGAGAAAACATTATGTTAGATAACATAAAATCAACTTAACCAGGACTTTGGACATGTTAGTTCAGAGTAATGCGCACAATTCTTAAGGTCTGACAATGGTAAATGTAGCGCGTGTTCCTCTCGACCGTCTATCGATCCGAATGGATCATTTGCATTACTTTGAATCTTCAAAAATAACATATTACCGTCCTATATTGTTCCAAAGTCCTGATTTTTAAGTTAACAAGCGTAATATTCAGGCATAATATTATTTTACTACTCATTTGAAGTAGATTGTGGATGTTAACGGACATATTTTTTACTAACCGTCAACTTAAATTAGCCTACAACCTTGAAGAGACATCTATTTACTACCAGAATCGGCAAAATACAAGAAACGGCAGTTAATTTTACCGTCTGATAAACGCCAACCAAGTTTCTGACGTGAAATACACTCAAGTTACCGTAATGTCGACAGTGCTAAAACCTATCAGTTTATATGGAAGAGTACTAATTCTGAGAACATTCTCAAAGTACTATACGACCAGTCCATTTCGCTCGAAATTTTGATTCATACAAACATAATCTAACACCGACGCCAGACACAGTATAAATATCTCAACTCCTCTTTGAGGACTTTACCAAACCGTATGGAAAAGTCCACAGAGAGTAATCAAACATGT
Organism: Endotricha flammealis; assembly: GCA_905163395.2. NCBI lineage: Eukaryota > Metazoa > Arthropoda > Insecta > Lepidoptera > Pyralidae > Endotricha > Endotricha flammealis. Next base: position 9,724,912 of record LR990871.1, read on the forward strand.
GTTCGTGATTCGTATCTAACGCTGGCACATTCCACTTTGCTCCCACTTGTCTTAGTGGCAGCAAAATAGGATAAACTCAGAATATACCCTCTAAATATATCATTAGCTAAAACATGTGTATTATGGTAAAGTGACCGTTCATGTGTAGTTAAACAAGTATATAAATGATATTGTTACATGATAAATACATATAATAAAACAATCGTCGTCTTTCGCACCTGTCATACTTCGCCATCGCGTTAACATGCGAGATATACTCTAAAAACTCAACTTTTCATTCGACTACATCACATATTTTTAGCAGTTCCACACTGACGCTGTGCGACGACACCTCACGGCAGATACCACGGCATGGCATAGGGGTCGCCCATTACTGCCATGAATAAGTCTAGGTTCTTTTTAAAGTAATTTCAAATAAATCAGTTCAAAAATAACAAGTATACTATAAAAACTACATAAGAAAAAATAAAAATTAAGTTAAATCTTGCAATTAAATAGGGGGTGAGGTTAGAACAAAACCTCTCATTACCAAGGGAGATAGTTTTGATGGAGTGGTTAATGGATACCCCCATACAGGAAGTATAGTGTGGAACAGCTCGTGAATGAACGAAAATTACTTTGACATTGGAACTGTCAACTGAATCGAATGAAAAATCAGAATTTTGATTATAGACAGCACAAATTATCACTGCATTTACACTGTCACGTAATAAATAAAAAACGGAAAAGAGACATTTACTTGTCGTGGTATGGTTTGCAGTACAAAACAGCCTGATATCCAATTTTAATAACTAAATATAATACATCATGCTTGATTCAGAGTGCTCTTTTTTTTATCCACAATTAAATACAATTTATCATTGATATAACATTTTCAATACTAAACACTAAAGCTACATGTTATTCTGGTTATTTAGTATAACACAGTGTTTGTATGTTAAAATCAAAATATCGTATAATAAATGAGACACATACAAATTAATTAATTAATCTCTATTAGTTTTAAGTTCTAATGACAGTACTATATTCTAACTAATCTAAGTGTACTTCTAAATTATTGATATCTTAAACCCTACAAACCATAACACATTTTTTGCGACCTTAAATATCTCTTAGTGCCGTGTTAAAATAAAAATATTAAAAACATAACAATGTTAATAAATATCACAGGTTTTAAATTGAATTAGAACTACTTATTTGAAAATCAGCTAACTTTTTTTTAGAAGGATACAGAGTCCCCGTAGCCGAAAGTGTTATTCAGTACCCACAGATTACAACAAAAAAAAACATTGCTATACCATAGATTATAATTGATTAAAAAAACTGTAAAGTTCCATGACACTGAATACACGGAATGTGTTTTTTAAACAGTCTGTATTAGAGGAAAATCCAGATTTGCACACGAATTTACTACACCTAGGAATGTTGGGTCAATATAATACTGTGACAATTTGTGTGAAAACCTTAGTTTTATTTGCATATTTTGGAAGCAAAAACAAGAAATCATAACAGAACTTTGTATCAATAACACATTTTAAAAAAAATACCTTCTACATGGTAAACTTGTGATGAAATTGTGTTCAATTTAAAATTTTATAAATATTGAGGATAATGATATGATAATTTCCATCATAAAAAAAACCATAGCAGAAACTAACAGAACTGTCCCGATCATTAATTTCATGGTACTCATAATGTGTTAAACAACTTATAATTTTATAAATACAGACACAATTATCTTGTTTTTGCTTGATAAAATTGATATAGCTTTTTGGACAATCCCAAACAGTTTTGGAAAGTCTGCAGACGGTAAATAGCTAATCAATGTATATTAAATATACTTTATTTATAATAATTAAATTAGCCAAAACAATAAAATTACCGTGTCCCACATAAATATACTTCACAAAAATATTTTTGTATTTTTATTTTTATTTTATTCAAGAAAATAATCAAAATAACTGCATTATTTTTTTATGTGAAACACAGTGTTAAATATGTGCAACTATGCATATAAATTCATAAAATATATTTATAGCTGCTCATTCAAATATTATAATATAACCAAATGAATTCTTTTCAATTACTTAGATATCAGTCGATCAAAATACAAAAAAATATTTGAACTGTGTATCATTGGTTTTATGTGGTATTTAATATAAAATTTCCTTCTAAAAATCTGTTATATGCCAACATTTATGTCTAACTCATTAGATGTTCATATAAATACAATTCATGAACCATTGTTATACACTTTTAAAGTTACATTTAGTATTACTGCTAATACTTTATGGAAACAACCTTAAAATAAAAAGATAACAAGGTGTTACAATGAAAAATTTACTTAAATTGAGCAATATTTTTACGTTTCATATAACTAGTTGGGTTGTTTCGACAATTTTTTTTCTGATACAAATACACCAGTTCCTGAATGAGAAATTATTTTTTTCATTATAATTATCTGCTATTATCGTGATATGAACAATAATATTAGTTTAAACAAATCTGATGTTTTTTTCTAAATAAGACAATAACTGTCTTGCTCCAAAAACAATTAAGTAGTTACTTGAAATATAAAAAAAAAGATTTTACATAATAACCAGGTGTTGAGGTTTTTCTTTGTCACAATTTATAAGATTTAATTCAAGTAATAAACAGGTTTTTAATTATTATCACGTTTTAGTTTTCTCACATTTCGTAATTGTTAATTGATACTATTAAATAGTGGCATAATTTAGTAATAGACATCATAGTAAAAATTACATTATTTACGCTACTAAAGACTGTCATGAATCAACATCATATCATCATCTATAAATTACTATTTTGTATGAAAACAACAAGTTGCAGGTCATATATGGATGAGAATGGCACAGAATTAGTTGGCATACAAAAGGTGATGCCTATGCCCAGATGTGGGCAGAAATGAGCTGAGATGACGATTGAACCATGTCAACATTTTATTTCTTATTTTTTTACCCATTCTATATCCAATTTTCATACAATATAGTTATTTCTATAGAAAAAATGCATGATGCCATTTAATATTTATGATTATTATTAAATATTTTTATCAGATTTAAATTTAACCGAGCTTAATTTCAGTATGACAAGATAACTTAATGTCTAACATTGAAACCGCATTAAAATGAGTTAGACAAAATCTGTTGACAAATCAGTGTTTACGACACCATCAAAATATTAACAATATTTTAATAAAATTCATTTGGTTATATGGTATTCATCCCAAATACAGTGAAAATTTTATTCGGTCACAAGTGATAAGTTTAGGCTGTAGTAAAAATAAAGGATTCTACATAACCATTGTCAAGCAGCGTGACAGTAATTATCAAATTCATATTACATTATAAATTTATGTAAAATAAATGGAAGAGAGAATAAAACTATGCAGATGTTGAACAATTAAAACAGTAAGACTAGTGGCTTGAAAACAGTAATATGTCCCTATGACTGCTGAAAGTTAAGTGTGTTCTTTTGCAAAGAAATACCACATGATGAGCGACATTGATAATGTTTATTACACATTCACTGTATTTAGTACAAATACAAAACAGAGTTGTCGAATAGCATTTGATTTTAAATACTTTCATGGTCTTTGAATAGATAATTAATTTTATTCACGATTTTTATATATTATAGTAATGCCTGCGACAGCTCTAATAACATCAGTTTTTCCGTGAAAAAATTGATGCCAAAACAATAAATAGAACAATGTGATGCTATATTTACATTATAAACTAGATGAGACAAAATTTAAGTACAAACCCAGGTTAGATTGCCGACGTAAAGCTGAAATCGGCGGCCATGATGTCCGTGGCTTGGTGCGTTGTGATACGGTGCGTTCCCGTTTGTCTCCTCAGGAGGATGAGAATGCTGCGGACCGGAGTTCGGCGGCCCATCACCATCCTCTTGCTTCACAACAGGCGCAGCGATGACATCGTCGTACAAATCCACATTCTCACCTCCAAACTCGTCCTGAAAGACGCCGCACAAAATACTTTTCATAATGATGTTGGTGTACACGTAAATAGCTAGAAAATTATATCAATCGATAGCTAAAGGTTTACAGATTGTTTAAATCGCAAAATAATTACCTGTCTATTGAAATCAGATTCAATATCGTCGGCGTAAAGATCAATATCCACACCGCCGTCCGCCATTTTGCGAATTGATTACAAAAAAAATGCTCGAGCGAAGCGCACGCAAGTATTTTCTCTAGTGATGTCCAACAAAAGAGAATCGATAATCCAACCTCGATTTTAAAGTATTATTATTGTGTTGCTAAGAGATGTGCCGCGGGAAGAAATTCGGGAAGGTTAAAATGGGAAGGAAAGGGAAGGAAGGGAAAAAATTAATAAATTCCCATTTATTCCGGCATATTTTATATACTCCCAGGAAGAAATAAGTATGGTTAAATTTACTACAATAATAATAGTAAAATATCGTTTGGATATAAAATAAAACGATGTTTAATAAAAATTATCTATAAATATAAAATTCAAAGTCCAGACTGACTGACTGACTGACTGACTGACTGTCTTAATTATATATCAACGCACAGCCCAAACCGCTGGGTCTAGAGATTCAAAATTTGGTATGTAGTTTCCTTATAAGGACCGGACCGACCGGACCGAACCGACCGGACCGGAACGGATTGGACCTGATCGGACCGGATGGGACCGTACCGTACCGGGACGTGCCGGACCGGACCGAAGTGGACCGGACCGGAATTTGTTTTTGAAGAAAAATATGCTAATTGTTAGTAAGGCCACACGGGCGAAGCCGCGGGTAGAAGCGTTGTTTACATCTATTTATACATCGAGAAAAATAAGTAATCAAAACAAGTGTGACAAACAAGTGAGAAGTGCAAGCGACATTGAATTTAGTGCTTGTACAATAAGGTGCAAAATGACTTACACATTGGAAGTTATTTGTTGACCTTGAAGTTGTTTTGATCGAAGTTATTTGTAAACAAGTCACAAAAAAGGCCATAGCCGTCGGCCGGTAGCCGACACAGTCAGTTCATTCTGAACATTCGGTGCGATAAATGCGAAGACTAATCAAGAGTGACTTAACCTGCCACCTTTGCGATACCAACGCACTTCGGACGACTCTGCGATTGGGCGAATACTGTGATTGGACCAACAACTTCGACGATCTACGGACTTCGATTCTTCGTGTGATTTGGCTACATTGATTGTATCTGTGACATGTTCATCGCTCAATAAATTCTTCTAACGAGTCAACGGTGTTTAATCCAAATTCCGATTCCCACGTTGCTAACATTTGGTGTCAGAAGTGGGATTTGCAGCGACTCCGAGGGAAGAAACTGCCGGCGTCAGAACGACGGCACAAGAAGAAGCGGAAGCCATGGCTATTGCCCGATCAGCGGACACGCCTACCGGCTCCATCGACCAAGCCACATCCATCGACTAAGCCACACCTATCCACCAGGACCAGGCCACATCAACCATGCAGGCCCCGTCCACTAGCTCCACCCATCGGACCTTGGCTCCAGCTCAAGAGGCTAGAGCATCTGCATTTGACTTCAATAGATTAATGCAGATAATGGATTGCATGCGCTAGGAAATATGCGAGAAACAGGAAGAAATGCGCCAAGGAAAGGAGGAAATGCGCTTGAAACAAGACGAAATGCGACAGGAAATGAGCTATAAACAGGAGGAAAGGCGACAAGGGCAGGAGGAAGCGCGTCAAGACAATAAGAGCGAGAGACCTTACTGAAGAATGTGGACCAAGTAGAAGAAAGGGTTACTAATCTGGACGACAACGTGCACACCATAAAAAAAGGTTTTGATGGGCTGCAGAAAAAGATGCTGCGAATTGAGACTGCAGGACCCGCCACGTCCAGTGGCTTTGCTCCGTGCAGCCGGGCGCCTCGAGTGGAAGTACCATTGTGCGACGGAATTAAATCCTGCCGGCAGCAGTTCCAGACGGTTGCCAACGCCAACGCTAACGGATGGACGGAGGAACAGAGCTTGACAGCTCTCATAGTGACACTTCGGGGATAGGCTCTTTAATTTATTTCAGTTGTACATACTGTTTCTGAGTAGGCGGTAGATAGATACACGTTAACACGATGGATTTAATACTAATCTATGAGTAAATAAACCAACTGCGCAAAATGGCGCACTGGGACTGACGAGTGAATCCCCCTCCCCGCCCGCCGCCCCGCCGCGCCGCCACTCGTAGGTAGTACACAGCACGCTAATGTCATTCTATTTTATCGCGTATATTTAAAACTACTAGCTTCTGCCCGCGGCTTCCCCCTCGTGGCCTACTAACAATTAGCATATTTTTCTTCAGAAACAAAAATTATATATAATAGATTCCGGTGCGGTTCGGTCCGGTTCGGTACGGCCCAGTACGGTATGTCCGGTCCGATCCGTTCCGGTCCGGTCCGGTCGGTCTGGTCTGCTTTATCGCATATAAACTCTCAACCCCAATAGTCAGGACTTTGAATTTTATATATATTATATATTTTATTATATTTTATAGATTACTTTAGTCAAATATTAAATTAAATATAAAAAATGCGCTTGTTAGCAATGAAAATTTTTCAAATTTAACGAATTCAATTTCTTCCGGGAAGTAATTCAAATTGGGTGGGAAGAAATGGGTATAAATGGAAATATTTCCAGAGGTTGGGTTTTTACCGGGAAAGCGCCCATCTGCTAAATAATATTATCTGAGATTGCGTTGTAAAAAAATTTTTAATACAAAAGAAACAAAATATAAAATTGAAATTTTGATATGAGTTATGTTTAAATAAATAAATATATAGGGACAAATCACACTTATTGAGCTAGCCCCAAAGTGAGTTCGTTGTGTTACTAACTCAACGATATTATATTTTCTAATAAATTTAATATATTATATTTATACCTATAAATATCCAATACCCAAGCCCAATCAGAAAAAGCTCGTTTTTCATCATAACCGGGATTCGAACCCGGGACCTCCTGGGTGGCAGTCTGACGAGATAATCATTACGTCACGGAGGTCGTCACCTCTATTTTAATACATTATTAATGTAATAAGATGGTTATTGTGCTTCAAGGATCTTATTAAACCATCACATTTACCGTTAACATGTACTCTCCCATCCCAACAAGATGCCGATCTCATTCCATTTATTGTTTTTCCTTGTTTGGTTCATGTAATTTTAAGACGCTATGCCGTAAAATAATTGAAACGAAAGGGGCGGGGCCTAGCCAAAAGTTGCGCGAGTGCCGCCGCGGCGGCGCTGCACTCGCGCGCGTGCCGGCGGGACCGCCGTTTTCCCGCGAAGTTTTGAAAATACTTTCGTCGGAAATACGATACGTTTCGCTGTTCACTTGTTATTGTTTGTTTAGTAGCTATTTAAGTTTATCTTAACTAATAAAGTAAATGAATACCTGTGTCTATTTATTTTAATATTAGTTATGAAATACAAGACAGTCGATATTTGGTCTATAACTAAATATATTGATAAATAAGCAAAATAATTACTTACATAAGTACATATTAAATTTTAAATAGTTTTACAGACAAACAAAATACTTTTTGCAATCGAATAAAACATTACACACACTGCGTTTTACTTTATAGTCTAAGAGCTAATGTCATTGTAAGGAATATTTTAGTAAAATGATAAAACAATGGGATTACATACTAAAGCTGTTATAATAAGGAATGTTCATCGTTTCATTCAAATACTTATTCAAAGTTATGTTATGAAAATTTTCTGTGGCTTCTTCTGAAGACTGTGCATATGCAGTACCACACTACAGGCTGAGCCAATTTTGAAATATACGAAAATGTTGTCTAGAATATAATTAATTAATAATAAATTCTAATTAGATGCAAATCACGTACTTTTTAAATCGTTTTATTTATAAAAGAACTAATAATAAAGCATTAGAGAAATTTTAAAAGTTATAGTTTTAAAATTTCTCTAAGGCAATAATCTTCTCATTATTACAACCCGCATTTGTCTCATTTGTGTCAACATTTTTATTTTCTTTACCTTTACGAATGACATAACTTGGCTCACGAATTGCCATATTTCTTGTATGCCGAGGATCTACAAGCTCTGGTAGCAAGCAATCATAATAAAAAGATAATAATTTTGGTTCCATTTTCGTCTTCCAAAACTGATCATCTTTATGGAGTATTTCTGTTTTTAGTTTATTTTCCCCATACCACACAGCTAATAAACATTTTGGAAATTTACTAATATGCATTTGCCCCTGTGCTTGAAAGAACCAATCAGATTTTTTATTAATGTATATTTTTCCAGTATTTTTGTCTTCTTTCCAAAAATGCATTTTGTTTAGTGCTATATATAGCCCTATCAATCCCAATCTTGAACGGTGCTATGGGGCACTTAATTTCTACAAGCATATTATGCGTTAAAACTATTCCATCAGGCGTGGCCCCTAAAAACGGATATTGTTCGTCTATAAACAAACCACATTGCTTAATGTCTATATTCATTTTTTGCTTTTTTTTTAACCGACTTCAAAAAAGGAGGAGGTTCTATGTTTCATTGTTTTTTTTTGGAGGTCCGCCGATTACTCCTTCAATTTTGGACCGATTTTCATAATTCTTTTTTAAAAATAATATGTAATTTAAATATTGATTTTTTAAACTATATTTCCAAAATATTTTTATATAGTAGGTAAAAAATACGTAAATGTGGATAAAGTTACTAAGTAAAAAAAATAGTTTCTAGAAAACAAAAAGATGGAAAACGAAACAGCATTTTAAATTTCGACCAACCATTTTCGAACAAATGAAATTCGGGCAAACAAGTTTCGGAGTAAAGATACGTTACCATTCAACAAGAGGAGTTGTCTTGTCTGGCAGGCGACCGTCTCCTAGTTATTGCATATATTACAAAATACTTCAATATATAAATAGCTTCATTATAAAGTTTTGATTTAATCTCAGTTTATTTTTGACTAATATTAAGTTAAGAACAAAAATGTAATGTAGCTTCCTACCTATAAAGCTAATATTATACCTATTTTCTATTAAGTTTATTCTATTAAGTAAAATAAAATATTGTAATAAAATAAAATAATCAGTTAGATGTCCAATAGGCAGAATATAAACAAAGTGTCGCCCCTGCGTAGTAATGTCATATTCTATGACTCGGTTGGGGGCGGGGCCAGGGAGGGGCGCGCCCCGCACGGCCGAACGCGGCGCCAAAATTTGAAGGCGCTGTCATTTCTATACGTAATAATATTATTTCGATGGGTTGCGCGCGAGATCTCGACGAACGTAGATCCGTCCCAGACAAGAGTAAGCGGCCGACTGAGCCCGCCCCACCCGTGCGACGCATATATCAATCCCTCTTGCGAGAGACAGAGATGGGACACCGTGAACACGGCGAATTTTTAACGTCGTAAGCGCCAAAACACATTTAGGCTTATTTAAAATTCATTAATTGAGTTTTTAAAAATTTGTCTTTACAGTCTCTAGAAAACATTAATGTCTTTCTTTATATGAAGTTTAAAATTTCTACTATTTACCGTTTAGAAGTTACAAGAGTTCTGAAGAAAAAACAGAGGTTACTTCGGATTTTTTTTCTATCGAGGAAATGTGTCACAATCGTGTTTTGGCTCTTTCCAAAATTTCGATTATATGATGAATTAATACATATCCAAAAATCTAGGTCTAAATTTTAGTAGTTTAGAAGATATTTGGTTTCTAAGGACCCTTCTTTTTTTCACATATCCCCTTAATAATCATACAATTCAGAATATCCACTCACAAAATTAATTAACTTTTCTTAGTTCATTTTTCCATCTAAATAAAACAATCGTTCGCTGGAAAATAGAAACTGACAAGCAAAAACGCCGCGCCGACGCTGCAGTTGCAGTTGTCTATACCGACCGCACTTGCGGCGCGGCACTGCACGGAGCGGAGCGGCGGCGGCGCGGCGGCGGGGCGTCAAAATATTCTTCGGAGGCAATTAAGTCGCTCTCGCGCCACGCGCCGCGCCGCCGCCGCCGCCCCGTTCCGTTCCGTTCCGCTGTAGTGCGGTGTAGCTCATACAATTTCTCACCATTTCCTGTTGGACCAACTCAAAGAATATTTTGTCGCGCCGCTTATGTGCGTTTCGACCTTTAGGCGCTGAAAGAAGACAAAGGAAATAGAGCTGCAGCCTACACTATCAACGTTTCTTATTTATCTACAAAACCATAAAAAGCGTTAAACAATTCGATCGATTTAAATAGAATATTTGTACGTACCTAATAACCGGAAATGAAAACTGTAACCAAGAAGTTACGATTTTGTATTTGTAGTTTGTACAATTTAATAAAAGTTATAAGTCCGTTTTAATTAGGTATGTTTGAATAACAAATATAATTAATAAATTTTAAGTTTAACCATTGCAAAGTTTCATCAGTACAAGAGATTTTTTTTTATCGTAGGTATTTACGTATAATGTAGATAAAAAATAATAAATGGCGGCAAAAGTAAAGGGTGAGCTCGAGCTAGTAAGTATACAATGTACTGTATAGTCATAAAATATATAAAATCTCATTGACTGTATATGTACGTGCTTTATTAATTTCTCAATAAAGATTTTTTTATTAAGGTCAAAAACTAAAATGAAGAAGCAAATACTGCAAATAAAAATTAACGTAAGTATAGTAAATTTTATTCCAAACAGCATAACAGCTTGCTTTGAGACCATTTGACAATTTGCTCGATGATTTGACGATAGATGACGCTACGCTCGTGCTTTGTTTTTTATTTTTCTCTTCGTAATTTTAATTATTTGTATAGTGCCATCTATATTTTGATAATGCATCAACTTTTCAAGTTTGTTGCTATCCAGCGACGCCCTCTAGAACTGCATTCGAGATGACATGCGCGGGGCGAGGCGGAGAGAGGGGACATTCCATCCCTCGCCATTTTATGTCAAAGCCGAACCCAATCAAGTAAGCTACTGTCAGTCGCTGTGTTTGTGTACAGTGTTGTGAAAAATTATCTGTGTCGATGAATATCAATGGGAAATCGTGTTGATTGCGACTCCAAACGATGGGTCGATTATTGTGTTTGTGCCTCTGATGCATCGTGATGATGGCCAAGTGTTCGAAGTGAAGTGTTTTGTGTTGTATGCTGGCCTGTTACAGCAACAGTGAAATCCGTTCTCTGGATTTATCGTCCCCACGACGACGTCGAATCACAGAGTAGGAAGGTGACACACGATGTCGGCCAAAAACATCCCCGGAGATAAGGTAAATCCATCAGAAATTGTTAGGAATTAAAGGTCATACATTTTTTTGTTTGTATCCAAAAACGCTCCTTTCTCTCAATGTGGCAAACGTAGCGCAGTCACCTACTTTAACGAGTACGTATACAAAGGCATTTCAGTCTCTCCGTACCATTTTGGAAACAAAGATTTATCTATGTGACTTTTTGGAGTTGTGGGTCGGAAAGTCGCCAGGGACAGGAATAATATTGGAGGGCTAGGAAATTTATGAATAAAGAAAGGCTTTTTAACTAATTTTCATCTACCTAATAAGAAATTTCACTTGGGTAACCTATTCAAGTACCCCCTCAAATCCAATAAAATGTTATTTTACATAAGTGCTTGAAAATTTAAATATTTTCTTCTCTAAACATAACATTACAATACCAAACAAAACTATATTGTTATGGAAATTATTTAAACTGAATATAACAGTAGAAATTAAAAAACATATTTTTTTTACACACAAAACAAAATTAAACAAGACTTATGTTATAAAAAATAATACATAAACTATAGAATTATTTTCCTTTCAAATACAATACCATAAGTTTACATTGTTTTTTTAAAAATAATAATGAAAAATAATAAATTGTTTTAGGAAGTCTCTTCTCAAAGTTTCATAGGAAGACTTTCTTTAAATAAGCAAGCACATATAAATATATTATGTTAGTATGCAATTTACATATATTAATATTTAAATTAGGTATTTAGAATCTTTATGTAAATTATCAGTGGTTTAACATAAGATTTTTTGTAAAATGATCTTTGACACGAACAAAATCTCTAAGCTAGACCAAAAAGTGAAGAGATTTTTTTCTGTAATTTTGCATTATTATTTGGCATTATGTTAGCTATAGATAGCATAGAGTCTAAACTCTGCAGAGGATATCTTAGGGTAATAGTCTAAACTCTAGTATGATAGGTGCCTGATAAATTCCATGTCTACTGTGAAATCTTATAGCTTTTAAATAATTTCATCTGAAAGTTAAAAAGGGTAACTGAAACTTATTAGGTACCTGTGCGACCGGTCTTAAACTGAACCTAACTATCGAACAGAGCAAGTGATAAGTCATTGAAGCATAATGCAGGTATTCAATAAGAGGATACGGTATAGGTCAAGTATATTTGGAAACTTATATGAATTAAAGGTTGTTAATCTCTATTATTACCTACATGTTTCTTCTTCTTCTGTTAAAACTTAAGTACTGCTATAAACTATACTCCTTAGTTACTGTGATGAAAACTGCCTGTCACTTTTATTTGAGAATATTTTTGAAATAGAATTTTCACCTCTGTCGTCCCAGGGGCCTGATTCTACTAACACAAATGCACCAATGGACTCTCAATGGTGTCTCAACAGAATGTTGATAGTGTATCAGTGGAATAGTTCTTGACATTTATTATGAACATAAACAATAACATAATGTTTAACTTATTGTTTAAGTCCATAACAATTGTCAAAAACTATTCCACAGATACACTATCGACATTCTTTTGAGACACGATTGAAAACCATTGAGAGTCCATTGGTGCATTTGTGTTAGTAGAATCGCCCCCCCCCCCCCCCCCCCCCCCCCCCCCCCCCCCCCAGGTCTGTGAAGATTTTCTTTTAAATAAATATTTTCAAAATAAGAATGGTTAGTTGAACAGTTAACTATAAAAACAATCATATCTTTGTCACATGGTACACTATACAACTATCCCTAATCATTCCACTGCTGGGATACCAGTCCCTCTTAAATGATAACCTATGTTAATCTTGAATTCTAATTGTGAAACTTTTTTTTTTATCTGTCCAGTATTTATTGAGTTCATTTATTACAATACAAATCTTTCCTCTTTATTATATTAATGTAGATTATGAATAAGACCTTAAAATTCAACTGTATTTGTCTAAATTGTTGTCAATTTTTCTTCAGTTAAAATTAACAAGAAAAACATTATTTCTATATAATATTCCTCTCCATCATCTTTTTTTGCAATGAAAAGCTAGAAGAGTAGCTGGATCTTCATGTATTTCATCTTCTGTATAAGAAAAAAAAATTGTATCATGATAATTTAATTTAATGTCCAAGTCAGTTACAGTACAATTAGTATAGGTGATTTGAAAATATTGTCACTAGCCTTTAGTTGACATCAATTGCAAGAACCACGAAAAATGGAAAAATATATGTATTTTGTAATATCATAAAAATTACTTACTCATCTGTTTATTAAAAATAAATCTTTACATAGTATAAGTCTGTCTAGCTGTCCCTATGTAAGTAATGCTTAAATCTTTAAAACTACGCAACGGATTTGGATGCGTTTTTTTTAAATAGATAGAGTGATTCAAGAGAAATGTTTTATGTATAGTATTTTTCGAAATTTCCACAGGAAAGCGGCGATACACGCAAACGAAGTTCCACGAGTTTCGCTAGTAATTAATAAACATTATTTAAATCAGTCAACCTTGAATTTAAGACACCTTTTGTTAATTTATCCGGATTATTATGTTGAACCGCCACTTTCAACTGTTTATGCTCCTCTGCTCACGGAACAAGTGGCTAAGGCAAGTCTAAGCGGTACTGACAAGTCTTCCAACTGAACGCATCAATGGACATCCTTTACGCCCACGAACGCACCTACAACAAACTGGCGCCAATACGGAGATATTCCATTTCACGAAGAACGTTCGCCCATTAATGTCGAAACGTTCACATGCACATTGTTTTAGTGTGTACCTCTGAAACGCTCGTAAAGGCGCTGTCCCACTGCTGCGTACGCTGCGCACGAACACGTGGGCCACCTGGCACATTACAGCTGCGTGGATGACTACGTGGGTCTACGTTTCCACTGCAGTACAAGCTATACACGAATATAAAACCACGACTACGTACAGCTGAAGCGTGGCCCACGGCGCACGGAGTGGCTACGCATTGATTGTCATAGTTTTTGGTTGGTGTCGGAGCATTGAACCCTGTATTCCAAATTAAAACGCGCACAGCGTGCGCAGCGGTGTGCACGCTTTGTGGAACAGGCTGTGTACCGCATTCACTGCGTGCACGGCGTTGACAGCGTTGAGCTATGTTGAGCAAGCCACGCGTGTATCCATGACGTCACTTGATGGTTAACGTGTCCGTGGGTTGCAGTGGACACAATCACGTACATCCTCTTGCAAAGCAAAGCTTAACACACGTGCGTAGCCTCTTCGTGCGCAGCAGTGGGACAGCGCCTTAAAATCGGCCACGCGCACTAAAGCAATGTGCATGTTAACGTTACAACATTCTTAGAAGAACGCTCTTCGTGAATTAGAATATCTAAAACATGAGATTCAATATTTCAAAGCCCCACAAACTACTTTAATCCTTAGCCTAAAGGAATACAGTCGAATTGCAAAATGAATTGTAGCAGTGTTGCTGCGATGCAAAATTTATGCACCATTGAACCGAGACTTAGCGTTGCAATCCGTAAAACGGATAGACAATCCACGAATGACTCAGCAGATAAATGTCGATTATTTCTTAGTTGTGAATTCGGTCAATGTAGTCATTTGACTAGAAGGTCGAGTACCATTTGATTGACCCTATCTGATCTGGCCCATATCCTATTGGTCACTCTATTATATATTTATTATATATATTTAGATTTCTTTGTCTAGAACTCTAAAGGCATATAACCTAAGTCGCTTTGAAATCGTACCAACCAATATGAGTTATCCGCATGTTGTGTACTGTTGTTACTAAAATGTGGGTCAGTAACAGGTTAATGTTAATGAGCGGTCATTTCATTCCCGGAATTACCAGTTTCACTAAATGTTTATTAAACACGGAATAGACCGTGAAATTGCTGAGTTTTTCCGGAACTGGCACCTCCAATGACGAAGTAAGTATGTCTACAACCCTTACAATAATTGAACACTCTCAACCAAGACCTCTTGATATCATCCAAGATTCTCGTGCAAGAGGCTGGAGAGTAGGTAATACCGAAGACAATTGTCTTACTAGACTATAACGGTCGTCCTGTATTTGTCTCGAGAATTGACGAGAACTCTCGGTCAAAATTGTATACCTGTAGACCCAAAATGATTCGCTTTATTGTGAAAATTCAGGTCAGTAACGTGTGAACGTTGGTTGCCAGTAATTTCAGTTCGGGTATTAACGGATCGGCCTACTAATACAGCATATACGTATTTCCAAGCCTTTTGAACTTCATTTCGGAAATAGGGATCTCTTAATACAATTGAACATGTTATGTGACGTAGGTATCTCATATTTTCATACTTAACGGTTTGTGATATATTTAACCATTCTTATTTTTATTGAGTTTCAAATCAAAACTTGCTTTTATATTAATCAAGAGCTTAATGATTTAAAAAAATCTCGATGAAGATCATGGAGGAACATGCTCGGAGAGCACGTAAGCTGCGCTCCTGATTGTTGTCGATTGATAACAGTCGTTAGCCAAGGCCATTAAGTGGTTTTAGCACTGACACCAGCTAACCTCAGTTGACACTAATTACGGTAATCACGCGAAAAGAAGAGGAAGATTATAAATATATCAAAGACAATAAATAAACAGGATAAATATGTTGTAGAGGAAGTGAAAACCAAAGAACAACATGCAAGCAAACATCCATAAAACGCATTTCATAAAAATGAATTATTGACACATTTTAAATTTCTCCAGTTAAATTGGGCATATTAAAATCGCGTGTCAATTATAAATTTGCATAATGTGTCAATTGTAAAATGCACATAATATGTTATACTTGTTAGAAAGAAAGAAAAAATGTTTATTTGAAACTTAAAATTACTTTAATCTAATCAAGTGTGTCCAAATCGGTCTCCTCTCAGCTTAAATGCCGCAGTAGAAGTACCACGACGCTGGTTTTCTGTTAGAATTCAGTTTGAATACTCGTAGTTAAGTGTAGACCCGCAGATATTTTCACTGTCCATGGATTATTGTCATTGGAAGAACGATAAAGAGCCGAAATGATTTCTTTTGTTCAAGTAAACCAGAGGCGGTCACATTTACGGCTATCGCGGCAAAGTAAACCGTATTTAGAGATCATAAGAACGTACATAAATTTCTAAATCCGGGTCGGGCTTTTATCCAGTTTTTCTTCCACAAGCCAACCGTTGTCCTCTGTCCGGCTTACTGTTAACAAAAGCAAGCGTACTGCAAGTATACGGATATGTGGAGTTAACTAGTAAATAAATAAATAAAGTTATGAAAAAGATCAACATGGCGGATAAAAAAAGAAAACAATATGTAGAAACGTTTATGAAACTGTAGGTACATACATGTTTATTTCTGTATTTTATTGTTTTCTTATAAGTTAGATTACTGTATTGTTTTCCGAAGAAAAAAAAAATGTTAAAACAAACCATTTCTTCATAGGAGTAATGACTGACCAATAAGATTTATGAATTAGTTGTCATCATCATCATCTCAGCGTGCTTCTGCCCACTGCGCACTGCTGAGTAGTGCTAAGCATAGGTCTCTTTTTGTACGCCAAACACAATCCTGTGCCACTCTCATCGGGAACGACCTGCGACTTTAGCCATATCAGATTTTTTCTAAATTAGTTTTAATATCTATCGTTTAATCATATTTTTTTATGTTAAGATACTCTAAAGACCCTTTAGACAGAATATTGAATTGAAATATCAACATTTTGTAGGACGAAGGCGTAGCAGTTCGCTTCAAAACTTAACAATGCGAGTCGTTTGATCTCCGCTTGCAGTAATGAGCTTGTTAGTTCGCTCCTTGCAATCTGTGTATATTGACACAAATATTTGTCTGTACTATGTTTTTAGTAATGAGTTTTGACGAGAGATATTGCTACAAGATGCAATAGTAATTATAAGTTCCAGTTATCCGAGCTGTCAGATAAAAACATTCAAAAGCAAATAAGAAGCGTCAAAACCGTATAAGAACTATCAAAAATATTCAAATGGTAAAAAGAACTTATGTCGATGGGCACCATCTGTCGCTGGCGACAGCTTTTGTGTCGCTATTGGGGTTTCCAGGATATCAAACGTAATAGCCGAGAAGATCAGCTAATAGTTACTCTCTTTAAAAGTTCAGTTTTGTCAAAACCTAGAGCTGGTTTCAAAGTCACACTAGACTCATCTAGCCGGCCCATCGAACAGCAAACTGCCGATGCCGTTCAAATTTGTAACTATGAAAGTAACTATTTCACAAAACTGTCGCTCGGTTGTCGTGGCGTAACATCTTCGTGTCCAGTCCAGACATCCCATGCATATCCTTGGACTTTAACAAATTGAAAAACCGACACATGTCGACCGTCAGCTCACGCTCTAAATATAGAAAAAAAGATGAAATAAAAATCTAGGTTGAAAAACTGATTGTAAACTTGAAAATCGTGTAATTCTACCGTTTTAAAGTTTAAGATTGTGCTAAAACAATACCTATTGTCAGCCATTCTTCTATTCGATGGGAATCGCTTTCATTGAATTTTTGTTTATACGCCATTTGGCTTAAATACTTCAATAGCGCAATGACTGTGCGACTCATACAGCGTATCAGAATCTGTAAGGATTGACAACTGAGACCTTAGGGTATTACTACACCAATCGATCGATTCTTAATATTTTATTGCACCATAGTAATTTGTACAAGTAAGTAAAACACAGTACTAGAAAGAAACCCTGTTGGGCATTGCAATTTACAAGGATTACAATCTAGAGGGCACATTGTGATCACGATTGTCGATCGATGGTGAAATGGAACAATCAAACAATCGTCAATGATTGGTATGGTAACAATTGACGATCGATGTAATCTGTTTTATTTTAATATCGTTCGTTGTCATCGATCGATTGGTGTTGTAACACCCTTATTCATAGTTTTTAATGTATTTTACGAACCATAGGTAGATGCATTTCCGTGTAATCGGTAAGGCAAAGAATAGAACCGTAATGTAAATTAATCCCGTAATGTTTCACCATTTTGCGTTTTAAATATTAATTTGACGGGTAATATGGGAAACGGAAATTGTAATTTACAGAGAATAACCCCCACTCACCACACCCGAATCGCTTATTTGTCAAATAAACTCGTAGTTCTTGTGACCTTTCTTAATTGATAAATAGTCTACTAGGAGCTTTATTAGCAAGCTATTACACTGGCCCTAAATCTTCGAATGTAATTAGTTTCTGCCTTTGGGAAATTTAAGTGTTTTAAATGTTATTTGCGAAATGATATAATTTCATGTGGACTATGTATTTTTAGATAAATTAAAAATTTCATAGCCTTTATGCTACCTTTATGTATAATAACCGTAAGTCGAATACTAACTTTATCTTTTGTAAGTCTCTGGAGTCTTTCATTAACGTGTGAAGATTTTGAAACCCTAAACTCCAAATGTAGAAGTTGCCTATTCATATACCTTGACTTTAGTCATTTGCCTTGACTAGAAGAATAAAAATTCCAAGTTCGTTGCGGAAAAACCAAAGTAGGTAGTAGGTAAGCACATTAAAAAACCATAAAACTTGTATTACATTAACCTCTCGGTCCCACGTAACAAAACAGTATAATAACAGCCTCCACTTATTAAAAGTATTTCGGAAAACAATAGTGTGAACACAATAGGATCGAAAACGCAACTGGGTCACACATTTTCCGACAGCCGGCGACCTCTTAGGGTTAATGATCTACAATTATGACGAGATGAGTATCGCAAGTCGCAACTTGGTTTCAAACAATGGATTTTAACGGTAACTGTGGCGGTGTTTCGTCACGCAGTCTAATCCAGTGTTTCTTAACGTTAGCTCGACAAAAGGGGGCCGGGGCATTCAAAATTGGCAGCGCGGTACACTAGGACGAACGTCGACTTTACGACGCTTTCCCCTATCTCAATACTGCACACAGAACAAAGTAGCTTACTTTACATTGTATGTTACATAAAAAGTTGTAATTTTGGCTTAGGAGAGAGAAACAAATTTTCAGTTCTCTATAATTCAGTGTGTAATTCCATGATTCCATCTTAGCCTTTCCGCCTTAGTTAATATTGTACGTCGTGCTAGCATAGAAGAAGAAATCTACTTAACATTTGTATTAGCAACAAATGTTAACTAGATTGACAAACAAAAGCCACAATCAGCCTTTGTCACTCGCGTCAATCGCAAACGCAACTTATTTTCCTTGGAGATTTCAAAACCTTACATAATGATAGTCTTGTTTGATTTATAAGAACAATGACATGTTTAGAAACAGGGCATTTACGCCATTGTAAGTTCTCTCCTCGAGATAGATAATTCGCATATTTTATTTATAGTGTTCAATGAGCCTACAGGTGCCTACAGGGAACTTTAAAAATCATTATTTTTCTTCTTAGCCTTTCTTAATCCTACGGATGTAGCCTTCAAATTTTACCAGTCCTTCCTATTTTGCGCTATGTGTATCCGTTTGACTCCAGCCACTAAGTTGATATCATCATGCCAGCGTATTTGTGTTCTGCCGGGTGGTGGTTTTTCTCCTTCAACCAGCTTCTTACACCACAAAGTATGTTTGCGTGCAACATGACAAGCCCATTCCCACTTGAGTTTCGCCACTCGCTATATGACGTCAAAAGATGGTACGCTTTGATTAAATGGTGTTTTAATATCTCGCTCGATGATTATTTTAATGCTTAGTATTAACGGATGACGTCACAAAAAGTAAACTAGAAAAGCAGCATAAAAGCACATGATATAAGAGTAAGCTTGGTTAAATTGCATCAACTTTTTAATGCTTAAATAATCTTTAAGACTTGGTGGTAGGTATACAGGTAGTTACGTTATCTTCCTTTGTAATTTACTAATCGATCACGCAGTTTCATAATCTATAGTTTTTACTTTTTTATGTGGAGTTAGCACGGTTTACTCGAGAATTTAGAACGAGGTCGTCTAAGGAATGTAATCGATTTGAAATTTTTCTTTATAACAAAAGCCATAGATTTTTTTTTTCTTTAAATTGAGGCGGAGACATGACACGGGCTATTTTAAATTATTGATACCGCTTTCCTCAAACGCATTTTAAACCCCAGTTTCTAAATTATGTCTCTTTCCTACTTTATGAAACGATGACATCATGAAAATTGTCAACATCCAAGTTATTGCAAATTGTTTATATTTTTCACGTAACAAAAGATTGTTTATTTGTTTTAACCTCTTTGTATTCCTGTAAAGTTCTTGGAAAATGTTATCGTAGGTCAACGTACACAGTTGTTGCATTGTATGTGTTTAAAATAAGGAAAAATACAAAAAATAAATTATTTATTTCTCATTATTGATAAGTTGAACGCTGAACGTTTTGTCGTAAAATAATTATTTTGCTATACCAACTGTAATTCCGGTTGATCCCTGATATTGGACGGGTCATGCGAGATAAAGAGAATTATTTTTTTATACCACTAAGGTGGCAAACAAGCTTACGGGGCCCGCCTGATGGTGAGCGGTCACCGTAACTTATGGACGCTTGCAACACCGGGATATCACTCGTGCGTTGCCGACCTTGTAAAAATCTTTTAATGCCCCTTTTGAAGAACCCAATATTATACTCTAAAGGAAAGACCTCGGCGGGGATCTCATTCTACAGCCTCTGCGTTCGCGTAAGGAAACTCCTGTGAGACCGCACAGGACGCAACCCGCAACCATTTGGGTTCTAGCGTGTGAGGTTGGATTCCCAGCGCCGGTGACGAGCAGTTCGATGGTAGAAAATTATTGAAAAAAAAAGTATTCTGAAGTAATAATTAAACAAAAGATAGGTATGTACATTTTGTTTAAAGCGTGATCTAGACTAAACCAGTAAGCAAACTTTTCCACCAGAGATGTGCGAGCGAAACACATGCCTCGCAACGCATCCGTAACGTGACGCCTGCAAGACGCAATTTGTAATATATTGATCTCTTTGCAAGATGACACACACTAGGGTATAGAGAACCGGTACTGTCTCAAGGAACCGGGATTTTCGGTACCGGACTATGTTGGAACCGGGATTTCCCGGGAATTTCGGTACTTTCGGGATTTTTTTTCAATACATCAACACCGCCTAGGGATGTTTTGATTTTGCTCAATTTACACATTTTTTGTTAGACATACTTATTTTTAGAAAGCTCATTTATTGGCCTAGGTACTTGTAAAAGTAAAATAATATTATAGATATTGCGTATATATTTTTTTAAAAGTGAAATAATGATACAAGTAACGACCGTATTTGTTTAAAACGGTCGTTACAAAGAAAAATTAAAAATTATGCAGTTTTTTGCAATTATGCGAAAAATCAGTTATCAATAAAATATCCCATGATTCATACAATGGTTCTGCATCGATTTTTCATGTCATAAATCAAATCTTTTTGGGCGACATTACCCAAGTCCTGGTATGATGCTAAAAAGTTGCTCTTGTCGCAAGGCTTGCGGCAATCAAGGTTAAAGTATCTTTATCATGCTACTGGGGAAGTAAGTGAAAGAATGCCATGGCCAGAAGCGCAAGGACCATACGCACGAAGACCGATTTTTGCTAACTGATGCGAAAAAACAGCCAAATGTTACGGCTATGCTGTTTCTTCAAATGCTCTCGTCAGAGCACCAGTTGTTTGTGTTAAAAAAAAATTGTCAACCACTGCTTCTGTCGCTCGCTCGCAACTGACTGAAGGGTTGTGGTGTTAATGTCCGTACGCAGACAGCGCGAGTGGTGACCAGCTGGCTTCAGGAGCACGCACGACATTTCGGTCTTAGACTGGCCTGCGCAATCACCAGACCAAAATCGCAAAAAGAACGCATATAACATGCTTCCTCCACAAACATTGAGACTGAAGAGCAATTTTTTTGCATCTTAACAGGACTTGAGACAATTTTTGGGAAAATTGAGACTTCGTGATCTTGATTCGAAGCTTAAAAACCGTTGCAGAACCATTGTAAACATAGGTTTATAAAGACAACATTTTCTTTAGCAAAATTGCAAAAAGGCATAGTTTAGATATATTTTTTTACTTTTTCTTGAAAACATACTCGATCGTTTGTTGACCATCAAAATATATTCGATCGCACGTAGCGTCACTAGCGTCAGTGTTACCAATTGCCATATTATTGAATAAATAAAAAAATCCCGAAAGTACCGAAAATCCCGGTTCTTGTATTTCAATTCCCGGTTCTTTTACAGCTATAAAAGAACCGGGAATTCCCGGGATTTTCGGTACCGGGATTTCCCGGTTCTATACCCTAACACACACGTGCTACTTGACGCGACGCTGTGCGTGACTACATTGTGTTGTGTCAATTACTATGTAGTTCAGTATGTTAAATGTCATTTTCGCGTCAGATCACAGTCCGCCCCGTTGAGAATATGCTCAAGTTTTTATCTGACAATATCATAATTATTATCGTAACTTTCGCGTATGTTCATTAGTGATTTAGCACATCATTTATTAATGTTTTCTTAAGAAATATACACATTAGGGTTATGTTATATACCAGTAGTATTGGGTTCTGTGCTGAGCTAGGCCCGCGATGACACGCATATAACTTTTTTCCCATACTTAACAGAATATAGTATCGTTGAGTTAGTAGCACATAACACAAGTCTCGAACTTACTTTGGGGCTAGCTCAATCTGTGTGATTTGTCCCTATAAATATAATTTTCCGGATTTCCGTTCCTATTCCTAGAGATCTGCTGTATTTTTTCGGGGAATTGTTAATTAGAAAATCCGAAATCCGTTTCTTTAGACAAAATTATATTATAATAATTACAGAAAGCTCGAGGAGCTCGATGGCGTCGCTGTGTGTTGCACTCTAATATGAACACGCAAGTTAAGCGACGTCGACCCTAGCCAACGTTTATATGGGTTTCGTTATCTCGAGCTTCTCCGTGCTTCGGAGGGCACGTTAAGCCCTCGGTCCCGGCTGTTGTCGATGGATGACAGTCGTTAAGCCAAGTCGGTGGCTTTGGGCGGCTTGAAAACACCGGCCTCTGCCAATCCGCATTGGAGCAGCGTGGCAGAGTACGCTCTAGTCCCCTTCGATTGAAGGGAGAACCGTATTCTAGCCGTGGGATGATTATGGGTTGATATGATGATTACAGAAAACACACTGGGACGTACACGTACGGTGGCCTCGAAGATAGGAGGACCATTTTAGAAAAAAATCGCTTGCACATCTTGTAAGCGGATCTTTTGTCAGCTCCGTCTTTTTCTTTGTTACCAAACAGGGTTTTTGTTTATTAGAGCCACACGTGTCCACTAGGATGTTGGATGTTGCAACCAAAAATCATCCTAAAGATGGTCCTGACTGTACGTAACACGCGCGAACTTCCGACAGACAGACGAACCCAAAAACAAAACGGACACGTGTGTCGATGTCGAATCCCTTCGAGTGGTGTTGGTTCCACGGTGCTTGCTAGGTTAAAAAGTTATCGAAAACTCTGTAGAAGGTTCTTATGAAAAATAAAGAAATTCCCACGGGAACAAGATTAACGGGTCTGCTCGAATAAACTTATAAGAGTAGAGACATGACAATTTGGTAAAATTTCGCAACTGTATCATGTCGGTATTCTTTTGCGAACGTGCGTGACGCGAAATAGCGGTAAACGTAGATTAACGCTTGTACGGGACAATGATATGCGAAATTACGGGATACCGTTATGTTACGCGGTTTTGTACATCGATTGCTATTAGTAACACGATACCGGTATATATAACACTAGCTGCTGCCCGCGGTGTTACCCGCGTTAAATTTTATCCACAGCAGCGCCATCTACATCAGACTTTTGTCTAAATACTACGGGATTCGCGTACTTTTCGGGATAAAAAGTACCCTATGTGTTAATACAAGGTATCAGCTACCTACATTGGCCCAGCCATTTGTGCGTGAAGCTGTAACAAACATACACAGAAACTTTCGCCTTTATAATATTAGTCGGATTTTACATTTTCAAATGAAAATCTGCGGATCTAATCTCGTAACAAAAATCATTCAAATCTCGTGTTCTCAATCGCCGTCTCGCTCATACAAAATAGGAATTGAGCGGGATAGCGATTAATAAATTTAAAGATACTACGTAATACGAAATGAATTACTTACTACAACAAATAATTGAGAAATTATTCGTTGTAGTAAGTAAGTAAGAACTCTTTTTAATTTTTTTTCGTGCCGTGTGCTTCCCGCAATTGCGTGGGTTAGCTGGTGTCAGTGCTTTCAAGTCGCCTGGGTGTCAGTGCTTTCAAGTCGCCTGAAGGCCAGCAAAGCTTTGCTGTCATCCATTGACAACAGCCGGGACAGACGACGGCAGAACGTGCTCCCAACTCCCAAGTCTCCCAAGCACTACTAACTAAAAATAGCAAAAAATGAGACAAGTATGCAGGGGCCCGATTCTACTAACACAAATGCACCAATGGTGTCTCAATCGTGTCTCACAAGAATGCCGATAGTGTATCAGTGGAATAGTTTTTGACATTTGTTATGGACTTAAACAATAAGTTAACAAAATGTTATTGTTCAAGTCCATAACAAATGTCAAAAACTATTCTAACTGATACACTATCGGCATTCTTTTGAGACACGATTGAGATACCATTGAGAGTCCATTTGTGTTAGTAGACCCCTGGTTAGCGAATTAGCAAAGTTCTAACTTGCCATTTTTGGCAATAACATTTACATTTTGTTAACTTATTGTTAAAGTCCATAACAAATGTCAAAAACTATTCCACTGATACACTATCGGCATTCTTGTGAGACACGATTGAGACACCATTGAGAGTCCATTTGTGTTAGTAGACCCCTGGTTAGCGAATTAGCAAAGTTCTAACTTTTTTGGACAGCTTATTATGAAATAGCAGTTTTGAAACTGGTGTGAGAAATCTCCATTAATAAAAAAAAGGTAAAACACAGTTCGATTCAAAGAAAGCGCGAAATATTGGTTTCGGTATATTAGAATTGGAAATATTCAAAATTCGAACACAATAGATAACAGTTATTTTGTGCCAGATATCTGCAAAACAAAATTGATTTCGTATTTTCTCTGTAGCGATATAATTTGATTCCGCCAACAGAATATTGAAACGGTTTTTATTTAAAATATATTATACTAAATAACTTCTGACTGGCTGACGAATTTGGCACATAGAAATAGAAATAAAATAAATTTAATTCCCAACAATTCCAAAAATAACCAACCGACTTGAATTCAGATAACACGAAAACTATGCTTTATATAAAATGGAATTTTCTTCAACAAACTTCAAAGTAAGTATTATATTTAAATGAAAAGTACCTCGCTTGTGGAATGTACTCAGATTGCATTGCACTGGTTGAGAAATAGAATTCCTATGTTAAGATCTTAACACCACACTTGAATACGTGCCGCTTTATGCACAGTTAAAGTGCATTGCTTTTATGTTATGTGGCCTACAAACTTATTATTTATTTACAATAACAAATAGGCTTATTTACAAGCATTTTTTTAAAAGACTTTCCTGATTACTTTTCTGATAAAACAAAGTCAAATATAAAAATCCACCTTTTTCGCGATTAACTCTAGTTATGGATACCTATATATGCTATTTTTTAAGAACTACTTACTTTTACTTACTTTTTTTTTACTTCCGCAAAATATCATATTCCCACGGGAAAAGAAATGATACACAACTCATTTATCCATATCCATACTAATATTATAAATGTGAAAGTGTGTTTGTTTGTTTGTTTGTCCTCCCTTCACGTCGAAAGTAGGTAATGAACGGATTGATATGATTTTTTTTTTGGGGATAATTTAAGGTCTGGCTGGAGAGTGACATCAGAGGCTACTTTTATTCCGGAAAAACATCTCATTCCCACGGGGTAAAAAAGTATAACATTATTTTTTCATAATTTTTCAACGGGGATAATTTAAGGTCTGGAGAGTGACATAAGGCTACTTTTTTTCACAATGGGATAAAGAGATTCCCATGGGAAAAATTATTGACATTTTCCCTTGACCACGCAGACGGAGCCGCGGGTAACAGCTAGTATACATAAAATGCTGAATTTCGACTGACTGAATGAGGTATACGGATTAACGCACGTATTCAACGCACGACGTAGAGTCCTGAAACTTGGACCGTCTGTACTTAGTATGCCGTAGGTATTCGATAAGAAAGTATTTTTCCAAATTCCCACGGGAAAGCGGCATACACACAAACGAAGTTGTCTGTTGTATTTAAAATAATGATAAAATGTTCGCTGACAAAATTTCCTACAAGATTATTCGAAACGGAATTACGTCATTGTACTAATTTCACTTTTTATTTTTATTGTTATGTGTATGACACGGCACACAATGAATAGTATTACGTAAAACGATTATGTCGTAGCCAAAATTCAATTTACCAGACCATTATAATAAATACTTAATTTCATTTAATTACTGAATGAAACTGAATAACTAACGGTGTTGCAAGCTTCCATAGGCTACGGTGACCACTTACCATCAGGACCGTAAGCTTGTTTGCCACCTTGGTGGTATACAAAAAAATACTTATATATATTTTTTGTGTACTGAGCCATAAAACGAAATATAAAACATCTAGTGGATAGTTCTAGTATTCAGAGAAAACGATTTGGGTTTTTGATGCTACTAGAAAAGTTTGTTTTATGTAAATAAATTAAATAAACAAATATTCGCGAATTTACTCGTGCAATTCCTTAGGACCTGTTCTCGGGCCGATGACCTAAACGCTCCTATTTACCCATCATCATTTCATCATCATCTCAGCCCACTACTAAGCATAGGCCTCGTCTTTTTATACGCCAACCAATTCGGTTCTATGCAATTCTTATGCCTAATACTCAATCAGAATCTAATTCTAAGGGTGCTTGCCGAGATAAAAACTCCTTTGTCTTTTTTTAGGCCTCCAAACCATCTCCATACCAATGTTGCCATATTTATTGATTCAACGCTAATACGACTGCTAAAGCTTGCTATAAAAAGCCACAAACTAGCCAAAAGTTAGGCCATGTAAAATTCAGTGCTGAATTTCCGTGAAGCCGAAAGTTTTGACTTATTTAGCGTTCGAAACCTGTGATTGGTCTTTTGGTCTGTGGATTGGGAGATCTATATTTAATCTAGATAAATAGAAACATTATAACACTTAGAAGAAAGTCAAAGTTATAATTATTATAAAATCTCCAATTTATGAAATTATTCAGAACATTAAGTATTTCCTTTTTGTAAACACAATACCTTGAAAGACGAAAACAAAAAGAAACAACCAATTTATTTATTGCAGTACTTGGGAGGTGAAAATAGGGCCGAGGTGGAAACCCCCCCACCCTTAGTGGGGGTTTCGTCCCTCGGGATATCCTGGCAAACACTTTAATATAGCACAAAGCAATTCGTCCGAGCCATGGAGCGAGTTCTGGACGCATTGGGAGTGAATTAAGAATGGTTTGAAAACTAAAATGAAGTTTGGTTTTAGCTCAGCAAAATTCTGTGTAGTTACAGTAACATCTGTCAATATTTCCTATAACAATTTTACGATCAATGTTTGTACGCGAAAGGCGACTTGTATTGGTCATAATTCTGTAAGTATGTTTTCAATAAACAAGATTCTTAACTATGCTAAACCAAGCCACAAATTCCCGTACCACAAAGTCGACATTAACAACGACGACCACAGACTAACAATAAGCAGTAAAAAAAACTACAAGACGACGGTCAAAACTATCAAAAACTCGTCAAAAACCAAACTAACCTTCTTGTGTCAAATTACACATGGGAAATTCCAGTTGTAGCCGTCTTTTCTTTCGTATTATTAAAAGTCCTAAGAAGGTTCTATATCGCCATTAAATTATACATTTTGGCAAGTTTTTTTACCAAGAAATGATACGTGGTTTACAGAAGCTACAAAAATAGAATATTTGCGTGACATCACCTACTTACACTACGATGAACTATAAAAACGCCAGCACAACAGCATTATAGACAACATAGAGCCATTATTTCTGTAAGAAAAAACCTTCGCAGGTAAATATTACTCATTAAGAGAGCCGTGGGCGATCATTACGAAACCTTTGTGCTAGTGTGAACGGTCGAGTTTATGAGTCACTCATGTGTTTGCACTTAGGACAGTACCTTATCGGTATTAGTAAATGATACTGTACTAGTCGCCAACACCGCTAGCTCGTGCAGACTTAAAACGAATTTCGAAACTCATACTTATTACTCAGTGCATAACATTAATCGATTTTCAATTGTTTTATAAACTGTTGAGCCCTTTTGGCGCGTGCTATAGTCCACATTTTTCATTGTTCGTACGTTTTCTACGTTCATTCTGCGTCTCATTATCAGCCATAAGAAGTATGCTGGACATAGGCCTGCCCAGTAGACGCTACTAAAAGCGTCAAATACAACATGTCATCACAATAACATGGAAACTGCATGGAATTGCATAACGTATAACAAAAATAACGAACATTTACTCAATTTACGGGTTCTGTCTGATCTCTTGGACAGTTCAGTGTTCGCACAAAGAAATACTATTGTCTCGGCCTCTGCGCTGTCTCCTCTGATCGTCAAGACTGGGCACGCCTTTATCCGCCCACCATACATCGTCAACTTCATGTTTTGATTAAGGG
Organism: Endotricha flammealis; assembly: GCA_905163395.2. Taxonomy (NCBI): domain Eukaryota; kingdom Metazoa; phylum Arthropoda; class Insecta; order Lepidoptera; family Pyralidae; genus Endotricha; species Endotricha flammealis. The sequence goes on from LR990871.1 coordinate 9,753,802, forward strand.
TACATCATTTTGATTCGTTTGTCGATTGTGTGAAATAGCGGTCGTTGATCTTAAAAATTTAGTGTATCAATCCTTCCTAATCAATCCTAAATCTTTTACTAACTTTGATAGCAAATAATTGCGTATTTGCAAAGGTTTGCGTCGGCAACAATAATGTTTATCTATTGTTTACATTAATGAATAAAATTGAATCAAAACATGCAATAGCCATTCATATCTTATATAAACAGCACTGAACTTGGTCAAGAATTTCAAAACTAGTTATTACTGTTGATAGCCTGACATATTTACAACGCTGAGTCACCTTTCACTCATTACCAAGCAATACCTTCTAGTTTAAAATTATACTTGTCTGGAATTCATATGAGATTCGGGTCCAACAATTCTGACAGGTCGTTAATAAGAACCGCTGCGCCCTTGTTAGTTTTACACCCTCCCTAATCTCAACTGCGTGTAAATATGTTCGCGTCATACATGAGGTGGAGAACAATTTTGACAAAATGAAATCATGACTGGAAAACATGCCAAGACGTATGTTGAAATTCCAGCTTTGGTAATGAGTAAATGAAAGTCGCCGTGCAAATTAGCTTCTTTGAAAACGTTCGCTTGCATGCTCGAATGATATAGAGCGCGTTGAAAAGGTTCTGTGATCGAAAGCAGACGTTTTTCCATTAGAAGCCTCACTCGGGCCATTACCTCGCAAATGGTTCGAGCAAGAGCCTGCTGAATTCTTGCGCGATTCTATTTTATCCGCGCTGAATATTTTATTCCAAATTCAGCACGGTATGACGAGTGACATACTTTGCATAATTCTTCAATCAACAACTCGAGCCAGCTCGACATTGAAGATCAAGACAGACTTCCAATGTGTATCTAACCCCGATTTAAATCGAGGCTTCTATATTTTGCACAACAAAATAACCTTTGCGCGATTTTTTTGCTGAGAAGAATTTGCTATAAGCGACCCGAAATCCAATTTCATTGTCATTGGATTTCTATAAAACATGAGTGACTTTCGTCACCGCTATATTCTCGTCGATCCTCAGTAGTTTTCTAAAGCCGATCAGCGTTTTTTTGTGAGAATGTAATCGGATTATTTTATCTTATGTACCACTGTAAGTAGCTTTATCTGATCAAATTTTAGCCTTGGGCTGCTTCCATTGTACGTAAGTGTAGAATCGAGTGCGGCGTGAAGGAATCTCGGCTTACAAGTTATGTTTACTCGAAGATAGACACTTGTATTTTAATAGCAATCCATCTGGTTTTCTGGAATGCGTCGAAATCGTGAATTCCCTCTGTTATATACCAAGTGTATCTCACACCTAATACTTGATGTGTATCTAACCTTAAGTATTTTGCAGACACATAAAATTAATTGCCAAAATTATATAAATGAAATTCAGTATATTATAAAGGTCGCCACCTTTCCGGCGCCATAATTAAAACTAATCAAACCATTGTCTAAACAATATTTGTGAAAGAGAGTCTTTGTATTATAAGATTCATATATAAGAATTTTCAAGGCATTATTTGCCAGAACACTTTTATAAGAACTTAGTCTAAGTTGTACTTGTTAAGATTGTATCCATAGAAATAAATTAAGTTAATGAAAGATAATTTCAATTTACTTAATATTTTATTTTCCTGAAAATAATTAAAAAGTTAATTTCTAGCTAACAAATAATAAGCTGGGATATAACAAAATAAAATTGGTGTCAGAAGTGCGGGATTAAGTTTTAAACGTTTCGGAAGTAGCTCGCCGCGAGTGCTTTCCGAAATCCAAATTGGCCATTGGATAGTTGGTTTTCTAAAACCTTAATTAAAAACAACCCAAAAATTTTCAGAAAATAATTCTGGTGCGGACGTGACAAAATTGGCTTGTATTCGTCAAGCGAATCACCATTACACCAAGCTGCGGTTGGTTCCAGAGGCAATAATACCACTACGGGATCGAATTGTGTTTTGCACAAAGCAGGCAAGAATCGTCAAGTGGATATCACCGACAAAGGTGCGGATCAAGATAAACCACTGAGGATGAAGACCATCGGAGTAATCTTGTGAGTGACAACATTTGACCCAGATTATTTAAAATTACGCCGTCAGTAATTTTGTTAGTGTGGACAGTTATTTATAAAAGTGTTTTCATTAGATTTAAGTTTACATATATTTTTTTTATTATTTTTAGAAATTTACATATTCTTGTTTTTGAGAATCAGTTTCTATAAATTTTAATATTTTTTTTTACAAATTATAAATATTTTAAGTAAAATCTTTGTAAAGTTTACAGAATCAGTTTCTATAAATTTTAATATTTTTTTTTTACAAATTATAGATATTTTAAGTAAAATCTTTATAAAGTTTACAATATTTTAAAAATGGAACCAAGTACAAGTGCAGAAAAAACATTAACAAATACTTTGTCTATAAGTACAGAAACATTAATACGATTTATTAAAACTTATGATGGAAATAGAGATTGTTTAAGCGCGTGGTTAGGAAATTGTGATAGAGCGTTTAACCTCGCTAGTGAATCACAAAAACCCCTTTTGTTCGCATATGTACAAAACCAGTTAACTGATAGGGCACAATCTACTTGCAACAATGCTATCTTTGAGACTTGGAACGATCTCAAGGAATTTCTTAAAGTTCGTTTTGGGAATAAAAAACACCAAACCCATTTATTAATAGAATTACAAAATTGTAAACAAGTACAAAGTGAGGATGTAACTCAATATATTTATCGATTAGAATCTTGTTTAAAAAGACTTCTGTCTTGTATTAACCAATCATGCACAGACGAAAAACTTCTCCCCGGAGAAATTTCTAGCACTAATCAACTAGCGTTACATACATTTATGATAAATGTGAAACCACATATAGCACAAATCTTGCGAGCCAGAGAGCCACAAAATATTAATGATGCATTTAATATGGCAATTGAGGAGGAAAAGTTTCAGTTAATGCAAAAATCTAATTATTCCAGTAGTAATGCATATTTTAAACCTGGTAACGGTAATAATAATTTTAGAGGTTCTAATAATAAACATTTTTATAATAAACAAATTGCGCATACTAAAACGGAGGATTACCAATCAAGGTACTGTAGATATTGCAAAAAACACGGGCACGTGATAGAAAAGTGTTTTAAACTTCAAAATAAAAATTCTCAGATTTATAATTCTAAACCTATTAATACTTTAAACTCCAACCCACTCGAGCAGGGTGCCACTGCTTCGAGTCTTGTGAGCGTGATACAGGCACAGTCAATTTAGATAATAATAATATTGTTTATATTGAAGTATCTTGTAAAGAAGCTACTAGTAAAAAGCTTTCATTTTTAATAGACACAGGTGCTAGTATCTCTGTAATTTTAACAAAAAATTTAAACCCATTAATTAATGTTTATACTCATGCGATTATAAAAATAAACGGAATAAATAAAACGGAAACTGAATGTAAAACCCTTGGTTATACTTATTTAAATTTAAATATCGATAATGTAAATTTTAATTATAAATTTCATGTAATTAATGATAAAAACTTTTCTCTTGATTATGACGGAATCATTGGAAATGACTTTTTAATACATTTTAAAACACAAATTGATTTAATAAATAATGAATTGCGACTTATAAATAATAAAGTTGTTAAAATAAAATTATTATATCGGAATAAAATTGAAAATAAAAAAGGGCATGAATTCCCTTATCTTTATAAATTAAAACCAAGATGTGAAACTCTAATAAAAGTAAATGTTTTAAATCCTCAAATAAAAGAAGGAATAATTAATAATTTAAAAATTTTAAATGGCGTATATTTATCTAATGCAATTACAAGCGTTGATGAAAATAATCAAGCTTTTGTCTCAATTTTAAATACTCTTGAAAAAGAAGTAATTATTAAACGATTAGATATAGTTTTGGAACCGTTGAGTTCTTATCTTTTAAAGGTCAGCCCCGATAGTGACTGTACCTCATTCAGTAGCGACAAAGATCGTGATTCTGTTAATTTATTATGCAGTAACAACACTTTAAGTGTTGGTGATTCTGTTTGTTTATTGAAGGACAGCGAAAATGTCTGTACCTCATCCAGTAGCGGTAACATCCGTGATTCTGTTTGTTTATTATGCAGTAGCAATACTATGTGTATTTGTGATTCTGATTCTATAAATGAGACTATTAATATACGGAATTTATTTAATACTAACGCCAATTATTCCGATAAGAGTAATTCACCTTGGAAAAATCGAAATAAAAATTTGTTAAAACAACTAAGAATAGAACATTTAAACTCTGAAGAAAGAGAATCTTTATTAAATATTTGTCAAAAGTATAATTCGATATTTTATCTCGAAGGAGATGAAGTATCTAGTACACATGTACTTAAACATAAAATCGTAACAAATCCCGATGTACCTATTCAAAGTAAAACCTACAGATATCCTGAGGTTCATAAAGAAGAAGTTAATAAACAAATAAAGAAAATGTTAGATCAAAAAATTATTAGACCTTCAACTAGCCCTTGGACATCACCTTTATGGGTAGTTCCAAAGAAAAGCGACGCATCTTGTAAAGTTAAATGGCGTGTCGTTATCGATTATCGTAAACTTAATAACGTTACAGTAGGAGATGCTTATCCTCTTCCGCAAATAAATGAAATCCTAGATCAACTTGGTAATTCTAAGTATTTTACTACTTTAGACTTAGCATCTGGATTCCATCAAATTGAAATGGATCCTGATGATATACCTAAAACAGCTTTCTCTACACCTCAAGGACTATTCGAATATACTAGAATGCCTTTCGGATTAAAAAATGCGCCAGCTACTTTTCAAAGATTAATGAATAATGTTTTAAGTGGAATTCAAGGAATTTATTGTTTTGTTTATTTGGATGACATAGTAATCTATGCAAATTCTATTCAAGATCATTCTAAAAAATTAAATGCAGTATTTTGTCATTTAAAAGATAATAACCTTAAACTCCAACCAGATAAATGCGAGTTTATGCGTAAAGAAGTCTCATATTTAGGACATGTTATAACAAATGAAGGTGTATTACCTAACCCTGAAAAAACTAAAGTTATAGAAAAATTTCCAATTCCTAAATGTGCTAAAGATATTAAATCATTCCTAGGTTTAGTAGGATACTATCGAAGATTCATAGAAAACTTCTCAAAAATTACAAAACCATTAACTAAATTATTAAAAAAGGATATTAGTTTTGAATGGACTGAACTACAACAAAATTCATTTGATGAATTACGTCAAATATTAATATCCCCTAAAATATTAAAATATCCAGATTTTACTAAAGAATTTATACTTACAACAGACGCAAGTAATTTTGCAATAGGTGCTATACTTAGTCAAGGCGAAATTGGTAAAGATTTACCTATAGCTTATGCATCTAGAACTCTTAACACTACTGAAGGTAATTATAACACTACAGAAAAAGAATTGTTAGCCATAAAATGGGCAATTCAATATTTTAGACCATATCTATATGGTAGACATTTTAAAATAGTGACTGATCATAGACCACTTACATGGTTATTTAATGTTAAAGATCCTGGAAGTAAATTAATTAGATGGCGATTACAAATGGAAGAATTCGACTACGAAATAATTCATAAACCTGGTAGAGTTAATTCAAATGTTGATTGTTTATCTAGAATAACTATAAACACAATTACTGCAAATTCTCAACTAGAAACATACAGCGATTTTCAAAATTTTTTTGAAACAAATCAAGAATTTAAAATAGAAGATTTTCAGGAAATCGATAATTTATTGTTTAATGATAAACATGATAATGTAGCTTATTTCACTAATATTACTCTTGACGAAGAAAATACATTCGGAATTGAAGCTTTTAGTAAAAGCAATAATATAGACGAACTTTTAATGAAAGAAAAGGAATTATATCAGATATTTAAGTCAGATTATAAAGAAAAGCAAAAAATATATCATTGCATTGCCAAACAAAATTATTATGATAAACTAACAATAAAAGATTTATTTTACACTTTGAGAAACTTACGCAATGAACTGTTAAAAGATAACGTTAAATCAATTTATTTACCTAATTTCAAGGATTCTTATAGTTTTTTACATCCAGATAAAATCAAGCAAGTAATATTTTATATCTTTAGAAATTTGCCTATAAAAATTACAATGTGTCATAATAAAATAATTAATCCAGATATTTCTCTTATTCCTACGATTTTAAAAGAAAATCATAATACTACTACGTCCGGTCATAACGGAATAATCAAGATGTATTCAAGAATAAAATCGAAATACTCTTGGTCGAATATGAAAAATGACATTATAAAGTATGTTAATAACTGTAAACCTTGTCAATTAAATAAAACAGTTCGAAAGAAAACGAAATCCCCTATGATAATTACAACTACTTCTACAACTGCGTTTGAAAGAATAGCAATGGATATTGTTGGTCCGTTAACTACTACGGAAAATGGAAACCGATTTATATTAACTATACAAGACGATTTAACAAAATTTTCACAGGCTTTTCCTTTGCCTTCTCATGAAGCTAAAATAGTAGCAGAAAAAATAATATTATTTATTTCTTATTTTGGAATTCCTAAATCAATTCTTAGTGATCAAGGCAGTGAATTTATGTCTAATTTATTAAAAGAACTTACAAAGTTATTTAAAATAAAAAAATTAGTATCTACAGCATATCACCCTCAAACTAACGGTGCTTTAGAAAGAAGTCATTGTACACTTAAAGATTACTTAAAACAATACGTCTCAGAAGAACTAAATGATTGGGATAAATATGTTCCACTTGCAATGTTTTGTTATAATACAAGCGTGCACTCTAGTAGTAATTTTACCCCATACGAGCTTGTCTACGGACAAAAACCTTTACTACCTTCTTCTATAAACAATAATGAAAATGAATCAAATTATGATAATTATGTACAGAATTTAAAGTTAAAATTAAATAAAATCCAGTCTATTGCCAGACAAAATTTAATTAAAAATAAAGAAATTTCTAAAATTCGTTATGATACTAAAATTAAAGTACCTAAATATAAAGTCGGAGATCATATTTTATTATCTTCAAATTCTAGTAAAAGTCTAAGTTCAAAATGGAAAGGACCATTTGAAATAATTTCTATTGATAATGTTAATTTAACTATTAAGACTTATAATGGTAAACATGAAAAAGTACATATAAATCGAACTAAATTTTCACCAAAGGAATTAGTTAATAAAATTAAACCTAAACCTGTAATTTCAGGATATGGACTACGTTCCAGACAGCATTTGCATTAGAAATAACCCCCATTATAAATGGATCTGGTCTATACTTTGATAGAATTGGAACTTTGAAAATACATGCTGATAATTGGAAATTGATGACATTTAAAGATATTGAAAGTATACCTAAGACTATACGATTGATTGAATCACGAATTAAATATACAAGAACTCATTGTGAAGATTTAGAAGATGTTAGTTCTAATTTTAAATGTACTAAACGATTAGAAACTGCAATTAAAAACTTAAACAATGCTATTAACTTATACGAGTCATTATCTCATTTAACAAGTACACGACGTTCTAAGCGTGGATGGTTTGATGGAATAGGTTCAGTTTTGAAGACAGTTTTTGGAACATTGGATAGCGATGATGCTCTGTATAACGACGATGTTATAAATAAAGTTTTAAACGACGATAAAGAAATATTCAATATTATGAAAAATCAAATTCAAGTTACACAATCTGCGATTCAGAACTTTAATAACACTGTTAATAAATTAAATCAGAATGAACAAGCCTTAGATAAAAATTTCCTAATATTGAAGGAATATATTAATGATATGGCATCAAACTTTTCTATTACTGAAATTCGATCTATCCTAAATACTCACTTTAGTATTTTAAACGAAATGACTGCAGATTTAACAAACGAAATAAATTTAGTCACAAATGCTATTTTATTTGCAAAACAAAACGTATTGCATCCGGGTATAATTTCCCCTAAACAAATTTATGTAGAGTTATCTACTAATTTAAAAATCCTTAAAACAAAATAAGGAGTTTCCAGTCCCTTTGAACCTGGAAGATATACATTTGCTTATTGATATTTCAACACTAAAAGTGTTTTATATTAACTCGAAATTGGTATTTATTTTAAATATTCCTTTAGTTACTCCACAAGAGTACGAATTATACCATGTTTTTCCTTTGCCAGTACCACACAAATTCCAAGATTTAACTTTTGCGTTGGTACAACCTACTAAAAGATTTATTGGTATTACTACTAATAGACACTCATATGTACAGTTTAATTACTTAAATCAATGCAAGAAATTAACGAATGAACATTTCATTTGTGAAGATATCAATGAATATTCAGTAATGACAAATCCCTCTTGTGAATCACAACTATTGACTAAAGTCTTAAAAACCTTACCTAAAGAATGTATTACGAAATTTATGTACGGACAAGTAGAAATTTGGCAAAAACTAACTAATAATAGATGGATATACATATATTCCAAGCCAACTAAATTGACAGTAGATTGTTTAAGTAAAGAAATTAAAGAATTGGAATTATCGGAAACCGGAATAATTCAATTAGATAAAGATTGTAAGGGTTACGCTAATTTGATTCAAATAACCGCAACAAGCGAAATAATTACAAATTATACTTCTCCAATAGTAGGAATTAATTTAATGGAAGATGATTGTGGTAACAAAGAAAAGTTAAATAACACAAAGCATCTTTTTACCCCATTTCATATAAATAATATTCAATTAGACGACCTTAATTTAGCGTCAGTAAAGTTACATGCTATTGAAGAACAGATTCATAAAAAGGAACAAGTAATAAATCAAGGTTATGGAAAGAGCTTCCATATTCCTTACTTAGTATATGTAATATGTGGTGTAATTGCACTTTATTTAATGTTTCGATTGTGTAAAAAATGTAAAGGACGAACAAAGGTCCATAATGTAAGTGATGATGATAATCATGATCACGGAGGTTGTTGTATTAAAATATTTAATCAATGTTATACTTCCTCAAAGAATAATAGAGTTGAGCCTCAGATTACGATGCAGGAATTTTTACAAGAAAATCCAAGTCGTTCTAGCCCAACCTTAACGTCTCCACTTAGACGTACAGCAAGTACTGAGTTGCGATACAAATACAATTTGAATAACTGATTGTGAAAACTTGTTTTACTACTCATATTTCAAATTTTCATTTGAACATTTTTATTATATGACATGTTTTATTTTTTTTACTTTAATTTTTATTGGATTTTTTTTTATTAGTTTTGTTACAATGTACTAGGTAACAATTAAAATAAGGTTTATATTCCTTTTTTCATTATAAAAAAAAAATATTTTTTTGCAATTATATTCATAATTCTAAGAATATTAACATTAAGGAGATTAAAACTTACTCCATTAATTTTTTTTGTTTTATTATCCCTTAGAATTAAGTTTTTATATTATTATAAAGTTATTTTATATTCGTAATTCTAAGAATATTAACACTAAGGAGATTAAAATTACTCCATTATTTTTTTTTGTTTTATTATCCCTTAGGATTAAGATTTTTATTATATAAACTTATTTTAAGAATATTTTACTCACACCATTGTCAGATATAATTTTTGTATTGAAATATTGTCATATTGTAATTAAAACGAAATATAATATTGTAACTAAACAAAATTTTGTTTCACAGTTATTGTTTAGTTTTAAGTAGGGAGGTGTTATATACCAAGTGTATCTCACACCTAATACTTGATGTGTATCTAACCTTAAGTATTTTGCAGACACATAAAATTAATTGCCAAAATTATATAAATGAAATTCAGTATATTATAAAGGTCGCCACCTTTCCGGCGCCATAATTAAAACTAATCAAACCATTGTCTAAACAATATTTGTGAAAGAGAGTCTTTGTATTATAAGATTCATATATAAGAATTTTCAAGGCATTATTTGCCAGAACACTTTTATAAGAACTTAGTCTAAGTTGTACTTGTTAAGATTGTATCCATAGAAATAAATTAAGTTAATGAAAGATAATTTCAATTTACTTAATATTTTATTTTCCTGAAAATAATTAAAAAGTTAATTTCTAGCTAACAAATAATAAGCTGGGATATAACACCTCACATTTACAAATAAGTAGATTCACTTACACGATAGAGAAATTGTACAATACGTCCCATCAAGCCAACCTGCCGTTAAATTAATCGACTCCGTCCCTCGCCCCATCATCGTCATACGAAGTCATTTGTCCGTCTGCGTGACTCATCGGAAAGCCAAGGGTGAGTTACATAATTAATTTAGAGCTCAGCTCAGCAGATGACCATAGCTTAATGACACTTATCGATAGTTTGCATCGTTTTAATAATGCCAAAAATCTTTTTCATTGTTCCTTTGTGTTCATTTCCCAGTAAGGTAACATAACAACAATTGAAAAGGTATTGAACAGTGAATACTCGGTTCCGCTACCAATCGATCGGATAAAGCGTTTTGTTCTCTAGACAAAGCCCAGATAAAAGTGACTTATCGCGTAACCTAATGCGTTGTAAAGAGATATACCAATAATCCCTACTAATGCTTAGGGGTTGTTTCCCTTTTTCTAATATGTGCCGTTATGGCGTCGAAGTAGAGGGTGCATTCTGAAGTGCAGGCAATAATCCCTAGCAACGTGTATGTCGCGTGTCCTGACCCCCAAGAGGGTGTTGTGTAATTTTATTTCTCCCTAGTAGTGACTCGCTTGGGACTTCCTTTGCCGTTATCGAAACTTCAATACTGTGATATTGCACAAGGAGATATTAGGATCGTTATATGCAATGGCGTAGCATTTCTCATTCGCACTTTTCGCACTTTAATAGGAAACAAAAGAGAAAGTCTGCCATCTGTTTTGTTTATTCAACTATATAAAAACCCATCTATATCGTGTTGTGTCTTTATGTAGCTTCTCGCTATGACGCGTATATAATACAGAAGTAATTTTGAGTATTTCTACATAAATAGATGGCTATTTTTGTTACAATGGAGATAAAATTTACATAATGTTGATGACCGTAAAGGACGTAACTGGTTTTCTATAATCGTTTCTTACACTAGTTTCCAAAATCACGGTGGTTTTGTTGTAACTTTCATATATTTTATTTGAAAGTATCATGCGTTTGTTTATATTTTGTCTCTTTCTATTAATGGAATAGTCACTGAATAAACGATTTCAATTAATTTGTGAGTTATGTAACCTAACTTTACCTTATAAATCCTCCTCGTTACTACATCGTACGTCAGGTGTAATGGCTATATAATTCGCCTCTACCGGTCTCCGCTGACACAGACCAAATGCGGCCAAGATGCGGGTAGATCTTGAGTGCCGATAAAAAGCGGGTAGTAGGAAGTTTTATGGTGCGGCCGGTAGCTTTGCCTGTTTCCCCGTTATCGCCGACAGGGGGCCTTAAATCAGACGCCTTTTATTCTTAAAGGTTTTAACTCTGACAGGATTCGACGTACCATAGGCCTTTGGGAACGATGAAGGGAGAGATGCCTCGCAAAACGGGCTCGTCAGTATCACGTTGATGGAGTTTGTTACTTAAAAGGTTATTGAGTGTTTGTGGTGTTTAGGGACTGTAAATAGATTAATGTGTTGTGACTCAACTTGTAAATGCACTACTAGACTAGATGTGCAGAAAAAATATATGACCTTAAACAAGGTTAGATTAAATTAGACTATTAATTCATGTTTTGACGATGTTACACTGTGTGAATGCGATTTTAAATGTAACAAGAATGTGATGGTCTGTTAGGCAAACATGAGAAGGCTTTTTACTGATGAACATGTAGATTGCTTATCCAGATAGCTAATTGTCGAATTTCACAAATGGCGTTTATAAAAACGCTCTTCTCTTTGCTGGATTAGCGTGCCATGTCATTTTCGGACTGTTTCTAATATCATACATTGTACATTTTTGTAATTAAATACGTCTATGAGCCCCTTCGTACTTGCGCAGAGCAGACTTGCGTCGCGTTGTTGCGGCCTGTTCTCGGCAGTTGAATGTCTCGCATACCAAGAAAACGTAAACGTAGATTCTCGCGGCGTCATTTTAGCTGCTAAAAAAACTTTCATTTAGGTATTTAAAAAAAATAAGATTCGTCCATCTTCCAAAGCAAGTCCTTCGAGAGCCGTACAAACTGGGTAATAAAGTCATTAACTAACATAGTAACTTTGTGTGATCCGTTTGGCAGGCCACCAGGAAACCACATTGAACCGCACTACGAAAACTTTGTCTTTAAGTGGTTCAAAGAATGCCTCACGATATACAAATGCATGCGATAGTTTATGAAATGTCAAGTTTGGCGGATTGCGGAGGTAATTTTAAAGTTTTAAAAGTCAAGGTTTTTAATAATTTTGTTTGAAATTTTATACATTTTAATGTTTATATGATTGTGAATCAGTTTTTTGAGCCGTTCATCTTGGCGTTCAAGAAATAACATGTTAATATACTTAAATGTAACATAAGCCTAGTCAGTGATTTGTTAGGTGGATTGTAACACCGACCCCGATATGTTCACACTCTGTCGCGGGCACAACTAGCGCTATCTTACTCATACAAAATATAAAATGAGCGAGATAGCGTGTGGGATTACGACTTGATTTTTACTGTTTTTATTACGAGAATAGAGTGCTGGTATACGAAATGATATGAAAATATGAAGTGAGTTGATTCCGTTGTAAAAAGTCACGTGAAAATAAGCGTAAAATAAGTTTGAATAGGCACATAAAAGAGTTTTTAAATGTCTTGATATTCAAATTTTGGTCATAAAACCTAAAGTACTAACATCAAAGTATGTACGCGTACCTAAATTTGTTTGTTGTTTACGTACGCAGTACTGTGTTCGACTTTGGAGTTCTCTGATCCTTCTGACATTTCATTAAAATGAAAGATATGACAGCCCGATGCGGTGGTGCGTTGGTACTGTTGGTAGTGCTCCTCTGCTACCCTTGGGTACCAGAGGGCGCGGGTTTGATGCCCGCTCGGGGCAGTAAGATAGAAGAATATTATGTTTATATTAGTGAAACCCGCGCAACTTCGTTTGCGTGTATTTATTTATGCACAGCATCTATATTAGATTATTAGATTCTTTTTTGGATTAAAAAGTACCCTATGTGTTATCTAAGGTATCAGCTACCTTACCTACATACCAAATATCGTAAATATTGGCCCAGCCATTTGAAGTGAAGAAATAACAAACATACACATACACATCTTTTGGAGTGGTAGAGAAATTATTACGAAATGAGCTGGCTCGACCGGGGAAGCACCACCCTCTCACAGAATATCGACGTGAAGCAGCAATGCGTTTCGTTCGGTGAGTGAGAGATCCGGAAGCCCAACTCCTTCCCTATCCCCTCTTTCCCCCTTCTTCTTTCCCTTCCCTTCCTCCTTCCTTTCCTCCAACCCCGTTGGTGGACAACGCATTGGTAGCGCCCCTGGTGTTACTGATGTCCATAGGCGGCGGTGACCGCTTTCCATCAGGTGGCCCGCTTGCTTGTTTGTCTACTGTATGACCTTCGCCTTTATAATATTAATTAGTAGGATCATTCAATGTAATTTGTTTTAAAAAACCTCTACGGTAGTTTTCGCCATTTGTACAAGTTTGTTGGTCTATATCTTCAAAATCTGATTTACTAGACTTTTGTATGTACATACTTTAAGTTTGTATTGATGTGAATTATGCACATTTTAAGAATTGAATCATGGCCGCTATTTTGAGAAAAAAATTATAGAAAAAAAAGGGTAGCTAAAATCTTCAAACTGCTTTGTTATTTGTTTTTATTACGTACTAAACATATTCATTACAGCATACATGACACGAATTATAATTTTCACTCAACGCGAAGTTCCACGCAAAATTTTCGTTATAAATCCCAGACTGAGACATTTTTTTTTGTTATCGGTCTGGAGGTCATTCTGTGTCATACATATGTGTGACCTGTTTACAGTTCACGTGATACATGAACTATAATATCAAGAATTTGACCCGAATTACAAAATGTATGGACCCCCGTTGATGTGAATGGAGCAGCTCGTCTGGGGAAGGACCTCCACCTTACAGAAGATCGTAGCCAAATAGCATTGGTCTCTGCCATCATGTTGTGTTCCTACGGTGCGTAAGGTCTCCAGAGCTCCACTTTTTTTACAGGGTCGGCAACGAGCAAGTACCCCCAGTATTGCAAGCATCCATAGGCTAAGGTGACTGCTTATCATCATGCGGGCCTTATGCTTGTTTACCTTAGTGGTATAAAAAAAAAATATAGGGACAAATCACATAGATTGAGCTAACCCCAAAGTAAGTTCGAGATTTGTGTTATGGGATACTAACTCAACGATACTATTACATATTTTAAAACAAATATACCTATATAGATAAACATCCAAGATCCAGCCCAATCAGAAAAAGTTCGTTTTTCATCATGATCCGACCGGGATTCGAACCCGGGACCTCCTGGGTGGCGGTTCGGCGTGGTTACCATTAAGCCACGGAGGTCGTGATACATGAACTACTTATATCATGAAGTTGACCCGAATTGCAAAATTTATGGACCGTTTCATATTGAGTTCCCAAAGGCTTTTTGTACGTAACCCGCCCCAGAAATGTTTTTGGCGATAACATAGACACGTGTAAGAATTATGTTCCCCTTTTATATCTTAAATTTTTCTTTGTTTATTTGTGCTTTCATTTTACTTTCAATAATTGAAGTGAATTATTAATGTCTTTCGTCTCAAAATGATCGAATGCTCAGCTCGTCTCTTTTAAAAATATTTTCTGAAATATATTTTTTTTATAAAATCAATAACTGCGATGCGATTAATATATCCGTTTTTTTTGTTAGTTAATATTTTATTTTGGTCTATGTCCAGCAGTGGATTTCTGAGTGATGCCATTTTATTTTTCTTAAAATGTACGAGAATTGTCTGATGTGTAAAAAAAAAAAAACAAATTATGCCCATCGTTGAGGCGTGAAAAAAAAACGTGCGTACCCATTTTATATATTTGGTCATATTTTCTTTAAAAAAACGAAAGAGCAAAGAGATACGAGTATCAGAGTGAGAAGACGCATGTGAAGGCCTAGTCTCTAAATAAAATATATATTTCTTTTAAAAAAAAAATTGTTGGTAAATAAAATATTTAAGTACCTAATTATTAAACAAACCAACGAGTAGGACCCACTAATCTTATTCCGTGCATGCACTTAATTCCCCTAAGAGTGCTAAGGTTGCAATTTAAATGAGGGGGGAATCTCTTTGAGGGGGATCTTTGATTTTGCCAGGATTATGTAAATGACAACTTAAATCATGCCTGTTCATGCGCAGAAGATTTTTTTGTTAGACAATAGGGATCTTGGGTTTGTTTTGATTCAACACTGTTTACTATGCAAACTTTGCAAAACCGAAATCATGATTGTGCAGTCAGAATTTTAGAAACAAAAATAGATTAACTAATATTTAGTAATTAACATTTAGCAACAAAAGTAGTAGTCAGCAACAAAAACAGATTACCAAAGTGTTAGTTAATCTACTTTTTGCTGACTGAACCATTTTAAACGCAGCTGAAGCTATTGGCAATAGTTGTAGTTACTTGTTGGGATCTTTGGAAAAATAGACATGGTGCTAAAATTACTTTTGTTGCTGACTGTACGAATTTTTAAATCACTAAAATCAATCTTTCAAGACAATTAAGGGTGAGGCCAAACGAGCGTAATTTTGTTAGTTGTGAGTCGCGTATTTTCGGTCACTTATTTAACGTTCAATTGAATTTACAACTCATTTTGCGTCGTCGTGTGGCACCAACTGCCTTTTTGTATGAAACCGAATGCAGCAGAATTTCTGCTACCGAAATTCTGCTCACTCACCTTAATAGACAAAAATGTTTTTTTGTAAACGAGGTTGGCAGACGAGCATTCAGGTCACGGTATATCTAGATTACCTAGTATGAGTCTGACATTTTGACCAGTCTGCAATCTGAACTGAGCTAAGAAAAAATATTTTTCAAAACAGCTTGTAATAACGCTAACACAACCAAAAATTGTTTTTATAAAAATAAAAAAATTTCTTACTAAAAAAAAAACCAGTCACCGTATCCGAAACCAACCTTTGAAATAACCACGAAAACCACTATTTCCGAGATGCGCCCACTAAAACAATATCCACGTCTCTTTTTACATAATACCAGGAACGTTTCCCAAACAGCTTTTTAGTGTTGTACGCCCACTCTGGGTGTACGGTTACAAATACCCGTGATAGGTCCCACACGGCACCGTGTTATAAATCTACTTAACTCGAGTTTAAGTCAAAGGAATTGTTTATTTCAATAGGCTCTCTGTCTAACGCATTTTATGTGAGTACGATATGTGCACGCGGCTTTATTCGCCTCAATATTTAATGTTTGACTAAACAGGACCAGTATCTTGTGTGTTAAGACTTAAGGTCGTACCAACAAATTTCGCTAAAATTTTGCTGTTTTTCAAGTTGTCTCTACTCCTAGCTACCATAACGAATAACCACCAAAAAAATATATGTTGTGCTATAGTCATTGTACTACATTTATGCTGTTTGAAATTTGAAATTACTGAATATTTATGGAGTAATAAAATATTTAAGGAACCTAGTAATCAAAGAAAGAATGCGATTCAACTTGGGTATTTATGCATCGATTCGTGTAAAATTTACATTAATACATAGGCAATAATATTATCTACTTATTTGTTGTTTGGTTTTTGAATTTGAGTGTATTTCCACCAAGTCACAAGCAATTTTCCGTCAATTACGTAATTTCTGGATAGCTGGTGACTGGACACAAGGTAATCAGTGCGCTCCCACGCTTTCGGATGGATGGACGTGTGCCAAATTTTCGCTGCACCATGCATGCTCTCGATTTTTTATTATTATGACGAAAATATCCAAAACTAAAAAATATCAACTAAAAAAAATACAACAAATGCATGAAAGTTATTTATCTTTTTGAATTATATATTATGACGTATATTATATTATCCACGATAATGATTGTGGCGCCACATACAATACTTAAATTTCGATACTGCTGCTATTGGTTACATGGTTTTTTGGTAGATTCAACAAATCGCTAGTTTTAGTCCAGTGTCTCCTGGTTCGATCCTTAGGTTGGTGTTCATGCTTTTTGATTTTTAAACTTTTTTTTACAATATAATTTTATGTTTTACTTTTTACCTACCTACAATTGCAAGCAGTAAAAAACTATAATAAAAATATGTAATAAAATGCATTAAATTTTTTAAATAGGAATCTGAAATTGTCGAAGTATTTTTATACACATTAAAATTATATTTTTCTTTTTATCTCTTTTTAGACGAGAAAAAAAGAGATTAAATTTTTAAAATTAAAATTTAAAATTTTGAGGACATTTTTATTATAATATTTTTTTACTTCTCGTACGTAACTTATTGTTAGGTAGGTAAAAAGTAAAACATAAAATTATATTGCTAAAAAGAAGTGTAAAAATCAAATAAAAAACATGAGCACCAACTAAGGATTGAACTTGGACACTAGTACTACTATTTACCACAAAGCCATAGTAAACAATAAGAGATGTGGCGAAATTTACCTATGTATTGTATGTCGCAAATAAAATTATGAAATAGATTACGTCATTTATTTGACTAATAGTGCCTTTCATACCATACTAGTGGGTGCCTGCGGCTTCGCCTGCGTGGAGTTTGGTTTTTCTAGTTTTACGCATTTCTGGGATAAAAAGCACAACTCTAAATGTTGACTCGAGATCTCCGTGTAAAATTTCATCAAAATTCATTCTTTAAATTCAGTGGTTTTTGCGTGATACGGTTTAACACGCAGACGTACAGTTTTTTTTTTGTTGAAAATGACTATTTTGGTACTGTATCGATAGTAAAATCCAGCCGATCAATATTTAAAAAAAATGTGTGAAAACCGGTACAACACGAGTTGTAGCAAAATGACCTTTTTCATTGAATGTGAATCAGAGAAAAATACCCAATTTTTCTGTCTAATCCATATTTTGATAGGGCTTATAGTTCCTGAGATAGTATGGTACAACTAGAGCAAAAAAACGGGATTTGTTAAATAATTTTGTGTAACCAACCAAATACGACATAACATACATCGCCTGCAAAATTTCATTTGCAATGTTAAGATTTGTTTTTAATAATATAAGTATATTTAGTTCTATCATAATTCATATATCATTTTAAAAGTGTCAACTGATATTGTTTAGTTCTAGAGGTCTATGGAAAGTGTTCAAATATTTTAATAATTGGTTTCTCAACTAGATGTCGTTAATATTACCGCGCCGCGCGTCATTGCCAGCCCTCTAGTGGTGAAAAAGGCAAGGTTTTTAACAAAACTTAGTACTACAAAAGGCTCAATAGATGTCAAGTTTTTGGCATTTTACGTAATATTAAAGCGGGGTGAAGGGGTGAAGTAACGTTACTTAGAGGTCAAATCTTCAAGGTCATCGGCTATATGGAGCCCCTTAATCCAGATTTTAAAATATCCACGTACACAGTATCCACGTCTACATACGTTATTTCTATCAAATCGGGCCATTTTGCGTAAAAGAGTAACAAAGATCTATACAGGAGTGTCGTGAGCTAATTCTGATTACGAAAGCAACAAGATAATATATGGAGTGGTGGAGCATCTGTGAAATAGACTAGATCAACCGGAGAAATGTGCGTGAAGCATCTACCTGTTTCGTTCGGCAAGTGAGAGGGAAGAATATCCTTTGCTATACCTTTTCACCTTCATTATATCGCCAACGCATTGTTAGCGCCCGTGGTGTTACTAATGTTCATAGACGGCTGTAAGCTGTAACCACTTTTCATCAGTCCGCTTACTTGTTTGCCTAATATATGCCATAAATACTTAATACTAAATTTTTTATTGCACCAAAGTATCCTTACTATAATATTATAAATGAGAACGTGAGTTTGTTTGTTATTCCTTGACTAAGCAGCCGATCATAATGAAAATTTGCATACATATTGTTAGACGTACAGCGCCCAACATAGGCTACTTTTTATCCCGTGAAAGTATGTCGTTCCAATGGGAAAATATTTTTTCTACTATAGAGGGCGCTGTATCGGCCAACAGATGACGCCACAAGACGCGCTATGGGTTGTTTTGTTGTCAAACGAGAAGGATCTATGTCATAAAATTAACGCGAGCGAAGCCGCGGGGAAAGCTACATTAATAATACAAATCTTACTGCTAATGTTAGTACAATGGACTCTGTTGGGCACTGCAACATTTGTGCACTAGAGGGCGCTATAACATCTACAATTTTAACGAAGTGTAGTAAAAAATACTATTCTACTGAATCACATACCCCTATTCCGTAATACATCATAGGGATTACCAGTTAAATTCTGACTGGAGTACCGCAATCTTTGCGACGATTAGATTTATACGGCTATACCGTGTGGCCTTAGGGACCTATCGTGGAGATTTGTTGCCGGACGGCCCAACACTAGAACACCATTTAAAACACTAGTGGAAATATTCGAAACTTTTATACCACCAAGGTGGCAAACAAGCATACGACCGCCTGATGGTAAGCTGTCACCGACAGCCACTAACAGCCATGTTTATAAAACGTATTTTAATTCTGCATCAAGTCTCAATACAATACACTTTATTGCACCAATAAATTACAGAAATACAAAGTAACAGTACAAAGAAAACACAAACGGCCTTATCCTTGAATGACAAAAAGGCCGTAACTGGTTTTTTTTTCGCCATTTCTTTTCCCAGTGGTAATTTTGCTTTGTTTCCGAAATGATGGTAGTTTATAGAGTAGCTTATTTATTTAATACAGATTAATACAATTGAATTCATTGGTGTGACGAGTCTTAAGGCGTGTACGCACGACCGAACACGAACATGGTGAACATCGAACACGAACACGGAACATGTGGTTCGCACGTGTGGACGTAAATTAGCAAAGCGAACATGAACACCTACAAACATAGTTCTACTTGTGTTCGCGCGCAACCACTCACGACCGAACACGAACATAGTGTCGAACAAAAGAGGCTACCAAGCTTTACTCTTTTGGTTCGATGTTCGTGTTAACAATATTCTGCTCGGTCGTGCTGAGAACATCGTCCACACAGAACAACCAAATTGGATCGACACAAACACTTTTGACGAACAAATTGTTTGATGTTCGTTAGTGGTACGCACTTGCGAACAAAGTGTTCGTGTTCGATGTTCACCATGCTCGTGTTCGGTCGTGCGTGCGTATACGCCTTTAAGTGCCCGCGAGGACCTACGGAACAATGTATTTTTGATTTGATTTGATATCGCTATGCCATTTCTTCCAGAGAACCTAATCAATGGGCACGTTAAACCGTCGGTCCCGGCTGTTATCGGTAGATGACAGCCGTTAAGCCAAGTCGGTGGCCTTCGGGCGGCTTGAAAACACCGGCCTCTGCCAATCCGCATTGGAGCAGCGTGGCAGAGTACGCTCTAATCACCTTCGATTGAAGGGAGACCCGTATCCCAGCAGTGGGATGATTATGGGTTGATTATGATGATGAACCTAATCAAAGTTCAAGTATTCTCTTTGTTCTTTAGTTCGACAGTGATACCTATAATTTAATTTAATGTGTCATTAACTTTAAAAATGTGTTTCAGAAAGTGTAAGAACAAAGATTTTTATGCTAATAATGTAAGCACTAAGCATTGTAATAATTTATTGTGTGCATGACCATATCTGTTTGCCTTGGTCTGGGGGTTTTCTATATATGTAATAATATTTATTTACAAAACAAAAGTATTTTTATGTATTTATCAGCAATCTAATTACCTATAGTACAAGCTTAGTTGCTTAGTTTGGGACTAGATGGCGTTGTGTGATTTGTCCAAAAATATCTATCTATTTTCGAGTAAATCCCTTCATGCGGAATATATAAATCTTAAATCATATTTACATCCCCGATTACCTCTTATTTAATGACAATACATTATTGTAATTAGTTTTATTTCAATTAAAATGCGATGATTGCAATATGTAATTAAAATTTAAACTATAAATTGCATATTGTATGGTATTGGAATTAATCAATGAGGAAATAAGTTTTAAAATAGGTAATATACCTATAGTAATTCAAAAAAAATTCAAAAATTCAAAATTCTTTATTGGGTAACAAAAATTTACATTTAAATATATTATTGCTGGAGGTTCCTTTTAAGCAATATGGATGCTTGTGCCAGGACCCTCCGCTCTTCTTATCGCTAAGTTACAAAAGGCAATGTTACCAGTATGGTATAGTATAATCTATTATTACAGGTAGGTATAGTTTAAAATGATTAAAGTTTTTATTACAGCTAAACTTAAGAACTAATTAGAGTCTCCAGGTCATCATAATCATATGATGACCTGGTTAACAAATCTATCAAGATTTGTTAACCAGGTAATCAACATTTTTTTACACTCTTTGTAAGATTTATCATATATAAATAGTGATTTATTAACTTTATTATATATAGAGGCCGAACGATATTCTAATTGCACTTCTGCAAATTTCTTTTTTATATGTGGAACAATAGCAACAACGTGCCCTCTTCTTCTCCCTGCAATCTCCGAGTTATAAGGTAAGCTTTTATGTTTTTTAAGCAAGATGTTTAGTATATACAGTTTCCGTACAGTTAATAATTTGCATGTCAAATATAGCTCAGAGGTAGGAAAGGTTCTCTTTTTAAAATACATTACTTTTAGTAGCAGTCTTTGTGCTCTTTCTACTTCTAGGAAACGAGTTTTCATAGCACCGCCCCAGACCGAGATGCTGTAAGAGATGATTGATTGAACCAATGAGATGTAGATATTATTTAAGATTTTATTAGGAACAATATGGCGCAAGGTCTTGAACATCCATACGAATTTACGGATTCTGGTAGTTATTAGTTCCACTTGAGGGTACCAGGATAACCTCTCATCTACAACTACACCCAGATATTTGGTTTGGGTTACTTTGCTGATTGAGGGGCAGTTACAATAACAATTTGGAGTTCTATCACATAAGTACACACAGTAATATATGTAAGATAGTATATGTAAGTATAAAATTGTACGTCATTTACAAACATGTTTTTTATTATTTTATTTAGTAAAACTCATTAATTAAAGTCGCCAATTTTAACGTTTTTATAAAAAAAAATACTCAAGTAAGTCTTAAGTTTGAACACCTATTTTTAATTATTTAGGACTCTAAAATTAAACAAAAGTTCGAGTTTTCTCTCTAAAACCACACTACAACATCGGGTTCTTCATAAGAGTGTGAAAAACGAAGACTGAGAGAGACGGCTAACAAAATAATATTCGAGAGACAGAATACCGTTTTATCATAAAGAAAACATAGGAAATTGTGGGCTTGGTGAAAAAAATATAACTCACATGTGTATACGTGATCTATCGACATTTGGGGTGAGTCTGCATGTGGGTTTACGGCCGATAAAGCAACTGGGATGTCTATTTATGGGGTTTTTTACACTAGAGAACATGTGTAGATGTTATTTAATAATGAAATACGCATTTTATCTAAAGAAACGTTCGTGACGGTTTCACACGTTACTAATAAGTTTGAGGCTCACTGTAGCATTCTTATAATCCTTACTAATATTATAAATGAGAAAGTGAGTTTGTTTGTTTGTTATTCCTTCACGGCTTGACTAAGAAGCCGATCATTATGAAAATACATATTGTTAGGGGTACAGAGCCCAACATAGGCTACTTTTTATCCTGTGAAAGTATGTCGTTCCAATGGGAAAATGTTTTTTCTATCCCATGGCGCCACAAAAGCGGGCAAAAGCTAGTTAGTTAATAATTACTTTCAATACTTCGAAAAAAAAAACAACCAGTGTAAAGTCGTTGTGTGGTTGGTGGACAAGTTCTTATTGATAACGTATTATTTTTCTAGCGACCGCCATATGCGACCGCGACACTGCTTTAGTATGAATGGCTACACCCATCGGTCGTGCGACGTTGTTGCGGGGTTTGCTCTAACATGATCGTCTTAGCCGCAAGAAATCTACTGCTGGACATAGGCCTCCCCTTCATTCAATTGTTTCAATTCATGCAAAAAGTGCACGGCACGGCACGGTGTTACGTGAATCAGGCTTTAAAAATTCAGCCGTGTTCAGTGATCGAAAGTGGCCGAAAAACTGTTCATACGAGACTGTGACAGAAAACGAGTTGTGTCCGACCGAAAATGACCGTGACCTAATTAATGTAAATGACCTATAAAAACCTGTTATTTATCGCACCATGAAACTAATTTTATTATTGTCTAAAAAACATACTATGGAATCGAATACTTTGTATAGTACGCGCCTAATGAGTTTTGAACTTCGTTTTACGTCTGCGCGAGCCAGCCGTGTTGGCGACTAGTATGTGTCATTTTTATGAAAATTTTGACAATATTTGACACTATAAATTAAATCTTATGCAGAGGTAATTTTTATAATGAATTTTATTGTCCGTTGAAGGGTAAGACGACATTGACAAACTATCATAAAAACTGAACAAAACGAACGAAAAAGAGAAAAAATAAAGCGAACTAATGTGACTAAAGCTCAAGTGTCCTCTTTAAACAATAAGCCATTACCATTTTTTTTTCTCGCCTCTTCGTGTTAACCCAGGTCAGTAACACGAACACGTGTTGCTCATTATATGAATTGACATCCACTTAAAAACACTCGTGCTTGTATATTGTATTATTTTTTGAATTTTTATCTGTTTGTCTGTACGTTTATGCACTCTAATCTTAGAAACTTAACCGATTTGAATTTTCACTAATGCGTTGCGTTTTTTACATTTAACATTTGGGGTTTGTATCATTTCAATTTCATTTCATTCATTTATTATTTTATACCACAAAGTTGGCAAACAAGCATACAGCCTGCCTGATGGTAAGCATCACCGTAGCCTATAAACGCTTGCATTACCCGGGGTATCACTCACGCGTTGCCAACCCTCCCAACCCTGGGGTAGTGGAGCTCTGGAGACCTTACTCACCGTAGGAACACAACATGGCCGAGACCAATGCTATTTGGCTACGATCTTCTGTAAGGTGGAGGTCCTTCCCCAGGCGGGCTGCTCCGATTTGAGCGGATTATCCGCTGTGCCCTACCTCTAACTAAAATATATCATTTCAATTTGTTCATAAACAAAAAAGTTACATCAATCTAAGAATCACATATAAAAGGCACATCCACAACCAAGCGGACGAAGTCGGGGCACAGTTAGTATTTAATAAACTTTAAGCTAGCATGTGCGAAGTCGCGGGGAACATTACCATATTACAAAACATTGTAATACCATACCATTGGCTTGTTGCCCAACCATGTGAAGATGTTTTATCATGGTTTCAAGCAATTACTGCCCTCAAACCGGAACCCACCAACGCAATGCACTTGTATAAGCGTATATGAGCGTATAAATTGATGTTTGGCAACACTACTGTTGAATTGTCAATTTCAGAACGTTTTTGTCCTAAAATGTATCATATCATGTATTTTGAAATTACAAAAAAGGTCGTAACTGATTTTCTTTCGCTATTTCTATTACCAGTGGTCGTTTTGCTTTTGTTTCTATAGATTAATAATACTAAATATTAATTACACATTTATTTTTTATTTTTTATTACTGTATACACTGGGCGTCAAAAATAAGTAGTACAGTTTTATAATTGCAATATCTCCTAAACTACAGAAGCTAGACCTTTGAAATAAAAAAAAGTTAAAAGACAATTTCATTTCATTTAATAAAAACTTCATGCATAAAATCGTCTTTTAAAGATTGATTTTTATTTCAAAACTCTATAGTAATTGCAATTTTAAAACTGTACTACTTATTTTTGACGCCCAGTGTAGTAAATGTTATGTACTGTTTGACGAGAGAAAGTGCTTATAAAGACCTATCCACTGAATCGTTCCATATACTGAAACTTATTTGTAACTTATTATTGAATCTCTCTAATATATAGCCAGGATCAACAGCAAAAAATTCATCGCTTATTGTCAATCTGAGGTCGCCGTTGTTGTTGTAGTTTATAGAGTAGATTAATTTATACAAATCATTTATTACTGTATACTCTGAGAAGAGAACGTGTTTGTGGAAACCTATTCTCTGAATAAAATTTTTGAATTTTTTGATTCTGGCCATACAGGACACACAGCGGTGAGAGTGTGTGATGGCCTTATCCCATCTAAATAATGAACGGGATCGTTATTGCTTAACTTACGTATTTATTTAGTACGGGCACCGACGCCATCGGGCTCTTCATTAAATATTAAATTAGGTATATAGGATCCCTACTTAGGAAATTGAAACGTAAAGCCCTTTAATACAACCTGTGATCTGTAAAGTGGACTAACCGCTTTTGAAACCTCAAGCGAGAATCAAAATACTATACCACTGAGTCGGTTCAACCACAATGCATAATGCAGTAATACTCTTTCATACAAACGCTTGCTTTAACGACATTAGCGAACGTGACGCTCTACGATAACTACAATTTAGATTTTATTAAATGCCAGTGGTAGAGAACCAGATATATTAATATGTCCGTCTGTCTGTCCGCGGTCTAGCACCTAGACGTTTAATGCTAGAAAGCTGTAATTATGCTGGTAGCCGGTATGTATACGCATATTAACAATGTGGTAGCCAAAATTTTGAAAAAAAAAAATCTTTTGGGGTGCTTTGACCTCATATCGTTAAAGGCCCTGTTCGACGCACGAGCCTATACCGCGGTTTTAAAGAACCACGGTTTTACTCTCGGCTCGTTAGTGCTGACCGACTAGCGAGAAAAACAATCGCGCATGAATGAGAGAGGTAACATGTCTTGTTCCGAATCTGAAGCTTTGTGTATCTCGCCATCTCGGTTTTACATGACGAGACGCGAGCCAGGTTCGTTGGTGTTTAAAACCGCGGTTTTGCAGTGATACACCGGCGAGCTTTACCGCCGAGCCATAAAACCGTGGTTTTACTCGCTCGTCGATCAGGGCCTTAAGATCTGGGACTGCAAGCGTGTAAACATATTTGTCTAATTGACACGGTGTCCCGGCGTACAGCGTGACACCAAATACTATAGAAATATAATACGCACAGCTCTTGACGTTTCTCATACAATGACTTGGCAACCTCCTGTTCACCTCATGCCGCTAGGGGCGCTAGTGTCGCGTTAACATTTTGCATACAAAACGCACAAAAGTTTTGAAATCGTTCACCTCATGCCGCCCTATTTCTATAGTAGCGCTAGTGTCGCGCGTCTTGCCCGAATTCTTCCGAAGCTGTGCGTATTAACTCGGTAGAGTTTCTATAGTATTTGGTGACACTGTAGACGGTCGACGCCGACGCGCGACGGTGTTTAGGAGACCAGGGCTTAAGAAGTTATCATACTGTTTCTATATTATGATTTCACAAAGGAAATGTGCTCACAAACCGTGCAGTGTTGTTATACCCTTGGATCGCTTTTGAGATTAAGTGCTAAATCTCCACAGTTGGCGGTTACGGCAATCGCAACCTTGGCTTGAACTCCTTTCATCTTCATTATGCTTCATTTAAATAGTGTCTGGGCTTGTTGCCGTTGTAAATGTTATAATTATGACCGCTGTGCAATGGTCGCGGGTCGCGGGTTAGATCTAATAATGCAAACTTTGGATGGTCAATTCAATGGCCATGTTGATATGTGTTAGTTGATATGTGTTTGGTAAAAAAATATGTTACAAATTATGAATTTAAATCGTGAGGCACATTCTCTAGTACTTAAATAATATAATATAATTTTATACGAAACTGAACTATTTTACAAATTACTAATTTAATACATATTAACATATTTACATTACGTTAAAAAATAACCACCGATTAAGCGCTATTACGCACTGTCGACGGCGGCGACTCGGTCGACAGCGACTGTGACTTTCATAAAGTTCAATAGGACAGGTGTTTACGCACTAAGTCGCCGGTCGCTTGCCTATGTTTTGGTCGCTGAGAGAAAGAGTCGCCGGCGACTAGTCTCCTAGCCTAGCCTCTTTAAATAATATGAATCGAACTGCACGCAAACAAAACTTTAACAAAACAATAAATCTTATAAAATCTGATAATATGAATTTCTCAAAAATACCCAAAGATTTATTTTATGAGGATATAAAAAACATCTGCTAAAAAAATATGTTTTCTTATTTTATACACTTCTTTCCTTAACCGAAAGAAAACAACACTCCGTGTTTAATAAAAACAAAAGTTACCCAAAATCGGCTGGCCAGCCATGATAAGGATGGCCGAGATACTATCAGGGACAGAACAAAGGTTACTTTATTACCCCGATAAACTGAAAGAATCCGCTGAGCAATGCACTCCTTTATACTTTTAATCGCCGACTACGCTCAATGGTCTTTTTAATACTGACTTATATTAAATTTGTTTTGGACTTCAAAGAATACTTTCGGTTAAGTCGTTTTTTTTGTGTGGTGTAGACGAGAGGTTTCATACCAAACGCCTTCAACCTAGTTCAAACGCCCTTGTTGGCAGCAAGGCATGAGTTTGACGCACCATCTATCACACTAATATTATAATGGCGAAAGTTTGTGTGTGTGTAATGTACGTACGTAGCTGATACCTTGGCTACCTAGAGTACTTTTTATCCCGAAAATAACGCGATTCCCTTAGGATTTGGTTAAAACTCTGATATAGATGGCGCTACTGTGACTAAAATTTAACGCGGATAACACCGCGGGCAGAAGCTAGTACTTTTTATACCAACGTTTGAAATGGTTTTCAACCGTGAAACTGGAAATGCGCAACTCGCAGAGACGGAGGAAAGAATGAAAATAATACTTCAACAAACAGACTTCAATTTATATACGCTGGTATGGACTAGGAATTTGTCAAACACCTATTACAATGATTGAATAACCAAAGTACACACTTTCACATGCTGTCACCGTACGAAATTTTAGATTTCACGCATCAGTTACAAGATTAGTCACTTATTGAGCAAGTAGGACTTGACTTTCACGCCACTTGCTCACAAAACGGCTAAAACGCGTCCAAATTCTGACTATATTTTTTGTCTGTCTGAATAAAAAAACTGTCAAACTAACTAAAAAGCAGGCAGCGGTCTCCATCCAGCGGCTTCCTGCTACTTTCCTTAGGTCGTCTGACCACGTTGTAGGCGGCCGTCCTACGTTACAAAAGATGGATATAAATATGTAAAATTAAGATTAAAATATATTTTTTGGAACTGGCTGTCAGTAAGATTTGACGCTCTCATGATAATAAGGTCTTTAGCATTTTTTGACTGTTTGTAAAGAGCGCTGCCAATAAGGGGGGAGTACTCGAATGGGGGGCGATGAGACAACATCCTAAGGAAGGTTTCAACCAGAGATGTGCGAGCATGCGTTGCGAGGAAAGTGTTTGTCAAGAACCAATAGAATAGCTTCGTTGAGTGTGGCTAGAAGAAGCGATGATGGAGAAGCTCTCTTAATCTGCGTGTGAATTTTTAGTGTGTGTCCACCGTTACAGACTGTTCCACTTTATAAAGAGTAATTACAGTAACAGATTGCATAACACCGAAATATCTTGAAACTCTCGAGTCGCACGTCCATTGAAAATCGGATGACACAACTCTAGTGGGAACACACTATTGTTCGTATTTCTACTCCATACACCATGTTTACTTTTCTCTGTTTACACAAATTGTGTTTACGCGATTTTTACTCTTATTACTGTGCATTAAGGTTTATTGTTAAATTGTCTTTGTATTGATGATATGTTTACAATTATTGTGTTAAGGTTATAAATAACTAGCTGTTACTACTACTTCGCCCGCGTGGTCAATGCCAATGAGTTGTAAATATTTTTTCTCATTTGTGGTGCGGCGAGCGGAAAAAACAAATGTATGAAAATGTAAAATGACACTACTCGGCGGCAGAGCGAGCGTTTTAAATCTTACAGAGAGTAGAAATGCACGCGCGACCTAGAGCGATGCCACACACAACGCGGCGCGTGCCGCGCTCTGCTCACAGACGCCGCCGCTTCCGCTTGCCGCTAACGCCAAAAGTCGTCGGACCGCTAGGCGAGTCGTGGCCAGTCGTGGCACTGGAATAAAATTCATGTAGACTCGCTAGGCGCGTTGGTGACACTGATCGTTAAAAACCACTATTCTTTATAAAACGAACCCACGTAAAAGCAATTCAAATATACAATAAGTTGTGTAACACATACATTCCAACGGGATCCGGTTTACTAGTTATGATATTAATATCCGGAGACCACCCGCCTGGTGGGTTCAATGGGAAACTTGTGGGTTGATTATGATGGAGTGGCAACGTTAAATATTTTTTAGATGAGTGAGACCACTCGTAGAGAGATGGCACTTGTAAAAATGCAAGTAATGTGGAAGTAGGGACATATAAACAATTATAAAGGGATAGATACAGGTATATTTTTGGTCCATTTCGTAAACTTTTGCATATTATTAGTGAATGGGACTTAGATTGCTTAAATACCTACACATTTTTAGGCGATACTAACCTACTAGTTCGTGGCTGTGGCTCGTGTAGATCGTTTTAAAAAGTCTAAATGTCTAGGTCGTACTAACATTGTATTGTTTTTTGTTACAGGTACCGTACAGTTCATCTTATTACAAGATTTGTCAGCTACAAATTTACAATACAATATAAGTATGTATGTACATATTGTAGAAACTTAATATTATATACTGGCTACTTAATAAAAATGAATATAATAAATAAAAAAACTATGTAAAAATCCTTTAAGTAAGTAGGCGTACCTATCTTTTTTCCAAACAAAAAAAACATCGTTATAAAACTTAATAAATAAAATCTTTAGGATAGCAACTCCAACCTCTAACAGAAAAAAAGGACAGAAAACCGAAATCATTTCATCTCGTGATTGAAATTATAATCAAGTAATTGTGTTTATGAGATGGCTCCCGGAAAATCCTTTGTTTCGATCAGGTGGTTGCCATGGCAACGGTCCGGGATCTCTGCCCCGCAAAGAGCAATGATAGCCTCTCAGTTTCCGTGTTTTATTGTCTTATGTTTTTAATAATAGACGTTTGTAAGGCAAACTGGGGTTTAATGTGTTCTTTGTTCGATCATTGTTTAGCTTAGAATTTAATAATACTTGAAATCAAAGCCATTTTTAATCAAATTTTGCCTACAAGCTACGATTTTTCATTTTTCGCATTGGTCGCGTTTCATGCGTCGACAGTACGTAGTACGTACGACGCACGAAACGCGACGAATTCTATGAAAAATGTAGTTTACCAAAAACTGTCGACGCACGAAACGCGACGCGACGCAACGCGAACAATTTCAGATAATAGTGCTAATTCTGTTGTACATTTAACTAGACTAAACTAATTTTGACAGGACTAGAAGTGTTGCTATCCTTGTCACTAATTGTAAACGAAGGAAGGACACCCAACACCTATGGTCCTGTCAAAATTAGTTTAGTCTAGTTAAATGTACAACATAATTAGCACCAATATGCACTATGAAGAACTGGCTAAAAACTTAGTAAGTCCAAAAACGAAAGATGTACTCAATGATTCAAGTTTTCTATGTAGATTCTGGTTACGCCTTATGTCGTAAACTTTAAAAGATATAAGTGTATGGAGTATGTCGTTAAAATTGTTGGAAAACTGAGCAATAAAAATGACATTTTTGTAGCTAAGGAAACATTTAAAGGAAATGAACATGTCTCAGAAGAATTATGCATAAATAAATTCCCTCGGGGACGCAAATATTATGGAGCGTTTACATTGGCTTAATATTTGTCATTAGTAGGTACTAAACGATTAGTCCGAAGTTGATTAGTATCTGAGAAGACGTAGGGTAATGGTGGGACATGGGACATGACTATTGGTTGGACACATTTTTCGATCACTTCATGTTCTTTTGAATTTTAAACGATCTTAGATGTAATTGTATTATTTAAAGACTGTTTCTAATACGATAAGAGAGCACAGTGGAAGGACTTGAAGGAGGCCTTTGCTCGAAGGCAGGTCGAACTAAAGGATCTCTTGTGAGAGTCCAAACAAACAAGTGCATTTCGTGTTACAACATTTGTGTTCGACAAAAAAGGCTTAATAAATAAAAATAAATAAATATATTCCAATAATTGTTACTAAATCGCATCCTAGTTCTTTTAAGGTGCTCCTTCACCGGGAGCATTCGCGTGTAATGTAACGCTCAGATTCGAGCATTACAGCAGTGAGGGAGGCGAACGCTCGTCAGTCAGGGAGGTAGTATTGTAATGTAATGCTCAGATTCGAGCATTACAGCAGTGAGGGAGGCGAACGCTCGTCAGTGAGGGAGGTAGTATTGTAATGTAATGCTCAGATTCGAGCATTACAGCAGTGAGGGAGGCGAACGCTCGTCAGTCAGGTAGGTAGTAAGGTAATGTAATGCTCAAAGTCGAATCTAAAATGTTACATTACACGCGAATGCTCGCGGTGAAGGAGCACCTTTAAAATTAAAAAGAAAATGATGTTTCCCACCGCTAGGTATGTCCCACTACTAGACATTTACCCCATTTATTTATGTACTAGCTTTTCCCCGCGGCTTCGCTCCCGTTAATTTAATGACATAGATCTCGTTTGACAACAAAACAACCCATAGCGCGACTTGTGTCGCCATCTGTTGGCCGATACAGCACCCTCTATAGTAGAAAAAAATTTTCATAAATTGGATAAAATTAGCCTATGTTGTGCTCACAGTGCTCAGTACCCCTAACAATATGTATGCAAATTTTCATAATGATCGGCTGCTTAGTCAAGCCGTGAAGGAATAACAAACAAACAAACTCACTTTCTCATTTATAATACTAGTATTATAGTTAATTATGTATCACAATGGTACAATCAACAAATCTCATCTATTTTTAGTATTTTGTAAAAATGGAACAAAATAAATGTTTTCTTTTTATTTCAAAAAGGTCGACAGATAGAAAGTATAATTTATGTCGCCATGGCGTAGAAAATCGTCACTCGATGTGAAACAATCGGTTTCTAAGCGCCCAACCGTGGTTGCCAGAGTACCTTGCATTTATCTGGATGGTTGGTTTAAGAAAGTTTTTTTATTTTTTACAATGTTGTAGGGATCGTTCGTCTGGCTTGTTAACAGTTTAACAATGCATGAATTCTCATTATTATGAGATCAACTATAGAAGACAACATCATCAGCTTACATCGACCCATTGCAATATAAGCCATAGAAACCAGAAACTGAACTGACAGTATGCTATTTGTACTGGGAATCATAGCGCCTATTTTATGACGTATCTCCGTCTCACATAGAATGAACGAATGATAGTTCGCTTTAAGCAGGGTGATTACGCAGTCAATACAGATCGAACGAATAAAATTTTGAAAATTGAAATAATGCAGCGATAGCGTACGACGTATTTTTAACGCACATAGGGCGCACGTTTCAAGGACGCGTTTTCGGCGCCGTATCATTGTGTAATGTGTTCGGTTGATCCGTCAATCCAATACACGGATCAGAATCACTCATCACGATCACTGATCTCGATCTGTATTGACCGTGTAATCGGACTGCCTACAACGGTATTTGTACAGATCTCGATCTGTATTAAACGTCATCGTGTAATAAATCCGCCTGAAGCGAATGGTATATGTTCATTTTGTGAGAATCGATAATTATTTGACACAGGGATACATAATAAAGTAGGCAATATGATTTCCAGTGTAAATAGCATACCTACTGTCACTTCTGTTTCTGATATCTATATAATATAAAATTCAAAATCCTGACTAACTATATATCAACGCACAGCCCAAACCGCTGGGTCTTCCAAATTTGGACCGGACCGACCGGACCGGATCGGCCGGACCGGACCGGAATTTGTTTCTGAAGAAAAATATGCTAATTGTTAGTAGGCCACGCGTGCGAAGCCGCGGGCAGAAGTGGCTTTTATTGCAATGCGTTGTAAGTTGCTGATGATGATGATGATTAAGCATTATTAAACCGCAACGTAATGCAGTTTACGCCTCATCATGCATAATATAGGGTTCCGTAATGGAAATCAATAAACGCTGTGGCACCAAGGACGACGTTGAACGCCAATTTTTCACCGGCACTCCGATCGAGGTTAATTGAGCAGAAAATGCGAAAATATCTACTATCCGCAGAATACTTCGCGGATAACATAAAATAGGATTCCCGAATGGCAAAGGTATTAGATTTCGAACCTAAACTATGTTACAAATTGCTGTACAATGCGCCGGGCATCTAATAAAATTACACTATTTATTATAGAATATTTTGAAAATAATAATCTAAGTCTGATTTGTGTCTTTACAAGTGCATTGGTATCATATACTGTAGGTAATTAATACCATAGATGTATTATAACTTACTAGTGTAAGAAGATTGGCAATGCAAAATACATAGATGATAGCATACGCGTTTGTTAGAGCGAGATAGATAGACGAGACCATTTTTCCTATACACGCTATGGGCTCGTATCGCCCTAGCGTCAGTCATGTTAAAAACAAATTCCACTTATTTTCACAAAATTTATGGTTTTTAAGTGTAGTTTTGGTGTTAATTCGACGTGATTAAATATGGTTACCTGTGCAGTGCCTGGATGTAACTTAAACTAAAAGGAAAATCCACAAAATTATATATCTTGCTTGCACACATGTACATTACTAAATCTATGGGTAATACATGTAGAAGTTGAAAATAAATAAATAAATTAGCACTTCGGTCATCATCGGAACCTCAACATCAATAACTCCAGTGGAGTCACTGAGACGATCAGGAGAAAAAAAAGAGAACATGAGGTGTCGGACTTTCGGATCTTTCACCCAACAAATTGCTGCTTCACACCGTTATACTATGTGAGGGTTAGACTTCCCCTGTGGAGCTATAGTCCGGCAATCTCGTGCGCGACCGTCCCGCGGGGTGACAGACGGTGGCGGGGACGAGGTAGCGTAGCCGAGACTGCCGTATTTGACGCGCGATGCACGCGTTTCCCTTCCCCGCTACACCACCCGCTACCCGCTGACATCTTAGGTACCTAGTCCCCGCCAACGTCTGTCACCCCGCGGGACGGTCGTGCACGAGATTGCCGGACTATAGCCTATATCATAAATGACATGATACTCCATCATACGCTCGAAATAATCATATTATCCAATTAT
This sequence comes from Endotricha flammealis, assembly GCA_905163395.2. Lineage (NCBI taxonomy): Eukaryota > Metazoa > Arthropoda > Insecta > Lepidoptera > Pyralidae > Endotricha > Endotricha flammealis. The sequence continues at coordinate 9,788,109 of LR990871.1, forward strand.
TACTGTTTGTTACCAAACACTTCAAACCAGTAAATGTTCCCATGGGAACAATGACGACACGAGTAATTACAATCGATTACTCGATATTCGAATTTACCGATAATATCTCAAATATCGAATAATGACATGATACCCGTGGGGATGCCGAACTAATTTTAATTAGTTCCAATTAATTGTAGGCTCATGTTTAACTAACTCAATGATTAATATGATATTAGGTTACGATTTTTAAAAAAATTGTATAAGTTTACATAGAGTGGGTCGTATTAAAATATTGAAGGATGACCGTGATGACGCTAGACCGTGTCGGGTCCGAGCGTCTCGGCCGTAGCACGGGTCAAATAATACTGCATATATAAATATGGACACATTTTTTATGAAGTGACGATCCACATATAAAAATATAACGGCCGACGACAAAGACGCTCGGCTCGGACCCGACACGGTCTAAACGTGCGTCATCCTTTATCGTGTTTTTTCGATGTTTGGTATTTAAAATGTGTCTGTAGTAGGTCTCGTCTTAACACCAGAAGCCATATTTAAAAATAATTCTGCATCGAGGTCGGTGTTTTGTTTCGTTATGTTTCAATAAAGGTGCTGCCAGACGATGATAGTCCTCTACGCTACGGGACGCGACGGTTCGATAGTCCCCAACTGGGCTAAGTACGATCGTCTGGCAGTACTCTCAGACGACGTTTTAGCATAACGAGCGCTTCTCTGACTGACACAATAAAAAACGGCCAAGTGCGAGTCGGACTCGCCCATGAAGGGTTCCGCAACAGCAATTGCGGTTTACGGTTTATGACGTATTAAATTTACTAGATCTCGTTCTTTTAGGTTCCGTTGTTTGCCACTTGGCTACGGAACCCTAAAAAATCATAAACAGTTTTTTAACTTATAGTATGTTGAAATCCTACCGCTCCAAACCAATAATTGGTAACACCATATGAATGTAATTGAAACCCTCATGCAGTCCCCCTTCAATTTCACACGTTAAACAAAAATAACCCGTATTTTAATACAATGTAGAACATAATATGGTTGTGTCATTTGTCAATCATTCATGAAATAGGATTTGTCAACAGCATGTTACATTATTTTGTGTCATCGACAGTCACAAAATCAATTACAAACAATGAGGTTGTGGTAATGAAAAATGTGTTCTATTATATGGGGAGTTAAGATTATTTTTGAGCAATGATAGGAATGGTTTGATATATTTTAGTATGTCTCTGGGTAAATGAAATGTTTTATAACATAGACTCAAAAGAACTAGATTATGTAGGGGTACCTATATTTCACCACTTATACATAAGTCCCAGTACGCTTACTTGTAATCAAAGTCAGCTGTAATAATATGATAGAGTAATTAATGTCCTTTACTGTAAGTATTAGAAAAATTCTAATGACCGTTATCACCAACGCCTCCTAGCGGTAGGAACCCTAAGTCATCAAATGTCATACAAAATTTTCCCCTTAGGTTATTCCTAACGCTAGGAGATGGTGGTGTTTAAACGGGCACACAAGACATCGTGACTCTGTATAATAAACTAAACATACAAAACAACATTCAGCCAACCCAGCAATATTATTAATTACGAACAAATAACTTTAATAAAATGTCGAGGCGTGTGATAAAGATGAAAATTATATCCTAGTATAATTATGTATGTCGCATTGCCATCTGTCTGTCAATGTCACGTTTATGAAGTAGAGCCCAAGTTTTTGTTTTTGTTTGTTTAATAGTTAAAAAAAACACACAGTCCCCGCCACACCGAGTTCGGCAAGCTCATCAGAACGAGGACAAAAATGTAATATTTATGAGACAGAATCTAGGTCAATTTGTTTTAAGATGAAAATTTTCCGATTCTACCTAAAATAAATCTATTTTAAAAGTATATTCAGGCCAGCTTTTAGTAGATTTTCTAAGTGGACCTAATTATAATATGTTTTTAATATCTATTTAATTTAGCTTTATTTAATAGAGGGCCGGCAACACGCGAGTGATACTTCCGGTGTTGCAAGCGTCCATAGGCTATGCAGCACCACGCGGACCGTAAGCTTGTTTGCCACCTTAGTGGTAAAAAATAATGTCCCATTGCTGGGAAAAGGCTTCCGTCCTTCTTCAACTATCCCTCTCCGCTGTTTCTTCTTTCCAGTTGCTATTGAAGTTCGTCTCTCCATCTCTCTCTTGGTCTTCCACTTGGTCTCTGTGCAGATGAGATCCATATCCAAACAGACATAATATTTGATTTAAAAAAATTTTGTTTTATCATTTTTTGCGATGAGCAGACATTTCCGTTGCAGATTAATTAAATTCTAAATATAGTTGTTTTGATAATTGTTCATTATTATTTTCAATTCAATCTTTTTAATGGTTTATGAAATAAATTACAATAATTATAAATAAATATATCGCCACCAGAGTGCGTAGTAGGTACGTGTTTGAATACGAGCGCGTTAGAATTTTGGATAGGAAAGATGGACTCATTTTTTTGACATACATATAAGCGACAGTGAACAAGATTAGTCTATGCGATAAACCCTCCCGTTGCCATGACAACGGTGACACCTGGACTCTAGATTGATAACCTGGACACCCTCGGAGGGTATGAAAAATTTGCATACTAATGTTACAAAGGATCAGAGGGAACTTTCATAATGGCAACCAGTTTTTATACGCACTTCAAATTTTGCTTATTAAAGTTCCCTAACGATATCGAAGTCATTACAAAACATTTTCAATTACAACGACAAAAAAAAGCTTATCAGCCAGTTTTTGAAACGATTTTTTTTATTCCATATTAAATCTCATGCTATCCCCTTTTTTCTTCTTTACTGTGACAATGACAGCCATAAAAAAAAATGATTTTGAGAAATTCAATTTGTATCGTATATTATGTAATTATGTAAGTATTTTATAATTTAAAATAAATCCTGGACGAATTATACAACGCAGAAAAAATCTAGTTCCAAACTAAGCAATTGTAGTAGGTATTTTTAGATACCTAATATTACAATCATGTTCATGCCTAAATTAAACCGCTTTTTGTGCAACCTACTGTAAAAAATATCCTTTAAAAAATAACCCCCCATTTTGTCGTAAATGCTTAAAAGCATTACACGTTATTAAGTACCACACGAAAAAACTCTTTAGGTCATTTAATTTAAAGGTTCATTTGGTAATGTCGGTGAGTTAATTAAATAGCATGTAAGCATTTTAGCAGACGTGACGTAAGTTCGCACCTTGCTCCCGTAGCTCATTATACAGAAACGGTGTCCCGAGGAGCAAAATTTAATTTGTCCCACGTCATAGGACTAGAAGGAGCAAATGCTAATAAACTATAAAATATAATTAAATTTTACTTACAACAACAAGGTTTAACAACAGAAGAAACAAACTTGTCAAAATATTTGTTTAATTTGAACAGTGATCCATGCCAAGATACACCCCCTATTCTCGTAATAAAAACAGCTTCAATCTCCATTCAAACTGACGTGCTGTCTCATTCAATTCTTATTTTGTATGACAAAGACAGCGATTGAAGGGACAGTCTCCATATCGCTAAATAGAAACACAATTTAACGAATTTATGCCCGTCTTTACTAACAAACCCTAACTTAGGTATCACCTAATTTTTTTTTGCTTTGGCTTCTACATTCTTAGCAATTTGGCCAGTGTCAAATCAAAAGACAGCAACGTATTCTCTTTAATTTTGTAAAGTGTGCAATAAAGAGTATTGTTTTGTATCATTGACAACAAACAAGTCAAAAGAGATTTTTATCTTGTGCCTTTTCTTTCTTTGTGTTACTTGTTGCCTTTTGTTTTCGTTTGTTTCTTTTTAGTTCCTGCGTGCTCCCTATAGCGTGGCCCGTCGACTGGTCACTATGATCTTCAAGCCGTGACGCTTCACGGACACTGGTCACGCAGCTGAGGCTTCTCACAGTGGAATCTCTTACTGCATAGTCATATAAAGTAGAACTGTAAAAGCAACTGACAAAAGATAGATAGATAGAATACTCTTTGTTTGCAAAAACCGTAAACAGAAAAGTTACAGAAAGTGCATAGGCAATAGATTTGTTTCCAAAATATGTACTATACTGGTTTAGCTTCAAATGGAAGGTTGCATATTAAATTTATAAGCAAATGGAAACACACTTTCTTGCAACTAATGATAACTCGAGATTTTCATAATATTGGTTGGGGTTGTCGTTGCTGGAACGTGGTCGTTTCGCTCTGAATTGTTTCGCCCACAAAGAGGCTAAAGAGCTCTTTGGTCTACAGTTACTCTTCCAGTCAAGTCTTACAACTAAATAAACCAGTGATGTGATCCTCAAATGATTACATCTAAAACTAGTGCAGTACATCACGGCATCAAAATCACGTCATCTCGGTCAGTCTAATTAAAAATGTGCATGGTTATACTAGCAAACCAATCGACCGTTCGAGTTTTCGATTTAAATTTGTGAATGTGTACGAAAGCGAGTGTCACGGCATCAGCACGTCCAATTCTCATTGTCAATTCATCGACGACTCTATGTCTCATGAATATTGATGGAACTTTCACGGTATCACGTAATCCGTCCGCGGCGTCCGATTCACGGACTGATTGGGTTTTGTTCCAACCCTATATTTGAATAGCCCCTGGATTACATGGGCCATTATAACCCCACGTACACAATTTCCAAGGGCATTAGCAATATTACAGATATTTGATCTAATTATTTAGTCGGTCAAAATTTGTTAGGGTACTCGTGTGGTCTACTCTAAAATTTTACACACTACTTCCTAAGAGACAAGACTTTGTATCCTCATCCCAGCGACTAGAAGTCCACTGCTGGACATAGTTTTGTATTGTCATATTGTTGGTAAAATTTGTAAATCTCAGGTACAATTTAGACGATACGTTCAAAACGCAGTAGGTATAAGCCTGATTTACCAGAAATTTCTTTCGAATTTTCTTTAAAATTTGCTGAAAATGATATTGTATATGAAGACCATAATATTTTAGATTTATCGAGGTATATCTACGTGCAAAACAAGCGAAAAAAAAGCACGTACCTCTAACACAGGGTTCAGTATCCTTTTGTCGCGTGTCGTGAAATTGCTAACACGAAACCCGGCTTTTCATTACAAATTAAATCTCCCGAAAATGGAATTTCGGATGCCAAAGACCCCTGGTACAACAAATCCGTCCAAACATACGCTCTCCGGTCGGAGCAAATTGCCAGCGAGTACTTTAACCTACTTAATACTGACGAGGAAGCGTTCCTTAGACACAGGTTCGATACAGTAGGACATCATCGTATTAGCAGTGTCTGGTCTATCAGATGTTATTCTATCTGGTTTGTTTTCCGAAACCTTGCTTTTAAGACTGTGTTTATTACGTCGTCGTGATAAACTATGTCTACGATGAAAAATAATATACATCCCGTTTAGCGCGATGCGGACCAGTCCATATCGAAAAGCAAAGATCTTTCTCGACGGTTACCTCAGTTCGATCTGCTAAAAATTAAACTAATGTTTAATGACAGCGTTTGTATGCGTATAATCAAGCGTTTCTACTAAGATGTCTCTACTGTATCTATATTGTGTTCAGGGCAAACACGCCCTAATTCGAAACTACTTGCAAGCAGATCAGGGTAATGTAGAAGTGCGCGGCCGTCTCATGAATACTGAAGAGGTCCGCTGGGCTGTTTGTGATACCCCAGAGACGGTTTTAATTACATTTACCTTAATGCCACTTGAAAAATTCATGATTTTCTAAAACTAAGCTTATATTTTGGTATTGTTATTTCATTATTTCTAAGTAAAATGATTAAATTGAGTTGGATGACATTTATTTAGTTTAGTGTGAAATTTTAGATCATTTTTAAATTATGCTTTGTGATCTTTCTCCATTACCAGTACAGTAGCTATTTTGCTATGTTTTCAGAAACTGTAGTTTGTGTAGTGAATATTATACTAATTTGATAACCTGGTGATGGTTTAAACTAGTTAAAGAGTAATTTAAATAAGTCTAGTAATATCTTTTTACCAAAGGAATGTGCTTGTAAATGCCTAGTATCTGAATAAACGATTTCATTAAAATGTTACCCTAGTAAGAAACAGTGTTACCTAGAAATGTTGCCAACGTGAGCCCCTTCCACGGAGGAGTTCTCGCCGCAAAGCACTCCGCTCTACTTAATGTTGAGCCTTCAACAAGCCGCGGCCTACTTCTAGCATTTGTTATGGTGGTTAAAATATTTATTTAATTGTTAATATACAATACAAAACCCTTTATTGCACTATTAAAATATGGAATAAAATTATGTACTAAAAGCGGTCTAATCGCAAAAGCAATCTCTTCCAAACAACCTAGCAAAAGTGGAAAAATGATTACAGACGGGGTATGTGGCGCAAATATGAAAGTCGAGCAATGGTATTATCTCAGGCTGTGTCTTAATAGGTTATGAATCGTTAGCTTGGTGGTTCAATTGGCAAGGTAAGTCGTCTCACCAGGTAGTCTACAGATGAAAGTCATTATGCTGGTCAGCGACCTTCAGATGGCGGGTACCAACTTCTATCAAGCCGCAATTACAAATTTTCATATAAACAAGTTCAACATTTAAAGATAAGACACGTTCGCATTTTTAACGTTAGTTTAGATTTTATACGTACAAAATATATATTATGGGTTATGATATTAATATGACTCTTTACATTAATATGTACTACTATTACTATAATTAGTAAAACATTGTTTTCAACTAAAACCGCTACTCCATTTTAGTTGTACGCCCGGGAGCAAGTTTAAATCCCAAAACAAGTATGTAACAAAGTCAAAACTGCAGTTTCAGATGCAATACATTTATATAAAGCCCTTGTTCAGGACTTTGAGTTGTTGTTTCGGAAAATGGGGAACAATTCATTAATTTGTTTCTCCAAATATAAATTCTGTAGGAATAGCAGGCGTACAAATTATCCTGCTCTCTTGGTCTACTGCGCTACCATTTATTGTGATTCTGAGATAGGTACATTACAATATTTGCTGACTGAGTGGGAATTCGGCTGCTGGTAGATGTGACCAGTTCAGTTTTACTTCAGCCGTGCGGCCGGCCTATATCTGCAATTTTAGAGAATATTCAAATAAGGTGCAAGATCTCAGATAGATGGCAGTTATTTGATTTTTGACGACTTATCTGCTATCTGGAATTTATCAGGACATTGTGAAACCTTAGATAAATGTAAGTTAGCATAGACGCAAATATTTCGGTATAAAATACCTTTAGATAACTTAGTTTGTATCCCCCGATATCAACTCTGTGCACTGCCTGTGGACACAGCTCTTCGGCGACGGAACCTGATGTTTGAAGTGCTGATCGTGTATACTTTATGGCGCGGCTTGAATTGGAATTTCCTCTGAGCAAACTTCACCAAAGGAACTTATTTGATTTGAAGTAAATATCGTTTGTGAGATACATATCGTAGCATAATGTATTCTAACGATGTTTGCTTTTCCTGCTTGGTTGGCTTTAAAAAATGTATAACCTATATAGATTTGTCTCGAGTTGTTTATTAGTTAGATGTTACCGTTTTAGGAATTATCCTTGCCAATTTTCCTTGTACGATATACACAATAAAATTATGATATCATTCATAAACTAATTACCATTTATAAATTTAAGCACGTAAATTCTGAATCAAAACATAATATCTCATTTTTGCATAACTACATCCGCCTGTCAACTGATGTTTCTGTTCTGGATTTAATACGGATTTATCCCCTGCAGAGGCTGCAGGTGAAAGTTTATTTCCATCGTAAACAATAGTCACATGCCTGTGCACGATTGTCTGCATTTAGATGTATTGAAATATCTGTATCTCACTTTCGTGCGTCATCGGGAATTAGTAGTATCTGTATTTGATTGCTATTGATATCCTTATTGCATTGTAATATTTTCTTTATTGTTCTTGTCTGATACTTTTATTTCCCTTCTTCCACATTAGTAACTAAAATTTCTTAATCAGTTACAAGTGATAATTTTTTTTTGCTGTTTGAACTAGTTGGGCCGAGCAATACATTAACCAAGTAATTTAGTTCTTTTTATTTTTAATAGATGACCAGTAATCAACAAGCGTCAGAATAGTTTTGAGACGGGGCCTTAAAAACTATTCTGACGTCAAAAGATAGATTCAAAGTTATCGTATCACTTTTGTTTTTGGGATAGATCCTTGTTTTACGTCCTCAAGGCCGATTTCTTTGTTTATACACACCATTAGCGATTCATAAGACTGTGCAGGGTGCGTTACTTTCGCCCGTTTGCCACAAATTGCGATTACGCGCACATTTTTTCAGAGGCGCCCTCTGGGCATCGTAAAGAGAATTTCTCAGCTTGGCCAAGATTAATGAGATATCTCGGATAGGCCGTTTATATGCGGTCATGAATTAATTTTGCAAGGGATTTAAGGAGAATAACATTTTAACGGCACGGGATACCTTTTTAGTTGATTATTTATGTGTTTTAATATCATGAGTCATTGCCCGTATAGATTGTATCTCGGTGTTATTGACTTCTCGATCGCTGAACTGACTGCGAACAGCTCGCCACTGTTTGAAAGGTCAACTTAGGAATATTATTCTTCTGCGGTCGTAACTTTTGTTTCTTTTACGTCGTCGCCCTTTTTAATTTAGTTGTACAATTTTTGCTGTTCATTGCGTAAGCAAAAAAGTCACCGAGTTAAATGGTAGTGGATGTTTTACTTATTTATTTGATCTATCATCTATTCTATATTAATTTCACTTAAAATGATTTTACATAAATCTAATTCCCTCCAGCAAGACTGTCGACTTTGTACAGGCTTGCTAGAACCATCATACAAAAGTATCCTTTTTTTGGCATCATTCTAATTGCTTTCCTGATAAGAGTTTATAAGGCATCTACTATTTTATATTAATAATGTAGTAATCAAGTACCGTGACAACCTTCAACAATTTAATTTACCTCGTAAAACAATGTTAACTTCATAGAAATTCGGATTTAATTAAATGTTTTTCACATAAAATTATTTTGTTCGTTTCTCCACTTGGTTTTTTATTGTTTCTCGACTTCCATCAGGGTTCAGTATTGATCTACCTTTATTAACTCGATACTCTTTTGTGTATATTTCTGTCTGTGCCAGCGCTGATCTTAAGTATTATCCTATTGTGCTCTACAGACAGCGTTTCACAATGAAGTAATCAAAAGATTTTTTGTTAAGAGCGAGATTATTAAAATCGTTCCTAATCTGTCTATTTATATAATTTTGAATTATGACACTCGTCGTCCTATTGTTGAAGTCTAGGCTTTGGACAAGCTATTTCAACTTCTATTAAACAAATTAATTTCGATGGATAGTATTATAGTTTGTCAGTGTAGCAGTATCGATTTGTCTCATGGCAAGGTCGTGCAATGTCGCTGTTCGAACTAGTAACTTGCGGCACTACCAGACTCTACAGTCTTTATAAAAATGATAAGGAAGGTGGTGCACCGAAGTCTTTTTACCTGGACTCCTGGACGTATGACACAACACCTTTTTTTATACCACTTTGTTGGTAAACAAGCATACGGCACGCCTGATGGTAAGCATCACCGTGGCCTGTAGACGCTTGCAATACCGGGGGTATCACTCACACGTTGCCAACCCTCCCAACCCCCCCCAAGTGGAGCTCTGGAGACCTTACTCACCGTATGAATACAACATGGCCTAGACCAATGCTATTTGGCTACGATCTTCTGTAAGGTGGAGGTCCTTCCCCAGACGAGCTGCTCTGATTTGAGCGGATTATCCGCTGTGCCGTACCTCCTTTTTGCCCTACACCTCTCTACCTCCAGATGAAAATTGTTGTCTTTCACGTTGCTAAAGAAGGAAGTTCTTTCAATCCTTCATATTGTTACTCTGTCTAATATCTTTCTATTTTATATTCTGTAAATTTTGTGTGATTTTTTGTTATTATATGCCCGGCATGGGTGAAACTGATGTACCTCCACTATGCAATGTCAACTAGCCCTCTGTAATCTCAGTTATATACAATAAAAATAATTCTATTCTATTCTATTCTATTCTGATTAAATCTGTTGTAAGTTCCAAGAGATACATAGGTTTCCCCATGATGTTAATGAGCAGTTTATGGTTAATTTTAGTTGTTAATCCTGTCTGCGGGAGACGCAATAGACATCTTTACCTTTTTGATGATCGAGGACTGTTGATTTATGTGGCTTGGCTTTGCAAGCTACACTGCGAGAATACCGTGCGAGCCAGTAGAACCGGTATTATAATAGACGCCAACGCTTCTGGCACGCGCACGCAGCGTTTAATTGTTTTATGACTGCGTGTGCCTGGAGCGTTGGTGTCCAGTATAATTCAAGTACCTACTTGATACTTTCCTCTTCAGTTTGTGTTTTGTAAAATACTTCTGCAGGAGTAGTTGTGGTACCACAGGTATTATAATTTATACTTCGATAGGAGCCTAATGAAGTCGAAGGGTACATGACCGCGGTATTTCATTATGTGATCCCCAAATGTCACGCAATTCGGGCTTTCACAAAGTCGTTCAATATCAGATACTATTATTAGAAATTGATTGCTATATTGAGTTTATAGCTTACCCGCCCGATAAATATGAAGTTTCTATTGTTCTAGACAGGTTATAATTCTATTTATCGTATGTGAGCTTCAATCAAGTGCCCTATTAACTTGTTTATTCTCTTCTGCAATCAAAATATATTGTATTTTTTCGTTATTCTATCATCAACACCATCTCAGCCACAAGACAAGAAGTCAACTGCTGGACATAGGGCTCTTCCAATATTTTCGTGCGCTTCTCGCAATTTAGCGTCAACTACGGGCAGCTGGTGTCAATTCAATGTTTGAATTGGTCGCGTTTCATGCGTCGACAGTTTTTGGTAAACAACACGTTTCATAGAATTCGTCGATGTTCGTGCGTCGACTACGTACTGTCGACGCACGAAACGCGACCAATTCCAATTCTAATTATAGTTTGTAATGATTGATGTTACTATAGAATGATTCAACGAATTTGGTTAAAATTCATTACCTGTGCATACTTATACCTAGAATACTTATTATCTCAGAAAATTCTCGCGGAAACATCAAGGAAAGTTAAGTATAGAAATATTCACATTGACAACTTACGAACAGCTAGTATAAATAAATGTAATAGATGTTGACATTTCAATATAAATCAACAAGATTTTATTGACGTAAAACATCATTATACTAATTAAATTTCTCATTACACAAATGAACATGCGACGCGACAGTACGTCACACGACCAATTCCTAAATTATTAATTTAACATTCGCAATCTGTTTGACAAGCAATTACAATTTATATTGTAAATTACATTTTTATATACTATGAAATGAAATGAAATGATTTATTATTTCATCAAATATGGTACATCAGAGATGGCAATGGTTCACAGAATCTTGTCTCACATATGCGCTGTTTACCATCACCGAAATGTTTTTTTTTTATTGAATTGAATTGTTTTTGTATTGTATTGTATTAGAGCAAGTGTTTTTCTTACCAGTTTTTTTATTACAAATCTGCCGTCTGAACTGGTGGTAGAAAAAAAATATGACGATTCGAAAGTGTAATATGCCTATTTGAATAAAAATATTTGACTTTGTCTAATTGGTGTCAGCCAACTGCAGGTTAACTAATAAGGCTAATGTTTTCATTCCCGCGTGATGGTCACCGTTGTGGTTGATGGTGTCTGTCTTGAGATTTTTGAAGTGAAAACTTCTTTAGCGGCGCTTGGCACTTTATTTAGATGGGTAAATAATGTTAAACTCAGATCCGTAGCCTGATCGAAAAAGCGTAAGAAAATATTCAAAAATGCACAACGATGATGTTTAAGTTTTCACTTTTGCCGGCACTCCCGGAGTGCAACCCGTCCTTTTTAAATCCATCTAATGATGCTGAATCATGATTAAGTATATATTTGAAGGCAATCCCACCTTTTGCTTTGATAAAATAGCACTAAACATTATCTATTCACTTAAAATATTTTATCGTATATTATAATAGTCCGTTCACAAATTGTTATAATTATGTGTCAACATAAATTGGAATTGCAATCTAGAAATAATTATATATATTTGGAATTACATTTTTTTTTGGCTGTAATTTGTTTTGTTGTCCTGTCCAATAAATAAAGCCTGGGGTTGCACAATTGCATGTTCGTTCAGTTTAATATGCACAACGGCATACGTCTTTCTGCATTTAAGATATTTATAATATACCCATGCTATATAGTGGCCTACAGAATAAAGTATTATTATTTTATTATTATTTTATATTACCTACGTACCTACTGGTGGCCGAACAAAAGAATAATGTAACGAGTAAAACAAAGAGCTCCATTTAAATAGTGTTATTTTTTAATCTACGATCAATTGATAGAAATATTTGTTCAGGCTGATTGAGTATTTGGGTTCGGTCAGAAATAGGTCGAAAACATAAAGGACGAATAGCGCCAACGACAAAGGGAATAAATGATTGATGATAGAAAACATTATAATTGTAAAATAAAGAAAATGTATTTTAGATTTATAATAGATCTAGAGATATCAGATCGCCAAAATTGCCAAAGACAGGTCGATGGAGACAGTTCATCCATTCCCGAATGGAATCCCACCATGGCCACGATATTCAGACATGAAGGACCGACCATAGAGAGAAAATAGATCTAGAAAGTCTTATAATATCAAATGGGATCATGTATATTGCCCAGGTTCTTACTTCAAATCTTTCCCGTCTGAATCGACGATGGTAGGAAAAAAGTGAGACAAATGCATCAAGTATCTTGCCAGTTTTTACTTCAAATCTGTCAGGTCTGAATCGATGGTAGGGAAAAAGTGACACAAATGCATCAAGTATCTTGCCAGTTTTTACTTCAAATCTGTCAGGTCTGAATCGATGGTAGGGAAAAAGTGACACAAATGCATCAAGTATCTTGCCAGTTTTTACTTCAAATCTGTCAGGTCTGAATCGATGGTAGGGAAAAAGTGACACAAATGCATCAAGTATCTTGCCAGTTTTTACTTCAAATCTGTCAGGTCTGAATCGATGGTAGGGAAAAAGTGACACAAATGCATCAAGTATCTTGCCAGTTTTTACTTCAAATCTGTCAGGTCTGAATCGATGGTAGGGAAAAAGTGACACAAATGCATCAAGTATCTTGCCAGTTTTTACTTCAAATCTGTCAGGTCTGAATCGATGGTAGGGAAAAGTGACACAAATGCATCAAGTATCTTGCCAGTTTTTACTTCAAATCTGTCAGGTCTGAATCGATGGTAGGGAAAAAGTGACTCAAATGCATCAAGTATCTTGCCAGTTTTTAATTCAAATCTGTCAGGTCTGAATCGATGGTAGGGAAAAAGTGACACAAATGCATCAAGTATCTTGCCAGTTTTTACTTCAAATCTGTCAGGTCTGAATCGATGGTAGGGAAAAAGTGACACAAATGCATCAAGTATCTTGCCAGTTTTTACTTCAAATCTGTCAGGTCTGAATCGATGGTAGGGAAAAAGTGACACAAATGCATCAAGTATCTTGCCAGTTTTTACTTCAAATCTGTCAGGTCTGAATCGATGGTAGGGAAAAAGTGACACAAATGCATCAAGTATCTTGCCAGTTTTTACTTCAAATCTGTCAGGTCTGAATCGATGGTAGGGAAAAGTGACACAAATGCATCAAGTATCTTGCCAGTTTTTACTTCAAATCTGTCAGGTCTGAATCGATGGTAGGGAAAAAGTGACACAAATGCATCAAGTATCTTGCCAGTTTTTACTTCAAATCTGTCAGGTCTGAATCGATGGTAGGGAAAAAGTGACACAAATGCATCAAGTATCTTGCCAGTTTTTACTTCAAATCTGTCAGGTCTGAATCGATGGTAGGGAAAAAGTGACACAAATGCATCAAGTATCTTGCCAGTTTTTACTTCAAATCTGTCAGGTCTGAATCGATGGTAGGGAAAAAGTGACACAAATGCATCAAGTATCTTGCCAGTTTTTACTTCAAATCTGTCAGGTCTGAATCGATGGTAGGGAAAAGTGACACAAATGCATCAAGTATCTTGCCAGTTTTTACTTCAAATCTGTCAGGTCTGAATCGATGGTAGGGAAAAAGTGACTCAAATGCATCAAGTATCTTGCCAGTTTTTAATTCAAATCTGTCAGGTCTGAATCGATGGTAGGGAAAAAGTGACACAAATGCATCAAGTATCTTGCCAGTTTTTACTTCAAATCTGTCAGGTCTGAATCGATGGTAGGGAAAAAGTGACTCAAATGCATCAAGTATCTTGCCAGTTTTTACTTCAAATCTGTCAGGTCTGAATCGATGGTAGGGAAAAAGTGACACAAATGCATCAAGTATCTTGCCAGTTTTTACTTCAAATCTGTCAGGTCTGAATCGATGGTAGGGAAAAAGTGACACAAATGCATCAAGTATCTTGCCAGTTTTTACTTCAAATCTGTCAGGTCTGAATCGATGGTAGGGAAAAGTGACACAAATGCATCAAGTATCTTGCCAGTTTTTACTTCAAATCTGTCAGGTCTGAATCGATGGTAGGGAAAAAGTGACACAAATGCATCAAGTATCTTGCCAGTTTTTACTTCAAATCTGTCAGGTCTGAATCGATGGTAGGGAAAAAGTGACACAAATGCATCAAGTATCTTGCCAGTTTTTACTTCAAATCTGTCAGGTCTGAATCGATGGTAGGGAAAAAGTGACACAAATGCATCAAGTATCTTGCCAGTTTTTACTTCAAATCTGTCAGGTCTGAATCGATGGTAGGGAAAAAGTGACACAAATGCATCAAGTATCTTGCCAGTTTTTACTTCAAATCTGTCAGGTCTGAATCGATGGTAGGGAAAAGTGACACAAATGCATCAAGTATCTTGCCAGTTTTTACTTCAAATCTGTCAGGTCTGAATCGATGGTAGGGAAAAAGTGACTCAAATGCATCAAGTATCTTGCCAGTTTTTAATTCAAATCTGTCAGGTCTGAATCGATGGTAGGGAAAAAGTGACACAAATGCATCAAGTATCTTGCCAGTTTTTACTTCAAATCTGTCAGGTCTGAATCGATGGTAGGGAAAAAGTGACACAAATGCATCAAGTATCTTGCCAGTTTTTACTTCAAATCTGTCAGGTCTGAATCGATGGTAGGGAAAAAGTGACACAAATGCATCAAGTATCTTGCCAGTTTTTACTTCAAATCTGTCAGGTCTGAATCGATGGTAGGGAAAAAGTGACACAAATGCATCAAGTATCTTGCCAGTTTTTACTTCAAATCTGTCAGGTCTGAATCGATGGTAGGGAAAAGTGACACAAATGCATCAAGTATCTTGCCAGTTTTTACTTCAAATCTGTCAGGTCTGAATCGATGGTAGGGAAAAAGTGACTCAAATGCATCAAGTATCTTGCCAGTTTTTAATTCAAATCTGTCAGGTCTGAATCGATGGTAGGGAAAAAGTGACACAAATGCATCAAGTATCTTGCCAGTTTTTACTTCAAATCTGTCAGGTCTGAATCGATGGTAGGGAAAAAGTGACTCAAATGCATCAAATATCTTGCCAGTTTTTAATTCAAATCTGTCAGGTCTGAATCGATGGTAGGGAAAAAGTGACACAAATGCATCAAGTATCTTGCCAGTTTTTAATTCAAATCTGTCAGGTCTGAATCGATGGTAGGGAAAAAGTGACACAAATGCATCAAGTATCTTGCCAGTTTTTACTTCAAATCTGTCAGGTCTGAATCGATGGTAGGGAAAAAGTGACAATTCGAAAGACTCTGTAATAGTAATTGACTAGAAAATTGAGGTTGCAATAGAGATTTATCACATTTAATTGCCTTTAAGAATGTTAGTGATAAGACAGATGTAAAGGATGAAGGGTAAGAGGAGAGAAGTGGGAAACAAGAGGTCAATGTAAAATGGGGAAATTATAATAAAATAAAGGTTACAGAGCGACAAAGCACAGGGAAAAATACCAGACAAGAAATACAGTAATGGTAGATATAAAAAATAGTTTCAGAGTGGTAGAGCAATTATTATGAAATGGGCTAGCTCGACCGGGGAAGTACCACCCTCTCATAGAATATCGACGTGAAGCAGCAATGCGTTTCGTTCGGTGAGTGAGAGATCCGGAGCCCGACTCCTTTCCCATCCCCTCTTTCCCTTCCCTTCCTCCTTCCTTTTCTCCTACCTCCTTGGTGGACAACGCATTAATAACGCCCCTGGTGTTACTGATGTCCATAGGCAGTGGTGACCGCTTTCCATCAGGTGGCCCGCTTGCTTGTTTTTCTACTGTATGACACAAAAAAATAAAAAATAATAATACACTTCCGGACACATGAATCGAGCCACCCTACATTTTTATGTGTAATGACATAGAACATAAAAATATTCTTAAGTTAATCAAAAAGTTTTTATGCAGTTTTGATGCTGGTATATTCATAATGATTTTGAAGTGCTGTTGTTCCAATTTTGAATTTATCAAATGGAAAAACGAAACAAAATCCAAATTAGTGCATTCTTTTGAAAAGAAAAGTTGATCTAAATTAACATTTTTTTTTATTTAACTCCATAATTTTGAATTCACTGTAATTGTTTTGAAATTAAGACATCGTAAAATTGTTGTTTTTTTAATTTGAGCCATTTAAACGTTAAAATTATGAATACACCGCCTCTTCTAGCCGCACAAGCTGTGTCGCTTCTACAGTCGGGCCGAAGTCAGCGCGATGTAGCATCACAGCTTGCTTTAAGCCGTTCTGCTGTGCAAAGGGTATACCATCGATACCTCGACACTGGTGGATACGTGCGCCGTCCAGGAAGACCGCGATTTCGGGTAACTTCAGAAAGATAGGATCGCTTTATCGCGACAACCAGTTTACAAAATCGTCACCTCACCTCTGTACAGATCCAAGAACAGCTTCGAGACTTTCATGGAGTGGCTGTTTCCGCGCGAACAATTAGACGAAGACTTAAAGAACGTGGTCTGAGCCCACATAAGCCAGCCAACGGGCCGAAACTGACAAGAGCTCACCGAATGGCGCGCTTACAGTTTGCACGCGAACATTTGCATTGGACTCAACGCCAATGGAGCAAGGTACTCTTTACTGATGAGACTAAGATTATGCTTTATGGTAATGATGGAAGGAGGAAGGTCTACCGAAGGCGGGGAGAGCGCTTTGTTCAGTGTTGTATTGAAGAGAGAGTGAGTTATGGCGGGAGCTCGTGGATAGTCTGGGGAGGAATATCTGCCGATGGTAAAACTGGGCTAAAGGTTGTGACAGGACCACGTCTACCAACACTAAATGCCCGTCGATACATTAACCATTGCCTAGAGACTCATGTGATGCCATATGCTGGATTTGTAGGCCAAGGCTTCATCTTTATGCATGATAATGCAAGAGCGCACACTGCAGGAATCGTCAGGGCATACCTTCATGATGTTGGAATCACGACAATGGAATGGCCAGCAAGGAGCCCTGATATGAATCCCATCGAACGTCTATGGGACGAATTGAAGAGGCGTGTTCGAGCTCACCAACCAGCACCACAAACTTTGGAAGAGCTGAGAGTTGCCAACGAGGAGGAATGGAAGAACATTCCACAACACTTCATAATGACGTTGATTAACTCCATGCCAAATCGCATGACTGCAATCATGAACGCTCTCGGAGGCAATACAAGTTACTGATTAATTTTTTTTTCCAAAATTCCTTTTTTTTTTCAAAAATTCAACCCGAGTCTTGTCTTTGAGAAAGGTTATACAGGACAAGTTTCACTTAAAATTGTAATTTTATCAAGTTATTGAAATTGAAATTTGGAATTAAGTATACCTTATTAATGTAAAGTGTACCAGCTTCCAAATTGCATAAAAACTTTTTCGTTGATCATATACTTTTGTTAAGTTACCAGCAATCAAAGTTGAAACTGCTGGGTGGCTCGATTCAAGTGTCCGGAAGTGTAATATTGTAAAAAAGGTCAGTTCGAAACAACGTGGTTTCGTGGTTATAATTCAACGAACTACTAAAATAACCATGAAATACGCTTTCGAAATTTCGGCCGAAGATTCGGATTTCGTGTCGTAGTAGGCCCCCCATGTTTTTATTAACCCTTGAGATTGAAACCTACGTTAATTGAGGTGGTTGAAATTAATCAAAAATGAATAGAAATATTTCATCAAAATATTTGCTGAAGCATTACTAGTGTTGGAATACCGTATGTAAAGTAATTGGATCCGTATAAAAGAGAAACTGGGTCAGTTGGTATAGGTAGATATACCGAGATCTGTAGTAACCGCTATTGGAGGCCATATAAAGGACTAGCTGACCCGGCGAACTTCGTATCGCCTAAAGAACCTTCATGCTTAATTTCATTCGAATAACTTCAAAACGGCAAAGTTTCATACTAACTTTGCACCCCCGTTTAACCCCCTAAGGGATAATTTTTGAGAAAAATATTTTACTCGTGTTTCATGCCTTTCAATAAAGAACCTTAATGCTGAATTTCATTTAAATAACTTAAAAAACGGCAAAGTTTCATACGAAATTTGCGCCCCCGTTTAACCCCCTAAGGGATGATTTTTGAGAAAAATATTTTACTCGTGTTTCATGCCTTTTAATATAGAACCTTCATGCTGAATTTCATTCGAATAAATTCAAAAACGGCAAAGTTTCATACTAACTTTGCACCCCCGTTTAACCCCCTAAGGGATGATTTTTGAGAAAAATATTTTACTCGTGTTTCATGCCTTTTAATATAGAACCTTCATGCTGAATTTCATTCGAATAATTTCAAAAACTGCAATGTTTCATACTAACTTTGCACCCCCGTTTAACCCCCTAAGGGATAATTTTTGAGAAAAATATTTTACTCGTGTTTCATGCCTTTCAATAAAGAACCTTAATGCTGTATTTCATTTGAATAACTTCAAAAACGGCAAAGTTTCATACTAACTTTGCACCCCCGTTTAACCCCCTAAGGGACGATTTTTAAGAAAAATATTTTACTCGTGTTTCAAGCCTTTCAATAAAGAACCTTCATGCTGAATTTCATTCGAATAACTTCAAAAACGGCAAAGTTTCATACTATCTTTGCACCCCCGTTTAACCCCCTAAGGGATGAATTTTGAAAAAAATATTTTACTCATGTTTCATGCTTTTCAGTAAAGAACCTTAATGCTGAATTTCATTTGAATAACTTTAAAAACGGCAAAGTTTCATACTAACTTTGCGCCCCCGTTTAACCCCATAGGGGATGTTTTTTGAGAAAAATATTTTACTCGTGTTTCATGCCTTTCAATAAAGAACCTTCATGCTGAATTTCATTCGAATAACTTTAAAAAACGGCAAAGTTTCATACTATCTTTGCACCCCCGTTTAACCCCACAAAGGGATGAATTAAAAAAAAATTTTACTCATGCTTCATGTTTTTCAGTAAAGAACCTTCATGCTGAATTTCATTTGAATAACTTCAAAAACGGCAAAGTTTCATACTAACTTTGCACCCCCGTTTTACCCCCTTAGGGGATGAATTTCCAAAAATCCTTTCTTAGTGAGCACCTACGCCCCAAAAGGAACCCCCTTGCAAAATTTGAGACTCCTGGCACTTGTGGTTTCGGAGATTTCGTGATGAATCAGTCAGTGATTTTCTCTTTTATATATATAGATAACTTTAAATACAAGGAGTATAACCTTGCACCAGCAAAAACGAATAGATTTTCTTTTAAGGATTCATTAACAATAATAATTATTAATGGACCAGGAAACGGGTTATATAAGGAGGAAGAAATATTTAGTCAAAACAAAATAATGTTAAGGGTCTTAAAAACGATAAAAATAGTTTTGGTGGATCCTTTTGAATCAATTTCACATTAGAGACATAACAGACACTTACATTAATCTGTAACATAAAATTACGATGTTATTGTAAAGGTTAAATAAAAATTGTGGTCGTTCATAGTAGGTAATTAATTACGAGTGGCCTTTCTTTTGTTTTGAGTAAAATAATTATAATTTTCCCTTAAACATTTGTAACATGAGTAATTGTAATGTTGACGCTAACTTTCCTCTTCAACATCAAATAATCAAACGTATTCCAGAGAACATATCGCCACATATATCTCGAGATTAATAGTTTGTCTTTGTCTACATCTCGTTGCAGAACGTCTGTAGCTTTGTAATTGAATGTCTATTTCAGGAATAGCACTCCTAACCGGTATTTCTGCACGGATTTTGTCAAACGACTGAAGATTTATTGGACATACACTCTTAGCATAAGTTACTTTTTTGTTTGGACTCTGATATACCGTTTGAACGATTTCATGTCATAATCGTGGTCCTGGTCCTGTAACTTACGTATATTCGGCTCCATTGTACTTGGCATAAAAGTTAGAAAAAATCCTCTGATTTCATAGTTATGAAATAAACATGGATCGCAAATCACTTTATTACCATAAAACTCATAATATTACGGCACCACAGTAATGTATGACCATCTAGTTCAAACACAATCATTGAATTTCTCTGGAAATCTTTTGCCAAGTATATTGAACGGAATATAGGGCACTATAGCTTAAATTTACATATTCATCATTCAATTTTTCTATTTTAACATTTTCTACATATAACAATGTCACCAACCCTACCCCTAGCTTGGCTATAGGGTTATCTGATGGTGAATAATCACCTACACCCACGAATGTCCGAACACAGTGAGTGCGTCGCAAACTTTTAAGTGATTTACCGTCTTTCCTTTAAGGTTCTATTGAAAAGACTGACCAGCAGGTTTACTATTGAATGCCATCACAATCCCAATACAATACCACAATGACAATCAATATCAAATTCTGACTCGTATTCCTAAAAAAAAATATTCAAATAGTTCACAAAACGATAACTCAATTTCAAATCAATTTGGCAATTAGTATTTTAAAAGTAAGAAATGTTAAAATGTTAACATCGATAGATCAGAATTGCTTTTGAACCTGTCCAAAATAAAATGTACTGAAGAAAGAGATAATTGATACTTATAAAGATACTGTATTTGCTCTGCATAATATAAGCTACAATACAATACAAAGACCGCTGGTGAAAATTGAATCTACATAACTAGTAGAACGCAACTAAAACAACTAAAGATATTCGTTGGACGTGTGTAATCTATTTCAGCGAAGTATATTTAATCACCATCAATTGTTAGAATTTCATTTCCTAACAAGACACCTCCATTATTCATCTTGACATCGTGTAAGGTGCCGTCTACCGCACTAACGCAGCCTCGCGAATGTGGGCACAAGTCACACCTTCAAATTGACAACCCTATTCTGTATACTACCTTGATATGCGAATTTTAAGTCTCGTGTTTGGGTCTTAGCGATGTTGGATCTGGTTTATATCTGCCCCCATCGCCTATCCCCTATTCTAGTAAAAAAAATGACAACCAATCTCAATCTCACCTCAAACTCACGCACTATCTCGCACAATTCCTATTTTGTATGAGTGAGACTTTCTTGTTGCAATCTCATGCCAATCTCACATCGCTAAAAAGAAGTTATTAAACAAAAAATAACAAATAATTAAAACGCTGACATTAAAAAAAGTACTAAAAAGAAATGTTATATTGAATGGCAAACCCTCCGTTCAAACTGAAACTCGCTATTTCTAAAGATTAAATTAAATCTTAATTGTTGACAGTAAAGTAAATATATTTTTCCGCGCCAAATACTCAGAATACGGATACACGGCCGCCCCGTTTAGGAATTAGGTCACAGTGTCATTCTGTACACGTTTGTATACTTCGCGGATCGATCCGTCGACGTGTCGACGAATTTCGGTCGTGTCCCGCTATCTGTAGATGGAGTAATCTATGGTGAATTCGACGAAATTCTCAGGAAATTACTTTAGTTGTTGGTGTTGAGAATCTTAATATTTGTTTAAATCTCTCCAAATGTTTCGCTGACTCAATTTGCACCAATGTTTTAGGTGTGATATTAATTACGTGTATCTTTTCCGAGTATCTAAAAATACTTTTGCATATAAGACATTTTGAATAGTAAAGGGATCTTAACAACGACTCGTTTCGATATAGTAGGTAGTAAAAAAGTAGAACGAGAAAAAAAAATACAAAAAGTGTGTAAAATATGACAATTTTGAATAATTTGAGCATTTACAGTAATAATTTCGAGCGATGTTGAACAAAATGAGGAGAAAACGGTCAAGAAATTGGAAACCGAAAAACAGTCAATACGAGAAAAATATCAGCACAATTCGCCTACATATAAACAATAAATCTATCTACCGATCTGTGTCACGATCAGGCCTTACCCATGTCGCAACGATTATCTTCGGTCGATCTCGAGATTAAACTGCGTCTATGTAGTTCTTTCTTTGTCTTTTCTTACATAATTTCGTCCTTAAGCTTTTTAAATAGTGATCCCTTATTGTTCAAATTAACTTCTATTATTTTGTTCTGCTGAATTTGAACGCAATTTGGTTCATCAATCACTAAAAGCGTCTGAGGATTTAAATGAGCAACCAAATCTAAGTTTTGTGTTTTGTTAAGTATATTTTAAGGGCTTCATTGATTTTGTGTGCTGCGGGTTAAATGCAGTTTTCAGATTGCCTGCCCCCCAATTCTGCTATTGTTTTTAAGCTGAAACGCATCTGAAACGCATTGGAATCGTCATTTTTGTATTCTGCTAACTCTTTGGTTGAAACTGAGCCGATACTCATTGGGCAGCCGGAACGGTTTGTAATCCGTTCAACTATCGTTTGGTATTCTGCAATTTTTTTGACAGTTGAGACGGCTGAAACGCTACGGCTCTGCGTTGGTTGAACTGTCAAAAGTTGCGGTTTTGCATCGGCAGTGAAAAAGTGACTTTTGTAACCAACCGTTTGCGTTTCAGCTGTAAACATAATGTTAATGGAATACCGTATTGGTTTACAACCGCAAATGCAACCAAGCCGAAACGCTGCCGATCTGTTTTGGTTAATAAATAGCAGAATTGGGGGGCTGATGATCACTGGCTTAACCAATGCCATCTATTGACGACAGTAGGGACAGATAGCTTAAGCTGCTCTCGGGCTCGAGATTTTCTAAATCTGTCCAAATACTGTTGTTGCTAGAGTCTTCTAGTATTTTAGCTGTTGATTGTCTTCTGAGTTTTATTTGATTCGTTTTCACGAATATGTATGTACAGTACTATCACTTGGTGCCCTCTTTCGTCTCGATGTGTAACAGTGAATAAAGATACCATGCCGTTCCCGGGGATCTAACGATATTACTTTTCCATAAGTTTCCCTAGGGAGTTCGTATCCTCACTTATTTGACTAGTCGTCGAACTAATCAATCGACATCTGCTGAATCTTCGAATTAATCGGCATTACGCTCTCTTCCACTTCACTTGTGACTTCTGACAAATTACTGTTACTATAAACATTATAAATGGAGACGTAAAATATTTACGAGCTTAGTTGACTTTTTTTCTCGTAAACTGTAATATACAGATGGATTTTTTTCTGCGATCGTTGGACGTAGACGTTTTGCCGTTTTCTTTTACATTTGTCAAACAATGTTTCACTCACATTAGTTATTCATTATAACCACATTACAGTGTGTGGATTGAAAATTGTTAATGTATAAATGTCAAATCAACATTACATAATAATCCACTAACAGGAAAGGAAGTTACAAAATAATAAAATATTCTCGTCCAGTAGTTCTTACGCTAATCACTGATATGGCATATAACCTACGCATATTTGTATTAAAACTAAACATAACCGTTTCTTGTACATGTATATATACTTGAATTTTCTAATTCATAAAAATTATAAGTCTCAATAATTTTATAGATATATATAGATAGATAGATAGTTTTAAAGAATCTCTTAACTTTATTATCTCATTTCTTCTTACATTTACACATTGTACTTATTGTATATAAAATTCTCGCTGATAGGTTTCCATCATCACTTAATCACCCACCATCGAACACCAATGGAAATTTGCAAATTAAATTAAACTTACACATTCAAAGTTTCCAATGGAAATGGCCGAAAGGGAAGAACATTTAGTTCTAGCAAAACTGCACAATAATCCATTGGAACAATGCAACCGTCGATAGTTAGAGCACGGAAATTACAGGCAGCCCCGGATTGTATGCCCTCGGCGATTCTGCTCGAAAACCGAGCGATAGCCGAGTTGATCACTCTTTAAGGACTCTGCCCACTACAACGTATCATACCATGACCGTGCTTTGAACGTGTCTTAAAAAGTATGAGACAATGCCCACTAGCCCGTTCCGTCACCGACCAGCACCGTCGCGTGCCATGCACGGAGCGGCAACTATCGTGGGAGAGAATATTTTGCCGACGCTCTAGTGGGCATAGTAGAGCGTATCGGGTTGCTTGTTGTGTCTGATACGTTCATAGCACGGTCATGGTATGATACGTTGTAGTGGGCGGAGTCCTTTAGTTTCAATTGTTTTGCTATATGTTTATCTTATGCCAGGTATCCATATAGTTTCTCCCCCGGGACGTCAATAAGCTTCATTGCTTATTGTCAATCTGAGGTCGCCGTTGTTGATCCTGGTTATAGAGACACAGGGGTGAGAATGTGTGATGGGCTTGTCCTTATGCCAGGTATCATCAATAGTTTAAGTACAATATTCAAACCGTCAAATTATCCTTATCCCACTTTTCGTGGTGTCGGTACAGCATGTTAGTCCTTTTCACTTCTATCACCACAACCGTACCGTCACATTCTCCACATTCACACACTCAATTCTTTGGCCTTGTGGAGTAGAAATTGGGTATTTTTCCGCTAACTTTCATGTCCAATACCCTTGTAACGATATTCTTATAGCATAAAATTGAGTGATCATACATATAAGTCAGCCATCTTGATAATATAAAATAACATCATCAAATCCCACCACTAGTTCATACTAACTTGTTCAGATATCTCTTGCAAAGTTATCTCATAACATTTCATATGGTTTCATTGCTGTTATAAAAGCGATTTGCACAGTAAACATTATTTCAACTGTGCCAATGTTAAACAGATTTACTATTAATAAGATTTTCATAATGGGCGCTGACAGCCGGATTACTAGTATCTAGGCTACTAGGTCACCCAACGTAGCCTATGGATTCTTGTTAAATGCCCAAAGTTTGATATTCAACCTCATTTGCATTTAGACTGAAGTATCCAGTAATAATTTTAATGGAATCAATAAAGATAAGTATTTCAGTAAATGTAAAGGATAAGAGGGAAAGAGAAACAGTAAGATTGAGTTTAGTTAAAATATTATAAAGGAAAAGGGCATCGATGTATACTAATGTATATGCACAGTCAAGAGCAGGTCGACCTTTGGGGGTTATCTGTGTACGCTGCACTGCAGCGCTAAATCTTTTTCAAGGTCCAAATTACTCGCGACTAAAAAGTCGTAAGAGAGCTTACTCTCTTTGCGTTGAACGCAACGCGTAAGCGCCATGAAATAGACGGCATTTCATGGCATTTACGCGTTGCGTTCAACCTCTCCATAGTAATAAAATATCTGTATACCATTTCGGCAAAATGGCAACCGGTAAAAAGAAAAGGCGAAAGAAAACCGGTTACGGCCTTTTTTGTCATTTTTTCCTTTTTTTTTCTCTCCCTTTTTTTCCACTCATTAGTTACAATGTAGGTATAAGTACATTAAAATTTATAAGAATAATACGCGGAATGTTATACACAATGGTGTGGAATGAACAAGTCTTAAATCTACAATAAAATTAAAAAAAAAGTATTAATCCATGCATACAAAATTTCCTTAATGACTGACGTATCAACGCACAGCCTAAACCGCTGATCGTAGAGACCAGAAACTTGGAGAATGTGTTCTTTCGTAAGCGTCTGATAAGAAAGGATTTTCTTGAATTTCGGAAATCTTATACCACAAAGTTGGCTAACAAGCATACGGTCGGCCTGATGGTAAGCCGTCACCATAGCCTATAGACGCTTGCAATACCGGGGGTAAATCACTCACGCGTTGCCAACCCTCCCAACCCCGCCAAGAGACCTTACTCACCGTAGGAACACAACATGGCCGAGGTCAATGCTATTTGGCTACGATCTTCTGAGGTGGAGGTCCTTCCCCAGACGGGCTGCTCCTCGAACGGATTTTCCGCTGTGCCCTACCTCTCTTAAATCGTACGTATCTTAAATACCTCTAGGAAATCTATTAAATTTCACAGTTGTTAAGCCAAGTCGATAGCCATGATACAGATATTTTATATCACGAAGAGCATTTGGCGATGAATGTTGTAAGTGTTTAAACACACTATGCCGAAAATACGCGTTACGCGAGTTCGCGAGTGCCGAGTTACGCTCATTACAAATAATGTGCACAAAAAATTCAAAAATTCAAAACTTTTATTCAGAGAATAGATTTTCACAAACACGTACTCTTGTCAGAGTATACAGTTGTAATAAATGATTTGTATAAATTAATCTACTCTATATACTACTACCATTTCGGAAACAAAAGCAAAATGACCACTGGTAAAAAAGAAATGGCGAAAGAAAACCAGTTACGGCTTTTTTTGTTCATCTGAACGTTACAACATTCATAGCCAAATGCTCTTATAGAATATCTGTTTATTCAAATATTGTAAGATTTCATTAAAATTTCTCTTATTTTGTTTCAGGTAAACATGCAGTTTTATTCGTATGCAGCGAGTTTTATATTATTCCACATTTAGTACCTTCATTTGGTAATGTAACATGAGGGATATTTTGTTTATCTATTCCTGCGACCATTTATTTTATTTTACGGTTTAGTAATAAAAGCATCCCGAATTACTTAAGGTCCATCTAAATGGAAATTATTAGCATTACATTGTTTGTTATTCAGCTTTATTGCTTATCCAAAAGTTAGGTTAGCATTGAATTTATTTTGTTTAATTAACCTTTATTTTCTATCTAGCCTTTACATTTGACCTGCAATTTCACAAATGCGTTTTAAACTTAAGCCTCAAGCTGACTCTTTTTGTTGTTCGTTCTTTGTCATTGACACCTATAATTTAACGTGTCATTAACTTTAAATATGAGTTAATGATAAAAAACATTAGTCGTACTAATGCAATTAGAAAAACAAAGACTATTTTATAATGCATATCCTAACCGGTTAATTAATACAAAATTGGTTGAGCAGTTTGATTGATGTGATTGTGACCATCTATAGCTTAACATATGATAGGTCTATAGTTTTTTTTTATGACAGAGGAGGATAAATGACATAGCGAGACAACTAATAGTAAGCAATCATCGCTGCCCATGGAAATCCGATTTGAGCGGATTATCCGCTGTGCCCTACCTCTCTTAGAATTAATATAAGTAATTATTTTTAAAGATTGTCAAACATCAAAACCTTTGTTAGAGACTAGTACGTGACAACTTTGGACAGGGACGTGTGGAGGAAGGAAGGGAATGCTTTTGTCCAGCTGTGAGACATGCATGGTTATAAAAAATATAAATATATTTTAGCGGGGGCGCTTTATTTTAGCGGGGGCGCAAACGTGGCAACGTGTCTTGTGTCAGATACAAGCTACCGATGAATATCCATAGAACCAGTATGAAATCATCTACTCCCTGCGCATACGTAAACTCTTTTAGTGTCCAGTTGCTTCAACTTAACGTATACTCATTGTGGCAAACCGAATTTTTTGTAAATAGTTATGTTTCCTTTTTCTTTATGGTTTTCGTACGTCTATTATAGTGTCACTTCACTTTTCACCTTCACATTTTTATGTCGCCATTGTTCAATTTTCTCTAATATAAGTTTTCTTCATCTCTTCCTCTTTTTCTAACCTCTCCGTCCTCATACTCATGACGGTCAAAAAGTGTTCAGTGTCGGTAACCGGCAACACGTTTGTGCATCGCCTTATAGTCACAACGTTGAAATTAATAATCCTGTAGAAGTTCTAGACTTTAAGTAGAGTTATATTAGTTCAAGTTTCTTTCCTATCACCGAAGGCTAGTTTTTAATTAACGTTGAGATTGCAGTCGCCGAGACCACGGTCTTGTTTGATGTCAACAAGATGATTCTCTATTGCAAAATTAATCTTTTCATTGATAAATACTTCAACCGTTGTTAGGGTGCCTGGTGGCTAAAATTGCCCCGGGTGACTGGTGGGTCTGACGGACCCGGAAAAAAAAACCTTTATTTTTGTTATTAATTATTAGTCAACTCAACATGCCACATAACAAGCGTTTTTATTTCTTTTGAACCTTGTATTTAATAGATTTTTTTTTCAATGTGGTAGACAAACTAAGTCACATGGTAGTCATTACGTATGAACCAAAAGGTATCTAGGATTCATTATGACCCACTTTTAAAGATACGCACATTATCGCGGGTCGTATCGTACTGCATCGCAAAAAAATATCAAGCATCCAAAAAGTATTCGGCACTTCTGTATTTTGCAATTGCACGCGCGTAACTTACGTGGCTTGATCGCGCTCAACGCACGTTATCGCGGGACGTACTGCACGGCATCGCAAAAAAATTTACTGCATAAAAAAAAAATTCGGCGCTTCCGTATTTTGCGGTTGCACGCGCGTAATTTACGTGGCGTGATCACGCTCTACATAAAACACGTTACAGCGAAGGGAGGATCCAGTTAATTTCTATATTGAGTGCTATTCCCAGTTGCAAACGATGAATGAATTATTAATTCACTCGACACCGCTTTAATGACTTACAAATTGTTGCGTACGTAAACGAAATTAAATTAGTACTTATGTATGCGTGAATATATAATTAAGGCTTAATATTTAAATTGGTATAATGGTTTCATTAAACTTTCTCAAAGATCTAAATTGCAGTTCCAAATCATATATCTAAAATGTACTATTATTTTTTGTCTTTCTACATGAAATGAAATCGTCTATTCAGAGAGTAGACTGTAAAAAAAACCTTTCTTTGTGTGTCAAAGTTTTATTCATAGTAGATAGTGTTATGTAGCAAACATTGATTTAAATGCGTAACATGCTTGTGTTATTGATACTAGGACAACAGATATTATTATTGTAAATTTACTTCTACACTAATATTATAAAGAGGAAAGATTTGTGTGTGTGTGAACTCAAAAAACTACTGGACCTATTTCAATAAATCTTACACCGTTGGGATGCTTCACTGTCCCCGAGTAACATAGGCTACATTATATTTACAAAAAAAAAGGGATCCTTAGTAAGTGCGAAGCTGGGGGCGGTCCTCTAGTATATTAAAGAAAACACCCAGACTTAACAGATATGCCTTAACATAAATGTTTGTCCCGTGAATCGAACCCGCGCCTCTAGTGCCGAAGGTAGGTACCAAAGCACCACCGGTCTGGCATGATGTCAGAATACAGAAGCCATAACTTAAAAATAAAACCCGTACAGTGCGACAAACTTATCTGTGCCGATGGCGGGGGCGCTAGTATCGATATTAAAAGTAAATTGTCAAGGTATTCAAGGCGTATTTATTAGTTCTAGATTCGGCCACCGGCACAGATAAGATTGTGGAACTGTATGTACATACATTGTATTGTCACTCTTTTGGTCAGTGACATCAATTGTAGTAATTTTAGCGCATTCATTGATGCAAGGTCTCGCCCGCAGTGGTCATAAATTTAAACTAATATCAACCAATCGGAACTGGATTTTATTTGGGTGACATGAAAATGAATAGACTGTCTTACCATCTGTGTAAAAGTTTAAACCGATGAAAAACTTCATGCCACGGAAAATTTGCTTGAGACTTAATGTGGAATTGAAATTAAAAAGCGTTTCAGAAACTAGATAATAGACATTCAAATTTTTTACAAAAACTCCCTCTCAAAAACTTCTACGTTTTGAGGCGGGGCTGTCCATGTATGAATAAATAAAATCAATATTCCTTGTTCAATCAATCAAAACTGGTAACAGAAATGGCGATTGACAACCATTTACGGCATTTTTTGTAATTTAAAAATACATATAAGTATAAAGGTATTCATTCATTGAATTATTTAATAATACACGCGAGGTACGAGACTTAGTTTTTATGTCTGTCAAGATTCAAAGCGGTTAAGTTTCATGGACACATTACTATTTTATTAGTCTATTTGTATTTTTAATTTTCTAATCGATATAGAGTAGCCTTGCAGACACATTGATGATTACATGGTTTAAATATTCATTTAACCATAGATTTAGTATATACTAGCGTATAGATCGGCAATGGTTTGATTAAGGCGAGACCAAAAACAAAATACACTAGTGTGCGTGTAATGTACGTAATGTACATGTGTGCAAGCAAGATAGTGCTAATTTTGTGGATTTTCCTTTTTGTTTGAGTTACATCCAGGCACTGCACAGGTAACCATATTTAATCACGTCTAATTAACACCAAAACTACACTTAAAAACCATAAATTTTGTAAAAATAAGTGGGATTTGTTTTTAACACTACTGACGTCAGGCTGATACAGGCCGATAGCGTGTATAGGAAGAATGGTCTCACCTATCTATCTCCCTCTAACAAAGGCGTATGCTATGATCTATCTTTTTTGCATTGCCAATCTAACGCTAGTATATAATAAATCTATGGTAGGAACAGAAACACAGCATAGCCGAGACCAATGCTATTTGGCTACGATCTTCTGTAAGGTGGAGGTACTGGAGGTCCTTCCCCAAACGGGCTGCGAAAGATGCGGAGCGGATGATCCGCTGTGCCCTACCTCTCTTAATATTTCGAATTTATGAAGTTTATCCCAAGAGATATCTCTTCTAGATAAATATTATTCCCCATTATTCCCAATATAATTATATCTCCAACAGACACTAATCCCGTTTGAGAAGTTTGGAAATATGATTAATTACAATTTGTTATTGAGCAAAAACTTCTTGCAAATAAATTAAAGTCACTCTTCAAGTGTTCTCGTTGACATTATGAATAACAGTCATACGATGTCGTTACCCCGTCGCGTCGTCCTACACCTTGTGTGTTCAAACTTGCATGTCACCAAGCGTATATCATCCCACAATTGGGATTTGGGCATAGAAAACAAAGTAAATGAAAGAAGTAAAATACAGTCAGCCAATGAAAAAGATGAGCCGGTAAATATGAGTTTTCTAAATATTGCATGAAAGGATGTAAACCCCGTTTCTTTTAACTTGACCAATGTAGTAAACAATCTTAGCATGTCTTTTTAACGAAAATAGGAAATTAAAATTATCATTCACACCCAAATAATAATAATATAGTTAGAAATGGCATTTAACACAACACTCTTATTATTCTGGCGATTAATCGATTTTACACATAGATATTTGAATAAAAAGACACGCTAAGATTGTTTACTACATTGGTCAAGTTAAAAGAAACAGGGTTTACGCATATTTTTTTTTAATAGGTGAATTTTATTCACTTTAGAAGACTGGTCCGTGACAGCTCTGGACAGGGACGTGTGGAGGGAAAAAGGGGAGGCTTTTGCGACATACATTGCAATATAAAAAAACAGACAATGTACACAAGAGGTTTCATATCTGTGGTATCATATATGCCTTTCATGCAGCGTCTAAAGTACCTACTTGCTGAATTTGCAATTGGGTTTAAAGCGCAACTGTGACCTTTGTTTCAAACGGTGTAGCGCAGACTTTACTTGAATTTACTTTCACAATAATCTAGCACCCGAACCCAAAATGCGATTTCAATCCATTTTCATCCAAAAAATCATCCGCGTCTCTTTAACCAATCGATGCATAACTACG
Organism: Endotricha flammealis; assembly: GCA_905163395.2. Taxonomy (NCBI): domain Eukaryota; kingdom Metazoa; phylum Arthropoda; class Insecta; order Lepidoptera; family Pyralidae; genus Endotricha; species Endotricha flammealis. Next base: position 9,819,952 of record LR990871.1, read on the forward strand.
AATCAGACTTCTGTCAATCACGAACAATCATTGATAGAGGATTGAGATCGCAAATTGGGATCGGCCGTAGGATGACGGAAGAGCTCTACAATCTTTAACCCATCCTCAACTATGATCGTCTTTGCTTAACTTATAGTTTGAGAAAGACGCCTACATGCTCTACAAACTTGCACATAGTAATTAATCATAACGATATTAGTGTTGGGATCGATAGTACCATCTTGTCACGTGTCCCGTGTAATGGTAACCGAACGTGACACCCCACGAGTGACAGGGGAAAAATGTCTGCGTAAAAATAGGTGACATGTAGTTAGTCACGTGTAGGGCAAGGGTAATTGACGTGTCGATTATTTTTTGACGGGAAAACCGTGTTTATTTGTAACGTTAAAAACGGAATTTGTTCTTGTCAATATTTTTTAGGGTTCCGTAGGAACCTTTATAGTTTCGCTATGTCCGTCTGTCGGCGGTCTGACTTCGAGACGCTAATAAACTATAATTTCGCATGTTAACATAATAATATTAATTACCAGTGCTAACAAAGTGGTAGGACAAAATCTAAAAACAATGTTTTTTTGAGACGGCGACGTCCCCCCTATGGTGTGGACGGACGACTCTATTAAAACTATTGGGGGTGTGGGAAGATCATTTTTCAATACATAGTTCACTTTACGAATTAAAATTTTGTTAAAAACATTGATCGTCTAATAGCGAAACTGTCCTGTTTAGAAATAATAAAAAAAACATGGTACTGTAGATGTCCGCCGTCCATCATCGTCTACAGTCCCTGACCGTTTCTGACTGTTTAACTCATTAAAGAAGCTTATTTATTTATTAAATTAACTTTAATGACCACAATGCATAAGTAAGTACTACCAGTCGTACAAGTAGTACCAGTCAACTTGGGAAGTGCAGAAATTCATGAAACTTCTCGATGATAGGACGAAAGGTTTAGGGAAGTATGTAGTTAGGCTTTCAGATCGAAAGAAACGCATTGCTGCTGCATGCCGATTTTCTGCGTGTAGGACTTTCCCGGCCGAGAAAGCCCATATCATAAATTCTCTACCACTCCACAATGATATCTTTGGCGTGACGTTATTATCTCGTTGTGACCTTAACCTAGCCAGGTAAGGCATCCAGTTGTGCCAAGGTCTCCGTCATACTCCACTGCGCTGTTCCAGTTGGCATTCATCCAAACTTCAGAATATGCCACACTAACTAGTCTCTCGGTTTTGTGTATGCTGTGCCCTAAATTATTGGAATTGCTACATCAAGCACATCTGCATTTTATGCGATGCTGGAATAATTGGAGTATGGATTTTATTTCAAAAAGGCAATTAGAGTAAAGACCAGTATTCAATAGTAAACCAATTGGTCAACCTGCTCCGCAACATGAAGCTCCTCCATAACGAAAGATACACAACAAAAAATTTCCAAGTTAAGTGTCGATCTCAAGTGCCATCCCTCTCTCTCATTCGAAAGGTGGAATGAGTGAGATGGCGAGTAAGTTCTAGTCTAGTTTTTAACAAATTTTGTTTGTAGAATACTTGTTTATCACATTCTTTCTCGTCGTGTGCTACAAGCATTTGGAGTCAATTGCAGGTCAGTTGGTGTCACTGTTTTTCAAGCATTATAGTCACTGATTTGGCCTAAAGACTATAATTTTTAATCCACATTGTGGATCGATAGCTTAACTTGCCCTTCGAAGCACGAAGAAGCTCGAGATTATTAATCCAATTACTGACTGGTCTCTTCGTTGCTTAACTTGCGAGATTATTAAGTTTTGACACACGCAGCAACGTCATCAAGCTCCACGTTTTTCAACAAGAAATTATATCCAGATTTAGAATATTCCCGAAATAGATACCCAATTAAAGGTGAATCAAGGAGGCCTCGCACACACATCCGCACCGTAAGAATCTGAAAACAAAGAAGTACTCGCGCTCGCATTCTATCAGTTGCGTACGACAATGCTTTGTCGTACGCAACTGATAGAATGCGAGCGCATCGGTCGAATTGTCCGCATGAGCCGCGCCGAATCGCCTAGTTTTTTCTGTTCCGTGGATTACGTTATCCGGATTCGTCTAGGTTTTCTGGGGTTCTTGTAGAGTCGGACTATTCGACGCGGGGAAGTGTGCGAGGTTTCATGAGATTTCATATACAGAATTCTAAAATCCCTTTTGTTTGACTCCTCGGATAAATGTGTGTTCATCTTTAAGTGGCGATACTTTATTGAAATCAATTCACGCGTCATAACTTTCTTCATTATCTTTCGATGACTGTACTATTATCGAACCCACGTCTATATACATAAAGTTGACGGTTCGTTAGCACCAATGGAATACATCGTTTGGGAATGAAAATTCACATTATCGTTAATGTGTTAATTGAATATTAAAACATGTAGTCATTATCATGCGCGTGTTATAAATTAATTTAATGAAAATCGCTACAGGATTTCATACAATACAAAATCTTTATTGTATCAATAAATTACATAAAACAATAATAACAATGAAAAGAGAATGCAGTAGGCGGCATTCAACAATGAAAAGAGAACGCAATAGGCGGTCTTATCGCTATTTATTTATTTATTTAATTACAAATTGCACAACATTACAGTAAATGACCAAATCGCTGTACAATGAAAAAAAAATTCTTTCAACCTGAGCGTAAAGGATTGTTGCTATTGAAGAAATGAAAGGTAACGCAGTAAATTGAATACAAATTTTATGTAACTACTAATATAAATAATCATAGTAAGTGGATCTGTAATTTGTAAGTATGAATGTTTGTTGCTCTTTCACGCAAAAACCGCTTAATAGATTTGCTTGATTGGTCCTTCGAGCCGGATCCGGAGTCTGGGTACAACGGGATTTTACGAGTAAAACCACGGGCCTCCGTTTGTTAAAAGTAATTTATAACAACAAAATAATCAAAATAAATTAAGGTTTCACGGGGAATGAGTATTTTCCTCATACTGATGATAAATAGAACCTCGCCCACCTGCCGAAGTTTGAGCATTTCCCGTAAACAACTTTCCGTTACGCGCAAACAACCTTACGGTAATTTAATTAACATATTCAGTACATAGTATTGTTCATACTATACATACATTTTGTCTACATATTTTTATGAGTGGTGAAATAGATTAGTTCGAAAGGGGAAGTACAGACAGGTGTAGAGAAACTTGACCTAACGACTAAGTAAAACTAACGTTTTCTCATGTAATTCTCAATGTTATTGCTGAAATATTAATAAAATGTCTGAAGAAATTAAAAAAAAAAGTATTTAAACGAAAATATAAAAAAAAAAGTTTTCGGTGTTAGATGAAATTTTGTTGAAATCTGATTAGAGTTAGTTTTTCTTTAACTGCCTGTACAACGCATTAGTATTTGAGACACTTATTCTCTCTTCAACCGAAGGTGCTTAGAGTGTACTCTGCGACGTTGCTCTTTTTTTATACCACACAGGTGGCAAACAGGCATACGGTCGGCCTGATGGTAAGCTGTCACCGTAGCCTAGAGACGTAAGCAATATCGGGGGTATCACTCACGCGTTGCCAACCCTCCCAACCCCCCCAAGTGGAGCTCTAGAGACCTTACTCACCGTAGGAACACAACATGGCCGAGACCAATGCTATTTGGCTACGACCTTCTGTAAGGTGGAGGTCCTTCCCCAGACGGGCTGCTCCGATTTGAGCGGATTATCCGCTGTGCCCTACCTCTCTCCAATGTGGATTGGCAGAGGAACATAATATAGAAACTTAAAACATTTAAAACATAACAAACAAATAGAAACATTTGGAAAGTTTCACGGAAGCAGTAAATAAGAGAAAGGAAACAAAAAACCACAATCCAATATCACACCGCAAATAACAGTAAAATTAACGTTTACGTCCGCATGACGTCCGCTTTCAAATCGCGTTAAAGCCAGCAGAAATGATTTGCAACAACCAGCCCCCGTATTCTCGTAACAAAAACAGATTCAATTTCAATTCAAATCCTTTAAGAGAGGTAGGGCACAGCGGATAATCCGCTCAAATCGGAGCAACCCGTCAGAAGACCGTTGCCAAATAGCATTGGTCTCGGCCGTGTTCTGTTCCTACGGTGAGTAAGGTCTCCAGAGCTCCACTTGGGGGGGTTGGGAGGGTTGGCAACGCGTGAATGATACCACCGGTATTGCAAGCGTCTATTAGGCTACGGTGACGGCTTACCTTCAGGCCGACCGTATGCTTGTTTGCCACCTTTGTGGTATAAAAAAAAATTTCAATTTAAACTCAATCGTCGCTGACTTACTCATACAAAATAGAAATTGAGCGTCACAGCGATTAAGTTTAAATCGAGATTGTATCTGTTCTTGTAACGAGAATAGGAGACAGAATTTTATAACATTTATGAAATAGGCTCTATGTGCGGAAATAACGCCCTCTCACCGAATATCAGCGTGAAGCTATATCTCGTTCGATGCCCTATTTTCTCCTTTAGCCATATTCTATATTGTTTATTCATTTCTGTCTTTGTACTAAAAAAAAAAACAAATTAGTTATCTCAATAGATTTCGCTGCGTATTGTAATAAAAAGAACTAAGACCCTGACTACCAACAGTGACTTCGCTGAATTTATAGGGTGAATGTATTGATGAGATAGGTACGCCTACTAGACGCTAATTCCACAACCTTCACGGTTTGCCGACAATGTCTTTAAAGTAGCATACCGATCAGTGTCGCGTCGCAAACTGGGTCGTTCGAATCACTGCTTCGTATGATTTATAAAGAGCACTAATCAAACCGCGCTGCAACTATCCCGCGCCGTCGCGCGTCGGGTGACACGTTCGCACTCTGTCGCTAAGATCAGAAAGATACTTTACCCTTAGAAAAAAAAAATGCCTACGTTGAAATTTAATTACAAATAGGTACAGTCGAATTGAGAAATAAAATTCTAGTATCGTTCAAAAGTCACTGAAAGTGAAAGAATCATTATAGCCGACTTATAAAAAATATAGATATTTTAATAGAAACCGAACAATAAGGTCATTTCACAAAGAACTTTCCGCTCGATTAGTTTAACGCACTTCATTGTTTGAAATTGGGCTGATGCCAGAGAGAGTGAGGTTTAACTTGAAATACTTGCTGAGGGACGTAATAACATAAATCGAATTTATTGAATGGATTCACATAAAAATAATCTGTTGGCTTCATATCAATCCAAAATCATCCCACTGCAGGGATACGGGTCTCCCTTCAATCGTTAGGAATTAGAGCGTACTCTGCCACGCTGTTCCAGTGTCGATTCGCAGAGGTCGGTGTTTTCAAGCCGCTGAAGGCCACCGCCTTGGCTTTGCGACTGTCATCTATTGACAACAGCCGAACGTGCGCTCCGAAGCACGGAGAAGCTCGAGATAACGAAACCCATCCAAACGCTGGCTACGGTCGACATTGCTTTACTTGAGTGTTCGTGACACACTGCGACGCCATCGAACTCCTCTGTTGTGTCGAAATAATCTGTTGATAATATTAATATGAACATATGTACTATTTCTATCGAGGCGTATAAAGTATGTCGGCGTCGTTTTTTCAAGAGTTTCTTTCTAAATTACTTGTGAAAAACTATTTAAAAAATCACCGATGAACTTGTGCTTACTGTCAGGGTGACCGGCTAGCTCGTATATCGCGGTTCGATATCCTTACATAAACACTTTCTGAAGCAAACATCTTTCTAAACTGTTTTAAATAAAACTGAAACAAATATTGAACATAAATCTTAAATTAAATGTGCCTAAATATCTCAGAAGATTTATTATTTAAGATGTATTTGAGATGCAATCAGTCTTTCATGTAAACAAGTGCAATGCACTCCAGACTCTGCAAACTCAAATTCAATTCAATTAGTTAGTCTACAGAGACATTGTTTGCTAACTTTCCTTTGCCCGTTATCGAGTTGTTTTCAACTTTTTCTATTCATCTAAATTGGCTTGACATTGTGAATGACACGTGACAGCTAAGGGTTTGTACAAACTGTCAATATTCATACTACATCTAATTTTTATCTGATTAAATTCATTGTGAGGTCCAAGACAGCTTTATTTTCTTCCCCGGGATGTCAATAAGCTTCATTGCTAATTGTCAATCTGAGATCGCCGTTGTTGATCCTGCGTCTACAGGAGATACAACGGTGGGCATCTGTGTCCAGATAAAAAGACGCCGATATTCTATTCGTACGAACAAAATTCCCATGAGCTGATATAGAAACCTAATACCCTAATGTCTTAGGAGCCCTTTAAATAAATTCAAAATTGTGTAAATGCGTCCCAATACAAAGTTCGGCCAAGGAGAGTCTTACCTCCTTACCTTAGGCATAGAATAAGTAATAACCCGAGGTAGAATGGCCACTCTCCGCCCCGCACCGAATCGCGTTACCTTACCCCGGGCGGGTATCGAGGCGGGTGCAGTCGCAAAGGTGTGCGTTTAGTGAACGAATGTGTATACGTGCGCGCATACGTGTGCGCGTGTACAGACGACATTGGCCTATGTAGTAGAAATAGGTGATTATTTCACGCGCGTTGTTTTGAGTGTCCGGACTGTACCTTAGGCCTTGGGTCTACAGGGACTCAAATAATATTGAAAGTGCAATTCTCTAAGGTAAGCATTGAAAGTGATAATATAATCGAAAGGCAACAAAAGTTATTGTTATTACGTGCGTCAAGGCCTCGAAAGTTAAGATTTCACTTACACCTTTTAATTTACAACATTGGTCTTCATCTTCATTGCAAATCACCTTTATGCAGATGATTTGCGAAATTATCAAGCAACTTAAGTGATAGGTGACATTTGCTGTTTCAGAAATAAAACCTAAACCGAATTTCAGCCGCATTGGCTTTCGTCACTCTAGAGTCTAGACGAGAGCCGGTCCCAGTCCTTCCTTTTTCATACCTTTATAAATAGGCAACGCATCCAAGATTCTTGTAGTCATTAGGCAAGGTGTAGTGTAGGTACATGGGCAGCGGTGATTGCTTACTATCAGGTGTCCTGCCAATTTGTCATCTGAAATAAATGATTTTATGCTATTGCATAGCTTTTATCGTGGGCTTTGAGCGCGGCGACCGAATTAAGAATTCCGTAACGAAAATAAAACCTAACACCCTCCACTCTGCGTGGCGTTGAAAGCCGTGCATCGTCTAACATCGTTTCAGTTCGGCAGACTTCGGCACAGTGTTTGTGTGCGTGCGACTAGACGTATGCGTGTAGACTAGCATAGACCGTTTGCACTAAGGACTATATGAATAAAGGACGACTTGCTCCTTGGCCGTTTTCCCGTTGTGGTCAAATTATTCGATAGACGTTTTGACTAGTGGATTAACTCATTCAAAAGACATTTGGCTTCGAGGACCTTCTGCTCAGAAAGGGCTGCTATCTGCTCATAACTGATTCTATCTCTTAGATGCTAGATGAGACAGCGTGCTTTTTGGCCGCGTCCACGAGTGAGTTCGAGCCCGCAGTCCCCGAGTGCCACACATTTTTATTTATATATTTTTGTCATAAACCACTTCCTATAGTTTTATTGTAATTCTCATTGAATTAAATCAATTGTATTAATTATCTTTGTTTTAGCATTAATTGTGCAATCGCGGCAATTCTTTACAATTTTCATCCTATTGTTGCGTTATGTACGTTTCAATGAACGTTCACAGGATGTTTGCTATATGTAGTGATTTGATTGTGTACATTCCATATTTTGATTTTCCGACTGATCATGCAATGCGTCTGACGTATGTACATCATTTGCGTAACGCTGTATAATATCGTAAATATTTATGAATATTTTCTCAGCTGTTTACTATACAGGTGATAAAATATAAATATATGATATTGTGTCTGTTTGTTATATCAAAACATCTCTTTACTTAGCATTCCAATAGGAAATTGTCTGCCTGGGTGTCGGTCTGTCTCAGTTGTTGTTGTTTATGCCTACTTTGTTTCAAATAAAGTATATTCTATCTATCTATCTTTTCTTTCTGTTACCATAAATTTTTGTTCTGTAACATACTTGGAAGAGTTGAAGGTAAATCAATTTTCATTAAAAAATATTGTAGATGTTGAAGTTGGCTCCATAAAATAGTATCCTTATTTTTAGGTGCTGCCCGATTACGACTGCCAAAATTTGAATCGTAAACTTAAGCTAGTAAAAATATTAATTTACCCAGGCGAAGCTGCAGACGCGACTAGTGCTAAACGTAAATAGGAAACTCTTTCCCAGGTTAAATATCGTATTCGTTTAATTCAATTTGTAAACGGAGTAATTCGCAATTCGATAACACAATTTAATTTCGGGTGGAAACTGTTGAAACAATTTTACAAAATCCTTTATCCCAATATTATTGCGTCTCATAATCCACTAGAAAGGTTCGCTATCCATGCCCAAAGATAGTGTTGGAATTAAATATCTAAGCCTTCCAAGAGCAAAACAAAAAAAATGTTTTATGGTCACACTTGTAATGTGGCTTCCTCTTCCCTTCGCTCTGGTGACTGACAGCCATTGTAAAACTTATTAAAATTAATTAATAAAGATAATCAGTATAAAGTGCTATATTTCTTTTAAAGTTCAACAGATAGGTTTCTGGTTATGTCCGCGAACCTGCGATGTTCCAAAATAGTGCATGCGTACGCGCTCTGAACGTGCTACATGGATGTATGTTTAGCGCTCCAAACGGTGGCGGTTTTTGTGCGAAAACAAAAGGAGCATTGAGAAAGGCCTATCCAGCAGTGGCTAGACACTTTTTCTTCTTCTTGAGTCGTGGACCTCATTGCTGAGGGTCGTGACTTCTCTGAATATAGGCTCGCACGATCGCCTTCCACTTCCACACTTTTTTCTTTTGGTAGACACAATTTGATGATAATGATAATGATGATGAACTTGAATTTCTGATACGTTTTTGATCATAACTGCTCACTAGGTTACGGCTATTCAAAATGTATCTCAAAGAGTAATTATCAAAACCAAAACAAAATTAAATCTATTACATCAAATTATGATGTGTTCAGGAGTATCCAGTTATCGCTATCTACAACGTTATCAAAGCGAATAATAGGAACCATTACAATCAATATTCCATTAATGAGATAATGTCTAATTCTATCTGTATAATCCTTCTTACTGGTCATTATGTAAACAGAATAATTAATGCTGTTTCGAGTTACAATACACTGATGAACGTTTGAATATCTGGGAATAATGCGAAATAAATACGACCTCATACATAATACATGGAATGTTGCTGACAGAAGACTTACATCTTCGCTACGAAATCTTAGAGATTGAGGACTAAGTACTAGAAAGGGTTCTACTAATTAGGTATCCTGAAAAAGAAAAAAAGTTTCAGAATTTACTTAAATGAAAGTATGATAAAAATAAAGAAAGAATTTTAAGAGAAAAAACTGAAAAGATATTTACTTAGCGTAATGCTGTAACAATAGCGTTCATCATGGCGGTGGAGCCATTCGAAGATACAGTGTCTGCATTAGAGACGGGTGCAAAATTTGATTAAAAAAATTATAAAATTATAGATATAGAAGTTGAAAAGATTCCATTCAGTGTGATGCTGTTACAACACTCATCGTGTCAGTAGATTCACTAATTTACTAGGAGATGCAATGTCTGCACAAACGGGAGCGTATCGAGAGGACAACCATTATTGGCTGTAAGTACGAGTAGAGAGAACGAACGAAGCAACTCTTCTTTAAAAACCGATTAGAAGTCTAAGGATAAAAAACATATTACAAGAAAATATTATAGACGAAATGTCAATGCCCAATTTCCCAAACGCTACAGAAACAATTTTCGCACGCAAGTCATCTGTGTAACCCGTGCGAAAACAATGCCTAAAGTGGATCGATGCACCGCCCGACGGCTGTTTATGCTCGCTGCACGCCGTATAATTACATTCCATACATTACCCACACATATAGACTGGTGGATACTGATGTTGTTATGCAAAAATTGCAGACCATTTTGAAATTTCCTGGTAACATACGAAGAAATCTGAACTTCATCGTTATCTCTTGTCACCGTATATCATTTACGTGTGATCATCTTTTAAATACTTCTCAGTGGGATAATGTTGGCGAAGTAAGAAAACTCATCTCAAATACTCGCTCATGATGGAAAGCAACCGAGTCCACTCTTTCCTCTGATAGAGTCAACATGTATGTGTACAAAGTGTACATGTCGTTCTCTGCACTGCGTTACAAGTAAAGCATGTATTCCATCCTTTTTCTGCTCCATAACGTTGGTTTCTTCAATAGGATCATGAAGCAGTACTTTATTGGTCAGTAAATGATTAAGAAGTTTTCTTACCTTTACAGTTAATTCTTCATCTATATCAGGATCAATATACTCTTTTTCTCGAAATATTTCTGACTTAAATATAATCCCAGTACACTGCAAAACACTGTAGGTAGGTATCCTATTTTCTGTTTATCTCGGTTAGCAATAAGGAGCTCCGACCACAAAAGTGTCGGATTCTTTACATAGTTGCATTTGCAAATGTCCTTTAGCCACACCGAGACGGTCTGACACTCGGGAGATAATCTGATCTTGTTCAGAAAAGTGAGGTGCATAAATGAAAATATAATATGGGAATATCATTCCCGTTCTCATGAGAATTGATAATAAAACTATTAAGATAGAATACGCTTTATTTGCAAAACACAAACAAGTGATACAGTGAACAGAAAAAGGTACAGACAGTGTATATGCAACAAGGCGAACTTATTACTGAAAGCAATCTTTTCAAGGCAAGTTACTTCTTATTAAATCAACTAGACCTAATTGTGATGGGACTTTATTGACAGGAATAAGTCTCGTAAAATAATCCAGCTGTTTCTCAAAATATCCCCAAAAATATTCGTCCTCTTAATTCGCTAATAGCCTATTCAGGACTTTATTAACAAGAGGCGGAACCGGCACTAAAAGTATCCTTTAATTCTGGTTATATAGTACACTGTAAAAAATTTCAAACAAACTGGAGCCATTTTATGAAAAGTATATTCGAGTACATACATAATCAGAAGCTTTCGCCTTTAATAATATAGAATGGTCCGGTCCACAGTCCATACCTTATAAAACGTCGAATTTTCGAAATTGTATTTTATTATGATTGAAACAGTTCAAATGTAATTCCTCCTGGCACCGACCGGCGTCGCTGGGTTCGTCGGCCGGGTCTATTCACTGAGTGCAAACCGCTCGCTGTGAACAGATAAAGTTGTCAACGTCCAGTGTCATTGTGTCCAAGGCATGAGCGAAATGCTTGTTACTATCTAAAGATAGATAGATTCTTCATTTGCAGCAGCTTAGGCACCATTAAATAAAAAAAAATACAAAAACATACAAACACAACATAAACAGAGAAACACAATCGTCCGCAACATAATATATTACAATCTGCGTGTAACATGATAAAGATTGTGTGTGTGTCGCAGTGATACAAATCCCACGGGGCGCATAGACAGTACTGACGTCATGACGTGTAAGATCATTCCTACCCAAAGATCATATCGTTGTGAGTTTCAAGACAGCTGTATAGTTACTGATGCTATGTCCCGTGGAAAGACACTCTACTTTAATCAGTTTCGGATAAAAAATGTAGTTTCGACTTCATGTTCAACTTTCCGACCGCACAGTAAATTAGTATTAGTGAATACTTGTATCTTTTGCTTCGGATGAATTATCTTCCGAAATATTTGTCTAATTTATTTTTAGATCAAACACTACCTGTTTCGTTTTGTCCGCTTTCCCCTCATGTTTTACACCATTCTAAATGTTGGTGTACACATTTCCTTGCAACTGGAATCGCAATGAATAGAGTATCCAACGTATAGTGCGTCTTTGAATGAACATTATTGTGGGTACTGTACACAACACATTTAATCAGAGATACGACTAGCCAATACATGATATGTAACTTCAGCATAGAAATTTACGGGAGAACCACAGAACAATGAAACGGGAAGTTTTACTCTCCAGTAGTAATTTGGTTCGGTAAAAATTGTATGTTAAACAAATCTGTAAGTTAAGCGTCAAAGAACCACGCCCTCAAAGAACCGAATCCTTTGACGCGAAGTCAAAGAGACAGTTTTCAAATGAGACGATTTATTTAGCACATATAGAAACAGATTCGTCAACGATATGACCAGAGTAATCACGCCCACATTGCCTATCTATTAGTTTCTTTTATCTGTGGCGAGAACTGACAAAGTATGTGAGTTTGCACACGGAAACATACCCTCTGTTTTATGATGCATCAAGGTATCATAGAATACTAATATTACTTTCGAACAGAAGGTGCAATGTCAAACAGAAATCAAGTGAAATTAAATGAGTTTTTTTACTTCTCTATCAGGATCAGGATATATGTGTGTCGCGCATTGGAAGGATAGGTATTCCTTTCATACTTTTATCGACATGATGTCACACACAACGCTCTACGTCATCACACGCCACAACGCACGTTACAAATGTAAATTAAATGTATCAACTTTTTCCTTCTGTCGCGACACGACACACCACTCGTTAAATATTCTGTTGAAGTGAAAACTTCTTTAGCGGCGGCGATTGGCCCTTGTTTTAGATGGGTAAAAAATGTTAAACTCGCGTCAGATCCGTAGCCTGATCGAAAAAGCGTAAAATTCCCTAACCATTCCAAAATATAAAAAAATGCACAACGTTGATGTTTAAGTTTTCACTTCTGCCGGCACTCCCGGAGTGCAACCCGTCCTTTTTTCTAAAACTAGTTTTACTTTTAATATTAACTAATAGGTAATATGTTTTGTTCCAGGTAATAAATTAAATAGCGTTGGATAGAGTTTATGCGGTGGAATACTGTGTACATGTAAGGTATAATTTGGCCTTGATCTGGATATTTCCTGTGTATCAAAATTATTTATTTACAAAAAATATGTAAGTTATCAGCAATCTTGTTTCTCTCGTAATCTAATATTGTACTATATTTTCAGAAATTGTATCGTGGGGGTATATATGACATACAGTTTTTACCTAGTTTGGGCATTAGTCTCTCACAAATCAAAACTAAAGCCCACCATTCACACGCAGATTGGTCGGGCGGATTGGTCGGCCATCGGACTAATCCGCCTGTGTATGGAAGCGACGAACCGGTACGCCAGACTGTCAAATGGGTTGGCGTCGGGCTCGCAAGTCTGCGGTTGCGAGCCGCGAGCGCCTGTCGAACCCCACATGCCATACTTCGAGTGGAGGGTTCGTGCAGTATATGGGCAACGCCGGATTGGTCCGCGGTCGGGTCCGGGTTGCGAGTCGGGTCCGGGTTCGTGTAGTGAATGGTGGGCTTTATGCAATGCACCTACAATGTAATTTCTTTAGTCCCGTTTGTTTTTGTGGGAGAAAAATAAAGATTATTATCTATACTAACCTATACTAATATTATAAAGAGGAAAGATTTGATTGTTTGTTTGTTGGTTTGTTTGTTTGCATTGAATAGACTCCGAAACTAATGGACCGATTTCAAAAATTCTTTCACCAGTAGAACGCTACATTATCAGAGAGTGACATAGGCTATAGCTTTCCCCAAATGGGCTTTTCCCAAAATTTAATGTGGTTCCCACCGGAACGGGTCCGGAACTTCACGCGAACGAAGTCGCGGGCAAAAAAGCTAGTTATTAATAATCTCATAGTACAAGTTTTACTTTGCTTGGGACTATGTGGCGTTGAGTGACGCGTCCAAGAATATTTTATTGTAATAATATTTTTGTCATATACTTCGGGCTCCTATAGTTTTCCACAACCATGGATATACGTAAAATATGGGCTCTCTCGAATTTACATAATATTTGTGAGCCAAACTTTTATAGTTGGCATTCTTTATGCCGACGTTTGACGAACGGGAATTTTATGGGTCATGTCACCTTTTGATCCCATATTTACTATATCTATATTGAGAAGTGGACGAACGAGCCTATTTTACTGACTTGTTTTTAGTTCAGTCAAAATAATTAAAAATAAATGTATTTAGTATCTTTATGTATTTTTTTTATGCTAAAAAGGTGGCAGACAAGCATACGGCAGCCTTATGGTAAGCATCACCGTAGCCTATAGACGCTTGCAATACCGGGGGTATCATTCACGCGTTGCCAACCCTCCCAATCCCCCCAAGTGGAGCTCTGGAAACCTTACTCACCGTAGGAACACAACATGGCCGAGACCAATACTATTTGGCTACGATCTACTGTCAGGTGGAGGTCTTTCCCCAGACGGGCTGCTCCTCGCATTATCCGCTGTGTCCTACCTCTCTTAAACTTCATACTATCTGGTGATTTGCTAGCTGATTATTAAATTTATAATTATTTAAGAAGTATTCATTGCTATTTTACAATTACTCAGTTGTTACTTTACCGTCTTTTAACACGCAATGTAAATAGTATGATGTTATTCCATCTTTACGCATTCTGTATCGAGATACGGGGATGTTTCATTGATATCGTTATAAACTTATGTACAGTCAGGAACACGTTAAGCTTTTACACTTGCAGTACAATTTTAGCTCTTATGACATAGAACTTAAGAATGGTACAAAGTCCAATATGTAAAGGTAGACCTGCTCTTGACTGTACATTTTTTGGAGTAATATAACATTTATAAAATGGGAAAGTTCGACCACCTTACAGAATATCAGAATATAATTAGTAAGCTCAACTCCATTCCTGTCTCTTTTTTTCTATTCCTTTCTTTGTTTTGGGCACCACATTAGTGTTCCTCTGGTGTTACTTCCATCAGTTTGCCACTTGTCTATTTGCTTGCTGTATTACATAAACAAATCTTGTACATCTGTCAGTTATTGTGTTTTACGGTGTGTCTATTTGATCTTTGCAAAGTCTTTTCAGACTTAAATATACATTTCAAATCGTCATTTTACATGTATTTCTACAAAGTTAAAGTTTCTAAAGACAAAGTTTACGGATAGAAATGGAATTTTAGATGTTCTAAAACTCGCTTCAAAAATGTTTATTCTAAAAGTCTCAAGTTATTATTAATGTTTGTAACATTTTCAGGAGACTTTGGTTCAGCATCATCTCATAACACAAGTTTCGAACTTACTTTGGGGCTAGCTCAATCTGTATGAATTGTGTCAAAAAAAAAAAAAAAAACTATTTATTTATTTAAATTGCATTTACGGTCGGCAACGCGCGAGTGATACTCCCGGTGTTGCAAGCGCCCATAAGCCTACGGTGACCGCTTACCATCAGGCGTGCCGTAAGATTGTTTACCACCCTAGTGGTATAAAATAGTGGTTCTTAGATTTAAGCTACTTTATTAGATTAAAGTAGCTTAAATCTAAGAATTACGCTAAGACATGGACCGTGGACAGGGTGGGTATTGCAATTTTGGCCTCGGTATCGTCTGTGTATAGCGTCACATATTGTCTTTCACAATCTAAACCTATATTCGGGTGTTCTGCTTGCTTGTCTGCTGGCTGTATGACATAAAAAACTGGATAAGTGTGTGTCGTGCCACGCACAGTGTAGGATTCCATAATAGCTGCGCTTTGCTTGGATCATTGTATCGAAAAATGATCTTCCCAGTGCCCGATTCTACTAACACAAATGCACCAATGGACTCTCAATGGTGTCTCAATCGTGTCTGACTGACTCTTGACTTAAACAATAACATAATGTTTAACTTATTGTATAAGTCCATAACAAATGTCAAAAACTATTCCACTGATACACTATCGGCATTCTTTTGAGACTCGATTGAGACACCATTGAGAGTCCATTGGTGCATTTGTGTTAGTAGAATTAGGCCCCGAGCGGTATTTAGGAAATTCTTGAATCGTAATCCTCAAAAAAATAAATACTTATGTTCTGTTGTAGAAAGTTTTATTTACTGCACTTGACTGTACAGGAATTCCATAATACTGTGATTCAATAGTAAGCACGTTAATGTGTTTGTATGTACGGTTTAACACCAGAGGTCAGTGGAGGTCAACACAGGAATCCGACCAGTCTACTATCGTCTCTCGTCATTTTACCAGTACTTGATGCAATAAAATACGATAACATTTGATAGATATTTTATTGTTTGACTATCGGGACAAGCCAACCACACTTTCCCACTCTTGTGTCTTCTGTAAAGCCAAGATAAATATCGGCGACCATAGATTGTCAAGCACAGTGAAACTCACTGACATTACGCGAAGGAACTGCTACAAGGAAGAATAGAGAGAGAAGGGAAAGGAGTTGGGATTCCGGATCTCTCACTCATCGAACGAAACGCCCATAGCCCATATTCTTTACGTGGTGCTTTCTCGGTCGGGCTAGTCCTTTTCAAATGCTCCACCAGTGTCCAAAAGAAAAGTTAATAAATTAAATTCTGTCAGTTCAAAAAGATCATATTTTTATCTTATAATTTAAATAATTACTTTGTTTTCCGAAGAAAAAACGGAAAAAGAAACGAGATAACTTAAAACTTATTGTATCATTTACTTTGAAATGTATAGCTCACCGTCTCATGTTTCTAAATTAAGGAACTAAATTTCAAGTCATAAACTTGAGTTTCTGATAGTTCTACATGGATAATTTGAGTTTATTCGAGAATTTCGGCTTAATAGCCGCTTTGATAGCCGTAAGACCAAGTTTGTGGCAAGTTTCAAGTTTGTAGTAAATCAACTTAAATTTACATTGCTTGCAAATCCTATTTGAGATATGAAAATGAGTATAATTTTAGATGTTTACCTACCATCTCAATATCAACCATAATCCCTGCTGTAATTAGATTTCCCTCATTTTCCCTTTCTTTTTGGTATAGCGAGCTTCTTCGTGCATGGGGAAGCGAAGTGTAGGACCCCAGGTGCACAGATTACCTCAAGAAGGCGGCTGGAGGCGGATGGATGCGGAAAGCGGAGGATCGCATTTGGTGGAAGGCATTGGGAAAGGCCTATACCCAGCAGTGGGTAGATACAAGCTGATGCTGATGAGCTTCTTCGTGCGTCGGAGGGGATGTTAAGCCACCGGTCCCGGCTGTTGTGGATGGACGAGTCGTTAAGCCAAGTCGGTTTGAAAACACTGGCTTCTACCAATCCGCATTGGAGCAGCATATAAGAGTATGCACTATTGACCTTTGGAGACCCGTATCTCTGCAGTGGGATGATTTTAAGTTGATAATGAAAAAGACCTCGTGGAAGATCTTAAACATCATCTATATATATAAAAGAGAAAATCACTGACTGATTCATCACGAAATCTCCGAAACCACAAGTGCCAGGAGTCTCAAATTTTGCAAGGGGGTTCCTTTTGGGACGTAGGTGCTCACTAAGAAAGGATTTTTGGAAATTCATCCCCTAAGGGGGTAAAACGGGGGTGCAAAGTTAGTATGAAACTTTGCCGTTTTTGAAGTTATTCAAATGAAATTCAGCATGAAGGTTCTTTACTGAAAAACATGAAGCATGAGTAAAATTTTTTTTTTAAATTCATCCCTTAGGGGGTTAAACGGGGGTGCAAAGATAGTATGAAACTTTGCCGTTTTTGAAGTTATTCGAATGAAATTCAGCATGAAGGTTCTTTATTGAAAGGCATGAAACACGAGTAAAATATTTTTCTCAAAAATCGTCCCTTAGGGGGTTAAACGGGGGTGCAAAGTTAGTATGAAACTTTGCCGTTTTTGAAGTTATTCAAAAGAAATACAGCATGAAGGTTCTTTATTGAAAGGCATGAAACACGAGTAAAATATTTTTCTCAAAAATCATCCCTTAGGGGGTTAAACGGGGGTGCAAAGTTAGTATGAAACATTGCCGTTTTTGAAGTTATTCGAATGAAATTCAGCATGAAGGTTCTATATTAAAAGTCATGAAACACGAGTAAAATATTTTTATCAAAAATCGTCCCTTAGGGGGTTAAACGGGGGCGCAAATTTCGTATGAAACTTTGCCGTTTTTTAGTTATTTAAATGAAATTCAGCATTAAGGTTCTTTATTGAAAGGCATGAAACACGAGTAAAATATTTTTCTCAAAAATTATCCCTTAGGGGGTTAAACGGGGGTGCAAAGTTAGTATAAAACTTTGCCGTTTTGAAGTTATTCGAATGAAATTAAGCATGAAGTTTCTTTAGGCGATACGAAGTTCGCCGGGTCAGCTAGTAATTCATATAATGCCAAAAATCTAAAAGATCACGAGAAAGTTGAAAATCTCATGAGTTTTACAACCATCCGTAACATTGTGAAAACTTATAATAGCGATATAAAATTCGTTTTAAAATAGTTTCCTAGTAGTTTTGGTGAATAGGTGCAGAGGATACTTGAACAGTGTCAAAAGATTCATCCGACAAGTTTTGGCATAAGTAGTTTGACACTTGGAATAGTAAGTATTTTTTCTAAAATCATATTACAACATCTATTAAATGAATATTTTTTACTGCTTGTCGTTTGTACTATTAGCTGATGCTATGCATGTGGCTTGCTTCGGTGTCTTTTTCTAATCGTACACTATTCTGGAATATTTTCTAAGGAATATTTGATGTGAATTCTGAACCATCTTTGTTAGTTTTCTCTGTTCATTGTTTGCATCTCAGCATTGTTTGTCAGTCTGTCTATGGGTCTTTGAAGGAAGACCCTCATGCTCATTTTTATTTTTACTTTGTTTGACATTTGATAACAACGTTATTATTATCGCTAGGAAACGTTGGTGAATACGGGTATCGCTATCAGAAATACGTGCAGCTTAAATTAACGTCACGTCAGGTTTTAAAACTCTGAAATCTGCTGTCTGTAATTTCATTTAATTTGAAGTGAAAAACTCAGATGCATCAAAAGCTACAAGTCTCGCACTTGACCGGCTTTTTTTCCTTCAAGCAAATTTGTACTAAGAAGTGCCAAACAAACACTTCCCCCTCGATTCATGATACGAACATGTCCCAACATGTCTTGGCTCCAATCAGACCCCTTAGTCCCCTTACACAGGAACCCTCGCCTAATGAAACAATTTTCTCATTTAACTTTGTTCGTGATTCATTCTTGTTGAAGCTCATTCTTACCAATTGTTTGTATAGGGGTGACTGAAGCGTTATTGCATACTATAATTCACTCGTGGCTTTACCTGCTCGGACCATTATTCCTATTCCCGTGAGAATGTCTAGTTGCTTCTTAGTAATAATTTATTTTACGAAAAATCCTTACTTTAACTAATGTTAAAAGAACAGGTTTCTGATAAGGCCTAGTTAGCTTATTTGTCAGACAAATTGACAGTTTTTTTAAGATGTTACGTTCAATACGATGTTACTATTTAACTAAGGATATAGGGACATTGTGCATCTGGTCTTTAATACGTTTAGTATCCTTTCCACTTCATTGAATTTTCCTCAAGAATGACAGTGACAAAATAAGGTTTTAGTTAATCCTTGGTTGATATTTTTTTATAAATACAGTGAAAAGTGTTCTAAAATAACGCAATTAGAAAGTTTTTGAGTAAAATTGTGTTGCGTAGCAAAGGAGAAAGTACTTGTTACAACACAAAGCTTTCGTCATACGTCATTAACGCTCAAAGTATAAAGTCAAACATTATTATTCAAATAAGGTATATCACATCATCATCATATTAACCCATAATCATCCCACTGCAGGGATACTGGGGCCCGATTCTACTAAATAAATGCACCAATGGACTCTCAATGGTGTCTCAATCGTGTCTCAATAGAATGCCGATAGTGTATCAGTGGATAATCAGTGAATAAGTTAAACATTATGTTATTGCTTAAGTCCATAACAAATGTCAAAAACTATTCCACAGATACACTATCGACATTCTATTGAGACACGATTGAGACACCATTGAGAGTCCATTGGTGTTTAGTAGAATCGGGCCCTGGACCAATGGACTCGGAGTAGAATCGGGCCCCTGGTCTCTTTTTAATGGAAGAGGCTTAGAGTGTATTCAAAGTCAAAGTCAAAAATACTTTAGTCTGTGTTAGACATTTACAATGAGTGTTACATAATAATATTATTATTATTTATTAAATAAATAAGCTACTCTATAAACTACCACCATTTCGGAAACAAATCAAAATGACCACCGGTAAAAGAAATGGTGAAAGAAACCGGTTACGACCTTTTGTTTATCAGATACTTGAATATTTATTTTCAATAAAAAAAAACATCTATAGAAAAATCCGCGTAAAAGTGTCGTATCAATAATAATTCTTCCACGCTGCTCCAATACCGATTGACGGAGGCCGGCTCAAGCCGTCTGAAGGCCACCGATTTGCCTTAACGATTGTCATACATCGACAATAGCCGGGACCAACGGCTTAACGTGCCCTCCGAAGCACGGAGAAGCTCGAGATAACGAAACCCATCCAAACGCTGGCTAACGTCGACGTTACTTAACTTGCACGTTTTTTTAGATTGCGACACAGCGACGCCATCGAGCTCCTCTCGAAAGCCATATAACCAACTAATAGATCCCATTGAAATACACTTTTATAATCATGGAATGAACTACAGATACAGACCACGTTTGACAAACATATTGTTTGTACCGCTATGTTGACGTCACGCTTTAGTACTCGAAATAGTACCATACGCGTAAAACCGGTCGTACTTATAATTCCACATCACGATGAGGTATTATAAACGTCCGTTTGAGACGGGTCAACGCGCTCTCTGAGTCATCGTGTGATAGCACGTGATCACTGTCTCGTGTACGCGAAGCCTTAATAGTAAAAAATATAGTATGCAAATATGTATTGATAATATTAGTACAATATGACTCATTATGATATTGTTAGAGTTGTATATGTAACGTTATGTGGTAAAGTCGTAAAGGCTTTTTGTTTAACAGCCAGTTTCCGAAATGAATTTTCATCCTACGCTAATTTTCAAGCTACTTATCTCCTTTTTTTATTCTTTGGATAAAGTTAATGACGAATTAAAATATGTTTAGTTGTCACTTCCAAGCTTTAAAAATCCATTTCGGAAACGTTACTTTTTTTCTATTAAAAACCATTAAAAAAAAAATTGTTTTTTATTAAACCCTTGTTTAAAAGCTAGTTCTTTGGAAATTGCTTTTTTTTTAAACCACGACTATCTACATAAGATCTACATAGAGAAAAAACGTAAAAGAATACAGTATGTTGACATTACAAATATTTTTTTTTAAATGTATAGAAAACTAAATTTTTCTTATATCCAGGAAGCAGCCCAATTGCCGTATAATATTTACATGCACGCGCCGGGTTATAATCATATCGCAAGCAAATTCATTTATCATAATTTACATACAATCTTGAATCACGAACTAATTATACAGTTCATGCTATGTCAGAAATAGTTTTGTGTATTTGCATTGTTGTTTTGGTTGAGTATTAAATATATATATATATAGAATTCAAAGTCCTGACTGACTGACTTAACTATTATTATATCAACGCACAGCCCAAACCGCTGGGTCTAGAGACTCCAAATTTGGAATGTAGGTTCCTTACGACGACGTCTAGGGGTGTACTAAGAAAGGATTTTTCAAAATTCCCACGGTAAAGCGAGATATACGCAAACGAAGCTTCGAGTATTTTACTAGTTGTAGTATAAATAGTTTTAGTTGTTGAACTTCTTGATAATGGATACCTATCCGTTAGATTTAGATAAATTGTCAGTTAATAGATAAAATATATTTGATACTCCAAACACAAGTACATTACGTACTTAAATGGAGGCTCCAGCCACAATGTTGTTACCTTTCTGTTGATTGAATAAACATTTTTTTTTTTTTCATTTTTCATATTGCCCGCGGCAGCAACAGTCGGTAGCGAGAACGCGCGCTGAAGTCGCGATGATGTCGTTCACACAAATACATGAAATACAGATGCTCACGCACCGCTCCCGACCCGCTGCAGCTAAACTTTGCAGAAAAATTGTTAAATATTCGTTAATAGCTTTTCCCCGCGGCTTCGCTCGCGTTAATTTTATGACATAGATCTCGTTTGACAACAAAACAACCCATAGCGCGACATGTGGCGCCATCTGTTGGCCGATACAGCGCCCTCTATAGTAGAAAAATTATTTTCCCATTGGAACGACATACTTTCAAGGGATAAAAACCTAACCTAGCCTATGTTGGGCTCTGTACCCCTAACAATATGTATGCAAATTTTCATAATGATCGGCTGCTTAGTCAAGCCGTGAAGCAATAACAAACAAACAAACTCACTTTCTCATTTATAATATTAGTAAGCATTTCACTTTGCAGAAAATTCATCTCTTTTTTTTTAAAATAAATAAATACATAGGGACAAATCACACAGATTCTTCTTTTGTTAATATAATCTAAAAAATAAAACGCATTAGTACATTTTTTTTTTGCGAAAAATTTGAAATGTGTACGCAAAAGAAACCGCGCGATTGTTTTTCGTAGTTCAGATTAGGCTATCTTCCACAGAGAATAATATCTGTGCATCATTCTCGACAAAAACAGCCTATCCTGAAGAACAAAAGTGAAATGAATAAAATTCTAGCTATACATTCACGGACGCTTCGTAGAGGGCGTAAAAACAAAGACATGTTAACTGGTATGATTCTGGATATAAAGAAATCATAAGACTCGCTTTAGGCATCCCTGACTCCCGGTTAAGTAGGGTTACCCATCTGAAAAATCGATAATTTATAAGACAAAAAATGACAATATATTTTTATCCGACTATGTTTTTGCCACACGTAATTATAATTCATTTGCTGTAGGCACACATGCACAGAGAAACTTGCAGTCTACTCATCTAAATATTGGCTGGTCGCTGTTGGTTAACTTGAGTGTTGAATTGTTCATTTAATTAAACAATATTTAGAATTTAATAAAATTTAATGACCTGCTTGTAATGTCAAAATAACATCCAAAACATGTCAAAAAGCAAAGGAATCTGTTTGGCTACTTTTTTTTAAATTTTCACCTGAACGCCAACACTCGAGTATCTTATATTTTTTTCTAGTCTATTCTAAAGGCTTTATAGCGCGGATATTACCACATAATATTTTCTTTATATCAAAAAAAATATGCCATCCCTAGAAATATTCCTCGCTTTTATACCTATGTTAGGAATGCCAAGTATTTCTTTGTCCATATTTTTTGTGAGAATATGAAAATAAGCCCACAAGTTAACCAAGGTCGGGTCGAATAACAGCTTTCCAGTGAAAAGTAAATTGTTGCTTTTTGCTTACCAGCTCGTATTCTCCATAATAAAAGCAGTTACAATCTCATGTCAAAATCAAATGCTGTCTCACTCATACAAAATAGGAATGGAGCGAGATAGTGCGTGAGTTTGAGATGAGATTGAAACTGTTTATGTTACGAGAAAAGATCCGCAGTTATGGTGTGGTGTGTTTTAGCGCTACATTATATCGGTTTCATATATTTACAGACAGTTTTTGAAACGCATTTTAAATTTTAGGTCCTCAATAAGTCTAGCTATCGTTTCTACCTTTACTTTGACAGTGACAGCATTGAATTTCACTGTAAATCGTATGCTAAGTAAAGTGGAATGGACTATACTCACGTTTCGAACATGATACGGTTTTGTATCCGAGATTGTGCAACATGTAGATAGGTTGATGTGTTTCTACGAGTAGAATACGCGAAAGTCTCAGTCGCATATAAAATGAGTCCAAGATGAGTCGAAACTTGGTCTAAGAGTCTTACATAACCTAAAAAACATTCGGTTCACGTTTACCTTTTAAATCGAGCACTAGGCTCGCGCTAAAAACTAAAAACTAGGGTATTTTCATTTTCTCTATTGAATTAAATAAAAATCTCGCCTATTCATAGAATTTCATAAATAAAATGTTCTATAAATAGAATCGGGAATTTTGCGTCCAGCAAAGGCCTTTGTGTACTTCGGTATGGAATTATTAAGAGGATACTACGATCAAAGTCCGATCGTGATGTTTTAACCGAGCGAGAGAGAGAGAGAGAGGGAAATATTTTTATTACGATTCAAATAGAGGTGTCTATGTCTATCTCATCGGTTTCGACGAGACGGTGACCCATGAACGTACGTGCTCATTTCCTGGATTTGCTTAATAAGTAATCGTCATTTGTTCGTGTAATTCAATTTAAAAAAAAAAAAGTTTTATGTTGCATAGGAATCATCTATATGTATTTTACATTTATTATCTATGTATCTTATTATATTATATCTCAAATTATATTATAAATGTAGGTATATGCTATATTTATTTTAGAATATCGTTCGTGAATTTTTGCACTCCCAAGGGTTGACCGGTAGAGAATGCATTTAGCATTAAGTCCGCCTGTTGTATCAGTACTTTGTATTGTGGTCAATAAAGATAATTAAATAAATAAATAAATAAATGAACAATAGGAAAAATGTATTGTTGTATGTTCCTAGCATGAGCCCCAATGTGGCTCGCTACGCCGAATTTAGTTTTGAAAACTCAACTGAGTTGTACATGTAGGTCTTAGATCTTTCTTTTGGTAACTGGCGTTTTTGTTGTGTTATATGCCAAAATAAAAAAGTTATTGTTTATGTTGTTATTATCTTTTCTATGTATATATTTTAATGTATTGTTATACTCAAGAAATAAGATCGGTATGATATGGGTTCTATATGGTATGGTATAGGTTGATACAGTTTGTTTCGGTATTTCTACAAATTATCTATATGTATATATAAATTCAAGTCCTGACTGACTTAACTATTATATCAACACACAGCCCAAACCGCTTGGTCTAGAAATTTCAAAGGAATGTAGGTTACGACACGTCTAGGGGTGTACTAAGAAAGGATTTTTCAAAATTCCCACGGGAAAGCGAGATATACGCAAACGAAATTGCGAGGGTTTTAGTAGAAAGTTATAGATAAAATTATAATAGAGCGATTAGCCTCTGTCCGATACGGCGAATCACATGTGACCATGTATATTATTGTTCATATTAGAATTTGAGTTTCCAGTAATACTATAATTTAAAATGCAAACAGCCGCTCTCACTGTACGTGACCGTCAAATTAAAACCTTTGTTTGCGAAAGTAGCTATTTGAAATATGCGATTGGACTCGACATTCACCGATTCGACACATGTTGTTGGCATATGTTGGACGAATACGAAATACCTATGTACACGGTTTTTGCAAAGCAAATAAAATGAGCAGGTACTTAATGTAATAACACAGCTTACGAAAAATCGTTACGATTTAGACGGTACAGTTCAGTACGAAAATCAGACAAACTGTACAGTTTTTCTCATAATATGAGAAAATTAGACAAACTGTACAGTTTTTCTCATAATATGAGAAAATTAAAATTAGACAAACTGTACAATTTTTCTCATAATATGAGAAAATTAGACAAACTGTACAGTTTTTCTCATATGCGAAAATGAGACAAACTGATTTTATAAACTACGAAAACTGTGAAGTTTAAATTGTACCGTTCAATCGCAGCCCATGCGCTGGACTGATGACATCGCCAAAGTCGCAGGAAAATCTGGACTGCCAGAACAAGACCCTTATGGAAAGCCCATGAAGAGACCTATACCCAACAATCGGTGATGACAAGCTGAAAGAAGAAGAAGTTCAATCGTAACGACTTTTCGTAACGTGTGTAGCAGGCATACGAAAAACTGTACAGTTTGTACGTATAATTTTCAACACTACGAAATCGTGCAGTTTAAACTGTACCGTCCAATCGTAACGATTTTTTCGTGTCGTGTGTAGCAACTAGTAGCCATAAGTAGAATATATTCCAATATACTTAGCACAAAAGCTCTAAACAATCGTCTAGTTTACAAAATGAATCGATATGAAATAATAAATATTCACAATCATTTTAGTGCAAAGCACACAACATTATGTTACTATTGGCCATTTTGCATTTTGTTTCCGTAACGTTGGTAGTAACAGTAGATTTATTTATAAAAAATATTCCAAAATCGTAGATTTAGATTTCAAATATTTCAGGAATGGTACTGAAAATCCAGCACAATATACCAACCGTGTAACTTTCATAATTCATTTTGTAGCGCGTTGCTGAAAAAGTTTTCAATTTTTTTTATTTTTAACCGACTTCAAAAAAGAAGAGGTTCTATGTTTCATTGTTATGTTGCGTTTATTTAGATAGAGATTATGTGTAACTGTTTTTTATTATTCAATAGGGGGGAATGAGCTGACGGATTACCTGATTGTGATTATCGTTCATATTAATATTATAAATAAGAAATATAACTTTGGTATCTTTATCATTAAGTATTTTACTGCCCATCAAAGATTTCTATATATTATCTAATAACGTAAAATATTGCAATATTAAATAGTGCAATATTTAGAAAATTTTAATCACATTTAGGGCCCTGCTTATCTCTTGTCGTAGTACATTTTCGTCTGCCAAACTGCGCAACAGTTTTGATTAAAACGTATATAAAGTATGCGCTGCACGATTTAAAACTACCAATTGCGCGAATTGGTATGAAACTTCTTTTATTTTATTTATATATTTGGCACAGCAACAGTATTAAAATTTCTTACATAAGAACAAGTATATTAAAGAAATATATTAAAATTGCACACCGATAATTGTTACGCACAGCATGTCTACACTGCACTGTTTTAATCCTCGTTTTCAACCACTTTTTTTATCGTGTAGCACATGCTAAAGGGTACGTAGCCATGAGTGATGTGGCATTTTACAAGATGAAAGGAATTTAAGTACATTTTGGAGTAGAACGGTACCTGCACCCTACATGAGTGGCGAATTTGATGTCCATTTTAAACCCAATCTTGACCCTCAAGAGGCACAATCAAAATCTCCCCATTCCGTTTCCCCCTGTCTACCCACGTCACCTGCGCCCAGTTATTTTTCCCGCAAATTGACAAGACGACAAGGGTAAACGCACAATATATTACAACGCGTATTACCAGATACCAACTATAATATCGACAACGATATACCTACACATAATGTATATCTATGGTCCCGGAGAAAAAACGTGCATGAGAACTCTTGCACGTTTATTCGAAACGCACATAATAATTAAGAGTAATAGCACACGGTGTATCATAATGCGCGGTGCGCACAGTGTGTGTACGCACAAAGGAGGTGCGTTTCAGGGACACGCGTTTCAGGGACGCGCGTTTGAAACGCATGTTCGGAGCTGTAGACGCTGTGCACAGTGTGCACATGTACGCGCGTTGGCGTCGCGTTTTGTGCTACAATGAGCTCTTTGTATGTTAGACCTTACGATATGACATGATTGCAAGTCCGCGATGGATCGTGACGAAAAGACTCAGCGAATTCGCTCTATCTGGACAAGGTTGCGTTCAAATCCGTTTGGAGCGCGTTTACGCGTGTCATGCACGTCGTGTGCGCGTTTAAAGTTTAATCTATTGCTCTAAAAACAAAAAGGATATAAGTACTATATCTTTAATTCGAATACTTAAATAAAATCGTTCACAGAGAGACAGACGAGGAAACCAACTTTGTTTATTGAATCCAAGTTAAAACAAATGCGTATTTCTCAAATGAAAATGATATACAGAACAAATTATATTGTTAAAGCGGAAATTATTTCTATGTTTATCCAACATGCGAGCATTGTTCCGTGAAATATAGATATTTCTCCGGCACAAAGAGCAAACTGTTTCGTTTGGAGATATTTTAAACTAGCTGTACCCACGGCTTCGCGTGGAATTGAATTTGAGATTAAAACAGTATCAACGGATAAATCCGAGTCAGTGACATCTAGTGAAGTTTTGAGGAACTTAATTACTAGTCAGGCCACTTTGTCCACGTAAATGAAAATAAATTTTTCAATTTTTTTTTCGCTGTTATTACTTTTCTTTTATTGTTCACTATCCATTTTTGACAAATATGTTCCATGTACAGACATACCGGGGTCTACTGTTTTATTATATGTATAGGATGAAAGTTGGTGAACGCCATTTGTAGGTCTTATCTCGCCTTGACGTGGTGCTCATTTGTCTGTAGGTATGTGATCCCTTAAACTGGGCCTTCTTAGGCGAAGGCTAGAGGTATAATAAATACAGTAGGGATTGTGAGGTTCAGTAGTATTTACCGAATACCGTTGGTATTTTACTGAAATTTGACTGATGAGAGTTTAAGATTTTTGTATTTAAGCTCGTGCATTTTGTAAATAATTATTCCAAATAGACATCGTTGGTATCACTTCTCGCCGCTACATTCCCACAACAGTATTTATCATGGATTTCCGATATTTTTTATCATCATCATCATCTCAGCCCCTTTCTGCCCGTGGCTGAGCATAAACTTCTCTTTTTGTACGTCAACCTACTCTACTCGGTCCTGTGCCGTTTGGTTCTCGTCCAAATGCAACCTGCTACATTAGCTATATCGTCGGACGATCTGGCTACGGGACGTCCGACACCTCTTTCTACAATGGGCCGCTTGGTTAAGGCCTTATTAGGATATTTTTATAGCTTGCTGTATTATTTGTAAGCATTTACAGAACCTATGGATCCTAGCCTTTTCTCATGTTAACGTATACGTTTTACCGTGATGGAGCGCCCTTATCTGAGTTGGTTTGTTGTTGTTCAAAACAAAATCCGATAGCTTCACTGCAGTCGGCTTGTGTTACGGTGCTTTTCATTTTATGACGTCTATGAACGCTAACGTCTAGTTGCTAGTATCACATCGTTAAAAGTTTAACTTGTTTATCACAAAGCAAATGTTTTCGTTACAAAGAGCTAAGCTTTGAATTTAATAAAGCCTGCTTTTCCTTTTACCTATCTAGAAATTTTGTTGTGTCTGGTGGGTCACTTTTGTGTTTTATTTAGATATATTCTCTTTCTCTGTTATCTATTTTTTTTTAATGTCATACAGTAGACAAACAAGCAAGCGGGCCACCTGATGGAAAGCGGTCACCGTCGCCTATGGACATCAGTAACACCAGGGGCGCTACCAATGCGTTGTCCACCAACGGGGTTGGAGGAAAGGAAGGAGGAAGGGAAGGGAAAGAAGAAGGGGGAAAGAGGGGATAGGGAAGGAGTTGGGCTTCCGGATCTCTCACTCACCGAACGAAACGCATTGCTGCTTCACGTCGATATTCTGTGAGAGGGTGGTACTTCCCCGGTCGAGCTAGCCCATTTCGTAATAATTGCATATAACACAAAAGATACCTCTAAATAAATTCAACTTTCCAGATCTATGTGTTTCTGCCAGGTGCTTATGAGCTCGTTCTGCTAATTTGTAGATTAGCAACGTAGTGGAGTATTTTCTAAAACTCTTTTAAAAAAACAATAAAAAAAGGTTGTCTGAGATTTTTTTAAACATAAAGCCAAACCACGGAATTTTGTCGTAGCATCACAACGTCTCTCATATTTTAGGCGTATAATCCGTGAAACAAAGAGTTAATCATCGTAAAATGTCCATAAATTGTTAAGAATAAGTAGGAACAAATGAAGAACAGTAGAATATACTCGACCCATATAATAGAGTTATAATCAGAATCGAAATAAATGAAATAGCAAAGAATAAGTCCAAGTACCTTAATTGCAAAGGAAAGTCCAAAAGAAGGGATCTCGCTGAGTCGGCAGTAGCGAATTGCTGGTGATTGTGAAAAAGAGTCAGGGCTGACAAAAGTTTGCAAATGAAACCTCTTAATTTTTTGTATTCTCAAACGGGAACTCGAAAAATATTTGTGCTGTGGATTGCGCTGCATGGTGCAATCGTCAAATCCTTAACAATTCTTATGTCTGCCAACAGCGGGCACCATAAATCGCAGTATAGGTTAGTTTTCTCAAATTAACTTGATCAAACGAGATCAATTTATGTTTTTTAAATAGCCATGTATGTCTCATTGCTTAGCAACAGCCTGCCGTCACTCCCTTCACACGTGTCTGTCCACAACTGTCACGGACCAAGGCTCTGATGTTGATGTTGTTTTGATGTTTTTTGACCATCTCATCCTAGGTCTTCCCTTTTTTCTTATGGTATCCATATGGTTAGAGTGCGAGCCCGTCTTTTTTCATGCATATATATCGCTCAAAAAAGCAAAAGCTAGTAGGTATATAGTTGTAGAATACAGCGAAGAAACAGGATGTCAGTATTAAAATTAGAACTGATCTTTGATGACCTGATGATAAAGCCGCGAAACATGTATTTAGCATAACAAATTACTAGTCAATTACTGTTATTAACCTAGACTTTAATGAATAACTGTGTAATAAAACTATTGTGAATGACACCCACGATCTCAGAGCTATTGAATTTTGGATGAGACATGATGACATGATGTCACTCACTACGTACTAGTATGTCACTCCTACTACGTAAATACGTGTAGGTGACAAAATGTCAAAGGATTTGTGATGAGTTTCGAGAAACAATTGTTTTTTTTTTTCAGTACAAAGTCTAGGTAAAACGGTTGACGTTTGTAACAATATATTTCCAATTTGTTTAATGACATTTCAAAATATATATTATCCATACTAATATTATAAATGTGTTTAGGTAAAGTGTGTTTGTTTTTTTGTCCTCGTTGACATTTTCTCTTGACCACGCGGGCGGAGCCGCGGGTAAAAGTTAGTTATCTATATTTCAAAATGAATTGCTTTTGTCTCGCTAAAACTCGAGACTGGTTGGAGCAACTTGGCTAACTTTGATCTTGAAATATTTGAGGGATACGGTGAGAAAATATGGAAAATTTTCGAGGAAAATATTAAAAAACCTTAAGGTTGCCTTGAAAAGATTGCTATTAGCAATAAGGCCGCCTTGTTGCAATTTCACTAGTCTGTTATCTATGTATTCTGTGTCCTGTTTTTGTGATTTGCAAATAAAGCATATTCTATATATTTACATTATACTTAGAATACGAAAAAATATCACATTTTTAGCAGAAAATGCGTATTAAAATGCACCTTATGACAACCCTATCAGAAGGGAAATACGAATGAGGCTCAACTCGCTCCAAATGAACGATCGTTACGTGTCACTGTTACTGTTAAAGTTAATGTTATAACTTTCGAATGTTCTAGACTTATTGTTTGATTGATATTGTCATAGTTTTTCTTGTATTTATTGATTTACTAACGAAACCCGCGTAACTTCGTTTGCGTGTATTTATGCACAGCAGCGCCATCTACTTTTGAAGCGCAATGGCAAATAGTCAATGGACTATCAGACTTTTGACCAAATTCTACGGCAATCGCCCTTTTTTTGGAGTGGTAGAGCAATTTGAAATGGGCTAGCTCGACCGGGGAAGTACCACCCTCTCATAGAATATCGACGTGAAGCAGCAATGCGTTTCGTTCGGTGAGTGAGAGATCCGGAAGCCCAACTCCTTCCCCATCCCCACTTTCCCCCTCCTTCTTCCTTCCTTTCCTCCAACCTCCTTGGTGGACTACGCATTGGTAGCGCCCCTGGTGTTACTGATGTCGATAGGCGGCGGTGACCGCTTTCCATCAGGTGGCCCGCTTGCTTGTTTGTCTACTGTATGACATAAAAAAAGCCTTATTATGTGTTAATCCAAGGTATGAGCTACGTACAGTCAAGAGCACGTCGAGCTTTACACTTGCAGTACAATTTTGACTCTTATGACATAGAATAGAACTTAAGAATGATACAAAGTCAGATATGTAATGGTCGACATGTTGACTGTACATAAAAATTGGTCCAGAAATTTGAGCGTGAAGAAAGTAATGCTTTATTTGCATTTAACATGAACAGCTTAGAGACTAAAATGGAAATAAAGCGGCCTTTTTTCAAAGCAATGAATTTTTGTAAGCAGTGGGCAGGGGTTCAAAATAAGTTTAAAAAAAAAGATACAATATGAGTATCCGCACTAAAAGGTTGACTGGTAGATAATGCTTTTAGCGTACCATATTATTTATTTTATCGTAGTGGATCTTTATCTTATTGGACTTAACAAAATAATGAGGTCAAAAAAGTTTAAATAAATACTTAGTAATAGTTTACTTCAGTGATATTTAAAATAAACGATGACGTAAAATTGGCCAATGTAATATTTTCTATATTTAGAAAAATATATGTATTTATTGCTAAAAAATCCACGAACAACACATTACATTTAAATCAGCTAGCATCAAAATGGTGGCATTCTGGTTATGTCATGATGACTCAATGTCTACTTAACTGTTATTTATAATGATTATAAATATTTTTCAAATAAACAAGGATCTTACCAACATAGATGATGATGATTGTAAAGAAATGGTGGTACTATATAACGTAGTTTATTTTCTTTATTTAAACAAGTTGTAAATGACAAGAAAAAGTGCCTGTGAAGGTCTAATTTCTGAAATAAACGATTTCATTTCATTTCAAATAGAAAAAAATATTAATGTTCGTCTTCCTGATAGTGAGGGCATTAATAAGTAATTAAACATCTTTGTCTTTCTGTATATTTTAATTTTTGTTGTTGTTTTTTTTATTCACGGATTGAAAATGATGGATGTATTTTTTTTAATATACCACGAAGGTGGCAAACAAGCATACGGCCCGCCTGATGGTAAGCATCACCGTAGTCTATAGAGGCTAGCAATACCGGTGGTATCACTCCCGCGTTGCCAACCATCCCAACCCCCCCAAGTGGAGCTCTGGAGACCTTGCTCACCGTAGGAACACAACATGGCCGAGACCAACGCTATTCGGATACGATCTTCTGTAAGGTGGAGGTCCTACCCCAGACGGGCTGCTCCGGTTTGAGCGGATTTTCCTCTGTGCCCTACCGTTCTTAAATTCGATTTAAGTCTGTATTTTGTGAGCTGTGATCCAAGAAAATTTGTTCAGCCGTTTGAAGATCACCTTTTTTATAATTGTCTTTGACTTAAAAAACTTCTTTTCATCCAAACAAATTTTTTACGTTTTTTATTTTTTTTTATATAAAATATCGGTTTAAAGAATTTATTTACTCAAGAACATTTATCAACTCATAAGAAATATGAGATCGTAATTTTGCATAACATAGTTCTGCTTTATGTTAATTTGCAAAACTATTTTGTGTATTCTGAGTATTTCAAAATGAAACAATAAACAGACTTCAATAAAAGTAAAATTTCGCAATGCGAATCTCTACATTGTCAAAAGAAGCTTGAACTTTCCTTTGTAGGAACAAGTTTTCTTTGCTATTGTTTTATGACTATAACATTTTCATATAAATTTTGTTAGTGCTCAAAATTTTTTGCAATTGTAAACATACAGGTTTTAAAGTAACAAGACTGTACATGAACCCAATTTACAAGTAAAGCTAGAGTACAAAAAAATTGGGAAAGACGACTAAACATGTTTTGTTAGTTAGATCAAAATTTATTTCTGTTTCTGTACCTTTAACTGTCGCAAAATGATGCCTGTTTTCCCATAAATATTTTAAGAGAGGTAGGGCACAGCGGATAATCCACTCAAATCGGAGCAGCCCGTCTGGGGAAGGACATCCACCTTACAGAAGATCGTAGCCAAATAGTATTGGTCTCGGCCATGTTGTGTTCCTACGGTGATTTAGGTCTCCAGAGCTCCACTTGGGGGGTTTGGGTAGGTTGGCAATGCGTGAGTGATACCCCCGGTATTGCAACTATTGCAAACGTCTATAGGCTACGGGGATGCTTACCATCAGGCGGGCCGTATGCTTGTTTGCCAACTTTGTGGCATAAAAAAACATTTAAAAGCAATTCTAAAACATGATAAGCAATCACCGCTGCCCATGGACATCCACGACTACAAGATCTTGAATGTTTTGACCATCTATGAAGGAATTAAAAAGGAAGGACCGGGAAGGAAAGTGAAAAGTGGACTACGAAGGAAGCAGTAGGGGTCTTAGGTTTGTTTTCTAGAAGAAATGCCTCCTACTACTTGTCCAATGGCTGCAAAAAAAAAACATCTACATACTCTTTTATCGTACAATAAATATCTGACGCTGTATTTGCAAAAAACTATAACAGAATATCGATATCGGAAATGTTTCGTCCTCAGATTTATTGCCGAAGGTCATTCAGTGGTGACCTTAATCTAGAATTTATGAGCTTCCAGTTCAATATAAATAGAGGTTTAGGGGTAACGCTGGTATCATATCTGACTGGGCAAAGGGCTAATAATACCCGACTATCGAAACATCCAGTTTATTTAAAACTAGCTTTTTTGCCCACGACTTCGTCCGCGTCAAGTTCCGGACCCGTTCCCGTGGGAACCACATTGAATTTCGGGAAAAGCTATAGCCTATGTCACTCCCTGATAATGTAGCTTTCTACTGGTGAAAGAATTTTTGTAATCGGTCCAGTAGTTTCGGAGCCTATTCAATTCAAACAAACAAACAATCAAATCTTTCCTCTTTATAATATTAGTATAGATGAATGGACCCTTGTGGTACTCCTTGTTAATTTAATTTTAGGGTATAAATGTATTTAACCTCTGGCCTAATAAGAGGGTTTGTTATAGTTTGACGTGTGTATCTTTATGTTCGTGGCATTATATGGGGTGATTTTGATTATTTTTTCTTAGCTATAATTCAAGGAAATTCAGCAGTTACAATCAGTATTTTCCAGTTTTCTGGTTGATTGGTGAAGTCCGGAGTTTTCTCAATCATTTGTTAAATTTATACTTGAAAACCTACTGCTCTTTTGTTAATCTAACAATATCTTCACTCTGCCACTAAAATACTATCGGTAGGAACCTACCGATAGTAAAACTTTAAAATTCACTAAAACTAAAACTAGTGAAATTACAAATTATATAACGAATGCTGGTTTTAAATCGTCCGTCCGTCGGGCTTTGATGGTAGGTCAGTTGGAAATTTTCCCATCAGCGAAATGTTCGTTGGGATTAGTGTCGAATACGATATCTCACGTTGGGAATTTAAGCTTGTTTTCTATGAAAAATATGTTCTCCCTTGCACGCTTTTTAGGTAGTATTAATTTTTAGACTATTTTTTTTAATGACATGACGTGCAATTATTTATTTCACAATTATTTCCCTTTTGTCCGAGATCTTAATAATAATTAAGAAGTTACGATTATTTTTTATGTAAATCATCTTTATTAGATTATGTAAAAACATTATGAAAGTAATTTACTATGAACGAGAAATAAGTTTTAAAATTATCTATAGATCACTATTTAGTATTACTAACTAATGTAAATTATCATCAGATTGACAGAATACGTTGTTCATCATCAGCACAGCCACAAGAAGTCCACTGCTAGACATAGATTGCTTAACCTACATAAAAAAGTTTGCTTTTAGCAATAATTCTTATGTGTGTGTGTTGCAACTAAAGCATATTATAACTATCTATAAAATGCAATATATTCTATTCAAATCACGTAGTAAATAACTACTACAGATTCTACTTTTTTCATACACAACACAACCACGGTTGTCACTATCCGCACAATTAGTCCGCGGTTCAAGCAACGCCACATTCAGCTCGGAACAAAGAACAAATCCAGGTCAACCTTGATTAGACGCATATGTTCTAGTTTCAACTGGCGTTAGACCTCCAATGTAAATCCTGTTTTCAATTAGTCCTGTTTTTTTCTTTTTTACGTGTAGCTTCATCTGTGTTTCATTTTCTTAACTCCTAACCCTCGTACAATTACATAGCGTAATGTTCTTCTTCTTTTAATTTAAGATTGTCAGTGTAGCCGTCATTATTTTCCACTCTCTTGTGCTAGCTCCTTCACGTCTCTTTAAGTAGGCCTGTCTTTTCTTTCACTTGATTCATGTAAGGTCTTCTCGGCCGTCCTGTAATGTTAAGTTGCCTATATTGTTATCTTTCTCAAGAATTGATCTATGAAACGCTATTTTTAGAATATGACTGGTCTAGAGATTAGCGCAGTCATCCGAATAAATTGTAGTATCAAATGCAATTTTTGAAATTTAGACTGGTATTTTCGGAGATTAACGCATTAAAATGAATGACAAACATTTTTTTGTATTAAACTAGATTGGGTAGGTGTTTAATATTATGATTTAAGATGCTGCAACGGTATTACTTTACAGTTTTA
Organism: Endotricha flammealis; assembly: GCA_905163395.2. Taxonomy (NCBI): domain Eukaryota; kingdom Metazoa; phylum Arthropoda; class Insecta; order Lepidoptera; family Pyralidae; genus Endotricha; species Endotricha flammealis. The sequence continues at coordinate 9,855,954 of LR990871.1, forward strand.
CTTTTTTATCTATTAACACTAATAACAATATCAAAAACATTAAAATGTAAGTCAAAGCCAGAGCCTCGTAACGCAATCCTGCCCCTACTAAAAGCCGTGAGATCTTATGTAAAATCAAGGCTGATAAACAAACATCTTTGTATCTACTTAACTAAATATAGTGACTTGGCAATCGCAATATTTATAGCATAAATAAATTAGGCTTATTAGCGCTATTTTAACTAATGAAATACTTAGCCACAGACTTAGTAACTATAATAATAATTACTAATAATAAGCCATAATGAAATTTCGCGTAAATAAATAAATACATATTCATAAATTGGATATTCTCACAAATGCCACTTTAATCTCTTCCTAACAAGGCTCAGTTTATTTGGGTCATCCCTGATTACCGCGGTACAGCCTTGTCTCCTGAGAACGAACTTTTCTAGTGCTTTCAACGACCAAGGACGTAGTTAGCGAAACTTCTGTCTTGTTATCGAGACACTTTGTTTTATTTCGCTTCATCAAATTAGTTCCTCGCTTATCCATTCGTGTTTTCATATTTCTTTGCTTATTTACGATACAATAAATTACCAGTATTGTATTTCTCTTTAATAACTTATTGTTCATCTGACAGCAAATTAATTGCTTCCAATTCTCATTGACCAAGTTTTGATTTATCATACTAATTACTATTGGATACAGTTGTAAGATTCTATTAAACTTCATGAATATTAAAATGGTGTGATTAAACATTAATTAAATATTGTATTAGACCGTCGACCTCGTTTTTCACTCTCTTTATCTTTTTGAGAGACTATATTATTTTTATATCAATCAAATTAGACATTGATCGATATTAAATATCGCCTTCTACCATTCGCCAAATCTCCTAGAAAAGCAATCTAATTTAATAATTGTTTTGCCTTTAAATAGATGCATGGGGTTCTTCAAAAATGGTGTGAAGAGGTTCCTACACTTTTCTCACTTGTTACTTGTGTTTATTATAATGTCTTTCTCTGCTAAATAAAATATTCTTTGTTTCAAATACGAGTTTTGGAAGTAGGTCTCTCTTGGCATTGATTCTCAGATTGTACACAATACTGTTTGTTTCAAATAAGACATTTCTTCAAAGGATATTACTTTATCAAAGCATTGTTATAGTAAGAAATACCGCGTGGTTTTCTTAGAAGTTTACGAGTTAACCGATATTTCGTTTGGATGCCAGTTTACTTTTACGTTTTCAATTTCCGTTCGTGTTGTGAACTTGTACGGGGTTCCTTCTGTCTTGTTTACTTTGCTTTCCCTTCTATTTTACCTTTTTGCTAAGGGATCTCCTTCGTTTAAACTTACGTTCACGCTTTGAAATGTTTGTAAAGTATTATTATAATATCATTTAGATTTAATCATTTGAGTTTAAGGACCAGTAGGTTGACTAGTATCTGGAAGATTTAAATCATATTGAATTGAAATTGAGTAATTTACCTTGAGTTTATTTAGTAAAAGCGGTTACGATCAATCGATATGTTTTTTTTTTAAGAAACTAACTTTATCTTTTTGGTGCTGTTCTCTTTCTTGATCCGCAGTGTATATTTTTGTATGTACATTGTTATAGTACCTAATCGAATTATGTACTATTAAAGTTAATGTATATTTTTCTTTGATTTCAGGTAACTTACACGTGTTCCCAGTTTATTGCTTATGGTTTGATAAGCATTTTTTGTTATTGCATCATCTATAAAATTTCTATTAAGTACATTGTTCTCAAAATGTATGATTCCTATGGCTAAACATGTTTGTTAATAATGTAGTAATTACACTTATGACAGTGTTAGTTTAAATTAATTGCCTAATTTAGTTCACTTGACTGCCATTCAGTCCAGTCGTCCAGGAGTGGCAATATAATTTGATGACTATACGTGTTAAGATGTAACTGACACATTACTTGGACACTAAATCAATCGTTGATTGTCAACCCTATTTTTCAAGGTAGTTTCATTGGACAGTTCTTGGGTCCTCTTGATCAAAGGTTTTTTTGAGAGGTCAGGAGTAAACAGTATGCTTCATTGCTTTCGGTTTATGTTTAGACGCCTATCTAATAACGGAAACATATACACCGACATATGTATTAACATATGAAATGAAATGGCTTGAAGGAACATGGTAAGTGAAATTAGTCTGTCCCTACGAATAAATACGATAATAAGATGGCAGACGGTGTAAGAAAGAAAAATCTGGAAAAACTGAATCGTGGTAGGTACTAATACAGACGAAAGGAGGCCTTATTCCCAGCAATGAGTCCATGAAGACTGATGATGATGACACAAAAATGTAATTTAAACCCTCACCAATGCAATCCTTGAATACAGACTTGAATAAGTAGATTGATTAAAAAACGTAATGGAATAAGGACAGATTACATCAGTTCGACACATCTGTGTCTGAGGAAATGTTAAATCCGTCACTTATCTCTCGCCGCTCTGAATTTATTAGTTTCATTTAAATTTTAAATTATTCTCATGCTTCTTTCATTTAAATTAAACGCGCACTTGTTTACAAATCGGACGGTTTCATGAATATTTAAGTCTCTATTATCAACTATTGTATGACTGCAGTATTACCCGCATTTGATATCCATTTAGGGTTTATTTACCAAAGTTTTTTCAATGTTGGGGTAATGCAATTTCGTATGAAGTAAACATGAACATTTGTTTCCAGTTGCAGCTGAAAAACTATGCTATTTTACATTTTGTGTAAAGGCGTTACATAAGATATTTTTCCTTGTGCTATTGTCACTTATCTATTCCTTTTCAATTTCAGTTTGTTTCGTCTGATTACGAAATATCTTTTCTTCTTGCCCGCCGTTTGTTTCATTTGCCCTTTTTATGCTATCCATAAAACGTCTTGTCGGCATTCGAAATGGAAACCTCTTTGGAGTTATTCGTTCTTATCAGTCGTTGCGTTTACTGGATGGCCATGGTCAGGTTTCAGCACATGGCGTGTTCTACGATAACGTTTTATTTTTGTCGTGATTTTGTCAAAACCAGTTTCTATTTTTATTATGTTTTTCTTCTTTTTTTATACCACTAATGTGGCAAACATGCATACGGCTCTGATTGTAAGCAGTCACCGTAGCCTATGGACGCTTGCAACACAGCTCTGCGAGACCTTACTCACCGTAGGAACACAACATGGCCGAGACCACTGCTATTTGGGTCCGATCTTCTGTAATTTAGAGATCCTTCCCTAGACAGGCTGCTCCAATTTGAGCAGATTTTCCGCTGTGCCCTACCTCTCTTAAATGTCGTACAGCAAACAAACGGACAAGTTAAACTTATGAAGTGATGTTCGTGGCATATGAACATCAGCAACCCCAAGGAGCAATGATGTTCTCCCTACAAGGAATTTAGAAGAAAAGAGATAAAAAAATTGTGCTTTCGAATCTCACTTTCACCGTAAGAAACGTATTACTGTTTCTGATGATTTTCTGTGAAAGATATAAATCCTCTAACATATTATCTTCTTACTCACTCACGCACGTGTGTTACATAAAATGTTATTTCTTCGTCTCTGATAGTATCAGTGATGCGGCAAGCCAAATATCTGTGTCCAAATGGAATAATTGATTTCGGTTTGCATGCAATTCCAACGAGAGGTTTTGGATGAAAGCCAAAGTTAAAGTATATAGAATTTGTCCGCAATGCTTGAATAATTAGTTCTTTAGAATTTGTTACATAATTTATCTAATAGCTCACTTGGTATTGAACCTACTTCCATTACCAAAGGACGCTACTTCCTTTTTCAGCATCGCCCTAGACCGTGCGAGGTCTTTTCTGGGTCTCGCCGCTTAGGTTTAGGGGCGTCCCTAGACAGACACTGTAAATCCTAAGCGGTAAGAGCCTTCCGCTCCCTCAACTTAGACTTTATCTGTTTTCATCATGAAAATAGACCAGCAGTTTAAAAATCTGTTAGTGAATTTCGAAAAATATTAATACTTGCATTTACTTCGAATAAAAAAAGGTAATTGCCGATTGACCCGGTGGTTCCATCGGTTCATTGCTTCGCCTCAATCTCAATTTGTGAGACACGGGCCCCGTTGATTGGAATTGATTGACCTGCTGATGTCGCCACGCCCTGGGGAGTTTAAATTTGATTTTCATAATGTCATGCCTAATCACTTATCAGATTAGCCTTCCTGTTCTATTTCTCATCATTATGGGGTGCATAGTTTGTACATTTATATAGATCGTAAGGGCATTATTTCTCCATTTCTTTACTAGTGATCATTCTTTTACTAGTGGTCATTTTGCTTTTGTTTCCGAAATGGTAGTAGCTTATAAAGTAGATTAAGTACACAAAATCATTATTATTGGATGTATTCTGACTAGAGAAAGTGCCCGTTAAGACCGGAAAATGCATTACTGCATGTCACGCCACTTGGGGAAGCGACGGGGGTCTGTCGGGCTCACCTCTCTGGCCAATGAGGGATACCGACTAAAAACCTGACTGTCTGCCACCTTCTCCGCCTTCACGTGGCGGGGTCGCGGGCACTGGTGATACTTCCGCAACCCCGCCGGCGGTCCGTGGACCCATCCCAGCTCTCTGAATAAACGTTTTGAAAACTTTTTAACTCAAATGTATTGTCATATTTTTTTGATATTTTAAATTGTAAGTTTTATACTGGTTAAAATATAGCTGGATGCAGGCCAAGCATACTTAAAGCGTTTGTAGTGCATGTCAGAAGTGGACTTCTTCTGAGATGATGATGTAAATTTTTACATACAAAAATAAGTCTGCTTTGATTTTGGTTAACTTTGCTTGTGAAATATCATATAACATCGTTAGCTGATACGTATATGATGTTAATTAACTCAATTTGGCACTAAATTGAAAATGCAATCAGAACGCATTTCTCCATTGCAAATATGATTAGGAGTGCACAGTGCATTCAAATTTTATGCAGCGGCCAACTGTTACCATATCGCTTTTAGGAGACGTGGTGCATACATAATATGCATTTACGATTGAGGTGTACTGTGTATGTTAATGCACATCTACGAATCATAGCCGAGGTTTGAATACCTAAGCACTATGTGCTTAAAGGTTAATGTTTATAAAATTAAGCGAAATGATATGAAAACCTTTTGGCTGTTTTTTGAAGAGAGATTTTGGAGAAAGTAGTGTGAAAAGCGTGGAATTCAATAATAGTATCGCGTTAATAAGTGATCAGTCAAAAAGCAAATGGAAAACCATATTTAGAGGTCAAGCCTTCATGTATCGAGAAATGATCTTCCAGCACATAAAGATTCCTTATTATAGTAAGGATACCTACGTTAGGGGTGAGTACAAGCCCACCACACATTCCCACCGCTGTGTCTTCTGTATAGCCAGGATTGATAACGGCAACCTCAGATTGACAATAAAGAATGAAGCTTATTGACGTCTCGAGGGAGCCAGTGACACCTGTCTTGGAACTCACAGCGAATTTAATCAGAAAGTTTTTTTTTTTTTTTTTAGAATAAATTTGAGTGCGTTTGACCACAATCCTGCCTGGTGTTAAGCAGTGATGAGGTCTAGGGTGGTACACGCAAACTCAAAAAATGCCTGTTCACTCTTGCCTTGAAAATCCCTAAATTGTACGAATCGGGAAACATAGACGCGGGGAGGGAGTTCCATACCTTGGCGGTTCGCATTATAAAAGTGGAGGCAAATCGACAGGTGCGGTGAGCAGGAATATCGACCACATACGGATGGAATCCCTCCCCACGCCGTGTCGTCCGATTTCGAAATGGTGCAGGGGGAATTAAATGATGTAATTCCTGAGCACACTCCCCAAAGTGTAGCCTGTAGAAAACACACAAACTCGCTATCAGTCGGCGGTGTTCGAGGCTCTGAAGTCTGGTCGAAAGTGTGTCCTCACCAATGAGTCTCCTGGCACGCCTGTCGATAGCTTCCAAGGCCTCGAGCTGATAACGGGCAGATCCATCCCACAAATGGGAGCAGTACTCCATACATGAACGGACTTGGGCTGTATAAAGATTCAGCAACTGACACGAGGTAAAATATCGTTGAACCTTGGAGAGGATACCCAGTTTTTTGGAAGCAGTCTTAGCCCTGGTCTCGATATAGCTACCGAAGTTAAGGTTGGACGAGAGGTCGATACCAAGAAGCTCGAGATGGTCGGTCACAGGAACAGGCACACCACGAAAAGTAGGAGCCAAGTTGAACGGGCTCTTTTTTGCACTGAACAGACATGCCTGAGTCTTAGAGGCATTGAAGCTGACACGGTTGGCATCACCCCAATCGGAGACGGCCTGCAAGGCACGATTGGTACGGTGCACCATTGCCTCTCTGAGATCGTCGATTTCCGGTTTTTTAGCCCTTGAACTTGAAAAATATCTTTCAGTAACTGTGCTATCATCAGCATACCCAAAGGTACCGGGTTTAAGCAGATCATCTATTTGAAGCAGAAAAAGAGTTGCTGAAAGAACAGATCCCTGAGGTACGCCAGCATTAATTGCTAATAGGTCAGACGAGCAGCCGTCAACAACTACTCGAATAGACCGTTCCCTCAGGAAATCGGCAATCCAATTACAAAGGCCAATGGGGATACCGTACGCGGGAAGCTTCGCCAAAAGACCATCATGCCAAACTCTGTCAAAGGCCTTTGAAATGTCAAGTGAGACACCAAGTGCTTCACCGAACCTCTCAAGAGCCTCACCCCAAATATGCGTGGCATACACAAGAAGATCCCCAGTAGACCGACGCTGGCGAAATCCGTATTGTCGGTCACTGAGGAGATCATTGACTTCAAGGTACGCCAGCAGTCTCTTGTTAATAACACGTTCCATCACTTTACAGAGAATGGAAGTGATCGCGATTGGGCGGTAGTTTTTAGGGTCGGCACGACTACCCTTCTTGGGTACAGGTTGTACATTGGCAAGCTTCCACGCTTTGGGTACGATTCCGGACCGAAAAGACAGACGATACAGACGCGTCAGAACAGGAGACAGCTCAGCTGCGCAATTCCGTAGGACAATCGCAGGAATATCGTCAGGACCACTGGCTTTATTGACATCAAGGTTGCGTAGAGTTTTGAGAACCTCCTTTTGGTGAATGCGAACTTCATGCATTTTACATCCACGAGGAGATAACTGAGGTGGTGTTTGAGAGCTCGCATCCAGACGTGAGTTTTCAGCAAATAGAGAAGCAAGTAAATTGGCTTTTTCTATTGCTGTATGCGCCAGTGTTCCATCTGGTTTCTGCAAAGGGGGAAGTGAGGAGCGGCAGAAGTTTGCTTCAACGCTCTTGGCCAGAGACCAAAAGGCTTTACTACCAGTTGGGTACGAAGCAAGTTTGGTCCCCACTCGGCCTATGTGGTCGAAGCGAGCCTTCTTAATCACCTTTTTGCAGGACTTGGCCGCAGAGTTAAAAGCTTTCTTCTTTATGCGCGTATCCGGAGCTTTGCGACTACGAGCGTCAGCCCACGCCTGGTATGCTGACTGTTTGATAGCTTCAGCTTTCAAACAGTCAGCATTGAACCATGGCTCAGACTTGATGCCAGAGGTTCGGTTTGAAAACGGAATATAATATTCCATCGCTACACCGATGACCTCAGCAATAGCGTTTGCACAGCTCGACGGATCGCCAGAGGAGAAACATACTTGCAGCCAGGGGAAAGACGCAAAAAAGTGAAAAAAGTGTCGCATCTCATCCCAATCTGCTGATTTGTACCTCCATACCCGTCTAGTGCCTCTGGGGCTGGGGTCGGACGGAGGACAAGTCAGGACAGACCTCACCAGACAGTGGTCAGAGCTTCCCAGAGGGGCTGAAACAGACACATGATACCGGTCTGGTTCGGTCGTCAGCAGAAGGTCCAGGCAATTGGCTGTGTGGTTTTCAACGTCGGGAACCCGAGTAGCCTGGTCAACCAACTGGGAGAGGTTCAAGGACAAGGCAAACTTGTACGCCTCTCTACCAGCGTGGTCCGTATCTCTAAACGGAAACAACCACTGCTCATGGTGAGCATTAAAGTCACCCATAAAAACAATTTGCGCAGTAGGGTACCTTTGTTGAGCCACATCAGCCGCCTCACTTAGATGTTGAAACAGCCGCGAGGTCTCCCGGTCACCGCTATGCGAACGGTAAACACCAGCATAGACCGTCTGCTCAGTGCCAGAGTTCACATACACCCAGATTGTGGAAAAAGAGGGATCTTCCAAGTTACGGATGCGCTTACAGCAGATGTCATCACGCACATAGAGACAAACACCTTTTTTTTTTTTTTTTTTTTACACCTGCCTTTGGGCGGCGGGCGGGCTCCAGGACATATCCTGGGTAGTGTAGGTAAGATGTATCAGCGGGGGTTGTAATTTGGGTCTCCGTAAGCAAGAGGAGATGCGGCCTAGCAGTCTCAAGATGGTGGTGGACTGGGACGAGATTTGAGTGCAATCCTCGAATATTAGTGAGGTGCACTTTGAGCGAGAGGCCGTGCATCCGCTGTTGATTCCTCAACTTTCTATTTCTTTTATTCATGGTAATTTTTATAAGGCAAGAAGGAAGAACAGGCAAAGAATGGCAGTTACGCGAGGCACCAGCCAGCCCCATCAGAAGTCACAGTGCCGCTGCGCGGTAGGAAAAACTAGCGCGGAGACTGCGGGGACGCCCGGACCCCCCTAAGGCCGCCTGTCGAGGCCTCTCGCCCGGTCGCCAACCGGCCCGACAGGAGCAACCTCAGGATTATGCGCGCGATGGCGGAGCAGCCTTTCGCAGATGGCTAATCTGCAATTGGGCTCCCAACTATCGGCGGGCGGCCAGCGAAAAACCGTTGCTCCGGATCCCGCTACCCTCCGAAACTAGGCACCGCGCGCAGCAACACTGTGAGTCTGAGATCGGTACGCCGACGGACGCAACTGCGTAGACCCACTCTTCAAACGGCTACTCAGTGCATGCAGGGTGGAACGCGCGAACGCTTGGCATCCTGATTAGGTCACTGAGGGTGGTCACCAGCCACGGCAAAAGCCTACCACCGGTAAGGTTGTGACTCATTAGCACCACCCAGGGTTCACGTGTAGGGTCTCGAGGGTAAAGCCTACGGACGCGAGTGACAGTCGAACCCCAAAAGTAATAAGACGGAGTAGCAAGTATTGAAATTAAGGGCTGGTTGTTGAAAACAATCATAAGTATTTCAACTAAACGTGAATTAGGTCTATTTTCAGTACAAAATTATTTATTTATACAAAGAACCGCATTGTCGGTAATCCACGACAAATATCCAAATCACGTCCCTTGTGGAAGGGTAGCGACAATTCACTAATTAATCCCAAGATTCGAGTCATTCCGTCCGTGAATTTCACAACTCGCTTAAATAAATCTTAAGATACCACTACGTTTTCACTTAGAATTACTTTGAATCTTGGCTGAATCTCTAGCTATACATACAGGGTAGTTAGACCGTGTCTGTGTGATATTTTTAGTAGAGAACTGACAAGAAACTTAGCATTAGCTCTTTTAAATGGTTGTTTGGTGATCAGCACCGCAAATACTCTTTAGAGTTTAAGACCATATACTCTAGCTAAATTATTTAACTTCTTATAAAAAAGGGTTATCTATCTGTCATTAAAAAAAATGGTATAATCAAAGATATTTAACAAAAAATTATCTATCTTACTATCCGCCCGTTTTCTGAAACTCATTTTAATTTTAATTCCACATCAAGTCTCAAGCTATCTCTTTTATTCAATTAGTTTGACAGTGACAGCTATAATTCAATGTAAATACTTTAAAAATTCGACTTTTAGGGCGTTCTTTTGTATATATTTCACTAGCTTGTCTAGTATTTAGAAAGTTTGAATCGTAGTCCACGCCCTACATATTTATTTATGTCCTTGATTGTACTAGGAAAAGAAATAATATATCTTTCCCCCTCTAAACATAGCATCTATGTACGTTGCAAGTGATAAATGGAGGCGGCAGTGATATCTTGTCGCCATTCCTTCTAATTCGTTACGACCCGAGCGTTAATTGGATAATTAATTGTCCCCATTCTAGGAGATGCATTTTAAAACGGATTCTTTGTTGGATATACCCGATTTTGTTGTAGTTGTTATGAGAGATAAGTGTGATATGAATCTCTTCTAAATTTAAGAACTGTTCTCATGTCGGTATAGTATCCTCCTTTTTTCTCTGTCCTGTACCAACTCTTTCACCCATTTATAAGATACTACGGCTGCCTTTTTCCTTCGTTTGCGAATTATTTACATTTAAGGCTTGCGTCCACAGGACGGCATCGTACGTATCGAACGCATCGGAACAAACGGTTTTTTTTATTACAACGCGTCGACAGTATCAGTAGCGATCGGATTCGCCGATGCTCGCTCGCTCGCTCCGCGTCGTCGTCGTGCGTCCACTATTCGCCATTACCTATGACGTCATCGGCAGCATCGGTATTGCCGATGCGATGGGTAGATTCGTGCGAACCGATGCGGATCAGTGGACGCACTTGTATGGCTTTCTATTATAAAGAACTAGCGAAACCCGCGCAACTTCGTTTGCGTGTATCCCGCTTTCCCGTGGGAATTTTGGAATGTATGATACTTTAAAACCTTCCCCTTGAATCACTCTATCAATTAAAAAAAAAACCGCATCAAAATCCGTTGCGTAGTTTTAAAGATTTAAGCATACAAAGGGACATAGGGACAGAGAAAGCGACTTTGTTTTATACTATGTAGTCATACTAAGATCAGTACGATGCGGAGCTATGGACGCAAGCCTCCTCTTGTCTTGTGTCAGCTCTGCCTGCCTTTTGACCAATGATCCGTTTTCGAATTATTTACATTTAACGCGCTATTTTTTATTAGACATAACATTATTGATTATAATTAGACAGCCCATGAAAGGATGGAACTTTGCCTATTAACTGAATTAGAAAAACGTGTTCCGCACCTCGATTTATTTTTAAAGTAATAAATTTAGGACTTAGCTGGAAGAGATTATAGTTTATTTTTAAATATAACGTATTATGTAGGTATGTTTGGTATACAATTAGTTTGTTACGAATTTTATTAGAAGTAAGTAAATAATTTAAAGTTTATAATTAATTAGTGATTTTTGCTTTTATCCCTTGTTAAGGTTGTAGAACTTTTGAAATTGACTATCTCGTTTATAGAATAACTGCTTGAAGCGGGCCTTGACTCCTTCAGCCGTGGCTAACCTTCACTCTCAGGAACTCCCCTGGTGTCACTGTGCTCCAAGTGCGTCAGTAATCATTTACTATCAGTGGGCCTCGTAACATAAACATTTAAAGTCTAGTTTCAAACTCACTCACTGTCCTTTTCATTTACATTTCGTATAAGCAAAATGGTGCTTGAGATCGAAACTTGACTTTGAGAACATTATAACGAAAATAGAGGCCCGTAGATAGACGAATGCTCGTTTGCCAACCTCTTTTAGAAAAAACAATCTTTCTCTTGTTTTTAATTTTCGAGAAATAAACGTGTCTTGCAGTTCATATGTCATACATTTTCACTCGAAACAAAGCTAAGTCATTGTACCGTCCGAATTAATATACCGCCCACACTATGACCAGCAAATCGTTCGGTTTCGGCCTTCCGTACCATCATCTATCAGAAGATTAATCAGCAATATTTTCAGTCCACTTCACGCCTGAAAATGCACATACATAATTTATCGGCAGTATCGGACATTACTTTTATCTTGGCTACATTTATTTATGTATTGGAAAACCTACAGCCTGAGATCTAAGTATACTGCTTATAGATCCTTTCAATACTTGATACTCCGTCTAATTTCTTTCTGATTAAATTCGTTGTGAGTTCCAAGACAGCTATAGTTGCTCTCCCGGGACGTCAATAAGCTTCATTGCTTATTGTCAATCTGACGTCGTCATTCTTGATCCTGGGTATACAGGAGACACCGCTGTGGGAATGTGTTTTGTCCCGATTGTGATCAATGTTAGTCAATGTTCGTAGTAACCACCGCGGGATTTCTCTAGTCAATAATGAGTTCTAAACTACCAGTTTACAATCATTTAGGCGTTTACAAGTTTACGTTGTAAAAGCCATTACAATGCCCATTGAAGTGTGCCCATAAAGATACGTGGAACAACAAATTGAATTATGTAGCGTGGAACATTAAACGCCTATAACATTCGCTTCTATGCGCCCATTATTACTAAAGTTTTTGGTGGATTTGTATAAAATATTCACCTTGACTAGAAATACTTTCGCCGTGTGTTTTTTTTATGTCATACAGCAGGAAAACAAGCTAACGGATAACAAGCTAATGTAGATATCGTCGCCTAACATCAGTATCACCAAATACTATAGAAGACTAATACGCACAGCTCTTGACGTTTCTCATACAATGACTTGGCAACCTCCGTTCACCTCATGCCGCTAGGGGCGCTATAACATTTTGCATACAAAACGCACAAAAGTTTTGAAATCGTTCACCTCATGCCGCCCTCATGCCGTATAGGCGCTAGTGTCGCGTCTTGCCCGAATTCTTCCGATAGCTGTGCGTATTAGTCTTCTATAGTATTTGGTATCACCAAAGGCAGAGTGAATGATTTGGCGGTGATACTGCTTTTTACATAAAGTCATAACTATGAGACCTCTATAGCCCAGAGAGAAAACTATATAAAAAATTTTGGCTGTTATGGCGGTGAAGGTGTTATTGAGCGTAAGGTCGGCAACGCGCGAGTGATAACCCTGGTATTGCAAGCATCCATAGGCTACGGTGAAAGCTTACCATCAGGCGGGCCGTATGCTTGTTTAGTTGTTAGTGGTATAAAAAAAATATAAACAATAAAAAAGGTTACATCATACGTGACCGCTACCACGATATTATATTTTTAAGACTAATATCGCGACTGTTTTAAATATAGTGTACCGTCCACCACGTAGTTTACGTGGGAGGATAATACACTTGAAGTATAGTAGTTTCGTAGTAGTTGAATTAAACACAATGTGGCAGAAAAACTTGTATTGTCTCTCAGTCTGTTATAGCTACTGTTCATATAATATATAGTGTTTACTTATTTTATACCTAAATAATTGGTCGCTGCAGTGTGCGCGAAATAAAATGCTAGCTAATCACAATGTTACGGTTGAGACCGTACAATAGACAAATTCGCATTCACATTCAACTGAAACTGAAACAATACCGTGGTTAAGCTTTGTTTTGTTTCCATATTTAATTAAGGTAACTTCAAACAGAACGGTTACAAAATCATACAAATCGTAACTGAAAAAATATCGTGTTATTTTTTATTATTATCGTTTATTTAGTCGCCTACTAGGCCTTAAATAATCTGAATTTGTATAATTTGTTGTATTTTAATTAATCAAATTTTTTCGTCGTAAATCTTGCTAATGAAATATTATTTCTTTGATTATGTATTATTACTATTGGATTATGTAATCCAAGAAGTATGTCATCATATTATAGTTTCCTCTTTTTTTTCAGCATTAATGCTGAAGAAAAATAATTCTCAATTTTTAAAAAAAGCTCAATTCGTAATTTTTCTAAAGCGGTTTCCAACGCGATAAATAAATAAATAAAAGTGCCCGTCAAACGTGCAGTCAGCCTTATCGTTATCTACTGGTAGAATCGTAAAAAAATATCAACAAAGGCATGAAAAAAGGCACAATAAGGACTAAGGCATTTGCGAATAAAGACCCCGTTACTAAAAGACTGGGGAATTATGACGAACGTAAAATGGGGGAGGCTGCATCTAGATAATAGTGCTGTCTCTTATTAGCTCCCTGTGTAAATGTACAAAAAAGAATGCTTAAAGGAAACCCCTTTTTAGTACTGAAATAAAAATGAGTATTTTTTTATTTTTTATTAATTTAAGTACCTAATTACGTTTGGACTATGGCCACAGTGACTAATAAAATAGACTGTATGCCGGCTTTCATTAACAATCCATAAAAGGGGGACATTTTTTTCTATACAATCTACTGATAGCTAACTGGAACTTCTCAGAAATAAATAATGAAATTCTATACAATTTACACAGCGGCCTAGTCCTAAAGTAATCTAGGCTTGGCCTAATTCTATTTTGGGTACCAGAAAACAGAAAGCGGTCATTATGATAATATATCTATGACAGTGTGTCTTTAACTACAATGTGTAATTTTAATTCTTAATTGTACCTAATTATAAATGTAATTTTATCAATCTTATAGAATGTATGGACTAATTAATTTTATCTGTAGTAGAAAAGAAAATCAATATACATCACTAAAAATTAAAATAATAAAGACAAAAAAAAACTTTAAATAAATAAAAATAAACATCTCTTTCTGTCATCAAAAAATATAACTGCGTTTTAGCAACTCAAAATGAATACCCCAATTAAAGAGAAACAGTCTAAAGTAAGATAAAGTCTCAAACTTTCTGCAATGATGTAACAGTGTTTTCATAGCCTAGTCAAGTATGCACACCACGTACACTCGACAGTAATAAACAATTAATTTCTTTAATCAACCGTACCGACGCCTGCGCTCCGGACAGATAAAATATATACTAGAATTTATACTGTGGAACAAAGTTAAGATTACTCTCCACTGGAAAGGGAAACACGGAATGTGGAGCGAATATTCGGTATTAAAGGTTGGTGAATACTGCACATAATTATTAAATATTGATTACAATTCGTGATTTCAGTCAGTGACATATCATCAAGAATGGAATGAAAGAGGAAGAAAATATCGTTATTTTTTCAAAACTAATCAATAAAACGAACGGTCGGTAGACCGGCTGGGTTCGTTGTCGTTGGTCAGACGACATTGTGCGGTCCCGTCCCCCCCCCCTCACTGGATGAGACTAGCACAGGACCACAGTGGGTGAATGTGGGCTGATAATAATAAATAATAAGTTTTGTTTTGTATCTAGATCTAAAGTTTTTTCAGACTCTTTGCCTTTGATAGCCCAATTTGTGAGGCATTCAACATCTTTCGATATTCACATAGAAACAGGAGAGGAGAGGAACAACCAAGTCAGTATTTTCTGCCACGCTGTTGCACACTATGTGTTGATCGACTTGGAAATGATCACGAGTACTGACGTGCATAGCACGGTATGACGATGACGCGACGGACTGAATTGTGGATAACTACAAGTGGATACCTGAAATGATTTGTAAAGTGTGCTATGAACACTTGAGACTGTAGGCCAGTAAGACTGTAGGTCAAATAAGCTGTATGAGGTTAGGATAAAGATGTCTTTCGTGTAGAAATGGCTTTGAACAGAGTAAACTTTTGTCATTATAATACCAGTGGAAGGTGAGCTTTGTTCTAGAAATTAAAGTAAATGTAGACAGTGCAAAATTTCAAGTATTCGCTGTGAGTCGTAGCGGAGAGAGAAATTTCGAGTTTCTATAGCAAGTGTAACTTTGCATAAAATATATCAAGGTACATGTTATTAATGTTATGAATACATTATTATAATATAATTATTGTTGTGTAACCAACCAGTGATTAGAATATAATTACCGTGCTCGTTGCCAAAAATAATAGTAATAACAGAAATAATTTTAATAATATTTCGCAACGAGAATTAAATATTGGTGGAAAGATTAGTCGAAGAAGAGAATGAAAAAGAATAGTTTCTTTGAAAATGACTGACTGACATCATTTTAAAATCATTCAAGAAAATGATAAGGCACATAAGGATCACATAGGGTGTCGTAGAAGGCGACTAAGGGAATATAGAATGGGCAACAGGGTTCTTATACTCGAAATCTTCAACCAACCAAACTGCGCTCGCCATCCCGCCTGCCAAGCGGGGCGCGTATTCGCAAAACTCTTGAAAGCATGGATTCTTGTGACTGAGATGATGATGACGACATAATATCATGAAAGGAACTAGAATAAAAATAATGGAAATTAAATTCGATTGGTAGAATTGTGGGGTCAGTCATGGATTTTGTGTAATTTAATGAGCTCCATCTGAAGAACGTCATTGGGATATTTTGCCGTTTCTATACAGTTAAAACCTCTTTATTGGGTTTACTTTTTTGTTTGTATTCTAAGAACTTACTTGAACGATTTCAGATGAAAACCGCATCTATTTTAGCGAATGCAAATATTATGTTTCCTGAAAAACCAGTATTTACATAACTCATATTTGAAATTCCTTACGCACGGTACATATTTCGTCAAGGCGATGCTTTGTAATTTCAATCTTATGTCATACATAATAAGGATGAAAGTTAGGGTTGGTTCACCCCATAAACGTTTATATCCTGTACACCTGTACCCCTGCGTGTATGAAACTTGAATATGAATAGAATATGCCTTTATAGTCAATAAAAGACAATTCATTATAATGTTATTGTTCTTGACGAACGCCTGTGACGTGTGTGTAAAGCATTCATCACACCAAAAGCATTTTAGCCATTAAACAGGCAGATATTTTCTAAAAGTATTTCATCATCATCATCATCATCTCAGCCACAAGAAGTCCACGTGCTAGAAGTATTTAAAACAGCGAAATTAAATATACATTTGCGTCTTACTCTTAAAAGCGCTAAATAAGCAAAATATGTTATTATCTGGTAACTTACTATATGACGTCAAGTTACTTCTGTGATTTGTTTGATAAAGATACATTCTAACTAATAATATTTATTGCTTTCTATAGTAAATCAGTTCATAAAAATAAAATTAAAACATTGCTTCTACTCACATTAGCAAAATTAATAGGAATTCCATTTAGAATTTCTGCGTGTCATGTAAAAAATTTGTATTCCTGGGCTGCTTTCGGTATGTCGAATACTTAAATCTATTTTGTTATAATATGTTATTAGTGAAAGAGATTTAAAGGGCTCATAATATATTAATCCTTACTAATTTCAAGCTTTTAGGATTTTGTTATGATGTCACCACACTTATCAACTAGAATGTTTTTTGTTAAATGAATGTATGCTTTCGAGAAGTCACTTTTTTCCACTTCATGAATGTCCATGCTACTAGTACATTGTCGTTTGTCTTAATAGAACTCATTACGACAACATTTTACATATTTTTTATTTATTTCCGGAAAAATTACAATATCATTACCTTTATATAAGCAAGCATATTATATAATTAAAACTATTATTTGTAACAAATCTTCGCAGATAGGTGCTAATGAGAGACTTTTTTGGAAGTCTTCATAGTGGCAACGTCGCCAGGCCGCCAGAGTAGCCAGAAGCCACGTAGGGAGCTGTCGCTTGTAGCTACGCTTCCAAATTGGCGACGTCGCCAAGTGAGTTAGGTAACATACATTTTAATATTAACTGCTTGGATACGTAGCCGGCGACGTCGCCATCGCGTCTTAATAAGGCAGAGCTTCTAAAGTTAAACTTTGATTTATCTACATCTACACTAATGTTATAAAGAAGAAGATATGTATTTTTGTGTGTGCGTGTGTGACACTAATGTTATAAAGAGGGAACTGGATAGATTTGTATTTGTGTGTGTGTGTGTGTGTGTGTTTGTAATGAATAAACCCAAAAAGTACTGGACGGATTTCAAAAATTCTTACACCGCGACCGTTTGGAAGCTACACTATCCCCGAGTAACTTAGGCTGTATTTTTTTATTTTTTATTGGGATCCTTAGTAAAACCAAATACTATAGACGAGTAATACGCACAGCTTCGGAAGAATTCGGGCAAGACGCGACACTAGCGCCCCTACGGCATGAGGGCGGCATGAGGTGAACGATTTCAAAACTTTTGTATGCAAAATGTTATAGCGCCCCTAGCGGCATGAGGTGAACGGAGGTTGCCAAGTCATTGTATGAGAAATGTCAAGAGCTGTGCGTATTAGTCTTCTATAGTATTTGGTAAAACTCTTGCGAAGCTGGGGCAGGGAGCTGGTCTTCTATAAACTCCAATAATTTTTAACATTTTAATGTATATTATATCCAAAGTCTTTTTACTAAAAAAATTTTCGATGTCTTGATAAATATGGCGAATCCCTATCGATAGAATTTCACTGCATTCATAAATCGTGAGTTGTCGAATTATTTCACGTCTGCGCCCGACGCTGGTGGCTTTTAAATCTGTCGTTCACAATAGGCTTTGAAGTCGTAAAATATGAAGTTATGACTGTTGAAAGATTTTTAAGCTCTCAAAATACGCTTAGCTATAAAAATTAGATTATTATTCGTATTTAAACATCATCTGAGATGGCTATGGATGGGTATGATTTATCACATGCGAATAAAATTTTTACAAAAAAAGATCCTTGTTTATCAAATAAACGCAGTTTTTTGACAGTTCTAGTATAATGTGCAATGGACATTTTTTAATGGCAAATACCTATTCGCAATTTTATTTGCAAGTAGTTAAATAAATAAATAAATAAATGTTCTTGGACGAATCACACAACGCCATCTAGTCCCAAACTAAGCAACTAAGCTTGTACTATGGGTACTAGATTGCTGATAAATATACTTAAATCCATTAAATATGTAAAGAATATCATCATCATATCAACCCATAATCATCCCACTGCAGGGATACGATCCATTCAATCGAAGGGGACTAGAACGTACTCTGCCACGCTGCTCCAACGCGGATTGGCAGAGACCGGTGTTGTCAAGCCCGAATGCCATCGAATTGGCTGGACGACTGACATCTACCGATACCAGCCGGGACTGACGGCTTAACGTGCCCTCCGAAGCACAGATAGAATACTATAATAAATAAAGTTTTTTTTTTTTTTTTTCAATTCATACAGATTGAGCTAGCCCCAAAGTAAGTTCGAAACTTGTGTTATGGGATACTAACTCAACGATATTATATTTTATAACAAATACATATATAGATAAACATCCAAGACCCGAGGCCAATCAGAAAAAGTTCGTTTTTCATCATGACCCGACCGGGGATCGAACCCGGGACCGCCTGGGTGGCGGTCTGGCGTGGTAACCATTACGCCACGGAGGTCGTCAAAACGGAAATAAAACGGAAATAAAAAAAAATAAAGAAATAATATCTTTATTATTATTAACGAATGTTTTCGTTATTACACTTTGATATTGGAATTTTGAAAATATTCTTACAAGATAAGGCTGTACCATCGCATTCAGATTTTATTTTTATTAAAAGTACATTTGGTAAAAAAAAAATCTCCGCAAATCTTTTACACAGGTATCCCGTAAATATTTACCTTTATCTATACTACTCTTATAATACTTAGTTTGAAATGAGTACCAAAAGGAATGTTCTCTAAAATCGTGATACTAATGATAGTTAAAACGGCCGTAATCTACAACTACAATGTTCGCATAATGGTTTTTGAAATTGTTACTTCATGAGTTTCACATGTTACATTGTGGACAACTATTTAATATTTACTCGGTAATGGAAATAATCGTAAGGATACGCACGTCCGAAAAATAAAATTTTTGAATGGAATTGTGAAAGAAAATAATAATACCTAAATTAATCTAAGGAAAAAATGCTAAGTACGAAAGAAGTGATAAATAGGCGAGAAAACGAAAGAGAGACAAGCAAAAATATTACTTAAAAAACATAGAAAATAAGAAATTGAAGTTTTATAAAAAAAAGAGTTAGGTCTGCCACAACGTGTGTCCTAAAAAAGATCTTTTTTAAACCACGGTTTAATGGCTGTGTTGTGGAGGCCTACTAGAACTTGTCCCCAAGCAAAGCGGCGCACGCGCCATAGAAAGCGGGCTACCAATAGTGCCATTCCCAACAAGTGGGTCTCCAGACATCTGCCGCGCTAGCGGGATTGCGGAAGTTTCACAGTTCAAAGGTGGTAGAGTCTAAGTTTTTTTGTCGGTATCCCCCTCAAGTGGATTTAGGACACGAGAGCCCGACAGACCCCCGCCGCTTTCCCGAGCAGTGGTATATGCTGCATTTTCCTGATTATAAACAGAAAAGCCCTGATGAAACTGAAATCTTCGACAAATATTTAACCCTGCCAATTGTTTTGGCCAGCAAAGTTGCGGCTTCTTAAAATACACTAAATTTCCTACATAATTACTAATATTTTAACACTTCGCCTCATTGAACAGTAAATTTATTTATAACAATTAACCGTAGATCAATTAGTTTAATAATAACATTACACTAAACATCGGTGTTACAAAGCGGTAATACATAGTAATACGTGTAAAATTAAAGGATAATGTAACGCAACATCAAGTAGTAATTCCAAGCCATTTACTTTGTCCAATCGACGATTAACACAGATTGTAAGAAAACTGCAGGCTATTGCAGAGGGCGGTAACGCGGCTACCGTCTGCCGTCACCGTTATGCTGTGGTGGAAGTTATAAACTCACAGCGAATTCTTTTAGGAGCTCGATGGCGTCGCTGTGTCAGTCACATTCTACGAATACCGCACTTCTCAAAAGTTAACTGGTAGATAATGCTTTTAGAGTTAAATCCGGCTTTTGGCCTATTTTGTGGTCAATAAAGTGTAAACAAATAGGTACGCAAGTCAAGCAACGTCGACCCTAGTCAGTGTTTGAATGGGTTTCGTTATCTCCAGCTTCTCCGTGCTGAAGGCACGTCAAATCGTCGGTGGATGTTGTCGATGGATGACAGTCGTTAAGCTAAGTCGGTGGGCTTCAGGTGACTTGAAAACACTGCATAGTTTTCGGCCCAGAGAGTAAACAGTGAAATAGTTCCTAAAATTTCGAAGTGTATCTCGATTTTCACAGTTTCCACAGATTTTCGAAGTTGCATATTTAAATTCACACTATCCTAACTTAGCCATACAACATACCAAAAATGCAAAACTATAATCACGCTTTGCGAATTCAATGTCTATTTCGACTTAGTTCAGACTCTAGATTTTCACAAACATGTAACTGTAATGTAATGTATGTAAGTTAAAATGGTAACCTTTGTGAGAAGTAAAAAAAAAGTAAAGTACATATTATTATTATTATTTCTAACGGAGTTCTATAGACACTGTGAAGAAGGAACAGCAGAAAGGGATAGTTGGAGATAAAGAGGCCTTTGCACAGAAGTGGGACATGAATGGCTATTGAAAAAAAAATTACAGACTTTACGCAGTACCTACGCAAGAATCTTAGTACATTGAAAATGTACCATAGTAGCTAGACGGTTATGTATGAGCGACTGCATAAACATCCTGTTAGGTATGTGAGCGAGTTTTTATCGAAATCGTAAATGTCGTTGAAATGTATAAAATTGTAATAATAATGGCATTATTTTTCCAAACTTTTTAGATTTTTAAAAAGTCGAACGGCCTACAGCGTTTGTTACTTGCACCAAATTTGAGATTTCGATATAACCGTCCAGTCACTGTGGTCAATATTGCAAGCGGTGTAGTTAGTTCTAACGTTTCAGAGTCACAAGTCGCAGTTAAGATAACGGTTTGTTCCAAGATAACTTATTTATTGCACACGCCACGGTTAATGCCAAAAGTGGTTCAAAATACTGTTAACCATTTACTATATTGTGTTACTGTGAAACATGCAAATTATTAAGAAAATTAATGCAAGCTTGTAATTTTGCTCGCAGTATTAAAGCTATTTCACGGGAGCTGGTTTTTTCCGGGTTTTTTTTTTTTTTTCAAATGTTTGAACTAGTTGTTTATCTTTCAATCAAGTTCATCGAGCTGTTTTTGCATGAATGAGTAACAAACATCGTAACATTACAACAATGACCATTTCATAGTTTTACAACCAGTTTCTGAAATGCATTTTTGAAGTGAAGGTCACAATCAATTATAGCTGTCACTAAAGAATCCGCTCAAATCGGAGCATCCCGTCTGGGGAAGGACCTCCACCTTACAGAAGATCGTAGCCAAATAGAATTGGTCTCGGCCATGTTCTGTTCCTACGGTGAGTAAGTTCTCCAGAGCTCCACTTGGGTTGGGAGGGTTGGCAACGTGAGCGATACCCCTGGTATTGCAAGCGTCTATAGGCTACGGTGATGCTTACCATCAGGCGGGCCGTATGCTTGTTTGCCAACTTTGTGACATAAAAATAAGATGGCTGTAACGTGTAATGTAACACACAATGAAAGAATTTCCCGTACAAATAATGCTCTGTTCGTGCGCATAAGGCGTCCTCACTATGGGAATTTTGTTACATTACCATGTATTGTTACAGCAGTCTGTAGGGATGCAAAAATAAACGTTTTTCCATACGGAAATTCAAAAGACATTGAAACCTCGCATGTACTTATGAAAATCACAAAAACTATCACAGAATCTATTCAGGAAACAGACCATTACAATTGAGGTGTCCTTGTTAAACATTTCCTATTGCAAACTACACCTAATTAGTAATACTATCACGTATTGAATTGTAACATGATCGCAATTTTAAATGCTATCCGTGCAATGACCATATCTCAACTGCTTTAGAATCAGTGGGCCAATTCACGTAACAAGAACCGATTCTAGTTTGATTCAACGACACTCGCTGTCTCACTCATACAAAATAGGAATTGAACGGGACAGCGAGTGTCGTTGAATCGAAGTAGAATCGGTTCTTGTTACGTGAATTGGGCCACAGGTGAGAATCTTCAATGCAAGTATATCTCGAGCTTCTCCATGCTTCGATGGGCACGTTAAGCTTTCGGTCCCGGCTGTTGTCAATGCATGACAGTCGTTAAATCCAGTCCAGTGACCTTCAGACGGCTTGAAAACACAGACTCCCTATTCTAGTAACAAAAACCGATTCTATTTCGATTCAAATTCAATCGCTGTCTCACTCATACAAAATAGGAATTGAACGGGACAGCGAGTGTGTTTGAATCGAAATAGAATCGGTTTTTGTTACGTGAATTTCCCCCCTGGCCTCTGCCAATCCACACTGGGGCAGCGTGGCAAAGTACGCTCTAATCCATTTCGATTGAAGGGAGACCCGTATTCCTGCAGTGGGATGATAATGTGATTATCCATATACTAATATTATAAATGCGAAAGTGTTTGTTTGTCCTTCTTTCGCTTTGAGGTATAGGTTAAGGTCTGGAGTGTGACGTACGCTTTTTATCCTGAAAAAACATGTTATTCTCACGGGAAAAAATAAAGTTTATTATTATTTGTCCTTGAACCACGCGGGCGAAGCTGCCGGTAACAGCTAGTAAAGTCAAATATTTTCATTCCAATAGGCCTAATTATTATTATTAATATTTTATTTTCGACCAAATCAGATCATGGGTTAGTAGGTAATATTAAATAAGGTCTTTCGAATCGTCATAATT
Organism: Endotricha flammealis; assembly: GCA_905163395.2. NCBI lineage: Eukaryota > Metazoa > Arthropoda > Insecta > Lepidoptera > Pyralidae > Endotricha > Endotricha flammealis. The sequence continues at coordinate 9,879,168 of LR990871.1, forward strand.
TTTTTTTCCCAATTTACGTTACAATGGTTTTAATTTTAACGTAAAGAACGCTAGAGAAGTAGGTTTTAGTTTATATCGAAAGTCTACGTAAACTTGCAACAATGTAGCGTACATATTACGTCACTGAGTTCCGTCTCGTTTGCGGTATTTCCCATTTCTAGTTTGCATGCGGCCGATGCATCAAGCCTGATGTATGCAAACAGAGCAATAATCCGCATGGAAGACAGCATCTCTGTGTTTGTCTATCATTTTGAGGTTGTACATAAACATAACGTAAAGACTATGTATGTTTATAGACGTACATAACTGTTGTATGTTCTTACTCTATAGTATGTAGTAGTATGTACACTTTTTAAACCTATGACGATTGTAAATATTATGTCAAGTAACTTTTTATTTCGGACGAGCTGTTACCCGCGACTTCGTCCGCGTGAAATGTTCAAATAAGGATAACTCTTTTTCCTGTCATGCGATTTAAATGAAACAAAGCCTATATTCTGCTCCAAGCCGAGCTCTATCTCCCTGTGAAAACAGCATTAAAATCCGTTCAGTAACTTAGAAGATGTACGCGTTCAAACAGACAATAATCTGAAAAAGAAACTGCAGAAAATGGTCTTGCCAGGATAGCCACTTGGCTAAACAGCAATCTATTATCGCTTAACACTGAAAAAACTAATTACATTGCGTTTTCAAATTATAATAGATCACAACCCAATGCGGACTTCAATTTGAAAATCCACACATGTAGCACACGTCACAGTTGCTCCTGCGATTCAATATCTAAAACAAACAACAGTAGATACCTAGGAGTTTTGGTTGACCAGAGGCTATCCTGGCATGCTCACATAGATTTAACTGCAAGTCGTATTCGAAAATTAACATGGGTCTTCAAAACTTTAAGACACGTTGCAGATAAACATCTTTTAAAACAAATATACTTATCACTGGCGCAATCAGTATTAGCCTATTGCATCCCAGTCTGGGGTGGAGCTACTAGGATTAAATTCTTGGAGTTGGAAAGAGCACAAAGGTCACTATTAAAAATGATGCATTTTAAACCTTCAAGATTTTCTACCACTGATCTGTACCGTTTATGTGATCTACTTTCGGTTAGAAAGCTCTATATCCTCAACTCTCTCCTAAAACTTCATAAAACCTTGCCATATGATCCAAGAAACCCCATTGGGAGGCGTAAATATGCAGTCGCACCGGTGTTTTTTGTCAAAACCACATATGCTAGAAGACAGTTTGCTTCACAATCGGCCTATGTATATAACTTAATGAATAAAAAACTTAACATCCACTCCATGAATCGACACACCTGTAAGAAATCTTTAATTAGTTATTTGAAATCCTTAGACTACGATGAGACTGAGGCATTATGTAAATATACATTATAAACACAAACACGTTTACACACACACACACACACACACACACTCTCTCGAACACACACACACACACACACGCATACATACACACACACACACTACAACACACTACAACACTCAAATACGCTGTTGCAACCGCATGGATCACGTTGCCTGAGACGTACATACTTAAATAGCATGAGGATTTTTCCTATTTTTTCTGTTTAATTATAATTACTTGCTCCAAATTATTAAAATGTTGAAATTTTCACTAGTGTTATATCTTTAAGTTAATGATTAAAGAGGTATGGAAGAGCGGGGTTCTCTAACACAGGTATTTATATACTTAAAAGAGAATCCCAATCAAAAGTGAATTAATGTAAACTTAAGCTTATGAATAAAGATTATTATATAGATTATTATAATAATTAAAAAAAAAATTTTTTGCTTTTATTCCCTTTCTCTAACTATTCCCTCTCCATTTTTGCCAAATATGTTCAAAGTACAGACATATCGGGGTCTACTGTTTTATTATATGTATGTATATAGATATTCAAAAATTATAGAGGGGTATTTTTAATTATTAAATAAAAAAATGTATTTCTTTTTCCAGTGGTAATTTTGTTTTGTTTCCGAAATGGAAATGAGTTTATAAAGTAGCTTTAAATAGTCAATAAATAACAATATGTATGTTAATATTTAATTAGGATTATTCATATTTAAAAAAAAAATTATATGTTGCACGTTGCACCTTCATGTAACCGTTTAAAATGTTCCAAAGGTAAACTGAGAGACAATTCTTTAGCATTAAGTTTTTTATACACACTATGTATTGTGTGCAATATAGTTTAAATAAATAAGATATAAAGAACGTGCCTGTGAAGTGCCTTCATCATCATCATCTGCTGCAAGAAGACCACTGCTGGACATAAACCTCAAACGCTTTCAGCATGAACGGCTGGTAGTGGACGCTCCCAAACGTGGCGAGAGCGGTTTTAACATGAATAATAGACCTCCAGTTCATAAATAAATTGGCTTAAGACGACGTACTATATAGTACCTAAGTAGTACATAAGCATTTCGTTCACGTCTCCATTTCATATCGTTCAGTGATCGTTTCGTTCACTATGACTATGACAGTACAAACATTGAATGCGAGAATTGAATTCTAAATGCGATTTAAACTTGTCGATATTTATCGCACGGTTTTGCATTTGCATAGGTATTTCGACTGTTTGTGGAAGAGTATTTTTTTTTTATACCACCAAGGTGGCAAACAGGCTTACGGCCCGCCTGTAAGCGGTCACCGTAGCATATGGACGCTTGCAACACCGAGAGTATCACTCGCGCTATCTTTTCGAAGAACCCCATATTAGTCTAAAGAAAAAACCTCGGCGGGGATCTCATTCCACAGCCTCAGCGCTCGCGGGAAGAAATACCCAATGTACCGAACTAGCATCCTGCCCCGGTTTCAGACGGGTTTAAGTAAGATTCACTAAGTTTTTGAAAAAAATTTTTTTTCTTATTTTTATGCCACAAAGTTGGCAAACAACCATACGGCCTGATGGTAAGCATCACCGTAGCCTATAGACGCTCACAATACCATCACTCACGCGTTGCCAATCCTCCCAAGTGGACCTTACTCACCGTAGGAACACAACATGGCGGAGACCAATGCTATTTGGCTACAATGTTCCATAAGGTGGAGGTCCTTCCCCAGACATGCTGTTCCGATTTGAGTGGATTACCCGCTGTACCTACCTCTCTTATGCCGGCTCTACACGTTGGCCAACACATTGGCCAATGTTGTGGCCAATGTTGTAGTGATATGTTGTGACGACGACGTCCACACGTTGGAAGGTCGTTCAGTTTGATTTGGTTCGGGCCAATGTGCGGACGATATTAATAATGAATATTGAGGCGCTGACGGCTGCTGCGATTTATTTATTTTCAGCATACCTGTCGTTATTACGTAATAAAATAGACATGGAAAAAAAGAAGGTGGTTGATGTTGTCAATACATCGAAACAAAACAAGGTACAAGTACCTACCTAACTAAATGAATATTATTATATTGTTTGTTTTTGCTCGTTGCAAACTAAACACTCGGCCAACGTGTGGACGCGGTGGCCAATAACTCGGCCACAACCACAGCCAACTCCTTTGATTTGTGAAAAAACCGACACCACACGAATTTCGCGCCAACTTGTGGGCCATCACGTACCATCACTCCAACACCTACCAAACCCCCTTCTACACGATGGCCATTACATTGGCCAATATGTATTGGCCACAACATTGGCCAACGCAACGTTGTAGAGCCGGCATTAGAATATAGTCTATGTCACCCGGGGACAGAGTAGCTGAAAGAATTTTACAAATCGGTCCCGTAGTTTCGGAGCCTATTCAACGCACACAAACATTTAAATCTTTTCTCTTTATAATATTAATATATGTAATAGATATAATTTGTTGTATACGGGACAAGCCCACTAAACATTCCCACCACTGTGCCTCATCTAAAACCAGGATTAACAACTGCGACCACAGATTGACAATAAGCAGTGAAGCTAATTGGTTTTAGGTTAATAATATAACTTTGTTTGTTTCAGGTAACATATTGATCCAGTCATCTCACATTCAAGACTAAATTGGTATGCTGTTCATTAGATAAACTATAAAAAGGTATATTAGAATACTTATTTACGACACGTAGACATTACAACAGGAGAGAAGGTAAATTTTTTTTTTTTTTTCTAACATCTAACTTGCTTCCCATTTACCAATGCATTTGTGCAACCACAGAGATTTTATATTGGAACAACGCAACGGTTAAGAAACTGTTAGCATTTTAAATTATTAATGTTTCATTTATCAATTAACTTAAAGAGTCCCTTTACGCATCTGCGCTGAATTGTTGAAAACCATTTTTAAAGTTAACGACACATTATTACTGTCACTGTCAAAAAAAAAAAAAAAAGAAATAGGTTGAGATTTAATGCGAATCTTTTACTCGTCTGTTTTACTCGATCTGATATATTTCTTATTAAAATTGTTGCGAGTTTAAAAAAAAAACAATTGTAGTCTTATTTGTAGTTCCCCCCGATGCCAACGATTCAGTTGAGCGATTTATTGTCAATCTATGGTCACCATTGTTTACCTTGCCAAGACAAGACAACAGTGTCGAGTTTTTGTACACCATTAAAAAAAAACATTTTACTAGCAAATTGTTTCGAAAACGGTCGCTTACGGCACTACTCTTCAACACGTCAATAATTAACTCTTTCATTGAGACTTTTATAGTTTTATTTTATTTTAAGACATATAAGTTAACCAACGCGACATTAATTAGATTACATTCGACATACCTTTCTCTTTCACACCTATATTAGCCAATTGAGAGAGAACGACGGCACGCAATGACCGACCGGTTAGGCGGGATTATTAATAGTAATGCCACTAATTAAACGTCTAGACGTTTAGTCAGATGACATAAGAGGACACATTGTAAGTGACAATGTGTCCCGTAATGGGACTTGATAAAAAAAATATGTGTCAAGTGTGTTATGGGAGAAGAATGTCGTAAAAGTAGTCTATTGGGGGTTTTATTTTATCTTTATACTAGCCGGCCTGGCGAACTTCGTACTGCCTCAGCGGAGCTTATTTGCACTTTTTATCAGTCTTTGTGAGCCCTTTTTAAGGTTGCAAACAAGCTTACGGTCCGCCTGATGGTGACCTTAGCCTATGGACGCTTGCAACACCGGAAGTATCACTCGCGTGTTGCCGACCCTGTAGAAATCTTTTAATGCCCCTTTTGAAGAATGTTATAATATAAAGGAAAGACCTCGGCGGGGATCTCATTCCACAGTCTCAGCGTTCGAGGGAGGAAAATCCTCTGAAACCGCGCAGTACGCGACCATCGATCTCCTCAACGCGATCGAGCCCCTCAACCGACCTAGCGAGATAAGTTAATGATATGAATTAAGATCAATATTGTAACTAACCCATGTTCATGAACGAATAAATTAATTATGAACGGAATATCGCTAGCTCGCTCGTTGTCGGTGTAGTGTATCCTTTATTCGGTGGAGTGTAAAAATTTTACCTAACAGAATGTACGCTCAAAGCTTAGGAAGTCTCGAGAGTACTTCACTCAAGTACGTAGCAAATGCTCGTTTGAACCATTTACTCCTTTCCTTTGTCTACTTTCATGTTCCTTTACCTTGTTCACATAAACGTGTTGGCGTCGCATTTGATGATACATTGAACTCATTGTAGGTTAGAACTAAACTTTGCGCGATACAGACTTTGCAATGTAATACGAATCTCATGTGATATGCTATTCATCTGAATGCTTACTTGTGCCTTTTAAATTCGTTTTGTCTAATCCACATTCTCGTATGAAAATAATAATTTAGGTTATGTAGAATATGTTCTACTCGAGAAAATTGACCGAGGTTAAACAAATACGGAATTGTGGAAAGTACATTTCGTCAAACTTTTCTTTTATCTTCAATCTTCCTTTAATTTCTAGCCGGGAAGTGGAGTCCTAAAATTTTGCACAGAAATTCCAATTCCGAATTACATCTACTTTTTCTAATTAATAAAATCAACTAAAAATCAAATTTGATCTCACATGCTATTCTCATTTCACTTTTGTGTGATAGGTAGGAGTGATTTTGAAACACTATATTTTCTGAAACTATATATTGACGGATACAGCATGCATAGGCATACGCGCGCGTGATATACTGTTCAGAAATCGTAAATCGGATATCGGCTGAACTTGAATCTATATATCACATGAAACACTATATTGCTAAATATCGCGTTACGTCACGTAACGCGATATTTAGAATCGGATATCGGCTGAACTTGAATCTATATATCACATGAAACACTATATTGCTAAATATCGCGTTACGTCACGTAACGCGATATTTAGCATAACGCGATATTTAGAATCGGATATCGGCTGAACTTGAATCTATATATCACATGAAACACTATATTGCTAAATATCGCGTTACGTAAATATCGCGTTACGTCACGTAACGCGATATTTAGCAATATAGTGTTTCGATTTACGATTTCTGAACAGTATATAGGCGACGATACTGTACGATATTAAATCAGGTATCGGGGACTTTCGGTTGGGTTCGGAACTTCGGACACGTAACGCGATATTTAGCAATATAGTGTTTCATGTGATATATAGATTCAAGTTCAGCCGATATCCGATTTACGATTTCTGAACAGTATATAGTTTCAATATCTATATACGTTTTGTATCGCCCACTCCTAGTGATAGGTAGCAACAGATCGCGAAGTGTGACAAGAGACTGCTGATTTTCCAAATTCTCACGGTTTAGCGTGGATAGTCTGTACAAGGTACTATGATGCAATAAAGTATTGCGTATTGAAACGAATTTCCCGGGCTTCACTAGTAAATATGTGAGTATGAGCAAAGCCAGTTTGTGCTATATTGAACTAAAAGGCTCAACGGAACTGGGTCACCGTTCATTCAAAGTTTTTGCCAACCCGCAGTCCCGACTTGCACATGTAGTATTCTTTTTACTGGCGCAGGGTGTTAGTAGGTAGCTGATTTGTGCCTTGTCACCGAATCGGAAAATCTAATGCACCATTCGCATTGCGACAGTATACTTGATTTTACAAAGGTTTGCAGTTTAACATAACACACACAAGTATTAAGTTATATTGCAAGCAAACAGACAGGGCCGGTAACTGATGGAAAGTTATCGCCGCCTCTGAATATCAGTAATACCAGAGATGCTACCAAAAAAACAGAGAACGGATATTGTAAAGGCGAAGAGAAAGGAGTTGGACTTCGAAAAAAAAAAGATTTATTTCAGAGACTAGGCCTTCACATTGACTTTCTCTGGTCATTTACAACTTGTATACATACTTAATTAGATTGATATAAAATGAACTATGTACTTTTTAAACTACCACCACTTCGGAAAGAAGCGAAATGGCCACCGGTAAAACAAATGGCGAAAGAAAACCGGTTCCAGAACTCACTCACTGAGCGAATCGCATTGCTACGCCGATATACTCTGTAAAAGGGTGATACTAGTCGCCATTACGTAAATGCTCCGTAAATTTCCAGTTATTTGGACACTAACCGACAAAAGTAATTAACAAGTGCCGTTGTCAATTATGAACGGTTGGAGAAGGCCAGCGCGGATCGTTCACGGTCTCGCACCATGGATGCGACCTTAATTATGAGGTTTGAAGGCTTAAACCTCATATTGAAACTATTGAAAGTGATACAAAGCAAAACAATAGAATGCAGTATAAAGCAGATACGGACAAAATGTTTCCCAACATGACGCGGAACAGTGACGCGCAGAGTTCTGCAACATGGCGCGCAACTTTAGCTCGGTTTCCACCAAAGCGGAGAGGAGAGGATATGTAAATTTTTTTTATAGAATCTTTTGCCAGACGCGAGCAAGCGGTCGTGGCCGAGCGGAGATGTGTGTAGCCGGGCGGCGCAGTGCATCTCCTCTCCGCTTTGGTAGAAACCAGACCTCTTACGTGACGCATGACGTGGTCAATGTAACCTGCTATTTTTACTATTGTCAACAAACTACTCTGAATAAGTTATTTTATTGTAGTGGCAACTTTTATATTTTCATTTTTGATCTCGAATTCCATTTCAATGTTTAATTCAACTGATCTATAAACTACGATCATTTTGAAACAAATTAAATTTCTATTACGCGTTACAGTGACCGCCGGCAATCGACAGGTTAAATTTTAATGTCAATTTTAAACCGCGAAATCAGAATTTTACTTATCAGTTAAATTTAGGTCAATGTCTTTTTCACATTATCGCTTTTCGAAATAACCGAACGATAATAGTTATTTCTAACAACCATTACTAATGAGTGTTACAAAATTAAGGTTAAAACAATGGTTAAAAATAGCCGTAACTGCCAACTAGGGACCGTTAATTGGTAACCGCTAACCGAGATAATTTGATAAGAAAAATATTGAGGTTGCAAAACTTGCAAAAAGTTTTTTTTGTGGTTATATGAAAGGTTACTGTTAGCTCTTTTGTAAACGTTGGCGACGTCAGATATGAAGTCACAGTCAGGTGGCATCACTGACACGGCATTGCCTTTTTTATGACAAACAGTAAGCAAACAAGCAACATGGTTACCTGAAAGATCTAGTGTTATTGTTCATATGCAATAAATGTCCTGAGATTAGTGCGTTTAAACTCTTTAGCTATATACTTCAAGATTTTTTTTATGAAAAACTTTATCAATCACAATTTTTGCAAAAATAATGTTTAATTTACTCGTAAACTGACAATTTCAAGTCTAGATGTCGGAAATCGTCGACAAGGATCATCGAACTTATACAAATTATTGGGAGATATCAATCGAAGATTTATCCATCACTTATGTATGGGTGGCGCGACTTCATTTTACCCCCTGGGGGGTGTTAGTTACCATGAAAACCACCTCATCTGATTTCTTATGAATAAAGGTAATACAAACATCTGTGTGGTGGTACTTCATTTAATGACAAAAATAATCCATACTAATATTATAAATGTGAAAGTGTGTTTGTTTGTTTGTTTGTCCTCCCTTCACGTCGAAAGTAATGAACGGATTGACATGATTTTTTTATTGGGGATAGTTCATGGTCTGGAGAGTGACATAGGCTACTTTTTACCCCGGAAAAACATCTTATTTCCACGGGAAAAAATATAAAGTATAGAATTTTGTGTTCTTCTTTCACGTCGAAAGGAACTTAAGTACCGACAAGATTTTTTTAACAGAAATGATTTAAGGTCTGTAGAGTGACATAGGCTACTTTTATCCCGGAAAAACATCTCATTCCCACGGGAAAAAAGTACACATAACATTATTTTTCCACAATTTTTTAACGGGGATAATTTAAGGTCTGGAGAGTGACATAAGGCTACTTTTTTCCCATGGGAAAAATTATTGACATTTTCCCTTGACCACGCGGGCGGAGCCGCGAGTTACAGCTAGTATCAGATAAACCTAATTTTATTTTCACAAAGATAATACGGAGCTTTGAGATTAAATTCAAGTTAAGTACATTAGTCTAGAACAGCTCTTCCCAAACTTATTTTGACTGTGACGCCTTTATTTATTTAAGGTTCTTCAATTATTTATTAAGTGATGCTAGTACTGATAATGTATAAAAACATTTATTTGATAAGTAACCCAACCCAAAACTTACCTACCAGATCCGTTTTGTTTAAAAACATAGATATTTTTTATTAGAAACTAAGAAGAAAATTTATAAGTTATAGCAAAATTAAAATTGAAATAGTTATTTTATTTTGAGGTAGAAGTTGCACGCGACAGCAACAGACGACTTGTCGTCGCGACTCCGCTCATTTCTATGTATTTCCATGCGTAATTAGCGACCCATATCATAGAAAGACTTGCCTCTACACTCTCGCAAAGTTGAGCGAAAAAGAGTGTGGACGAGCTCTTCGTTCTACTTCGTCTTTACTTTTCCTTTATCTTCTCCTTTTGTGATAACTGCACTTCGATGAACTTCGCGAAAGAGTCCGTATTTAAAATTAGTACTGTCACTACGAATTTCTGCCTTAACTCTGTGGTTTTTTATTAGTGTTCGAAGACTATGTCGACTTCGAGATGCTCCATGAATATATTTTGCCAAGCTCTGGCTCCAGAAGTTATGAATCTAATTAGCATCTAGTAAAGTAAATTTTAAAGGAAGTCTAAAGGTATAAAATACTTTAGGAATAATTAAACTTACTCCAAATTCTGAAATGAAGTCCAATGAAAGTAAGAATAAATAGGCTTAGTTCAAAATTCTAATATGGGGTTAATTTGCTTGTAGACTAAAAACCGTTAATACACAGTGGCTTGGCGGTTGGCAAAGACATAATAAGTAAATAGACGTCGCAACTTCCTCTATCTTTACAAAAAATAATATGTAGTTCATTTATTTATTTGACAACATCAAAGGTCCAATGGTTATTATTACACACACATATTTGACACACAGTAACGATTTTATAGAATGAGTTATTATTGCTCATTTTGCTTAATATGCATTTTACCACATATTATTTCCACTCATCTACACGTCCTACCGACAAAAGTGACAGTACGGTCAAGTAAAATGTTTTAAAACTTGTTTGGTGCTATTGGAAGCGACTATTTCTGCAGATGTCAGTACAGTCAGACTAGTATGAAAGATACGTCACTTTTTTAATGGCCTTGACAAGCAAAATACATTTGCATCATCTATATAAGTTTATATCTGTGGTCGTTGGGGACATAAGGCCGAGGCTACTGCCAGTCGACCGCATTTGGTAACCCGGTTAGCAATTAATGCCCTAAAACACGTGTCCCCGGTAATCTGGGTAAACCGTATATTCTCATACTATTAAATCACTGACATAATCAATATTAACTCGGGTCCAGAATGGTATAACTTTGAAATATGACCAAACGGTTCGAAGCAAGAGTAATAGAATTTTCACTGATCGCTCATTGAGTGTGTTCACAAAGTGAATTAAAGTTATTGAGACGACTTTTATATTTCATGCTAGTTCTACTTTACGCAGATGTTCGATGACAAGTGCCTAATGTGTGTTTTTATCGCATTTAGTATTTTCATCTTCAGATGGTTAGCTTTACCTACAATAAGCTCAATCATTATCGTCATTCATCACATCATCATTACAAGTTTGTACTTCTATCTCGTAAATTAATTAAAATACATAATTTTGTCTATTGAAAACCTTCACTTTGTTTAAAGCTATGTTCTTCAATATTTTTCTCGACATGTCCAATATATCACGGTTGCCGCAAGGAAATCAATCATCCAAGTCTCAGAACGGGAAAATTAAATGTAAAATTCATATTCACTCTGCTCATGGGACCGATAAATACCCTGTTGAGACGATAATCCTTCTTTGATATAAATATTGACATTTCTTAGATGTATAATCTACTCTTTCATCTTACTTATGTGGATCTTACAAGAATGTGGAATCTAAAACCTAAAGATGCTCCTTCACCGCGAGCATTCGCGTGTAATGTTACGCTCAGATTCGAGCATCACAGCAGTGAGGGAGGCGAACGCTCGTCAGTCAAGGTAGTATTGTAATGTAATGCTCAAAGTCGAATCTAAAATGTTACATTACACGCGAATGCTCGCGGTGAAGGAGCACCTTAAAGATCTGCCTCTTCATAATGTTTCATATTTTTTGGGTAAAATTACGGCTGCAAAGAGCAAGAGCAAATATTTCCTAAATAACCAAGTAACATTGGTCTTGGCTAAGCGGGACGCCCACCAGACCATATTAAAACCCTTTTTTATTTGCTGAATGCTCTACAAATAGCTAGAATTGTATTGTGATAAATTCTTTCATTTTTAGCCTTTAAAGCTACATAGTAACTCTAAGTTAATTTGTTAGAAATTCCTGTTGACAAGTACATTGTTTTCCTTTTTCTTTGTTGTAATTGTTTTTTACAAAATAGCAATAAGATTGAAAACTTTTTAAACATCTATTTCGACAAAAATGTCACGGGATCCTAATACTGAAAAAAGGTAAGCTACTAGTAGTTCGTCCTCTGTTTTTTTAGTGCTGATATATTTTATGATACATTTACAAATAATACTCAAGTTTTTAAATGTCCCAAATGCTTCATTCAAAAAGACACTTGATGTTCCCGTCTATTTCACTAAATTTAGTAAGTATAAGTTCTATTCTCTGTCAACTTTCAGTGTCTTTGTTGACACAGCAAAGCCTTTGGACCCCTGGACCTCTCATTAGCAGCTGATCGGCTATTTCCCGGCCGCTTCGCTCCCGGACTTCCGACTTCCGCGGGCGGGTATAATGCCGGAAATAGTTTTTTTATTGTAACTGAATATAACTTCTATACCCGCTGTTTAGACTAAGAAAAGTACTTGTGATTTTTTCTTTCTTTTTAGTTATAGTATTTTTTATTTAAGAAACCGGTTAAAAATCTCAAATGGCACTAAATGCTCATAAAATAAATATATTTTTTAAATGTTTTAATCAATACTTTATAATAAACATGTGATTAAGATTTGATGAAACCCCAAGACTGAATCTAAAGGAGATATACAAAAATCTAAAAAATATTAAGTTTTATTTGTGATATTGTGAGAAAAGTGATACATCTAGTAGTGTTCGGTGTCTCAAAAGAATGTAAAATACATTTTCCGCCTCGGAAACTTGAAACAGCAAATTCAAGTCACGCTTCTTCCTCATTTCTCTCCTTATTTCAAACCCAGTGCACCAATAAAACTACGTTAACGGAAAAGTGCAAGCCTAGAGTGCTTGGCGAATTTCGTGATTTCTCTCGAGTGTTGATCCTACGTCAATAATGTCCAATGTTACTTATAAATCTTAGAAAGTATTCTTTGAATTGTAATAACCGTTTCCTTTAATCTTTAAAAAAATTAGATCAGGATTGGGCAAAAGTAGATTGTTATAGAATATATAAAAAATACTCCTGTACTTATTACAAAGAAAGCCATCGTCATCATCAGCTCTCATCGACACACTGCTGGGTAGTCTCCTTTCGTCTACGGCTACGCCATCCCGCTCTATCCTAAACCATCTCAATCCATTTTCTCCCAGAAATTTGCAAGACGCCGTCGACTGCCGGACGTCCTATACTCTATTTTCCATTACAGAAAACCGTCTTGTCCCAAACTAAGCAATGTTTTTGTGTATCATATATCGGTCGCCTTAAAAATGCCCAATTCTAATGTGACCTAGTTTTAGTTACGGCAGCGCTTGCACTTTAAGCCGCAGTATAAAAATGCTCTCTCAAATCTCTTAGCCCTGTTGGCCGCAGTGCAGGCTCTCGAACACGTACTACTCTGTCACGGCCGTTTGATTGGACACCCTTGAAAATAGCTATCTTTCCGTTGCTATGTTTATAACATACTTATTTATACAAAATTATGTTATAAAATATGTATTTTTAAGTACTGAGCATTATATTATCAGAACTAGAACAATTGAAAAGTGATCTGAGAAATTTGCTATGGAATAAATCACAGCAAGTTATTAAAATGTATTTTGTGAATGAATAAATTAATAAAAATAAATATAATATGCGAAAGTGATATTATTTTATGCTTACTAACTACTAAAAACTAACTACTTACCTACTTTAAAATCCTACTAAACGAAAGTTTGTGTATGTTTGTTACCTGTTCACGCTCAAATGGCTGGTCCATTTTTTATGATATTTGGTATGTAAGTAGCTGATATCTTGAATTAACGCATAGGGTACTTTTTATCCCGTACTTTTTAAAAGTACGCGATTCCCGTAGGATTTGATCAAAAATCTGATAAAGATGGCGCCTCTGTCCATAAAATTAAACGCGGGTAACACCGCGGGCAGCAGCTAGTGATGAATAAAATATAAACTGTCTTCAAAAAACTAATCTTGAAGTCTTCAATTCAAAGATATTGGTAATGTCATTCAATTATCTATATGTATTTAGTTGTTCAGAAATATTTCTAATATTTCGAAACTGGGTCATCTACGATCAAGCAAAATAGTTAAAGTGCTAGCAGTGTGGAAAATGGATACTATTCTCGCGTCCCACTGCACACATGCTGCATTCACATATCACTATTCTTTGGTTTCGCGAGGACAAGCTTCGTTTTGACGCGTGAAGCGCTTGTTCGGAATTTTTGAGCTGAGCGAGCCGAAGGCGAGCGAAGCTCTCCATACCAGACTCTCCTCATTTGGTTGTTCGTCTTCTCCTCCCAAACTACTCCACCAATTAGAACCAAACTTGGCACATCTTAAGAGACAGTTTGTGGCAAGGTTTTAAAAAAATAAAAATGAAAATAAAATGTGCCAAAATGTGCCAAAATGTGCCAAAACCAATAAAGCTGATTTTTGGCGCCAAAACTTTCAACATTCGCTCAGCTCAACTTTGCATCGCGTTACGCCATGCACCCCTAGTATAAAGGGTGACGCCAAACGCTGTTATCCCCACAGATAAGAGATACTAATAGTTAAGCAATGTGGGCGTGGATTCTCTGGTCATAACATTGACGAATCTGTACATTATTTGTAATGTATTGTTTTTATTATTTTGAAATTTTTTTTATTATTGTTTTTTATTATTTTGAATTGATTTTTGGAAGTATATTGAATTGTATTTAATTGATAAATTATATTATCTATGAACGCAGGAGTCTGTAATGTTCATGGAATGTAAACGTATTAAATAAATAAATAAATAAATTATGTTTTAGTGCTAAATAAAACGTTTCAAAACTTTCACTTTGACTTCTTGTCGGTACTTATATTTAAAAATACACTGCTAATTTTGATTGGCTTTCGATTCAGTTCATTGAGGGCGTGGTCACGCGTGGTTCTTTGACGTTTAACTTACAGACATGGTTCTCATACAATTTGTAGTGAACCACATTTCTACTTGGCAATAAAACTCCCCGTTTCATTGTTCTGTGGTTATTCTATAGAATTTCCACACTATTTATATCTCCACTATGCGAGTACGATTTTAGATGGCATTTCACGTCTAAATGCTACTTCTGTCTACGATACTTAAATATTTCACTAAACTGTGTGGAAATTAAAACAAAGTCTATTAAGGATAGATTTCGTTCTCTCTTAACTTTAAAATTGAATTTAAAATGTGAATAGTACATTTTTTGTATCGTCAAATATTAATTATGCTTACAAATCAACAACAGTTATAAGCCACGTATAAAATTTGTGAAGTATAATATTATTTTTTTAACCTTTACAAAAATTTTCGAAGTAAATAAATTTACAAACATAATTTTAATCGTCAAACATAATTGGGAACAAAGTTGGTATATTTTTCGATTAATTACTATGAAATCGATCTTGTATATTTTTCAATAAATTTGTACTTATGAAAAATGTATTATTTAAAGAATATTATTGAAAGCTATATAAAACTGGGTTAACTGTCTGATCACCAGGATCGGTAAAATCTTTTGGTGAGATTCCCGCTTCCCGCAAATGATGTTCCAAGAAGGAAACAACTGATCATCAGGTACTTCAGGTGGACCTATAGGCCAAGAGTACCTTCGTTCTATACATCGAGATATAAGTAATAACTTGTACGTTATTAACGTACAAGTTATTACTTATATCTCGATGGTTTTATAGGACATTTTTGTCTAACAAGCTGAATGACTAGAGGTTATACTGTGACAGAAAACTTCTGCATTGACCAAAAGGGAAAAGGAAGTATGTGGCCAAGAGGAAAATTTCTTGGGGCTAAAAATAATGTTTTACATGAGTTTTCATGAGCATTTTTTACAATTATATAGCTCGACTGACTGTTGGTATAGTTTACAATTTGCAATTCAGACAAGGAACCTATATTTCTAATCAGTTACAACGACACTGGCTCATTAAGTGCTTCGTCACGCTCCGCTTGAAGGACTTAGTATAACAGGAAGGAGGAAACGAGTGACGACGAGTTTCACCTTTTTTGGTGCAGATTACGGAAGGCTCGCCGAACTTTTAGTAACAATACAATTTCTATGCCATTGATTTTATCCAAAATCCATCGAATGTGGTATGATAGAGACGTTATAAGGTTCAACCAATAACACAACTAGTCGATGACAATAACACATGCAGCATGTATATGTTACGCTAAAAGACCAAAAACGCTCAGTGAGCGAAAAATATCTCAGAACGCGTTGATTGAACGTCTGTCTGAATACCAACAGACATTGGTGGGTTAGGTTAGGGTTATCTTGTGATCATAACACCGCCGAGCGAGCGAAGCGAATGAGGCGCGAATTTTTCTTACGATTCAATCAACGCGTTGTGAGCTATTTTTTCGCTCACTGAGCGTTTTCAGTCTTTGAGCCTAACATATACACATTAGTGCTCACTCAAGTATGCAAGTATTTTCAAGTTTGATATTTACTCATGCAGATCATCGTAGTAATTTATAGAGTAGATTAATTACGTAAATAATTTATTACTGTAATGTATTGTTAATTAGTTGTTATCTTTGACGAGAGAAAGTGTATGTACCTATTCTCAGAATAAATATTTTGAATTTTGAATTTCATCATCATCTCAGCCATCAAGAAGTCCACTGCTGGACATAGACCACTCGAAGTTATACAAATATTGTAAATTTGAAAATACTGGCATAATGCAGCAATTGGTCATGGCGGAATCTTTATCATATACTATATGACACTATCTATGGACGAGGTCAGCATCATGCAGATCTGCAAGTCCAGTTTCACTGAAGCGGAGATTTGCAGTGGCAAGGTGCTGTTGTACCAGACGCTCGGCAAGGGCGACCGAATGCCGTCTCGCAGGAGGGACGAAAAAGGTGAAAGAAGTCTCCAGGATATCATCACCTTGTTGAAGGAGACCGACCCTGACGACGTGCCTGCGTTCGTGGCTAAGCAGCTGCATAAGCTGCCTCCAGTCTCGTTTGACCACGTTGACGTGACCCGGCTGCTGAAAGACATCACAGCCCTGAAGGCAAGCATGGCCGACGTCATGTTGAAATTAGAGGCGTCGGAAACTACCATTTCCGATTTGCGTACCGAATTATTATCGCTAAAACGTAATGATTCGGTAAGTAGGTCACCTGTGACTTCTAATGTCAACACGCGTCGCGGAGCGCAAGTTTGCAGTTTTGAGTCAGCAAAATTGGAATGCTCGTCGCCCGCTGTTGCGGAGAGCGTCTCCCCGCACGCCGCTGTCCGCTCCGTCCCCGAGCCGAAGAAAAACGCTGATACGAGTCCCGTGTCCCGCGCTTATGCCGCCGCTGCCGCCGCACCACCTAGGCGGACTAAACCACCGGGGAAAAACCAACAGAAGTTGGCACTAACACAGTGTCAGCCGAAAGTCCGATGCGACGAGGAGGGTTTTAGCAAAGTTGAAAGAAGGAGAAGGAAGCCCGCCAGCCGTAATCACCTTGGCACCGCACCGACAGCACCAGAACATGCTCTGCGTCCTGAAGTACGAGCGACGCAGCTGTATGTGTCTAGACTGCACTGGTCTACGAAAGTTGAAGATGTCGTAGACTACATCCGAAAGAAATCCGCTTTCACTCTGAGGGTCGAGCCGTTGGAGTCTCGTCACAAAGTGAACTTTAGTTCTTTTGTGGTGAGGGTACCCAATCATCACTTGGAGACTTTCATGAAAGAGGATTTCTGGCCGCAGGGAGTCGTATACCGGAAGTTCCGAGGTCGACTGCCAGCTGACACCGCACGCTTCACATCGCCAAAGCGATTTTAATTATTTTTTTAGTGTTAGTGATTTTATTATTATTGTATATATGTTAGTCTGTAAGGTATATATTATATGGGCCAATAATTTGTAAAATTTTGTTGCCTGAAATAAATAAATAAAAAATAAATAAAAAAAATAACCACTCAATTCCAAGAGCACCCATAACTGAAGACAATATGACATTTCTATCAATCGACATTCAGTAAAATTTGATTTGTATCCACCCCATCCTTAAACACACAATTTAAGAACCAACTATTTTTGATCAAAGCATTCCACTTATTACACAGCGTTGCACAGTAATCCCATATATAATTACCTTGTTACGTCTAACACAACATCGTCTTCCGTCGCACACTAATCCTTATGTGGCAGGAAATAACAACCATAATTGCATAAATAATAACAAATGATGCTAAAACACGGCTGTGTGTGCCAACGGCGATTTTTCGCAGTTTTTCCTCTACGGAAGACCCATAATTGCTTTGGACAGTGATAATAATTAAGGGGGATCCTTGGCCCAATTGGCTGGAGAGCGGCGGTCGACCGCGGTGACGTCACAATGCTACGGGGTGGGCGAGTAGAAAAACGTACGCTGCTGTGTAACTGTTTAGAAAAGCGTTAAATAAAATTCTAGACAAGCGTTATTTATGTAATATGCTTGCAAGCCAGGGAATTTATCTAACTTCAAGTTTTTCCTCGCGGTCACGATGAATGGCCCGCTCTAATATCACTATAGGGAAACGTAGTGACGGATATATAAAAACATATTATAAAATAATCAAGTTAATAAGTATGTATTGTTAACTGCCAAAAAAAGCAGTAATCGGTTTTAGTTCTTTCATCTTTTTTAATTAGTAGAGGGGCCTATTCATATCGATAAAATTAAACTTTCAATAGACAACACTAGGCATAAAATATAGTACAGTAATTAAACGTCCAGCATCCATTGGCATTCGGCCAGCGTGTTGTTTTGCCTAAACCTGCACAATGACCACATTATCGTGCCGCCAGAATCGATGAAGTTATCTAACTGGTCTGGTAATAAATATTGTTTTTGTCTCACATACAAAACTAATAGGCATGTATGTAAGTATGGTCGAGTGGCATAAAAATGGTAAATGTCATGAAAGAAAGAGAAAGAAAGCGAAAGAAAATTCTTTCTTTCTTTTCTTGCTCACAAAAAATATGTATAAATAAAATCTTTAAGTAAAGAATACAATATGACACCGGAAAAGCCTACTCAGCATAAGCCGAGGCGTAAGTTTAGACACGACGACGCTGGTCTTCCACCACGATGAACAGTATGTTTGCCTTTACAAAAAAAATATTTAGATTGGTATGTATATTTATCAGAAATCCCATATAAGATTTACTTAGTTTAGGACTAGATGGCGTTGTGTGATTCCCTTAAAAATATATTTTTTTTAATAATGGAGGAATACCCGCATCTGCTCCACATTCGTAATCCTTCCATATTTCGTCTTAAAAGTGAAAATACTAAAGAATTCTTTTGGTTTTGTTTCAGGTAACGACGGCAGATTTCCATCTATCAATTTGGTACCATATCGAAGAATCGAAGTTTAAACTTCTTTTACTAGTTATTTATGTCCAACTACTGCTGCAAGTGCTGCAAACGCCTCTCCTCTCATTCTCCAACTATCCCTTTCTGTTGTCTTTTCTCTTCTGTTATTATCATATTCCGTCAGTTCGTCTGTCCATCTCTTCTTGGCCTTTGTCCTAAAACTATACATAAATTTAAAATTTAAATTTTTTCTTTTATTGGTTCGCAAAATTGGACGTTACAACAACATACATTTTAAAATAACATACATTCATTTATGAATCTGAAACTTGTGTTTAATAAAATATTATAAGATAATATTTGGGAAAAGGGGCGGGTTTTTGCGAACTAATTACGGTGTATCAGCGACGGGGGTTGCTACCCCACTATTAATATTATTTACCGTGCTCCTTTACAATATTATTTACAAAATCCTATCCTTTCGGGTGTGGTCCCAATGAGTACAAAGTTACATTAAATAATACACCTGAATTTTATACAAAAACGATTCAGGACGAACTAGGCATTTTAGGAAAATAGGACAAAACTTCAGGAAGAACGAGTCTTAAATCACAAAGCTATTGTATGTTACTTATAGCCTAATTTGTGTATATTGTTGTAGGTACTTGTTCTGTGAGATTGTTCTAACTATCTGATCAAAGTCAGCCACAGTAAAGTTGACTCAAAAAAATAATAAAGGTATAGACTGAAACTGGTATGAAATTATTACATGGAATAGATTTTGTGAACCTTTGAATGATCAATGTTACAGTTTAATCTATTGTACTTCTGTTACGATGTGTCTCTTGTGGTTGTAACAATAAAGAATTTTCTTGTGTATTCGTTTAAAGTGCGACGCCATCGAGCTCGTCAACTCTCACCATATGGTTGCATGTTACAAAATATAAGCACTTCCCGAACGGATCCGGAACAAATTACTAGTTTTACAAATGAATTAACCCGGCAACAGTTTTTCGTATTAGCAATTTAAAACAGTGTTTAATTAATGTTTTTTTACGTCTGTACTACAGTGCATATTAGAGGCTAATAATTGTGCAGCACCATATTCTGAAGAGTTCTATTTTGGGCGATCTCCAATTTCTTTCACGGTTTCGATTGCAAAGACCTTTTTAATACACGGATCGTTCTGATTCTCTTTTGCTCAAAGTGGTTCGTCTGCTGCTCCGATTTGAGCGGATTATCCGGTGTGCCCTACCTCTCTTAATATGGCTTACTTGTCATTTCTCTTCTTAATTTCAGTTTTCTATTGATGTAACCTAATATGATCAAATTGTAGCACCAAACATGACGCTGACTCGGTTTCATATGAACAATGCCTTAAAGGTGTGAATTGCAAATGGCGCATGAACACCTTCGCCAATCCTAGCGTGTTGTGTTTTTGCATGCACTTAATTTGTTTTACGATGTTAAATATCTAATAAGGCGTTATAATGAGACGATAATATATCTGCAATTATTCAATCATATGTCAATTTGCAATTACATACACGTAAATTATCTCATTTGGCTTTTAAAGAAGATAAATTGAATCTGAACAAAAAGCCGTTCAACCTTTGAGTTTATTTTATTATTCACGACGACTTTCTTTTCTTTCGTCTCTTTCTTCTCTTCTTTACAGACATACAATAATCGCGAAACACAGTTAAAAAGGCGTGCGGCTTGGGCACGGGGTGGGTCTATAGTCAGTTTAGTTTATGTTAACTTCACCGTTTGGTTTCACGGAACGTGCGACAGATCGTTGACATAGATACAAACAATCCAACCATCCTCTGTGTGTACCGCACTTTGATGTTCTAGAATTAGTAACAGGGTGTTACTAATTATATATAAGTTAGTTCACAAGTTGAAGTGCTCTCGAAGTGCCTCGAACTCGCCCGCAGTGAGGCCACGCTTAATGACGGGGTACCCAAGAGGCCCTACATAGTGTATGGGGGTGCAATTATCCCCTTGTTTATGATCGTAATTATAATGATATCAGGTTAATTTAAAATTGCAATATTAATTTAGAAACTTTAGATCTGTGTTGCAGAGATACAGTAATTTAATTTAAAATTAAGTACAAAAGTTCTTGGAGAAGTAATGTTCGTATTCTTTTGACATAAAATGTTGAATGACAAAAAAGATCGTATAATTGATTTTCTTTCGCCATTTCTTCCGCTATGTCTCCTGTATAGTCAGGATCAACAACAGCGACCTCAGATTGACAAGCAATGAAGCTTTTTGACGACCCTGGAGAGAAACTACAGCTGCCTTGGAATTCACAACGAATTTAATCAGAAAGAAAATAGACTGTAGTTAGGCGACGTATAATGGAGCGAAGACTTTATGTAGTTTTCATAACTTCATAGCTATTTTCTCCTTCGTATGTGGACAGTCATAACGCGGTACCCAAGAGTGTAATTATCACAAACACAATTACCATAATTATTATGTTCCGCTATCACTTTCATATCGCTCATAATGGATATGAGTGCAATTATCCAACGTGAGAATATTGTAATAAAACAATTTTCCCTACACGCATTACAAAACTACATTCATTTAAAAAAGTTATAAGAGTCTAGCTGCTACTATGAATTGGTCTCTTCTTCTTTGTCGTGCTCTTCATTACTGAAGCTCTTGTCCACATTGGAGTTATTCCATCACATATGATGTCAAAACCTTCCAACCATCTCTATCCTCGGCTTTTCTTAGGGCGTCTGGTACAGGGGTACCGAGCAGCTGTTTGACTTGGTCCACCCAGCACGTCGGTGATCTGCCGCACGGTCGTTTTCCCTCTACTTTGCCAACTATGACCAGCTTCTCCAGGTTATCCGGTTCTCTGCGCGCCACATGGCCAAAGTAGTTTGAATTGGCAGTGTATGGTAAAATTGGTAGTACTATGAATTGGTAGTGGCTCGTTGATGGGATGGCTTTACCGATGCAGTACCATTCTCTCACAGAATATCAACGTGAAATAGCGGTGATATGTAGCAGCTTATTAATCCAGGAGTATTAATCGAAAGAGAGAGAGAGAGAGAGAGAATATACTTTATTTGCAATATACAATACATCTTTAAATAATACAACATACGGAAAGCTCGAAATCGCAATCGAATCGAGCTCGGTAATCGAAGTGTTTCGTACGATGAGTGGATTGATACTTCTGCGTCCTACTTCCTGTGTCCTTCCGTCTTCATTTGTGTTTTTTTTATTTTAAATACGTATGTTCAAAATCCTTTGTCAGTCACATTTAAATTACTCTCACTGTCAAAAATCTACTTTGAACTTGATGCAATGACTACAAAGTTTAAAATTCTATTAATTGACCGATGTAGCATGGCATCACCGTACCAAGAAATGTTATCTTTCAAGAAAATGTTTTGATAACAAAATTTGCAAATAAAATATCGTAATTGACGGATAGACTGATCGAGTATATTGGAAACTCAAGGGACCACAGAAAACTGATGCTGAAATTTATTCAACCGGTGTGAAGTTAGCAGTCAAAGTTAGCTGCGGATTTATTATGCGACCAAATTAAGAAGTCGGCTACTAAGATACAGGCAAACACCTATATTTCTGCATAAATTATTAAAAATACATTCAGAAAGTGCAGTATACATCAAACTGATGAATAAATAACAAAAGTTAAAAAGACTTATTTCCTTATAAACAAACTTTTACACATGAAAGTAAGGATCGAATTTGTGTTTCAGTTTCGTATAATTAAACTTGAGCTGCTTGCATGAATTAGCAATCGCCTAAAAGGTAATTAAATAGGCTTTCAGGAAAAGTA
This sequence comes from Endotricha flammealis, assembly GCA_905163395.2. Taxonomy (NCBI): domain Eukaryota; kingdom Metazoa; phylum Arthropoda; class Insecta; order Lepidoptera; family Pyralidae; genus Endotricha; species Endotricha flammealis. Next base: position 9,902,217 of record LR990871.1, read on the forward strand.
TAGACATTTCAGTTTGATAATGCTAGAGTACCAGAGATCAATCAATCTTCACAACTTATTCGAAAAAACCCTAAAACGTAATTTTCTACTACAAAGTAGACTAAGTAATCTTTCACCTGCTTGCATGAATTAGGACTCGCCTGAAAGATAACTAAATAGGCTTTCAGGAAAAGTATAGACATTTCAGTTTGATAATGCTAGAGTACCAGAGATCAATCAATCTTCACAACTTATTCGAAAAAAACCCTAAAACGTAATTTTCTACTACAAACTAGACTAAGTAATCTTTCACCTGCTTACATGAATTAGGAATCGCCTGAAAGGTAATTAAATAGGCTTTCAGGAAAAGTATAGAAATTTCAGTTTGATAATGCTAGAGTACCAGAGATCCATAAATGTTTACAACTTGTTCGAAAAAACCCTAAAACGTAATTTTCTACTACAAACTAGACTAAGTAATCTTTCACCTGCTTACATGAATTAGAAATCGCCTGAAAGGTAATTAAAAAGGCTTTCAGGAAAAGTATAGATATTTCAGTTTGATAATGCTAGAGTACCAGAGATCAATCAATCTTCACAACTTATTCGAAAAAACCCTAAAACGTAATTTTCTACTACAAAGTAGACAAAGTAATCTTTCACCTGCTTACATGAATTAGGACTCGCCTGAAAGGTAATTAAATAGGCTTTCAGGAAAAGTATAGAGATTTCAGTTTGATAATGCTAGAGTACCAGAGATCAATTAATCTTCACCACTTATTCAAAAAACCCTAAAACGTAATTTTCTACTACAAACTAGACTAAGTAATCTTTCACCTGCTTGCATGAATTAGGACTCGCCTGAAAGATAACTAAATAGGCTTTCAGGAAAAGTATAGAGATTTCAGTTTGATAATGCTAGAGTACCAGAGATCAATTAATCTTCACCACTTATTCGAAAAAACCCTAAAACGTAATTTTCTACTACAAACTAGACTAAGTAATCTTTCACCTGCTTGCATGAATTAGAAATCGCCTGAAAGGTAATTAAAAAGGCTTTCAGGAAAAGTATAGATATTTCAGTTTGATAATGCTAGAGTACCAGAGATCAATCAATCTTCACAACTTATTCGAAAAAACCCTAAAACGTAATTTTCTACTACAAAGTAGACAAAGTAATCTTTCACCTGCTTACATGAATTAGGACTCGCCTGAAAGGTAATTAAATAGGCTTTCAGGAAAAGTATAGAGATTTCAGTTTGATAATGCTAGAGTACCAGAGATCAATTAATCTTCACCACTTATTCGAAAAAACCCTAAAACGTAATTTTCTACTACAAACTAGACTAAGTAATCTTTCACCTGCTTGCATGAATTAGAAATCGCCTGAAAGGTAATTAAAAAGGCTTTCAGGAAAAGTATAGATATTTCAGTTTGATAATGCTAGAGTACCAGAGATCAATCAATCTTCACAACTTATTCGAAAAAACCCTAAAACGTAATTTTCTACTACAAAGTAGACAAAGTAATCTTTCACCTGCTTACATGAATTAGGACTCGCCTGAAAGGTAATTAAATAGGCTTTCAGGAAAAGTATAGAGATTTCAGTTTGATAATGCTAGAGTACCAGAGATCAATTAATCTTCACCACTTATTCAAAAAACCCTAAAACGTAATTTTCTACTACAAACTAGACTAAGTAATCTTTCACCTGCTTGCATGAATTAGGACTCGCCTGAAAGATAACTAAATAGGCTTTCAGGAAAAGTATAGAGATTTCAGTTTGATAATGCTAGAGTACCAGAGATCAATTAATCTTCACCACTTATTCGAAAAAACCCTAAAACGTAATTTTCTACTACAAACTAGACTAAGTAATCTTTCACCTGCTTGCATTAATTAGGAATCGCCTGAAAGGTAATTAAATAGGCTTTCAGGAAAAGTATAGAGATTTCAGTTTGATAATGCTAGAGTGTCAGAGAAACATAAATGTTTACAACTTGTTCGAAAAAACCCTAAAACGTAATTTTCTACTACAAACTAGACTAAGTAATCTTTCACCTGCTTACATGAATTAGGAATCGCCTGAAAGGTAATTAAATAGGCTTTCAGGAAAAGTATAGACATTTCAGTTTGATAATGCTAGAGTACCAGAGATCAATTAATCTTCACCACTTATTCGAAAAACCCTAAAACGTAATTTTCTACTACAAAGTAGACAAAGTAATCTTTCACCTGCTTACATGAATTAGGACTCGCCTGAAAGGTAATTAAATAGGCTTTCAGGAAAAGTATAGAGATTTCAGTTTGATAATGCTAGAGTACCAGAGATCAATTAATCTTCACCACTTATTCAAAAAACCCTAAAACGTAATTTTCTACTACAAACTAGACTAAGTAATCTTTCACCTGCTTGCATGAATTAGGACTCGCCTGAAAGATAACTAAATAGGCTTTCAGGAAAAGTATAGAGATTTCAGTTTGATAATGCTAGAGTACCAGAGATCAATTAATCTTCACCACTTATTCGAAAAAACCCTAAAACGTAATTTTCTACTACAAACTAGACTAAGTAATCTTTCACCTGCTTGCATTAATTAGGAATCGCCTGAAAGGTAATTAAATAGGCTTTCAGGAAAAGTATAGAGATTTCAGTTTGATAATGCTAGAGTGTCAGAGAAACATAAATGTTTACAACTTGTTCGAAAAAACCCTAAAACGTAATTTTCTACTACAAACTAGACTAAGTAATCTTTCACCTGCTTACATGAATTAGGAATCGCCTGAAAGGTAATTAAATAGGCTTTCAGGAAAAGTATAGACATTTCAGTTTGATAATGCTAGAGTACCAGAGATCAATTAATCTTCACCACTTATTCGAAAAACCCTAAAACGTAATTTTCTACTACAAAGTAGACTAAGTAATCTTTCACCTGCTTGCATGAATTAGGACTCGCCTGAAAGATAACTAAATAGGCTTTCTGGAAAAGTATAGACATTTCAGTTTGATAATGCTAGAGTACCAGAGATCAATCAATCTTCACAACTTATTCGAAAAAAACCCTAAAACGTAATTTTCTACTACAAACTAGACTAAGTAATCTTTCACCTGCTTGCATGAATTAGGACTCGCCTGAAAGATAACTAAATAGGCTTTCAGGAAAAGTATAGAGATTTCAGTTTGATAATGCTAGAGTACCAGAGATCAATTAATCTTCACCACTTATTCGAAAAAACCCTAAAACGTAATTTTCTACTACAAACTAGACTAAGTAATCTTTCACCTGCTTGCATTAATTAGGAATCGCCTGAAAGGTAATTAAATAGGCTTTCAGGAAAAGTATAGAGATTTCAGTTTGATAATGCTAGAGTGTCAGAGAAACATAAATGTTTACAACTTGTTCGAAAAAACCCTAAAACGTAATTTTCTACTACAAACTAGACTAAGTAATCTTTCACCTGCTTACATGAATTAGGAATCGCCTGAAAGGTAATTAAATAGGCTTTCAGGAAAAGTATAGACATTTCAGTTTGATAATGCTAGAGTACCAGAGATCAATTAATCTTCACCACTTATTCGAAAAACCCTAAAACGTAATTTTCTACTACAAAGTAGACAAAGTAATCTTTCACCTGCTTACATGAATTAGGACTCGCCTGAAAGGTAATTAAATAGGCTTTCAGGAAAAGTATAGAGATTTCAGTTTGATAATGCTAGAGTACCAGAGATCAATTAATCTTCACCACTTATTCAAAAAACCCTAAAACGTAATTTTCTACTACAAACTAGACTAAGTAATCTTTCACCTGCTTGCATGAATTAGGACTCGCCTGAAAGATAACTAAATAGGCTTTCAGGAAAAGTATAGAGATTTCAGTTTGATAATGCTAGAGTACCAGAGATCAATTAATCTTCACCACTTATTCGAAAAAACCCTAAAACGTAATTTTCTACTACAAACTAGACTAAGTAATCTTTCACCTGCTTGCATTAATTAGGAATCGCCTGAAAGGTAATTAAATAGGCTTTCAGGAAAAGTATAGAGATTTCAGTTTGATAATGCTAGAGTGTCAGAGAAACATAAATGTTTACAACTTGTTCGAAAAAACCCTAAAACGTAATTTTCTACTACAAACTAGACTAAGTAATCTTTCACCTGCTTACATGAATTAGGAATCGCCTGAAAGGTAATTAAATAGGCTTTCAGGAAAAGTATAGACATTTCAGTTTGATAATGCTAGAGTACCAGAGATCAATTAATCTTCACCACTTATTCGAAAAACCCTAAAACGTAATTTTCTACTACAAAGTAGACTAAGTAATCTTTCACCTGCTTGCATGAATTAGGACTCGCCTGAAAGATAACTAAATAGGCTTTCAGGAAAAGTATAGACATTTCAGTTTGATAATGCTAGAGTACCAGAGATCAATCAATCTTCACAACTTATTCGAAAAAAACCCTAAAACGTAATTTTCTACTACAAACTAGACTAAGTAATCTTTCACCTGCTTACATGAATTAGGAATCGCCTGAAAGGTAATTAAATAGGCTTTCAGGAAAAGTATAGAAATTTCAGTTTGATAATGCTAGAGTACCAGAGATCCATAAATGTTTACAACTTGTTCGAAAAAACCCTAAAACGTAATTTTCTACTACAAACTAGACTAAGTAATCTTTCACCTGCTTACATGAATTAGAAATCGCCTGAAAGGTAATTAAAAAGGCTTTCAGGAAAAGTATAGATATTTCAGTTTGATAATGCTAGAGTACCAGAGATCAATCAATCTTCACAACTTATTCGAAAAAACCCTAAAACGTAATTTTCTACTACAAAGTAGACAAAGTAATCTTTCACCTGCTTACATGAATTAGGACTCGCCTGAAAGGTAATTAAATAGGCTTTCAGGAAAAGTATAGAGATTTCAGTTTGATAATGCTAGAGTACCAGAGATCCATAAATGTTTACAACTTGTTCGAAAAAACCCTAAAACGTAATTTTCTACTACAAACTAGACTAAGTAATCTTTCACCTGCTTGCATGAATTAGGACTCGCCTGAAAGATAACTAAATAGGCTTTCAGGAAAAGTATAGAGATTTCAGTTTGATAATGCTAGAGTACCAGAGATCAATTAATCTTCACCACTTATTCGAAAAACCCTAAAACGTAATTTTCTACTACAAACTAGACTAAGTAATCTTTCACCTGCTTACATGAATTAGAAATCGCCTGAAAGGTAATTAAAAAGGCTTTCAGGAAAAGTATAGACATTTCAGTTTGATAATGCTAGAGTACCAGAGATCAATTAATCTTCACCACTTATTCGAAAAACCCTAAAACGTAATTTTCTACTACAAACTAGACTAAGTAATCTTTCACCTGCTTACATGAATTAGAAATCGCCTGAAAGGTAATTAAAAAGGCTTTCAGGAAAAGTATAGATATTTCAGTTTGATAATGCAAGAATACCAGAGATCAATCAATCTTCACAACTTATTCGAAAAAACCCTAAAACGTAATTTTCTACTACAAAGTAGACAAAGTAATCTTTCACCTGCTTACATGAATTAGGACTCGCCTAAAAGGTAATTAAATAGGCTTTCAGGAAAAGTATAGAGATTTCAGTTTGATAATGCTAGAGTACCAGAGATCAATTAATCTTCACCACTTATTCAAAAAACCCTAAAACGTAATTTTCTACTACAAACTAGACTAAGTAATCTTTCACCTGCTTGCATGAATTAGGACTCGCCTGAAAGATAACTAAATAGGCTTTCAGGAAAAGTATAGAGATTTCAGTTTGATAATGCTAGAGTACCAGAGATCAATTAATCTTCACCACTTATTCGAAAAAACCCTAAAACGTAATTTTCTACTACAAAGTAGACAAAGTAATCTTTCACCTGCTTACATGAATTAGGAATCGCCTGAAAGGTAATTAAATAGGCTTTCAGGAAAAGTATAGACATTTCAGTTTGATAATGCTAGAGTACCAGAGATCAATTAATCTTCACCACTTATTCGAAAAACCCTAAAACGTAATTTTCTACTACAAAGTAGACAAAGTAATCTTTCACCTGCTTACATGAATTAGGACTCGCCTGAAAGGTAATTAAATAGGCTTTCAGGAAAAGTATAGAGATTTCAGTTTGATAATGCTAGAGTACCAGAGATCAATTAATCTTCACCACTTATTCAAAAAACCCTAAAACGTAATTTTCTACTACAAACTAGACTAAGTAATCTTTCACCTGCTTGCATGAATTAGGACTCGCCTGAAAGATAACTAAATAGGCTTTCAGGAAAAGTATAGAGATTTCAGTTTGATAATGCTAGAGTACCAGAGATCAATTAATCTTCACCACTTATTCGAAAAAACCCTAAAACGTAATTTTCTACTACAAACTAGACTAAGTAATCTTTCACCTGCTTGCATTAATTAGGAATCGCCTGAAAGGTAATTAAATAGGCTTTCAGGAAAAGTATAGAGATTTCAGTTTGATAATGCTAGAGTGTCAGAGAAACATAAATGTTTACAACTTGTTCGAAAAAACCCTAAAACGTAATTTTCTACTACAAACTAGACTAAGTAATCTTTCACCTGCTTACATGAATTAGGAATCGCCTGAAAGGTAATTAAATAGGCTTTCAGGAAAAGTATAGACATTTCAGTTTGATAATGCTAGAGTACCAGAGATCAATTAATCTTCACCACTTATTCGAAAAACCCTAAAACGTAATTTTCTACTACAAAGTAGACTAAGTAATCTTTCACCTGCTTGCATGAATTAGGACTCGCCTGAAAGATAACTAAATAGGCTTTCAGGAAAAGTATAGACATTTCAGTTTGATAATGCTAGAGTACCAGAGATCAATCAATCTTCACAACTTATTCGAAAAAAACCCTAAAACGTAATTTTCTACTACAAACTAGACTAAGTAATCTTTCACCTGCTTACATGAATTAGGAATCGCCTGAAAGGTAATTAAATAGGCTTTCAGGAAAAGTATAGAAATTTCAGTTTGATAATGCTAGAGTACCAGAGATCCATAAATGTTTACAACTTGTTCGAAAAAACCCTAAAACGTAATTTTCTACTACAAACTAGACTAAGTAATCTTTCACCTGCTTACATGAATTAGAAATCGCCTGAAAGGTAATTAAAAAGGCTTTCAGGAAAAGTATAGATATTTCAGTTTGATAATGCTAGAGTACCAGAGATCAATCAATCTTCACAACTTATTCGAAAAAACCCTAAAACGTAATTTTCTACTACAAAGTAGACAAAGTAATCTTTCACCTGCTTACATGAATTAGGACTCGCCTGAAAGGTAATTAAATAGGCTTTCAGGAAAAGTATAGAGATTTCAGTTTGATAATGCTAGAGTACCAGAGATCAATTAATCTTCACCACTTATTCGAAAAACCCTAAAACGTAATTTTCTACTACAAACTAGACTAAGTAATCTTTCACCTGCTTACATGAATTAGAAATCGCCTGAAAGGTAATTAAAAAGGCTTTCAGGAAAAGTATAGACATTTCAGTTTGATAATGCTAGAGTACCAGAGATGAATTAATCTTCACCACTTATTCGAAAAACCCTAAAACGTAATTTTCTACTACAAACTAGACTAAGTAATCTTTCACCTGCTTACATGAATTAGAAATCGCCTGAAAGGTAATTAAAAAGGCTTTCAGGAAAAGTATAGATATTTCAGTTTGATAATGCAAGAATACCAGAGATCAATCAATCTTCACAACTTATTCGAAAAAACCCTAAAACGTAATTTTCTACTACAAAGTAGACAAAGTAATCTTTCACCTGCTTACATGAATTAGGACTCGCCTAAAAGGTAATTAAATAGGCTTTCAGGAAAAGTATAGAGATTTCAGTTTGATAATGCTAGAGTACCAGAGATCAATTAATCTTCACCACTTATTCAAAAAACCCTAAAACGTAATTTTCTACTACAAACTAGACTAAGTAATCTTTCACCTGCTTGCATTAATTAGGAATCGCCTGAAAGGTAATTAAATAGGCTTTCAGGAAAAGTATAGAGATTTCAGTTTGATAATGCTAGAGTGTCAGAGAAACATAAATGTTTACAACTTGTTCGAAAAAACCCTAAAACGTAATTTTCTACTACAAACTAGACTAAGTAATCTTTCACCTGCTTACATGAATTAGGAATCGCCTGAAAGGTAATTAAATAGGCTTTCAGGAAAAGTATAGACATTTCAGTTTGATAATGCTAGAGTACCAGAGATCAATTAATCTTCACCACTTATTCGAAAAACCCTAAAACGTAATTTTCTACTACAAAGTAGACTAAGTAATCTTTCACCTGCTTGCATGAATTAGGACTCGCCTGAAAGATAACTAAATAGGCTTTCAGGAAAAGTATAGACATTTCAGTTTGATAATGCTAGAGTACCAGAGATCAATCAATCTTCACAACTTATTCGAAAAAAACCCTAAAACGTAATTTTCTACTACAAACTAGACTAAGTAATCTTTCACCTGCTTACATGAATTAGGAATCGCCTGAAAGGTAATTAAATAGGCTTTCAGGAAAAGTATAGAAATTTCAGTTTGATAATGCTAGAGTACCAGAGATCCATAAATGTTTACAACTTGTTCGAAAAAACCCTAAAACGTAATTTTCTACTACAAACTAGACTAAGTAATCTTTCACCTGCTTACATGAATTAGAAATCGCCTGAAAGGTAATTAAAAAGGCTTTCAGGAAAAGTATAGATATTTCAGTTTGATAATGCTAGAGTACCAGAGATCAATCAATCTTCACAACTTATTCGAAAAAACCCTAAAACGTAATTTTCTACTACAAAGTAGACAAAGTAATCTTTCACCTGCTTACATGAATTAGGACTCGCCTGAAAGGTAATTAAATAGGCTTTCAGGAAAAGTATAGAGATTTCAGTTTGATAATGCTAGAGTACCAGAGATCCATAAATGTTTACAACTTGTTCGAAAAAACCCTAAAACGTAATTTTCTACTACAAACTAGACTAAGTAATCTTTCACCTGCTTGCATGAATTAGGACTCGCCTGAAAGATAACTAAATAGGCTTTCAGGAAAAGTATAGAGATTTCAGTTTGATAATGCTAGAGTACCAGAGATCAATTAATCTTCACCACTTATTCGAAAAACCCTAAAACGTAATTTTCTACTACAAACTAGACTAAGTAATCTTTCACCTGCTTACATGAATTAGAAATCGCCTGAAAGGTAATTAAAAAGGCTTTCAGGAAAAGTATAGACATTTCAGTTTGATAATGCTAGAGTACCAGAGATGAATTAATCTTCACCACTTATTCGAAAAACCCTAAAACGTAATTTTCTACTACAAACTAGACTAAGTAATCTTTCACCTGCTTACATGAATTAGAAATCGCCTGAAAGGTAATTAAAAAGGCTTTCAGGAAAAGTATAGATATTTCAGTTTGATAATGCAAGAATACCAGAGATCAATCAATCTTCACAACTTATTCGAAAAAACCCTAAAACGTAATTTTCTACTACAAAGTAGACAAAGTAATCTTTCACCTGCTTACATGAATTAGGACTCGCCTAAAAGGTAATTAAATAGGCTTTCAGGAAAAGTATAGAGATTTCAGTTTGATAATGCTAGAGTACCAGAGATCAATTAATCTTCACCACTTATTCAAAAAACCCTAAAACGTAATTTTCTACTACAAACTAGACTAAGTAATCTTTCACCTGCTTGCATGAATTAGGACTCGCCTGAAAGATAACTAAATAGGCTTTCAGGAAAAGTATAGAGATTTCAGTTTGATAATGCTAGAGTACCAGAGATCAATTAATCTTCACCACTTATTCGAAAAAACCCTAAAACGTAATTTTCTACTACAAAGTAGACAAAGTAATCTTTCACCTGCTTACATGAATTAGGAATCGCCTGAAAGGTAATTAAATAGGCTTTCAGGAAAAGTATAGACATTTCAGTTTGATAATGCTAGAGTACCAGAGATCAATTAATCTTCACCACTTATTCGAAAAACCCTAAAACGTAATTTTCTACTACAAAGTAGACAAAGTAATCTTTCACCTGCTTACATGAATTAGGACTCGCCTGAAAGGTAATTAAATAGGCTTTCAGGAAAAGTATAGAGATTTCAGTTTGATAATGCTAGAGTACCAGAGATCAATTAATCTTCACCACTTATTCAAAAAACCCTAAAACGTAATTTTCTACTACAAACTAGACTAAGTAATCTTTCACCTGCTTGCATGAATTAGGACTCGCCTGAAAGATAACTAAATAGGCTTTCAGGAAAAGTATAGAGATTTCAGTTTGATAATGCTAGAGTACCAGAGATCAATTAATCTTCACCACTTATTCGAAAAAACCCTAAAACGTAATTTTCTACTACAAACTAGACTAAGTAATCTTTCACCTGCTTGCATTAATTAGGAATCGCCTGAAAGGTAATTAAATAGGCTTTCAGGAAAAGTATAGAGATTTCAGTTTGATAATGCTAGAGTGTCAGAGAAACATAAATGTTTACAACTTGTTCGAAAAAACCCTAAAACGTAATTTTCTACTACAAACTAGACTAAGTAATCTTTCACCTGCTTACATGAATTAGGAATCGCCTGAAAGGTAATTAAATAGGCTTTCAGGAAAAGTATAGACATTTCAGTTTGATAATGCTAGAGTACCAGAGATCAATTAATCTTCACCACTTATTCGAAAAACCCTAAAACGTAATTTTCTACTACAAAGTAGACTAAGTAATCTTTCACCTGCTTGCATGAATTAGGACTCGCCTGAAAGATAACTAAATAGGCTTTCAGGAAAAGTATAGACATTTCAGTTTGATAATGCTAGAGTACCAGAGATCAATCAATCTTCACAACTTATTCGAAAAAAACCCTAAAACGTAATTTTCTACTACAAACTAGACTAAGTAATCTTTCACCTGCTTACATGAATTAGGAATCGCCTGAAAGGTAATTAAATAGGCTTTCAGGAAAAGTATAGAAATTTCAGTTTGATAATGCTAGAGTACCAGAGATCCATAAATGTTTACAACTTGTTCGAAAAAACCCTAAAACGTAATTTTCTACTACAAACTAGACTAAGTAATCTTTCACCTGCTTACATGAATTAGAAATCGCCTGAAAGGTAATTAAAAAGGCTTTCAGGAAAAGTATAGATATTTCAGTTTGATAATGCTAGAGTACCAGAGATCAATCAATCTTCACAACTTATTCGAAAAAACCCTAAAACGTAATTTTCTACTACAAAGTAGACAAAGTAATCTTTCACCTGCTTACATGAATTAGGACTCGCCTGAAAGGTAATTAAATAGGCTTTCAGGAAAAGTATAGAGATTTCAGTTTGATAATGCTAGAGTACCAGAGATCCATAAATGTTTACAACTTGTTCGAAAAAACCCTAAAACGTAATTTTCTACTACAAACTAGACTAAGTAATCTTTCACCTGCTTGCATGAATTAGGACTCGCCTGAAAGATAACTAAATAGGCTTTCAGGAAAAGTATAGAGATTTCAGTTTGATAATGCTAGAGTACCAGAGATCAATTAATCTTCACCACTTATTCGAAAAACCCTAAAACGTAATTTTCTACTACAAACTAGACTAAGTAATCTTTCACCTGCTTACATGAATTAGAAATCGCCTGAAAGGTAATTAAAAAGGCTTTCAGGAAAAGTATAGACATTTCAGTTTGATAATGCTAGAGTACCAGAGATGAATTAATCTTCACCACTTATTCGAAAAACCCTAAAACGTAATTTTCTACTACAAACTAGACTAAGTAATCTTTCACCTGCTTACATGAATTAGAAATCGCCTGAAAGGTAATTAAAAAGGCTTTCAGGAAAAGTATAGATATTTCAGTTTGATAATGCAAGAATACCAGAGATCAATCAATCTTCACAACTTATTCGAAAAAACCCTAAAACGTAATTTTCTACTACAAAGTAGACAAAGTAATCTTTCACCTGCTTACATGAATTAGGACTCGCCTAAAAGGTAATTAAATAGGCTTTCAGGAAAAGTATAGAGATTTCAGTTTGATAATGCTAGAGTACCAGAGATCAATTAATCTTCACCACTTATTCAAAAAACCCTAAAACGTAATTTTCTACTACAAACTAGACTAAGTAATCTTTCACCTGCTTGCATGAATTAGGACTCGCCTGAAAGATAACTAAATAGGCTTTCAGGAAAAGTATAGAGATTTCAGTTTGATAATGCTAGAGTACCAGAGATCAATTAATCTTCACCACTTATTCGAAAAAACCCTAAAACGTAATTTTCTACTACAAAGTAGACAAAGTAATCTTTCACCTGCTTACATGAATTAGGACTCGCCTGAAAGGTAATTAAATAGGCTTTCAGGAAAAGTATAGAGATTTCAGTTTGATAATGCTAGAGTACCAGAGATCAATTAATCTTCACCACTTATTCAAAAAACCCTAAAACGTAATTTTCTACTACAAACTAGACTAAGTAATCTTTCACCTGCTTGCATGAATTAGGACTCGCCTGAAAGATAACTAAATAGGCTTTCAGGAAAAGTATAGAGATTTCAGTTTGATAATGCTAGAGTACCAGAGATCAATTAATCTTCACCACTTATTCGAAAAACCCTAAAACGTAATTTTCTACTACAAACTAGACTAAGTAATCTTTCACCTGCTTACATGAATTAGAAATCGCCTGAAAGGTAATTAAAAAGGCTTTCAGGAAAAGTATAGACATTTCAGTTTGATAATGCTAGAGTACCAGAGATGAATTAATCTTCACCACTTATTCGAAAAACCCTAAAACGTAATTTTCTACTACAAACTAGACTAAGTAATCTTTCACCTGCTTACATGAATTAGAAATCGCCTGAAAGGTAATTAAAAAGGCTTTCAGGAAAAGTATAGATATTTCAGTTTGATAATGCAAGAATACCAGAGATCAATCAATCTTCACAACTTATTCGAAAAAACCCTAAAACGTAATTTTCTACTACAAAGTAGACAAAGTAATCTTTCACCTGCTTACATGAATTAGGACTCGCCTAAAAGGTAATTAAATAGGCTTTCAGGAAAAGTATAGAGATTTCAGTTTGATAATGCTAGAGTACCAGAGATCAATTAATCTTCACCACTTATTCAAAAAACCCTAAAACGTAATTTTCTACTACAAACTAGACTAAGTAATCTTTCACCTGCTTGCATGAATTAGGACTCGCCTGAAAGGTAATTAAAAAGGCTTTCAGGAAAAGTATAGATATTTCAGTTTGATAATGCAAGAATACCAGAGATCAATCAATCTTCACAACTTATTCGAAAAAACCCTAAAACGTAATTTTCTACTACAAAGTAGACAAAGTAATCTTTCACCTGCTTACATGAATTAGGACTCGCCTAAAAGGTAATTAAATAGGCTTTCAGGAAAAGTATAGAGATTTCAGTTTGATAATGCTAGAGTACCAGAGATCAATTAATCTTCACCACTTATTCAAAAAACCCTAAAACGTAATTTTCTACTACAAACTAGACTAAGTAATCTTTCACCTGCTTGCATGAATTAGGACTCGCCTGAAAGATAACTAAATAGGCTTTCAGGAAAAGTATAGACATTTCAGTTTGATAATGCTAGAGTACCAGAGATCAATCAATCTTCACAACTTATTCGAAAAAAACCCTAAAACGTAATTTTCTACTACAAACTAGACTAAGTAATCTTTCACCTGCTTACATGAATTAGGAATCGCCTGAAAGGTAATTAAATAGGCTTTCAGGAAAAGTATAGAAATTTCAGTTTGATAATGCTAGAGTACCAGAGATCCATAAATGTTTACAACTTGTTCGAAAAAACCCTAAAACGTAATTTTCTACTACAAACTAGACTAAGTAATCTTTCACCTGCTTACATGAATTAGAAATCGCCTGAAAGGTAATTAAAAAGGCTTTCAGGAAAAGTATAGATATTTCAGTTTGATAATGCTAGAGTACCAGAGATCAATCAATCTTCACAACTTATTCGAAAAAACCCTAAAACGTAATTTTCTACTACAAAGTAGACAAAGTAATCTTTCACCTGCTTACATGAATTAGGACTCGCCTAAAAGGTAATTAAATAGGCTTTCAGGAAAAGTATAGACATTTCAGTTTGATAATGCTAGAGTACCAGAGATCAATTAATCTTCACCACTTATTCGAAAAACCCTAAAACGTAATTTTCTACTACAAACTAGACTAAGTAATCTTTCACCTGCTTACATGAATTAGAAATCGCCTGAAAGGTAATTAAAAAGGCTTTCAGGAAAAGTATAGATATTTCAGTTTGATAATGCAAGAATACCAGAGATCAATCAATCTTCACAACTTATTCGAAAAAACCCTAAAACGTAATTTTCTACTACAAAGTAGACAAAGTAATCTTTCACCTGCTTACATGAATTAGGACTCGCCTAAAAGGTAATTAAATAGGCTTTCAGGAAAAGTATAGACATTTCAGTTTGATAATGCTAGAGTACCAGAGATCAATTAATCTTCACCACTTATTCGAAAAACCCTAAAACGTAATTTTCTACTACAAAGTAGACTAAGTAATCTTTCACCTGCTTGCATGAATTAGGACTCGCCTGAAAGATAACTAAATAGGCTTTCAGGAAAAGTATAGACATTTCAGTTTGATAATGCTAGAGTACCAGAGATCAATCAATCTTCACAACTTATTCGAAAAAAACCCTAAAACGTAATTTTCTACTACAAACTAGACTAAGTAATCTTTCACCTGCTTACATGAATTAGGAATCGCCTGAAAGGTAATTAAATAGGCTTTCAGGAAAAGTATAGAAATTTCAGTTTGATAATGCTAGAGTACCAGAGATCCATAAATGTTTACAACTTGTTCGAAAAAACCCTAAAACGTAATTTTCTACTACAAACTAGACTAAGTAATCTTTCACCTGCTTACATGAATTAGAAATCGCCTGAAAGGTAATTAAAAAGGCTTTCAGGAAAAGTATAGATATTTCAGTTTGATAATGCTAGAGTACCAGAGATCAATCAATCTTCACAACTTATTCGAAAAAACCCTAAAACGTAATTTTCTACTACAAAGTAGACAAAGTAATCTTTCACCTGCTTACATGAATTAGGACTCGCCTAAAAGGTAATTAAATAGGCTTTCAGGAAAAGTATAGACATTTCAGTTTGATAATGCTAGAGTACCAGAGATCAATTAATCTTCACCACTTATTCGAAAAACCCTAAAACGTAATTTTCTACTACAAACTAGACTAAGTAATCTTTCACCTGCTTACATGAATTAGAAATCGCCTGAAAGGTAATTAAAAAGGCTTTCAGGAAAAGTATAGATATTTCAGTTTGATAATGCAAGAATACCAGAGATCAATCAATCTTCACAACTTATTCGAAAAAACCCTAAAACGTAATTTTCTACTACAAAGTAGACAAAGTAATCTTTCACCTGCTTACATGAATTAGGACTCGCCTAAAAGGTAATTAAATAGGCTTTCAGGAAAAGTATAGACATTTCAGTTTGATAATGCTAGAGTACCAGAGATCAATTAATCTTCACCACTTATTCGAAAAACCCTAAAACGTAATTTTCTACTACAAAGTAGACTAAGTAATCTTTCACCTGCTTGCATGAATTAGGACTCGCCTGAAAGATAACTAAATAGGCTTTCAGGAAAAGTATAGACATTTCAGTTTGATAATGCTAGAGTACCAGAGATCAATCAATCTTCACAACTTATTCGAAAAAAACCCTAAAACGTAATTTTCTACTACAAACTAGACTAAGTAATCTTTCACCTGCTTACATGAATTAGGAATCGCCTGAAAGGTAATTAAATAGGCTTTCAGGAAAAGTATAGAAATTTCAGTTTGATAATGCTAGAGTACCAGAGATCCATAAATGTTTACAACTTGTTCGAAAAAACCCTAAAACGTAATTTTCTACTACAAACTAGACTAAGTAATCTTTCACCTGCTTACATGAATTAGAAATCGCCTGAAAGGTAATTAAAAAGGCTTTCAGGAAAAGTATAGATATTTCAGTTTGATAATGCTAGAGTACCAGAGATCAATCAATCTTCACAACTTATTCGAAAAAACCCTAAAACGTAATTTTCTACTACAAAGTAGACAAAGTAATCTTTCACCTGCTTACATGAATTAGGACTCGCCTGAAAGGTAATTAAATAGGCTTTCAGGAAAAGTATAGAGATTTCAGTTTGATAATGCTAGAGTACCAGAGATCCATAAATGTTTACAACTTGTTCGAAAAAACCCTAAAACGTAATTTTCTACTACAAACTAGACTAAGTAATCTTTCACCTGCTTACATGAATTAGAAATCGCCTGAAAGGTAATTAAAAAGGCTTTCAGGAAAAGTATAGATATTTCAGTTTGATAATGCTAGAGTACCAGAGATCAATCAATCTTCACAACTTATTCGAAAAAACCCTAAAACGTAATTTTCTACTACAAAGTAGACAAAGTAATCTTTCACCTGCTTACATGAATTAGGACTCGCCTAAAAGGTAATTAAATAGGCTTTCAGGAAAAGTATAGACATTTCAGTTTGATAATGCTAGAGTACCAGAGATCAATTAATCTTCACCACTTATTCGAAAAACCCTAAAACGTAATTTTCTACTACAAACTAGACTAAGTAATCTTTCACCTGCTTACATGAATTAGAAATCGCCTGAAAGGTAATTAAAAAGGCTTTCAGGAAAAGTATAGATATTTCAGTTTGATAATGCAAGAATACCAGAGATCAATCAATCTTCACAACTTATTCGAAAAAACCCTAAAACGTAATTTTCTACTACAAAGTAGACAAAGTAATCTTTCACCTGCTTACATGAATTAGGACTCGCCTAAAAGGTAATTAAATAGGCTTTCAGGAAAAGTATAGACATTTCAGTTTGATAATGCTAGAGTACCAGAGATCAATTAATCTTCACCACTTATTCGAAAAACCCTAAAACGTAATTTTCTACTACAAAGTAGACTAAGTAATCTTTCACCTGCTTGCATGAATTAGGACTCGCCTGAAAGATAACTAAATAGGCTTTCAGGAAAAGTATAGAAATTTCAGTTTGATAATGCTAGAGTACCAGAGATCCATAAATGTTTACAACTTGTTCGAAAAAACCCTAAAACGTAATTTTCTACTACAAACTAGACTAAGTAATCTTTCACCTGCTTACATGAATTAGGAATCGCCTGAAAGGTAATTAAATAGGCTTTCAGGAAAAGTATAGAAATTTCAGTTTGATAATGCTAGAGTACCAGAGATCCATAAATGTTTACAACTTGTTCGAAAAAACCCTAAAACGTAATTTTCTACTACAAACTAGACTAAGTAATCTTTCACCTGCTTACATGAATTAGAAATCGCCTGAAAGGTAATTAAAAAGGCTTTCAGGAAAAGTATAGATATTTCAGTTTGATAATGCTAGAGTACCAGAGATCAATCAATCTTCACAACTTATTCGAAAAAACCCTAAAACGTAATTTTCTACTACAAAGTAGACAAAGTAATCTTTCACCTGCTTACATGAATTAGGACTCGCCTAAAAGGTAATTAAATAGGCTTTCAGGAAAAGTATAGACATTTCAGTTTGATAATGCTAGAGTACCAGAGATCAATTAATCTTCACCACTTATTCGAAAAACCCTAAAACGTAATTTTCTACTACAAACTAGACTAAGTAATCTTTCACCTGCTTACATGAATTAGAAATCGCCTGAAAGGTAATTAAAAAGGCTTTCAGGAAAAGTATAGATATTTCAGTTTGATAATGCAAGAATACCAGAGATCAATCAATCTTCACAACTTATTCGAAAAAACCCTAAAACGTAATTTTCTACTACAAAGTAGACAAAGTAATCTTTCACCTGCTTACATGAATTAGGACTCGCCTAAAAGGTAATTAAATAGGCTTTCAGGAAAAGTATAGACATTTCAGTTTGATAATGCTAGAGTACCAGAGATCAATTAATCTTCACCACTTATTCGAAAAACCCTAAAACGTAATTTTCTACTACAAAGTAGACTAAGTAATCTTTCACCTGCTTGCATGAATTAGGACTCGCCTGAAAGATAACTAAATAGGCTTTCAGGAAAAGTATAGACATTTCAGTTTGATAATGCTAGAGTACCAGAGATCAATCAATCTTCACAACTTATTCGAAAAAAACCCTAAAACGTAATTTTCTACTACAAACTAGACTAAGTAATCTTTCACCTGCTTACATGAATTAGGAATCGCCTGAAAGGTAATTAAATAGGCTTTCAGGAAAAGTATAGAAATTTCAGTTTGATAATGCTAGAGTACCAGAGATCCATAAATGTTCACAACTTGTTCGAAAAAACCCTAAAACGTAATTTTCTACTACAAACTAGACTAAGTAATCTTTCACCTGCTTACATGAATTAGAAATCGCCTGAAAGGTAATTAAAAAGGCTTTCAGGAAAAGTATAGACATTTCAGTTTGATAATGCTAGAGTACCAGAGATCAATTAATCTTCACCACTTATTCGAAAAACCCTAAAACGTAATTTTCTACTACAAACTAGACTAAGTAATCTTTCACCTGCTTACATGAATTAGAAATCGCCTGAAAGGTAATTAAAAAGGCTTTCAGGAAAAGTATAGACATTTCAGTTTGATAATGCTAGAGTACCAGAGATGAATTAATCTTCACCACTTATTCGAAAAACCCTAAAACGTAATTTTCTACTACAAACTAGACTAAGTAATCTTTCACCTGCTTACATGAATTAGAAATCGCCTGAAAGGTAATTAAAAAGGCTTTCAGGAAAAGTATAGATATTTCAGTTTGATAATGCAAGAATACCAGAGATCAATCAATCTTCACAACTTATTCGAAAAAACCCTAAAACGTAATTTTCTACTACAAAGTAGACAAAGTAATCTTTCACCTGCTTACATGAATTAGGACTCGCCTAAAAGGTAATTAAATAGGCTTTCAGGAAAAGTATAGAGATTTCAGTTTGATAATGCTAGAGTACCAGAGATCAATTAATCTTCACCACTTATTCAAAAAACCCTAAAACGTAATTTTCTACTACAAACTAGACTAAGTAATCTTTCACCTGCTTGCATGAATTAGGACTCGCCTGAAAGATAACTAAATAGGCTTTCAGGAAAAGTATAGAGATTTCAGTTTGATAATGCTAGAGTACCAGAGATCAATTAATCTTCACCACTTATTCGAAAAAACCCTAAAACGTAATTTTCTACTACAAAGTAGACAAAGTAATCTTTCACCTGCTTACATGAATTAGGACTCGCCTGAAAGGTAATTAAATAGGCTTTCAGGAAAAGTATAGAGATTTCAGTTTGATAATGCTAGAGTACCAGAGATCAATTAATCTTCACCACTTATTCAAAAAACCCTAAAACGTAATTTTCTACTACAAACTAGACTAAGTAATCTTTCACCTGCTTGCATGAATTAGGAATCGCCTGAAAGGTAATTAAATAGGCTTTCAGGAAAAGTATAGAAATTTCAGTTTGATAATGCTAGAGTACCAGAGATCCATAAATGTTTACAACTTGTTCGAAAAAACCCTAAAACGTAATTTTCTACTACAAACTAGACTAAGTAATCTTTCACCTGCTTACATGAATTAGAAATCGCCTGAAAGGTAATTAAAAAGGCTTTCAGGAAAAGTATAGATATTTCAGTTTGATAATGCTAGAGTACCAGAGATCAATCAATCTTCACAACTTATTCGAAAAAACCCTAAAACGTAATTTTCTACTACAAAGTAGACAAAGTAATCTTTCACCTGCTTACATGAATTAGGACTCGCCTGAAAGATAATTAAATAGGCTTTCAGGAAAAGTATAGAGATTTCAGTTTGATAATGCTAGAGTACCAGAGATCCATAAATGTTTACAACTTGTTCGAAAAAACCCTAAAACGTAATTTTCTACTACAAACTAGACTAAGTAATCTTTCACCTGCTTGCATGAATTAGGACTCGCCTGAAAGATAACTAAATAGGCTTTCAGGAAAAGTATAGAGATTTCAGTTTGATAATGCTAGAGTACCAGAGATCAATTAATCTTCACCACTTATTCGAAAAACCCTAAAACGTAATTTTCTACTACAAACTAGACTAAGTAATCTTTCACCTGCTTACATGAATTAGAAATCGCCTGAAAGGTAATTAAAAAGGCTTTCAGGAAAAGTATAGACATTTCAGTTTGATAATGCTAGAGTACCAGAGATGAATTAATCTTCACCACTTATTCGAAAAACCCTAAAACGTAATTTTCTACTACAAACTAGACTAAGTAATCTTTCACCTGCTTACATGAATTAGAAATCGCCTGAAAGGTAATTAAAAAGGCTTTCAGGAAAAGTATAGATATTTCAGTTTGATAATGCAAGAATACCAGAGATCAATCAATCTTCACAACTTATTCGAAAAAACCCTAAAACGTAATTTTCTACTACAAAGTAGACAAAGTAATCTTTCACCTGCTTACATGAATTAGGACTCGCCTAAAAGGTAATTAAATAGGCTTTCAGGAAAAGTATAGAGATTTCAGTTTGATAATGCTAGAGTACCAGAGATCAATTAATCTTCACCACTTATTCAAAAAACCCTAAAACGTAATTTTCTACTACAAACTAGACTAAGTAATCTTTCACCTGCTTGCATGAATTAGGACTCGCCTGAAAGATAACTAAATAGGCTTTCAGGAAAAGTATAGAGATTTCAGTTTGATAATGCTAGAGTACCAGAGATCAATTAATCTTCACCACTTATTCGAAAAAACCCTAAAACGTAATTTTCTACTACAAAGTAGACAAAGTAATCTTTCACCTGCTTACATGAATTAGGACTCGCCTGAAAGGTAATTAAATAGGCTTTCAGGAAAAGTATAGAGATTTCAGTTTGATAATGCTAGAGTACCAGAGATCAATTAATCTTCACCACTTATTCAAAAAACCCTAAAACGTAATTTTCTACTACAAACTAGACTAAGTAATCTTTCACCTGCTTGCATGAATTAGGACTCGCCTGAAAGATAACTAAATAGGCTTTCAGGAAAAGTATAGAGATTTCAGTTTGATAATGCTAGAGTACCAGAGATCAATTAATCTTCACCACTTATTCGAAAAACCCTAAAACGTAATTTTCTACTACAAACTAGACTAAGTAATCTTTCACCTGCTTACATGAATTAGAAATCGCCTGAAAGGTAATTAAAAAGGCTTTCAGGAAAAGTATAGACATTTCAGTTTGATAATGCTAGAGTACCAGAGATGAATTAATCTTCACCACTTATTCGAAAAACCCTAAAACGTAATTTTCTACTACAAACTAGACTAAGTAATCTTTCACCTGCTTACATGAATTAGAAATCGCCTGAAAGGTAATTAAAAAGGCTTTCAGGAAAAGTATAGATATTTCAGTTTGATAATGCAAGAATACCAGAGATCAATCAATCTTCACAACTTATTCGAAAAAACCCTAAAACGTAATTTTCTACTACAAAGTAGACAAAGTAATCTTTCACCTGCTTACATGAATTAGGACTCGCCTAAAAGGTAATTAAATAGGCTTTCAGGAAAAGTATAGAGATTTCAGTTTGATAATGCTAGAGTACCAGAGATCAATTAATCTTCACCACTTATTCAAAAAACCCTAAAACGTAATTTTCTACTACAAACTAGACTAAGTAATCTTTCACCTGCTTGCATGAATTAGGACTCGCCTGAAAGGTAATTAAAAAGGCTTTCAGGAAAAGTATAGATATTTCAGTTTGATAATGCAAGAATACCAGAGATCAATCAATCTTCACAACTTATTCGAAAAAAACCTAAAACGTAATTTTCTACTACAAAGTAGACAAAGTAATCTTTCACCTGCTTACATGAATTAGGACTCGCCTAAAAGGTAATTAAATAGGCTTTCAGGAAAAGTATAGAGATTTCAGTTTGATAATGCTAGAGTACCAGAGATCAATTAATCTTCACCACTTATTCAAAAAACCCTAAAACGTAATTTTCTACTACAAACTAGACTAAGTAATCTTTCACCTGCTTGCATGAATTAGGACTCGCCTGAAAGATAACTAAATAGGCTTTCAGGAAAAGTATAGACATTTCAGTTTGATAATGCTAGAGTACCAGAGATCAATCAATCTTCACAACTTATTCGAAAAAAACCCTAAAACGTAATTTTCTACTACAAACTAGACTAAGTAATCTTTCACCTGCTTACATGAATTAGGAATCGCCTGAAAGGTAATTAAATAGGCTTTCAGGAAAAGTATAGAAATTTCAGTTTGATAATGCTAGAGTACCAGAGATCCATAAATGTTTACAACTTGTTCGAAAAAACCCTAAAACGTAATTTTCTACTACAAACTAGACTAAGTAATCTTTCACCTGCTTACATGAATTAGAAATCGCCTGAAAGGTAATTAAAAAGGCTTTCAGGAAAAGTATAGATATTTCAGTTTGATAATGCTAGAGTACCAGAGATCAATCAATCTTCACAACTTATTCGAAAAAACCCTAAAACGTAATTTTCTACTACAAAGTAGACAAAGTAATCTTTCACCTGCTTACATGAATTAGGACTCGCCTAAAAGGTAATTAAATAGGCTTTCAGGAAAAGTATAGACATTTCAGTTTGATAATGCTAGAGTACCAGAGATCAATTAATCTTCACCACTTATTCGAAAAACCCTAAAACGTAATTTTCTACTACAAACTAGACTAAGTAATCTTTCACCTGCTTACATGAATTAGAAATCGCCTGAAAGGTAATTAAAAAGGCTTTCAGGAAAAGTATAGATATTTCAGTTTGATAATGCAAGAATACCAGAGATCAATCAATCTTCACAACTTATTCGAAAAAACCCTAAAACGTAATTTTCTACTACAAAGTAGACAAAGTAATCTTTCACCTGCTTACATGAATTAGGACTCGCCTAAAAGGTAATTAAATAGGCTTTCAGGAAAAGTATAGACATTTCAGTTTGATAATGCTAGAGTACCAGAGATCAATTAATCTTCACCACTTATTCGAAAAACCCTAAAACGTAATTTTCTACTACAAAGTAGACTAAGTAATCTTTCACCTGCTTGCATGAATTAGGACTCGCCTGAAAGATAACTAAATAGGCTTTCAGGAAAAGTATAGACATTTCAGTTTGATAATGCTAGAGTACCAGAGATCAATCAATCTTCACAACTTATTCGAAAAAAACCCTAAAACGTAATTTTCTACTACAAACTAGACTAAGTAATCTTTCACCTGCTTACATGAATTAGGAATCGCCTGAAAGGTAATTAAATAGGCTTTCAGGAAAAGTATAGAAATTTCAGTTTGATAATGCTAGAGTACCAGAGATCCATAAATGTTTACAACTTGTTCGAAAAAACCCTAAAACGTAATTTTCTACTACAAACTAGACTAAGTAATCTTTCACCTGCTTACATGAATTAGAAATCGCCTGAAAGGTAATTAAAAAGGCTTTCAGGAAAAGTATAGATATTTCAGTTTGATAATGCTAGAGTACCAGAGATCAATCAATCTTCACAACTTATTCGAAAAAACCCTAAAACGTAATTTTCTACTACAAAGTAGACAAAGTAATCTTTCACCTGCTTACATGAATTAGGACTCGCCTAAAAGGTAATTAAATAGGCTTTCAGGAAAAGTATAGACATTTCAGTTTGATAATGCTAGAGTACCAGAGATCAATTAATCTTCACCACTTATTCGAAAAACCCTAAAACGTAATTTTCTACTACAAACTAGACTAAGTAATCTTTCACCTGCTTACATGAATTAGAAATCGCCTGAAAGGTAATTAAAAAGGCTTTCAGGAAAAGTATAGATATTTCAGTTTGATAATGCAAGAATACCAGAGATCAATCAATCTTCACAACTTATTCGAAAAAACCCTAAAACGTAATTTTCTACTACAAAGTAGACAAAGTAATCTTTCACCTGCTTACATGAATTAGGACTCGCCTAAAAGGTAATTAAATAGGCTTTCAGGAAAAGTATAGACATTTCAGTTTGATAATGCTAGAGTACCAGAGATCAATTAATCTTCACCACTTATTCGAAAAACCCTAAAACGTAATTTTCTACTACAAAGTAGACTAAGTAATCTTTCACCTGCTTGCATGAATTAGGACTCGCCTGAAAGATAACTAAATAGGCTTTCAGGAAAAGTATAGACATTTCAGTTTGATAATGCTAGAGTACCAGAGATCAATCAATCTTCACAACTTATTCGAAAAAAACCCTAAAACGTAATTTTCTACTACAAACTAGACTAAGTAATCTTTCACCTGCTTACATGAATTAGGAATCGCCTGAAAGGTAATTAAATAGGCTTTCAGGAAAAGTATAGAAATTTCAGTTTGATAATGCTAGAGTACCAGAGATCCATAAATGTTTACAACTTGTTCGAAAAAACCCTAAAACGTAATTTTCTACTACAAACTAGACTAAGTAATCTTTCACCTGCTTACATGAATTAGAAATCGCCTGAAAGGTAATTAAAAAGGCTTTCAGGAAAAGTATAGATATTTCAGTTTGATAATGCTAGAGTACCAGAGATCAATCAATCTTCACAACTTATTCGAAAAAACCCTAAAACGTAATTTTCTACTACAAAGTAGACAAAGTAATCTTTCACCTGCTTACATGAATTAGGACTCGCCTGAAAGGTAATTAAATAGGCTTTCAGGAAAAGTATAGAGATTTCAGTTTGATAATGCTAGAGTACCAGAGATCCATAAATGTTTACAACTTGTTCGAAAAAACCCTAAAACGTAATTTTCTACTACAAACTAGACTAAGTAATCTTTCACCTGCTTACATGAATTAGAAATCGCCTGAAAGGTAATTAAAAAGGCTTTCAGGAAAAGTATAGATATTTCAGTTTGATAATGCTAGAGTACCAGAGATCAATCAATCTTCACAACTTATTCGAAAAAACCCTAAAACGTAATTTTCTACTACAAAGTAGACAAAGTAATCTTTCACCTGCTTACATGAATTAGGACTCGCCTAAAAGGTAATTAAATAGGCTTTCAGGAAAAGTATAGACATTTCAGTTTGATAATGCTAGAGTACCAGAGATCAATTAATCTTCACCACTTATTCGAAAAACCCTAAAACGTAATTTTCTACTACAAACTAGACTAAGTAATCTTTCACCTGCTTACATGAATTAGAAATCGCCTGAAAGGTAATTAAAAAGGCTTTCAGGAAAAGTATAGATATTTCAGTTTGATAATGCAAGAATACCAGAGATCAATCAATCTTCACAACTTATTCGAAAAAACCCTAAAACGTAATTTTCTACTACAAAGTAGACAAAGTAATCTTTCACCTGCTTACATGAATTAGGACTCGCCTAAAAGGTAATTAAATAGGCTTTCAGGAAAAGTATAGACATTTCAGTTTGATAATGCTAGAGTACCAGAGATCAATTAATCTTCACCACTTATTCGAAAAACCCTAAAACGTAATTTTCTACTACAAAGTAGACTAAGTAATCTTTCACCTGCTTGCATGAATTAGGACTCGCCTGAAAGATAACTAAATAGGCTTTCAGGAAAAGTATAGAAATTTCAGTTTGATAATGCTAGAGTACCAGAGATCCATAAATGTTTACAACTTGTTCGAAAAAACCCTAAAACGTAATTTTCTACTACAAACTAGACTAAGTAATCTTTCACCTGCTTACATGAATTAGGAATCGCCTGAAAGGTAATTAAATAGGCTTTCAGGAAAAGTATAGAAATTTCAGTTTGATAATGCTAGAGTACCAGAGATCCATAAATGTTTACAACTTGTTCGAAAAAACCCTAAAACGTAATTTTCTACTACAAACTAGACTAAGTAATCTTTCACCTGCTTACATGAATTAGAAATCGCCTGAAAGGTAATTAAAAAGGCTTTCAGGAAAAGTATAGATATTTCAGTTTGATAATGCTAGAGTACCAGAGATCAATCAATCTTCACAACTTATTCGAAAAAACCCTAAAACGTAATTTTCTACTACAAAGTAGACAAAGTAATCTTTCACCTGCTTACATGAATTAGGACTCGCCTAAAAGGTAATTAAATAGGCTTTCAGGAAAAGTATAGACATTTCAGTTTGATAATGCTAGAGTACCAGAGATCAATTAATCTTCACCACTTATTCGAAAAACCCTAAAACGTAATTTTCTACTACAAACTAGACTAAGTAATCTTTCACCTGCTTACATGAATTAGAAATCGCCTGAAAGGTAATTAAAAAGGCTTTCAGGAAAAGTATAGATATTTCAGTTTGATAATGCAAGAATACCAGAGATCAATCAATCTTCACAACTTATTCGAAAAAACCCTAAAACGTAATTTTCTACTACAAAGTAGACAAAGTAATCTTTCACCTGCTTACATGAATTAGGACTCGCCTAAAAGGTAATTAAATAGGCTTTCAGGAAAAGTATAGACATTTCAGTTTGATAATGCTAGAGTACCAGAGATCAATTAATCTTCACCACTTATTCGAAAAACCCTAAAACGTAATTTTCTACTACAAAGTAGACTAAGTAATCTTTCACCTGCTTGCATGAATTAGGACTCGCCTGAAAGATAACTAAATAGGCTTTCAGGAAAAGTATAGACATTTCAGTTTGATAATGCTAGAGTACCAGAGATCAATCAATCTTCACAACTTATTCGAAAAAAACCCTAAAACGTAATTTTCTACTACAAACTAGACTAAGTAATCTTTCACCTGCTTACATGAATTAGGAATCGCCTGAAAGGTAATTAAATAGGCTTTCAGGAAAAGTATAGAAATTTCAGTTTGATAATGCTAGAGTACCAGAGATCCATAAATGTTTACAACTTGTTCGAAAAAACCCTAAAACGTAATTTTCTACTACAAACTAGACTAAGTAATCTTTCACCTGCTTACATGAATTAGAAATCGCCTGAAAGGTAATTAAAAAGGCTTTCAGGAAAAGTATAGACATTTCAGTTTGATAATGCTAGAGTACCAGAGATCAATTAATCTTCACCACTTATTCGAAAAACCCTAAAACGTAATTTTCTACTACAAACTAGACTAAGTAATCTTTCACCTGCTTACATGAATTAGAAATCGCCTGAAAGGTAATTAAAAAGGCTTTCAGGAAAAGTATAGACATTTCAGTTTGATAATGCTAGAGTACCAGAGATGAATTAATCTTCACCACTTATTCGAAAAACCCTAAAACGTAATTTTCTACTACAAACTAGACTAAGTAATCTTTCACCTGCTTACATGAATTAGAAATCGCCTGAAAGGTAATTAAAAAGGCTTTCAGGAAAAGTATAGATATTTCAGTTTGATAATGCAAGAATACCAGAGATCAATCAATCTTCACAACTTATTCGAAAAAACCCTAAAACGTAATTTTCTACTACAAAGTAGACAAAGTAATCTTTCACCTGCTTACATGAATTAGGACTCGCCTAAAAGGTAATTAAATAGGCTTTCAGGAAAAGTATAGAGATTTCAGTTTGATAATGCTAGAGTACCAGAGATCAATTAATCTTCACCACTTATTCAAAAAACCCTAAAACGTAATTTTCTACTACAAACTAGACTAAGTAATCTTTCACCTGCTTGCATGAATTAGGACTCGCCTGAAAGATAACTAAATAGGCTTTCAGGAAAAGTATAGAGATTTCAGTTTGATAATGCTAGAGTACCAGAGATCAATTAATCTTCACCACTTATTCGAAAAAACCCTAAAACGTAATTTTCTACTACAAAGTAGACAAAGTAATCTTTCACCTGCTTACATGAATTAGGACTCGCCTGAAAGGTAATTAAATAGGCTTTCAGGAAAAGTATAGAGATTTCAGTTTGATAATGCTAGAGTACCAGAGATCAATTAATCTTCACCACTTATTCAAAAAACCCTAAAACGTAATTTTCTACTACAAACTAGACTAAGTAATCTTTCACCTGCTTGCATGAATTAGGACTCGCCTGAAAGATAACTAAATAGGCTTTCAGGAAAAGTATAGAGATTTCAGTTTGATAATGCTAGAGTACCAGAGATCAATTAATCTTCACCACTTATTCGAAAAACCCTAAAACGTAATTTTCTACTACAAACTAGACTAAGTAATCTTTCACCTGCTTACATGAATTAGAAATCGCCTGAAAGGTAATTAAAAAGGCTTTCAGGAAAAGTATAGACATTTCAGTTTGATAATGCTAGAGTACCAGAGATGAATTAATCTTCACCACTTATTCGAAAAACCCTAAAACGTAATTTTCTACTACAAACTAGACTAAGTAATCTTTCACCTGCTTACATGAATTAGAAATCGCCTGAAAGGTAATTAAAAAGGCTTTCAGGAAAAGTATAGATATTTCAGTTTGATAATGCAAGAATACCAGAGATCAATCAATCTTCACAACTTATTCGAAAAAACCCTAAAACGTAATTTTCTACTACAAAGTAGACAAAGTAATCTTTCACCTGCTTACATGAATTAGGACTCGCCTAAAAGGTAATTAAATAGGCTTTCAGGAAAAGTATAGAGATTTCAGTTTGATAATGCTAGAGTACCAGAGATCAATTAATCTTCACCACTTATTCAAAAAACCCTAAAACGTAATTTTCTACTACAAACTAGACTAAGTAATCTTTCACCTGCTTGCATGAATTAGGACTCGCCTGAAAGATAACTAAATAGGCTTTCAGGAAAAGTATAGAGATTTCAGTTTGATAATGCTAGAGTACCAGAGATCAATTAATCTTCACCACTTATTCGAAAAAACCCTAAAACGTAATTTTCTACTACAAAGTAGACAAAGTAATCTTTCACCTGCTTACATGAATTAGGACTCGCCTGAAAGGTAATTAAATAGGCTTTCAGGAAAAGTATAGAGATTTCAGTTTGATAATGCTAGAGTACCAGAGATCAATTAATCTTCACCACTTATTCAAAAAACCCTAAAACGTAATTTTCTACTACAAACTAGACTAAGTAATCTTTCACCTGCTTGCATGAATTAGGACTCGCCTGAAAGATAACTAAATAGGCTTTCAGGAAAAGTATAGAGATTTCAGTTTGATAATGCTAGAGTACCAGAGATCAATTAATCTTCACCACTTATTCGAAAAACCCTAAAACGTAATTTTCTACTACAAACTAGACTAAGTAATCTTTCACCTGCTTACATGAATTAGAAATCGCCTGAAAGGTAATTAAAAAGGCTTTCAGGAAAAGTATAGACATTTCAGTTTGATAATGCTAGAGTACCAGAGATGAATTAATCTTCACCACTTATTCGAAAAACCCTAAAACGTAATTTTCTACTACAAACTAGACTAAGTAATCTTTCACCTGCTTACATGAATTAGAAATCGCCTGAAAGGTAATTAAAAAGGCTTTCAGGAAAAGTATAGATATTTCAGTTTGATAATGCAAGAATACCAGAGATCAATCAATCTTCACAACTTATTCGAAAAAACCCTAAAACGTAATTTTCTACTACAAAGTAGACAAAGTAATCTTTCACCTGCTTACATGAATTAGGACTCGCCTAAAAGGTAATTAAATAGGCTTTCAGGAAAAGTATAGAGATTTCAGTTTGATAATGCTAGAGTACCAGAGATCAATTAATCTTCACCACTTATTCAAAAAACCCTAAAACGTAATTTTCTACTACAAACTAGACTAAGTAATCTTTCACCTGCTTGCATGAATTAGGACTCGCCTGAAAGATAACTAAATAGGCTTTCAGGAAAAGTATAGACATTTCAGTTTGATAATGCTAGAGTACCAGAGATCAATCAATCTTCACAACTTATTCGAAAAAAACCCTAAAACGTAATTTTCTACTACAAACTAGACTAAGTAATCTTTCACCTGCTTACATGAATTAGGAATCGCCTGAAAGGTAATTAAATAGGCTTTCAGGAAAAGTATAGAAATTTCAGTTTGATAATGCTAGAGTACCAGAGATCCATAAATGTTTACAACTTGTTAATTGTGAAGATTGATTGATCTCTGGTATTCTTGCATTATCAAACTGAAATATCTATACTTTTCCTGAAAGCCTTTTTAATTACCTTTCAGGCGATTTCTAATTCATGTAAGCAGGTGAAAGATTACTTAGTCTAGTTTGTAGTAGAAAATTACGTTTTAGGGTTTTTCGAATAAGTGGTGAAGATTAATTCATCTCTGGTACTCTAGCATTATCAAACTGAAATGTCTATACTTTTCCTGAAAGCCTTTTTAATTACCTTTCAGGCGATTTCTAATTCATGTAAGCAGGTGAAAGATTACTTAGTCTAGTTTGTAGTAGAAAATTACGTTTTAGGGTTTTTCGAATAAGTGGTGAAGATTAATTGATCTCTGGTACTCTAGCATTATCAAACTGAAATCTCTATACTTTTCCTGAAAGCCTATTTAATTACCTTTCAGGCGAGTCCTAATTCATGTAAGCAGGTGAAAGATTACTTTGTCTACTTTGTAGTAGAAAATTACGTTTTAGGGTTTTTTCGAATAAGTTGTGAAGATTGATTGATCTCTGGTACTCTAGCATTATCAAACTGAAATATCTATACTTTTCCTGAAAGCCTTTTTAATTACCTTTCAGGCGAATTCTAATTCATGTAAGCAGGTGAAAGATTACTTAGTCTAGTTTGTAGTAGAAAATTACGTTTTAGGGTTTTTTCGAACAAGTTGTAAACATTTATGGATCTCTGGTACTCTAGCATTATCAAACTGAAATTTCTATACTTTTCCTGAAAGCCTATTTAATTACCTTTCAGGCGAGTCCTAATTCATGCAAGCAGGTGAAAGATTACTTAGTCTAGTTTGTAGTAGAAAATTACGTTTTAGGGTTTTTCGAATAAGTGGTGAAGATTAATTCATCTCTGGTACTCTAGCATTATCAAACTGAAATGTCTATACTTTTCCTGAAAGCCTATTTAATTACCTTTCAGGCGATTCCTAATTCATGTAAGCAGGTGAAAGATTACTTAGTCTAGTTTGTAGTAGAAAATTACGTTTTAGGGTTTTTTTCGAATAAGTTGTGAAGATTGATTGATCTCTGGTACTCTAGCATTATCAAACTGAAATGTCTATACTTTTCCTGAAAGCCTATTTAGTTATCTTTCAGGCGAGTCCTAATTCATGCAAGCAGGTGAAAGATTACTTAGTCTAGTTTGTAGTAGAAAATTACGTTTTAGGGTTTTTTCGAACAAGTTGTAAACATTTATGGATCTCTGGTACTCTAGCATTATCAAACTGAAATCTCTATACTTTTCCTGAAAGCCTATTTAATTACCTTTCAGGCGAGTCCTAATTCATGTAAGCAGGTGAAAGATTACTTTGTCTACTTTGTAGTAGAAAATTACGTTTTAGGGTTTTTTCGAATAAGTTGTGAAGATTGATTGATCTCTGGTACTCTAGCATTATCAAACTGAAATATCTATACTTTTCCTGAAAGCCTTTTTAATTACCTTTCAGGCGATTTCTAATTCATGTAAGCAGGTGAAAGATTACTTAGTCTAGTTTGTAGTAGAAAATTACGTTTTAGGGTTTTTTCGAACAAGTTGTAAACATTTATGGATCTCTGGTACTCTAGCATTATCAAACTGAAATTTCTATACTTTTCCTGAAAGCCTATTTAATTACCTTTCAGGCGAGTCCTAATTCATGCAAGCAGGTGAAAGATTACTTAGTCTAGTTTGTAGTAGAAAATTACGTTTTAGGGTTTTTCGAATAAGTGGTGAAGATTAATTCATCTCTGGTACTCTAGCATTATCAAACTGAAATGTCTATACTTTTCCTGAAAGCCTATTTAATTACCTTTCAGGCGATTCCTAATTCATGTAAGCAGGTGAAAGATTACTTAGTCTAGTTTGTAGTAGAAAATTACGTTTTAGGGTTTTTTTCGAATAAGTTGTGAAGATTGATTGATCTCTGGTACTCTAGCATTATCAAACTGAAATGTCTATACTTTTCCTGAAAGCCTATTTAGTTATCTTTCAGGCGAGTCCTAATTCATGCAAGCAGGTGAAAGATTACTTAGTCTAGTTTGTAGTAGAAAATTACGTTTTAGGGTTTTTTCGAACAAGTTGTAAACATTTATGGATCTCTGGTACTCTAGCATTATCAAACTGAAATTTCTATACTTTTCCTGAAAGCCTATTTAATTACCTTTCAGGCGAGTCCTAATTCATGCAAGCAGGTGAAAGATTACTTAGTCTAGTTTGTAGTAGAAAATTACGTTTTAGGGTTTTTCGAATAAGTGGTGAAGATTAATTCATCTCTGGTACTCTAGCATTATCAAACTGAAATGTCTATACTTTTCCTGAAAGCCTATTTAATTACCTTTCAGGCGATTCCTAATTCATGTAAGCAGGTGAAAGATTACTTAGTCTAGTTTGTAGTAGAAAATTACGTTTTAGGGTTTTTTTCGAATAAGTTGTGAAGATTGATTGATCTCTGGTACTCTAGCATTATCAAACTGAAATGTCTATACTTTTCCTGAAAGCCTATTTAGTTATCTTTCAGGCGAGTCCTAATTCATGCAAGCAGGTGAAAGATTACTTAGTCTAGTTTGTAGTAGAAAATTACGTTTTAGGGTTTTTTCGAACAAGTTGTAAACATTTATGGATCTCTGGTACTCTAGCATTATCAAACTGAAATTTCTATACTTTTCCTGAAAGCCTATTTAATTACCTTTCAGGCGAGTCCTAATTCATGCAAGCAGGTGAAAGATTACTTAGTCTAGTTTGTAGTAGAAAATTACGTTTTAGGGTTTTTCGAATAAGTGGTGAAGATTAATTGATCTCTGGTACTCTAGCATTATCAAACTGAAATGTCTATACTTTTCCTGAAAGCCTATTTAATTACCTTTCAGGCGATTCCTAATTCATGTAAGCAGGTGAAAGATTACTTAGTCTAGTTTGTAGTAGAAAATTACGTTTTAGGGTTTTTTTCGAATAAGTTGTGAAGATTGATTGATCTCTGGTACTCTAGCATTATCAAACTGAAATGTCTATACTTTTCCTGAAAGCCTATTTAGTTATCTTTCAGGCGAGTCCTAATTCATGCAAGCAGGTGAAAGATTACTTAGTCTAGTTTGTAGTAGAAAATTACGTTTTAGGGTTTTTTCGAACAAGTTGTAATCTCTATACTTTTCCTGAAAGCCTATTTAGTTATCTTTCAGGCGAGTCCTAATTCATGCAAGCAGGTGAAAGATTACTTAGTCTAGTTTGTAGTAGAAAATTACGTTTTAGGGTTTTTTCGAATAAGTGGTGAAGATTAATTGATCTCTGGTACTCTAGCATTATCAAACTGAAATCTCTATACTTTTCCTGAAAGCCTATTTAGTTATCTTTCAGGCGAGTCCTAATTCATGCAAGCAGGTGAAAGATTACTTAGTCTAGTTTGTAGTAGAAAATTACGTTTTAGGGTTTTTTGAATAAGTGGTGAAGATTAATTGATCTCTGGTACTCTAGCATTATCAAACTGAAATCTCTATACTTTTCCTGAAAGCCTATTTAATTACCTTT
Source organism: Endotricha flammealis (assembly GCA_905163395.2). Classification (NCBI taxonomy): domain Eukaryota; kingdom Metazoa; phylum Arthropoda; class Insecta; order Lepidoptera; family Pyralidae; genus Endotricha; species Endotricha flammealis. The sequence continues at coordinate 9,935,864 of LR990871.1, forward strand.
TAGGCGAGTCCTAATTCATGTAAGCAGGTGAAAGATTACTTTGTCTACTTTGTAGTAGAAAATTACGTTTTAGGGTTTTTTCGAATAAGTTGTGAAGATTGATTGATCTCTGGTACTCTTGCATTATCAAACTGAAATATCTATACTTTTCCTGAAAGCCTTTTTAATTACCTTTCAGGCGATTTCTAATTCATGTAAGCAGGTGAAAGATTACTTAGTCTAGTTTGTAGTAGAAAATTACGTTTTAGGGTTTTTCGAATAAGTGGTGAAGATTAATTCATCTCTGGTACTCTAGCATTATCAAACTGAAATGTCTATACTTTTCCTGAAAGCCTTTTTAATTACCTTTCAGGCGATTTCTAATTCATGTAAGCAGGTGAAAGATTACTTAGTCTAGTTTGTAGTAGAAAATTACGTTTTAGGGTTTTTCGAATAAGTGGTGAAGATTAATTGATCTCTGGTACTCTAGCATTATCAAACTGAAATCTCTATACTTTTCCTGAAAGCCTATTTAATTACCTTTCAGGCGAGTCCTAATTCATGTAAGCAGGTGAAAGATTACTTTGTCTACTTTGTAGTAGAAAATTACGTTTTAGGGTTTTTTCGAATAAGTTGTGAAGATTGATTGATCTCTGGTACTCTAGCATTATCAAACTGAAATATCTATACTTTTCCTGAAAGCCTTTTTAATTACCTTTCAGGCGATTTCTAATTCATGTAAGCAGGTGAAAGATTACTTAGTCTAGTTTGTAGTAGAAAATTACGTTTTAGGGTTTTTTCGAACAAGTTGTAAACATTTATGGATCTCTGGTACTCTAGCATTATCAAACTGAAATTTCTATACTTTTCCTGAAAGCCTATTTAATTACCTTTCAGGCGAGTCCTAATTCATGCAAGCAGGTGAAAGATTACTTAGTCTAGTTTGTAGTAGAAAATTACGTTTTAGGGTTTTTCGAATAAGTGGTGAAGATTAATTCATCTCTGGTACTCTAGCATTATCAAACTGAAATGTCTATACTTTTCCTGAAAGCCTATTTAATTACCTTTCAGGCGAGTCCTAATTCATGCAAGCAGGTGAAAGATTACTTAGTCTAGTTTGTAGTAGAAAATTACGTTTTAGGGTTTTTTGAATAAGTGGTGAAGATTAATTGATCTCTGGTACTCTAGCATTATCAAACTGAAATCTCTATACTTTTCCTGAAAGCCTATTTAATTACCTTTTAGGCGAGTCCTAATTCATGTAAGCAGGTGAAAGATTACTTTGTCTACTTTGTAGTAGAAAATTACGTTTTAGGGTTTTTTCGAATAAGTTGTGAAGATTGATTGATCTCTGGTACTCTTGCATTATCAAACTGAAATATCTATACTTTTCCTGAAAGCCTTTTTAATTACCTTTCAGGCGATTTCTAATTCATGTAAGCAGGTGAAAGATTACTTAGTCTAGTTTGTAGTAGAAAATTACGTTTTAGGGTTTTTCGAATAAGTGGTGAAGATTAATTCATCTCTGGTACTCTAGCATTATCAAACTGAAATGTCTATACTTTTCCTGAAAGCCTTTTTAATTACCTTTCAGGCGATTTCTAATTCATGTAAGCAGGTGAAAGATTACTTAGTCTAGTTTGTAGTAGAAAATTACGTTTTAGGGTTTTTCGAATAAGTGGTGAAGATTAATTGATCTCTGGTACTCTAGCATTATCAAACTGAAATCTCTATACTTTTCCTGAAAGCCTATTTAATTACCTTTCAGGCGAGTCCTAATTCATGTAAGCAGGTGAAAGATTACTTTGTCTACTTTGTAGTAGAAAATTACGTTTTAGGGTTTTTTCGAATAAGTTGTGAAGATTGATTGATCTCTGGTACTCTAGCATTATCAAACTGAAATATCTATACTTTTCCTGAAAGCCTTTTTAATTACCTTTCAGGCGATTTCTAATTCATGTAAGCAGGTGAAAGATTACTTAGTCTAGTTTGTAGTAGAAAATTACGTTTTAGGGTTTTTTCGAACAAGTTGTAAACATTTATGGATCTCTGGTACTCTAGCATTATCAAACTGAAATTTCTATACTTTTCCTGAAAGCCTATTTAATTACCTTTCAGGCGAGTCCTAATTCATGCAAGCAGGTGAAAGATTACTTAGTCTAGTTTGTAGTAGAAAATTACGTTTTAGGGTTTTTCGAATAAGTGGTGAAGATTAATTCATCTCTGGTACTCTAGCATTATCAAACTGAAATGTCTATACTTTTCCTGAAAGCCTATTTAATTACCTTTCAGGCGATTCCTAATTCATGTAAGCAGGTGAAAGATTACTTAGTCTAGTTTGTAGTAGAAAATTACGTTTTAGGGTTTTTTTCGAATAAGTTGTGAAGATTGATTGATCTCTGGTACTCTAGCATTATCAAACTGAAATGTCTATACTTTTCCTGAAAGCCTATTTAGTTATCTTTCAGGCGAGTCCTAATTCATGCAAGCAGGTGAAAGATTACTTAGTCTAGTTTGTAGTAGAAAATTACGTTTTAGGGTTTTTTCGAACAAGTTGTAAACATTTATGGATCTCTGGTACTCTAGCATTATCAAACTGAAATCTCTATACTTTTCCTGAAAGCCTATTTAATTACCTTTCAGGCGAGTCCTAATTCATGTAAGCAGGTGAAAGATTACTTTGTCTACTTTGTAGTAGAAAATTACGTTTTAGGGTTTTTTCGAATAAGTTGTGAAGATTGATTGATCTCTGGTACTCTAGCATTATCAAACTGAAATATCTATACTTTTCCTGAAAGCCTTTTTAATTACCTTTCAGGCGATTTCTAATTCATGTAAGCAGGTGAAAGATTACTTAGTCTAGTTTGTAGTAGAAAATTACGTTTTAGGGTTTTTTCGAACAAGTTGTAAACATTTATGGATCTCTGGTACTCTAGCATTATCAAACTGAAATTTCTATACTTTTCCTGAAAGCCTATTTAATTACCTTTCAGGCGAGTCCTAATTCATGCAAGCAGGTGAAAGATTACTTAGTCTAGTTTGTAGTAGAAAATTACGTTTTAGGGTTTTTCGAATAAGTGGTGAAGATTAATTCATCTCTGGTACTCTAGCATTATCAAACTAAAATATCTATACTTTTCCTGAAAGCCTTTTTAATTACCTTTCAGGCGATTTCTAATTCATGTAAGCAGGTGAAAGATTACTTAGTCTAGTTTGTAGTAGAAAATTACGTTTTAGGGTTTTTTCGAACAAGTTGTAAACATTTATGGATCTCTGGTACTCTAGCATTATCAAACTGAAATTTCTATACTTTTCCTGAAAGCCTATTTAATTACCTTTCAGGCGAGTCCTAATTCATGCAAGCAGGTGAAAGATTACTTAGTCTAGTTTGTAGTAGAAAATTACGTTTTAGGGTTTTTCGAATAAGTGGTGAAGATTAATTCATCTCTGGTACTCTAGCATTATCAAACTGAAATGTCTATACTTTTCCTGAAAGCCTATTTAGTTATCTTTCAGGCGAGTCCTAATTCATGCAAGCAGGTGAAAGATTACTTAGTCTAGTTTGTAGTAGAAAATTACGTTTTAGGGTTTTTTCGAACAAGTTGTAAACATTTATGGATCTCTGGTACTCTAGCATTATCAAACTGAAATCTCTATACTTTTCCTGAAAGCCTATTTAATTACCTTTCAGGCGAGTCCTAATTCATGTAAGCAGGTGAAAGATTACTTTGTCTACTTTGTAGTAGAAAATTACGTTTTAGGGTTTTTTCGAATAAGTTGTGAAGATTGATTGATCTCTGGTACTCTAGCATTATCAAACTGAAATATCTATACTTTTCCTGAAAGCCTTTTTAATTACCTTTCAGGCGATTTCTAATTCATGTAAGCAGGTGAAAGATTACTTAGTCTAGTTTGTAGTAGAAAATTACGTTTTAGGGTTTTTTCGAACAAGTTGTAAACATTTATGGATCTCTGGTACTCTAGCATTATCAAACTGAAATTTCTATACTTTTCCTGAAAGCCTATTTAATTACCTTTCAGGCGAGTCCTAATTCATGCAAGCAGGTGAAAGATTACTTAGTCTAGTTTGTAGTAGAAAATTACGTTTTAGGGTTTTTCGAATAAGTGGTGAAGATTAATTCATCTCTGGTACTCTAGCATTATCAAACTGAAATGTCTATACTTTTCCTGAAAGCCTTTTTAATTACCTTTCAGGCGATTTCTAATTCATGTAAGCAGGTGAAAGATTACTTAGTCTAGTTTGTAGTAGAAAATTACGTTTTAGGGTTTTTCGAATAAGTGGTGAAGATTAATTGATCTCTGGTACTCTAGCATTATCAAACTGAAATCTCTATACTTTTCCTGAAAGCCTATTTAATTACCTTTCAGGCGAGTCCTAATTCATGTAAGCAGGTGAAAGATTACTTTGTCTACTTTGTAGTAGAAAATTACGTTTTAGGGTTTTTTCGAATAAGTTGTGAAGATTGATTGATCTCTGGTACTCTAGCATTATCAAACTGAAATATCTATACTTTTCCTGAAAGCCTTTTTAATTACCTTTCAGGCGATTTCTAATTCATGTAAGCAGGTGAAAGATTACTTAGTCTAGTTTGTAGTAGAAAATTACGTTTTAGGGTTTTTTCGAACAAGTTGTAAACATTTATGGATCTCTGGTACTCTAGCATTATCAAACTGAAATTTCTATACTTTTCCTGAAAGCCTATTTAATTACCTTTCAGGCGAGTCCTAATTCATGCAAGCAGGTGAAAGATTACTTAGTCTAGTTTGTAGTAGAAAATTACGTTTTAGGGTTTTTCGAATAAGTGGTGAAGATTAATTCATCTCTGGTACTCTAGCATTATCAAACTGAAATGTCTATACTTTTCCTGAAAGCCTATTTAATTACCTTTCAGGCGAGTCCTAATTCATGCAAGCAGGTGAAAGATTACTTAGTCTAGTTTGTAGTAGAAAATTACGTTTTAGGGTTTTTTGAATAAGTGGTGAAGATTAATTGATCTCTGGTACTCTAGCATTATCAAACTGAAATCTCTATACTTTTCCTGAAAGCCTATTTAATTACCTTTTAGGCGAGTCCTAATTCATGTAAGCAGGTGAAAGATTACTTTGTCTACTTTGTAGTAGAAAATTACGTTTTAGGGTTTTTTCGAATAAGTTGTGAAGATTGATTGATCTCTGGTACTCTTGCATTATCAAACTGAAATATCTATACTTTTCCTGAAAGCCTTTTTAATTACCTTTCAGGCGATTTCTAATTCATGTAAGCAGGTGAAAGATTACTTAGTCTAGTTTGTAGTAGAAAATTACGTTTTAGGGTTTTTCGAATAAGTGGTGAAGATTAATTCATCTCTGGTACTCTAGCATTATCAAACTGAAATGTCTATACTTTTCCTGAAAGCCTTTTTAATTACCTTTCAGGCGATTTTTAATTCATGTAAGCAGGTGAAAGATTACTTAGTCTAGTTTGTAGTAGAAAATTACGTTTTAGGGTTTTTCGAATAAGTGGTGAAGATTAATTGATCTCTGGTACTCTAGCATTATCAAACTGAAATCTCTATACTTTTCCTGAAAGCCTATTTAATTACCTTTCAGGCGAGTCCTAATTCATGTAAGCAGGTGAAAGATTACTTTGTCTACTTTGTAGTAGAAAATTACGTTTTAGGGTTTATTCGAATAAGTTGTGAAGATTGATTGATCTCTGGTACTCTAGCATTATCAAACTGAAATGTCTATACTTTTCCTGAAAGCCTATTTAGTTATCTTTCAGGCGAGTCCTAATTCATGCAAGCAGGTGAAAGATTACTTAGTCTAGTTTGTAGTAGAAAATTACGTTTTAGGGTTTTTTCGAACAAGTTGTAAACATTTATGGATCTCTGGTACTCTAGCATTATCAAACTGAAATTTCTATACTTTTCCTGAAAGCCTATTTAATTACCTTTCAGGCGAGTCCTAATTCATGCAAGCAGGTGAAAGATTACTTAGTCTAGTTTGTAGTAGAAAATTACGTTTTAGGGTTTTTCGAATAAGTGGTGAAGATTAATTCATCTCTGGTACTCTAGCATTATCAAACTGAAATGTCTATACTTTTCCTGAAAGCCTATTTAATTACCTTTCAGGCGATTCCTAATTCATGTAAGCAGGTGAAAGATTACTTAGTCTAGTTTGTAGTAGAAAATTACGTTTTAGGGTTTTTTTCGAATAAGTTGTGAAGATTGATTGATCTCTGGTACTCTAGCATTATCAAACTGAAATGTCTATACTTTTCCTGAAAGCCTATTTAGTTATCTTTCAGGCGAGTCCTAATTCATGCAAGCAGGTGAAAGATTACTTAGTCTAGTTTGTAGTAGAAAATTACGTTTTAGGGTTTTTTCGAACAAGTTGTAAACATTTATGGATCTCTGGTACTCTAGCATTATCAAACTGAAATTTCTATACTTTTCCTGAAAGCCTATTTAATTACCTTTCAGGCGAGTCCTAATTCATGCAAGCAGGTGAAAGATTACTTAGTCTAGTTTGTAGTAGAAAATTACGTTTTAGGGTTTTTCGAATAAGTGGTGAAGATTAATTGATCTCTGGTACTCTAGCATTATCAAACTGAAATGTCTATACTTTTCCTGAAAGCCTATTTAATTACCTTTCAGGCGATTCCTAATTCATGTAAGCAGGTGAAAGATTACTTAGTCTAGTTTGTAGTAGAAAATTACGTTTTAGGGTTTTTTTCGAATAAGTTGTGAAGATTGATTGATCTCTGGTACTCTAGCATTATCAAACTGAAATGTCTATACTTTTCCTGAAAGCCTATTTAGTTATCTTTCAGGCGAGTCCTAATTCATGCAAGCAGGTGAAAGATTACTTAGTCTAGTTTGTAGTAGAAAATTACGTTTTAGGGTTTTTTCGAACAAGTTGTAAACATTTATGTTTCTCTGACACTCTAGCATTATCAAACTGAAATCTCTATACTTTTCCTGAAAGCCTATTTAGTTGTCTTTCAGGCGAGTCCTAATTAATGCAAGCAGGTGAAAGATTACTTAGTCTAGTTTGTAGTAGAAAATTACGTTTTAGGGTTTTTTCGAATAAGTGGTGAAGATTAATTGATCTCTGGTACTCTAGCATTATCAAACTGAAATCTCTATACTTTTCCTGAAAGCCTATTTAGTTATCTTTCAGGCGAGTCCTAATTCATGCAAGCAGGTGAAAGATTACTTAGTCTAGTTTGTAGTAGAAAATTACGTTTTAGGGTTTTTTGAATAAGTGGTGAAGATTAATTGATCTCTGGTACTCTAGCATTATCAAACTGAAATCTCTATACTTTTCCTGAAAGCCTATTTAATTACCTTTTAGGCGAGTCCTAATTCATGTAAGCAGGTGAAAGATTACTTTGTCTACTTTGTAGTAGAAAATTACGTTTTAGGGTTTTTTCGAATAAGTTGTGAAGATTGATTGATCTCTGGTACTCTTGCATTATCAAACTGAAATATCTATACTTTTCCTGAAAGCCTTTTTAATTACCTTTCAGGCGATTTCTAATTCATGTAAGCAGGTGAAAGATTACTTAGTCTAGTTTGTAGTAGAAAATTACGTTTTAGGGTTTTTCGAATAAGTGGTGAAGATTAATTCATCTCTGGTACTCTAGCATTATCAAACTGAAATGTCTATACTTTTCCTGAAAGCCTTTTTAATTACCTTTCAGGCGATTTCTAATTCATGTAAGCAGGTGAAAGATTACTTAGTCTAGTTTGTAGTAGAAAATTACGTTTTAGGGTTTTTCGAATAAGTGGTGAAGATTAATTGATCTCTGGTACTCTAGCATTATCAAACTGAAATCTCTATACTTTTCCTGAAAGCCTATTTAATTACCTTTCAGGCGAGTCCTAATTCATGTAAGCAGGTGAAAGATTACTTTGTCTACTTTGTAGTAGAAAATTACGTTTTAGGGTTTTTTCGAATAAGTTGTGAAGATTGATTGATCTCTGGTACTCTAGCATTATCAAACTGAAATATCTATACTTTTCCTGAAAGCCTTTTTAATTACCTTTCAGGCGATTTCTAATTCATGTAAGCAGGTGAAAGATTACTTAGTCTAGTTTGTAGTAGAAAATTACGTTTTAGGGTTTTTTCGAACAAGTTGTAAACATTTATGGATCTCTGGTACTCTAGCATTATCAAACTGAAATTTCTATACTTTTCCTGAAAGCCTATTTAATTACCTTTCAGGCGAGTCCTAATTCATGCAAGCAGGTGAAAGATTACTTAGTCTAGTTTGTAGTAGAAAATTACGTTTTAGGGTTTTTCGAATAAGTGGTGAAGATTAATTCATCTCTGGTACTCTAGCATTATCAAACTGAAATGTCTATACTTTTCCTGAAAGCCTATTTAATTACCTTTCAGGCGAGTCCTAATTCATGCAAGCAGGTGAAAGATTACTTAGTCTAGTTTGTAGTAGAAAATTACGTTTTAGGGTTTTTTGAATAAGTGGTGAAGATTAATTGATCTCTGGTACTCTAGCATTATCAAACTGAAATCTCTATACTTTTCCTGAAAGCCTATTTAATTACCTTTTAGGCGAGTCCTAATTCATGTAAGCAGGTGAAAGATTACTTTGTCTACTTTGTAGTAGAAAATTACGTTTTAGGGTTTTTTCGAATAAGTTGTGAAGATTGATTGATCTCTGGTACTCTTGCATTATCAAACTGAAATATCTATACTTTTCCTGAAAGCCTTTTTAATTACCTTTCAGGCGATTTCTAATTCATGTAAGCAGGTGAAAGATTACTTAGTCTAGTTTGTAGTAGAAAATTACGTTTTAGGGTTTTTCGAATAAGTGGTGAAGATTAATTCATCTCTGGTACTCTAGCATTATCAAACTGAAATGTCTATACTTTTCCTGAAAGCCTTTTTAATTACCTTTCAGGCGATTTCTAATTCATGTAAGCAGGTGAAAGATTACTTAGTCTAGTTTGTAGTAGAAAATTACGTTTTAGGGTTTTTCGAATAAGTGGTGAAGATTAATTGATCTCTGGTACTCTAGCATTATCAAACTGAAATCTCTATACTTTTCCTGAAAGCCTATTTAATTACCTTTCAGGCGAGTCCTAATTCATGTAAGCAGGTGAAAGATTACTTTGTCTACTTTGTAGTAGAAAATTACGTTTTAGGGTTTTTTCGAATAAGTTGTGAAGATTGATTGATCTCTGGTACTCTAGCATTATCAAACTGAAATATCTATACTTTTCCTGAAAGCCTTTTTAATTACCTTTCAGGCGATTTCTAATTCATGTAAGCAGGTGAAAGATTACTTAGTCTAGTTTGTAGTAGAAAATTACGTTTTAGGGTTTTTTCGAACAAGTTGTAAACATTTATGGATCTCTGGTACTCTAGCATTATCAAACTGAAATTTCTATACTTTTCCTGAAAGCCTATTTAATTACCTTTCAGGCGAGTCCTAATTCATGCAAGCAGGTGAAAGATTACTTAGTCTAGTTTGTAGTAGAAAATTACGTTTTAGGGTTTTTCGAATAAGTGGTGAAGATTAATTCATCTCTGGTACTCTAGCATTATCAAACTGAAATGTCTATACTTTTCCTGAAAGCCTATTTAATTACCTTTCAGGCGATTCCTAATTCATGTAAGCAGGTGAAAGATTACTTAGTCTAGTTTGTAGTAGAAAATTACGTTTTAGGGTTTTTTTCGAATAAGTTGTGAAGATTGATTGATCTCTGGTACTCTAGCATTATCAAACTGAAATGTCTATACTTTTCCTGAAAGCCTATTTAGTTATCTTTCAGGCGAGTCCTAATTCATGCAAGCAGGTGAAAGATTACTTAGTCTAGTTTGTAGTAGAAAATTACGTTTTAGGGTTTTTTCGAACAAGTTGTAAACATTTATGGATCTCTGGTACTCTAGCATTATCAAACTGAAATCTCTATACTTTTCCTGAAAGCCTATTTAATTACCTTTCAGGCGAGTCCTAATTCATGTAAGCAGGTGAAAGATTACTTTGTCTACTTTGTAGTAGAAAATTACGTTTTAGGGTTTTTTCGAATAAGTTGTGAAGATTGATTGATCTCTGGTACTCTAGCATTATCAAACTGAAATATCTATACTTTTCCTGAAAGCCTTTTTAATTACCTTTCAGGCGATTTCTAATTCATGTAAGCAGGTGAAAGATTACTTAGTCTAGTTTGTAGTAGAAAATTACGTTTTAGGGTTTTTTCGAACAAGTTGTAAACATTTATGGATCTCTGGTACTCTAGCATTATCAAACTGAAATTTCTATACTTTTCCTGAAAGCCTATTTAATTACCTTTCAGGCGAGTCCTAATTCATGCAAGCAGGTGAAAGATTACTTAGTCTAGTTTGTAGTAGAAAATTACGTTTTAGGGTTTTTCGAATAAGTGGTGAAGATTAATTCATCTCTGGTACTCTAGCATTATCAAACTAAAATATCTATACTTTTCCTGAAAGCCTTTTTAATTACCTTTCAGGCGATTTCTAATTCATGTAAGCAGGTGAAAGATTACTTAGTCTAGTTTGTAGTAGAAAATTACGTTTTAGGGTTTTTTCGAACAAGTTGTAAACATTTATGGATCTCTGGTACTCTAGCATTATCAAACTGAAATTTCTATACTTTTCCTGAAAGCCTATTTAATTACCTTTCAGGCGAGTCCTAATTCATGCAAGCAGGTGAAAGATTACTTAGTCTAGTTTGTAGTAGAAAATTACGTTTTAGGGTTTTTCGAATAAGTGGTGAAGATTAATTCATCTCTGGTACTCTAGCATTATCAAACTGAAATGTCTATACTTTTCCTGAAAGCCTATTTAGTTATCTTTCAGGCGAGTCCTAATTCATGCAAGCAGGTGAAAGATTACTTAGTCTAGTTTGTAGTAGAAAATTACGTTTTAGGGTTTTTTCGAACAAGTTGTAAACATTTATGGATCTCTGGTACTCTAGCATTATCAAACTGAAATCTCTATACTTTTCCTGAAAGCCTATTTAATTACCTTTCAGGCGAGTCCTAATTCATGTAAGCAGGTGAAAGATTACTTTGTCTACTTTGTAGTAGAAAATTACGTTTTAGGGTTTTTTCGAATAAGTTGTGAAGATTGATTGATCTCTGGTACTCTAGCATTATCAAACTGAAATATCTATACTTTTCCTGAAAGCCTTTTTAATTACCTTTCAGGCGATTTCTAATTCATGTAAGCAGGTGAAAGATTACTTAGTCTAGTTTGTAGTAGAAAATTACGTTTTAGGGTTTTTTCGAACAAGTTGTAAACATTTATGGATCTCTGGTACTCTAGCATTATCAAACTGAAATTTCTATACTTTTCCTGAAAGCCTATTTAATTACCTTTCAGGCGAGTCCTAATTCATGCAAGCAGGTGAAAGATTACTTAGTCTAGTTTGTAGTAGAAAATTACGTTTTAGGGTTTTTCGAATAAGTGGTGAAGATTAATTCATCTCTGGTACTCTAGCATTATCAAACTGAAATGTCTATACTTTTCCTGAAAGCCTTTTTAATTACCTTTCAGGCGATTTCTAATTCATGTAAGCAGGTGAAAGATTACTTAGTCTAGTTTGTAGTAGAAAATTACGTTTTAGGGTTTTTCGAATAAGTGGTGAAGATTAATTGATCTCTGGTACTCTAGCATTATCAAACTGAAATCTCTATACTTTTCCTGAAAGCCTATTTAATTACCTTTCAGGCGAGTCCTAATTCATGTAAGCAGGTGAAAGATTACTTTGTCTACTTTGTAGTAGAAAATTACGTTTTAGGGTTTTTTCGAATAAGTTGTGAAGATTGATTGATCTCTGGTACTCTAGCATTATCAAACTGAAATATCTATACTTTTCCTGAAAGCCTTTTTAATTACCTTTCAGGCGATTTCTAATTCATGTAAGCAGGTGAAAGATTACTTAGTCTAGTTTGTAGTAGAAAATTACGTTTTAGGGTTTTTTCGAACAAGTTGTAAACATTTATGGATCTCTGGTACTCTAGCATTATCAAACTGAAATTTCTATACTTTTCCTGAAAGCCTATTTAATTACCTTTCAGGCGAGTCCTAATTCATGCAAGCAGGTGAAAGATTACTTAGTCTAGTTTGTAGTAGAAAATTACGTTTTAGGGTTTTTCGAATAAGTGGTGAAGATTAATTCATCTCTGGTACTCTAGCATTATCAAACTGAAATGTCTATACTTTTCCTGAAAGCCTATTTAATTACCTTTCAGGCGAGTCCTAATTCATGCAAGCAGGTGAAAGATTACTTAGTCTAGTTTGTAGTAGAAAATTACGTTTTAGGGTTTTTTGAATAAGTGGTGAAGATTAATTGATCTCTGGTACTCTAGCATTATCAAACTGAAATCTCTATACTTTTCCTGAAAGCCTATTTAATTACCTTTTAGGCGAGTCCTAATTCATGTAAGCAGGTGAAAGATTACTTTGTCTACTTTGTAGTAGAAAATTACGTTTTAGGGTTTTTTCGAATAAGTTGTGAAGATTGATTGATCTCTGGTACTCTTGCATTATCAAACTGAAATATCTATACTTTTCCTGAAAGCCTTTTTAATTACCTTTCAGGCGATTTCTAATTCATGTAAGCAGGTGAAAGATTACTTAGTCTAGTTTGTAGTAGAAAATTACGTTTTAGGGTTTTTCGAATAAGTGGTGAAGATTAATTCATCTCTGGTACTCTAGCATTATCAAACTGAAATGTCTATACTTTTCCTGAAAGCCTTTTTAATTACCTTTCAGGCGATTTTTAATTCATGTAAGCAGGTGAAAGATTACTTAGTCTAGTTTGTAGTAGAAAATTACGTTTTAGGGTTTTTCGAATAAGTGGTGAAGATTAATTGATCTCTGGTACTCTAGCATTATCAAACTGAAATCTCTATACTTTTCCTGAAAGCCTATTTAATTACCTTTCAGGCGAGTCCTAATTCATGTAAGCAGGTGAAAGATTACTTTGTCTACTTTGTAGTAGAAAATTACGTTTTAGGGTTTATTCGAATAAGTTGTGAAGATTGATTGATCTCTGGTACTCTAGCATTATCAAACTGAAATATCTATACTTTTCCTGAAAGCCTTTTTAATTACCTTTCAGGCGATTTCTAATTCATGTAAGCAGGTGAAAGATTACTTAGTCTAGTTTGTAGTAGAAAATTACGTTTTAGGGTTTTTTCGAACAAGTTGTAAACATTTATGGATCTCTGGTACTCTAGCATTATCAAACTGAAATTTCTATACTTTTCCTGAAAGCCTATTTAATTACCTTTCAGGCGAGTCCTAATTCATGCAAGCAGGTGAAAGATTACTTAGTCTAGTTTGTAGTAGAAAATTACGTTTTAGGGTTTTTCGAATAAGTGGTGAAGATTAATTCATCTCTGGTACTCTAGCATTATCAAACTGAAATGTCTATACTTTTCCTGAAAGCCTATTTAATTACCTTTCAGGCGAGTCCTAATTCATGCAAGCAGGTGAAAGATTACTTAGTCTAGTTTGTAGTAGAAAATTACGTTTTAGGGTTTTTTGAATAAGTGGTGAAGATTAATTGATCTCTGGTACTCTAGCATTATCAAACTGAAATCTCTATACTTTTCCTGAAAGCCTATTTAATTACCTTTTAGGCGAGTCCTAATTCATGTAAGCAGGTGAAAGATTACTTTGTCTACTTTGTAGTAGAAAATTACGTTTTAGGGTTTTTTCGAATAAGTTGTGAAGATTGATTGATCTCTGGTACTCTTGCATTATCAAACTGAAATATCTATACTTTTCCTGAAAGCCTTTTTAATTACCTTTCAGGCGATTTCTAATTCATGTAAGCAGGTGAAAGATTACTTAGTCTAGTTTGTAGTAGAAAATTACGTTTTAGGGTTTTTCGAATAAGTGGTGAAGATTAATTCATCTCTGGTACTCTAGCATTATCAAACTGAAATGTCTATACTTTTCCTGAAAGCCTTTTTAATTACCTTTCAGGCGATTTCTAATTCATGTAAGCAGGTGAAAGATTACTTAGTCTAGTTTGTAGTAGAAAATTACGTTTTAGGGTTTTTCGAATAAGTGGTGAAGATTAATTGATCTCTGGTACTCTAGCATTATCAAACTGAAATCTCTATACTTTTCCTGAAAGCCTATTTAATTACCTTTCAGGCGAGTCCTAATTCATGTAAGCAGGTGAAAGATTACTTTGTCTACTTTGTAGTAGAAAATTACGTTTTAGGGTTTTTTCGAATAAGTTGTGAAGATTAATTGATCTCTGGTACTCTAGCATTATCAAACTGAAATATCTATACTTTTCCTGAAAGCCTTTTTAATTACCTTTCAGGCGATTTCTAATTCATGTAAGCAGGTGAAAGATTACTTAGTCTAGTTTGTAGTAGAAAATTACGTTTTAGGGTTTTTTCGAACAAGTTGTAAACATTTATGGATCTCTGGTACTCTAGCATTATCAAACTGAAATTTCTATACTTTTCCTGAAAGCCTATTTAATTACCTTTCAGGCGAGTCCTAATTCATGCAAGCAGGTGAAAGATTACTTAGTCTAGTTTGTAGTAGAAAATTACGTTTTAGGGTTTTTCGAATAAGTGGTGAAGATTAATTCATCTCTGGTACTCTAGCATTATCAAACTGAAATGTCTATACTTTTCCTGAAAGCCTATTTAGTTATCTTTCAGGCGAGTCCTAATTCATGCAAGCAGGTGAAAGATTACTTAGTCTAGTTTGTAGTAGAAAATTACGTTTTAGGGTTTTTTTCGAACAAGTTGTAAACATTTATGGATCTCTGGTACTCTAGCATTATCAAACTGAAATCTCTATACTTTTCCTGAAAGCCTATTTAATTACCTTTCAGGCGAGTCCTAATTCATGTAAGCAGGTGAAAGATTACTTTGTCTACTTTGTAGTAGAAAATTACGTTTTAGGGTTTTTTCGAATAAGTTGTGAAGATTGATTGATCTCTGGTACTCTAGCATTATCAAACTGAAATATCTATACTTTTCCTGAAAGCCTTTTTAATTACCTTTCAGGCGATTTCTAATTCATGTAAGCAGGTGAAAGATTACTTAGTCTAGTTTGTAGTAGAAAATTACGTTTTAGGGTTTTTTCGAACAAGTTGTAAACATTTATGGATCTCTGGTACTCTAGCATTATCAAACTGAAATTTCTATACTTTTCCTGAAAGCCTATTTAATTACCTTTCAGGCGAGTCCTAATTCATGCAAGCAGGTGAAAGATTACTTAGTCTAGTTTGTAGTAGAAAATTACGTTTTAGGGTTTTTCGAATAAGTGGTGAAGATTAATTCATCTCTGGTACTCTAGCATTATCAAACTGAAATGTCTATACTTTTCCTGAAAGCCTATTTAATTACCTTTCAGGCGATTCCTAATTCATGTAAGCAGGTGAAAGATTACTTAGTCTAGTTTGTAGTAGAAAATTACGTTTTAGGGTTTTTTTCGAATAAGTTGTGAAGATTGATTGATCTCTGGTACTCTAGCATTATCAAACTGAAATGTCTATACTTTTCCTGAAAGCCTATTTAGTTATCTTTCAGGCGAGTCCTAATTCATGCAAGCAGGTGAAAGATTACTTAGTCTAGTTTGTAGTAGAAAATTACGTTTTAGGGTTTTTTCGAACAAGTTGTAAACATTTATGGATCTCTGGTACTCTAGCATTATCAAACTGAAATTTCTATACTTTTCCTGAAAGCCTATTTAATTACCTTTCAGGCGAGTCCTAATTCATGCAAGCAGGTGAAAGATTACTTAGTCTAGTTTGTAGTAGAAAATTACGTTTTAGGGTTTTTCGAATAAGTGGTGAAGATTAATTGATCTCTGGTACTCTAGCATTATCAAACTGAAATGTCTATACTTTTCCTGAAAGCCTATTTAATTACCTTTCAGGCGATTCCTAATTCATGTAAGCAGGTGAAAGATTACTTAGTCTAGTTTGTAGTAGAAAATTACGTTTTAGGGTTTTTTTCGAATAAGTTGTGAAGATTGATTGATCTCTGGTACTCTAGCATTATCAAACTGAAATGTCTATACTTTTCCTGAAAGCCTATTTAGTTATCTTTCAGGCGAGTCCTAATTCATGTAAGCAGGTGAAAGATTACTTAGTCTAGTTTGTAGTAGAAAATTACGTTTTAGGGTTTTTTCGAACAAGTTGTAAACATTTATGTTTCTCTGACACTCTAGCATTATCAAACTGAAATCTCTATACTTTTCCTGAAAGCCTATTTAGTTGTCTTTCAGGCGAGTCCTAATTAATGCAAGCAGGTGAAAGATTACTTAGTCTAGTTTGTAGTAGAAAATTACGTTTTAGGGTTTTTTCGAATAAGTGGTGAAGATTAATTGATCTCTGGTACTCTAGCATTATCAAACTGAAATCTCTATACTTTTCCTGAAAGCCTATTTAGTTATCTTTCAGGCGAGTCCTAATTCATGCAAGCAGGTGAAAGATTACTTAGTCTAGTTTGTAGTAGAAAATTACGTTTTAGGGTTTTTTGAATAAGTGGTGAAGATTAATTGATCTCTGGTACTCTAGCATTATCAAACTGAAATCTCTATACTTTTCCTGAAAGCCTATTTAATTACCTTTCAGGCGAGTCCTAATTTATGTAAGCAGGTGAAAGATTACTTTGTCTACTTTGTAGTAGAAAATTACGTTTTAGGGTTTTTTCGAATAAGTTGTGAAGATTGATTGATCTCTGGTACTCTTGCATTATCAAACTGAAATATCTATACTTTTCCTGAAAGCCTTTTTAATTACCTTTCAGGCGATTTCTAATTCATGTAAGCAGGTGAAAGATTACTTAGTCTAGTTTGTAGTAGAAAATTACGTTTTAGGGTTTTTTCGAACAAGTTGTAAACATTTATGGATCTCTGGTACTCTAGCATTATCAAACTGAAATTTCTATACTTTTCCTGAAAGCCTATTTAATTACCTTTCAGGCGAGTCCTAATTCATGCAAGCAGGTGAAAGATTACTTAGTCTAGTTTGTAGTAGAAAATTACGTTTTAGGGTTTTTTCGAATAAGTGGTGAAGATTGATTGATCTCTGGTACTCTAGCATTATCAAACTGAAATGTCTATACTTTTCCTGAAAGCCTATTTAATTACCTTTTAGGCGATTGCTAATTCATGCAAGCAGCTCAAGTTTAATTATACGAAACTGAAACACAAATTCGATCCTTACTTTCATGTGTAAAAGTTTGTTTATAAGGAAATAAGTCTTTTTAACTTTTGTTATTTATTCATCAGTTTGATGTATACTGCACTTTCTGAATGTATTTTTAATAATTTATGCAGAAATATAGGTGTTTGCCTGTATCTTAGTAGCCGACTTCTTAATTTGGTCGCATAATAAATCCGCAGCTAACTTTGACTGCTAACTTCACACCGGTATTTATTCAGGTAGTAACGAATTTTAGGTATTTATTTAGGAGTGAATTGTAAGGTGGATCAGCGTTGATTCAGGTGTTCACGTACTCTTTTATTTCTTGCAACGTATGGTTTTCACTTGTGGTAACAAAGTGGATTTGTGGTCTTATTATTCTTATTTCAGTACCTACATTATTTTGCACACCTAGTCCTAACTATAAATAAAATGTAGTAGTAAAATGCAAAAATGTAGTATTACGATTTTCTTGCAATGATTTTTGACGATTGGAATGAAAACTTTTTTATGGCAAGCAGGCATACGGCCCGCCTGATGGTAAGCATCACCGTAGCCTATATGACGCTTGCAATACCGGAGGCATCTCTCACGCGTTGCCAACCCTCCCAACCCCCCAAGTGGAGCTCTGGAGACCTTACTCACCGAACACAATATGGCCGAGACCAATGTTATTTGGCTGCGATCTTCTGTAAGGTGGGTCCTTCCCCTGACGGGCTGCTTCGATTTGAGCGGATTATCCGCTGTGCCCTACCTCTGAATATTAATTGTGAATATTAATTGATAAACTGTGGCTATAAGCCATGTAACACGTTACAAACGAAGTAACGCAGGTCGTTTATAGTAAACTTACTATAAATAATGAGAATCTTATACTTGCACCACCCTTAGGGCGTATCGAATACTGATCATAATTATAGCAACTTTTAATGACTTTGGTTCCGTATAACCTTGGCTTAATGGGATCGATCCTTTTTGCCATCTATAAAGGAAAGCCTTGAAGCCTCAGTGGAAGGGTTTAATAAGAATATTATGCTTTGTGAACGTGGAGAATTGTCAGTTAACATTTTTCCTTTCTTAGTGTACTGTTGCTCACGCCTTC
The DNA here is from genome assembly GCA_905163395.2 of Endotricha flammealis. Lineage (NCBI taxonomy): Eukaryota > Metazoa > Arthropoda > Insecta > Lepidoptera > Pyralidae > Endotricha > Endotricha flammealis. The sequence continues at coordinate 9,954,133 of LR990871.1, forward strand.
ACTCGGACTTTTACGGATAATATAGCGTAATGGTAGTAGAACAATAATAATGAATATATCGTAGGCAAAATAAGTTTTAAATTAATATCGTTGTATTTTCTTATGCCAGCTGAACACTTTAGCGTAGTTGAGCGTGTAACGGCCTCTTCTCTTGGTTCTTAACCGTGTAGCCGACAAGGTGCACGTGCGTGTGACCTTTGTTTCAAACTGGGTTTAAAAACCGTGTAACGGCGATACGAACCACGCCCCCTTATCATTTATCATTACAATAGACTTAATCTGTTGTGTGTTCATACTGCACGTGCACACAATCATCTCAATGCAGGGATAGGTACGGGTCTCTCAATCGAAGGCAATTAGAGCGTACTCTGCCACGCTGCTCCAATGCAAATTGGCAGAGGCCAGTATTTTTCAAGCCGCCTGAAGATCACCGATTTGGCTTAATGAATGTCACCCATCGACAACAGCTGCGACCGATGACTAAGCGTGCCGAAGCACGGAGACACTCGAGATAACGAAACCCATCCAAACACTGGCTAGAGTCGACTATGCCTAATTTGCGTGTTCGTTATAGGATGCGACACCATCGAGATCGACAGCGACGTCATCGAGTTCCTCAGTGAGTGTTCATATTATTATAATTTAGATCATGTTGGATTCCTTACATGTAACTTCGGGCGTAGTTTGATCTCGTAGCGAGTAGAGAGAATTAATTATTTATTTATTTATTTATTTAACAAAGCAACACAACAGATATTAACCATAAATGCTTAAAATAGTTATGAATAATTTTAACATATAGTTACTTAAGATCATCAATTATCAGGCATTTAGACGGTTTTGCAATCTATATTATTTTAATCAAGATTGTGAACAACATCTCACAGCATTAGGTCCCAATAGTAATGTAACAATAGACTGTGGTGCTCAGAAATCGAGCTTCATTTGATTTGCCATCGCTCTAGGCTATAATGCTTTTTGTTTCAAATTGCCGTCTCTAACGTACTTGTAAGAAGGGAAGTCTTTTCAATATTCCTACTCCGTTTATTTTCTTTCTGATTAAATTCGTTGTGAGTACCAAGGCAGCTGTAGTTTCTCCCCCGGGACGTCAATAAGCTCCATTGCTTATTGTCAATTTGAGGTCGCCGTTGTTGATCCTGGCTATACACGAGATACTGCTATGGGAATGTGTGGTGGGCTTGCCCCGAAACATAAATTAATATTATTATTTTAAACATAAATTAATATTATATTGATCCCAACTGAGGTCTTAAGAGCCATTTTACGTTTTTACGCGTTTACGAGTGTTTTTGAGCTCCTAGATTTCTATGTCAGGAATTACTTTTACATTAGACAGTACATGGTTTGGATAGCTCGGTTATTTTCGTCGACATTTTAATGTAGTACATTTTGAAATATTTTTTTATAATAATGTATATTAATAATCTCCCAAGTCAAGTTTGCGAAAAACTGCTCGGAGCAAGATTTTTGGATCCCTTATTCTTCCATTAAAATTAAAAATATATAAATAAATAAAATATATGTGTACCAGAGATATACTTTCATCGACAGTTAATGAACTACTTTTTTGATAGAGTATCTGAAATAATTTTAAATTAAATAAAGATTTTACGTAAGATCCGAGAAAATGTGTCAAATTCTACCTTGATTTTTTTCATTTAAATAAAGATATTTCCAAAAGAAATTTACATTTTATTAAACGTTATTCGTTATTGAAAGTAATTCCTTAAATATTTTCACAATATTTATTTATTTTAAATTAAAAATAAAACAAAATACATTTACTAAATTCTTTATGTATTCGCGTCGTCCTAACTTTGTCCATTTCTAATAGATATTACATATTAATATTTATTACAATTATTATATTTTTTCATGTTCTCAGTACACTGTGAGTGTATCGACAATCTGAATTCAGTTTAGCAATTAAACTGAATTCAGATTGTCGCAGTCAAATTTTCCAATTTTTTTGCGAAATGGCTCTTTTAACACTATGATAATATCGGGTTCTTTATAAGGGGCATTAAAACATTTTTACAGGGTTGGCAATTCGCGAGTGATATCCTTGGTGTTGCAAACGTTCATAGGCTACGGTGACCACTTACCATCAGGCGGGTCGTATGCAAGTTTGCCACCTTAGAGTGGTTTAAAAAAAACATTTTACTGGCTCTAAAAGTGAATTGAAATTATTGAAGCAAACTTTAAGCAATTAGATTTTAAATGATTTGATTGTCACAGATAAGCCAGGCCGTAGCCGGATTGAGCCGGGTATCAAAAAGGCGACCTTTCAAGTTTAAATTAAACAGGACCACAGCATCCGCCTGCTCTCAAATTTTATGATAACTAGGGTTGACAAATTTAATCACAAGTAATTATTTATTTATTTAATTAAGTATTTTGAAAATATTTTACAAAGAAAAATTTCACCTCCCCAGTTGGGACTCGAAAGCACGTCCTCTCGATATCCGGCGGAGTTCTCTTACCACTGAACTATCGGGAAGGTTAATTATCTTTATATACAGTACAGAAAGTAGATAGGCATTGTCTTAATAGGACGCGAATGCGCGATCATCGTTGGTTCGCGCGAATTTTACTCGTACGAACTCGCGATCAAACATATTGAACTCGAATAGGTGCCCTAACTGACAATCGCGCGACGCCTAAGCGCACGCTTATGAACACGCGATGGTCGCATCGCTTACCCGCGCGATGATCGCGGATTTGCGTCCTATTAGGACAATGCCATTAATACAACAGGCGGACTTAATGGTAATGCATTCTTTACCAGTCAACTATTGGTAACAAATTTTAAATTAAATCTAAAAGAAAATAATTGTTTAGACATTTCATAGAAAAGACACTCATTTTTCTTTTCTCTTTTAATCATAATAAATCTTTTTTAATCATAATAAACCGTGGCTAAACTTCTGTCGCAATTATTTCTTCACATTTTAAAAGGTTTATTACTTGTATTGTGTCATTGTTTACCTCAATAAATAAATAAATAAATATTTATTTTATGTTCAGCCCACGTTCATCCGCTGTTTGGTAAGCCATGCATTTTTCATGCCACTTTACACATGCACAGTCAGTTTCTAAAAAGCATTTTATTTTAACTCCACATTAAATTTCAAGTTATCGCTTCTTAGGGTACCGTACCTCAAAAGGCAAAACGGAACTAAATCTTAAAAAATATCTCTATTTTCGGGAAAACCTCGGCAAAAACTTCTTGATTTGATTCCTGCATTATTTCTATTTACTCGTAATACTACGTACGGAACCATTGGTGGGCGAGTCCGACTTGCACTTGTCCGTTTCTTGTAGTTTGAGAGTGACAGCCAGAATATAATTTAAAAAATGGTTTTAAGTAATTTACCGTTAGAAATCTAATAAATGTTTAAAACCTAAGATTTTATATGATAAAAAGTTTGTACAACACATTGATATGTAATTGAATTTTCGTAAAATATGACATTGGCAGCCCTATAGCGGTTCGCCATTCGTGTTGAGTTTTGCCCATTTCATATAATACCTATTTCTGAACTTAATAACTTTATCTGTAACCTGTTCTTTGTGATAAAGACAGAAAATAGGTATCACTACATACTATGTAGTGATACCTATTTTCTGTCATAGGGACAGAGAAAGCGACTTTGTTTTATACTATGTAGTACATAGTATAAAACAAAGTCGCTTTCTCTGTCCCTATGTCCCTATGTCCCTTTGTATGCTTAAATCTTTAAAACTACGCAACGGATTTTGATGCGGTTTTTTTTAATTGATAGAGTGATTCAAGGGGAAGGTTTTAAAGTATCATACATTCCAAAATTCCCACGGGAAAGCGGGATACACGCAAACGAAGTTGCGCGGGTTTCGCTAGTATAATATAAGTATTAATAAGTACTTATTAAAAAAAGTAAAAAAAAGAAAAATCTAAATTTCTTTGTACGTTACCTACTTATTACTCTGTGACTGTGAATTGTAGGCTAGGCTACGTCATTAGTAAATTATTTCTTATGTATTTTTTTTTAATTGTAATATTTTATAATGTAGCTGTTTAATGTTCCTAATAAAATAAATAAGTAAATAAATAGTTACCGTAGTTCGCAGTGAGCTTCCAGTCGTTTCGTTGATGATCGTCATACTAACTAAAACTTTTACTGTACTCTATGTAACCATTTGGGGAAGGCCGGTGAAAGCTAAAAGTAGGTGGCGCCCGTGTAGCTTGAACCTGTCAAAAAAATTTTTGGCGCGATTTTTCGTAAAGCTATTGATTTTTTCTCTTTATAATGTATTAAACCAAAAATAAGTAATGTATTATACATGGAGGGTGACTGACCTTAAAAAAGAATTTTTAAAGAAACGTGAAGCATCTTGGCGAGAAAGAAAAATGGAGTTGATTGAAAGGGATAACCTCAAAACTAAATTTTAATTTAAAATATTTTCCTCAAGTTTTCCCCTTTTTAAAAGCTTTTATTTAACTTGACCTGTTCTTTTATAATTTAATTTTGAAAATTATTTTTTGGCTTCTTATGTGTATAGAAAAAGTCATTGGCATTTTAAAATAAATTTTAAAAATTTAAAAACAAATTCACACTTAAAATTCTCCATACTAATTTTATCGGTTCCAACCCCATTAAATGATTGTTTTAAAATATTTTAAATTATAAATTTCACCTCCCCCACACCAGCTAGGTTACTCTGGAATGCAAACGCGATTTTAATTTCAATCTGCATCATTTCAATTTAAAATTTACAGTAAATCCTAATTCGTAGCTTTGAAATTTTATACTTTACTAAATATTTGGTTAGCATAGGTACCACCTGAACCTGATTTCATTTAGCTTTTTTAGTTAGCACTAGTCTAGCTGTAAATAGTACCTAAAAGTAACAATCCAATGCCGATCGAGCGGAATTATTTTCAAGATTTAAGCCCCAGGTGGTTTTGCTACCAATGCCACCTCTTAACTTTGTTACTTGTAGCATCCTGTAGTTCAGTTAGACGAACACTCAGCAGGATTTCTTAATTAAATGAAGATTATTATAGAATATTCTCGTGGCATAACTAAACCGAAACAATCTTCACTATTTAGGAGGAAACCTATGCTTAATTGTTTGTTAAGTGATGCGGTTCATGAAAATCTAATCCGAAATTGTAACTTGTTATGGTTGTTGAACTAGAACTCTCGAAGTTATGGCGCTGTTTCGAACCCTTAGCATTACCGAAAATTGTTTACAGTAATAAACAAGTGCCTTCTAGGGATAATGTCCTTTTAAATTATAGTCCAGTTGTACAATACGCGTGATTTTATGTCAAACTAGCGAAACCCACGCAACTTCGTTTGTATATATGCACAGCAGCGTCATCTACTATACGAAGCGCTATTTGATTGACTATTAGTCTTGACCAAATCCTACGGGAATCACGTACTCTTCTGGATAAAAAGTACCCTATGTGTTAATCCTGACTTCGACTGTCACGTTAAATATACAGCATTAATTGCCGTCTTGTGTTTTGTTGGTGCATGGAGTAGATAAAAAAAAACTGAAATACAAAGACTTAGTTCAAAATTTCACCGGCCAATAGACAATATTTCACCGGTCAATCTTCAAAATTTGTCGTGTCTCTTTAACCATTCGACATTGGCGGAATTCAATTGTGTCTATACACATAAGAAGCCAGAAAAAAAATTGATATTTCGTGTTTAGTACCTATGTTAAGTACCTACATTTTTTAACTATAAAATAAATTCTGTCAACTTTAAGATTTTGTCGTTTTCAAAAATAGTTAGTGAGTGGCGTCAACTTATTATTCGTGGGATATACACGGTTCAAAAACTGTAGTCAATACCTACTGCCTGACAAATAACAGCTTTCCAGCCGGTGAAAGTACTGACGTAACAGAGTTTCATATTATCGATTTGCCGTTCTAGACTTGGAGGTCGAGTGACGTGGCTGGTCGATGGTTCAGCGATGTTTATACGAAATGCTCGCTAGTAGACAACGGGGCGCCCGTAAGGATATCCTTTAAAATATTACGTTGAAATATTTTGTTTTTCTGTATTACTAGACAGCGGGTTATTCTCGTACTGTTAATGTCAAAGTCAATATATTTTTATTCTGTGGGCCCTAGTGGGTAATTCGACATCTTTTACAATGTTAGACAAATGCCGATAGAGACTTTTTTAGTTGACCCCCAGGGTGCCAGCCTTAACAATGCTATCTTTTTATTTATTTTTTATTTTTTATATACCACAAAGGTGGCAAACAAGCTTACGGTCCGCCTGATGGTGAGCGGTCACCGCAGCCTATGGACGCTTGCAACACCGGGAGCATCACTCGCGCGTTGTCGACCCTGTAAAAATCTTTTAATGCCCTTTTTGAAGAACCCCATATTATAGTCTAAAGGAAAGACCTCAGCGGGGATCTCATTCCACAGCCTCAGCGTTCGCGGGCATCTAAAGTAAAAGTCATAATACAAGCTTTTTCGAATCGTCAATTTTTTTTCCTAAACTCTAATTTCCTAAAAGGCAAAGCCTAACAGCCAGACCAAAACAAAATCATATTGCCATTATGTACTACGAAATACGTGTACTTCGAACCTAAGAACCTTGAGATAAAGTAAATAGCTACTGTACCATAGGGGTTGTTGACTGCTATCGCTAGATATCGATAGAGTCAACAAATTTTGTCCAATATTAAGATTTGTGGGAAGCTATTTCTGCACTATGAAATTATATCGAAACGTCTATCTACGATCTCAAATCCAGTTTTGTTAGACCGGTCTCAGACGGGATGTTGAGTAATATGTTATGCCCACATCACAGACTCACTCTACCGTGAATACTGTGATCGTTGGTAATGGAATTGCTATCTCTACCAACCGCTAGATAGTCTAATATAGATTGGTATACCTAAGAGCCACAGCACACGGCGTATTTTATACGCGCAGAGGACGCGCGTTTCGTGCTACATTGAGTTCTTTGTATGTTAGACGTCACGATGGAATGATTGCAACACCGCCTTGTATAACGATACGCGCGTCATCTGCGCGTTTAAAATACGCCGTGTGCTGTGGCCCTTAGTTAGAATAAATTACAACTATTCATTCTGTTGTCAATTTATTTCTAACTACCGGACCGCCCCGGATTTGCACGAGGTTTTCTAAGGATCCCTATTAAAAAAAAAAATAATAATAATATAGCCTATGTCACTCGGGGAATGTGTAGCTTGACAACGGCGAAAGATTTTTTCATATCGGTCCACTAGTTTCGGAGCCTATTCAATGCAAACAAACAAAATCTTTCTTTAATTTTAAAAAGCAAAGAAAAATATATTGTGACATAATATGTTTGGTTAAATTCACGAAACGAATTGCTCAAAATATATGAGTCGGCTAAAAGCGTAGCAATAATGAAATTACTAGATCGATAATCCATTTCCTAAGTCAAGCGATTTTCATATGAACAGTATGATAGGTATCGGGTATCGGTAAATGTCATCCAAAATTAAATGTTTTCATCGTCAATTTTATTAAGGGTAGCACGTCAAGCATCCTAACGATCACTGACTTGGCTAAATGACTGTTCTCTATCGGAGGCCCGTATCCCTGCTGTGGGATGATTATGGGTTGATATGTTATTGTCAGTTTAATTTATTTTTTGTGCTCGCTGATGTATTGAAGCAGAAATAATTAAAATTGTCTAGAACAACTGTTTCTAATAACGTGTGTTAATTGATCGCCGCTTACGCAACCATGCGTTAAGGCCTGACACTTGTACGATGCATTCACGACCTTGCGTTGAAAATTGAAATACGCGCGACTGAAGATTTTATCTTACTTGTCTTATGGACACCTGAGTGCGTTTTTTGACCAAATGTACGTTTAATACTGTAAGAATATTTTCAAAATTCCAATATCAAAGTGTAATAACGAAAACATTCGTTGATAATAAAAAAGATATTATTTATTTATTTATTATAGTATTCTATCTGTGCTTCGGAGGGCACGTTAAGCCGTCGGTCCCGGCTGTTATTGGTAGATAGATAGATAGATAGAATATACTTTATTTGCAATTCACAACAGTAGGACACAGTATACATAAACACAATATACACACTAGTGAAATCGCAACAAGGCGGCCTTATTGCTAAAAAGCAATCTTTTCAAGGCAACCTTAGGGTAACGAAATATTTTATGGATTGGGCAGGGCTAGTAAAATAAGTACTCATGAATAAGAAATAACATATGACACAATAACGAATATCATAATAACAATAAATATACATATAAAATAGTATAATATATAGGTATATAAATTACATATTATACATAAATATAATATATACATAAATATACATAATCATATACGAACATGAGAAACATGTACTATTTATAGTCAAAGGGCCAGGAAATGACATTTCACTTGCTTTTTGAATATGTCAATGGATTTCGCTTTCCTAATGACATGGTAGATGACAGTCGGTTTGAAAACACCGGTCTCTACCAATCCACATTGGAGCAGTGTGGCAGTACGAGTACGCTCTAATCCCCTTCGATTGAAGGGAGACCCTTAGCCCTGCAGTGGGATGATTATGGTTTGATATGATGTCCTATAGGAATCTCAGCTCACCGGACAATGAGAAATAACTATTGTTTCTATAAACATAACTCATTCTTTTATAAGTGTAAACAAATAAAATAAATAAATAGGGACAATTCACACAAATTGAGCTAGCCTCAAAGTAAGTTCGAAACTTGTGTTATGGGATACTAACTCAACGATATTATATTTTATAACAAATACATATATAGATAAACATCCAAGACGCGAGGCCAATCATAAAAAGTTCGTTTTTCATCATGACCCGACCGGGATTCGAACCCGGGATCTCCTGGGTGGCGGTCTGGCGTGGTAACCATTACGCCACGGAGGTCGTCCTCAATGAGAAATAACTATTGTTTCTATAAACATAACTCATTCTCTTATAAGTGTAGTAGTAGTAAATTGTATAGAAAGAAGTAATATATATTTTTGATGGACCAAACAGATCTGTGCTTTTAATTTCCGGAGATGTTGAAATAGCAAAAATCCGTTTTCTCGACGTCTTTATTATAGTCTTATATCGAATCCAGATAGATATCTCCTAGATATCAGTTTCCTTTTTATTTAAACGCTCCTCATAATATTTCTAAATTTTGATTTTTATGTTTTACTGGTCGCCCGTGCTGTCTGCGATCTTGTTAGCGACAATGCGTTTAAAATGGTTACTCATCTCATTTTTACACTGTACCATTGTTCCCGTTCTCGGGGTGATTTTGTAGTAAAAACGATCATACATCATTTTTCTTCAATCAGCTCCCTTCCCGTTCCGTTCCTATTTTGTTTGAGTAAGACTACGATTGAATTTGAATCTAAATTGAATCTGTTTATGTTACGAGAATATTGAAGGCTGATCTCAAACTATTAGAATGCCAAATAGCATTTAATCCGCTTTAGTTCGGATGCGAGTTCTTTATTATACTTACTAAGGCTTTTTAAAGCAAATCCGCAGGCAAGAAAAATACCTTATAAAATTCCATGGTGTATCATTCTCAACGATATTTTTAGCGTAGAAGTAATACGAATGTTTACAATTGTTGATTTCAAAAGGAGGTTAAGTGTTGTTAATTGTGTGTTAACAATCTGTTGTGACGCTTCTGTATTGTGTAATCTTAGTAACGATTACTCTGATTCCTAGGCACTATATTATTTAATAAATCTTTAGTTCTTTTGTTCATTAGATAAAATCTAATTCGGTTTCGGTCTAGTTTGTGTGCTTCATGCAACTGTTTTGCTGTTGTCAGTGTTTTCATGCCACCTGATGGTCCCTTATTTGGTTTAATATCAGCCAGTTATCAACAACAATCTGGACCGACAGTTTTAGAAGCAAGAAGGTCGAGATTTTTATACTTATTCAAATGTCACGTCTTTGCTTAGTTCGCGGCTTGACGCCATCAGACTCTTTTGTTTCCACAAAAAAGACTTATTTAGATTTCACAAAATATTACGCTAAACAAAAATAATCATCAACTAAATTAATTTCGAAGCAGTTGTACGGTTTTTCAATTACATTTCCAACTGAAAAATTAATTAGTTCCGAATTCTATTTAGAAATTCCCTTTTGAATCAAATTTATTTAGGTCCCATTTCACAGGATTCGCTAAATTTGATTTCTTTCAAAGGCTTCAGATTCAAAGCATGATGCAGCATGGCTGAATTAGTTATTAGAATATCGTACCACTGCGTTTTTCGTACTAATTGTTCTACATCTCATTTCGCGTACGTACTCATTTTTGAATTGTGAGTCACGTAATTTCTGCTGCATTTTATAGAAAAATCCTATCGTTTGATTCACAGAACCGACGCATAATGAGTGAGAAATAGGGTAGTAATAATACGACTCAAAAATGTACGCTACAAACGTATATAAATGCAAACGAGCGAGCCTCGTCTCAAGATGACATTCACGTCGGAAATGGTAGATAATAAAACATTGACGTGCAAAAGTATTTCCTGTAAATCTACTTAAAAATAAATTATTTTATTTTATTTAGTGTAAGTTTTTGAGTCTTATATACTACCCTATTTCTCACACATTATGCGTCGCTTCTGTGCGAATCAAACGGTAGGATTTTTCTATAAAATGCAGCAGAAATGACTCTAAGTAGAATCGATAAAAATTCTGATTAATATATCGTTCAATATATTCGATTTATGGTACGATAACATCATAATTTTAGGTTATATTGGCTGGGACGGAGCCGAACAGGATTAGCCGATATTATCACAATTTCCCTGAGTAGAAATCCACTTTTATAGCCATACCCAGAATATATTGGCTGATAAAAATTTACCTTCTCTATCATTAGTTAATTTACGGTCTGTCCCAACGAGGCCAGTAGGAGCTTACCCACCCTAATTTATTGACCCGTCATTAAATGCTTTTCGTTCAAATGCTTTTTGCCATATTTTTCTGTTCTTTACACTTCTCGTGGTATTATTCGTATTAATTTTGAAACAAAATGTTTCCCTGGTACAGTCAACAAAGTGTATACCCCCCCCCCCCTGTATATATGATTAAAGATTTCGAAATATTGCGTGAAGGGATTTACTTGAAAATTTGTAATTACATAGTACAATAAGTATACTATTGATAAACCTTTAATCATATATACAGAGGGGGTCAGTCAGTCAGTCAGTCAACTCCTTTGTTGACTGTACTTTCTATCTAAGATACTATTATACTTTTGTGTTGTTATTTTGATAATGTATTTAACCAATCTGAAGTTCTTCTCAACAAACATACTTTCCAATTACTAGCATTTATCTGAGAAAAACACAACTTTACACTTGCAGTGTAATTTCAAGCCTCTGGCGCAGGACTTAAGAACGGTATTACTATTAGTCATGTAGGAAACGGAAAGATCAAAATATCAGCATCCTCTTTGGATACATCTCCGATCAAATCAAGTAAAATTCTATGGAAGAAATCATTGATAATATCAGAAAACGTTATAATTTGGTAGTCCCCAAGGGTCCATACTAGGGCCTATATAATTATATAAATTCCGTTTCATCACGTACAAAATTGATTTCATTGTTAGATTGGACCATTTGCCTTAAGCAAACGACCATTGCTTTTATTTCCCGATCTATTAGGATAACAATGGTTCGGTCTAGAGCGGCGACGCGAGATAATCGTTTCAAAGCAAATAGAGTTCGGATTATGGAGAAAGCAGATCGAAAATGTTAGGAATAATTGAATACGTGAGCAATGATGGTTTTATGGACTTGGAAAATATAATCTTAACTCGTTAAGCACTAAAATTAACTGTATTTTAAAGGGTAACTGTTTATTTTGGAAACCATTTAAAAATATATGAACATAAAGTAAAAAAGAAAATGTTTTATTAGTAAGAAACTAGCGAAACCCGCGCAACTTCGTTTGCGTGTATTTATGCACAGTAGCGCCACCTACATTATAAAAGACCATTGACTATCATTACTTTTGACCAAATCCTACGGGAATCGCGTACTTTTCGGGATAAAAAGTACCCTATGTGTTAATCCAAAGTATCAGCTACGTACTAAAATCGGCCCAGCCATTTGAGCTTGAAGAGGTAACAAACATACACACAAACTTGCCTTATAATATAGTAGAATTAGTGGGATATAAGTAGGATGAAAGTAAAAATTCGAGTAAATCCTATCATGCAATATTTATAAGACTTGAATCATATTTACGGTCCTGGATATCTCTTTCAGTGAACGTTGAGTTCGGCCACATAACCGTGATATCATTTTGAAACATTCTCTTTCTATGCACAATGTTTTCAAACACGTCTTGCATGCATTTCAAACTCATATAGCATTAGATTGTTAAACTGTGCTTATAGTAAATAACAATACAATAACAACAATCTATGCTAAACTCTAATACAATAATAATAGAATTAAAAATAATAGTTTAATAATTGATTAAAATAATAATTGTCCCAAACCATAACCGGCAGATTATTCGTGTTAACCATAACTTAAATATAGGTTATTAATAATTAATAGTTTTAATTTTAATCTATATATATAAAAATGAAACCCGTTTTCCGTTGTCACGACATAACATGAAAACGGCTTGACCGATTTGGCTGATTTTTTTTTTGTAGTTTTCTAATACTCTGTACAAGGTTCTTACGGAAAAAAATATTAAGAAAATCTCTCAGAAAGATTGAAAAAAAAACGAAACAGTACCCGGGCGAAGCCGGGCCGGGCAGCTAGTCATTAATATTTTAAATAATGATAATTAGGCTATGCTATTATCTAATCCTACAACAAATATCGCCCAATAGACTATAACACTGACAATTAATACGAATCAACAGCTGGTCGTAGATTCCTGAAACTTGGAGAGTGGGTTTTTGTATGACGCATGCGATTAGAAAGGATCTTCCGAAATTCCCACGGGAAAGCGGGATACATCCGAACGAAGTTGCTCGGGTTTCGCTAGTAATGTAAACTCACATTGCATCTTAAGGACTTCTAATAGGTATTCAACAACTACTCCATTTACAAAATTAAATAAAGTGCACCATTTGGGTTTTCATTATATATTTTTTCATAATGTTTTTTTTTCTTTTCACTTAATTTTTCCTTTCTCATAATTTTGATGATACTTTCTTATTAAACTTTTTTTTCTCTCCTTTCATCAGTAATTATTCATTTTCCTCTGTTTCCACGACACTGTCGGCCATTTCGACCGCAAATGTAATTAGTGCTTCCGGCCAAATGCCAGCCGCTGTTATGAGATCATTTACATTGTTATTGTTGAAAATATTCGCTTCCGGGAAAACAGAATGGTCAGTTGAACAAAGGTTAAGACAGACTGCATAAAATATAACGAAGAGTTCGCATATTATGCAATTTGTGGAATGTTCTAGCGGTAATAACTGACTGGTAGAGACTGCCTTTTGGCATTAAATCCGCCAATTGTACTTTCAACCGTGCAATAAATATTCAATAAATAAAATAACTAACTAGATAGATGTAACAATCAGTCTGTTAAACGATTTGTCTATGAATCAAATTATGATGTGGCTCACTCAATAGACTCGGTGGTAGATACTTTTTTTATGGAATAGGTTGGCAAAAGCATGCGGGTCTCTGATGGCAAGTGATCAGATCACCGCCGCCCATGGAATATTGCCAATTGCCACAGGTCACTGAGGCGTTGGCCGACAAGGAGGAGGAAATAAGGAGTAAAGTTGGACCTCTGGATTTCTCACTTAGATGCTTCATGCCGAAATTCTGTGAGAGAGCGGTACTACCCCGGTTGAGGGAATCTATTTCATAAATACTCTGCCCTTTCCACTACGTGATCTACTAAGGATACTAGGTCAAGTTTTGTATGTTCAAGAACAAAATGTTCTACTGGATAAAAATCTAGTTTTGTAGTGTTATCCGTAGTAAAACAAGTTACCTGCTTGAAAAATATGTAGCCGAACTTGTACTGTTACAACCAACTTGACACAATGTTGCAGCCAATTCCGTTGCATACACTTTGGCTTGTCGCCAACAGTTGCCTACACTACAACAGATATGGCTGATAAATTCTAGAAAGTTCGAGGTGTTGTTACCTGTTTTTTTATGATAGAAGAGGACAAACTAGAAATCACGAGCACAAGAGTTTTAAAATGCGTTGTCCAGAATAAGGAGAAAGATATTAATTAGGAGAAAGGAGTGGTTACATTCAAGATGCTAAATAGAATGAACACGCAAGTTAAGCAACAATAACCGCCAGTCTCTGGATGGGTTTAAAAATTTAGAAGTTCTCCGTAATTCGGAAGACACTTTAAGCTGTCCAGATTGCTATCGATTGATGACAATCGTTTATCCAATTCAGTGACCGTTACTGACACAAGCCAACCTGCTGTTGAAATCGTTTGTAGAAAGCACACCTTGTTTGTGCATAACAAAACCCAACAGCAGGGAAGGAGCGAGGAGTATTTAATCAAATCAGAAAGTCTAAAAATGGACGATGACAGTTGACTATTACATTTTTTCTTTTCAAAGGAATTAGCAACGCACAGACACGTACCTACCTACTAGATTATCAAAACTGGGGTTTGTCTTCTTGTTGCCTCTATTAAGCACCTTACAAAGTTAACCTCAGCCAGCCAGTACTCTAAAGTTCCGATTCGATCTAATTATCAAGCTAACGATGAAGTACTTGCTACTATTGAGATCCTCCTTCGTAAAAATGAACAACTACGGTCTTCAAAACGTGACAAAGTTAAACCTAATTGGGTACGTCGTCCGTCATTCGTTTTTCTTGGACAACAGCCAAGTTTTGCACCTACTTTATAAGTAAATAAGTTTAATATTACAAAGACTTGTCTTTGATACTAGTAAGTAGATACTGAAGTCTTTGATGAAGAAGTAATAACCATAGCGATTTGATCTGCAAGGTTACAGTAATTGCAATAATAACTTAATACCACTGACATCAATTTCTGCCATTTCTATCTAACCTTGATCTTTTAGATCTAATTGTACTTGACTCCTTTACCTGACCTACCAAACACAGTACCCTACCAAACACAGGTAAAAAAGATATAATATAAAGGTAAAGAGTTCTTGTGGCACCAGTGAATTTAACATAAGTTCGTATATAAAATATTCTAAAATAATAAGGGTTGGATGTGAGAGGGCTGACGTCACCTCCCCTGAAATGCCTGTTTGGCCAATTTGAACGATAAATAACGAGAGCCCCTTAGGAAAATACAGTAAGTGCACTTCCAGGACCCCCCTCATACAATAACAACGTTTAAAAATGTACTGCCAAATGCCACTGTTTGAAAACATAAGTGGATCAAAACGTTGTGTAAAAAGACAGAGTATCGAATGAGGACAAAACAAGTAATTAATTTAAAAAATTAAATATGTCCCCCTAAATTAGACAACTAAACAAACAAACGAGATATACAGTTAGAAAAGTCCTGATGATCTTCAAACAATTCAAACTATTGAACAGATTTAAATCATAGCTACTTTTCGAGTCGATGACACTTATAATAGCACAGTATCGGACTCATAGCAACTCCTAGATTAAATCAGATTTGATCTGGCAACGGCCACACCTTAATTCGGTTACCATACCATAATGTCAATTAAAGCTAAGAAAAGTAGTTCAAGTATTTTTTTTTTCCAATTGCTTAATAAAAAAGATTCAAAAGTGATGAGATGAAAGAAAAACCGGGCAAGTACGTGTCGGGCTACGCACAATGTAGGGTTCCGTATTGGCTACGCATTTCTTGCTTGCAGATGTGTACAATTCCATATTCTATGACATTTGTACGTTTTCGTCAAAGAAATTTTACTTCATAAGTTCGTCGGCTATTACTCGGTAACTAGTAGTGCCTACTTAACCGTTAGGCATTGTCCTAATAGGACGCGAAAGCGCGATCGTCGCGCGAGTAAGCGATGCGACCGTCGCGTGTTCGCGCGATGGCTAAAACTGGGTGTCCTTTATAGTTTTCCTTGTAGGTTCACTATATGGACTACTACCATGAATTTTTTCGAATTTCTAAACTCAACCCTAAAAACGGAGAAAGCCACATAAAAAAACCTAGTAGCTCAAAAACAATACTCTCAACATAAAAGTGTAAAATTAAAAATAAATTCACTGAACTTCACTGTATAAATCCCACTGAATATTTCCATTTGAGTTAAAAACTATTCTTTACTCTGGAAAAATGTAAAATTACTGTCTGGTAACATAAAATTTTTGCCCACGCTGTGTGCAATGCAAGAATGAAAATGGCGGATGACTCCCGGATAGCGGGAAAAATGAAATATGGCCGCCGCAAGACCGCATCTGTCCCCAGCGAGCGTGTTGCCTTTGTAATATACTGTTTGCATTTCTAAAAGGTCGCCTTAACATTTATTTTGAGAATATTTTGTTGAATAATATTATAATGTTCAAATCCGAATTAGTTTTAAAAAATATTTCGTTTATTTTCTTTTAGTTGAAATAGACAATTGGGTTATGTAAGCTATTTTCGGCATTCAAGCAACTGGCCCTGTGGCGCAACGGATAACGCGTCTGACTACGGATCAGAAGATTCCAGGTTCGAATCCTGGCAGGGTCGCACAAATCTGTTTTTGTTCAATTATATTTTCTTATTCATATTTTGTTATCATTATCAGATAAAGATTTTTTTACTTTATAATCCTACTTCGTTATTTATATGATAAGTGTGACATCTTTTTGTTTAGTTAGTAATTAGCGAACAGTATTTTTGATGCCAAAAAATACAAAGGTGTTACGTGGTCTCACAGGATAGTAATTAAAGCTTTTACGCGAACAAATCCACGGGCTACAACTAGTTATATATATTTTTTAACAGTAAATATGTATTGTTTCAGATAAATCTACGGCTGATTCTAGTGTCGGGCAAGACGAAGGAATTCGTGTTCGCCCCAGTCGACTCGGCGGGGGACATAGCTATACACGTCTACGACAATTGGCCAGAAGGTAACATTCAATCCGTCTTCCGTCTTTTAAATAAATAACAAAAATATCGTTTGTTTTGCATGTAGATTTACAAGAAATACTTACGTCAATTTTTAAAAATCCTACAAGCATTTCGTTGTGGATAGCATGTTGAGAAGTGCCACAAGAAACTCGCTCCACTTATGGGTTGGGAGGGTTGGCAACGCGTGAGTACCCCCGGTATTGCAAGTGTCTATAGGCTACGGTGATGCTTACCATCAGGCGGGCCGTATGCTTGTTTGCCAACTTTGTGGTATAAAAAAAACTCAGATTCTTAAAGTTGTTTTCTAACTAGGAAAAACGCGTTCATGTTCATTCTGACAACGGGTTTTAACTGCAACATAGACATGAAATAAGGCGAGGCTATTCGAAATTCCCACGGGGTATCAAGATACAAGAAGAAGTTGGGCGGCACGCGCTAATCCTTTCTAATATTATTAAAGCGAAAGTTCGTGAGGATGTATATTGGTCGTTCACGTAAAAACGACTTGATAGATTTACTTGAAATTTGGTATACTGGTAGTTAATATCCTGGATAAATACATATGATATCTCGGATATCAGTCCGGGAACGGTAAGAATGGAATCTCGCGGGTAAAACCGGAGGCGAATTTTTGGAAATTGCGATACTTATTACTCATGGTTACACAGAGGCCAGAGGGTATAGGGTTAAGGGGTTTTTTATGGGACGTTACATTACATACAACGATACAAAACCGCCAATTTTATTACTGTACATAAATTCCGTGAACAACACTGATTATATTGTTTTATTGGCGTTTTAAAATTAACTTTATTGTTCGACTTGTTTTTGCGACAATAAAATATCCGTTATGAAAATCCTATTGGGGTGTCCAATGGGGTAGAACGGCCCTGACAGTTATGGTAATCGAATTACCGACATATAGGTATAATGAATTTCATACTCAACGTTGTAAATAAAAGAATCAATGGAGATCTATTGAGCATTTGATAGGAGTGGATAGCGTCATGTATGAATAACCCTACTCATAACGATGTTTAAACCTCCACAAAGGGGTGTGTCTGGTCTGTGTTTGTTTATGTCATCGTAACTACATAAGTGATGCGATTTTGATTCAGATTTATTCATTGAACAGACCAGCCAATTTGACCGGACATTTGGGTTTAAAAAACCCGGACACCATAAATTAATATGGATTTTGTGTCCTTTGTAATATGTATGTGTGTAAAATCGGGCTATTTTTCAAGTCTTCAATTCTAATAAAAATCTATTAGATTTTTTAACGACGAATCTTCAAGGCGTGTAGGAAGGAAGAACAAACAAACAAATGTTGATTTTGTAACTCCAGTGAACGAAATTCGTTCACTGCGTGACTCACTTTCAAAAGGTCTCCACTATTTTGTTGTTTGTGTTAATCTCACAAACAAATGCCACTAGTCATAAAAGGTTTGCGTCAGCATCAGTCGTCTTGAAACTGACCTTACCCAATAATAGTCATCTCATCTCAGCTAATTTGCCATTAGCTATTGTGGCCAAAGTACATCGCCCACGCCAATCGTAAATATAATAAAATCCAATGAAATCTGTGCCAAACATTATGGCATATCTAATTATAACACGCGGTGACCAAGACTGTGGAATCCTGCTGCGGAATTTCGCGATTAAACTTGACCTAATTCAGAATTTAAAATACTTCTAATATTATAAATATGGAATGTATTGATGTACGAGTACATGTGTCCATTCATGGGTGTATGCGACTGGCTGGCTCGCTCGAACCTTATTATTTATTTGCCAATTTAAATGTCTTCACTGCTTTGG
Source organism: Endotricha flammealis (assembly GCA_905163395.2). Lineage (NCBI taxonomy): Eukaryota > Metazoa > Arthropoda > Insecta > Lepidoptera > Pyralidae > Endotricha > Endotricha flammealis. Next base: position 9,973,049 of record LR990871.1, read on the forward strand.
TTCGTTTCTAGTCAATACTCAATACTTTATTCATTATATCAACCCATAATCATCCCACTGCAGGGATACGGGTCTCCCTTCAATCGAATGTGATTAGAGCGTACTCTGCCACGCTGCTCCAATGCGGATTGACAGAGGCCGGTGTTTTTAAGCCGCCAGAAGTGATCTAACGACAACAACCGGGACCGACGGCTTAACGTGCCCTCCTAAGCACGGAGAAGCTAGAGATAACGAAACACATCCAAACGCTGGATAGGTTCGATGTCGCTTAACTTGCGCGTTCAAGTTAGAGTGCGACACATAGCGACGCCATCGAGTTCCTCCAATACTTTATTTTTCAAAACAATTGACGACCTCCGTGGCGTAATGGTTACCACGCCAGACCGCCACCCACGAGGTCCCGGGTTCGATCCCCGGTCGGGTCATGATGAAAAACGAACTTTTTCTGATTGGCCTCGGGTCTTGGATGTTTATCTATATATGTATTTGTTATAAAATATAATATCGTTGAGTTAGTATCCCATAACACAAGTTTCGAACTTACTTTGGGGCTAGCTCAATCTTTATGAATTGTCCCTATATATTTATTTATATTTAAAATAAAATAAAATTATGCCCCATAGTAATTTGTACAGTAAGTAGGTCTTTAGTAGTTTAGTTGTAGGTCACTAGTCTTTGGTCGCTTTAGTCGGTTCTGTCTAGTCTGGCCTAGGACTGGCACATCTATCGAGACAAGCTCACTACATATTCCCATCCATCCCACGCTGTGTCTCCTGTATAGCCAGGATCAACAACGGCGACCTCAGATTGACAATAAGCGATGAAGCTTAATGACGTCCCGGGGGAGAAACTACAGCTGCCTTGGAGCTCACAACGAATTTAATCAGAAAGAAAATAGATAGAGTATGGGGTGGTATGGGGCTTAGGAACACATAAATAATTAATTTTACGAATTTGCATGAGAAATACATGAATAGAGAATTTACGAAAGACTAGATTGCCCCAAGTACCGAATATCGACATAAAGCAGCAATGTGCTTCGTTCGGTGAATGAGATATCTGGTCGCCCAACTCCTCACCTTTTCTCCTTATTTCCTTGTAGTAAACTTGTAGACAACGCATTGGTAGCGCCCCTGCCATTACCATTCATAGGCGGCGGTAACCACTATCCATCGTTATTCGTAGTTTTTTACGTCATATGTTTATTTTATTACTTACTTATGTTGTCATGAAAAGATTGCTTTTTAGCAATAAGGCCGCCTTGTTGCTATTTCACTAGTGTGTATGTTGTGTTTATGTATATTGTGTCCTACTGTTGTGAATTGCAAATAAGGTATCTATGTATCTATCCATCGGGTTGCTCGTTTGCTTGTTTACCTGCCGTATCACATAAAAAATGGGTCAACATTGCTTAACTTCCCGTCGCTCTCATCAAAAATTCTCTCGAGCGACGCACAGCGTCCCGTCGCTCTCATCAAAAATTCTCTCGAGCGACGCACAGCGTCCCGTCGCTCTCATCAAAAATTCTCTCGAGCGACGCACAGCGTCCCGTCGCTCTCATCAAAAACTATCTCGAGCGACGCACAGCGTCCCGTCGCTCTCATCAAAAACTATCTCGAGCGACGCACAGCGTCCCGTCGTTCTCATCAAAAATTCTCTCAGTTATTTTAAAGCAATTAACAAAGTTGGTTCACTGCTTAGCTTCTGCGAATTGTTAGCAAGGTCAGTACATCTAACGATCGCATGTGTACACACCCCTGTACTTATTTACTACATAGTTCGTTGTAATAAAAAATCTAATATTATAAAGAGGAAAGATTTGATTGTTGGCAATGAAAAGGTTTCGAAACTACTGGGTTGATTCGAAATATTCTATCACTGTTACCTACGAAGATATCCATGGGGGACTTAGGCTATATGCTAAATTAAATACTAGCTGTGTCCGCGACTTCGTTCGCGTTGTAGAAAACACTATCGCGATAAGAATAATTTTCCCCGTTTTTGCAACATTTTTCACTGATGCTTCGCTCCTATTGGTCGCAGCGTAATGTTATATAGCTTAAAGAATTCCTCGACAAATGGACTATCCAACACAAAAATAATTTTTCAATTCTAACCAGTAGTTCCTGACTCCTAGATTAGCGCGTTCAAACAAACAAACCAACTCTTCCGCTTTATAATAATAGTATAGATTTTTTAAATTTGAGATCATAACTAAAAACCAGTGCGAACCCGGGGCGGTCCGCTAGTGTTAAATAAAAATCAAATTGCGCTAATGCGTCGAGTTTTCAACACGAATTTATTGTCGTCGTGTTTCACTCAAGTTACGTAGATAGTGCTGCCGCCTAGCGGCCACAGACTGATTTACTAGTTTGTACTTTAAGCTCGCTTTAGCCGATTGTGAACAATGCAATGCAATGTGAATTTTCCCTTTATTCTTATTTCAACCCAATAAGGTTCGTTTTCGATTGCATTTGTGAATGCACTGGATCACGCAATACTCGCTCACAAATCTTCTGATAGCCACCAGATAGACTTCATGTTAAATTATTGCACTGAAATTAAATACCGAATTAACAATTTGTATTAGGTCAGTAACAGCGAGTTGCACATTTTAAAGTTAATGGCACAATAACGGTTAGTTTCTGACACGCATTTTAATTCCACATTAAATCTCATAAGTACATACCTACTATCTTTTTTGACAGCAGCGTCAAGATTTAATGTGTGTTTCTACAACTCTCCGTAATTGTCATAATTCTTTAAAAATATATAAATTTATTTATGTACTAAAATGGAATTTAAAAATACGAATTAGTCATGATTTTATCTATTAAGTTATCGTAAGTTAATAATAAAGAACTACTAACGCCATCTATACGCAAATATGATAAACAAGCGAGTGCAACGTCACAGTAAACTCCGCGTATGGAATGAATCACAGCTGTGTGCGTGACGTGACGCGCAGTCAATACAAATCCACATTTACGACGGCACAGTCGTAAGCCTCCATAGCTCAGGGGTTAGAGCACTGGTCTTGTAAACCAGGGGTCGAGAGTTCAAATCTCTCTGGGGGCAACGTAATTGCGTCACTTTTTAATGTTAATTTTATCAATTAAATTACATTCTTTTCTTTATTTTGCCATATTTATTTGGAATTTCTCCGTTTGATATTTTTTTGTCGTTTTTTTTTATAATCAATAATTCATCATTATTACGTCTCTTTTGTAAAACAATAAATAATCAATATTATGTATATTTGTGAAAATATTAAATGAGCTGATAATAATATAATAATATTATGAAAAAATAAAAAATTATATCCCGTTAAGTAAAATGAATATAAATATGTTAATAATGATGCAGATTTTTTAAATAATTTTATTTATAAGTAATGAGAGCAGAAACTAAGTACGTTTTTTTTTTGGATAATAACGTAATTTTTACTCAATTCTAAATCTGCCGTCAGTAGGAAGGAAAGAACCTGTATCACACTTTTAGTAGAAAAAAATAATATTGAAGTACAGTCAACTAATGAAAGAAGTGAACAGGGCAATAAATATGAAACAAATTTTCTAAATATTGCGTGAAGTGATTTACTCTACTTTTATTATTTACTTAGTAGGTATTTTACAAAATTTCATAACGATGCTTTACATTATTAGCTTAAAATACTTTGTTATATATTAGTCGCCAACACGTTTGGCTCGTGCAGACGTAAAACGATGAAACTCATACTCAATACTCAGTGCATAATGACAATAGATTTTCTATCTCTTAGCTGTCTGTCTGTCCCTAAACCCTGTTTCTTTTGACTTGACCAATGTAGTAAACAATCTTAGCATGTCTTTTTAACGAAAATAGGCAATTAAAATTATCATTCACACCCAAATAATAATAATATAGTTGGAAAAGGCATTTAACACAACACTCTTATTATTCTGGCGATTTATCGATTTTACACATGGATATTTGAATAAAAAGACACGCTAAGATTGTTTACTACATTGGTCAAGTCAAAAGAAACAGGGTTTATGTATGTTTCTATCTCTAAAATTACGCAACGGATTGTGATACGGTTTTTTAAATAACAAGATAGTGATTCGAAAGGATGGTTTATAGGTATATTTTCCGAAATTCCACCGGAAAGCGAGATAGACGTAAACGAAGTTGCGCCGGTTTGCTAGTCTACACTAATCTACTCTCATCTTCACTAATGTATGTATGTTTGTAATGAATAAACGCAAAAAGTACTGGACCGATTTCAAAAAATCTTTCACCGTTGGGATGGGAAGGTACGTCACACCCGGGTAACATAGGCTATATATAAAAAAAAATAGGGATCCTTAGTAAAAACCGTGCGAAGCCGCGAAGCGGTCCTTCAGTTGTTTTAGCGAAGCGGTCCTTCAGTTGTTTTATAAACTGCGAGCCCAAATTTTGGCGTATACTATAGTTTTCTGGTTACATCTTTATTGGCTGTCTTATAAATTTTTATTTGTATGGTAAAATAAATATATAATGTTTTGTAACAGCTCATTATTTTGCAATTACAGCGGACTGGGCGACGGAATGCGTGTCCCGGGCGGAGATCCTGCGGCTGATCTACCAGGGGCGCTTCCTGCACAGCTCGGTCACCCTCGGCGCCCTCGGCCTCCCCCTCGGGCGCACCACCGTCATGCATCTAGTGCCGCGTGAACATCTACCAGAACCCAATTCGCATGGTAAGTGTATGTCCTTAAAAATAAATAAATATCCTAATTTCCTGACTCGTTAAACCCAAACCCTTGAACACCCGAACTGACCCGATGGGTACACACAATCTTCATTTATGAAGATTCATAATGAATCTTCATAAATGGAGATTGTGGGATTTTTTCCACTATCCCAAATGTTTATAGTCGTACATACATTATGATTTTTTCTTAGGTAACCAGTTGATACTTGCTTTCAACTTTGCCCCGCCAACAATACTTCTGCATTACCTGATAGTTGACTGGTAGAGAATGGCTTTTGGAGTTTTGGCATAAAGTCCGCCAATTGTACTTTGCAATCGTGCAATAGAGGATAAATAAATAAATAAATACCCATTAGACATTTGAATTGAATGTAGAGCCGGCATAACAATAATGCTAGTTTTACATTCTCGGGAAGTTAGCCGTTTGGCCGGCTCTTCGCGCCACTTCGTTTTTACTTTTCCTTAGTCTTTTAACTTCGTGCTAACTTCATTTCACTTCGCTTAACTTTGCGAGAGTGCTAAGAGAATTAGGGCACAGCGGATAACTGATAATCCGCTCAAATCGGAGCAGCCCGTCTAGCGTCTGGGGAAGGACCTCCACCTTACAGAAGATCGTAGCCAAATAGCATTGGTCTCGGCCATGTTGTGTTCCTACGGTGAGTGAGGTCTCATAATTCTCGTCGTCATAATTTTATAATTTAATTTATTTCCAGAGCTCCACTTTTTACAGGGTTGGCAACGCGTGAGTGATACCCCCGGTATTGCAAGCGTCTATAGGCTACGGTGACGGCTTACCATCAGGCCGGCTGTATGCGTGTTTGCCACCTTTGTGACATTAAAAAAAAAATTTTGAGCTAACAGCAATCACAAATGCCATCCCATATGATTCATTGAATCGAACCCGCGTCCTCGGATAGTGTTATTATGATAATTTCTAAAATGGCTAATTCTCAAAGTGGGACCCGCCGTTAATCTCTTCAAATGAAACTTTGTAATTCTAAAATCCATCCACCTAATTCCTAGGAGTTTATAAGACAGTAATATAACTTTATAGTTTAGTAATTGTTGTTGTTACTTTGCAGAAGTTCGATGGAGTTAACGTTACCCAATTCCGATATCCTATACTTCCTTTTCCTTTGATATTGTAAGTTTAAAATAATTTTAAAATTCATCATATTATTGTCATCATATCAACCCATAATCAAGCCACTGCAAGTATAAGGGTCTTCAATCAAACGGGATTAGAGTGTACTCTGCCACGCTGCTCAAGCCGCCTAAAGGCCACCGACTTGACTTAAAGTCATCTTTCGACAACAGCTGGGACCAACGGCATAACGCGCCTTCCGAAGCACGGAGAAGCTCGAGATAACGAAATCCATCCAAACACTGGTCTAGGGGTGATGTTGCTTAACTTGCGTGTTCGTTTCGAGCACGACACACAGCGACGCCATCGAGCTCCTATGAAGTCATAAAATTACGTAATTTATTGAAATTACGATAATTTCACGAACAAAGTTCAATAGATATGATTTAATATTGAGGTCATCATTATTAAAAGTTCGTTAGATTAACAAATGAACCTTGAGAAAGGTCTGCTTTCTGAGTTGCGGGGCATCTGACGCCAGTTTCGTGTGAAAATCAATATCTTCACCAAATAATTGACCTTAAGTTGACCCCATTCATAAGTCAATGATGATATTAAAAGTATAGACACGTTATAAGATAATCACGGTACTTAAACGCCAATCTGAAGTATGCTTGATAATTAATCATTTCGTAAATCATCTACGCGCCATCTGTACGTTTTTATTAGTACTCCATGGTTTTTATAGTTCGTATTTTGTGAAATTCGAAAATTATACTTATGAGTAAAGAAAATAGCCATGAGATTTGAAGGCACTGTTTATTTTGTAATTTCCATCTTTCATACCATGTCATGTTGACGTTTACTGTTGTTAGTATGGGACACATACACGTTACTTAGTTCCATTTACGTCTTACAAAACTTAAATATTTTTTATTCAAATAGGCTTATTAATACCTGTCCAGACGGCAGATTTCTACAGGCTCTCTTTGGGAACAACCTCTCTAATCAATCTACACCTTGTTATTTAGATTATTTTGTACAAGTATATTAATATTACTTTTTATGTGTTTTCAGATCAGCGGCAAAAGAGTAAAGGCGGTTCTAGCAGTTGTTGTTCAGCGTCGTGCTGCATATTGTAATGGCGTTGCGGCCAGCGGCCAACTGCGGCCAGCGGCTGCGGGCGGGGGCGAGGGACCCAATGTGTTCAGTGATTAGACAGGAACGGGCCCACACTTGAGATGTTTTTAAACGAACGAACGGGACAAACGCATCAACTAATATTATCGTCAATTCATCATCATGCACAAAATTGTATATTTCAATGAACGCACAGGCGATTCGCTTAAAAATATCACAAGTATCAATCGCCGATTGTTTCGTTTCGATATCGGGATAGCTTGTCGAACTACACATCTCACCGCGTTGATTGGGCCGTTTCGCCGCCGCCTCGTGCGCGTAGTGTTCAAAGGACGAGCTCCGATTGGTCGGTGTGGCGCAGCGGCGCCGGCGCATCGGCGCACTCCCGTCTGTCGTGTATCGGCGCATACAAATCTTTAGTATTATAATTTAGGCCATCAATATGAATTTATATAACGTTACTACGGAGATATTTATAAAAATGACAAATTAAGTAGTAATAAAAGTGGAAAAGGAGTGTAAAAATTACTCTCATTTGCTGTAAATAGTATATTAATTCATTATTATAGCAGACGTTTCGGGACTATTGTTTTTGTGATAAGCTCTTGCAATAATTGGGATTTTTTTATTTTATTTTAAAAATGCTATTTACTGCGCTAGGTCTTTAATGTACTGGAATTTTTGGAATGTGCATTTTATGGTTTCATGAACACGGCGACTGTCTGTCTGGTAGGATGATGAAGAATAAATTTTAGTTTTAATATCGCACTAGCATAACTTTGTCAAGCAATTAGTCTTGCTCGTGTCTTTGTATCTTACGGCTCTTACAAAAGCATCTCTCCATTAGTTTTATTCTGTGTATTGCCAGTTTCAAAAAAGGGCTGAATTCTGTTATGTTCGCATATTATTCTTTAATGCCTTTACAGTGTTACCAGAATCCCATTTCTTTTGTAAATATATATTAGATTTCTTTATTATTTTATAGTTTTCACATTATATAGCAGTTTTTTCTTTGGCATTTTATATTCTTAGCTGTAAAATATTTTTTTGTTTTTTTTTTATAATCGGCTTAAGAAATTATTTGTGTAAAGATTATTTCGGCTTGGCCTTAATTTTCGTTGTAAGACGATAGGAAATCCTCAGTAAGATGTAAGGTGAGCAATCCCGTTATATTCGTATTCTCGGTACAACAATGTCACTTTTGCAAAAGCTAATAAGCGTGTAATCTTCACATATAGTGCAATAACTCCCAACTAGTGTAACTCATATTAGCGCATAATTGTCATTTTTGTAGCTACAACTACACTTGATGTAGCTTATATGAGATAACCACGCCGTAACTGATGTAGCATAGATGAACGGACGTTTAACAGTATCCAAGACACTGGCGCAACAACTACTGACGTAGCCTCTATCAACACAAATTCGACGCTATCCAAAACGTTGGGCATAAAATCGTTGTAACTGGTGTAGCCTAAAATGAGTGCACTTTTGACATTACTAAAGACGCTGGGTGCAACAACGTCATAAGTGACGTAGCTTATAAACATCTTTGTTATTTTGACGCTCACGACATTGGGCGCAACAAAGTCGTAAATACGTAAGGCAATTACAAAATGCGCGGTTCAAAAAAACGTCCGGTTTTTTCGGTAAGGCAAAAAAAACTGTCGGTTCTTTCGGTAAGTTTTTGCAAAAGTACTAGTGTTGTACCAGAGTTTCAATATATTGTTGCAACGCAAATATTATTTTGTGATAGTACAAATAAAACTGAATCATTTATGGATCTACTGGCTCAGTGGTGTGGATCAGTAAACAGTATTAAGGTGGAGCTCAGATGGCGTTTTTGCATTCGTCCCCGCGAATTGACTGACATGTATCTTGCCATGACAAATGGAGAACCACATTTGTCGACGCAGAAACTATTTATTAGATCAATCAATCAATCATTACATTTATTTACCCAAAAATACAGGTATTTACGTATTATTAGAGAAACTATTGTTTAGAAGTTTATGTATCGCCTACGCCTACCCTGGCAATGTTTCTTGTATGGTCAAATATGGTTCAATAATGCGATTTGGCATAAAATAAATAATGTATTTTTTTCTTATACTTGAATAATTTTACTACCGGAAAATACAGTGAGAGTTTAATAATTTGTGCACAGCTGGCTTTAAATCTAAGATTTATAATAGCCATGTTATAAAAGAAAAGGCTTCCGACTTTTGTCAACCGTGGCAATAAACGATTTTATACATGGACACAGCTGTTTTAGACCGACACAAAATTTTGCGTAGATAAATGTGGTCACCTCCTAATTTTCGTACCGACTCGGAGTCGCAAGGTCCGAATGTAACAATGCTAAGAGGCGCATTCGATCTACGTAGCGTTATGCATAAATTATGAATGTTCGAGATGTGACACTATAGTCGGTGGTACATCGTAACCGCGTAACTACGCATTTCTACAAAAATTGGTCAGTTTTGTTTCAGTAATTGCTAAAACTAACCCACTGTGTAATTTATATTTTTATTAAACAACATGTATGAAACAAATTTGTTTTATGTATGTTGATAAAAATAAAAACAGATTTTCATTACATCAAAAACATATTTTTTTGTAATACTAATTAAAAACAAAAAGTTAATGTTGTAAAAAAATATTGGTGGTTTTAAACTGGCTACCCTTTTCGGATACTACAGAATATAAAATAAAAATATTTTACAAATTATAACAACACTAGTTATTACCCGCGGCTTCGCCCGTGTAAAAATTAGCCTATGGTGGGCTCTGACAATATGTATACAAATTTTCATAATGATCGGCTGCTTAGTCAAGCCGTGAAGGAATAACAAACAAACAAACTCACTTTCTCATTTATAATATTAGTATGATTTCCAAAATTTTCTCTCGACCAATTGGAAAGGAGCAGATACGCGGTTACGATGTATCACCTATAAAATAAAAGGTACAAAAACTACCTATTTTATGGCAATAATCGCGTGAATCAAATACGTCCTTATTCTTAAAGTCAACTGCACGTCAGGCTTTTTCATTAACCTTTAAGCACGCATACTAGACACAATATGCCGTATAGTGGCGGATACTTCCACTTTTATACAAATATGCGACCCTAAGCAGACGATACAATTTGTGTAGGTTTCCACCTGATATTCATATTGTTTGTTTTCAAATGACCGATGACTGCGCTTCTTGTCCGCGGTGCCGATGAGTCTCATTTTCTGAACTCCATTACTGCTCAAAATCATGTGGGGTGGAGTCAATTTGTTTGGCTAAAAAAAAGAGCGTGTCAAGCTGAATACGTAGTTCAGCAAAACCGTGTTTTTGAAGCGCATGTTAAACCTGATGGTGGTCGAATAGTTCCTCCACAAATCGAACCTTACAATGCGGAGTTTCAAAAACAATAAAAATAGTTTTTTTTGTCAGTTAAAGGGTCACGAGTGACTTTTAAAGACTGAAAGGACTCACACCAGCTTACTCGCAGTTAACACCAATGACACTGGGTAGCACTCTAAAAAATATTATTGTATGAAAGTAAAAATATCCGCAAGTATCCAACATACGATACAGAAGTCAGAAGTGTCTTTAGTGCATTAAAAATCGCACGGCAAGTGTATAAGCCTTACTTGCACTTGACTTGTAACGTCGAACGTTCGTATGAATGGTTTTACATTTGGTTGCTCTGTTTAGTTGCTGTATGTATGTATTTTGTTAAGTTGTGTAAAATACCTAGTTTATAAATAAAGTAATACAAATTTATTTTGCATGTTTCATTTTATTTTCGCTTCTTTTCCGTTCATAAAGTTCTTGTATTTTACATCTACATATCGTACAAACATGTAATCTATTCTTTACGAGTCAATAAAGTCCTTCAAACGTAATCTATGCCAAAATAAATAGACGCAAGTTATCATTTCAGTAAAATCAGCCCTAGTTCCCTATTCAATCGGTCAGTATAATCGGTACCTAGTAATCCTAGTACGTTTAATAGGTAACTAGCGAGACTTTTTCCTCAGTAGTTGACGTAGTACAATCCTCCCAAAGGTTGACAAAATTGAACTTGCTAGGAGTTCAGGATTGAACAGGGGCCCGATTCTACTAATAAAAATGCACCAATGGACTCTCAATGGTGTCTCAATGGTGTCTCAAAAGAATGCCGATAGTGTATCAGTGGAATAGTTTTTGACATTTGTTATGGACATAAACAGTAACATAATGTTTAACTTATTGTATGAGAGTCCATTGGTGCACTTGTGTTAGTAGAATCGGGCCCCAGGGGTGTTTTTATAGCAAAAACATTAAGATCTCTTTGATCTCTTTCCAACGTTGGTGATTCAAAGTGTTGCTAACTGTAAAATTGTATGGTATGTAGAATAAAATGCAGAAGACTGTATAAAGAGTTAATTTATTCGCTGTTGTTATTGTATTAAAATATTTTTATTGAGTCTGAAAAACAAAATAGAGGGGAAAAAATCTTTGGCCCATATTAAAATCATCCTAAGCGTATCCACACACTATGATGTTTTTTGAAACACGCCTAGTGTATCGAGCCTTAGGTCCAGAATACACTGTGCAACTCAACTGTAACAAAACTGAAACTTACTTTAGAAGGCATCAAACATTTCAAACATAATATTTATTATTTCCGATGACGACGATCTGTATCGTCTTTAATTTAATTTTACTTTTCTGCAAACAAGATCATCTAACCATCAGTCTTTCTTATTAACTTGACGCATTTAAAAATACAACCTTCCTTTAGATAGAAACAACGCTACATCACAAAAACTATTTATTTACATTTTTTACTTAAAATATGATCCCGTTTGTACAATATGTCAGACGCGTTAGTTTTGACAAAAGAACATTGTTTTGTACTAGCTTTTCCCCGCGGCTTCGCTCGCGTTAATTTTATGACATAGATCTCGTTTGACAACAAAACAACCCATAGCGCGACTTGTGGCGCCATCTGTTGGCCAATACAGTGCCCTCTATAGTAGAAAAATTATTTTCCCATTGGAACGACATACTTTCACGGGATAAAGAATAGCCTATGTTGGGCTCTGTACCCCTAACAATATGTATGCAAATTTTCATAATGATCGGCTGCTTAGTCAAGCCGTGAAGGAATAATAAACAAACTCACTTTCTCATTTATAATATTAGTAAGGATTGTTACGTTCTCGCTAAACTCAAAAATGGGCATATAGTATCAGTTTTGTTTCAGTTACGTCGTATATTACAGGCCTTGCGCATACGCATCTATTACACACGTGGCTTCACTATTATTTAAAAAAACGGGACAGACACATTTTGTACATATAGATCTTATCGCTTCAAAACATTTTGATTGGAATAATATAACGTTTATGCGCGAAACACAGTCGACAAGTGCGTGTGGGTCGCGGGGCGGGCGCGCAAATTTATATATCAACCTGCACACGTCTTTTAGTCCCTCCTACTCCATTTAAAATCTTTCTGATTTAAGGGTTTGTACAGAAAACTAGGATGCGGCATCGGATCGGCTAATCGCCAAAATCTACGAACTCCGACTAAAATGGATAGTACAGTCAAGTGCACGTCGAGCTTTACACTTGCAGTACAATTTTGGCTCTTATGACATAGAACTTAAGAACGGTACAAAGTCCAATATGTAAAGGTCGAACTGCTCTTGACTGTACCTATATAGAATTCGAGTCGCAGTTTGTGTACAAGCACTATTATCATTGCGAGTACCAAGAAAGTTGTATCTTTTTCCCCAAGATGTCAATAAGCTGACAGATAGGTATATCGATCTGCGGTCATCGCCGCAGCCGCGCCCGTTCCGCAGCAGACACGCACTCGTCCACTGTGATTGCGCTTTAATCAATAATAGCGGCTTCTGTACCTCTCAAGTATGTATAGTCTGAACTAATGGTAGGTTTTCGCGTTAAGGTGATATCGTAGGCATATAGATTGATGTCTTCACTGTATTTTAATATTTCTATAGAATAGCTCTTTAACCGAACAAATTAAGTGTTTTTACCGTATTTTGCCGCTCACTGTGACTACCATACAGAGGATCAAACACAAGACGACGTAAAACAGTAAAATGTATAAAAAAATTATTACAATATCTTTCTGGACTTATAACTTAGGGTCTGAGCAGACACGCTATTTTCAATTCCGGTAGCCGCTTTCACTTTCATCTTTCACCCACATAAAGAGATTCTAAAGAAATACGTCATAAGCTTAGAAGTTTTGTAAAGACAAAACAAGATACAATCGCTCAAATGCCAATTGCGGCGGCTAAAAGAAGTGCGTATGCTCAGGCCCTTAATTCTAAGGCCGTTAGATTTGCGAATTCTCGCAGAAGAACAAGAAATATACGGAGCTGTCGCTACAATACAAATAATATACAAGTATTAAAAGTTATTAATAACGCAGGTGCTATCTTCGTGAAATTTCGTGAAATTTGATGATAAATAAATAAATATATAGGGACAATTCATTGAGCTAGCCCCAAAGTAAGTTCGAAACTTGTGTTATGGGATACTAACTCAACGATATTATATTTTATAACAAATACATATATAGATAAACATCCAAGACCCGAGGCCAATCAGAAAAAGTTCGTTTTTCATCATGACCCGACCGGGGATCGAACCCGGCACCTCCTGGGTGGCGGTCTGGCGTGATAACCATTGCGCCACGGAGGTCGTCATATCTAGTAAGCGGCTGCGAGCGTATTTGCATACAATAGGTTTTTTTTTTTTTTTTTTTTATACCACACAGGTGGCAAACAAGCATACGGTCGACCTGATGGTAAGCCGTCACCGTAGCCTATAGACGTTTGCAATACCGGGGGTATCACTCACGCGTTGCCAACCCTCCCAACCCCCCCATGTGGAGCTCTGGAGACCTTACTCACCGTAGGAACACAACATGGCCGAGACCAATGCTATTTGGCTACGATCTTCTGTAAGGTGGAGGTCCTTCCCCAGACGGGCTGCTCCGATTTGAGCGGATTATCCGCTGTGCCCTACCTCTCTTAAAGGTATATCAAATTGCATTATTTTTTCTAAATTTAAGAGCTGAGCTCATTTCAGTTTAGCAGCCTCCTTTAACCTGTGTCTTGTGCCAGCTGTTTCATCTCTTAAGTCACGACGCCTGCCTTTTCCTTCACTAGATCCATGTTGCTCTTCTCGGCCTTCCCTCTTCTATCTTCTAGGCTTCTATCTTTCCTTCTTATATGTTTCTGATAAAGTCGTCGTGTCTTATAAGATGTCCAGTTTCCTTCTAGTTTGTATTTCTTCCATCAAAGTCTCTTTTCACTTTCGCAGCACTGCATTAGTAATCTTTTTGGTCTATTCTTCAGAGAAAAATGCAGCTAGGGTCCTCGCCCACGTCCGAATTTCCGAACGATTATTTTTATTTCTATCCTTTTCTGTCATCAATGAGAAACAAGGATAACAATTTAAAATCGATCACAGATTCTCGGAGAAAATAAAATTCGAACAAAATTATATGATGCATAGTATCACACTCTATGTATGTAGGTATTTATATGTTTTAAAGTGTGTAATGAACTGCTATGGTAGTCACATAGAGAATATCAAATTGTGGCCACTAACGAAATGTAAATATTTGACTTTTTAATTTAGACAAAATAAATAGTTTTAAAGTTAGCTTGAAGTGAATATCTTTACGACCGTCGCTTGCGAACTGTATAACTGAACTTTTTAATATTTATTAGTATCGGAACAAAAAATCTTCGATCGCAAATCAACGACTTTTTTTTACATTCTTTGATTATTGAAACTTGATAAATTAAAATCTATTTAATTATATTGGAAAATGGGGGCGAGTTTTCGTGGATTAATGCGTATAACAAAACATACAGAGAGCGGCAGCGGGACGTGCGTGGAAGACGCGCGATCACATCCACTCGGCTATCGACTTATCGACCCGCGCCGCGTTTAGTGTAATGTCGTTCATACAAATATATGAATTACAGATCCTCCCGCGCAGCTCCCGACCTGCTCCCCCTACCAATTTGTTGTACACTTAATAAATTGTTAAATTAAAAACAAATATTTTGTAATTAATAAAAATATTTCGTTCTTTGAAATCTTGTTTGTTAACTTAATAGCACATTGGCTCAAAGGACAGGTACTAGGAAATCATAAGTTCAGTAGAGCGAATAACAATAGTGGTCTTGAGTGCCTCTAGCTTTTTGTATGGATAACGTAATTTCGAGCGATCGAGGTTACAAGAGCATGCGACGGTCATTGTAATTATAAAAATAATAGGTGTCACTGTATAACAGGTGTTTAACTACGTACGTATATACTATATACTTGTTAAAATTAATGATTATAAAGATGTTGATTCATTGTCATTTTAGTTTATTTTTAGGGGCGTGTCTTTAGGCTACTGACGTGAATGTTTGATCGATGTAAACACTCTTTTTCGATAGCTCGGTTGCCGATGTATAGCTCAGACAGCTTTATTTGTCCAGAAACCTAGTATCGAAGTTTAAGGATGGTTTGGTCGGCGCTGACAGCAAATTGTATGAACCATCCGAGCTGATAATTATGCGTTATTCAAAAACGCTTTCTAGAAGTTCATAAATTTTCGGCTGTCAACGCTGACGGTCAGCGTGCCAGCGCAAAAACCAACCTTAGAAATGGGCCAAGCCATCAATAGGCCGCAAACATCAAACGAAATATCAGCAAGTTGCACACAACTCTTGAAGCTAATATTCACATCGAAAAAATGTTCATGTCATTAGCCGTTTTGAAAATACAATGCAATAATCATTCAAGATTTATATATGTAACTGCACGTATGATTGGAAAGGTCTCCTATAAAGTGCGTATGCAAGTAAAAAGAACGCACAGAATATAATAATCATTTAGAGATACTGCTCAAAGGTTTAGACAAGTATCCTGTTAAATAAAAAAAAAGATGTTTTAGGTATCAGATGATAAATAATTTATAAAAGATATTCTGTCACGAACAGCATTTGGTTATAAATGTTGTAAGGCGTACATGCATATTGTTTATGTGTGCGTGAGCGATTTTACGAGCGTTTCCGAAGGTTACGCACACTACGATAATGTGCTTGTGAACGTTACAACTAGTGGTGATGAATATAACCATTAACCATTAAAATTAACGAATAAAAAAAAACAACCATTAACTTCAATAAATAAAAATATCATTAACCAATAAAAATATCAGTATCCCGCCTGGCGTGCGCAGGCGCGATAGCCAGCCGGCCGCCATCGCCCGCGCCGCCGCGCCGTCCGCCCGCGCCCGCCAGGCGGGCGTTGTTGCTAAACCGTTCACGGAGAGACAGGGAGACGAGTTGTAAGATTCAACTGCATTCAAATTTGAACCTTAATGTCTTCAAGCAAGGATCAAGTTTAAAGAGACGTAATTTTTCTTCCTATTTTTATTGTGTTAAAATTTGTGACGTTCAATTGTAAACTCTTTAGCGCTTGAAATAAGACACATTAGTAAGAGTTATCATAATGATATTTTCAACTTATCATCCGCGTGGTTGTTTTTAATTTTAACCATTTTTAACTGAACGGGGGAACGTGATCGTGAATGGTTAATGATATTTTCAACCTATCATCCGCGTTGTTGTTTTTAATTTTAACTTTTAACTGAACGGTGGAACGTGATCGTGAATGGTTGATTTGATTACCTATTCAGTATAGATTCTAATTCGGTCATTTCAGTTACAACGTCACAACATAAGCAAGTGTAATTTTTTTTGTAGTTTGTGTTGTTGTTAGTTTTAAATTAAAAAGTAAAAGTGATAATTTTGAAAACATTTGCACATAAACTGTGAAGGCAGGTTACGTTACTTAAAGTACCTATGAAGGAAAGTTCATTGAATATTTTAGACGTAATTTATAGTTAAATTTAACTCTCAAAATATTTCTGATAAAAATATTAGCGAATAAAAATATCGACACGAAAAAAATATCGACACGCAAAAAATATCAACCAATATTTTCAACCATTAAAATCAACCAATAAAAAAAATTAACAATTAACTTTCAACCAATAAATAAATTCAACCATTAACGCCACCTCTAGTTACAACAATCAAAGCCAAATGCTCTTCGTGAAATAAAATATCTGTATCATAAAGTTCATTCACTATTTTCTAGTACAGTCAATAAATGAAAAAGTTGGAGAATTTTGAAGAAAGATTTTAATTCTAATAGTGGTGTCGTTATGAAATGCAATTACATAGTACATTATGAATACTATTGGTAATAAAAATTCTAGTGAATACTTTCATGCAGGATTAAAACTTGCACAATCTTTCATTGGCTGACTGTACGAAATCGACAAGAAAAACAATAAATTCTGCTTTTTAATTAAATGCGTTTTCATCATAAGACCGCCCATAACTTATGAAATTTTAACGAAATTGTGAAATAACTATCAAACTATATTTTTTAACATTTCGGGGTAGTTTTCGGCTTTGAATTGGTTTTATAAAGGTTTGTAGCGAAATGATTTACCAACAATTATAGTTTGTACATTGTTTGAATGACTATTGAGTTTCAATGGGGTCAAATAAAATTTTAAGAACATAACACTTGTGTTTTATTTAAACTTAACTATTATAAAAAATATCATTTCAATACAGTCATTTTTACTTACAATAAAATACAATTACCGCGTTGATGACGCGCGCCAACTTGTTTTTACGTAGACTTCTGTACAAACGTTTTGCAGCTCTGCAAATGAATTCACCCTTAAATATAATTCTTCAGGAATTTGAAGTGATACAAATGCGCGTTTTTGGCGCGGGTTTTCTTCGGCACAAATGCAATAAACTGCGGGTCCATTTATGTAATGTAAACGAAACAAATCCTAACTCATACAAAATAGTAAACGAGCGAGATAGCGCTGGGAACTAGATTCCGATTTTAATTGTTTTTATTATGAGAATAGGCCCTATGATTCTTGGATTCGTGTCGATGAAAACCCGTGCGAGAAACGCGCCTATATCGCTTCGTGAGTGCAGGAATTACAAAACGTAAATCCGATACTTCGGCCGAAGTTTAACCAATACCAGGTATTTCATGGTTATTTTAATAATTCCTGGAATTTTATCCACAAAATACCTTGTACTTTATGGTTATTTTTGTAGTTCGTTGAATTATAACCGTGAAATACTTTGTAATTCATACTCCAGCCGAAGTATCGGATTTACGTTTCCTAGTAACCCTCCAGATTCGTGAATCGCGCGTCGTCGGCGCCGTAAAAATGCGTGCGCGTAGTCCCTTACTATATTGTCAATCAATGCGAATACATAAAGTACCACTTAAGTATGAATAATGTCCTATCTAGTTCCAACTCTGCCGTGTTGAGTTGTTTCAGTCGTTTCTCTACGCCCTGCAGGACGGCATGCTCGGGAGGCGTCAGTGTCTCTTCGACCTGAAATTTATAATTTTTTAAGTGAAAACCACTTTAGCGGCGCTTGGCACTTTTTTTAGATGGGTAAAAAATGTTAAACTCGCCGATCCGTAGCCTGATCGAAAAAGCGTAAGATTCCCTAACCATTCCAAAATATTCAAAAATGCACAACGTTGATGTTTAAGTTTTCACTTCTGCCGGCACTCCCGGAGTGAAACCCGTCCTTTTTTTCAATTTAACATTTTGCAAAATGATGATTGGGGGGAACTGACAAACGACATGATACTTGGAAACGTAAATCGGGCAGTGGGACTTAAACAGCAAAAAAAAAGATGCAATAATTTTATGTGTGACATCACAGAACTTGGGACCCGTCCCTACCCCTTGTCATTGGGTCTTTGAATTATCTCTAGTGGCAATTTTTTTTTATTAGCTGTACTCGTGGAAATTTAGACACTACTCTATTTAATATATAATATTTAATAGCTTCGGGTATTCGGGATTTTAATAATAAAGCCATCACTTGTAAAAAAAATATTAAAATCTGTCTGTGTGAGAGAACAAATAAAGAAGAGGGAAAAGAAAAGGAGAGGCTTTTGTCCAGCAGTGGGAAATGCAATGCCATTGAATAATAATAACAAAGGTAACTCACATCATCAATATTCTGCTGTGGCTCCCCCCTCATCCGCATGCCGTGCACGATGCTGCGCACGCGCCGCTGCTTGTCCAAGAGGCGCGCGTGCGCCTGGCGCTCGTGTGCGCCGCGCCTTAGCACATTGTGTACGGACCTGTAGCACATCTCCTGCGCTGTGTGGACGGCCTGGAAATAGGGAGTAGCCATTTTTTGTTAGTTATTGACTGGGTTATATATACAATAGTATAATGACGAAAAGTATAACAACAGTATAAATCTGACATGCAGACAGACAAATCGACAGACTGGGTGATCGAATGGCAATAGCTTATCTCAAGAGGGTCACGGCTTAACGTGTCCTTCGACGCAAGGAGCTCGAGATAACAAAACCCATCCAAACACTGGTTAGGGTCGACGTTGTTTAACTTGCGTATTCGTTTTAGAGTGCGACACACAGCGAAGCCATCGAACTCCTCATTGGTCTTGGTCTGAATAAATGTGTTTTATTTTAAAAAAATGTTTATGTATCTCTATCCACACAAGGTACAAGCTTTGTTTAGTTTTAAACTAGATGGCGTTGTGTTGTCCTAAAATATAAGAAATATTACCTCGTGCATATTAATATGGTATAAATATATTGTTTTAGCAAGTCCGCCGGCAGATGCCGCTTTCCTCATGGGCTGTACTCGAATGAAATGCTCTTCGAGTAATTTGTATGTCAGCTGTTTGCATTCCTTATTTGGCAACATAGCGTACTTCTGTATATCATCCTCTTCTATGTATTTTTTTGTGTAAATTAACCTGAAATATAGAAATATATGTTTAGTTTATTATTGTGAAAGTTAGTTGTTTGTTAATTATTCAATGGAATAAGGCTCCTTTCATTCTGCAGCGTGTCGCCGGTCGCGTGCCGCGCTACCGGTCGAGTTAGCATTTCACACTTTCGCGTGTGTACTCGACTGGGCTTGACGTGTACAGTCACGTACGTTTATCAGTCATGGATATAGTTAACAAAAAAACAGTTACTATGATTTCTGCACTATATCATATCCGCCATAACTGTACTAAAACGGGCGCGTACACGCCCGACAGTGAAAGCTCACAATGCATCACAGGCCCGCGCGCCGACCAATCAATCACAAGCCAATTTAATATAAAGGCAATTCATACATTTTATTGACCTAACTGATATCTTATTTATATGTGGCGTGGTGCGATTACGTGAAGATTCGCGTTGTCGCGCCACGTCTGCCAAGTACTTCGTCCTATCGCGACAACGGAATGCCTCCGTGCAGCTGTCGGCATTACACATCACAGGCGATGTTCTGATGTGGCCAAACACTTCGCGCTAGAGCGAAAACCAAGTTTTGTCGCGACTACGCGAACACGAATCTTCGTGCTCAATCTGGCCGTAGGATAACAGAGACAAGAAACCACAGGTCAACGCACAAAAGAGGTCATCCAAAAAAAAACCAGACACCGGCGCAAAAATTTTGTATTCCAGATTTTAAAGGATATTTATAAATACTAATTCTAAACTATCAGTAGGTATCCCTCTATCGGGTGGCTAACATTTTTTTTTTGCACATAAAGGTTCGTAGGCGTTCGGCGTTCATATTAAAATCTTCGGGGCTACAATGAAAGTGTCCATCCGAAACAACGAAAGAATCCGTAGAATTTCCTTTGGGTTTGTTTAATAAGGGAATTGTATTACCTCTGAGTTTAGTAGCATACCTGAATATCCGCGCGGCGTTCCCGCCGAGCCGTTCGGCGACGGAGGCCGTAAGCGCAGCCCGGCAGAGCGCGGCGGCCGCCTTCGCCGTCTGCACGACGAACGCGCCGCCTCCCGCGTCGCTGCTGCGCCGGACGAACTCGGCGCCGTTCTCCTCTGAAACCGACCGTTAGTACAACCAAGGAAAGCGGTATACAGGGTCGTAACGTTATAATCCATACTAATATTATAAATGGGAAAGTGTATGTGTCTGTTTGTTTGTCCGTCTTTCACGGCAAAACGGAGCGACAAATTGACGTGATTTTTGATAATCACGCAATTTTCCCGTGGGTATTCCGGAAAATCCTTTCTTATAGAAGCCTATGACATACAAACAACATTCCCTCCTAGTTCTTGCGGTTTAAGCTGTGCGTTGCGTTGATGTCAGTCAATCATTTTATAGATAACATAAGATAAGCTTCAGTCCGCGGCTTCGCCCGCGCGGCCTACTAACAATTAGCATATTTTTCTTCAGAAACAAATTACGGTCCGGTACGGTTCCAGCCGGTACAAATTTAAGAACTTTCTACCCGCAATTCTCCCTCTTAGCAATTAATTATCAGAAAATCTTGAAACAGGTGTTTATTTGTTTGCTATGTAGAGTATTTACATCAAGTTTTGTTTGAATTGGGCCACGCGTTTTTGTTTCTTCATACAAACTTTGGCACCCCATTTCGCCCTTAGGGAGTGGAATTACAAAAAATCCATTCTTAGTGCTCCCCTAGAATACTCAAGAAACATTCTCTATAAATTTCAAGTCTATATGTGTACGTTAGTACAGCCTATACTCTTGGACCTATAGGGTATGACGGTATTTTACATATCAATTTACTCACCTAAAACCTTGAGATACTGGTCTAGATATTGATTGAGTAGTGGTCTCTCATTGGCCAGCCGTCGACAGTTATCGCGCAGCTCCAGAGAGGGTATGGGGTTCGAGTCCGGCGCCCACACCGCTGACGACAGGTACATTTGTTGCAGCAACAAACGCATTAGTTCTCCCGCTAAAATTGTATAAAAAAATCATGAAAAATATTTATTCATGGCATAATTTATCTATATAGACATGATGAACTCCAGGAGGTTGTCGCATTGTTTGGTGGCACTATTAACAAGCAATATAAATCTATTGGCTTAGCAACTTCTATTTTTTATCAATTCACCAGGGTAAAGGTATCAACAGCACTCTTATGATGAAAGGCTCATTCACTTTGGATTTAAATCTCTCGAGGCTCGACGTTGGGTTGCGGATCAGGTGTTTTTGTACAAGGTTGCAAGAGGGTTCATTGACTGTCCCCAACTTCTTAGTGAGCTCAACTTTAAAGTGCCTCGATCTAGTTCCAGAATTGTGAACTTTAAGCCATTCTCTTTAAAATATCGCAGAACAAACTTAGGTACACAATGCATTCTGCATAGAATTTGTAACAACATAATAAATATCATGAGGCCTCCAATGTGGGTGATTTGTTTACGGACTCATTGCGATCCTTTAGAAATACATTATTCGCTTATAAATCATTGTAGTATTTTACCTAACACTTTTTCACATTTTGTAATTTTTGGCACTTTTATTTTCTCTTTTATATAAGTTTCTAACATAACCAGTGTTTAATTCATTTCTAGTATTGTTTACCTGTTATTGTTTTGTTACTTGTTACTTATAGGTAATTATATTTTTCTATTGTTACATAAGTCATCGGTGTAAAAATGTTGGTGAACCTTCTAAACCCTGTTTCTTTTAACTTGACCAATGTAGTAAACAATCTTAGCATGTCTTTTTAACGAAAATAGGCAATTAAAATTATCATTCACACGCAAATAATCTATATATATAAAAGAGAAAATCACTGACTGATTCATCACGAAATCTCCGAAACTACAAGTGCCAGGAGTCTCAAATTTTGCATAGGTGTTCCTTTTGGGGCGTAGGTGCTCACTAAGAAAGGATTTTTGGAAATTCATCCCCTAAAGGGGTAAAACGGGGGTGCAAAGTTAGTATGAAACTTTGCCGTTTTTGAAGTTATTCAAATGAAATTCAGCATGAAGATTCTTTACTAAAAAGCATGAAACATGAGTAAAATATTTTTTTCAAAATTCATCCCTTAGGGGGTTAAACGGGGGTGTAAAGGTAGTATGAAACTTTGCCGTTTTTGAAGCAATTCGAATGAAATTCAGCATGAAGGTTCTCTATTGAAAGGCATGAAACACAAGTAAAATATTTTTCTCAAAAATTATCCCTTAGGGGGTTAAACGGGGGTGCAAAGTTAGTATGAAACTTTGCCGTTTTAAAGTTATTCAAATGAAATTCAGCAGTAAGGTTCTTTACTGAAAAGCATGAAACATGAGTAAAATATTTTTCCCAAAAATCATCCCTTAGGGGGTTAAACGGGGGTGCAAAGTTGATATGAAACTTTGCCGTTTTTGAAGTTATTCGAATGAAATTCAGCATGAAGGTTCTTTACTGAAAAGTATGAAACATGAGTAAAATATTTTTTTCAAAATTCGTCTCTTAGGGGTTTAAACGGGGGTGCAAAGTTAGTATGAAACTTTGTGGTTTTTAAAGTTATTCAAATGAATTTCAGCATTAAGGTTTTTTACTGAAAAGCATGAAACATGAGTATTTTTTCCAAATTCATCCCTTAGGGGGTTAAACGGGGGTGCAAAGATAGTTTGAAACTTTGTCGTTTTTGAAGTAATTCGAATGAAATTCAGCGTGAAGGTTCTCTATTGAAAGGCATGAAACACGAGTAAAATATTTTTCTCAAAAATCATCCTTTAGGGGGTTAAACGGGGGTGCAAAGTTTGTATGAAGAAACTAGATTAGTTAGGCATTTTATTTGAAACTTTGCAGGAATTCTCCTGGCGGTAAATGAGTAAGTACGTGTTTCAGGATATTTCAAAATTCAACCCCTAGACTAGAGGGATGAAATGAGGTGACCTACTACCTAAGCGTCTACACGTGTATTATCGAGGGCGCTCGACCTAGAAAGCTGAAATTTTGTATAGAGGTTCCCTTTATGATGTTGACAAGAATAAAGATGGGGTTTTACGACATTCCCACGGGAAAGGGAGTAATAGGACTGCAAGTGTATTATCGCAGGCGCTCAACCTAGAAAGCTGAAATTTTGTATCGAGGTTCTCTGTATGATTTTGACAAGGACCAAGGTGGGGTTTTATACAATTCCCACGGGAAAGGAAGTAATAGGACTGTAAGTGTTGTATCGCAGGCGCTCAACCTAGAAAGCTGTTTTTTTTTTAGAGATTCCCTTTATTATGTTGACAAGGATTAAAGTCGTTTTTTTTTTATACCTACGGGAACGAAAAAATAGGACTGGACGTGTATTATCGTGGGCGCTCAACCTAGAACTCCTAGATTTTGTATTAAGCTTCCCTTTATAAAGTAGACAAGGATAAAGATGGGATTTTTTTTTTAATTCCCACAGGATTCGGAATAATTAGCCAACGCGTGTATTATCGGAAGCGCTTAACCTGAAAAGCTGATTTTTTAATAGAGATTCCCTTTATGATGTTGACAGGGATGAAGTTGTTTTTTTTAAATTCCCACGGGAACGAAATTATTGGCATTTTCGCTTGAACACGCAGACGGAGTTGCGGGTAACAGCTATTAAAATAATAAAACAACAGGATTCGTACACAGTAAGTAGCCAAGATTAACAGCGGCGAGCAAATAGACAATGAGCAATGAAGAACACTAACGTCTCGGGGAAAACTACAGTAATAGAGGAGACTGTTAAATCCGTCTACACTACTTAATTAGTCACAAGTCCAATTCCACGCGGGCGAAGCCGCGGGCACAGCTAGTAATAATATAAATGGCATTTATTACAACACTCTTATTATTCTGGCGATTTATCGATTTTACACATGGATATTTGAATAAAAAGACACGCTAAGATTGTTTACTACATTGGTCAAGTCAAAAGAAACAGGGTTTATATAACTTCCATTATACATTCCACTCACAGGGAGGAGTACATTAAATCAAAAAATCAAAAATATTTTTATACTGTAGGCACTCGCGGGCAATTATACACGTCTTTTACAACATAATTATAACTATAAATTAGGTAAGCTACTCTATAAACTACTACCATTTCGGAAACAAAGCAAAATGACCACCGGTAAAAGAAATGGCGAAAGAAAACCGGTCATGGTCTTTTTTCATTCAAATTTATATTAAACTAGCAGATCGCCCCGACTTCATACAGTTGCCCGGGTTTTACTAGTTAATTAATAAATGAGCTTAAATAAAGTTATATATTATGTTTTTTTTTTTTCGAAAGAGTAGGAATATTCCTAGTTTAGGCGTAGGCGCAAAATTCTATTATAAAAACGTGTTTTATAAGAATATGGGGTTACAATTATGTATAAACTAATGTAGTTTTACGTGATTTTTACCATTCTCATCTATGCGCCGAGTGACCGCTTTAATCATTACTTCATCCCTGAAGTCCTGATGAAATCTGTCATAGTTCACCTCCCAATATACATCTGTAACAATAACATGCATACATATTTTGAATGAGAGAGAACAAACGAGCTAATGCGTTACCTGTACATCTACGACTCCAAGAGTCTGGGATGCGTCGCCCACATGTGGGGTGGTGGTATGAAAGAGGAAGGATATAGGATGGGTTCCAGCTCTCTCTTTCTGTAGTCAGCCAATTAAAGAGGTAGGCAGGGTCATAAATATGATGAGTTTTCTAAATATTGAGTGAAGGGATTTAGTCAAATTTTTATTTATCAACTAGCTTTTCCCCGCGGCTTCGCTCGCGTTAATTTTATGACATGGATCTCGTTTGACAACAAAACAACCCATAGCGCGACTTGTAGCGCCATCTGTTGGCCGATACAGCGCCCTCTATAGTAGAAAAATTATTTTCCCATTGGAACGACATACTTTCATTGGATAAAAAGTAAATAGCTCTGTACCCCTAACAATATGTATGAAAATTTTCATAATGATCGGCTGCTTAGTCAAGCCGTGAAGGAATAACAAACAAACAAACTCACTTTCTCATTTATAATATTAGTAAGGATAGTATTAATATTGTACTATGTAATTACAAATTCTGATAGGTCAATCAGTCAGTCTCTACTTTTATAGATAGATGAAAATCGAACTTACTATCTTTTATCTCAGCTGGGTTAGCCATAGCTTGCACCAGATTCCTAGTATCCAACTCGGGAACTATTGTAGCGACTGGTACCAGTGTGGGTATGTCGTTGCCACCCTCCTTAACCTCCTCCACTGGTGACTGCTGGATGTAACCGGCTGTTGCAAGACTTATAAACATGTCTTTGAGTTTCACCATAGTTATATTTTTCTCCTGTAATTAAAAAATTGTGTTATGTTGGGATTTTTTCTTTTTTTAACGAAGCCATCCCAAAACGGTTATTTCTAAACAAAATACGCGTGAAAGTCTCGTCATTATGCTAATGTGGGCTAGACGAAAGTACACCAAACCACATTCAGATGTGTTAGCACACCACTCGACATTGACGGAATTTAATTGTGTTGTGTTTAAACACATAAAAAAATATATTTATCAGGTAACAGCAAAACAGTCTGCCATTCAACACAATGTATGTGCTATCTTGTGCAATGTATGTGTTAAGTATGTCATAATAGTGATGACGACATAAATATTATTATAGACTAGTGAAAGCCTACCCTATCTACTGATGGACGGAATGTTGCAGAGTAATTGCTGTCAAATGTGTTTTTGTATGCAGAAAGATGTGTTTGGTCTGTAAGTGCCGATCTGGAGACTGTTCCTTACTTGCTTATATTGTGCTGTCTAACTGGACAAATTATGTAATTACCCTCACTCACATATTTCTCATGTAAGTGACTGTATGGTTTTTTATGGGAAAATAAATATTCTTTAATCTTAAAGCTTAGCTTTCGGAAAATCCTTTCTTATCGGACGCCTACATCATACAAAGAACCCACCCTCCAAGTTTCAGGTTTCTGCGATCAGCAGTTTGGATTGTGTGTTGATTCTGTCAGTCAGTCGTTCGGGACAAAGTATTTTATATATAGATGGTCTACCTTATCATTTTTGAACTTATTAGCAATGGTAACCAGCAGCTCAGTTGCAGAACAGGTAGCTTGCTGCAGCAGTTCCTCCACCAATATCTCTGCTTCGCTGCCAAATTTACTTTTAATTTGTAATAAGTACCTGAAATAAAAGTATTTTGTATGTATTGAAAATACTTTTGAAAGAAAAATTTCACCTCCCAGCCGTACGTAGGATTCCTCTCGATATCCACCCAAGTGCTTTTACCACTGAACTACCGGGAAGGTTAGTTATGGTAGTGAAATTTCTCTTTCCTTTAAACTGCGTTAGTCACAGATAAGTATTTTGTATGCATTGATAATATGTAGATTGGTGTATTTCCTGGTTTCCTAAAACTGTGTGTCTTTGTGTATACTTTTCATTAAAAAAATGCATTCAATAGTTTTTTGTTTTTTTTTATACTGTCTTAATATTCTGGCCCATAATTTTAATGTCTGCTCGTAACTCGTCGACATCCGTGGCGTAATGGTTACCACACCAGACCGCCACTCAGGAGGTTCCGGGTTCGTTCCTCGGTCGGGTCATGATGAAAAACGAACTTTGTCTGATTGACTTTGGGTCTTGGATGTTTATATATATAAATGTATTTGTTATAAAATATAATATCGTTGAGTTAGTATCCCATAACACAAGTTTCGAACTTACTTTGGGGCTAGCTCAATCTGTATGAATTGCCCCTATATATTTATTTTATTTATTTATATTTAACTTGCTGTATGAAGTACATAAAAATTTAAATTTTTATTATATATATAATTTTATAAGGACATGTGTAACATTAGGGATCGTTATTAATAATTTTTTAAGGGCTGTGGATTTTTGTTATGAATAAATAAAATAAAAATTGTATTTTTTTTAACAAGTACAGAAATTTTTACTGTGTTGCTTTGGTGTTACCTTGGGTATCTGATTAAAAGGAGTACATTCTCAGGAATAAGCTTGTAATCTGCTATCAGTTCATTAGATGAAGGTTCAAATGTTGCTAAATGAAATTTTATTAACGTACGGAGTGCTTCTATAACCTGAAATTAACAAATAAAATGGGTAATAGGTCAGATAGACGAAAGTAAGGTAATTCAAAAATTCAAAGCTTCTCTTCAGAGAATAGGTTTCCACAAACACGTTCTCTCTATCAGAGTATACAGTAATACCTAAATGATTTCTATAAAATTAATCTACTCTATAATCTACTACCATTTCGGAAACAAAAGTAAAATGACCACTGGTAAAAGAAATGGTGAAAGAAAATTGGCCTTTTTTGTCATTATAAATATCGTACATTTTTTTTAAACATAAAATTTAAAACTAGTTACCTACCTACATACAACATTACATACGCGGAATGTCAATAAATAAATTTATTTATAATTTTATCGCCATTCGTTTGTCTTAACATAAAATTAAATATAAAATGCAAAATGGGTGTTAAAAATAGGAGCAGATGAGACCAAGCCCGCAAGGCAGCAACCGTTCTTGTGTATTTTTGAGTTGACGTGAGAGTCGGCCTGCCAGCCTCCATTACTGAGCTCACCGTCAACATTATTATGAACAATATTGTAGGGAACAACAGTAACCCGACCCCCAACGCCACCGCCAGTTTGGACGATTTGTAATGTATTCAATGAAATCATATAAATACTAGACCTTCACAGGCAGACAGGTTCTCTCGTCATGGTGTACATAATTATTATTCTGATGCTGTACTAAATATTAAATAAATAAATACAAAAAATATATAATAAACTAGGTACCTACCGAAAAATACGAATATGCGAATTTAAAATTCAAAACATAACCTATAAATTTATTTTTTAAAATTAAAAACAATACCTGGATTCGAGGGAGTCCTGTTGATTTCATTATCATGGGGACAGGTTTACTGCCAAATGTAAATAGATCGTTGCCTACATTTTGTACTATTTCACCGAAATAACGATGCAGTATCTCAGATACAGCTCGTCCCATCTGATGAGACATTTTTAGGAGTATTACAGCTCTTAGACAATATAAAACGTATGTATTTAATTAAGCATGTTGTTCGTTTATAAAATGTATTTTAAACTAACACTACAATTTAATATTTTAATAAATTTTAATTATTTTTTATAACACATGCAAAACTTCACAAAACTTTGTTTACAATTTGTTTTTTTTCTCTTTAAGTTGTGGTTTCTACATTCTTGTCCGGTGCAATACAAAAAAAATTTACTAACATACTACATTTTACACAATCGCGATCGCCATTCGCACCGTCACGAACTACTGTTCACTTAATCACATGTCACATCACACATTAGAGAGGAAGGGCACAGCGGATAATCCGCTCAAATCGGAGCAGCCCGTCTGGGGAAGGACCTCCACCTTCCATAACATCGTAGCCAAATAACATTGGTCTCGAGTCTCGGCCATGTTGTGTATGTACAGTCGCCTCGAGGATAGAAGGACCATCTTTATGATGATTTTTGGTTGCAACATCCAACATCCTAGTGGACACATGTGGCTATAATAAACAAAAACCCTGTTTGGTAACAAAGAAAAGGACGGAGCTGACAAAAAATCCGCTTACAAGATGTGCAAGCGATTTTTTTCTAAAATGGTCCTCCTATCTTCGAGGCCACCGTACATACCAACGGCAAGGGTGACGGGTGACGGTCTCGAGCTCCACTTGGGGGGGTTGTTGGGGGATTGAGAGGGTTGGCAACGCGTGAGCTCCGGCTTCTGGCATGGCAAGTGGCAACACTAAAGATATATGTCAATCAAATTCCCCGAGAGATAAATAAATAATCGTTGCCGTCAGTGGCGAGATAACTTTTATTTTTGTTTATATAATTTCATACTTACTTCTAATAGTTCTAATCTTAAAATTGTGTTCTATAATTTATTTTATTTATCAAAATGAATATAGAAAGTGCTGCAATTAATATTATCAAGCGAGGAGTAGAATTAGATACTAAAAAACGGTATACCGAGGCACTTGTTTGCTATCAAGAAGGACTTCAGATTTTGGTGGATAAAATCAAAAGTTAGTATTTTAATTGCCTACAATATTACTATGACACTCGACCACTATTGCACTGTATTAAAGATATATTTACATTTATTAATTCATAAAATTATAACTTGTAAAAAGATTTTCATTTGTCATTCATCCAAAATATATTTTTTTTAAATCAATAACTACCGTGTTGACTTCGCTCTTCATTGGCTACTTACAATTATTGGAAAAAATATGTACTGAATATACAATTTTTCATATGACTGATTGACTTACCAGGTTCATAGCGAAAAACAAAAAAAAAAATAATTTCATACAAAGGTATGTTTCGTGAATTATTTTTATTTTTCATTTATTTATTAGGTTCACCAACATTTTTACACTATTGACTTAAGTAACAAAAAAAAAAAAATTAAGTAAATACAACGGTCACAAAAATATATGAAAATAGTCTATAACGAAAATCATTGTAGAAGTAAAGAACAGTCAACCAAAGAAAGAGGTGAACAGGGTAGAGAAGAATTTTATGCTAATAAATGTAAGGATCGTTATGAAACTTTGATAAATAAAATTTTGCGTAAATCCCTTCAAACTTAGAAAATTTGGATCATACTTATTAACGGCTGTGCTTGCATCTTTCATTAGCTGACTGTATGAAAATCATTACAGAGGTACATATTTAAGTACATAAAATTTTTTTTCAGATGAAGTTGACAAAAAAAACAGGAATTATCTCAGAAAAAAGATAGAAGAATACATGAATAGAGCTGAGGCAATTAAAAAGTTAGTTTTGAAGCAAAAGGAGACCGGCCAGTTTCACGAGCAGGTCCTCATTGAGAACAACTCTACGGGACACAGTTATAAAACTTTATTTGGTCGGTTTTTAGATGAGGATGTTCAATTTGTTGTTGTTGAAGACCCATATATAAGGAGTTTTCATCAGGTCAGTGTATCTAAATTTTAAATTAGGAAGATAGCCCTGAGTAATGACATTATAGCACTATTAACGGGTCTTGAAAGCACACATAAACTTTCAGATGCAGTTCTGTTGAAACGTGGGGTGTAAAAAAAAGATGAATTATGTGCGTATTGAAGCCCTGTTTATAGTGTTCAAAACAAAAACGATGGTTTAAAATATATAAGTAATGGCATAGCAAGATGCAATCAGATTATTCTTATATTATAAATAAAAACCAATTGGTGAATTTTGTACAATTTATTAGGATTTTTTTATAAATTAATTATCAAAATGGTCATGGACTGGGTTGAATAATCATTGTTCGCATGACTTCAAGTCAAGACATTCACTGTGGATTTCTTTTGCAATTTTAATATTTTTAGTTTATGGAATAACTATGGATTTCGTTCATAAAAGAAATGATAAATGGATGATTATGTAATATTTAATACAAACAAACAATAAACTAATTTCATTTAAATTGACCAAAAAAATTCATTTCATAATATAACATTTAGTTTTGACTAAAGAGAAAATAAAAACTTAAAATAATTTTATTTACTTTCAGTGCCAAAACTTTCTACGGTTATGTGAGCTTGTTGTGCGATCATGTAGCAATTTAGGGCACATTGAGTTGATCACATCTAAGGATGGCAGAACGGAAGCTGATCAGAGGGAATGGTTCTGTAACCTTGGCGCTGACCTAATCAAATACAGGGTACAACTTGTAGTTAAGTATTCAGAGACACTACATGATAGACAGATTACGTAAGTATACTATGAAATCACTGTTAGAATGTTTAGTTACATACATTTACGATTTTTTTTTTTTGTGTAAAGCCTGAATAAAAACATAAGTTAAAATTTTGGTTTTGGCCATTAATTTTATATACGTATATAAAATTTGTTATTAAAAAAAAACTGAGATATATCTTGTTTCTGTCGGGTCTGGGTTTCATTTCTATGGAGCCTGACTTTGTCTTTACTTTTATGAACAAATCCATTGTAGAGTTGATGGCGTCGCTGTGTGTTGCACTGTAAAACGAACACATGTTACGCAACGTCGACCCTAGCCAATGTTTGGATGGGGTTCGTTAACACGTAACATAATGTGTTCTATAACGAAATAAAGTCATTTGTAATCAAATTATTTCACATCGATTTATATTTTAAATCAGATGATTGTTTGGAGCTTTTGCCCTAAGTATAGTGGAATAGAATAAAAATAATAAAATAAAAATGTAATTTTATACCATTAAAGGGCAAACACGGTCCGCCTGATAAGCGGTCACCGTAGCCTATGGACGCTTGCAACACCGGGAGTATCACTCGCGCGTTGCCAACCCTAAAAATCTTATAATGCTCCTTTTGAAGAATCCCATAAAGTATAAAGAAAAGACCTCGGCCATCTCCAACCATTCATGTCAGCGTTTAAGTTCACACCATCTATTGGTCCATTTAGATATAATAAAAAAAATTCTTTTCAGGTTAAGCTCTGGATGGATAATAAAAATAGGCAGAGGTCTAGATTTTTTTAAGGCACCCGAGAACAAATTCTGTTTAGGTGTCTACGACATGGACCTAAGGCCGTGCCACGAAACTACAGTGGATATAGTACATTCTAAGAATATAAAACAATCATATGGTTGATTAATTTTTAAGTTTAATTTATTGTTATCAATTGAAAAAAAACTGGCTGAATCAAATAATT
Source organism: Endotricha flammealis (assembly GCA_905163395.2). Classification (NCBI taxonomy): domain Eukaryota; kingdom Metazoa; phylum Arthropoda; class Insecta; order Lepidoptera; family Pyralidae; genus Endotricha; species Endotricha flammealis. Next base: position 10,005,632 of record LR990871.1, read on the forward strand.
TTTTATTAAAATGTTTTTTAAGAATTTATTTTTTCTCCTACACACATTCTATCTTGTATTTCGTGTAAGTTTTTTTAAACTTACCGTTCATTCATTCATAACGAAGAACGAATGATAGTGTTGATTTAAATTGTTCGTAGTTTTGCTATTCGGTCATAGATGGCGTTTTTGCAAGTAGTAGTAGTATCATCTATGAGTTTACTAATATTGCACTTTCGAATTAATTAGGTATTTAAATGTGCTCAAAGATATTGTATGAAAGTATTATAATAATATGTGCTCGGGGCAGCAATTTATCGAAAAATAAATTTGAAAACAGTAAATCTAGATAAATATTATGTAACCAAAATGACGAATACGATGTTGAGTATAAAATATTGTAATACTTACAAAGGAAAATTTTTATATTAAAAGACTCCTTGTATAATATGTAATATATTTTATTTTATAAACAAATATAACAAGTATAACGGGAAACCCCGCGTATTATAATTTCTTTACAGAGTTGACGTGAAAGCATCGTTCTTTTAAAAAACTAAATTATGGTGGTACTAATTTTATATTCATGAGATAAACATACTTAAAATATTTTTATAAATATTTTTAAGATAACTAAGTCGAGCATTCAAGTATAAATAAAGTAGGAAAATACAATTCCTTATAATACAAATTTGCCGATAAAAAAACTTAAACCTAGTTTTCACCTTCGGCACAATAGATGGCGTTTAGATTTGATTTTATGGCAAAACGTCGCCATTGCGAAGACTAGCAGTAAAAAGTATGGCATCTGGTATAACGTAAGTAAATTAAAATAGTAATCAATTTTAAATAAGTACTTTTTACTTATGCATATAAAGCTTATATACAGCAGTATGTAATTTTATTCTTGAAATACACAATAATGGAATGCATGCATGCACAATGAATAAGTTTGAAATTGCGATGTCGCACCGCATATATAGTACTGGCTTAGTGCGACTCCGTGTGGCATACAATACATTTTTAGGCAATACACAGACACGGCGTACGGTGAAGGCGCGGCGCAGGCACAATGTCACTTCAAAACGTTTTCATATAGTATGAAAGCGACGCGCGATGTAAATTATACTGAAGCGGCGTCGTAGGCAGGGCACAGGCATGCTGTATGCTGCTTGGTCGCCTGTGCCACGCCTACGCCGCGCCTTCACCGTACGCCCGTTTCTGTATGTTTTAGGCCTTAGGCCGCCCCGTTGTCGCTGTCGTGTAGAACGGCCTTTGGACTCATCATCCACTAAAGCAGAAACTGGTGGAGGGGTGCGAGATAAAGATTTCGTTATTCGGACATCCCTTTCAACACAACGACATCATCCATCTCCGTTTTGGTAAACGATGAGTAGTGGTATTATCCTAATACAATGAATATTTACACTGTTAGAACTGAAGCTTTATATTTTATGAAACATTAAATAAACATAAGTTTAAATAATCTCTTAAAGCTATAAAATCATATTTCATTAACAAATAAAATATAAATCATGCCATGTTTCAAAATCATTTTAAGTTAGTACAATAAGCATAATTAAAATTCGTCAATAATACAGTCTCTAATATTCCATTGACAGCCATAGAGTAGGTATAGTATCAATAGATCGGTTACAGCCTACTCGTTGACAGAGTATGTTATCGCTAGTCGGTAATAGTCGACTGTCGCGTATAGCTATCGCTAGTCGATTATAACCAAATAATGGTCATTGTCGGATATAAAAGACATGTGACATGTCGGTATTAGTCGACCGTTGATCATTGTAGCATGTAAGGTTATCGTCAGTCGATTATAGCCGGCCGAGAATTACGCGCACAGAAATTTTATCACTAATCGGATAAAACCGACGACAGTGACCGTCAATATTGATTTTTGGTAAAAAATCGTATTAAACATAACTCTCTTGTTTTGCAGAGAATAACATGAGAGATTCCATCAAATGTGGTCGGATCATTTCATCTACGTCTTTCTGGTGATCAGAAAACGCCTCAGGGTTGTGTTTGTAAATGGACCTCAGCCCTTTGAGGCAGTGAATGAGGGTCTGGTCTGGGTTGACTTCAACATGAGGTCGGGTTCGCTGCATCCTAGCCAAGCGGGTAAGATGCGGAACACCTTCTAGTTGGACGATCTGATGCGATATTTCTGGTACTACTGATAATCTGAAAAAAATTGTTACATCTTAATTTTTTTTTTACAATTCTTTATTTATTTTACATACAAAATTAATACAATATACCAACCGACAAAAACCGGATCGGTTTATCCCCGGTGATTATATTGTGATTTTAATATCAAAGTCGTCAATAACAAACAAAACAAATTAATACGATTTCACATGCTACATTATTTTTACTATGTTTTTTTTCTTCTCATTGCTATTTTTATAAGGCAATAGATGCCCGTCATTTTTCGAAATTCCCATGGGAATACATACCTTGATATAGCTTCAGCTGCGTGGCAGTGTAACCTAGCTTGCGCTCGCAGTTCAGCAGGCCTCGGTGCGTGAGATGGCGCTGACCGGGTAAAGCAGACCAGCGCCACGCTGACCGAAGATAGGCTGGACAGCATCAGGACGCAGCGTGGTATACGAGAGAGGGAGGCTATGAATGATGCTGTTTGTTCCTGAAATAAATATATGAGTTAATATGTGACAAATTAAACCTAACGAAATTTCGTTCCAATCATAGATTATACTAGCGTACCTATAGATCGGCTTTGTTTGATTGAGGCGAGACAAAAAACAAAATACACTAGTGTGCGTGGAATGTACATGTGTGCAAGCAGGATATATAATTTTATGAATTTTCCTTTTAGTTTGAGTTACATCCAGGCACTGCCCAGGTTTAATCACGTCTAATTAACACCAAAACTACACTTAAAAACCATAAATTTTGTAAAAAGTGGGATTTGTTTTTAACACGACCGACGTCAGGCCGATACAGTCCGATAGCGTGTATAGGAAAATGGTCTCGCCTATCTATCTCGCTCTAACCAACGTGTATGCTATGGTATGCTATGATCTATGTCTTTTGCATTGCCAATCTTACGCTAGTATATAATAAATCTATGGTTCCAATAGGCAATTGGCTCTTTATTCTCATCAGTTCGATCGCCAAACTAATGAGAATTATTGTTCTCATCAGTTCGACCGTTTGTATTTTATTTCTCTCATTTGTTCGACTGTCGGATTCCTTTTTTAACAAGAAACAACTTAATTTTATAATTAGTCAGATATATACACTGCCGACCACAAAATGTGAGGGTCACAAAATGCCAGTTGAAAACAAAAAAGTAACGTTGGAATATTTTTAACGAATAAAATTCAAATGTTTTATTGTAACCTGAGATTGTGGACTATGAAACTGGGTCGTAAAGAAATATGTTTTTAAAAAAATATTATTTACTAGTGAAACCCATTTATTTATGCACAGTAGCGCCATCTATATCAGACTTTTATGAAATCCAAAGTATCTGCTACCTATATACCAAATATCATAAATATTGTCTTAGCCATTTGAGCGTGAAGAGGTAACAAACATACACATAGCTTTTGCCTTTATAATATTCGTAGGATTTTTATATGTATGTATTTTAGTAAACTTACTTGCAGAAACACGGATATGTTTGGTCCACGTCTTTTGACAGCTTCTAACAGTCTCTCCACAGTGCGGTTTTTAGTCAAAATCTCCACTATATCGGATTTTGTACTGCTTGAGTCTTGTTCCCGTTTTTCTAGTTCTAATTCGCGAACTAAATTAACGAGACAAGCAGTACACAGCAGCAGAAGTTGACAGCACTCCGTTCGACTCAGAATACCTGATAAATTCATGTTTTGTTAGCCATTAATATTATATAAACTTACAAATTATAGGTATTTATTACACAGCGACATCTAGTAGACCCTTCAGTAAACATTGTTTTGATCATAATTTATTTTAATTCCTCTCGTCAACAGATGCCGCTAGTGGTATAAATAGTTACTGTAAAAATTACGATGACGCATACGCAAAAAGTTTATGACCACTTTGATAAAATATTGTTATTATGACTAATGTTTTGCTTGTTATAAAAATGAACAAAATTAAAACAATTAATTAATAACATTAAATTATTGTAACATACTTAAATGTTATTAAATAATTTGATGATTTTGTCCAAGACTTTTAAATTTGGGCCGATTCGCGATGTCAAACACAAATTGCTCTATGAAAACAAGAAACTGGATCAAGATGGCTAAATTTATGCATTCGAGAATTCCCTTCTTCAAATCGAAAGGGCCATTCCTATTCCACATTTCTTTCAGTCTTCCATAGTATTTGTGGACAATAGAAAATCTAGTAAGTTGGTATTTTTGACAAGAGTTTAATGTACATTTTATTAGAGTGACAGAGATAATATTTTTTATAAAAACAATAAAATACTTTAATTTAAAAAGAGTCTAATAATTTAGAGATTATTGCCTAAAAACTTCGATCATATAGTTGTATATAAGATCGAAGCATAAAGAGGTATTTGTGATAACGGACACCAACAGTATTTTTTGCTATTATTACAATAAAACTTTTTAAATAAACTTACCAGTAATATTGTCGACTATGGTATTCAGGTATAAATGCAATTGTGTGAGGTCATAATGTCCCCGGAGCCACGGAGCCGTGATCTGAGTGAGCACTGTAATGGCTTCCCTCATCTGAGGCTCAGGGTTTGATCTATCTGATAGTATATCTGATATTATTTCTATACCTCCACCCTGAAAAGAAAATCAAGTTTTAGATGAATTATTATTGACGACCTCCGTGGCGGAATGGTTACTACGCCAGACCGCCACCCAGGAGGTCCCGGGTTCGAATCCCGGTCGGGTCATGATGAACAACGATCTTTTTCTGATTGGCTTCGGGTCTTGGATGTTTATCTATACATTTATTCGTTATGAAATATATGTAGTATCGTTGAGTTAGTATCCCATAACACAAGTTTCGAACTTACTTTGGGGCTAGCTCAATCTGTGCGGTATGTCCCCAGTCCCTTTATATTTTATCGTTTATATATTTTTTAATTATTTATCATAAATATGACACTATTATTACATTGTGTCATTAAGAGGCTAATGATACCCTGTTTTTATTATTATTATAATAATATCATTTATCCTGTAACTCAAAGGTTTCCTTAAATCCGCCGTTTCTTAAAATAATTTATTTGTAATTATAATTCCAAACTCACCTCTTCAAATTGCTTGACCGCGTCTCCAGTAATACAAACAGTCGCCAAAGCTCTCAGAGAAAGAGCTTTTATAGAGCTTTTGTTGCTTTCAATGATGGCAATAAGTAAAGCTCTGGGTACTCCACAATCGACGAAGGGCAATTCAGTAATGTCCTTCATGATTTTAGTACATTTCTCGTGAAGTGAGCTTTCCGTATTGTCACTTAACATAGCCAAGTGTCCAATAGACGTCAGTGTACTCTTCAGTAACAAATCGGATGGTGGCTCCTCGATTATTGACACTAAAGTCTGAAAGTAACGTATTTATATCATAGGAATGGTGAAATTTTTCTGCCGCGCGTCAACTACACACTTATTATAAAAGGTAGAACATAGAAAGAAAGTTTAAGAAAAAATTTAATAACAAAAAAGGTATTTATTCACAATCCATGATGATCTTTTGCACAAATACATTTCAAAGTTAACAACAAATTAACACGTGCCAAAATAAATGAAACAAAAAGAGATACCTTGAAACGTAACATGTCATTAACTTGAGCAACACGCTGTTAAATGTCTAAAAATATTATGTAGGTACTATGCACAAAGATCATGTTTAATAGTTTTAATTAAGCACATTTGATTCTCATAATCATTAAATTGACGCAACGTTAGCCAAACAATTTGTACTGTACAAATGCATTATTTATCACACAGGTCGGACAGTTAAATTGTTGGTTAAAAGAAGAAAACGAGCAAGCAGTTCATACTAACTGTTATACATCGCCCACGGACATTAGAGCCATTTTACTGTAGTAATTAAGAAGCACTCAAATGCATTTTACAACAACATTAAGATTTATCTCAAAACAGGCTTAGATGAATGCGGCTCTAGGTAATGTTTGCGTAATGCTTCATTTCGTAAAAAAAAGTATTTTAGTAAAGTATCCATGTGCGATAGTATTGGGTACATTACAATACTTCGAAATATGTAACTCCGATTTTATATATTCCAATGTTCAAAATTCCGATTTTGAAAATACCGTATGCTTTAAAAAAAACTGACTATTCCGTTCAAACGAGAAAAAATATCGGGACAAGCCACTCGTCATTGGCTTGTCTACTCGTCATTGTTGATCATGTAGATCCAGTATCAACAATGGGGACCTCAGATTGACAATAAGCAATAAAGCTTATTGACGTCCCGGGGGAGAAACTGGTGTCTTGGAACTCACAACGTATTAATCAGAAAGAAATTAGATGGAAAAGGAAGTATTGAAAGGAAAAAAATATGTCACCAATGACGAAAAGCGTATTGCAAGATTAAACAAAATTTCACAATTTAACCACATATAAAATACGTATTTTTGTTTATGATTTGACACAATAACTTGTCTTACCTTCATTTGTTGAACCAACACAGCCTTAGTTGTCTCCATGAAAATCTCAATCAGCGTGTGTAAATGTTTTTGCACCAAATTCCACTCCGGACCGCTTTCATTCATTTCCAATTTAACATCTTCACCTACATCTATTAATTTTCTTAGATACATTTCTAAAGATTTCTTTATCTTGTCCCACCTTTCTGGAGTTTCACCGGGAGGTTTCGTATTTAACGTTATGCTATGTGCTAATACAAATTCATTGATATTAGCAATCAACAAACATATTTGTTCTTCGTTAGTCTTTTGCGTTTCAATTTGCCTGCAATTAAGTTTAAAGAACTTTATTATCATAAAAGACATACATATCACTTATTTGAGAACTAAAAGTACTTAATTACAATTATAATTAAGTATAATTAATTATATTAGTCCTGGCAATCAAAACAAAGGAGCCATTTGATAAATTTGAACTTATAATAAGTCAGCCGTATTGCAAGCGTCCATAGGCTACGGTACTGCTTACCATCAGCCGGGCCGTTTGCTTGTTTGCCACATTAATGGTATAAAACATTGCATGCTCAATTACGTAACAAGGTACTCGTAAAGTCCTCTAAAATATGCCTGTACTATAGGCTCTAAAACGATCCAAGGGTATTAGCACTTTTAATATGGTGGAAGTTTATTATGCAATCCTAACTAATATTATAAATGAGAAAGTGAGTTTGTTTGTTTGTTATTCCTTCACGGCATAACTAATCATCCGATCATTATGAAAATTGGTATACATATTGTCAGTGGTACAGAGCCCACCATAGGCTACTTTGTATCCCGTGAAAGTATGCCATTCCAATGGGAAAATACTTTTTCTACTATAGATGTCGCTGCAATTCGCAATTGCCGACCAACAGATGGCGCCACAAGTCTCGCTATACGTGATCTTAATCATAAAATTAACCGCGAGCGAAGCCGCGTGCAAAAGCTAGTTACGAAATATATTGATAGAACAAGTGAATGCTTTTATTTAATTTGCATAGACGCGTCACGTTTTCATGTTGCGTCATTGGACAAAATGTAGAAATTTGTAAATACCTATTCAATTAATTGAACATAAATTTACAAATATCCCAGAGTGAATGTTAGTAAATTAACAGCAGAACCAGTTATGAAAATAATAGTTTTATTGCGTTGTTGATTTGTTAATTTGTTTAAAACAATAAAAATACATATCCCAACCCGGCTGACTGAATGTCCATCCCAAAAATCCATGTACAATAAACCTTGAAAGTGGTGCAAGTTTTATAAATATCGCGTGAAGGGATTGACTCGATTTTTTTATTAATAGTTTTCATATTTTACTATGTAATTACAAATTACGATATGCTTACATTAATAGCATTTTTTTTTGTTCATACTTCTGTACCCTGACCACTTATTCTCGTAACAAAACCCGATTCTATTTCGATTCGATTCGATTCAATCGTTGTCTCACTCATACAAAAAAGGAATTGAACGGGACAGCGAGTGTGTTTGAATTGAAATAGAATCGGTTTTTGTTACGAAAATCAGTCCCGTCCCCCTGGTCACGTCTTTCATTGTTTGACTGTAAATGGGTTTACGTAAAGGGTTTCTTGTATGATGTAAAGTTGACAAAGAATAAGGATACACGCAAATGAAGTTACGTTGCGCGGATTTCTAGCAGAAAATATTTAAATACTAAAACCTAACCTGGTTTTGTAACTTTATAAAACTAAACAAATTGTAAACTAGTATTATAAACAATATTTTTTCCTGTTGCAATGGGATTTCCTGGCTACTTTAGGTGCACGAAATTCCAGTTTTCAATTCATAAGAACTTGGTATAAATGTGTACGAAGTAATACATAATGTTAAATGTATAGGTCCGTGGTTTTGATATAACGTCAGTCAGTCAGACAGTTGCAGTTACAAATACCTGGGGGTCCATTATCGTAATTAAAATAGTTTAAATCTAGTCTCTAGTCGTTATCTCGCTCGTTTTCTACTTTGTATGAGTGAGATGTGAGATATGACTGTCTGTATCTTAATTTTTGATGGAGTTGATTGAACCCGACAAATATCCTCCCATCATATATTTTGTATTATCCTACTAATATTATAAATACGAAAGTTATGTGTATTTTTGTTACTTCTACACGCTCAAATAGCTGGGCCAATATTTATTATATTTGGTATGTAGGAGCTGACACCTTGGATTAACACATAGGGTACTTTTTATTACGAAAAGTACGAAAAAAATATACGAAACATTGACGATCTAACTTGAGAAATTGTATTAATATTACATTTTAATACTGATTTTCAGTCCAATACAATTCAGTGGCGATTAGATCTCAATTAGCTCCTGCGTGTCATAAAATTCATGATACATATAATTAACCATTCAATTAAATAAAATAAGGACGAAGGTATTCGGTAAACCTATGATTAAGTATGACTCTTACCTAATGACATCACTATACTGATGCACAATAATCTGTCCGTGTGTTTGCACCTTCTTTATATTGCCAGTAATCGTTGCAGAACTCACAGAGACCATAGCTTTCATTTCCGCCCCAAGTGGTTTACTCTGTAGTGTGGTCATACATTCATTTTCACACGAACCAACTAAATCGCATAGCCAATATTGCACTGGTTCTGGTTTTCTTTCGCATATACGCTCTAAAGTTGTTTGGTCTATGCTCCTCTCCCTGTACAATATCTCGTTCTGGTTATTTAAAACTACCCTGAAATTGAAATTTGATTATTTAATAGATTCACAAGATTTTACACTACGAAGAGACTCTTGAAAGTGGCCTCCTAATTCCTGTATTTTGCTATAAATTGAAGAAGTTATATTTAGTTTACTAGTTTACGGCAAAATTGAAATATTTTTAGATAGCCTCTTCATTCTTTATACATATTTCATTAGAAAATTTTAACGGGTCAATGATGGGGAATGGTGTTGATAGCATAAAATTATATGACTAAGATTTACTACGTCATTGTTTGTTTACTCAAATATGGTGAAACAATTAATAATAAACATTTTAAACGTAATAGGAAAATTCATAAAAAAAAATCAAATTAAAAATTGCATGGCTAAAAAAGGTATAACTTGAAAATTTTCTTCCGCATCCTTGCGTTTTTACTTTAATAAAATCTTACTTGCACTACACTTGTTATTAGATTGGAGTTAAGTCAAAGTGCCGTTTTAACTAGTTTAATTATAAAGATTTATGCAAACTATTACAGGCTTAAACGTTTCTAAAGGGAAGCTATTAAAAATATGTTTTAGTTATGACACTTACCCGCAATTAAAGTTATCTAGTAAATTAACTCTACGAGTATTCTTGTTTAGGCTTTTCGGTGTTATTCCATTCATAAATTCGTGTGGAGCTAACATTTTTGGTGTCGAAGTACATGCTAGATTTATTTGGACATCTACGAAGTTAACGTTTTCATCGTCTTTTAATTTCTCCCTCTTCGAATCATGAGTTAAATTCTTATTAGTTTTAGAGTCGGCCTCGTAAGGGGTTTTCTCTTTATCTTGAAACTGAGGTGGAGGAGTCACTCTTAAATTTCTATTTAAGTCTTCTTGTGTTTTTACTTCATTATCACTGTCTGTTGCTACCAGTCTTTCATTGTAATGTGGTATTAGCATCTCTTCTGGATGCCCTACATGTACCCATGAATTATGCTCGGATGATCTAGGCAAACCGAGATATGGTACTCTACTTCCATTTAACACTCCACCAGCTTGTTTATCAACTACACCGGGTTTTTCTTTCTTTCCTGGAAATATTCTGAACAAGTTCCCCTTGTCTCCTTTAGTAGCTCGTTGTTTAGCCTTTGGACCGGCTTTTTTGGCCATAGGTTTTAAATGTAGACTATCCATAATATTTTTACCAAGTATAGCCTTTGTTGGTACATGAACCTGTTCATTTTCATATGTTTCTGTTCCTTCATCTTCATCTATGTACCCTAAAGAATGGTGGCCGCTTTGTATGTCAAGTATTTGTTGGTCTAATCTTTGTGCTTCAAAGTTCAATGATTTGTTTAGTCTATTTCTTTGAAATTGAGATGATGTTGTGATTGGCAGGTTGTATTCGTTTGACATACTTCTTTTATAATCTACTTTAGATGTTGACCTTTCTGTTGGTATATAGGAAACATTAGATATAGGTGTTCGAACTCTTGGTTGATTATTGACTGCTATTTCATTATTGTCTGCTAGCTTTATGTACTCCAAACTCTCGTCAGATTTATTTTTACTAGTTCCTAAATCTTTCACTTTTGCTACTTTACTTAATTTAGTGCTATCACTCTCTGTACTGGATATGAATGATTTCTTAACTGGATATTTCTTCGATGGACTTAAAATATTTACATTTACGTCTATGGGTATATCTTTGGCATCATTATTTATTGCACTTTTGTTTGGAGTATTCTCTTTATTACTAATACTTTTTGGAGGGGTTACTTTAATCTCTATGTTATTATTTTTTTCGACATTAGAGCTCGAAACATTAGGAGAGATGTTTTTCGATTTTTTCTCACTATTCATATTTTTGATAGTAGATGATTTGGGAGTTGTTGTGATTTCTTCCGTGTCCTTATCTTTCAACAGCTCCATATGCTCTTCATCACGATGTATTTCGTAATATTTTTGTAAATCGTAAGGAGTCTGTATGACACTGCTACTTCTATTTCTAGGTTTCGGTACCGGTGGCTCGATCTCCAACGTCTTAGCATTGTCCACAACATCTTTACCTTGGGGCGTATTAGGAATCACTTGTTTAACTGTGACGTTTTGATTATTATTCGAGTCACTGCTACTTGATGATTTATTATTAGATTCATTTGTTTCTGGAGATGGGTAGTATTGCGAGGGTGGTGGGGAGCTATCGGAATCAGAGAATCCGGAATCTTGGCTTTTATGACTCCCCGGGCTTCCGTGACGTAGGGGCCATGGGTTTATCTGTGCATTGTTAGGTTGAGCAACGTTATCGGCGCTATTGTTCCTTTGTTGTTCGGGCTGGTTGGCTATCCAGTGTGGCAGTTGCGGCTCCCAATCGGGCTCGTCTATTTTGTTTTGCTTCCATTGTGCCTCCGCGACTGGGCTTCCGTAGTTCTTGATGTTCGGCGGTGAGTCCTCCCACCATACCTTGCTGCGAGTCCGTTGAAAATTCGACATCCTGCAAAAGAAACAAAATATAGGTAAATGACCCGTGGGAATAAAGTCTACGGACGTAATGATCTCCGACCAAATGACGTAATATCTTTGTATTATAGAGTATAGTTTGTGAGGTGGCGATGCGTGACAGACGATTGTGAGGTCACATTTGTTTATTTTTTTGTGATCATGGGAATTTGTTTCTTTAATAATCGACCTTCATGGGACAAAAGGAGTGTAAAAACATGTATTGGCGATGTTTATAAGCTTACAGATCCGATGTTTGAGTTGCTAGCAACTACTTTATTCCAAGAGACGTGGATTCCAATCCCGCACATGTTAAACATGGACAGTATGTCGGACGTTTTCCAAATTTTCTATCACAAAAAATGCATTTTTGTGGAAACGTTTTTTATCCAGTATAAGTTTTCCTTATGAGGTTAGATGGCATATACTATTTATTTACTTAATAATAATAATATTCGTCGAGACGGCAGATGTTAAAAACCGTTGCAGATCTATTGTGTATTGCAGTAGTGCAAGGGAAACATTCATTGACTTTGATTTCGTCCCCTCTTGCTTGCTTTTAAAGGGTCACTATGCCTACATTGATAAAACGGTTCATGAACATGTAAGAAACATGTAATTTATACAATGTACAACAAATTAATTAAAAACTCATCTGTATTAACTGTCTCATTTTCAATAAAGTCTATTTCTATTATTAGATGAATTCTTAATATTAGTTTAATTAAAGAAATGTAAAATATTTATCTGTAGTACTGACTTTAGAAATAAATATTATGGATTAGACTTTTCTATTATTAGGCTTAGATTCCTAGGTTTTTGGCGAGTTCTAGCCGATTCGATTAACGATTAAATATGTCAGTTCTTGTATGACTTTCAATAACTTATCTGACAGATAAGCCAAAAGGAATTTATCAGGAATCTGTGAAATCTTTAGTAAGTATTATATGATTGAATGATATTGATTTAATGCCAAAGTTTTAGTTCAATTGATTTATAATCATTATCAAATTTCAGCCACAAAACGTCCACTGGTGACATGAGAAAATCGTTAAAATCCAGTTGCAAGACAAACTCAAGTTTAATAAAACCTGTAAAAAGCTTCAACAATTGAATTCTTATTATCTTCTGAAATGAATAATTTAGTTTTTTGTTTGAAAAGTGATTCGTCTTATTACAAGAACTATGCAAGCGTAATTATGTTTTCTAATAAACACAGAGTGACTTGTCACAAATTGTAAAAGTTGAATGAACTTTATTCAAGGTTTTGTAGGTACCACAAAATAACCACAAGTCCGACCGCGATGCATTGGTAAATTGAGATATTAAGTTATGTTAGATTCCCGTACATGGATTTGTTTTGAGTCTTGATGTGAGATACTTATACAGTGAGCTAATGAAAGAGGTGAGCAGGGCAATAAAATGATTCAAGTTTTCTAAATATTGCGTGAAGGAATTTATTTATTTATTTATTTATCAATCGTATTCATATTGTACAGTCAGGTGCACGTTGACCTTTACACTTGCAACGTACAATTTTGGCTCTTATCACATAGAACTTAAGAATAGTCATAGAATAAGTACGGTTAAGGATAAGTCTTTTCAATACTTAGTTTCCTACTCCGACTATCTTCTTTCTGATTAAATTCGTTGTGAGTTCCAAGACAGCTGTAGTTTTCTCCCCCGGGACGTTAATAAGCTTCATTGCTTATTGTCAATCTGAGGTCGCCGTTGTTGATCCTGGCTACACAGGAGACACATCGATGGGAATGTGTAGTGGGCTTATCCCGATGAGCGCCTTTGTCGTGCTTTCTGCGCCCTCTGGATAACATTTTGATAACTTACATTTTAAAAGGAGATTAGTTAACGGTGTGAGTCAATTGGTGATTCACATCGTTAGCGTTATTGTACAGTACATTATCAGTCCCTGGTCAATGTTAGTCACCAAAAGGTGACATAAAGTAGACAAAAGTCTACTTTATACGGAAACCGACAATTCTTAAATTGATAAATTAGATAATTTATCTTTATTCAATGTATAGAAGTCGGTAAATGTATAGTAATTACTTTTTCATTGAGTTTTAAGTTGAGATACTGCTAAAATTTATGCTGTAATTGAGATAGGAAGGTTGTGTTTGAATTAGCTTGTCATATCTTATTGTGGTAACGTTATTATTGTGTGCTTTATCGCAATAAAGTGATTTATAATCGATTTATGTTTATTTCATGTTGATTTACATTTCAAGTTAGATGTGTATGAAGCTTTTGTGCTAAGTATGGTAGAATCGAATTTATGTATATTTCAAAATTCCCGTATCTTTTTATGATAGTTTTACTTTCGCGAAGTTGAGCGGGAAGGACTTTGCGTCCTTCTTCGTCTTCACATTGTGTCTATCTTCACTTCGGTGAACTTCGGGAGAGTACCGAGCTAGCATTAAGAGTGGAATGATATAGCGTGAAACCGCGGACGTCCACTACTTGAAAAATAAAAACCGAAACATAAAAAATATACTTAAGTTTAGTTCCGTAAAAATTCGTGCTGATCAGCGTCATCCGTAATGGACCGAGGCTAATGTGGTATCGAATGAGTGTCATGCTTTCGCTGGTACGTGACAGTTGCATTACAGCGATGGTCTCTAGCTAATTCGATGTGATGATCTAATTTACTTTCATTTCATTAGAAATAAATTCCTCTAACAAAAGTATACTTGTTTTATTTTATTTTAATATTGTTTCTGTGTTGATTCGCGAGGACTTTCGGTAAGGGCTAAATAAGTTCCCTCCAATACCCTTGATTCATTTATCAATGGCAAAACAACAAATATATTTATATAAAATGTGACTATAATGTAGTTAACAGAAATTAAAAATTTCGCCAACATTTCTAACGTTCCCGATAGCTTAATTGGAAGAGCCCTAGGCTTGATTTTGAGAGGACGTATAACGGACGGTTCTCGAATCCCACCTTCGGCATCTTTTTCTTTGATCGTTTTCATGGCTCTTAAAGTTTCTGATAACATCTTATGTGTTCATAACAACATAAAACAAATATTGTTCTTTTTATAATGATAATTATATGCTCGGTGCCTTGATATAATTGTGGAAACATGTACGACAATAATGATTATCGAAATAGTCATTTAACTGCACGCACTATCATTAAATTTTTTTTAGACAATAAGAAAATTATTATTAAATCGGTAATTTGCTGTAGTTATCATACCACACGTAAGTGATACGTAACCAGGTATTTGAGGCTGGTTTTAAAGTCACGCGTATGTCTGGTTAACATGGCACAAACAGGGTTCCGTCAATCATCAACCACTTTCAACTGATTGCTGAGCGGAAGCCAGCTTAGTGACCTGATGGCCTGATTGTGCCTGAATAGACCATACATACCCGCAGTTGCTAATTGACAGCACACCAAAAAGCCCTTTGCTGGAAGGTGAGACTCCTACGAATTTAAGCAAGCATAAGACTTCGTCATCCTGCACCATGGAAGGTTAGTGAAGATTATTGTTTTCAAAATACCTGATAGTCACTTAATGATTGTCATACGAAGCGATGATAGCCACCAAGTTAACATTTTTGGTTTTCAACAATTTTAATTGTCTTTCTTATTAAATTCGTTGTTGTAGTTTTCCCGCGGCATTTTAATGAGATATTGTTAGTCTGTGGTCGCCGGTCGAGGGATTAACGATAGGGTTTAGTAGTGGATTTCAAAAAAAGAAATATTATTCGTAAACTTGAAATTTCAAAGTCAAATAAAAGTAATTTGCCATCATCGATTGTTTCTGCTCAAGCATGACAGAATTAACAATGCATACTAAAATATTCTTTGATCAAAGCAGAAATAAAGTTTGAAATTGTATACCAGTGTTTGGTGGTACCAGGCACGCAGAATATCTAAGGAAGTCGACAAGGGCCCTCTATCACACGTTGAAGCACGAAGGTTAACTTGTAACAATGATAAAGTTTGTCAAGGTTCACTTGTTTAACAACTTTAGACTGGAAACAATAAATCTTCGCTAATCATCAAAATCCCAAATTATCTTGAAGGAGTATGGATGGATTATGCTATGCGTCGACTGACATTAAGAAGGATTGGCACATTGTGCCTTGGTGTGAATGTCGTAAGGACTTTTGAATTGATCCCAGTTCTTTATAATTCCTTGATGATTTCTTTAACTGATGTTTATTTTCTCCGACGACTATCATCTAATCAACGCACAGCCCAAACCGCTGATCGTAGAGACCTGAAACTTGGAGGGTCTAGTTCTTTGTATGACGCAGGCGTCCGATAAGAAACGATTTTTTGATTTGGTCATCATCAGAACACACTTGACACGTGTCTTAAACCTGGAGTACGTAATTCATTTAAAATTCTACAAGAGAGTTGTTTCCGAAATACGTTATCCCGCATCCCGTATAATTTCAACCACTAAACGTATTTTAAAAGTACCTAGGGTATTCTCATAATAATCTTGTTTATTATACCTTTACAACGTATCTATACATACAAATAAACATCTTTTACCTTAGAACATTACTTGACAGACTTCTTGGACAGAAGTCTTTAATTTGAAATATTGTTGTAAATCTTTCTGTCTGTTAATTCCGGATAATCTGCGAATTGGCAGACCTTATTTAAATAGCATTTTATCCAATAGATTTATATCATAAAGAGTAACTTAGGCTACTTTATCTTAGATATTGTCATGGGATCGGTAATAATGGACATCCACCTGTAATAACTCAGTTTTTCGTCGAAAAAAAACGATGTTTGTTTAATGTTAAAATTACGATTTGTCTATTTGAATTGCACATTAGATGCCAATTGCATAAAATAATTAATTATTCCATAGATTAGTCAGTTAATCATACGAGCGTAACTATTATCGTGAGAGAATTCGACGGTTTTTATTTTCGCAATTCTGTGCGGTACTTCGCATTAAGGTGTTTTCAGACTACGCTGTAATAATATAGCTCATAGCACAACAAATATACCTCCCCATATATTTATTATGAACACGTTCACACTTATCTATGTGTATATTATTGATTTAAGGAAGATTTTCTTTCAAAGATTAGGTTTACTAACTGGTCCTATGAAGGCGAATCTGTACAAAAACTCAACTTAGTAATCAATTAATTGTTCGACAGTCATCTATTTTATCTAGCAACGTCGTTTAAGACCCCTCAATGTTAAAAATAAAAGGAGTAAAGATATGGTCAGCTCTTAACAAAAAAAAATCCACATAATTCGCTCAAGTTTCACACCTGCTAATCAGAGAAATTGTTAATACCAAAAATGTATATTGTTTTTCATTATGGGAGAAATAAAGATTTATTATTTATTTAATGTTTCTTTTGTTAGCAGCTTATTTATGTCGATGGTTATCAGTTGTTATTGTATAAATTAATAAACCCGCGCAACTTTGGACGTACCGATCCTGCTTTCCCGTGGGAATTTTGGTAAATACTTTCAAATCAAATGCCTACATCAGCCTTCAAAACAAACCAACTGACCTGTGCTGTATCAGTAAACTAAGTAGAAGTTAAGTGAGTTTTTGCGTCATTTAGCGAGCGTGTACAAATCTCAAGTGTTACAAGTGACGTCACAGTCCCGTTCCTCAAACGCAGTATCAGCAATTAGTGGTCGTTAGTGTTGAACTGAACACCCATTAGTTGCACAATGCAGGTCACTGGAGATTCGACGTGTGTTAATTGTTATAATTGAAAGTTGCGAGTACCGTAAACCAAAACTAATAAAGAATAACAAAGAAGATAGGATAGGTCATGTAACAATTAAATTGACGTGTATTCATATCTGGTTACTTTAGGATATGTAATATTTATAAATAAATAAATATATAGGGACAATTCATACAGATTAAGCTAGCCCCAAAGTAAGTTCGAAACTTGTGTTATGGGATACTAACTCAACGATATTATATTTTATAACAAATACATATATAGATAAACATCCAAGACCCGAGGCCAATCAGAAAAAGTTCGTTTTTCATCGTGACCCGACCGGGGATCGAACCCGGGACCTCCTGGGTGGCGGTCTGGCGTGGTAACCATTACGCCACGGAGGTCGTCAAATTAATTCTATATAATTTATTGTTCTTGAATAATTTACACTTACAGAAGATCGTGCCAAATAGCATTGGTCTCGGCCATGTGTTCCTACGGTGATTAATGTCTCCTGAGCTTCAATTTTTTTACAGGGTCGGCAACGCGCGAGTGATACCCCCGGTATTGCAAGCGTCCATAGGCTACGGTGACCGCTTACCATCAGGCTGGCCGTAAGCTTGTTTGCCACTTTAGGGGTATTCATTTTCGAAATCCGGAGTGACACCCGCTAACTCAACATCTTGCGAAGTTGAGCTCTCGTTTAGAGTTAGGTTAGGCTTACAGCTCTTCGTATTTATCTGCCTTCACCACAGAATAATAAATATAGTACTCCTTCACTTTACCATTGTGTTCTAAATTCATGCCATAAAGGCAAGATATGTGCCGGGCGATTCAGCTCTTCATAAATACTGTACACTTATGTAAGTGATGTATATAGACCTTATTATAAGTGTTGATATGATCAAAGCCAAAATAAAGATTAATAATATTACTTACTTAATATATGTAATTATGTATAATGTTAATTAAGTAAAACATACCAATATACAACTAATATTTACCATAAGGTCAATCTACTAATGAAATGTAGTCGGCATTCTCGAAAATCACGAACATGCATGACCTGTATTTATTGCCAAATTACTAAACAGTTGCATAATTTATCATTAGATGAAAGACCTTAAACTAAGTTCATACTAAATCGTTTAAGTTCAGTGGTTGTTGTATTAACTAGTGTAGCATACTCAGTTTTACTCGCGCAATCTTGGGATGATTTTCGGGTTAAAGTTAACTATTTACTTATATCATTTTCTGCATTTCATTTTGTATTATTACCATAGAATAAGACCTACTACAATACCAAGTGTGGTTGTAAAGAAATTGGCTGTCTTTATTATAAAGAAGATGGCAGATGTTATTTTATAGTCAAATATTAACAAGAAAATAACATAGAATTTTCATTACAAATTGCAATTACCGCGTCAATTATTACAATACAAAAAAAACGAATTAAAAAGAAGTCGCGTCTCTTCTCTAAAGATGTACACATTGGAATTTCGCACCTTCCCATGTTGTCTATGTTTGGAAGCTATTGGCAATACATCAATAAATTAAAAAGTTGTCTATAGTCTATAGCCACAGCCGTCCATTCCATAAAGCGTGTAGTGATGTGCTGTGCATGTGCACCTGGCCTAACGGTCGCGTGTCATCTGCTCGTCTGCCATACGCCACGCTTGGCTGTATAGCACGCGTCCTTGGTCCCTTTTGTAAATAGTATCGAATTTAAAAAAGTTTTTGCGCCGATAACGGTTTTTGTAAAATTATTGATAGTTTGATATGACTAATTTTAAATTATCAGAAAGTATTGCTGAAATTATAATTATGATATGTAAAACAAATTAAATTAACATTTAAGTAATAATAAACCAAAACAAGAAAATAAATTAGTATTTATAAATATTTATATATTGAGTATATTATTGTATTCAATAATTTACCAATGTCAGTTTTATAGAGAATTTGAATATTAGTGATATTTTCAAAATTAGTTATCTTCGTTGTGGCTACTTAAATTTATATAAGACATTTTTGACATTCATGAAAAATAAAAATAATGTGATTTATAAAACTTAGCGGATATAATATTATTATGCTATGCTATAATTGCAATATATACAATACAATACAATACAACCAGAAAAAAATCAAACATATTTTTTTTTTAGTGTCATATGCAACAAGGCGGCCTTATTACCGAACGCAATCAGATAACGAATTTCTGTATGGAGAGTTTTTTTAACTTGCATACTATTACCCACATAAAAAAGCGACCGTTACATTTTTCTCACAATGGTAGGTGTTCAAGTGTCATCGGTTGTGATTTGATCGCTATGGTTACGGCCAGGTGTGAGCTGGTTCCGTTTACGAAACGTGGGGTCACCCGGCGCCCGCCCCTATTCCCAAAGCGATTTTGACGCACTCGATTGGAGTATACAGGACGTTCTTATTCAAGATCCAGTAAGTATATTACTTTTGTTTAATTAAAAGATTATATCGTTGAGAAATATGTTATAAAATTACTTACTTAAAAATATTCGAATTTTAAAAATAGATTTATTTTTTATTTTTACGTAATAAAATAATATACAAAAGAATACACCTTGACGGGTGGGATTTAAATAGTTTAATTTATATATAAAAACTTGTAATTGTAGAACAATAATAAGATTATAATTTATGTCTAAAAGGAAGAAGATTTCAGTGGTTGATCCAATTTTAGTTAGCATATTTGTCAGATAAATAAATAAAAAATCTTAAAAATAATATACAATTATCCAGTAATTGCCATACAGCGAGATAACGCTGCAAGCATTTTTCGTATGCTGCCACATGGACCTATCTTTCAATTCTTTATATTAGCTTTACTTTTATTTTATTTTGAAAGAACTGTTAAATATTTAGTTGTATATTGACTGTAAAAATAAGGATTTTTTATCCATTAACGTGTGAGACAGGTTAAGGATGTTTCTAAATCCAGGAATATGACATAATGGTGTTGCCAAGCCGTTCTTGTTTGTCACTGTTCGACTGCCATTGTTAATGTTTGCGCAACTGTTATTTATACGATCTCGCAATTCCACATATGACAATTGTCACAAATTAATTAGCATATAACATGTTACAGTATTTGTAATAAAGGTTTGTCATAATAATTAACTGTTTATATAATTCAAGGATTTTCACTTACGCACATAACGTTAATATTTGATATTATAGTAATATAATTTTATTAAGTAAACGTTACTTTTGTTTCACCAATTTAATTATGTATAATTAATTTACATTACAATCATTTGCGGGTATTATTTTTATGCGTTTGTTATTTTAATATTGATGATGCCATCCAAAGTTAATAGATAACCATGACATAAGTTTTTATAATTTTGACAGACAGTTAGAATATTTTTAATTTGAATATTTAAATTGAAATCATTCACCAGTTTGTTTAAGTTAAACATTTTATAAGACTTACTAACGAACCCCGCGCAACTTCGTTTGCGTGTATCGCGCTTTCCCGTGGGAATTTTAAATTTTTTCCGTAAGAACCATCCTCTAACTTCAAGGAATATTCTAAAAAAAGAATTAGCGAAATCGGTTCAGCTGTTCTCGAGATTTGCGCTTAGCAACACATTTAGCGGTTCATTTTTATATTATAGATTAAAATGTAAACTAAATAGTTTCTTTTTAAACCCTTTCACTTCCTCTAAATTAAAAATAATCTGAAAAATGTTACCTAAACTTCGTAACATTTTTACAGACAGTATACGATACGCATTTTTAAACGACCGTCCGTTGCGGATCCCCATCGCAACTGCATTACTCCGAATTAACATTGTATTGACAGTGTCAAATTTTCAATAGAAATGACGAAAGAAACCAAAGAAACCCACCCTGTATGTATAGGATCCTTATTCCGATAAGAAATATGCCGGAACCCTGTGTTGTTTACTGGTTCCATAGCATCTGTGTATAATTCGATACTTATTGTGTAAAAAATATTATTACAAAACAAATGGCATAGCTAAAATAATAAAAAAACGTAATTCGAAATGATACTGTACACAAAAAAATATTCCAAATTACCTAACATTGACAAAATTAAAAAAATATTTCCATAGCATCTGTCTATGTCGAGACAATACCACCACACATTCCCAGATTCCCCACCAGGCTGGCGAAACTCAGTACTGCAAAAAATATATATGGACTTTACGCTAATTTTAATGGCGACATGTTTTGTCTCTTACTTCCTGTCTAACCTTCCTTGTCTCGCCCTGCTGTTAGTCAAAATGGTGACGGGCAGTCTTGAATATTTGTAAACAACGCGTAGTTTTAGTGTGAGTTTTAGCTAATTTTACTGCACGTCACGTGCGTATTTAGTGTTTTCGGAGTCTACCCATATAACTAAGTGCATACCGGTTTATTATAATTTACGTGCATAACAGCAAAATGCATTACAAAACCTGTGAAATATGTGGGATAAAATCGGGTAGGAAATCTAATCAAAAGCGTGTATTCCTGGCTCAATTCCCACTAGATGAGAAGCGGTAAGTAGTTTTTCATGTTATTATATTGATGTTAAGTAATTAGGAAGAAGTTCTGGTCTCTTTAATACTTTGCCTTAGAATTCATAACCAAAAATCATGTGCGCCATAGGGATGTTCTTACTACGTACCAAATTATCGATAAAAATTTTTTTTTCGTAAATTTGAGTATAAAACGTAAATGAGATATTTGCGGCTGCATTTGTTTAATTCATTATTAGATTGTTCATGTTAAATGAAGTTTTATTATTTTAATCATAACAGTAACTGGGCGACCGAGTCTGAATTCATACTACAGTAGACAGTAATCTCTATTTATTTATTATTTCAGATTATGAATGCCTTCGCTCACAGAACAGTGCAAAAACGTGTGTCGATCGATCAGCTAACAACATCTGAAGACTCCGCCTAGAATACCAGATTAGAAAATGACAAAAAAAATAATTCTAACATTGTAAACGTAACTTTATTCGTTTTTGTTATGATATAAATTGTATAATAATAATTATAATTATTAGGTAGGCATTTGAATTTTGAATAATACTCAATATTTCCAAACTAAGTAAAGATATTTTTATTTTCCTTTTGTATGTTAAAGAAAACCTGTCTGCAAGGTACCCACGCCACGCTTTTTTTATCGATATCGATACATTCTGTACTGTAACGTACCACATCTCTAGTATGCTTTTGTAGAATGTTGGCATTACTTTTTTTTTGTGTCTCTGTTGTTGGTACGTTGGCACGAGATCTTAGCGTGAATTGACTGTCAAAAACAAGTCAAAAAGCTTGTATGAAGTCCCGACTCTTAAAACGTAGTGATTATATACTCTTTGTTCCCCACCTTTGCGTCTCCTAGGTCTCCTGTAGACCCAGTATCAACAACGGTGACATCAGATTGATAACTTATTGACGTCCCGGGGGAGAAACTATTGCTGTCTTGGAACTCAAAACCGTATCAGAAATAAATTAGATGAGAGTAGGAAGTAGTATTGAAAGTAGGGAGGAGTAAGTATTGAAAGTATCTGTGTATGTATGTATGTATAATTTGATATTGTGTATTAGAGACGGGACTTCCGCCCGGAATGCAACCAGTGAAAGTGCGACTATTGCACAACTGAGCTAATCAGATGGACGATCGATGTTCACACTTACACTTACCGTTGAAAAATTATAAAGGTCGAATTCACATAGAGATGTACATAGTTATTATCGCGTCGTTTACGTTAAACAAAATATACGCTGTGGTAAAATTATTTTCTATTTTTTTATGTCATGGTAAGCCGGCAAACGCTACTGGTAAGGCGGAGAAGTTGGCAGACAGTCAGGTTTTTTAGTCGGTACCCTTCATCAGCTAGAGAGGAGAACCCGATAGACTCCCGTCGCTTCCCAAAGGAGCAGGACATGCTACAACTATAAACAAAAAAAAGGCAAACAAGGTAAGCGGGCCTGGTGGAAAGTGGTTACTGTCATCAACATTAGTAACACCAGAGGTTCTACCAATGCGTTGCCCGATGCAAGAAAGGGAATAGGGAATGTGTTAGGAAACTCACGTCAACTCGAAAATACACGAGAACGGTTGCTGCCTTGCGGGCGGTCTGCTCCTATCTTTAACACCGATTTAGCATTTTATATTTTAGATTTAATTTTATGTTGAGACAAATTAATGGCACTATTTATTGACATTTCGCGTACGTAATGTTGTATGTATGTACCTAGTTTTAAATTTTATGTTGAAAAAGAAAAGAAAAAAGAAAAGTACGATATATTTTAAATGACAAAAAAGGCCGTAACTGGTTTTCTTTCGCCATTACTTTTTACCAGTGGCCCAGTGGTCATTTTGCTTTTGTTTCCGAAATGGTAGTAGTTTATAGCGTAGATTAATTTATACAAATCATTTCTTACTGTATACTCTGACAAGAGAACGTGTTTGTGAAACCCTATTCTCTGAATAAAAGTTTTGAAATTTGAATTTTTGAATTTTTTGAAAGTTTATAAGCATAAAATAACTTATTTTCGCAAGGCATTTCTCCGTTGATACAAAAAGGGGTGGTTGTAACGGCTACAGTGTCTAGTTATACTAATTATTACTAAAACTTATAATTTTAAAAATAGTCTCATCATTGCATTTATTAGACTGCGCGCATCCGACACGTTTCTTCATAATGTCGTTTACCTTGTTGAAAAATGTCAATGGGGAACATTACGACATTTTGGTGTCGTCAACTTAAAATGTTATGATCTAAGGTTAAATTCAACGTTTATCGTATCAATGTTTATAATAAACTATAATAAACTGGATGCACGTGAGTTATAATACTATTGCTTCCGTTCCCATGGGAATTTTACAAAAAATCCCGTATTTTTTTTAATGAAAGAAAAGAAAGAATGAGAAAATTGCGCAGACAATTTGTATTGTAAATAAAAATCGTTTTGCCGTAACTAACATACCTACATCAAATTCAAAAAAGGAACAACTTTATCATTATCCATTCATTATCAATATCGTACACACGTGGTGGTAACTTCATTGCATGCTTGGTTGAATGTAGGGCCGCCCTCGGGCACGCGTCGGTGGCATATGGCCGATAAGGTGCCGCACACTTAAAAAAAAAACCGGCCACGTGCCACCAGTTAACGTTAATTTATTGTAGAAGCCATTCGTACAGAACTGTGTGCTTTTTTAACCGATTGTAGAGGTTGCCAGTTAAATGTAGTCATACTTTGATGGTCAGTATGCTCTAAGTTCCTTTAAGGTTTTGAGGTTTGCCTCCTTTAGAGTTTTGATAGAGATAAGTTTTGATCTAGTTTTGATGTTTTATAAAATAAATGTAACTTCAAATAAAAATAAACTAAACGGTTTTTTTTTTCGTTTTTTTGTTGTAATGTGATAAAAATGGTTGCTACTTTAAGTTTAAAAAAATGTAATTTCATACATGAAAAAATCAATCTATTTAAATTATTATCATTTATAATATCTTTAAATCTAAGACAATAACTAAACGACCTCCGTGGCGTAATGGTTACCACGCCAGACCGCCACCCAGGAGGTCCCGGGTTCGATCCCCGGTCGGGTCATGATGAAAAACGAACTTTTTCTGATTGGCCTCGGGTCTTGGATGTTTATAATATCGTTGAGTTAGTATCCCATAACACAAGTTTCGAACTTACTTTGGGGCTAGCTTAATCTGTATGAATTGTCCCTATATATTTATTTATTTATAAATATTACATATCCTAAAGTAACCAGATATGAATACACGTCAATTTAATTGTTACATGACCTATCCTATCTTCTTTGTTATTCTTTATTGGTTTTGGTTTACGGTACTCGCAACTTTCAATTATAACAATTAACACACGTCGAATCTCCAGTGACCTGCATTGTGCAACTAATGGGTGTTCAGTCCAACACTAACGTTTCGAACTTACTTTGGGGCTAGCTCAATCTGTATGAATTGTCCCTTTATATTTATTTATTATTTATTTATTTAAACAGCACAAAAATGTTTGTATTGGAAATAACAATATTTATTACGCGCAATAGATACGACATCCCATCGGATGATATCATAAAGATAAATTCTTAACAACATCTAAGTATTAAATTGATCATAATTTCCGTTTATAGTCGTTTAATGGATTAAACGGTGGCCTTCCGTTTATTGGCAATGAATTGATTAAGGGTTGACATTTAGCTCAACGGCGGGGCAGCTGCAAATTGTTGCAATTAACTATTTTGCTCTTCGGGCAGATGTCTTGCCGTGTATGGCGCGCTTTGCGAATGCGCGTTCCCGCCAACATGTTTTTATTTTTAAATTATTTATCGATAGTGTGTATGTTGCCAGTATTTTTGTCTTTGAAATAAAGGTCTATGGAATAAAATAGTTTTACGAAAAAACATTTTCAAGTATACTATAGTAGTTTTCGTTAGATTCTGAAAACAAAAAATATTTATCCGAACAAATTAATGCTCGTTTTGAAGTGATTTTGAACGTAAAAATTTAATTGTCTGTAATTAAGCAAAATTACTATGTACTTATATAAAAAAAGCTGATTTTGGTAAACGACGTTTAAAAATATGTAACTTCCACGTCAAAATAAATTAATCGAAGAAGTCAAGTCGTAAATTCCTTTTAATCGTTTTATATTACGACTTACGACGTGACCTATTCTTACATAGCAAGTAAAGTGAATACACATTCCAGTCCTATTATGTGTATACGCTCTTTGTCTACTTACTTCCAAAGTAGGAGCATTAATCACAACCTGGAATGTACACGTGTAACATAAACATCTTAGTTAGTCATGGAGAGAACTAACAGCGAGTTGCAACAAAAACATTTTAAAGTTAATGGCAAATAAATTATGGCTGTCACTGTCAATTTTTAGAAGAAAAACGAGATAGCTCGAGACTTAATATGGAATTAAAATGAGTTTCCGAAACTTGCAAAAGATTAGGCAAGGGCTTTTGCAAATTATTAATATTTACTAACCATACCTAGGTTAGGTACTAACTAGTAATTATTCTATTAAATTTTATATTTATGATAAAAATGGCAGAATATTTTAAAAAGTTTTAATGAATTTGATCGTTGACAATAATCGGAGTTTCATATTTCGGAGTGTACCCAAAGAGTACGTATGTAATGTATGTATAGAATAGATCTACCAACATCTTATCTCTATATCTAACGTGGCCGAAATTGAAACTACAACTCCCGTTCATATTGTATGTCACTTTTTGACAGTTCGCCTTTGACAAAATGTATGAAAATATGCCACAGTCGTTCCAATCGTTCCATAATTTAAAATCACTACAAAGAATCTTCTCATTAATCATGTTCCATTTTTGAAAGAATTTAGAATGGATTACATTACAACAATACCGTGACGGCGTACCATAGTGCAATTACATTTTTTTTTAATTCTCCGTGGAAACTGCAAAAGTAAATTTCTGCAAGCATGTCACTGACTTTTCCCATCGCCATTTCCCATGATCCAGATCTAGAACTGGTCTATGCATCAATCAATGAGAACCGCTATTAGTCCGGTTTACCGGTTATTGAGTTTGTCTATGGTAAAGACCAATTAGGTCGTCGTCCAATGCTTGTTTTTCGTACCAATGGTTTCTTCTTGGAAGACTATATTCGCACTTGACAAATTGGAAAAGGTGATTCGAAAGAGTTTGCCTTTTTGAATAAAAACATTTTGTTTGTATTATGTATTTGATGTAACAAAATATTGTCTCAGGCTAAGCTCGTTTCTTTGATTGGTTTCCAAATTGTGATGTAAAAAGTACAGACCTTCCAAACCTCGTTTTTAGTATCAATCGTGTCTATTCGCAGTCTAGTGTAATTTACTAATCAATTTTTGAAAAGAAAGATTAAAGACAGAAGATATTTAGATGCAGACTTTAACAAATAGCATTAGTCTCGGCCATGCTGTGTTCCTACAGTAAGTAAGGTCTCCACAGCTCCACTTTTTCGTCGGCAACGCGCTTAGTGATACCCCCAGTATTGCAAGATTGATTGCAAGCGTCTATAGGCTGCTGGAGTGACTGCTTAGTGCTCATCAGGCAGGCCGTAAGCTTGTTTGCCACCTTTGTGGTATATAAAAAAAATATATCATGAATATTATAACCTCTCTCTCAGGTCAGGACACGTTATTAATTGTTTGGTGCGAATAACGAAGTTTGGACGATGGTCTAACTAAACATAATACATATTCCAATTTCCTTTGCCACTGAATTTTTTTTAAAGCAATTAATAATACGTTGAAATTTAATTATATCCTACATGTCAAGTAGTTATCAGATCACGTACAGTTGTTTTGTATTCCGGTATCTATAATATATTTATTTTTATTGTTAAAATATTAATCTTTACATAGTATAAAATGACGTGGCATCAGTTTGCTTTTTTTAAAACTACTCAACGTATTTGTAGCTTAGGTCTTTTAAACTACTTAACGGATTTGTCGCTTAGATTTTTTAAACTACTCAACATTTTTGTCGCTTAGATCTTTTAAACTGCTCAACGTATTTGTCGCTTAGATCTTTTAAACTACTTAACGCATTTGTCGCTTAAATCTTTTAAACTGCTCAACGTATTTGTCGCTTAGATCTTTTAAACTACTTAACGCATTTGTCGCTTAGATCTTTTAAACTGCTCAAATTTGTCGCTTAGTAATAGAGTATTATAAGAGGAAATTTTATATTGTAAGGATTTTCCTAAACTCTCACAGGAAAGCAGGATACCGCTTACCGATAAGTTGCGCGAGTTTTGCCAATTACTATTCAATAGCGTGGCTTGTTTGTCTGCTGTATATTTTTATAAAAAAAAACATGCATAAATGTTTATAAAGAATTAATTTATCTGTGAGAGACAGTCAACGTGGGCAAATACTTTAAAAAAATATATAGATACGAAAGATTTTAACGAGAGATAATAAAAGTAACAACTTTCAATTTTTACTCTTTGTTGAGATATTCACACAGAGACGGCTTTTTTATGGAAGAGGCAAACGAGCATGACCGTCACCTGATGGCATGGAGTACTGACGGTAAGTGGTTACTGCCACCTATGAACCACAGAAACAACATGGGTGTCATTGTCATGGCCAGTTCCATAAACTCATTTTAAACCTCATTCAAATCAAATATTTTTATTCAAATCAAGCACTTTCAAGCAGATTTGTGCTAAAAAGAACTGGCAAGAAACTTAGCACTTGCTCTTCTAAAATGGTAATGATTAAAGTTACAATAATTAAGTACGATAACATTAAAACATTAATAAAATTCTAGATTAAGTTTCAAACCATCTCTTTCTTAGTTAGACAGTGAAATCTATATTTTAATATGTCATTAACTTTAAAATGAATTTGTACTTCATACCATTAGACTTAAAACTCTCAGATCAACGAATAATATCACTTTTTTTAAGCATTTTGATATTCTTTTGTGGCGAAGTCATTCCAGTCTGTTGACTCAACAGTCGAATAATTGTTTTAAAGGAACGCTGTTTAAAGCCACTTATATGCACATCTGTATTAAAAAAAATCGAGTGTCAAAGTTCAATGTTTGCTTATTGTGAGAGCTACATGGGATTTGTTTAGTGTGAATGGGAGCTATTTTATTTAAGAATTTTATGTTTCATTGTCATATTATTATAGGTCTGTACTCTATTCAACTAAACTTGAGAGTCGATGAAAATAATAAACTTTTATATTATTTGGTAGTTTAAAAAAATATATTTCTTTTTACTTAATGTTTAAGAAGGTTTACGCGTTATATATTTAATTTATGTCCGTCGTAACAAAAATAAAATAGCTGAACAAAAACTTGATGGGACTTAACCTATTACATACTTAGGCTATAAATACACATAGTATTAAAGAAAAATTAATAATGGATATGCACAGAACAATTAAAAATTAGAAGCCTCCCGACTCCCGAGCTCCTACGCGGACTAAACTGGTTTCTAACGAAAATAAATCGAGAAAATTTAACTTTCATGCCTTTTTCACACTATCTGCTTTCTATTTTAAGCATACATAGTTATTCCTATAACACAGTATTATAATATTAAAAGAAAATACAAGTTTTCTAACCGCTAACGTGGCATAACAGCCTCGTCTTATCCCGGCGGATCGTGACCAATTTTTGATAATAGCACTTCATTTCTCAAGCACTGTCTTACCAGAATTCCAGGCAAAACGCAAGTATTAAGTTTAAAATAACAGGTTGAAACAGAATCATGCTAGATTTTGTTCTGTAAAATTATATTTTCTCTTCATAATAAACTATTATAAGATGCGGGGTAGAGAAAAAAAAGAGAAACTCAGACGATGTTGCGCATGCTGGCTGCTAGTATTGTTATCATTAAATATAATTAGGTATGTTTTTTTAACACACTAGATGACTCTTATCAACCAATAGATGGCAGCACTAGTTTTAAGAAAAGATAACACATTTTAATATTCTTTACTACAACTTAATTTATCTGACTGGAACATAAATCACTCTTTAATACCAAACTTAAAGTAAACTTGTTAAACCGCTTTTGCGCGAAAGACCATTCATCCATTTTAAACCATACAAACATTCATCCATTTTACAAAGGTCGCAAATTTTTCGCGTTAAGGTGCTATGTCTTCATAATTTAATAAAAATAAAAATATGTTATTAATATGCACTAAGGAAATCCTGCACCTTTCGTATCCAATTTTGTACAGGAAAAAAGGTGACGCAAGTTATTTAAATTTTAATATTTAAAATAACCGGAATGATATTGTAATCTATTGATATGACTCCATTTTTTCTTTCATTAATATTCTTTCCGACGCATCTAAATTGCAAAATATTGTTCTGTTCTATCATCATTATAGACCGACGTCTAAAGCTCGTTTTTCGTACCAATCGTTCAAGCCAAACAGAAAGCATAACAAAACTAATTAAAAAAGAAAAAAATACAAAATTATTGCTACTTTTTCTGGCATATATTTTAAAATTAAGTCTCAATTTCTTTTCACCTTCAATTTGATAATGACAGCGTTAGATTGAAAGTATTATTAACTTTAAAATACATTATTCTATCACAACCGTTGGACTAAATTTCGGAACAATTGGAGGCAGTGGGCAGCAAGAAGAAGAAGAATGCTGAACTTTTATAGGTGAAATTTGGCTTCCTTTCGTTTCTTCGTGAAACATCACACGGCAGATAACGATATAGTACATTTTTTAATGTCACACAGGAACAAGAAAGCTGGCCAACTGATGTAAAGTGGCAAAATCATCAATCGTAAGCGAATGTATAGTCTCCCAAGAGTCCCAAGAATACAATTTGTATCGTAGTCAAATCTTTTTATTCAAATACGCCATTCGATAATATAGCTTATTCGATTCATCACATTTTTTCCCTACCTATGTATGAAAAATGAAGTTTGGGACGACGATCTATTAGTATCTATACATTGATATATTATTTTATAGAATAATCTATTGCTTATACATTTTCGTAATCACTTCTCGTGAACAGATGAACAGAATTCTTTGTTTCATCAATATCTGATTAGAGATAAGATATTGCAGTCGACATGTCCATGTTACATTTATTTCACACATATCAATATACATTACTATATCTTTCGAGTCAGTTATTTATGTACTTAATTTTTTCACTTGTATAAAAGTTATTGTTAGTAAGTAACACGTAATTATAATAAAACTAGCTGATGTCTACGGTTTTTACACGCAAAATCCCGTTCGCTTTGCCAAAAGATTCAAAACGATTATTTCGAGAGTTTAAGTAGGTTTTCTCTCGTCAAATAGTAATATTATAGTTATAAATTATTAATATAATTATCTACTCTATAAGCTACTACCATTTCGGCAACATAAGCAAAATTACTGGTAAAAGAAATGGCGAAAGAAAACCGGAATAAGGCCTTGTTGTAATTTAACAATACATGATCATAATCATGTACCTAAGTATATTTAAAAAATAAAATACAAGTCCAGATTCATATACAATAAAGAAAAAATAATATGGTAAGTGTTCCGAGTATAGGAAAGGTTATTAAGGTTAATGGGGAAAGCATCCCATCGGGATAACGTTCCAATATACCGTGACATTGGATTCATAAATTAAGAATATCTTAAGATAGGTAAATGCACCGTAAATGTAAATCGGGATAGACTTTCTAATGCATGGTTGTATCGGGTACACCGTTTAACTTAACCGCAGGTTCGACAAGTTTCTAATATTTTTAGTTTATTAGACAAACGGAGACTTCGTTTGGACACTAAAATGCAAATAAACCATTGTTTGCAACAAAATATTTTTGTGATAGCCAAAGTTTTGCCAATAAGAAAGAAAAATAAAACAAAATGACCTAATAACTCGTTTAGAAATATACTTTACTAGCCAAACCCGCGTCACTTCGTTTGCGCGTATCCCAAAAAAAAAACCGCATCAAAATCCGTAGGCGTCCACATATCCGCATCGTACGTATCGGATCAAACGGATCGTAGAATTCTTTATATAGAAAGCCATACAAGTGCGTCCACTGATCCGCATCGTACGGATCACACGAATCTATAAAGCCCACCATTCACACGCAGATTGGTCCGGCGGATTGGTCGGCCATCGGACTTATCCGCCTGTGTATGGAAGCGACGAACCGGTACGCCAGACTGTCAAATGGGTTGGAGTCGGGCTCGCAGGTCCGCGGTTGCGAGCCGCGAGCGCCTGTCGAACCCCACATGCCATACTTCGAGTGGAGGGTTCGTGGAGGGTTCGTGCAGTGTATGGGAAACGCCGGATTGGTCCGCGGTCGGGTCCGGGTTGCGAGTCGGGTCCGGGTTCGTGTAGTGAATGGTGAGCTATAATCTGCGAATGCGATGCGTCCGATACTTACGATGCGAATATGTGGACGCCTGCCTTTAAAGATCTAAGCATACATAGGGACAGACAAACAGACAGACAGCGGGAAGCGCCTTCATTTTAAACTACTTATGTAAAGAAGGACATTTATGAAATGGTCTAATTCCACCGAGGAAGTGACCACTCACAGCATATCGGTGTGAAGCAGAAATGGTTATCGTTTGGTGAATATGGCAACTTATTTGCCAACTTTTTCTATAAAAAAATAATCAATCATTCAACACAAAGAAGAAAGATTGTTCTTCTTTTCTTGTTCCTCTCGCAATTGGTGTCAACTTACGGAAAGGTGGGGATAGATCAATGTTTTCATACCACTTTGTAACTAACTTGGTTGAAGTAGATGAAGAAAGTTTGTAATAATAATTACTATTATAGCTATTGGGCTTGAAAAGTACTGCTTCGACCGATTGCTGATGTTCCCTTTGTGAATTGGAATAATAGTGCCCTTTGTCTAAATTTCTCTGTCCAGATCAGTTGCTTCGAGGAGCTGTGTTGTTGACATTACTAGTCTTCATAAATATCATTCTGAAGAATAATGAAACGTGCAAAAGTATTTCTTGTAAATCTACTTGCAAAATAAATTATTTTATTTTATTGTTTAATGTGAGTAAGACTGACCCACTGAACCACTATGAAAATTAGGTCATCGGACATTGAAAGTGTTTATAGAGAAAAATTACTTCGAAGCTTATAAATAATGTTGATTTACAGCTGTGTGTAGGCATGCGAAACAATTACAGTTAAAAATGATGATCTGCTTATCAGTGCATCGTCTCCTACATTTACAAATCCGTTCGTATGCTGTTACTTATAAACCTGGAATTCTCCTAATTAAATACGCAGAAAAAAACTGAGATTCCGACTCGTATTTCAATTTTAATTAGTGTGTGTATAAGCTCTACGTCTTCGCTGGCATCTGGAACGACTGGAAGCGTCACGAGAGCATGTCTAGGTGGTGAGGCTCAAATATTGGTAGAAGGATGCAGAGGAGGATGGTTTGAGCAAGCTCTTCTGCTTTACGCGGTCTCTTGCGTGACTATGGAGTCACGCAAGAGACCGCGTAAAGCAGAAATCGCGAGGTTGCAGCCACACTGGCAAGAGACTGAACAGAGCAGAAGACAACTTAGACTAAAGACTTACTCGTCGCGGATACCAAGATTAGATTTAGGTCTCTAAGCCATCGTAGTAAGTAGATACTTGTTTTGACTCACATCTCCTTAATAGCAATATCTGTGAAAGATTCACTAGAGAAAAACATTGAATTTAAATATTGACAGTTGCAGTGGTTGCAGTGCAATTTTGGCCCTACTACGATCGGAACATAAGAACGGTACAAAACTAGCATATTCAATAAAATATTTCCACAGACAGAACTGAGATATTTAATATCGTATAAATATCAAAGATATCAGATAATAATGTTAGACTAGGTAAGGATACGAGGGTCGTGGAATGTACCGACAACCGACAATAAATTCGCAGTGACTCATTGGAATAATGAGGAATAACTAAAACAAAATGGACGCCGATGTATACAAGACTGTAGGTTAATAATGATATGTTAAGCTTAGGTTAATTGCATTGCACTCTTAGCTTTGTATGTTTTTTATTAATTATAGTGGAAAGATAAGACTCTACTGTATTTTAGGCTAGGCAATTTGTTTCTTCAATCATCCCAATAATGTTACTTTTAAATATTTTTAAAATTCGCGATTTTCGTCTTTTTATGTCTGCTTTTCCTTTGTTTATCAGATGAGACCCCTGGATTGGTAGCCATTTTTACGGCGGCATGCGACAGACATACCCAATCCCTTGAGTCTCGTTGTTTTGATTCTCATTTCCCACGCTTATTATTTGAGTCATGGAGCGTAAGATCATTCACGTTACGAAAGAGGGAAGTCTTTTAAATTCTTCTCACTCCGTCTATTATTTTTCTGTTTAAATTAGTGTTCCGATTGTTATATTTTTTCCCTGGAACGTCAATTAACTTTACTGTATGTGGTCCCTTCTATTAATCCTGGGATATAGGAAATTGGGAATGTTGGCTAACCACGAATCTATAGAAGTCTGTTGTTTACGGTAAAGTATGTTGAAATGGCAGAATATTTTACATCTTTTCCTTTGAAATCAGCAAGTCTACTTTCAACGATACGTTCGTGAAGTGAATTTTATATTTACGTAACATATTGTTATTTCAATGCGTTTGCCTCTATTTTGTGATGGTTACCTGCGAATAAAATCAAACTAAAGGATCGAGTTGACAAGCGGCCATTATAGAATCCCGATGAATCAGTTTGAATTCTGAACACGTAGTGCATCGACGGCACGGTTGACCGCAACCAACTTGGTGCCTCTGTGTTACGACTAAAATACTGGCTGGTCCGTGGTCGGCTCGGCACACGAGGAAGTTTCGTTTGCTTTTTTTTCTTCTAATTGAATTTACGGTCCAATACATTGCATCGAATATAAGTTAGCGCCATTTCAATATTGCGATTCGAACACAGGAAGAATTTGAATAAATGTTAAACAAATGAACGTAGGACGTATTACCTACATCGTTTAATTTTTGATGTGAATGAACAGGCTGCGTATTTTTTTAAATAATACTAAACAGATTATATTGTGATTGCCAGTATTATTACTGGTATTAATGTTTGACTTAACTGCTTATGTTTTTAAAAAAAAAGTAAAAAAAAAATATATACTGGTAGATTTTTAAATATATGCAACTCACAATGCAGCAACAGTTATGTCGTGCTTGTTTCTTCGCTAGCTAGTTTGTTCTATGACATATTGAGGTTATGAACAATACGACATTAAAGGTGTTCAAAGATTTGAATTAATCATGATTGCATTTAATCATCATTATGAAAACCGGTATAGAGATAGTTACTCAATGATAAAAAAGTTATCATAAA
This sequence comes from Endotricha flammealis, assembly GCA_905163395.2. Taxonomy (NCBI): domain Eukaryota; kingdom Metazoa; phylum Arthropoda; class Insecta; order Lepidoptera; family Pyralidae; genus Endotricha; species Endotricha flammealis. Next base: position 10,041,063 of record LR990871.1, read on the forward strand.
TTAATTTGACAGTAAACAAATTGAATCAAATTATTTTATTAATAAAATAAGCAAATTACATTGAAACTGATATCCAAATAGATTTTTTTATACTGCAGCTGAGTATGATTTATTAGAAAAAATACTTTTTTTCATAGTTTCATCTAGTTCCAAGTTAAGCAGAGGCTTAAACCACCTTAAACTTGGGTAATCGATAATTCGAAACTGTCAAATGCATTTTTTTTTGTAAATTGTTATTAGGCCTGAGATTAGCTCGTTCAAAATATTTAAGTTTAAGATGAATTTATTTTATCAACTAGATGGCGCCTGTTCGTTGGTCCCAACAGTGTTTCAAAATATAAGACATTCGAGAAAAGTCGAAATTTACCCCTATTCCATGTATCCCTACTGGTTTTGACATTTGAGACAAGTAGAAATTTACCCATATTCCATGTATCGCTACATTCCCTACTGGTTTTGTAAATTTCTAACACATAAAAGACCCTTTAGAAAAAACTATTTTAATCGTACATGAAAGTCAGTTGGATTCTCACGAAAATCAATCAGGTAATGATGAGGGTGTCAGGGTGTCACCGATAATCATCATTATTTATGTATTAGAGAAAAAATGGGAAGTGTCGATTGAAATGATGATTTAATGACTGTTATATACCAAGTGTATCTCACACCTAATACTTGATGTGTATCTAACCTTAAGTATTTTGCAGACACATAAAATTAATTGCCAAAATTATATAAATGAAATTCAGTATATTATAAAGGTCGCCACCTTTCCGGCGCCATAATTAAAACTAATCAAACCATTGTCTAAACAATATTTGTGAAAGAGAGTCTTTGTATTATAAGATTCATATATAAGAATTTTCAAGGCATTATTTGCCAGAACACTTTTATAAGAACTTAGTCTAAGTTGTACTTGTTAAGATTGTATCCATAGAAATAAATTAAGTTAATGAAAGATAATTTCAATTTACTTAATATTTTATTTTCCTGAAAATAATTAAAAAGTTAATTTCTAGCTAACAAATAATAAGCTGGGATATAACAAAATAAAATTGGTGTCAGAAGTGCGGGATTAAGTTTTAAACGTTTCGGAAGTAGCTCGCCGCGAGTGCTTTCCGAAATCCAAATTGGCCATTGGATAGTTGGTTTTCTAAAACCTTAATTAAAAACAACCCAAAAATTTTCAGAAAATAATTCTGGTGCGGACGTGTTGGCTAGAGCTCATCACCAATACACCAAACTACGGTTGGTTCCAGAGGTAATAAAACCGCTGAGGGATCGAATTGTGTTTAGTACAAACACAAAGCAGGCAAGAATAATCAAGTGGATATCACCGACGAAGGTGCGGATAAAAATTGAATATTGAGGATGAAGACCATCGGAGTAATCTTGTGAGTGACAACATTTGACCCAGATTATTTAAAATTACGCCGTCAGTAATTTTGTTAGTGTGGACAGTTATTTATAAAAGTGTTTTCATTAGATTTAAGTTTACATATATTTTTTTATTATTTTTAGAAATTTACATATTCTTGTTTTTGAGAATCAGTTTCTATAAATTTTAATATTTTTTTTTACAAATTATAAATATTTTAAGTAAAATCTTTGTAAAGTTTACAGAATCAGTTTCTATAAATTTTAATATTTTTTTTTACAAATTATAAATATTTTAAGTAAAATCTTTGTAAAGTTTACAGAATCAGTTTCTATAAATTTTAATATTTTTTTTCTTACAAATTATAGATATTTTAAGTAAAATCTTTATAAAGTTTACAATATTTTAAAAATGGAACCAAGTACAAGTGCAGAAAAAACCTTAACAAATACTTTGTCTATAAGTACAGAAACATTAATACGATTTATTAAAACTTATGATGGAAATAGAGATTGTTTAAGCGCGTGGTTAGGAAATTGTGATAGAGCGTTTAACCTCGCTAGTGAATCACAAAAACCCCTTTTGTTCGCATATGTACAAAACCAGTTAACTGATAGGGCACAATCTACTTGCAACAATGCTATCTTTGAGACTTGGAACGATCTCAAGGAATTTCTTAAAGTTCGTTTTGGGAATAAAAAACACCAAACCCATTTATTAATAGAATTACAAAATTGTAAACAAGTACAAAGTGAGGATGTAACTCAATATATTTATCGATTAGAATCTTGTTTAAAAAGACTTCTGTCTTGTATTAACCAATCATGCACAGACGAAAAACTTCTCCCCGGAGAAATTTCTAGCACTAATCAACTAGCGTTACATACATTTATGATAAATGTGAAACCACATATAGCACAAATCTTGCGAGCCAGAGAGCCACAAAATATTAATGATGCATTTAATATGGCAATTGAGGAGGAAAAGTTTCAGTTAATGCAAAAATCTAATTATTCCAGTAGTAATGCATATTTTAAACCTGGTAACGGTAATAATAATTTTAGAGGTTCTAATAATAAACATTTTTATAATAAACAAATTGCGCATACTAAAACGGAGGATTACCAATCAAGGTACTGTAGATATTGCAAAAAACACGGGCACGTGATAGAAAAGTGTTTTAAACTTCAAAATAAAAATAAAATTAATGATTTTTCAAACAAAAATAAAAATTCTCAGATTTATAATTCTAAACCTATTAATACTTTAAACTCCAACCCACTCGAGCAGGGTGCCACTGCTTCGAGTCTTGTGAGCGTGATACAGGCACAGTCAATTTAGATAATAATAATATTGTTTATATTGAAGTATCTTGTAAAGAAGCTACTAGTAAAAAGCTTTCATTTTTAATAGACACAGGTGCTAGTATCTCTGTAATTTTAACAAAAAATTTAAACCCATTAATTAATGTTTATACTCATGCGATTATAAAAATAAACGGAATAAATAAAACGGAAACTGAATGTAAAACCCTTGGTTATACTTATTTAAATTTAAATATCGATAATGTAAATTTTAATTATAAATTTCATGTAATTAATGATAAAAACTTTTCTCTTGATTATGACGGAATCATTGGAAATGACTTTTTAATACATTTTAAAACACAAATTGATTTAATAAATAATGAATTGCGACTTATAAATAATAAAGTTGTTAAAATAAAATTATTATATCGGAATAAAATTGAAAATAAAAAAGGGCATGAATTCCCTTATCTTTATAAATTAAAACCAAGATGTGAAACTCTAATAAAAGTAAATGTTTTAAATCCTCAAATAAAAGAAGGAATAATTAATAATTTAAAAATTTTAAATGGCGTATATTTATCTAATGCAATTACAAGCGTTGATGAAAATAATCAAGCTTTTGTCTCAATTTTAAATACTCTTGAAAAAGAAGTAATTATTAAACGATTAGATATAGTTTTGGAACCGTTGAGTTCTTATCTTTTAAAGGTCAGCCCCGATAGTGACTGTACCTCATTCAGTAGCGACAAAGATCGTGATTCTGTTAATTTATTATGCAGTAACAACACTTTAAGTGTTGGTGATTCTGTTTGTTTATTGAAGGACAGCGAAAATGTCTGTACCTCATCCAGTAGCGGTAACATCCGTGATTCTGTTTGTTTATTATGCAGTAGCAATACTATGTGTATTTGTGATTCTGATTCTATAAATGAGACTATTAATATACGGAATTTATTTAATACTAACGCCAATTATTCCGATAAGAGTAATTCACCTTGGAAAAATCGAAATAAAAATTTGTTAAAACAACTAAGAATAGAACATTTAAACTCTGAAGAAAGAGAATCTTTATTAAATATTTGTCAAAAGTATAATTCGATATTTTATCTCGAAGGAGATGAATTATCTAGTACACATGTACTTAAACATAAAATCGTAACAAATCCCGATGTACCTATTCAAAGTAAAACCTACAGATATCCTGAGGTTCATAAAGAAGAAGTTAATAAACAAATAAAGAAAATGTTAGATCAAAAAATTATTAGACCTTCAACTAGCCCTTGGACATCACCTTTATGGGTAGTTCCAAAGAAAAGCGACGCATCTTGTAAAGTTAAATGGCGTGTCGTTATCGATTATCGTAAACTTAATAACGTTACAGTAGGAGATGCTTATCCTCTTCCGCAAATAAATGAAATCCTAGATCAACTTGGTAATTCTAAGTATTTTACTACTTTAGACTTAGCATCTGGATTCCATCAAATTGAAATGGATCCTGATGATATACCTAAAACAGCTTTCTCTACACCTCAAGGACTATTCGAATATACTAGAATGCCTTTCGGATTAAAAAATGCGCCAGCTACTTTTCAAAGATTAATGAATAATGTTTTAAGTGGAATTCAAGGAATTTATTGTTTTGTTTATTTGGATGACATAGTAATCTATGCAAATTCTATTCAAGATCATTCTAAAAAATTAAATGCAGTATTTTGTCATTTAAAAGATAATAACCTTAAACTCCAACCAGATAAATGCGAGTTTATGCGTAAAGAAGTCTCATATTTAGGACATGTTATAACAAATGAAGGTGTATTACCTAACCCTGAAAAAACTAAAGTTATAGAAAAATTTCCAATTCCTAAATGTGCTAAAGATATTAAATCATTCCTAGGTTTAGTAGGATACTATCGAAGATTCATAGAAAACTTCTCAAAAATTACAAAACCATTAACTAAATTATTAAAAAAGGATATTAGTTTTGAATGGACTGAACTACAACAAAATTCATTTGATGAATTACGTCAAATATTAATATCCCCTAAAATATTAAAATATCCAGATTTTACTAAAGAATTTATACTTACAACAGACGCAAGTAATTTTGCAATAGGTGCTATACTTAGTCAAGGCGAAATTGGTAAAGATTTACCTATAGCTTATGCATCTAGAACTCTTAACACTACTGAAGGTAATTATAACACTACAGAAAAAGAATTGTTAGCCATAAAATGGGCAATTCAATATTTTAGACCATATCTATATGGTAGACATTTTAAAATAGTGACTGATCATAGACCACTTACATGGTTATTTAATGTTAAAGATCCTGGAAGTAAATTAATTAGATGGCGATTACAAATGGAAGAATTCGACTACGAAATAATTCATAAACCTGGTAGAGTTAATTCAAATGTTGATTGTTTATCTAGAATAACTATAAACACAATTACTGCAAATTCTCAACTAGAAACATACAGCGATTTTCAAAATTTTTTTGAAACAAATCAAGAATTTAAAATAGAAGATTTTCAGGAAATCGATAATTTATTGTTTAATGATAAACATGATAATGTAGCTTATTTCACTAATATTACTCTTGACGAAGAAAATACATTCGGAATTGAAGCTTTTAGTAAAAGCAATAATATAGACGAACTTTTAATGAAAGAAAAGGAATTATATCAGATATTTAAGTCAGATTATAAAGAAAAGCAAAAAATATATCATTGCATTGCCAAACAAAATTATTATGATAAACTAACAATAAAAGATTTATTTTACACTTTGAGAAACTTACGCAATGAACTGTTAAAAGATAACGTTAAATCAATTTATTTACCTAATTTCAAGGATTCTTATAGTTTTTTACATCCAGATAAAATCAAGCAAGTAATATTTTATATCTTTAGAAATTTGCCTATAAAAATTACAATGTGTCATAATAAAATAATTAATCCAGATATTTCTCTTATTCCTACGATTTTAAAAGAAAATCATAATACTACTACGTCCGGTCATAACGGAATAATCAAGATGTATTCAAGAATAAAATCGAAATACTCTTGGTCGAATATGAAAAATGACATTATAAAGTATGTTAATAACTGTAAACCTTGTCAATTAAATAAAACAGTTCGAAAGAAAACGAAATCCCCTATGATAATTACAACTACTTCTACAACTGCGTTTGAAAGAATAGCAATGGATATTGTTGGTCCGTTAACTACTACGGAAAATGGAAACCGATTTATATTAACTATACAAGACGATTTAACAAAATTTTCACAGGCTTTTCCTTTGCCTTCTCATGAAGCTAAAATAGTAGCAGAAAAAATAATATTATTTATTTCTTATTTTGGAATTCCTAAATCAATTCTTAGTGATCAAGGCAGTGAATTTATGTCTAATTTATTAAAAGAACTTACAAAGTTATTTAAAATAAAAAAATTAGTATCTACAGCATATCACCCTCAAACTAACGGTGCTTTAGAAAGAAGTCATTGTACACTTAAAGATTACTTAAAACAATACGTTTCAGAAGAACTAAATGATTGGGATAAATATGTTCCACTTGCAATGTTTTGTTATAATACAAGCGTGCACTCTAGTAGTAATTTTACCCCATACGAGCTTGTCTACGGACAAAAACCTTTACTACCTTCTTCTATAAACAATAATGAAAATGAATCAAATTATGATAATTATGTACAGAATTTAAAGTTAAAATTAAATAAAATCCAGTCTATTGCCAGACAAAATTTAATTAAAAATAAAGAAATTTCTAAAATTCGTTATGATACTAAAATTAAAGTACCTAAATATAAAGTCGGAGATCATATTTTATTATCTTCAAATTCTAGTAAAAGTCTAAGTTCAAAATGGAAAGGACCATTTGAAATAATTTCTATTGATAATGTTAATTTAACTATTAAGACTTATAATGGTAAACATGAAAAAGTACATATAAATCGAACTAAATTTTCACCAAAGGAATTAGTTAATAAAATTAAACCTAAACCTGTAATTTCAGGATATGGACTACGTTCCAGACAGCATTTGCATTAGAAATAACCCCCATTATAAATGGATCTGGTCTATACTTTGATAGAATTGGAACTTTGAAAATACATGCTGATAATTGGAAATTGATGACATTTAAAGATATTGAAAGTATACCTAAGACTATACGATTGATTGAATCACGAATTAAATATACAAGAACTCATTGTGAAGATTTAGAAGATGTTAGTTCTAATTTCAAATGTACTAAACGATTAGAAACTGCAATTAAAAACTTAAACAATGCTATTAACTTATACGAGTCATTATCTCATTTAACAAGTACACGACGTTCTAAGCGTGGATGGTTTGATGGAATAGGTTCAGTTTTGAAGACAGTTTTTGGAACATTGGATAGCGATGATGCTCTGTATTACGACGATGTTATAAATAAAGTTTTAAACGACGATAAAGAAATATTCAATATTATGAAAAATCAAATTCAAGTTACACAATCTGCGATTCAGAACTTTAATAACACTGTTAATAAATTAAATCAGAATGAACAAGCCTTAGATAAAAATTTCCTAATATTGAAGGAATATATTAATGATATGGCATCAAACTTTTCTATTACTGAAATTCGATCTATCCTAAATACTCACTTTAGTATTTTAAACGAAATGACTGCAGATTTAACAAACGAAATAAATTTAGTCACAAATGCTATTTTATTTGCAAAACAAAACGTATTGCATCCGGGTATAATTTCCCCTAAACAAATTTATGTAGAGTTATCTACTAATTTAAAATCCTTAAAACAAAATAAGGAGTTTCCAGTCCCTTTGAACCTGGAAGATATACATTTGCTTATTGATATTTCAACACTAAAAGTGTTTTATATTAACTCGAAATTGGTATTTATTTTAAATATTCCTTTAGTTACTCCACAAGAGTACGAATTATACCATGTTTTTCCTTTGCCAGTACCACACAAATTCCAAGATTTAACTTTTGCGTTGGTACAACCTACTAAAAGATTTATTGGTATTACTACTAATAGACACTCATATGTACAGTTTAATTACTTAAATCAATGCAAGAAATTAACGAATGAACATTTCATTTGTGAAGATATCAATGAATATTCAGTAATGACAAATCCCTCTTGTGAATCACAACTATTGACTAAAGTCTTAAAAACCTTACCTAAAGAATGTATTACGAAATTTATGTACGGACAAGTAGAAATTTGGCAAAAACTAACTAATAATAGATGGATATACATATATTCCAAGCCAACTAAATTGACAGTAGATTGTTTAAGTAAAGAAATTAAAGAATTGGAATTATCGGAAACCGGAATAATTCAATTAGATAAAGATTGTAAGGGTTACGCTAATTTGATTCAAATAACCGCAACAAGCGAAATAATTACAAATTATACTTCTCCAATAGTAGGAATTAATTTAATGGAAGATGATTGTTGTAACAAAGAAAAGTTAAATAACACAAAGCATCTTTTTACCCCATTTCATATAAATAATATTCAATTAGACGACCTTAATTTAGCGTCAGTAAAGTTACATGCTATTGAAGAACAGATTCATAAAAAGGAACAAGTAATAAATCAAGGTTATGGAAAGAGCTTCCATATTCCTTACTTAGTATATGTAATATGTGGTGTAATTGCACTTTATTTAATGTTTCGATTGTGTAAAAAATGTAAAGGACGAACAAAGGTCCATAATGTAAGTGATGATGATAATCATGATCACGGAGGTTGTTGTATTAAAATATTTAATCAATGTTATACTTCCTCAAAGAATAATAGAGTTGAGCCTCAGATTACGATGCAGGAATTTTTACAAGAAAATCCAAGTCGTTCTAGCCCAACCTTAACGTCTCCACTTAGACGTACAGCAAGTACTGAGTTGCGATACAAATACAATTTGAATAACTGATTGTGAAAACTTGTTTTACTACTCATATTTCAAATTTTCATTTGAACATTTTTATTATATGACATGTTTTATTTTTTTTACTTTAATTTTTATTGGATTTTTTTTTATTAATTTTGTTACAATGTACTAAGTAACAATTAAAATAAGGTTTATATTCCTTTTTTCATTATAAAAAAAAAAATATTTTTTTGCAATTATATTCATAATTCTAAGAATATTAACATTAAGGAGATTAAAACTTACTCCATTAATTTTTTTTTGTTTTATTATCCCTTAGAATTAAGTTTTTATATTATTATAAAGTTATTTTATATTCGTAATTCTAAGAATATTAACATTAAGGAGATTAAAATTACTCCATTATTTTTTTGTTTTATTATCCCTTAGGATTAAGATTTTTATTATATAAACTTATTTTAAGAATATTTTACTCACACCATTGTCAGATATAATTTTTGTATTGAAATATTGTCATATTGTAATTAAAACGAAATATAATATTGTAACTAAACAAAATTTTGTTTCACAGTTATTGTTTAGTTTTAAGTAGGGAGGTGTTATATACCAAGTGTATCTCACACCTAATACTTGATGTGTATCTAACCTTAAGTATTTTGCAGACACATAAAATTAATTGCCAAAATTATATAAATGAAATTCAGTATATTATAAAGGTCGCCACCTTTCCGGCGCCATAATTAAAACTAATCAAACCATTGTCTAAACAATATTTGTGAAAGAGAGTCTTTGTATTATAAGATTCATATATAAGAATTTTCAAGGCATTATTTGCCAGAACACTTTTATAAGAACTTAGTCTAAGTTGTACTTGTTAAGATTGTATCCATAGAAATAAATTAAGTTAATGAAAGATAATTTCAATTTACTTAATATTTTATTTTCCTGAAAATAATTAAAAAGTTAATTTCTAGCTAACAAATAATAAGCTGGGATATAACAATGACGTAGAGGAACTCGATAGCGTCGTTGTGGGTGTCAAAGCGGAACGATTAATCAAGTTAAGAAACGGCAACCCCGGCCAATATTTCGATGGGTTTAAAAACCGATAATATAATTTAACATTAATGGATTTTATATAAATTACCTACATACACCAACGGTATTGATTTTTTTCATATAATTTTAGTTTTTTTTTACAAGAAATGATTGAATTGATGATTTTGCAAATGTTATTAACTTTAATCTGACATTATGATTTCACGATTTAGAATAAATTAACATTTAATTAAAGTTACATAATGACATGATATATGTTGCGGAAAATATTTTTGTAGTACAGTCAGCTGCAAGTCGAAATCCTTTTAGCAAAAGAACTAAACCTTTTGTATTTAAATCCTAACTAATATTATAAATGAGAAAGTGAGTTTGTTTGTTTGTTATTCCTTCACGGCCTAACGAATCTGCCGATCATTATGAAAATTTGTACATATATTGTCAGAGGTACAGAGCCCAACATAGGCTACTTTTTATCCCGTGAAAGTATGTCATTCCAATGGGAAAATATTTTTTCTTCTGTAGAGGGCGCTGTATTGGCCAACAGATGGCGCTACAAGTCACGCCATTGGTTGTTCTGTTGTCAAACGAGATCTATGACATAAAATTAACCGGAAAAGCTAGTAAATAATAATAATGTATTTATTTTTACTGTTTTATTATTCTTTAGCATATAATGTTGACAAACATATGGTTCATATGTATAAAAAAGATATAAAATACCGACATAGCATATTAGCAAGATGACTCACACGTAGTAAACCGTAGTTCCGTAAGACACCTTCTCAGAATAAATCCGACATTCTCTCTCGTAAAGACTTGAATGAAGCCGCGTCATTGCTGACTCATTTTTTGAGTTTGTGTGTCATTTTTTGTACTATACCATGTAGGTACTAATCTTAAACTAGAACTAGTACCATATTTCATACGTATTCATTCACTCACTCCACGCAATTATTTCATTTAACTTTAATTAAAAGTGTGTGTATTTTTTATCTATTAATCGTTAGCAATCCTCCAAAATTTAAAAAGAAAGGTGGGACTGGTCTGGTCGCATACATATATGAATAAAAAATATATAAAAAAAATATAAAAAAACTAAGCAACTACACTGAAATATAGGTTAAAATATAGTATCTCTATGCCCTTTGAATTAACCGGATGAGATAGGGTGCCATTGCAATCTCACAATACAATACTCTTTTATTGTAGTACTCTTCCATTCACTCTCAAAATTGTGTGAGCGCTGTCATGTCGTCGAATGATTGTTGTGTGTACAGCGTAATTTATGCTAATTTAAACCCATTTTAATCTTGACATAGATGATATATTTTGAAATTATTGATAATGCAATATGAAAATCAAATTATTATTTTTAAGTCATGCTTTATATTTTAGCCACTCAATAGAAAAATAGATTTTATATGGACCTCGAGTGAAGTAATTTTTTATACCAAAACTAAGTAAGCATCCAAATACATTACAAAAAAGACGACGTAACTTGTAATTACATTATTTTTGTACTAAAAACAAAAACCCCTTCATTTATTTTTACAACAATAATGATTAATGAAATTCTTTAATTACAAAAATTACTGGCCACTGATAAATTGATTTATTTTTTATTCGAACTAAACATTGATTGAAAAGAATTGTATGCTATTGAAATCAGAGAACCAGGTCGATTCTATAATGCTGCATTAGTGTCAATCATTATGTAACGTTTTCCCGCACTTGGGTGTTTCATTCGATCCTAATTCTACACTTTCTAATGATACAATATTGAGATTCCCACGTAAATTATATATTATAATAGTGTTGGATCAAATCTAAGGGCTATCGACGTGCTTACTACTACTACTGTTCTTGTGCAACCTTTTGCTTTTGTATCAATCACTATGTAACAAATTCCAGTAGATTCTCGTAACAAAAATCGTTTCAATCTTGTCTCAAACTCACGCGCTATCTCGCTCATTCCTATTTTGTATGAGAGAGATTTTAAACTGTTTTTATAACGAGAATAGACCCGCAAATTAGTTTCTTTTCACTTCGCGCCATTTTGATGACAACTGCAGGCAGACTGCAGGTTTTCAGACCACCTGATGGTCTAACTTGACCTAACAACTGGCATCTATCGACAACAATCAGCAACCCACGATTTAACGTACTTACATTACGCAGCAAGGCGAAACCCAAGTTTAGCCCATCTAAATATTGGTTGGAAAACGTTATTGTTGCTAAACTTTGACGTTTGACAAGAGACTATACATATAATCTCAACTTAAGGACTGATTGTAGTAAAATATGGGTTCTAATTTCTTTTTTAATTATCGATAAGTCTTTTTTACATAGTAGCACTTACAGTGTCATACATAACATAAATAAAGACAATTGTCTCACCTGTTCCTTGTTTTCCACGCGGAGAAGCGATCTCTCGGACCTGCAAAGAAAATTAGGTTTTATAAAACAAATTTCACGCATTCATAGAGTACTGTTTGTTGAGGAAAATAAAGATTTATTTTTATTTTTTATTACTTGATAATTTAGTATTGGACGAATCTACCAAATTAAATCCAATAAAAATTGTATGAATAGTTAAATATAATTATATTATTAATTAACGGTCAACTCATAACATGACTGGCCGGAAACAATACCGTTAGTCAAATTGAATTTCTAATTATTGAGTTAAAGGATATATTCAGAATTTTAGAAATTGTAAAAAGAAGATAATAGTTATGATAACATATCATGATCGGAGATTAAATAGATTATTTCCAACTTCACTATTACTACGCATTGCACTGTAAGTCGGGATATTTTTTATCGATACTCGATTGATTTGTCAAGGGTAATCGATAGAATCGGATTATCCGTTCTCGAGATAGTTGAAAGAATTCGCATACGTAAACTGTATCTAAAATGGTAAAGGAAACTCTAATAAGGTTCGTACAAGATGATTGTCACACGATGTACACATGCTTGTGTAAATTTAATATGAATAAACATTATCTTTTTTCTCTGTCATACGGTTACTTTAGATTTTATTTACAGTACATCGATAGCAGATTAAATAGATAACAAGATGTATTTTTATATAAAGCTAGAATGTAATAATTGTACAGATTTTTGTTATTCACCCTAGGTGATTCAGTCAGTGATTTTGGTCTCTCCTTTCTCCAACCAGTCTCCAGAACACTATAACCATCCACGCCTCTATGGGGTGATTTCGGGTATAAAGACTACTCCCAAGATCTCAAACGGCTCAGCCAGTTTATCGTGAAGAGCTAACAGACAGACAAAGTTACTTCGCATTTCATATACTATTATGATTTAAGTATTAAAAGTTATACATATAAAAGAAGTGCCTAATGAATCACCAACAGCTAATAGATAAATAAAACAAGTTAAAGGCTGTGAAGCATTTTTCGTGATGGTCAAAAATTAAATATGAATGGAATGAAATACACAATATCTAATCCTTCTTAATAATTATAATATGTTAATATAGTATTAAGAGTACAATAGAAAACAATTTTCTCTAGAAATCTACTGTAATGAGTATTTTAATGCGACAATTGTGTGTTAAGTACCGGTTAGGTGAGCAGGGTGTGATCGGCGCCAGTGACTCAACCCCGCATACCACACTTGACTGTGTTTGCCCAAGTCAGTATAATGCTTGAAACAGACAGAGAATGGATGTGGATGGAACGCGGGGCAAATGCAGCTCGTCAAAAAAAGTCGGAAAAAAGGTGAGGAAGGTCGAAAGGGCCGTACCCCGACTCCACTGTGTATGTTTCGAGCTCTAGTATAGATTATTTAATCTTAGTTATAGATAAAGCAAAAGGTACAATAAAATAATGCTATAAAAATAATACGGGTCAAAAAATATTTTTCTTTTTGTAAAATGTGATTTCATGAACTTGCAACCAATTCAAAACCATGGATTAGCTAAACCGATAGATTTAGTTAATGGTTTTGAATTGGTTGTCTTGGTTTTAAATTGTTTGTCACTGTCGTTCTTGGGGAAAATTAAATGAAGTGCGCAAGTAATAAAACATATTGTACTTAGATAACTTGTCTTAACCAGCTCAAAGCCATGTGTATCGTTTTCGACCCCAGATGGCGTTGAGCGAGTTAAAAACATTACTGTTTTAGGGGTTATTTGTTTGTAATTAAATTATGCATCTTTTATGGAATTTTTGTTATTTGGTCAATAAGTTTATCAGCAGCTTAGGTCACTGCAAAACATATTGTTCCAATTGTGGTTTTTATTCATTTATCAGTGTTTATATTCACATGGCGTCATGTTTATTTTAGTCATTTACCGGTTGTTTAACATAATATTCCATTGGTTTATTGTTACTTACTTATACTAGTAGAACTACACTAAGTACAGTATAGTACCGCAGGTAACAGGTACTTAGGGAGAAAACTAAGAACAAAGATTTTTATTTTAATAATGTAAATATTGCATCGCATTTTTTTTTAATTTTTTTTATACCACACAGGTGGCAAACAAGCATACGGTCGGCCTGATGGTAAGCCGTCACCGTAGCCTATAGACGTAAGCAATACCGGGGGTATCACTCACGCGTTGCCAACCCTCCCAACCCCCCCAAGTGGAGCTCTGGAGACCTTACTCACCGTAGGAACACAACATGGCCGAGACCAATGCTATTGGGCTACGATCTTCTGTAAGGTGGAGGTCCTTCCCCAGACGGGCTGCTCCGATTTGAGCGGTTTATCCGCTGTACCTCTCTTAACATCGTTATTTAATTTTAAATATGTAAATAAAAATAAATCTCCTAACAAAATAATACTCATTGATCACGCTTGTTATGTTTTAATATTTTAGCGTTAAAAGGAGTCAGAGTTTTCGTTATTACGTAATATTTTTGAAACCGTAAGAGTTACTGGAAAAGTGTTCTCTACAAAAAGGTATCAAAACTTTTTCCCTATAAAAGGTTTCGTCTCTAAATAAACGCTCTCATCCAATCTATTTAGTCAAAGGAAAAGTTCTGCGTCAGCGTAGCCTTTATGACACTTGTAGCACAGACTTGTAGTACCTACGTTTAATAACCGTCAACACGGGCGATTTCTTAAGAAAATAAATGAGATATTATCTATGACACCGGATGAGTAATAGGCACCTTATATAGTTAATGGCCACCCGTATTGCGATGCTTATTCGACTTGGAAATTGAAACCAAATCTGCGAAATCCTACACTACCGAGATAACCAGAGACTGGCATGCATCGTAATGATTTGACTACTGAGTACTGATTTTTATTTTATTTAAAATAAGACAGCAGACAAGATAAACGAAGTTTTTTGTCATAAAAAATCAAGATGTATTTAAATCTGACCAAAAGTACCTACTTTTTGTTTTTTTCTTCATAGTTTATTATATTTTGACATGTCCTGCTGCAACTCCATCGTTCCCTTTTCTATTGAAATTTTGAAAATGTAAACCCCAAGTTATTTCTTTTAACAACATACATAGAAGCTACCTCATAGCTCAATGTGATGCGTTCCGCGAAAAACAGACCACACTTTTTGGAAATTAGCCAAACTAGTTTTTTTATTTAAACATAATTTTGATATACTTACCTGCCATAAAGTCACATTCATAAGTAAGTATAAAACATAATTAATTCGTAAGTATGATTTTAATATTACAAACGGTTAAATTTTATTTATTTTTTATATTAGAGAAGTTTAGTTAACGAGCAAGTTTTGAATTCCATCATGGTGGGCTTGTTTGCAATTACCTCATTTAAATACCTACTTAGTACTTGTAGCCAATTAGATGGATCTTATACGATAACCTGTCTGTAGTTGCAATTAAAGCTTTGAAAATAATAGTCTAGTCAATAATATTTAACGACCTGTAAATTGGTTTTACATAGGTTTTGAATTTTACAAAGAATACCAAGCAAAGAAGGGAATTTTTTAAATCTGTTTTAATTTATCAACATTTAACTATCCAATTTTATGTTTTTTAACTTACTAATATTATAGGAGGCTTGGCAGATTTGCTAAAGTTTTAAAATCTGTAAATAATGTACTGAGCTGCTACCTCTTTGTAACAATGCAGCACACATTTCCACTTTAAATGGTTAACAGGATTGTGCGGGTTCTAACTTCTAAGAAAAGGAGGGAAGAGAAAGGTCTCAGAAGCGAGCTTTCTCTATTCCCTGTTCTATTCATTTACGACACAAAAATTATTAATTATATTTAAGTTAAAAAAAATATGGCCTATGGATTTTAATTTTGTTTTCATGGTGGAAGTGACAAATCATAGAGCATGCTAGTAACTATAGATTTTTATAGTGTCTATGGAAAGCTGAAAAAAAAAATCTAATCAGATATTAGCTATGGTTAAGTTTATAACAAGTGATGGTTCTGCGGCAATGGGTAGGCAATGGTCACCAGGAACCATATACCGGAAAGGAAAACGAGGTTTGCTTCTTTTAACATCAATGGACTGTATTTATTCTTGAGTACTATTTCTATCTTCATTTAAAACAATACTATTTCTTTCTTGGTAGTGTAGCTCGGTGTTGTTCACTCTCTGAAGAGCTGTGTTGGACTGTGACAGTACCGAGCTACCCTGACATATTTATAGCCAATATTTGGCCCTCATGCGGACCAATCGGAGGCGAGATAATTTTCGTGTAATTTGCGACAATTTCCGACGACATTTCGGGCAAAAAGTCACTACGCACATATCGCTTATCGCGCTCTACAATCTACAATTAGTAACTTATAACTCCATATATAAATTTAAAGTCGCTCAGCGAGCTATGGAAAGGGCTATGCTCGGAGTTTCTCTGAAGGATCGAATTCGGAACGAAGTGATCCGACAGAGAACCAAAGTCATCGACATAGCTCACCGGATAAGCAAACTGAAGTGGCAGTGGGCCGGCCATATCAGCCGAAGAACCGGCAACCGCTGGGCTAAACGAGTTCTTGAGTGGAGACCGCGGATCGGTAAGCGTAGCGTAGGACGCCCTCAGACTAGGTGGAGCGATGATCTTTGCAAGGTGGCTGGCAAGAGCTGGATGAGAGTGGCCGAGGATCGTGCGCGGTGGCGTGCAGTTGGGGAGGCCTATGTCCAGCAGTGGACAAATGTAGGCTGATGATGAACTCCATATTCGTGGTTATTCTAACTAACTAACACGCTGTTTCCATATAAGCGATATATTAACAGTAACTACACAAAACTAATATCCGAAATAAACACGTAAACCTTAAATTATACATGCAAAACGTAAAAGTTGATACGAAATTGACCAATAACGTCGTATTCTTAACGTTTTCAACGCTAATGTTATTGATCACACATACTCTATGACGTAACCAACCTTTTACACATTAATTGTTAACTATCCGTACATATTCAAGACAGTAAACACACAAAACAATTGAAGATCATAAGCCAAAATTATTACCAATTTCATTTACTAGCAGCGCCACGGCAAGATTTTACAACTCAGGTGGACAAATTCTTTTGGCGCTGCTCCAGGCAAAACTCTAGAACTAAAATCCTATACGTGTATATCCAATCGTACACGTAAATAGTGCACATTAACAATGCACGTAAATAGTGAAAATATCCATGTTACATCTAATTACGTAATCTAATTAGCTTATTCTAATGTAAAACAAAGGTATTTAAACTTAAACTAAATAATCACATAATTCCGATTATCAAAGTGTTCAATAAAACCGTAAAACTAGGGTAAAACATAATTAAAACATAATCAATTTATTTATTTACAAAATCGGCTCGTGTCCGCAACATCCTCCCCTCGGCGAAGGACTCCGCAGCCCCTTTCCCTCGTTGGGAGGACTATGAGCCGTCTAACAGGTCGCCTGAAGATTCCACCACGCGTGCGCACGTCAACACTGCGAACGACGCCGTCTGGTCCCGGGTAGACCTTCTCTACCTGGCCCCGTGGCCACACGTTGCGAGGCGATTGGTCGTCGGCGATTACGACCACATCTCCGACCTCTATGTTCCTGTTTTCGCGGCGGATGTCGTCACGCGGTCCTAACGCGGGCAAATACTCCTTAATCCAGCGTGACCAGAACATATCTGCTAACGCTTGTGCCGCGCGCCACGCCCGTCGGTCGGCCAACTCGCTCCTACCTAAAATCGGTACACCGTTCGCGGTGCCTAACAAAAAGTGGTTAGAAGTGAGAGCCTCCTCGTCGTCTGGGTCGACTGATACGTGTGTGAGTGGGCGCGAATTTACTGTATACTCAATTTCCGCGAGGAGCGTGGACAATGCTTCCTCTCGAGGCGCTCGCTCGTGTAAAACGACCGCTAATGCCGTCTTTACACTACGTATCATTCTTTCCCAGGCGCCGCCCTGATTCGGACCACCGGGGTCAAATACCTTCTTCGCGGTTACATATTCGCATAACGTTTCGCGCCATTCTTTCATCGCTGCATTTAGTTCTATGTCAGCGTCGCGAAAGTTAATACCGTTGTCTGACAGAAAAGTACTTGGCCATCCCCGGCGGGCCGCCATACGCCGCATCGCCATATAGTGGTTTTCCGTGATTTCCCTAAATGCGAGAGGGTCAGTATCCCGGTGCGCCTCAGCAATCCTGTTCCTAATACTGTGCGCCATAAACGGTGAACTCTTTGCCCCGAATAGCATAGCCGTTATACGATACTTTCGTGGCGGAGACGTGCGTTCGTTGCCGCGCCACAGAAAGTGTTGAGCCGCCTGATCTTCCGTTCGTATTCGAACATGCAGAAACATTTCTCTGATGTCCGCGGTCACGGCGACCGGGCGCTCCCTAAATCGGTATAAGACCCCGTTCAACGACTGCAACATATCCGGTCCCTCTAACAACGCGTCATTAAGGCACGTGCCTTTGGATTTAGCCGCCGCGTCAAATACCATTCGAATTTTATCCGGTTTATGCGGGTTAACCACCGCAAAGTGCGGTAAGTACCAAAGTCGCGGGTTGTTCTCGCATTTGTCGTTACACGGAACCGCGTATCCCTTGTCTAATAGTCCGTCTACCTGACTAGTATACGCAGACCTAAAAGTTTCGGATTTGTCCATGCGCCGCTCAATATTCTTCAATCGCTTGTATGCCATATCGTGGCTGGGGGGAAGGGCTATGTTTTCGTTCGCCCACGGTAAACCGACCTCATAGCGTCCCTGGACCCTCGTCACCGTAGACTCAAACATTTCTACGGCGCGTTCCTCGGCTTGTATCGGTTTCCGATTTAACGCAATTCCCAGCGAGTCAATAGCGAAATGTCTTTCAATAATGCTATTCAACTCGTCATCACAACGCGACGCGGTCCGTGCATGCATCACTCTCAAATCCTCATTCATAACCCACCTCGGTGCGGTCCCATGAATCACCCATCCTAATTTCGTGAGCGACGCCGCGGGCTGCTTTGTTCCGTTCGTAAGCAGTCGGCGTGTCACTATTAAGTGCCAATTATCCGCACCTATTAAAATTCCCGGACTCGCGTTTGCGTAACACACGTCGCTTTCCGACAGCTGTTGCAGATGCGGGGTAAGTAAAACGTCCCGCCGAATAGTTTGGCTTCCCAGGGATAGGTTACGGACCGTTCGTGCCGTTACTGAATAGAAATTATTTTCCGCCTTTCCCCGTATCGCTAGGGAAACTACCCTACTGGCTGGCTCCCGCTGTGTCGACGTTACGCCGTGTATACGCAACGCCCTCTCCGGTTCTGTGGCCCCGATCGCGGTAGCTAACTCGTCGTTAACGAGTGTGATGGTAGAGCCCTCATCAAACATGGCAAACGTATCCACGTCTCTACCATCTTTGCCCCTAATCACGATCGGACAAACTTTAAGTAACACCTCGGTGTTCCTACTTAAGTGCGTGACCGCGGTTATTGCACTATCTTCTTCTTTCGCCGCGGGCGCGTAAGTCACGTGTAATAAAGCGTGATGCGGCGATCGGCACTCGCCTATACCGCACCTTTTCGCTTTACACTTGACTCTTCTGTGTTTGTCATTCAGACACAGGAAACAGACGCCTACTTCCTTCGCCCACTCCCATCTTTCATGCGTCTCCATTTTCACAACTTTTGGACACCGGAACGTATCGTGTTTAGCTCCGCAACACAAACATTCACGTTTGCGAACTTCGTTCGCGTTCGTGGTCGCTCGGTTCGCGTTCGCGGTCGCTTTGTTCGCGTGGACTTCGTTAGCGTTCGCGGTTGCATACACCCTAACCCGCGATCTGTTCGCTCGCCCGCGCGGAGGCGCCACTGTCGCGTTCCTGTTGGCCGGCGTTGTCACTAATTGCGCCGTTGTCGCTGCGGTCGACGGCGAATATGAGTACCGCACCCCTTTATTCGCTTCTTGCATTAGATAGCGTGATAATGCTACTATCAGCGGTACTTTAGAGTCATTGTGCTTGGCGGCGTGATCGCACCACCGCATCCTAATGTTCTGACCCAATTTGTCCGTAACCTGCCGCGCTAACATTGGATTTTGCAGGTATCCGTACTCATCCACGCATGACAAGACCGTTACGATACTCTGAAGGCGTACTGCGAAGGTGTTAAGGTCACCTGCGGTAGTGCCCAGACGCGGCAACTTTTTAATGTCCTCGAGTGCCCTATCAATAATGGCTTCTGGTTGCCCGTAACTCTGTTCCAGCGTCTGCATTACGACCTTCGGGTCGGTCGCCGTATAAAGTTGCGCGGCAACTTCCTCACGCGCCTGCCCGCGTAGGCACGATCGGAGCCGATCTAGGTTTTCTGCTTCACTAATTCGGTGCAGTTTTGTCGATTGTTCCATCGCGGCTTTGAAAGGCATCCATTCTACAATGGCGCCGCTGAATATCGGCAAGTCCCGCAATCGTGACGGAGCCCTGTCCCTAGACAACTTCTCCAAAACGTCAGCTAACCTATCTGCTCCGAAGTCCCGAGAGCGTGCCGGCGTCGGCGGCTCGTCTCTACGCGGCATTGCGTCAAAAGTTACCCGGTTAGGTATAGCTCTATCGCCCGATCGGTCGCGCCTATGTTCCTGCGCCGTCGGTGAACTATCCCGATATCCCGTGGTTTCGACATCAACGCGCTCCCCTCGTATGTGAGTGTTATGTAACCACTCCGAGAACCGTTGTTCAGCTTGCCCAGTCATCGGCTTGGGATTCTGCTGCAACCAGTCGGAAACGCGACGTTCTGCGTCCGCTGGTTCATTACCGCCTACACTATCGCGGTCCGTCTCCTCTCTAATGGTAGCGACGTCCGCAGCTAACCGTTTCTTAATCAAATCCGCTTGTAACTGAAATTCCCGACGCTGTAGATCCGCCAGCTGTTCTTCGGCTTCCAACTCGGCTTGCCTTATTCGTGCAACCGCTGAAGCCGTGGAACGCTGTGATCGCACAGAAGGTGCCCTACTTTCCCTACGGACTGGGCCTACATCGGTCGCGGTTGTAGTCATCGCGGCGTTCGTCCGCGCATCTTCTACGTTCGCGATGTTACCTAACGCGACGGTCGCTGCGGCATTCGCAGTCGACGGCGACGCGGGTGGATCCTCATACGCTCTCATACTACGCGTGGTTGGCATACCCGTGCCACCTACTACCCTAACACTTGACAACTAACACTTAACCTTACTACACTACGTGACGAGAGTCTTGCACGGCGGCTCGTAGTCTCGTCGATCCGAAGTACAACGCAACCGTTTGGCTGCCTGTTGCTCGACGTCGTCGCACCGTTGGGTGATCTTCAATAAAACCCGTCGGTCGCACGTCGCACCGTTCGGTGTTCTTCGGATATACCAGCTTCGATCGTAAAACGACCCAAAGTCGACCGCAAAGTATACGTGCTCGCTACACCAAACGGCGTTCGGCAAGACACGTATCAGCGCTACGTTCTGCGCTGTGTGCGTCGCCAATATGCTTCGCACAACTTTACGTCGACGGACGACTTCGATCGTAAAACGACCCAAAGTCGGCCGCAAAGTATACGTGCTCGCTACACCTAACGGCGTTCGGCAAGACACGTATCAGCGCTACGTTCTGCGCTGTGTGCGTCGCCAATATGCTTCGCACAACTTTACGTAGAGATCTTCACGTCGAAAGACGCCAGGTTTTTTCACGTCGAAAGACGCCAGGTTTTTCACGTCGAAAGACGCCTGCGTCTAAAGACGCCTTGTCAAACCTCGAACCGTGATCCGGCTCGAAGGACAAACTGATGGTTCTGCGGCAATGGGTAGGCAATGGTCACCAGGAACCATATACCGGAAAGGAAAACGAGGTTTGCTTCTTTTAACATCAATGGACTGTATTTATTCTTGAGTACTATTTCTATCTTCATTTAAAACAATACTATTTCTTTCTTGGTAGTGTAGCTCGGTGTTGTTCACTCTCTGAAGAGCTGTGTTGGACTGTGACAGTACCGAGCTACCCTGACATATTTATAGCCAATATTTGGCCCTCATGCGGACCAATCGGAGGCGAGATAATTTTCGTGTAATTTGCGACAATTTCCGACGACATTTCGGGCAAAAAGTCACTACGCACATATCGCTTATCGCGCTCTACAATCTACAATTAGTAACTTATAACTCCATATTCGTGGTTATTCTAACTAACTAACACGCTGTTTCCATATAAGCGATATATTAACAGTAACTACACAAAACTAATATCCGAAATAAACACGTAAACCTTAAATTATACATGCAAAACGTAAAAGTTGATACGAAATTGACCAATAACGTCGTATTCTTAACGTTTTCAACGCTAATGTTATTGATCACACATACTCTATGACGTAACCAACCTTTTACACATTAATTGTTAACTATCCGTACATATTCAAGACAGTAAACACACAAAACAATTGAAGATCATAAGCCAAAATTATTACCAATTTCATTTACTAGCAGCGCCACGGCAAGATTTTACAACTCAGGTGGACAAATTCTTTTGGCGCTGCTCCAGGCAAAACTCTAGAACTAAAATCCTATACGTGTATATCCAATCGTACACGTAAATAGTGCACATTAACAATGCACGTAAATAGTGAAAATATCCATGTTACATCTAATTACGTAATCTAATTAGCTTATTCTAATGTAAAACAAAGGTATTTAAACTTAAACTAAATAATCACATAATTCCGATTATCAAAGTGTTCAATAAAACCGTAAAACTAGGGTAAAACATAATTAAAACATAATCAATTTATTTATTTACAAAATCGGCTCGTGTCCGCAACAACAAGTTTCACTGCAGGAAGTACTCAGTTTCTAGTTCTAAGTTATACTTTTATGCAAATATAATTTAATGGCAAAATCTTTAACATCACTTTTCATTTCATCGTTGATACGGCAATAAACTATGTTGCGTAATCCCCGTAATTTTATATCGACCATCAAAAGAGAGTAAAGGCAAACCTGTTTATGGTATCTTAATAGTGTTGTTTTTATCGATAAACTTTATAATTTATACTGTACTGCGCACGCGACTCTGTCCACGTGGATTTTCGGTATGTTTAAAATAAGCCCCCTCCTCTCTCTCTCTATTCCCTCTCCATAACTTCATATCCAAGTTTCAAGTAAATCCAAACAAAAATAAAAAGTTCCCCATACAAAATTTTCACCTCTTAGGCTAAAAGTGAAGACGTAACAGACAGACAGAGTTACTTTCGCATTTATAATATAAGTAAGGATAAAAGACAAAGTCTTGAATTGATCATCGGCCAACCTTGGAGACAGATAGCTTGTGGAAGACTAGAAGTTTTTGAAATTTCTACGAAATAGTAATTATTCAAATGAGGTTTTTGAATTTAAATTTTGAAATGTCAATGATATAACGTTATTTATATATTAAATAGATAAACAATTAAGTAAAATAATATATTTCAGTGTAACTCAATATTATATACATGTATGATATAAATCATGGTTATTTTTACAAAATAATCTCAGGTCAAACTTATGGTAGCATCACCAGATACTCAAGACGAGATTATCAGAGCAATCTATCTCAAACCTTGGGCCTCGATTAAGGTTTTATATATCGATAACAGAATCATCGACATTGCAACATCACTAGTACAAATTTAAGACAGGTTCCACTAAAATGTCGCTTCAAGCAAAGCTTAGAAACATCTTGTATGTAACGTAATAATATGCATTTGCAAATGGACACAAATACTCGTTTTGTATGTCGATATTCCACATATTGTGTGGTATTTAATTAAAGAATTTACTATTGAACTTTAATTAATATTGTATTACGTATCTACATAGATAGAAATCATGTTTATTTAATCAAGTATGACTTCGACTTTTAAACATGTATTTTATTTATTCTTTACCTCGTAAGTGTAAAGAACTTACTCTTATGCGAATAAGTATTCAAACGCATAGGTTTAACATTTGATTTTTGTCTTCGGATATCTAAATCAAACAATATTCAAACTCAAATCGTTTATTAAACGTACATACAACTAAATTACATTAATATCCAGTACTAATATTATAAATGTGAAAGTTAGTTTGTTTGTTTGTCCTCCCTTCACGTCGAAAGTAATGAACGGATTGATGGTTTTTTTAAATTGGGGATAGTTTAAGGTCTGGAGAGTGACATAGTCTACTTTTTATCCCGGAAAAACATCTCATTCCCACGGAAAAAAAAGTATTACATTATTTTTTCGTAATTTTTTAACGGGGATAATTTAAGGTCTGGATAGTGACATAGGCTACTTTTTTCCCCACGGGATAAAGAGATTCCCTTGGAAAAAAAAAATTTACATTTTTTCTTGATCACGCGGGCGGAGCCGCGGGTAACAGCTAGTTAAATATAAAAAAATATAAGCTATCATCATTTCTTATTACTCTATAAGCCATCACCATTTCAGACAAGTAAAACGGGCGCCGGTAAATGACATGGTGAAAGAAAACACATATTTTATTTAAAGAAACATTATTATTTTAGTAATTTGTAGCAATACCTAATTATTAAGAGGTATACACAACACGTTCACAACAGTATTGTAAAGGTACATTTTCGAATTATGAGATCTATCGCCCACACCACGGCATTGCATTTACGACGCCAATGAACTTGTAAGTGGTTAGAAAACTTGCCGTCGTCATGAAAAATACATTAATTTTCCTGTTATGCTGCCACGTCTATCTCCGTGTGTTTATGAAAGTAAAACTTTTTAATAATAATAATTTTGTTATGCGATAACTGCTGCGATATTTTCTTCTATGTAAATGCTCCGTAATTGTAATTTAATTCAATCAAATAGAATTCAAATAAATAAAATTTATATTCTGAATAATTAAGTTAATATTTAAGTCATTACCTGTACTGTATTTTTTTTGTATAAGTAAATAAAATTAATATAAATAATATAAAACATAATACACGTAAGTTTCAGTAATTGATTGTAAGTATATCAAAAATAAACATTAGCTATCAGTTAAAGTGGGCTAAATTTTTATTAATAATATTTTTATCTTATCCTATGGAAAACACACCTCGAACATTTGGAATGTTATTAAAAAAGTTATTTAAAATCAGAAATCTTTTGAAGCTACCAGTTACCGCGTGAAATGTTTTTCTATCGAGGAAATTACGAAAAATCAAAAAGATTAATAAAACAAGTTAATCACAATTTGTTTTTAGAAAAGTGAATGACATTTTAGGAGCTATATCCAATTCACGTTACCAAAAAATTTACGTATTTCGAAAAAAAATGCCCAAATTAATAATTTTATGACAAAATACTAATTGTTTTTCCATAAGTAATAATATATTTATGCTCTACCAATATTTTAATACACAATTTTTCAAAATTCCAAGGGAAAAAGTAATACCTAATGCAATTGAGCAGGTAATGATGTGACGGACAGACACAAACACAGGTGACCGCAAAAAATATTAAAATCTGTACATTTGTAATGCTTCCACGAGGTTCAGAGAATGCATTGTAATGACATTAGCTGAAGCCAACTAGGTGCATTGCAATGAGCATATACGATTTGTATTTCCTATTCACCTTAGAATTAACTGTAAAATTAATTATCAGTCCTCATAGATATGTGGAGAGTCTATCAGGTCCTTAGAAAATATTGGTTTCCCGGCCGAAAGAAGAGAGTGACAATCGAGGAATTATGGAATTAGGGTTTAGTTCCATGCTTCTTCGTGTATCCACGTTGGCTTGGCAAACCAGACGATGACTAGCCATCTTCCGCTGCTGCATTGAGGAGTTGGTGTGGTAGGGCATTTAAGAAATGGACGTGAAGCAGCAATGCGTAGTATTTCAAATACCAACTGCGGCATCCACGGGCCTATTTAGATGGCCTACTGCTCATGTACCAACCTGCATTGGACAAGTGTGATGGATTTTCACGTCCAAACCTTCCTTCATATCCATGAATATAAAGAACTTATGGAAGGGAGGCCTTCAGCAGTTTAGGCTAACAATATTAACTGACCAATTAAAGTTTAAACGTGATTAAAAGTATCACCCAGTTTAACCTTAAACGGATTAGTTTGGATGTGTGTAATGGACACAGGAAGCCTTACGGAGTATGGACTCATGTCGGTCACACAACGGTTCGACCATAAAACGGTGGCCATAGATTAAAATTACTGTTCCATAGACCATAGATCACTACGTATCAAAGAGAATTTGTCGTCATGTCCGTCTGTCTAACCTGAATTATAATCAATATCTATATGAAAAGCATATGAATACTCAATGTTTTCATACCAGTTGTCATTTCAACAAAACCGGTGATTCGCTTCCTATATTTTGACTTTTGACATTTGTTTATTTAAGAGCAAGATAACGCTTAAAATTGAGACTAGATTTAACTGTTTTTGTTACAAGAAAAGTATACAAAATTGTAAAAAATATTTTATCAATCGAGGTTACCGGCGACCGGGACCGCGATATATGAATAAGAAAATCAATCGTTCAAATTTTTATTACATATAAATCACAGCGGTCTCAGTTAATAGCGGTCCCGGTCGCCCGAAACCTCTTTAGATCCATGACACGTAAAGATAAGGCCGGTATGCATCTCTTAAAATCTTATTGGAACGGGAATGACAGAATTGAAATGAGTAATCTCCAATACTCTCCTATACCAACGCTCATGTAAAATGCGAACTTTTGAGATGAAGCTTGACAAAAACAAGCCTTCAGAATTTTCAGAGTAGGCTGTATAATTTGTCTTTATAATACTACTAATTATACGTAGTACTATTTATTATTCTGAGCTAATTATTATACATTTTATTGTTTATTACGAAACAGCTAATTTTTATTCAAATTATCACATTTTCTATGTATTATTTATAACGTGTCAAATATAATATCGCTTTCTTTTTACGTAATCTTATAACATTTTAGTTAATTACTATGTTATATATTTATTTGACCGGTTTTGAATGTCTAACCTAGATGCCTTTACCAACGCCTAAACATGCAGGGTGTTCGTGTGTGTGTGTGTGTGTACAGTCAATACCCGGAGTCAAAGAGGAAACGGGAAGAAATATTCAAAGCGGAGACGACCACAGATGTTTATCTAGATAAGATGTATCCACCAAACTGCTGTAGAGAAACGAAAGAAGCCCTCTCTAGTGTGGATGCTCGCCTCGCTAAGTCTCTAATAAATTTAAGCAAACAAAAACTAAGATTAATTACCAGCGCTGTGACTGGTCACGGCAGCTTTAACAAATAACTTTTCACCATAGGTTAACCCACCGAGATTTAACAATCCCATGTGCAGAGCATGCATGTCGGCAGAATAAACTGCGACACACGTGCTGCTGGAATGCAGTGAGGTGTCAGACATGGGAACTAAAGGCAGTCTCCGGGAAGCACTCAGCGACGTCAAGTCCGTGGCCGGCTTCCTGGAGCAATTAGGATGGCTGAAGTAATCCAGCTCCCACTCTTCGCACGCACAAAGGGCACATGAGAAGGCCCGCAAGACAAAGTGACAAGTGATCCACCGAAACTGAGCGAAGATGCTCACTGACTGAAGTGGTAATGATTGCTGGAAAAAGCGGAAGAGCTGCATGCGGCCTGACTTGAGTACAAACAGCCTATTTATGAAGCGCAGTTTAATATTAATTCCACATTAAGTCTCAAGCTATCTCCTTTTCTCTACTTTAGTTTGACAGTGACAGCTTTAATCTAATGTGTCATTAACTTTAAAAATACGTTTCAGAAGCTAGCTGAAAATATTCATGTGTGGTTCTCCCTTGAGAATATCGGTTGCACCGGCGAGCGACAAAAATGGCTGCTGGCGCCACGACAACTTCACTTAACGATTTAGATATTTATTTAATAGTTAATTACAGTAAACAGCACCGTAAAAACTAATAAACAAGTGTAAAGATATTATATCTAAGTAATTACAACCTATTAACGGCATTAGAAAAAGCATTGATATTATTTTATCACCGGAACCTACGTCGATCGAATCACAACGACTATTTATACCGTTAGTCTGTGGAAGTTAAGCGACGTACATACCTATGTATGTAAGTACTTATTTTAAATTTTGATGATTGTGTGATTGAAAAGTTAAATAAGTACCTTTAATTTTTAAAATATTTTAATATGTTTTTTTTTATCTACAGTGAGTTTTAAGTTGAGGAAAAACTAGTTTGTTTGCATTCAATAGGCTCCGAAACTACTGGACCGATTTGAAAAATTCCTTTACGCACCGTTGGAAAGTTGCATTATCTCGGGGTGACATAAGGCTATATTATATTTTCAAAAAATTTTTGGAAATAATAGTTTGTTTGCATTCAATAGGCTCCGAAACTACTGGAAACTGGACCGATTTGAAAAATTCCTTCACCGTTGGAAAGCTGCACCACGCTGCACTATCTCGGTGTGACATAAGCTATATATATTTTTTAAATTGGGATCCGTAGTACAACCTAAAGTACTTAATATCTTAAAAGATTAGTAGAATAGTTTTTGTTTTTTAAATGTATCTAAGTAAACCCCGTTTTTCTTAACTTGGCAAATGTAGTAAACAATCTTAGCGTGTCTTTTTATTCAATTATCCATTGTGTAAAATCGACAAATCGCCAGAATACTAAGAGTGTTGTGTTAAATGCCATTTCTAACTATATTATTATTTGGGTGTGTATGGTATGATAATTTTAATTACCTATTTTCGTTAAAAAGACTTGCCAGAAAAACAGGGTTTAGTTAAATTACTTACTTATAGATAGTCCGGAGAATTTGACAAGTAATATCAGGAATCGGGACGTAGAAGAACCCGTCCATTACAGTTTAAGTATTATATTAAGAAGACTCTACTTGTCTTGTCTTATGATTTTTTTATAGTTGTTACCGTTCCACTAACCATTCTTATTTTGAAAATATTATTGAAAGAATAATTTTACCACTCCGCCCCATGGGATTAAAACCCACGTGCTCTCGATATCCGGCCGAGTGCTCTTTTTAACTGAGCTACCGGGTGGACGTGGATTCGAAGCCCACCTGGGGCCGCCGAGGTGCAATTTTTCTTTCCATCATATTATAGAGACGTCTGTAGCTTGCTTTATTTATTACAGGAAACTCAAGTAACTAATGTTCTACAAAATAGACGGTAGCGGTGTATGACGACGGTAGCCAACGATTTGCACCGGAACATGTCCATTAGCTGATTCGGAACGAATTGTTTGTTTTGAATCACTCAAGCCGTAAAACTTGTTTTTTGCTTGGGTCACTAATAAGTGAAAAATGCTGTAGATTCACCCTCCAGATTATATGTATAACTAGTTACTTATGTGCTATACCAAAGGAGGCGGTCTGTATTTTCTGGGATATAAAATATCCTTTGTTAGTTCAAGTGGTCAGAGTCGCCTAGGGCAGGGAGGAAGAGTTGGAGTACAAGGGTACAGGTTACGTAGGTACGAACCTGTGGTATAAGATTACACCCAGTTTCTGAAATGAATTTTAATTTTATTTCCACATTAAGTCTCCTCTTTTTCTGTACGATTTGATGAAATTAAGATAAATTTTTTTTTCCTGAAATTCCTTTTCTCATCTTGTTTTGGTCCTTTAAAAATAATAATATTATGTTTTTGATTTATTTATGATGTGGTATTGCTTCAAAATTGTCTAAACCTTATTATTTAATTATACTTTTATGTTACGTGTTCGAAATTTTATTTAGTTTATTTATATAAAAGGTAAACACTAAACTACCATTCTATAGTGTTAGTTAATTATATTTCCATTTTCCTCTAGGTTTGTAAATAAACTAGTTACGTAATAAATATAATTTAACAATAAGTTATCATTCCAATTGTATGAATCACTTGTTTTTTTATTTCTGACGCGTCCTGCCAGTTAATATTTTAAAAAAAGTTTTATCACAAAAAGTTTTCATACCTAACTCGTTATTTAATTAAACGTGAATTAAATATTTATTCAAATATTACATATATATTTTTTTAAGTATGTATAACACATTTCAAAAATTTACTTACCCTCAAGTTGTTATCAAATCAGGATATATTTAAAAAAATCCAGTTCAAAATGTTCCAACGAAATTGTTCATTATGTAAACAACAATAACTCACAAATTTCTCCTTATAATCACTTTTGTTCACACTGTTTTGTTTGAGTTTAAAGCACGCGCGCGGGAATGTCAGCTTTTTCACATCACATTGTATGCTCGCGCACTACCGCTGCATATACCGGCGCATAGCACGACATCACTCTATGGATTACGTTCAACGAATACAAAACATGATGATCATGATCGGCGTTCGGTTAGCCGGCGGGCGGTTCGGTTCGTGATCGCAGTTCGCATCGCACTCCTTGCTCGAGTCACGCACTTATGATTTTTTTTATAGCGACGTCTAGTGGTGAGTAGCAAAACTAACTATAAACAAAACAAACCGTCTTGGTGTTGCCATCTATTGTAGTTTTTGAAGACAATATTATCAGCTTATCAGCTACTGTTTGGTTCTGCTATTGTGTAGATGTCACTGGTTAATAATAATTTATTTAAACTTGTTTGTTTGTTTTATTATTGTAAGTATTTTATATGGAGTTTTGATATCATTTAATGTATTTACTATCATATAATATTATTTTTCTAATTTAAATTTCACAAAATAAAAATTGAATAATGTTTGATTGAATTGTCATTCATTTATAAACTGTCTGTGGTGTAAAATTTCATTCGTTCATTCTTTCTCTGTCAAAATGGCTGCCGTGCAAGAGGTGTGTGTTGATTTTCCACATTTCTTTAGATAAAATTAATTATAAAATGAAATTAATTACGTGTTACGATTTCTGTATTTTATACTTCTATTTTTCGGTTTTCAGGCGAGACGCGATCCGATCCAAGCCGTCCAAGTATTCGGACGCAAGGTGAGTGTTTAGCTGTTCATCCACGTGTTGGGCGGTTAACTATTTTATTAACTATTAATTTTAGTAGTAATTACTGGCAAATTATTATATTATACTTATCGGATGGTTTACAATATGTGGAATTATCAATATAACGTCAAGCCAACGTCTTGCATCCTTCTTGCCTTGGCTATTGTAACCTCAAAATGGAGTAATAGCTTCTACTTTGACGGAAGGTAAAATATAGTTTTCGTTGTACCAGCCCTCTTGTGAATCCTTTATTCCGAGTCGGTCTAAACGGGAACAACAATTATTAATTTCATAGTATAGTAACATAATTCAATATTGTTATTAAATATTTTATAACCTCTACTGTCATAATTCTCATATATAAATTTGCAAAGGAATACTTGAATTGTAAGTGGAGATCAGTGGGACTTTATATCCCATATCCTAATGGGCCAAGCCAAGCAGTCCTTATTCCTTATGTTGTCCTAATGTGTATGGCTTGTTTTTTTGTTAATATTTCTATCTCACAGATAAACTCATCCCTCCCTGCCCCTACGGCGACTCTCTGCCCTTATTGGTTTCATATATATAAAAAGGCAATAAAAATATTTGTACTTGTACCACATAAATATAACATTTTTTTTATACAAACAAAATATTTAATGTATCTACTTTTTTTTTTAGAAAACCGCCACAGCTGTAGCATACTGCAAACGTGGCCATGGAGTCCTCCGAGTGAATGGCCGCCCGCTGGACCTGGTGGAGCCCCGCCTTCTCCAATACAAACTGCAGGAGCCTATCCTCTTGCTCGGAAAGGTTAGTTTTATAAATTATAACTTAGATTACTTAGATTTAATGCTTTTATCTTTTAGTAAAAAATTTTGGTATTATGACTTCCTCACCACATTAATATTACCGGGATTTATAACAGTGACTCTAGAATCCACCGCTGTTTTTTAGTTCTGAAAATGTGTGTATCACTTATAACTTTTATCACGAAGTTATCTGCATGCTCTCATTAATATTTTTTATGTTAGACTGCATTTACTTTTGTAATTTCTCATCGAAGTTTCTTACACACAGCTTGTTATAAAAATATATAAATCAATAACATGTTGGATGTTGCAAAT
Source organism: Endotricha flammealis (assembly GCA_905163395.2). Classification (NCBI taxonomy): domain Eukaryota; kingdom Metazoa; phylum Arthropoda; class Insecta; order Lepidoptera; family Pyralidae; genus Endotricha; species Endotricha flammealis. The sequence goes on from LR990871.1 coordinate 10,073,250, forward strand.
ACGCATAGTTCCAGATGCTATCTGGCAAGGTGTTGCGAGCGCACTTGCATGCAAATTATTACAGATGTAAATGCAGACTATCATTTATAACATGACATGCTATCTTTTTTTAATACCATTATCTTGTAGTCACATACATTTTTTACTAATACTATGTTTGCTATCAATTTGTATAAATGTGTATTTTAACTATTTAAACTAAAATTAGCACATTTACCATTTCCTTTTTAATTAGGCCTACTAGTTATTTCGATTTTGATATTGTTCTGATTAATTGATGATTTACTTGTTCTATCATATTCGTAACAGATGATACCATTTTTGATGCAAAAACAAAATTCATTATTTTAATTTAATATTCAATTAAAATACACATTTATTTATGCATGGTAGTTTCACATCTATAATGCTCATGATTATCATCTGAGACTAATTTTGTCTACTCAATTTTGTAATAATCTTTGTGTTTCATTCAATAGTAGAGTAGCATATTATATTAACAAGCAGTTGTATCTCGTTACTCAACGTTTTAATTTTTAAATTGCATTCAGTAGTAAATATTAACTGTTGCACATTATAATGCACATTGTTTATTTAGTTACACATTTTATATTTTGCCATTCAAAGTATTTTTGTAGTAATTTTGCATGCTTTATGCACTATTCTTTTTGCAAACATATTGTTATTGTTGAGGGTTCCTACCTCAAGCGGGCTTCAATTAGCTTTTCTTGGTTTAGCCCCATAAAGGAAAAAAACCCTAACTAAAATTTCTTTCTTACTTTAAACAGCCAATTCAGTGAGCGTTAGGTGGCATGATAACACTGACACGATCTAGCCTCAGTAGACACTTTGCGGGAAGCACACGAAAGGAAAAAAAATACTACAAAATACATTTTCTTTCTCTTTAAAGTAATAGTTACTTATACTGTACATTACATAAAAACAGTGAGTTAAATATAAGACCTATTTTTGTTTTATAAAGTATTTGAATGATGATCAAATCTTATTCCGAACCTGAGCATCATTAGATGTGAAGTTATCATCCATCTGACTATGAATTTCATTAAATAACTCCACAACAATTCTACACTTTTCTAACATTAATTTACATGGTGATTTCAGGAAAAATTCTCCATTGTGGACATCAGAGTGACTGTCAAGGGTGGTGGTCACGTTGCCCAGGTGTACGCTATCAGACAAGCTATCTCTAAGGCCCTCATTGCATTCTACCAGAAATGTAAGAAATAGTTTATCTTCATCTGTTTTTTCTTATCTAAGTACACTTTACTTTTACGTGTTCCAAAAACGTGTCGCTTCCAACTCATGTCGCGAGTTGACAGTTGACTGATTTCTTTTTTTTCCATATTGGCATAGATAATGATCATAGTGACGTCTATGTTGGAGCATTGAAATTAATTTGTCATTGCTGTTTTATCGATATACCACCGTAGAGTTCTCCACTCAAACAGTTTATCGTTTATGGATGTGTGTTTCAGCTCGTTGTTTCACTTACCCCATCTGACCTTATAAGATATCTTACCTTTATTATTGTCATGAAAAATGTCTAACTAATGGTGAAAATAATATCAAAATTGCAATTGCAAAAATATTATATTTGGCATAAAATTTCCAGTGAAATTCAATGACAGTTTGAATTAGTTTGTCATACTTTATTGTGGTAACATAATATTGTGTGCTTACTAATAAAGTAATTTGTTATTGGTTCATGTTTATTCCATATAAATTTATATTTTAAATCAGATGATTGTTTGGAGTTTTTGTGCCGAGTATATTGGAACAGAATATATTAGATAGTGCCTTCGAAGGCTATAATAAAATTCTGATTTGATGACTTGATAAAAAAACCAGGATATCTTGAAAATAAAAATTGTGGTTTTCTAATGCCAAAGGCAAAACGGAATTGTTGCCCAACTTTTGTAACCCTTTCTTTCCAAAACTGTCTTGCCAACATGCGAGTCAGTCATTTCAGGGAAAGGAGATCATAAGTGACATTACCAAGCAGCATGTGTTCTCAATACCTTGCTTGTTTGAAATGAACACAACATTTTTTTTATTTTTATATACAGGCTGTCCCGTAAATAATGGTCCAAGCTTAAGGGGCAGATAGCCTACATAAGTACCTAAAACTAATTAGTTTTGTAGGCTATCTGCCCCTTAAGCTTGGACCATTATTTACGGGACACGCTGTATAGTCAAAACAAAAATAAGAGCCATTTGCAATTTCGTACAGTCAAGAGCAGGTCGACCATTACATATTGGACTTTGTAAAGCTCAATGTGCACCTGACTGTACCTATTATAACAACCACAACCTTAAATTAACGTTCCCAATAACGTAATGTGTTACAGGTTGATGTGTCTGTAATGTTTTAAGTGTGAAAATTCGAAGTATTTTAAAGGGATCCACCAAAAAATTCTTTTTATCGTTTTTGTAAGACACGTCGGCAACGCGCGAGTGATACCCCCGGTGTTACAAGCGTCCATAGCGCTACGGTGACCGCTTACGACAGGCGGGCCGTAAGCTTGTTTGCCAGTTTAGTGGTTTAAAAAAATGTGGCCCTTATTTTGTTTTGACTTGTATAGTTTGCTTTACACAAAACCACTATTCATAAATACCTCTATCAATTTCAGATGTAGACGAAGCGTCAAAGAAGGAGATCAAGGACATCCTCGTCCAATACGATAGGAGTTTATTGGTGGCCGACCCCCGTCGCTGCGAGCCCAAGAAGTTCGGCGGTCCAGGAGCCAGGGCCAGATACCAAAAGTCCTACCGTTAAGACCGTACACGACACGCCGTGTGGTCTCGCACTGGTGTATTGTGTGCCAGTGCGATATCATTGGGTGAATTTAAAAATAAAAATCTAAAAAAAGTTTTTAACTGTTTCATTGATAAGCTATTACTCGACGCCAAAGATTCTGGGTCACAGTTTATAAAACAATTGAAAATCGATTGTCGTTGTGCACTGACTAATAAGTGGCGTTCAGTATAGTTATTTTTTCCTAATGAGAAATAAGCGCTGTATTAAACTTTGTGTTATTCAGACAGAGATTTAATAATTATAAATAACTTATTCGGACAATATTATAAGTCCGCATAGTTAAACTATGTTCAGAACTAGCCAGTGGTTATCTATTTCAACCCAATGTTTTAAACAGGTTGGCAGGTTGTAGGTTTTGCTGATTCAGAATGCAAAGCACAAATCTGCCTTCTGAACTGGTGGTAGGGAAAAAAAAGGGACGATTCGAAAGTGCTTGTATTATGCCTATTTGAATAAAAATATTTTGATTTGATTTGAAAGTATCATTAGCTGGATCTATATAGGGTACTCGATGACCAGCCCCTCTAATCGCTGTCTCACTCATACAAAATTGGAATTGAACGGGACAGCGAATGAGTTTGAATCGAAATAGAATCGGGGTTTTTTTAAAAATAGGGAATAGGGAGACGCAGAATAGATCTCGATCCAATAGACTATTCTATTCTATAGGATCGTCTGATGTGGATCCGGCTATTCAACACGCTTATGCACTTAAATTATATGGGTTCAGTAAAAACACATTTATATTTTAAATATAATTTTATTTATCATTCATAATGTCTTTAAAACAATCATTTACACGAAGAAATTAAATGCAAATCACAATGTACGACGTGCTTTTTAAAATAAACCGTTTTTTATCATTAGATAAGTTTAGTTTATTAGTATAAAATAAGCCATTCATTATTTTATAATCACAAAAAATATTCAGTTAATAATTTTACATTACTTCATTATTGTATTCAATCTTCTGAGTGGTCGCCATTGCTTGCGTGTGGCGTCGCGACTACTGGGTCACGTGTGGTGTGGTTGCCATCAGTCGCGTGAGTGGCTGCTACATGTGGCCGAATGTGGCGAGTCCATACAAATTATTTGAAAAATACCTTGACGCTGCGCAATTATGACACAAAACTCATGTGAACAGTCTAACTAAACCCTCGTTTTAAGTTTTTAACTTGTGTAATAATATCATAGAATAAGTAATAACCCGAGGTAGAATGGATACTCTCCGCCCCGCACCGAACCGAGTTACCGCACCCCGGGAGCCCCTCGAGGAGCCCTCAGTCGCAAAGGTGTGCGTTTAGTGAACGAATGTGTATATGTGTGCGCGTGTACAGACGACATTGGCCTATGTAGTAGAAATAGGTAATTATTTCACGCACGCGCGTTGTATGGAGTGTCCGGGCTGTGGTAATATTCAACACAAGTTAGTGACAAGTCAGACAAGATAGATAAAACAAGTAAGATTTTTTTCTCATACATAACTAGGAATTATTTTATTCAACGGATTTTTTAATTTATCAAATGCCATAAAATTCTAGCTGAACAATTTCAATAATTAGCTCAAAACTTAATTATAATGTTAGCAGTTAATGTCTTTCATTAAAGTCTTATAAGATAAACGTTAGAATAAAAATAATATCAAATATACACAGATCTGCATACAGATCTATTCGTTGCTTTGTGCTTCATTTGGCACCAGAATATTATAACTTACAAAATATTCAACACAATTTATTATTGTCTATTTTGTGACTTAAAAATACTATCAATCCTACATGCTCAAAAATAGGAATAACAACAAGTTTCTGAAACGCATTTTTAAAGTTAATGACAGATTAAATAATAGCTGTCCCTGTCAAACTAAAGAAGTATAAAAGAGATAGCTTGAGACTTAACATGGAATTAAATTGAAATGCGTATCAGAAACTGGCCGATAATAGTCTATTACTTTAATACCACGTTGACTGTAAGATAAATTTGTTTGGTGCGTGGTTGGTCCTATTTTACTTGCTAAAAGGAGTGTGGAAGGGGTCTTCCTCCTACTTCATCTTCTTCCTGTCTTTTAACTCCTGCTTTGTCCCTTCCATCAACATCGCAAGAGTGTAGAGCTAGCATTAAGATATGCTTTAGGCCGCGTTTACATCTGAAATTTCTTGCGATATAAGTAATTATACTCGGTCTCATTATTACTAACTATAAATATGCACCATTTTACAAAATGTAATGCTTATTTTAAAAAGTTGAGTCATTTTTATCTAGGTATTTATTAATAATAGAATTATAAATTTTAGGTCTAATTCGGTTAGGATCTAAGCGGCTAGATTAGGATGTATTTCTATTAAAACCGTGAAGAGTGTACAATCACAATGTTCTATTGTTGCTAGAGACAAGTGGTTGGATGCACCCAGTGCGCAATTGGTGCTTAGTGGAAAAAAGTCACAAATCACATAATAGTTTCCCACGTGATAAACTAAATTTAATTAAAATGGACGTTGTTACAAACAAACAAATCCAACCCAGATAACTTTTTACCTGCATGTTAACTAAGCATAGGTACACAACACATACTTTACCCGTCGAGCCCTACTCAAATCGCATCCATGATTTCGCCACATACCTAGGTAAAGTTACCGGAGACTTTAGGGCGCGTTTTGACGATGCAATAATATTCGCGCGGCCGCGGCGGCGACCCCAATAATATTCGCGTCGTCAAAACACGCCCCACGCCAAGAAAATTTGAATAGGTATTTAGAATAAGATGTGGGATGGATTATCGATTAACAACGGATAAAATACAATAAGGAACTTAATTATCACCATTTCCTTCGGCCACTTCGTGGACGTCTTCGAATTTCGCTCCCATCCGTTTCAAAGCTATGACAGCGGACACAGCTTTCGCCCAGCGTTTCTTGATGACGTAACGCTTCAGTTTAGTCTTGGTTACGTGTAATTCCGTACACAGTGCAGACTGGATCAACCAGGGATGAGTCAATGTCGCAGGCGCTGGGAGACGATCTCTAAGGATTTAAATGGTTATTATTGAAAATATGGCTATATTTCGATACTTAGATACAGATATTATATTTCACGAAGAGCGTTCGGCTATCGACTATGAATGTATAACGTTCACATGCACATTGTTTTAGTGTGCGTGACAGTTTGCGGTTGCGCACAATAGTTAAAACATAGTCGAACGTTAAGTATTACAATATCTGTGGCCGAACGCTCTTCTTGAAATGGAATATCTGTATCTACTTCATGATCTGTGCCTATCTCAAAACCACAGAAATATAAAACTATAGGATTGTGCTCTCGTGTTTTTGAAAGGTCACAAAGTAAATTCGTCACAGAAAAAAAAGAATGTGTAAATTAGTCACAGTTTTATGTAGTTAATTGGTGTAAATTCGTCACATTTATTTGGATTGTTTTGTCGAAAGAGAGCACAACTCTTTTGTTTTTATGTGTTAGGCCGCGTCTACACCTGCAAGTACGCTTATAGCTTGCCAGACGTGTTTCTGAAAGTTGTGCAAGCGATTAATGACCATGTCTAAACGTATTAGCGATATCTTGCGACAGCTCTTGTAGATAATAGGCTCAATTCCGTATGTTTCTTGCACTCGCAGATGTCTTTCTTGCTCGTTGTAATTCCTATAATATCGAATTATATTGAATTTTCCAGAAATTAATAAAACAACAAATTTATTTAAAAAGCCTTATATTTTTAACAAAATAGCACCTAAAGAATAACAATAAATTATTATAATAATAGATTAATTTATAAGTACTTACAAGGAACAATAAACTTTAGGTTTAGATATTCCCAGTATTTTAAACTCTTTGAGTTTTCACACAAAGTGTAAAGTGTTCAAGTACTTTCATTAGGCGCTAGATATAGATACGGGTCAATTCATACTAGCGTAGAGTCGAAGCGCGTAAAAAAAGACGCGCGAATTCACGCGCATTCGCGAAAGTACGCGCGTCTGAACACGACCAACTCACATGACATGACATCTGGTTTCATGTGCCCGTTCTGGGCACGAGCGGGCCTCGAGCATATGCCCGGGCTTCAACTCCCAGGATAGGTACTCAGATTTTTTTTATCTAAGAAGAAAATATGTGCAATGCGTTGTGGAGATAATCGTGAAGTTTAGATTTGACGTTTCGATGCGCTTCATCTTTATCGTAGTATGAATTGACCCTACGTGTCGACCGGTAATTTGTTAAAAGTTTCAACAAAATTGCATTTCTCTAAATAGCACCGGAATTTTTAAATTTTCAAAAATATGGCGCCAGTTTTATTGTAATATGGATTATTTTTGACAATATCAAAGTCTGTTTTATTCATGGAAGTAATAAGTACTAGCGTACAACAGTAGGTACTTATTACTTCCATGGTTTTATTATATTACCTGAGTATCGCTGCCTGACAAATTAGTATCTACCGGCTGTTATAATCTATACGTACCTATTAGATGCCACATTCACGACACAGAAAATTCGATGTTAGAAGTGATTTTTTCAAACACCGAATTTTCGATAGAGCCACAGCACATGAGTAAATAAAACCACGGGCCACAGCGCGGCGTATTTTAAACGCGCAGAGGTCGTGCGTTTCGTGCTACGATGAGATCTTTGTATGTTAGTCGATGAAATGCTTGCAGTTAGCTCCAAAGGTGGCGCCTGACATGACGAAATATAATTTGTCTTACACCAATGAAAGTCACATAAATCCTCACGGAACAAAGTATGTAACTATATGTAAATTCGTCAGTTCTGTTTTTCATGAGGTAAATTAGTGTAAATTCGTCAATATAATGTATTATTTTGGAAAAATCGTGTAACACGAAAATTTGAGACGAATTTACAATTGTAGAATTTACATATAATTTTTGATGACAGTGACGAATTTAATTTCAATATATTTTATAATACGTCAACTTTGAAGGTTCTATGTAGGTGTATAGATAGCCGGAGGAAAATAAACTAAATTGTGGTCTCGCCCGAATTATATGTAACGATATTTATTTAATGAGATAATGTAACGGATGGATTGTAAACCAAACATGTGAATATAATACTAACCATCGTACAATCCGCGCCACGAGAGAGGAAACCTCATTGGTTGCTGATTATCTTGCGCAGTAGACGATTTCTAGTAGTAAAATGGAATAGACATTGGCCACTGCGGGTCGCATCACGTATTACGCCAGGTCTCATCTCTCGCGGCGCGGATTGTACGTGGTACGATCAGCAACAGAAGTAGTTTAACACTTTAGTACTATGTCATTCCAAAGGCCAAAACAACTGACAGCAGCCTGTCTATTAGATATAGCAACTGCATGAAATGGTATTAAAGTGAATCTATTTTTGTTGCTGACTGTACAATCTAATAGTCCGATACATATCTAAAAAAAAAATATCTTCATAACCTTAATAATTCACCAAATCGCATGTCAGTCTTTTTATGGTTTTCATACAGAACTTTGTGTATGGAGACTAGATTCATAAATTCTTGTCATTTTACTGCCATACTTATAAACTTAAAAGTTAAAAAATATCTATTAAGTTAATCTCATTCAGTTACTTTGGTAACTTTACCAGTTAACGACTTTGAGTTTTAAGTCTAAAGTTTCTCTCGACTTTAATTAGAAAATTTGTTTTTTTTTAAACACGTCATGGCACTACGAAACAAAGTCTAAAAATTTTCAATTAAAATCATTTTGTATTTTGCACAACGCTTGTAACTTTTTTCCTTTGTAGTTTCTCATCTGATGTCTGTCTCTGGAAGAAAGCGTGAAGACTCGACATTGAATTCTGTGCGAGCTGATTAGAAGGAGACCACTCCAAGGATATTGACTGATGCCTTCCACTGTTTGACGTTCCTCCTGCCGTTCTCTCAGCTTCCAACTCTTCCGTTTCCCCCCACTTTTCCAACAGATGCAACAGGAGATCCTTTGTCCTATGAGCATTGTTCTCATGTCCTCTTCTATACGGTAATTGCCTTCCATTTTCAGGGCTGTCGCCGTTAACCAACTTGTCGATTTGATCCCTCCGCCTATCAAATTCTTGGAAGAAACTATTCCGTCTATCAATCGGCTGATCGGGAACATCCCTACTCATATTAGTTATTCGTTTAGACCTTGTTGAGGCTGTTTTGGCCCAAGGCATTTTACTTGTCATAGGCTTTTCTGGCTCTCTGTCTGCTAGGAATGTGGACGTAATTTTGTGTGTAGATTTTGATGTAAATAATCGTTTCTCTTTCCCGTCTCCATTGGTTATTTTCGTCGTTGTCTTAGTTTCTCTTGTAAAACCATTTGGTAGCTTTTCTTCTTTCGATGAAGTCTTTGTTTCTTTTGAAGTGTTTTTGTCTACTTCTTTTGAGTTATTGTTATTTGCTAAATCTGTGTTCATTGTTGACAGCATGTACAAATGGTCTGACAGTTTCTTTATTTCTTCAGCTAAGTTTTTCCTTACCATTACATCTTGTTTTTTGTGTAAGAAACACGTGCTGTCTGAGGCTCTGCGTTCCACGGGATTGTATCGTGCTGATAGGAAGTTGCTATCTCTCAATGGTGGTGGATCTAAATCATCTTCGTCGAATATCTCATCTGGGGAACTGCCTAATGAACTTCTTGGTGAAGGTGAGCAACCTCCTATAGACGACCTTTCGCAGTTTCCATTCATCAAGCAGGTAATTTCGTGTGATTGGTTGTCGAATACATAAGGAGAGTTGGGATGTTCGCTCCAGCGTTCCACAAACAGCCGTAGATTATCTTTTGCTACATCTAACTCTTGTTTTGGAGAAAGCACCGGGTCCGGTTTCTTGTCTTTCTGCACTGTTGGCCGTTTCAGGATCCAACGATGATGCAAGCACTCCGTGGCACTCGGACGTGACCTGCGACAAAGACCCTTGTTACTATCACCCCAACACCTAGAATACTGTGCAGTTATGGATCTGTGGAAGCGGTAGGAGGTACAGGTTACGTGCTTATTTGAAATTGCATGAGGTATAAAGCTGTGTGATGATAAAGGAATGGATGTTTTTTTTGGCAAGAAAGAGGATAGGTAACATCATTCATTCATCTACTTTATGACTAAACATATAGAAAAACAGGTTAGCAATCTAAGTTAAGTTACAGTAAAACGTGCAGAAATAAATATAATGTTAGTAACTACATTCTTTGTGTTGGATGAAAATAAAACAAGTAACAAAGGGTCTTTATCGACAGGCTGGTAAATACAGCTTTATATTTCAAAAATTAATAAAAATAAACCAAAAATAATCGTCTCAAATTTATCCCAGAGGTATTGATTTATAAAATGGAACTGATAAACTGGAAAGGGAATATGATGACTTTAATAAATTATAATCAATGATCCAGTCAAAACTGATATAATAAGGAAAGGGACTTTCTTGGATTGGTTGTAGGGAAATTTAACATAGCACTGATGTAAAACTTCGACTGAATTTAATCCTGCAAAATTCTGCTTCATGCAAGCAAAATTTGGCAATACCTGCTTCACGCAAACTGATTTTTGCATTCTGCTTCATGCAAGCAGAATTTTGTTGGCAGATTTGAAATGAAATTCTAACTTTGATGAAAATATTCTAGTACTATCATGATATCATCATGCATCCTCTGTATCTATTACAGGCTATATTTTCTCATTTGGGACATAAGTACATAACATGGTACGATATTCAAGAGAATTCTGCTCTTGCTAGCTCTATTTGCTACTAAAACTAAGCAAGCAACATTTAAACTTACTCTTTGTCCTTCACAAGTAGTTTCTTTATGAAATCTTTGGCATCTTCGGAGATCTCGTTGAACGCCTCGTCGTCGAAGTCATACTTCGCTACTGTTACGTTGGCCATCGTTTCTATGTCTGTCTCGCCCATGAATGGTGATAATCCTGATAAGCTGGAAATTGAAAATAATTTTTCATTATTGTTTTCTTACAAATCTATTCTTGTTCTTATCCTGTAAGCCAGAAACAACAATAGCGATTGACAATAAGCAATTAAGTTTATTGATTTGTCTTGGAACTCACAATGAATTTAATCAGAATGAAATCAGAAGGGCAGCAGTAGACTGATGGAACTACGTGCAGAACAGAAAACTCTGGCGCTTTCAGAGGCCAAGTTCCACTTCGGGTCAATTAGCCAGCGGAGTAAGTAAGGAAGTATTGAGAGGACTTCCCCCTTAGCACCTACGCGAGAGGCATCATAGCCCAGAGAGATGGCAAATGAAGTGAATATAATAACAGCTTGTATAAAGTTTGGAATACTTACAGGACATAACAGATAACACCAACAGACCACATATCAGTGCCGTATCCTATTTGATCGAAGTTGACCACTTCAGGAGCGACGAATTCTGGAGTTCCAAATAGTACCTGGAGTTTCTTCTCCGGGTCATAGAACCTGGCCAATCCGAAGTCTATAATCTTGATTCTGTTTCCTGTCTTTGTTAGGCAAAGGATATTTTCGGGCTGGAAAGAAAAAAATCAAAATCCCTTATTATCAAACAAAGATCATTCAAGGTTTAACTAAAACGTATTTTAATCACAGAATGACAGTGACAAAAAACGGGTAAAACGCCTTTGCTTTTGTAGTAGCAGTGCTTGTTTAATATTCGGATAAATTTGCTTGTTTGCTACCAAAACCATAAAAAAGTGTTAACACAGAAATATAGCAGTATTTAAATAAACAATTGCGACGATGCGACGGTAAGACAATCATAAAACTCCCGCGCATGCTTTTCCGCCATTTTGATTAACGACTTGGACTCGGACCAACGTTCGGATCGAAACAGCATTGCTATCATTCACCGCTATAAAATGATTTGTGCGTACATAGATAGCCTACATACTTAGTACATAAAGGAATACTTCGGACGTTTCGTAAGCAGCCCAAAACTCTGAGATTCAAACAACTTGCTAAAATAAGATCCACAATAAATTGGACAGATATCATTAGAGAAACGTGGTGCGACATTCTCATGATCGAATGCTGAAAAACCTGGAGAAAGCTAGACGCCTGGATATGTTTCTAGAAGGTGGATTCGAACCCCACCTGGGGCTGACAGGTGAAATTTTTCTTTCAAAAATACTCTAAAACTGGATAAAGCTAAGCCAAACTATTTAAGTTGACCACGATTTACCTTCAAAGAAAATGTACCTACTTTGTTAAAAAAAAACCTGAAATTGTGTGACATTATTTTTAGGGATAGTATAGTGTGGTATAGTCAACAAATGAAATCAAGTACCCTGAATATCGAGGACAACTAAGAACAATATTTTTCAATATTTTTTTGTCAATAATGAAAGCATCGTTGCATCGTTCGTTATGAAATTTCCTAATTACATACATAGTACAATGTGAATACACTCGAGAGCGGGTTACCTAAAGAAATCTATAAATGTCGGAAACTAAGAATACTAGCTTAATAAATTACACAGTGTTTAATAGACAAAAATGTCATGTTTCCTAATTTTGTTTTAAGGCGAGATCGGCAGTTTTTTCCTTTATGTAATTTTTTATAAATAAAATGTAGTGACTTATAAATTTTATTACTTTCATTAGGGGTTTATTATATTGTCTTTATAACACTGTTTTTATTAAGCTAGCATTCTTAGTTTCCGAGATTTGTAGGTTTCTTTAGGTGACCCGCATTCATTGCTCTCGAGTGTACCTATTATTGTTTAAAAAAAATCGAGCAATATTTAGAACACTTGAATTATATTCACACTCTTGGTTACCTCTTTCATTGGCGTGTACAAGAAATCTGAATTGTTTAAAATGATTTACTATTATGAAATTCTGGAAAAACTGAATTAAAGTGGATAATCATCATATACTTTAACTAGAGAAACCCGCGCAACTTCGTGTGCGTTTATCCTTTCCCGTGGGAATTTAAAAAAATCCTTTCATATCGGTTGGTCACACCACTCACACCCAAAAAAATGTGTTATGTATAGATTTTTTTTTTCTATTTTTATACTTCTCATTACAATCTTTGGAGCGGGCGTTTATGAAATAGGCTAGCCCGACCAGTGAAGAGCCATCCTTTTACAGAATATTGACGTGAAGCAGCAATGCGTTTCGTTCGGGGAGTGAAATATCCGAAATTCTTGTTTGTCACCTTTGTGGTATAAAAAAAATCTAACTCATTCCTTATACTATTTCTCGCTATATCCTGTTTTTTCCTGTTATAGGTCGGCAACGGGTTAGGTACCCTAGAATCTATGTGCTCCATAGTCGACGGTAATCACCTAATATCAAATGATCCATATTCCTGAGCTTGTTTTCCAACCACTTCCGTAAAAAAAATGTTTATGTATATCGGTAATTCAATACCTACAACCTCAGCCTACAACAACACTACGAAATACATAATAGAGCGAGTCGACGTAATGAGATTTCCTATAAGTGAGAAAGAGACAATATCAAAATGTATGCCATTTAACCATTGACCAATTTAACTTGAACCCTGTCAAATATTATAAAATTTAATATTTAATTACTTACTATTTATTATCGATGAATATGATTCAGTCCGCTTTATACATAGTTAGAATTTTAGCTGTTTTTCCGATATCACGAACAGAATAAATAGACGACATCATGATTGAATATTCACAATTTATAATTACATGACAGATGATACACTTCACTTCACGGATGTGTCAAAATGAAATGTAATTGAAATCAAAAGCACTAAGAAGTATGAGTATTGATATCAACTTGAAGAAAATTACCCACAAAATACGTTTTTTTCAAGAATTTCAATTAAATAAGAATCACATCTTCCATCAATTCTCTTAAACAATTTTTATGCAAAATTTGAAGTAGATTGGACCAAGGAATCAAGTTGTCCCATAGTAACTTTACCCCCCTTTTTTACCCCCTTAGAGTTCGAATTTCGAAAAATCCTTTCTTATCGGACGCCTCCGTCTTATAATAGTTCTACCTGCCAAATTTCAGATTTTTACGATGAGCGGTTTAGGCTGTGCGTTGATTCTCAGTCAGTCAGTCAGTCAGTCAGGACAAAGCATTTTTAATATATAGATTATCTATCTATTTCTTTTTATCAAAATGTGCCAAAAGATAAGACGATGAGTGCAATTAGTAACGTCAAACAACAAAATGATACTAAGTGATTATAGTTGATTATACTTTATTGTCCGATAAGATACTCAATATTGTCGCTTTGGTAAAACCAACATTTGGTAAAAGGTTAGAGACGTAGGGCACAGCGCATAATTCGCTCAAATCGGAACAGTACGTCTCCCCCTTACAGAAGCTCTCGTCACAAATTTTTGCTTCTAGACCTTTTAAGCTCTAGGTACATTTAATTAAGTTCTTGTTCTTGTTTAGAAACACTAAATCTAACTTTTTTTTTCAAAATGTTTTATCAGTAGTTTAATTTATTATAATGAGCGTGTAATGTGTCAGTGTGTGTCTACCTTTTTTTTGGCAGAAAAAAACTTTCTTACTCAGAAGGTACTATAAACTCTAATAAAGTTTGATGGTTCAATTGAAAATCAAGTATTTTTCTACAACAATGATGAAGTGGACGAAGAAGCGGGAAGCTCTTATAAGTTTGATAGCTGAATAATCAAGTCTTTTTTTATAGTAAATTTGACGAAGAAGATCCTTACCTTCATGTCGAGATGTAGGATGTTCTGTCTGTGGACGAACTCGATGCCCTCGCAGATCTGCCGCATGAACACAGTGCAGGCACGTTCAGTCAACACGAAATCCTCATCTATGACTCGCTCGAACAGTTCTCCGCCAGTAATTCTGAAAAAACATTTATTTGCATCATCGGGTGTACTCATTTTAACTTCACGTTCGAATATGAGTGCGTTAGTTAGCTTTATCTTTCACATTAGAAGAAACAGAAACACAGAAATTACTGTGTCTCACGTTGTGTTGCTAAGAAGGGAAGTCTTTTTAATACTTCCTACTCCATTTATTTTCTTTCTGATTAAATTCGTTGTGAGTTCCAAGACAGCCTGTAGTTTCTCCCCCGGGACGTCAGTCAGTAAACTTCATTTCTTATTGGCAATCTGAGGTCGCCGTTGTTGATCCTGGCTATCTATCCTCTTCCCCCCGGACCGCTGTCAAGTGTGGACGTGTTCACAGAGTGCTACTCGTATATTTTTGAAAATTAAATTTTAAGTTTAAAAAGTGAAAATTTTCTGTGCGTGTGTGGGGCTCGAACTCGGAGCTTCTCGGCGGATGCGGCTGGTTTTCGACCGCTTGACCACCACATGAATGCGATGCCGCGTCGAAATTAAGCACCGGACTCATACGTCGATACGATCTGTGCTGCGAGTATAAATAATAAACTCAGTCTACCTGTAATAAAGACTCTTATCGTCTGTCTTGAAACAAATTCTTAGATTATAATATATCACTGCCGGGGAGCTTGCAAACATGACAGACAAAGCGGATACTGTTTTAGACAAATCTTTATCGGACTCGGAATTGGATCGTGTGGGTAATCCGCAAGTAACGCCGCCGAACTTTGCATCATCAAGATTCAAACGAAGAAGAGAGGACGATTTTGTTGGTGAGTTCTCAAAACTAAAAGAGGAGATGCACAACATGTTCGCGACAATGATGAAGAGACAGGAACAGGAATTCAAAAAAAATGCGGCCACATTACAGGGTATACAGCAGTCCAGCTGCAACATTGAGAGTTCTATTGCCTTTTTAATGGCACAAAACGATGACTTTAAGAAAAAGATTGAAACGCTTGAGAATAAAATTAAAGAAGACAGGAAGTACATCACAATACTAGAGGAGAGGCTGGAAATTACACAACAGGATAGCAGAAAGACTAATTTCGAAATAAAAAATGTGCCAAAGCAGCGAAACGAAACGAAGGAAGACTTAATAACTATGGTTACAAACTTATCTAGTCAAGTAGGCTGCCCGGCTAATAGGTCGGCTATTCGCGACATCTACAGAATACGAGGCAAGAAAGATTCCAGTGCAAACACACCGATCATAGTGGAAACGAATTCGACACTTTTCAAAAACGAGTTTCTTAGATCCTGCAAAGCTTTCAACATAAGACAGAAATCCAAGTTATGCGCAAAACACTTAGGGATGCGCACCCAGGAGGACACACCTATCTTCGTCGCGGAGCAGCTAACAGCTAAGGCAGCTCGTTTACATTTCCTAGCGCGCGACCTTGTTAAATCAAAGTCGTACAAATTTTGCTGGACTGCGTACGGGAGAGTGTATTTAAGAAAACTCACCGGTCATTCCAATAAAGAGTGAATCACAAATTCAGCAGTTAGTAGTGGATAAATGACTTTTCAATAGTAGTGGTAATTATATTTTTTATGCAATAAGCTTGTCATACACAGAAAAACACTCCTCACATTTCATCACACGAAACCACTCAAACACACAACAATTTACACAAAAAATTTCTGCCTGTCCTCATGTATTTTGTCTACAATTTAAATCAAATACACAAAATGCAATAATTATGATCTCCATAGAACATCTACAATCACACAAACATTGTAAAACAATACGGAGTAATACTATATTTAAAAGATTTTACCACAAAGTCTATGACGTATCTTATACATATTCTCATGATATATACTCAGATTTGTCTAATTTACTAACAAAAAACAACAATAATAACATAAATTGCGAATTAAATTTTAACATTAATATTTATTATTGCACAGATAAATACCGTTTAAACATTTACCATACGATAGTCGCATCCATGTCTACCCCCAACAGGCCGTCATTATTTTATAAATTTAATAACCGGTTGATAAGCATTATAAACATATTTTTTCTACTTATAAATTTATTAGTATCGCAACTTATATACCACAACAATTATCACCAATTTCTAGAACAGTTTAAGTTATTTTTATTTTTTAAATATGGATTTTTCAACAATAACTGAAATGGACGACTTGAATATAGCCGGGTCGGTCTCATGCGATGTATCAGAGCTTACCAAACACTATCAAAATAATAGAAATGACCTGACCGTAATTTCTCAAAATATTAGAAGTGTATATAGCAACTTCGACGATTTTATGATTAACATGTCATCTCTCACCTTTGAACCCGATGTCATAATTCTCACGGAATGTCGTCTTGACAAAAACAAACCTATTCCGATCTTAAATAACTATATCTCAAGAGCAACATCATTCCAACTAAATCAAAACGACGGGGTTGTTATATACACTAAAGAAAAACTTAAGCCTAAAATTAAAGAAGTGCGGTTAACTCAGGCATCTTGCCTACGAGTTGATATCCTTAATCACACCATTCTTGGAATCTACCGATCCCCATCGAATATCAACGCTGAATGCTTTATAAATTCGTTAAGTGACTATATTAGTAATTTGAAATCTAGTGCTAGTTTTATTATTGCCGGTGATATTAATATTAATATCCTACCTAAACTACAAGAGAGATCACGCGAGTTACAAAATAGAATATCATATTTAAATATGCTTGCATCTCATGCTATCCTACCTGGTCATACCTACCTACAAGAGAAAACAGTTGTCTTGATCACTTTATGATTAAAATAAACACAAAAAAGCATTCTGCTTTCATTGCTATTCTAAATACCACTATCACAGATCATGCAACTACGTTATTATCAATAAATAAAATAAAACCGAATAAACTTATTCAAAAAACTATTACCAAAATTAATTTTGAAAATGCATTATTATATTTACAAAATAAAAATATTTCTGAGCTACTTTTTTTATGAATATCCTAACTTATTAGCAAGTAGTCTTATACAAACTATTATAGAATCTCTAAAGCAAAATACCACCACGATAAAAATTCCAAAGAACCAACGCACGGTCAAGCCCTGGATGACCAAAGGTATTCTCAAGTGTATACAAAACCGAAATAAATTACAATTGGAATCGCGTAGAGACCCGGATAATAACATTAAAAAAATTACTTACACAAGATACAGAAACTTCTGTAATAATCTTATTAAAAGAACTAAAAGAAACTATGACAGAAACTTAATCAATAATGCAATAAAAAACAACAAATTACTTTGGAAAAACATTAAATCATTAACTTACACTAATAAGACTAAAGGTACTAAACAAGAATTGATAGACTTGAAGCCAACGCCTCTTGAATCAGCGAACTTTATTAACAATTACTTTGCAAACATTGGGAATCTACTTGCAGAAGACCTTCAATCTACTATAACTAAAGATGATACCTGTGCGTACCTGCGTAATCTTCAAAGCCGACCCCAATCATTCGTTCTGTTGAAAACCGATTGTGAGGAAGTTGATTTCATTATTAGAAACTTAAAGTCAGACAGTGCTCCGGGATGGGATAACATTTCAACCCGTTACATTCAATACATAAAGAAAGAAATTACCCCTGTTATCGTCCATCTAGTAAATCTTTGTTTTGAAAAGGGTATATTTCCCCCAATCCTTAAAGAATCCATAATCACTCCAATATACAAAGGTGGAAATTCAGAAGACCTGACTAACTACAGGCCTATATCGGTAATAACAGTTTTGGCGAAAATAATAGAAAAAATTCTAAATATACGACTTCTAAATTACCTGGAAGCACACAAAATACTTTCAAACTCACAGTTTGGTTTCAGGAAGGGAATTTCCACCGAAGATGCTGTAACTTCCCTGACTGAAACTATAATTGAAAACATAGACAAAGGTATTAAATGCTTAGCATGCTTTATTGACCTCAAGAAAGCATTTGATACAGTGTCCATTTCCATCTTGATAGCTAAGTTAGAAAAAATAGGTATTAGAGGCCAACAGCTAAAAATCTTCAAGGATTATCTTTCGGACCGGGTTCAAAAAGTAAAACTGGGTGAATGCATAAGCGAGGGACAAAACGTGACTTATGGCGTCCCACAAGGAAGCGTACTGGGTCCAACATTGTTTCTCGTTTATATAAACGACCTGTGCAACATGACGCTAAAGAATGCAAAAATTTTATCTTATGCGGATGATACTGCGATAGTGTTCACAGGTCCAAACTGGGAAACCGCTCGTAAATATGCTGAAAATGGCATGGCCCAGGTAGCTTCGTGGTTAAAAAACAATCTCTTAACGTTAAACGCATCAAAAACAAATTACATCTGTTTCAGCATATATAACAGCACTCAACCGCCGGATAATTTTGATATTAAAATTCACTCATGTGACCAAACCCTAAATTGTATCTGCCCCTCCATCACCAAACTAAACTATACAAAATATCTAGGTGTAATGGTAGACCAAAATCTCTCATGGTATCCTCATGGTTTTCAAATTGAACAACTATCGGGAAGAATACGGAAATTTATATGGATGTTCAAAACTCTTAGAGATATAGTAAAACCAAATCTTCTCAATAAAATTTATGTCTCTCTTGTACAATCCATTATCATTTATTGTATACCGGTCTGGGGCGGTGCTTATAAAACTAGATTCTTAGAGGTTGAAAGATCTCAACGAGCACTTTTGAAAGTAATGTATTTTAGAGAAAGAACCTTTCCTACCACTACTTTGTATCAAACCTGCGACTTATTAACAATTAGAAAGCTATATATACTACAAATGACATTAAAAAAACACAAAAATTTGCCGTTTAGCCCTCAAATTGTTGGTAGAAGAAGGCAAAATGTAGTTAGTGCCCCCATTACTAAAACTGAATTTGCAAGAATTCAATATAATACGCGCTCTGCTAAAATATATAATAAAATTAATAAAGAACTTAACATTTACGATAAATCATCTCATGAGTGTAAATCGATAATAACAAATTGGCTCAAAAAACTAACCTATGATCAATCTGAGAGTTTTATTGCCAATGCATTGCAGAGGTATTAATAAACACCAACTAGTACACACACACACACACATACACACATACATACACACACACACACACACACTACACACACACACACACACGCGCACACCCTTTCTCCTTCACATACTTATTTTTGGTTGTAAATTTACTCCATTTTATATTTTTCGCTTTAAAAATTTGGATTTTTGTTTTGTTTAGTGACTTAGTGACAGTTTTACAAGGTAGATTAATTTAAATAGATATGGAAGAGCGGAGTCTACTGGTACAAGTATTTTATCACTTAAAAGTAGGCTCCAATACCTGTTATGTTAAATGTAACGCAATTTACCTGAATAAACTATTTTGTATTTTTGTATTTTGTATTTTTGCTATATAGGAGACCCAGCGAAAGGGAATGTGTGGTGGGCTTGTTCCGATTATCTTTCCCATACCTACTAAATTCTAACGGTCATAAAAGAAAACGTTCCCAGCTGAAGTCTCACACATAGCGCCGGTCTTTCTGTAATTATCTCTAATCATGTCCTTGGCCACATTTCTCAAATTTTTGCCAAACGTCTGGTCTACCCGAGGCCGGTCTGACATCGACCTTCAATCTTAATCAGTCTATTTTAAATTCTCCATTTGTCCCGACACTTTTGTAGACAGAAGAATTTTTGGCAAACTTACTAATAGTTTTTTTTCTCTGAGTATTTTACTTGTATCCAGTTGGATTTGGCAGTAGTCAGTTTACAAACGAAACAATGATAATAATAACAACGTTTCCTTTAACTTCTATTTAAATAATCTCTCATTTAACTACATATTATTATTATTAAAAATCATTTCTCATTTTCTCAATAAAAAGTTAATAATGCGAGAAACTCAAAGCCAAGCTCAAAGCCTTTTAAGAGGGGTAGAGCACAGCGGATAATCCGCTCAAATCGGAGCAGCCCCTCTGGGGAAGGACCTCCACCTTACAGAAGATCGCAGCCAAGTAGCATTGGTCTCGGCCATGTTGTGTTCCTACGGTGAGTAAGGTCTCCAGAGCTCCACTTGGGAGGGTCGGAAGGGTTGGCAACGCGTGAGTGATTCCTCCGGAATTGCAAGCGTATATAGGCTACGGTGACGGCTTACCATCAGGCCGACTGTATGCTTGTTTACCACCTGTGTGGTATAAAAAAAAGCCAACGATAGGAAAAATGCCTAAGGAATCTCTCTGAGCCTAAGCACCATAGAATCTGAAGACCTCAAAACGTAATTTCTTATTTAGAGTTCTTATTTTCAGAGTATAATATTGGCATCAAGACCGTTTTAACATTTTGATCAGGCTGCAGGTATAATATGTGCCCGTGGCCCGGATTTGATCCTCACGTTTGACTTGCCTATATACATAAATACAGGTATTGCATATACCTAGGTATAGTTTATTTTGTAATTTCAAAATTTTTACTCTGGATCATATTTCAATATTACCTTTATACGAGTAACTATAAACAGTTTATAAGATAAGCATAATACGTCTCTTGAAAGATTTAAATCGTTTTATTGCTTTCAGGCGATCATGAACTATTTTTATCTGAAAACAATGTCGTATAGATAAACGGAGTTTTATAGCTTACATTTTGATTATAATAGAGTTTTAAGGTGGTTTTCACAGCACACACAACAGTACATGGTATTTCGCCCATATTATGTAATATTCGAACTCTACCCGGACCAACTCTACACTCCTCTGCAGTATATAAAATAATTAGTTACTCTAAGGTTTCCTTGCTCTTAGCAATAAGGCCGCCTTGTTGCAAATATAGCATATTCTATCTATACTACGGTTACGGTAAAGAACATTATGACCAGAAAAAGTGCCTACTTACTCAATAAACGATTTAATTTCTTTTCTTAACATATATTTTTCATATTTAAAATGTTTTTATGTTTCAAAAGGAATTAAAAGTAGCCTACCTAGGTATGCTATATTTAATAGTGTTTCTAGGTTAATAATATAATATGAGACGTGACATTCGTTCGAGACTTTCCGCCATGTTTGTTCAGCCCGCCGATTAAAATAACATTGTCGATCGCCGAATAATCATTTTATTTCAACAATGACATTAATTACTTACCTACATCACGCAAATTGTTTTTAGTGATTTACACAAGTGGTTTTCTTTCGCCTCCAAACATATTTGATAAAAGAAAACCACGCGTAAGATAAGCTGTTTGTTTTATCCTTCTACATTTGTTCGACTTTACGTTAGGTTACAGGATGTAATTGCATTAATTACCCTAATATTTCTCGTCTTGTCAGTTAGCACACATGTTTTAGTAGACCCTGCTGCAATGAAGTAGATCGTAAACGGATTGACACGACCGGACCAGTACCACCCTCTCACAGAATATCGATGTGAAATAATGTGTTTCGTAGTAAGAGAGCTTTAATAATTTGTAATTGGGCGATAGAGTAATTTCTGGGAATATGTAGAGATTGCGACAGTTTGACGTTAAAAAGCCGCTCGGATGGTTATTTTAAAACCAAGTTAAAATTGCAAGAAAAGGAATTGTAGACAGATAAAGTTAAAATGGAAAACTAGTGCGAAAAAAATGTGTTAAATTGTAACAAATTGACGTTCTTATAAAGTAAATAACTATTTGAATATAGCCTTTAATTTTATTTCAATAAAAATTAAGTTTTTAATGTAAGGGGTTTATACATAGTAAATACGTTGTAGGCTATAAATCAACTTGAAATAATTATTTTAGAAATCAATGAGTCAACCTTAGAAGTCAACATATCAAAATCGCATATTAAGCCAACAGTGGTTTTAATTCTACGTTGAAAAATACAAGTTTACCAAAATGTATTCATGGGAAATTATTTTAGTCTAATTTAAATTTAGAATTTGAATGAATACACTTACGCGGGCAGCGGATTTTTTTTCCGGTATTTTTTTTTAAACAATCATCATTCGTTCAGGGTTTACTCCGACGACGTTCTATTTTAATTTTTTTTTCCACAGATACAAAATTTTAAATTCTAATTTTGAGGAATTTCCATATATTTGATAAGGATAAGTACGAAGTAAATACTTTTTTAAAAATAATTTGTTTCTCATTTTTTTCGTGGAGAAAAGGTAAAGTCAAAATACTGATTTATTTATGTTCGTCGATCCGATTCGATTTGAGAAATCGAGTTTCAGTTTAAACTGGGTACTGTAAAATCCAGAAAACGTAGTTTTCATCTAGACTGATTTTTTTACAGACAGGGTAGGAAACAAGCTACTTAATGATAAGCATCCGTTGATGGTCATCCATCATCCCATTGTCATCCATCGACAACAGATGGGACGGACCCGACAGCTTAGCTCGAGATAACGAGACCCATCCAAACACTGGCTAGGGTCGACGTTGATTAAATTGGGTGCTAATAAATTAATTTCGTGAAAGCCACTAAAGATAGTACAGCCCTATCAGCAGTGTCTTGTTCAAAATAAAATTTATAGCAGCAATATTTATATTCGCGAGAGCTTCTGAGTTCTGACGCAATACGCCTAGGCGGATGCTAAACGTCATTTGTCAGTATTTGATGAGTATGCGAGTATTTGTGTAATCTTGATGACGTGGTACCGTAAAAATCAGGATTTTTTTTGAAATATTGTGTAAATACGCGTAAATTACCTACAACAAACTTTCCAACGGTTGCGGCTTTGCTACGGCATTGGAATTTTCTATGTCTATATCACGTCTCATTATGTCATCATTTCAATATTTCCGCTGTCATTGTTAAATTGAAGAAACAAAATCATCGAGTGCGTAGCCCTATATGAAGAGACTCTCAAGAAGTCTCTTGTTATTCTTCATACCACATTGTGTCATTAATTTTAAAATGATTAGTGGAACACATGGAAAGTCCTGTTAAAAAAAATTATCAGTTTCGACGATTATTCTAGCAAATATTAAAAAAATTTATTATTGTTTCTCCAAGATCCTAGACCCCCTGAAAACCCTGCTATCCGTTAGTTTAGCTAAATTAGATGCAATCAAATTAAATACAAATATATAATACAATAATAAACTACGAAGAAAATTAGATGCAATCAGATAATATCATGTTCATAATATAAATTAGCACAATAATCCAATTAAACGCTAATTAAGAACTTAAATATTGCAAATAAATAATAATTCCGTGAACGCATCAACTAGAAAGATGGCGCGGTAATATGGCGGACGGCCAACTATGCGTTGTAATATCGTTGACGCCACAGGCACAGCTGCTTATAACCACTCCATTTAGGGAAGCACTTGACTTTGACGTGGATCAAAGAAACTGCGTCATGTTACGAAGACTTCGCAAGTCAAGTGATCTTCTTGTGACGATCGAATTCCGTCCAGTCGGGTCTCTGGTATTTGGGGTGATTCGGGTACGATCGGGCCTCTAGCTATAAGCTCCTTACCCGGGCATTTTCTTGGGACTCGGGCCTCTGGTATTCTTTTTGCCCCAAAAATTATGGGGGCGGGCAGACCCATAAGCAAGAAGTTAAGGTGCGAATGTAATTAACTTCAACTTATTGTGCCAAAGGAAACAATCTCGAATTCCGTAACGTCAAGATAGAAATCTGGATCGATGACATGACTGATTTGTAGGACCGGACACGCAAAATTTCATTTCTAATTTACATGTAGGGGAGCCATCCCAAAAAAATATATTTTTCAAAATTTTGTTCCAGCACTTTGTTAGCATTATTAAAATGTGTATACATACCAAATTACAGCTTTCTAGCATTAAGCGTCTAGGCGCTAGACCGCGGACAGACAGACAGAAGGACATGGCGAAACTATAAGGGTTCCTTGTAGTTTACTACGGTACCCTAAAAAAGAGTTTGATGAAGCTGAAGAATGAAAGCTTAAAGTGGAATGAAAATTAAAATGCGTTAAAGAAATTGGAAGTTGAACATCTCATGTGATTAAACAGATTAAATGAAGGAGTAGAGAAATACGGATTAGGTTGAGAATCCTTAGCAGTCGAAAGAAGATTTTCATAGGAAGAGTATAAGTAGCGGTTGATCGGAAAAAATCAAATGGAGAATGATGACACACCGTAGAACACAAATGATGGGAGCTGCGATAATTATCATCTTTAATTATGATTAATTCAACTAGTGCAACAGAAATATTTATATTTTTTCGCAAAATAAAATAAAAAAAAAAACAATATAACATATATTTTTTGCAGGAAATACTTTTGCACGACAAAAAAATTTTTAACCCTTCAACGTGAAAGTGCTACAAGAAATTCATAACATCGACATCTTTTGACAAAGAAATACGTAAGTACTAATTTCATTATCACCGGTCAAGGTGAAAGCGCTGATTCATGATAAGAAATAGGTATTGAAAGTAGGCTGAATAAAGTAAATACTATCAGGTGATTTTGGTGATTTCACATAAGCGGTTAACCGCCACATTGAGACATTCTAACATTAATGATGTTACACATAATATAACGCTATTCGATTTTTTCAATTAATTAATGCTTACGTTCAATCCTTCTAATTAGTTTTTGATTATATTCTTTATGATTTCCAAGACAGTTGTGGTTTTCTCCAGAGACGTCAATGAGATTCATTGCTCTGATGAGAATTTAACTCAGCAACGTCATTAGACCGAAGTTATGTTTTTCAGGAATTGAGTAAAAAAAAAAATGCGCAAGCCAAGAGTAATAGTAAGAATGAGAGAGAAAAATACATCAGTGAATTGATTTAATGATCTAAAGTGAAATTGAGACAGAAATAACTTACAAAATACCCTATAATAAATGGAGAAGATTATAAATAGGCATATGAATAATCTACACGAGGTAATTAGGACGGTCGTTGACAGAGAGGCGTAAGGCGACAGGTGTGGACACGCCTCTGGACATTAATTTGGAATTTCACTTTTCTGCCGTGCGTGACGTAGTATAGTAGCTAATAAGCATATTAATAACATAGAACAATGAATAAGACGATCCTTAAAAGCTTCTTAATATATTACACTATTTAATTTATTTCCAGAGCTCCACTTTTTACAGGGTCGGCAACGCGCGAGTCCCTGGTGTTGGAAGCGTCCATCCATAAGTTACGGTGACCGCTTACTATCAGGTGGGCCGTATGCTTGTTTGTC
This sequence comes from Endotricha flammealis, assembly GCA_905163395.2. Classification (NCBI taxonomy): domain Eukaryota; kingdom Metazoa; phylum Arthropoda; class Insecta; order Lepidoptera; family Pyralidae; genus Endotricha; species Endotricha flammealis. The sequence continues at coordinate 10,099,106 of LR990871.1, forward strand.
AAAAAAAAATGAACAAATATCGCGGTAAATACAACCAGTTTTACAATAAACCACAATAATGAGATCATAAAGCTGAAACGTGTTTTCTAAGGTCTTTAATCTTTTCCAAATAAACAAACACACTCATAAAATGGAATATTCCATGTCAAAACTCACCTTGACCTGCATAGAGCCGAAAGATTCCAGGTTTACATTCCTACAGTGAGTCATACAGAGAATAATTTAATTTGTCGGACCGACGAATATAGATGCACACACAGGGGATATTGTTAAATGCGCTTTGGGCAGGTGATTCACACTACACCCACCTAACCACAGACAAGAATGATGATGCTATATGTCTGTGATATCATTGAAAATCTTATAATAATTTACAAAGGTAATCTAAATGTTACTCAAGACTTTGTAGTGTAATATAAATTGTGTGTGACGACTTAAGTCTTAGGAGTCTATTATATTTTACTTATGATTTATTTGGAAACAATCATAAATTGTCAAAAGTCATCTGACAGATAAGCAAACAGAAACTTGTCAGGAAGAACAACATAGACAGTGCTCTTGAGATCTTTTGAGAATGCTCGATCTTAAAACCATCCGGTTTTACTTGTGAATCACTAGATAACTGTACAGACAGATAGCATTAACTGATGACATTCATAGATAACTATATCTCTATTGGTAAAAAATATGTGATAATTGATAATCCGTATAGCAGTAAGTACCTATTGTGTTAATAAATGATAATGAAAACAAAATTTGTGGACGCGGATGACTTTACCCGTTTCTATATATTAATCTGCTGTTATCAAACAAAAGATTAACATGGTCCTATTACGTGTTTTCACACAAGATATTCTGGATGATTTTTTAGGACACTTAAACCACAATATAAATTAGCAGTTGCATAGAAATAAAGATATGACGGAAATGACGAGTTGGCTCAAGTCTAGCTTCTGCAAGGCGTCTGTCTGTTAACGTTTTATTGTAAGGATTTCCTCTTACTCATTTTGGTTAATAACTCTCTGACACATTTCGATTACCAAGGTCTTGTTAAGTTATTTCACCGTTACTCATACTCTGTTTCACTTTCTATATTTCAGATTGAATTGGATTTGTTATAATTTTTCAGAAGAGTTTCTAATACATATTCCGTGAATTATGTACACTCCCATAAACACGAAAGATTGTACATTGATAAAATTCTATTAATGAAATTTTCAGTTTGGAGTCTTTGGAATAACTCCTGCCGATGATTAATTATGCATGTAGTATCAAATCGATGCTATAGTCTACTCTCGCCCTTACTTTAACATTCATGTTTTTGGATAGGTAAGTATATTATATATTTAATTTTTTACGCCAGCCTGTTTGTAACATCATTTCCTTAAAAAATTGCTCGAACTTTTTCAGAATCACCTTGGCTGGCACTCTCGTTCATTGTTATGAAATATAACTAATTATACTATTTTCTTGTAAAGTTACTGATGATTTAATTCGATAGGTATTATTTCAATGCATTATTGTTCTAGTAACGTAACCTATTGTGTTTGAATTTGTACATTTATTATTTTACAAATTTTTAATACAATAAACTTATTGTCCTTATATAAATATTCATAATAGTGCAGGTAATGATCGAAAAGTTAACAATCGCTTTTTGGTCAGGGGTAAAATGACACAAAAAGTATCGTATGATGGTGAAGGAGTAGAAAATTGAGAGAATCTAAACTAAAATTATAAAGAGAACAGATTTGATTGTTTGTTTGAATTGAATAGGCTCCAAAACTATTGGACCGATTTGAAGAATTCGATGGGAAGCTTTACTATTCGCGGGTGACATAGCCTATATATTTTTGTTTTTAAATAGGAATCCTTACAAAAACCCGAGCGAATCTGGGAAAGGGCGCTAGTATATTTATAAAATCGTGAAACCACAGGTGACCCATAGGCTGGCAGCTACTTCGCTCAACGCATTTCTATTGTCATTATCGCTGCAAGCGTTTTGGGTACGCTGCCACAGGGCTGTTACTTGTAACACAGCTGTCTTTTAAAATTAGTTTTAGTTAAATTTTATATAAAGTTTACCTACTTTATATAGTTGTATACAAATAATAAGATATAAAAGGGTACTTACAGTTCAAGAACAACACACATATATTTCCCCCACTCATAAGCATCATAAAGCTGTATAAGTCTGGGGTGTCGGAGCCTCCTCATGACATCAATCTCCCTTTCCACATTCCTCCTCTCATCTCTTCTGTTTACGTTGACTACTTTAGCTGCCAACTCCAGTCCAGTACTCTTCTCTCGGCAGAGGTATACTGTGCCGAATTTTCCCCTGGGAATTAGAGAATTTTCTTTGCCATCATCACGCTATATAATGGTCATTATAATCCGCACCACGAGAGATGAGACGTGACGTATAACATGACATGATTGACTAGCTCAGTAGATGATTTCTATACCATTTTAGTAGAAATCGTCTACTGCGTAAGTCAAATAAGCAATTAATCAGATCTCATCCCTCGAGGATTGTATAATTGAATACTTTTGTATAATGGAGGGAGAGGTATTTGCCATAGAGCAATTAGATGCGTTCCCAGCTATTTCCATCCGCCTCCCGCTAGGGAGACATGTAGGGCCCATACATTAGGGGCGATTGCCGGAAGTGTCGTGGAAGTTAAGGCTCCACTACCCATGACACTTCCACTCTGGCAATGCAGGAGTGCCGCGGGGTTTAGTGGGTGCAAGTCCCACACAGGCTCTCCGTCCACCGGCGAAGGGTATCGTCATTGATCTATATGTGGTACCTGGTATCGTGCATAAGGCATTCCCCGTGTTATTCAAATTTTAGTAATGGTAGTATTGCTATTGAAATTGACAAAAATACAATGAAAAATATCTAGGATATAACATGTGTAGTAAAGTGATAACTCACCGTCCGATTTCGGAGAGCATTTCATAGTAATCATTGACATCAGTGCTTCTTTTGACGGTGACATCGCGATTCGGGAATGGTGGCTCTATTTCTGAAAGAAAATATAAATTAATTTAAAAAACAAACGAATAAATGTTACCGTAAATAAGGTAACCGTTTTCACTTCATGTTTGGTACTTTATTTCGGTTTTATCTTCAGGTAAATGCTACTTGTTGATTTATAAGGAAATGTCCTCATAATATAATGTTATTTATGACTATTTTGAATATTGTGAAGCCCTAGTTTCAGAAATTGAATTTGTTAGAAGCCTTGGCATTTCATGAATATGCAGAAAGCGCGCAATATTACCATTACCACATAGGTAGGTAGATTCACAAATTTAAAAAGGATGAACAGAAAACCAGGAAAGTTATGTACAAAATGATTATTGCAGACATATTGTTAGAACCCTCGCTGTGAATTAGATTGATATGCCTACAAATATAGCAAGTCAAGTGTCAACTCTATTGAATAGTTGTAATTAATTGCAAATACGTAAAGTGGAACATGCGGGCCAAGTTTTAATGTTAATAAATGTGAAGAAACGATAAAACCAAATGTCTTTAATCTAGGAAACAGATAAATATTTAGATTTTTCAGACAGATACCCAAACAGTAACAGAAGCATTGTTTCTCAAAAATGTTTTTTCGTTATGAAAATGTAAACATCTTTAAGTAATGTTTTCAGAGTGAATTACGTTTTTTTTTTAGAGAAACATAATTTTATATGTAAAATCCTTTCTTAGTAAGATTTTATCACGAGAGCGAAACGAATCTTAATCCCTTTATCTTCTCTCCAAGTCTTTTTCCTTTATTCCGTACTTGTGTACTGATCCACTCTTTATTCTTCATTGTATGCTTTACGATCACTGACTTGACTTAACAACCCAAGTGGTAAACAGCACTATCGAATCTATAACGTTTAACAGTTTTTGATATAAAATTGATTCTTAAAAATTATAAAAATCCTCAAAGTAAACATCTTGAAAACTATTATAGTATCAAATCGACATCGACTCTATGTCGCAATAAATCTTTAGGTTAATCTGATTCATATAAATAGACTAATTGATGGTAGCTAATGGCTTGGAAGTGCATTTGTTGCAGTGTCAGTCATTGAGACCTTATTAAATGTAAGAGTTGAATGCTCTGGCGCGCCCACCGAGCCGGCGCCACATTATACGATCATCAGCCTTTATTAGTCATAGATTTTATGTAAGTAATTTGAATATATATGTTTAAGTGAGGGTGAACCCACTTTCATCGAAGTGTGGCCACTTTCATGGATGGCCAATTTACGCAACACGATCCTAGCCTAGATGGATTGTCGATGGATCGTCGAATTATTATTTTACTAAAATCGAATTGCTATTTGAATTCTTATAAAATTGGCATTGAAACTGGTTTAGACGCACGGATTGTGTGATATAAAAAAATACAGTAACTATAGAAAAAACCAATAAGTAGGTAAGTACATAGGTACTACATACAAGGTAGCACTCTGATGTAGCAGTGTACGTTTTTTTTAAACTCAGAAATTTTATAATATCTACTAATGTCATTTGTAAGTACTAAAGGGATATATTTTTTAAAACATTAGCAAGATGGAGATGGAGCTTTGATTTGACAATCGTTGGCGAGATGCCAAACTATTTTTGTATCGCCTTTTCTCGCAAACAAAGACTTTGAATGTAATTAAAAAAATATTTTGGTGAATAATTTGCGCTTACAGTGTTTTAGTAAACAAAATGTTTTTTTTACGAAAGTTTGTTTTGTACGCTTTGCCCATAAGAAAGAAGTACAGTCTACCTCAGCCGTCTACTTAAAAAATTGTATTATTCTCGAGGGATATACTTGAGCAATAAATATCAATGATGTATCAATGATAAATGTAGAGTCAAGTTCACGTCAAGCTTTAACATTTTGCTGTTTATACCTTACTTAATATTTTTCCTAGCTATTTTTGTAATCGAAATATGTAAATCCTTTTCAATTAAGCGTGTTCATGACTATCCTTTTCAGCCTTTTCAATTAAAAAAATAAAGTGTTTTCAACTTTTTCACAATTTGGCGGGAAATTCTTCTTCTTTTCTTTGTGGCAACGATTAATTTTTCGTACCTTCACTTTTATTTTTGCCGTGAAAATAATATTGTATTTATAAAATCATATTTTTTGGTCGTCTGCATAGGTAATCATCAGTAGTTTTAATGTTTTAAAAATAAAACCAATGAATGGCCGCTACGAACGTTCGGCCAAAGACTTGTCGACCTTCATCGACTAACCATCCTAAAACTGAATTCTTGGACGGCAGCCGAAGTAAACCACGTGTACTTGTTATTGTATACAGGAAAAAACGTAGCGATGACTGCTTTATGGTATTTTTGTCATAGATGTACCTATTTAGCGTTTGTTATGTAATATTATGTTATTATTATAAAATGGTGAAGGTGTGTTTTTTTGTAATACAGTCACCTGCAAAAAAATATAATATTACACGTCACCTCGCCGACTAAGATAAGTTTACTTAAAAACCAGTTTTTGATACATGTGCGTAAACTGTAAACTACCTAATTGAAAATAAAATTGGAGTATTGGCGCAACGCGCAACCACAGCGCAACTAAGTATGTGTGTATATTAGTTTAGCTTACGGCATCTTACGGTAGACGGGTGGTGTCATGTGTACCCCACCAAGCTAAGCTGCCCTACAGGTGGAGATACAATAAGTATGGAACGCTTTCCAAATTCACTCCGCTTAAGCGATTTAGTGGGGCAAACTCTACTGCGAATTTGGTGCACTGTGTGCTGGGCAGCGAACGACAGATAAATAAAAGGTAGAAACACAAAGGGCACGTCATCAAATGAAGACATTTACTATTAATTTACGATTATTGACGTCCGCACGTGTGTAGGCTATAAAATCTCATTTGACATTTGCAGCTCGACATTTGCAGTTCTTGGTGCGATGACATTTTGTAATATTGACAAGTGTTTTGTAGAACTTCGGGACAAGTCCAGGCACATATTCCCATCGCTGTGTCTCCTGTATAGCCAGAACCAACAACGGCGACCTCAGACTGACATTAACCAATAAAAATGACAGTCGTGAAGTCAGGTCTGTGGAGGTCAGTGCTTTCAGCACTGACCTCTGCCAATCCGCATTGGAACAGCGTGATAGACTACGCTTTAGTCCCTTTTGATTGAAGGGAGACCAGTATTCCTTCAGTGGGATTATTAATAAGGGGATATGATGAGATAAGTACGCATTCGTTCAGCTAACTAAGAGTTTAGGTGCGTCAGAAATTCAGTCAGAAAGAAATTTATTTATATTTGTGTTGTATTTGGATATCTCTCAGTTGAAACTACATTCTCAATGCTATCCCACCGGATGTCGATTTATTCGTTTGTCTTTAAGCCAAAACAAATGATTATTCGTTCAAATGCTGTCATCATTCAGAGTGGAAGAGAGGCAGCGGACAAAAATAATCCCCCGTTAGCACTGCCAAAAATTGTTTTTGTTTACTTTATAAATGTTTTATAAACGTAGTAATGATTTATTATTTTACTAGCTGTTACCCGCGGCTCTGCCCGCGTGGTCAAGGGAAAATGTCAATAATTTTTCCCGTGGGAATAAGATGTTTTTCGGGATAAAAAGTAGCCCATGTCACTCTCCAAACTATTCCCTATAAAAAAATCATGTCAATGCTTTTCTACTTTTGACGTGAAGGGAGGACAAACAAACAAACAAACACACTTTCACATTTATAATATTAGTATGGATATGGATTCCAAAATAAATGGTCATTAGGATAGGATATTAATCTATCCCACATCCATACTGCCTTTTACACACGTTTCTGAAAGTTTTAAAACGTATTTTTAAAGTTAAGTTAACACAAAAATATAGTAAACATTATGATACTGAAAAAGTAAAGAAGAAAAAAGAGAAAGCTTGAGTGTGTGATTAAAATTAAAATGCGTTTCAGAAACGGGCTATTAATGAAAAAGCCCCACAATCATAAACTGCCATTAAACTGCATTTATGAATTTCACCATTTCCCAACGGTTGACATTTTAATTTATGACAATACTATAATATGTGTATTCAGACCACATATTAAATTGCAAGCAGTGAAGCTCACGAGAAAAAACTGAGTTCACGAGGAAAAGCTGACTTCACAAGGAAATGCTGACTTCACGAGGAAAACCTGAATTTACGAGGAAAAGCTGACTTGCTGACGATAAAAACTACAAGCTGTCTTGCTCTCTCTGCTCTTGAACGTGAATGAAACTATTTAATTATTGTTATATTTACCTCCAACAGGATCTGTTTCGTCGACGTGGATCATATCTGATGATCTGAAACAATAAATTATATTTATTAAACATATTTTAATATTAGTAAGTATTTAAAATTTATTGCGATGGGAATCCAATGAACGGGAAAACGTATATGACATGTGTACACTCATAATTTGTGAGTACAAACTGTTGTAACTTAACAATTTCAGATGATGAAAAAAAAAAATTATTTAAGTAAGTAAGTATATTTTTTTTCATCATCTGAAATTACGGACTTTTTTACTGTCATTGTAATGTATCTTATTAATACCATTTTGAAAGAGCAAGTGCTAAGTTTCTTGTCAGTTATTCTTAGCACAAATCTGCCGTCTGAACTGGTGGTAGGAAAAAATTGTGACGACTCGAAAAAGATTATATTAGGCCTTGTGGCAAACCGAACTCTTTTAAAAAACCTCTTTGTAAATAGTTATTATGTTTCCTTTTTCTTTATGGTTTTTATATTCTATTTTACCAAATACTAAAGAAGACTAACACCCACAGCTCTTGACGTTTCTCACACAATGACTTGGCAACCTCCGTTCACCTCATGCCGCTAGGGGCGCTATAACATTTTGCATACAAAACGCACAGTTCACCTCATGCCGCTAGGGGCGCTGTAACATTTTGCATACAAAAGTTTTGAAATCGTGCACCTCATGCCGCCCTCATGCTGTAGGGGCGCTAGTGTCGCGTCTTGCCCGAATTCTTCCGAAGCTGTGGGTATTAGTCTTCTATAGTATTTGATTTTACTGTCACTTCACTTCACTTTTTCACCTTCTCACCATGAATTCATATTTTTCTTTATTATAAGTTTTCTTCAATCCCTTCCTCTTTTCCTAATCTTTCCATCCTTAATAGGCCTATTTGAATTAAAATATTTTGAGTTTGAATTTATGCAATGTAAGAATTTCCCATACATATAATGCTCTGTTCGTGCGCGTAGTGTGCACGATTCGTGCGCAACTCGTCAACACTATGGGAATAATGTTACATTTCATGTAACGTCACAGCAGTCTGTACCCACCATTAAGAGCCAATATTATTATCAAAGAATGTTGTCTGCGAAGTTGAGCCACAGCCACTGCAGGTGGGCTACCGATAGATATATTGCAGATCGACACACCCCAGCAATAAATTCCAAAGATACGTAAAAAGGCAAAGTTATAATTAAACCAGTGGAACTCAGGGGAATATGCAATATAATAAATAAAACTTTTACACAATTCACACAGATCCATCTGGTCCCAAAGTAAACTAAGCTTAACCTGCTTGAGTTATGGGTACCAGACAATGGTTTAATGTAAGATGAAAACACCCAGACACGAAAGCAAATTTTTTTTCTTTCTTTATTTCGTTACCCTAAGGTTGCCTTGAAAAGATTGCTTTTAGCAATAAGGCCGCCAGTATGTAAGATTTTAATGTAATTGTTCTTTGTGCTGTTGGATGTGTATATTCTATCTATCTATCTATCAAATTTATATACTTACCATCACATAAAATATGTTTGCCCCGAGTTTAAGATGTTTGGAATCGAACCTGCGCCTACTGATGTCGAAGGATAACTACCAACGCACGACTTATCATTAAAATATAAATAAACTAATAATAGTTAAACCTTAGTTAAGACATTCCATTTCAATTTATTATTTCAATCACATTTTTTCACTCTCGCAAACCAAGAATGTTCAGACGGCTAAAATAAAACAAATGCTGCAATAGTTGTTGACGTTGGAATATCAGTCATATTCCTAGTGCATTAAAGTGCTATATCATCTCTTCTATTATGTAGGCCGTCTATTCAGGCCTGCATCAGTTCTGACGAGTATTAACTATTTATTAAAAACTAGCACTTCGTCACTGCTTTGCACGGGTTTTACTAAGGAACTCTATTAAAAAAATATATATAATATAGCCTATATTACCCGCGGATAGAACAGCTTCCCAACCGTGAAAGAATTTTTCAAATCGATCCAGTTTTTTTTTAGTTAGTTCGTTACAATACAAATCTTTCATCTTTATAATATTAGTAGACTAGCTGTTACCTATCTGGCATATTATTCCTTGGTAATAACATGGCAAATATGAAGGCTGCGACAAACCACTGGTGACCCAAAGGCTGGCAGTTACTTCGCTCAACGGATATCTATCGCCGTTCAGCGAGGTAACGCTGTTAGCATTTTGGGCACCCTGCCACAGGGACCATGTCTTTTTAATGCTTAATTTTAGTTTTTATTGTTAGTTTAGTTTTTAATTTTTATTGTTAGTTTAGTTTTAATTTATTTTATTTTATTTCATGTTATTTAGTTACGTATTTTACCAATAAATGATTCTTTATTCCTTGGGAATAAGATGTTTTTTCGGGATAAAAAATAGCTTAAGTCACTCTCCAGACATTAACCTATTCCCAAAATCAATTTCATGTTAATCCGTTCATTTATTTTTGACGTGAAAGAAGGACAAACAAACACACTTTCGCATTAATAATATTAGTATGGATATTAAGGCGAATGTCCACTCGGCATTCACTTTCTAATGATGGGTTTTTGTGTCATTTGTAGCGGTATTATTTGTTTAACCATATTAATGTTAGTGTCAAACACAAAAGTTAGGGAACGGTAATCCTAGTATGTGTTTGGATAGTTTTAATATTTTTTATGTTTCACAATGTAATAAGTACAGAGACGTTTGTTAGTCATGTCTCAAACTATTTCCATATTATCAAATTTCATCAAAATCGATTCACTGTGATTTAACGATCGTAGCACCGTAGTAACTATGTACTATGCACACTTACCTCTAATAATATCTTCCTATCGTTAAATCATTAGATACATACACAGTATACATATTTATACAAAGGTGATTGACCTGAACGTGTTTCCGTGAATCATAGGTCAAAAGCCATGAGTTGTTTCGTTACCTTAAAAAGGCTACGTTTTGGCACCGACGACGACTCAAAAAATAAAATTATATATGTATAATGCTTGATTTTACGGATTTCGGACAGCCCACAGACATACAGACATACCCTGCGAGTTAGGCAAGCGAATAATAACATATCAAACGTTCATTGTTAACGACACCCCCAAAACGATACCAGCTTCTCTTATTTTATATTTCGGCAATGAATACATATTAAGGGCAACAACACTATTTTGGTAGAGTCATTAACAAAGCCTATTTGTTAAAAAAATATCTGGGGTATCGTTTTGGGGGTGTCGTTTAACAATGAACTATTTCAATATATATCATTTCAAACGTATTAATAGCGCATGTGGCGACCTATGTGTATGTTACAGTTCCGTATATTTCTTCCTGTCGTATCTGGTCGCAATGATATCAGGCAAGACTCACTGCCGAGAGAACTTGCAGCTCTATACGCGGCTTTATAAACTGCACTACTTACATATTGAATTCCACATGTCGTCATGTCGTTAATGTGCAAATTGATTACAGAAACACGTGACTAACACACATTTTTCACCACGTGCCTCTAAATATACGTAGCTCAATGGCCGTGCAATTTTATAACCTACATAAATTATTATTTCCTGAGTAAATTAAATGATTTTCTTTTCCTGAATGTTATTTTTTTATGATAAGTAAACTTGTGACATTCATATGTTTTCGTTTCAAGGGTAGGGTTCTTAAAATTTCATATATTTTATTCTTGGGTCTACTACATCACTCGAATTCGAGTATGAGAATGTACTTCATCATAAAAGCAAATTGGAGATGATGTTATGTTTAGTCAAAGTAAGTAACACTAGGGGCTCTACTAATGCGTTGCCGGTTACAAGAATGGTGAGGCTTCCAGATCTTACAAGTAACGCAACGAACCACAATACTCACACCGACATTCTGTGATAGGGTGGTACTTCCCCGGCCGAGCTAATCTATTTCATGCTCTCAATTCAATGCTCTACTACTTCAAAAACAGATTAATTATTTGTTACTAGTTTAAAAATAATATGAATGAATATAATTAAATCTTACAGCGATCGGTTGGTTTTCTTGAAAACTGCTAATGGACTCATTCTATTTAATGAATATTTCACATCACTACAATGTAGAAATAATGTTCACACACTTGTCTCACAAATTCCTAAAGAACTAGGTTCGCAAAACTCGAAAATACCAGATGTATTCCATGAATAATTCACCAGTTTACACATTAAGATCAAATGAAAAATTTATAGCACATTAAATATTTATTTATCGCATTTTAAAAGCACTATAATTTATTAAATGCACATTAGATTTTACGGCTGTATAGACACGAAGCCTTTGCATCACTGACAATGAAAAAAAAATTGTCTATAGTTCTGCCAAAACCGATGATGTTAAATTTTACGTAAAATAAAAAAAAAATTAAGATGGCACAAAATAATATTCGTCTGAAGACTGACGAAAAAAACGCAATAGCATCTCACAGTCTTGTAAAAACACAGATTAAAAATTGTTATTTTTTCAAAAAACATGCCATAATTAAGCTCTCACTCTCACTAGCCAGTCCTGGTCTGATCAATATACAATCAAATACTAGTAAATGATGTATTTAAATATAATAATAATTTATCATTGAATTGGCATCGTTAAAAGGAACGTCACGTCAATCGGGAGCCAATAAACTTGTAAATAAATACGTCATGGGGTCCATAAATAGACGTATACAAGTATAATTTTACTATTATTTACATGGTAATCTAAGTACGATTCCGTGGAAATGTACCTATGTGTAATTACCAGTCATTTTGAAGTTGTTTCCTCGAAATTAAATTAGTAGGTAATCGAACCACAAATTTATAGTCATGACTCATGATGTCATCATTTTAAAAACAAGGTTAATTTAATATTGTTATCAAACCTATTAGGACAAAAGCCACAATGTATAAGGTAGAGCCTTGTTTTCATTGAGATATTTTCTATGTTTTCAGTCCACCTCAGGGTCAATTCGATACTCCGCGGAATATTTTTTTCATACATTGTATAATTTTTATTTGTAAAAATTGAGAAGGAAAAAAAAAGTATCTGATGGACAAAAAAGGCCGTAACCGGTTTTCTTTCGCCGTTTCTTTTACCGGTGGTCATTTTGCTTTGTTTCCGAAATGGTGGTAGTTTATAGAGTAGCTTAATAATAATATTATGTAACATTCATTGTAAATGACGTGTCTAAGTGCCCGCGAGGGCCCACAGAATAAAGTATTTTTGAATTTGAATTGAATTTGAATTTGAATTCAATGACATGGGACGAATGTCATCTAACGACAACAGTCGGGAGCGACAGCTTAACAGGCATAAAGTCGTCAGGGTGAGTTGTCGCCGCCGTTGCAAGGAGTAGAAAATAAGGAGAAAAGGGATACGGGAGGAGTTGTGGATTGTGGATTGGAGTTGTGGATCTCTCACGCACCGAACGAAGCGCATTGCTGATTCACGCCGATATTCTGCGAGACGGTGGTACGGTACTACCTCGGTCAAGCTAGCCCAAGCCCACTACATTCATAAATGCTCTAAGTACCACTCCGAAAATTACGACATTTTTAACTTTGACTAAATTAGAATGTTATGTATGGACATTGAGGTCTTTTGGTCTCCACTTTTATGTAAAGGAATGAGAGTAAAATGACGAAAGGCATAAGAAGGTAGAGCAACATCCAATCACACCATCACAATCCGCGAGCTTTTCTGAGTTGCACAGAATGCGGTCCTCATATTTTGCACACTTAACTCCATCCAGCGCCCAAAATAGAATTCAATTTAAAAAGAAATCAGCAATTGTTTCTTTTTTTTTTTTCAAATCAAGAACTCAAAAGTGTTTGTCACTACAACCGGCTTGTGATAGGAGAATGCTTACGGGTTCGTCGACCCGAATTCGCTTTCCAAACTTGTTTCTCGATAAAAAGGCACATATGAGCACGGCCATACTGCCGGCAAAGAAAGTCGATGAGGCTTGTTCGGCAAAATGTAACCAAATTATTATTTTCTAATGACCACGCATATATTTATTGAAATAATGGTAAATGCAAATAGTATTTAATAGCAAACTAGAGTAATAAGAGATAAATTAACTTAGAGATTGTTTTATCACATTCTAGAAACTTTTGCAGTCTAACGAAAAAACATCTAGTCGTTCACAGCAATGTCTTCTTTATGGTTTTTTTTTTACATTTAAAATATGAAAGCACCTAAAAAAGGTTTGTTTTGCATTAAGATTGTATCGCGGTTTACAAAATATGTTCTTACAAAGTCGTTAAATAACCTACCTATCTTTTTATTCAGTTGCGATTTTTTTTTCATATTCAAATACCGTTGTATCGCCTGTAATAGTCAGGAATAACAATGGACTAACTATCAGCTAGTTTCATAAACGCATTTTTAAAGCTAATGACACATAAAATTATTGCTGTCACTGTCAAACTTAAGAAGTAAAAAAGATATAGCTTTAGACTTAATGTAGAACGATGTACGTTTCGGAAACTAGCTGTAAGATTTTCAATAAGTTATTATAACAAGTTTAAAAATTACTCTTCATACAAGTATCGTTGAAGTGTGGATTAGGATGTCAATCGTCTGCGGGTCAGACAGAGACAGTTATTTGCAGACAAGCTAGGGTTGTCACCATACATTTAATTTGTTACTGTTAATTCATCAACGATGACCCCATTCATTTTTTAATGAGTTAAAAAAAGCTCGGACACTTTAAGCTGTTATACCGGCAGTTGTTGATAGAGAACAGTTGGTAAGTCAAGTCAGTGGCCATCAGGTGCACTGAAAACATTGACTATCACTTTGTCGTGCATGTTGTGTTGTGTAGTTTAGTGAGGTGTCAGTCGGTCTGTCACACATTTCGATTGTTTAGATTAGAACGAGACGTGTTGTGTGTTTCTAAGCATCTTGTCTTGGTGGCCTTTTTTTTCATTTGAATATACTCGAGTTCTTGTAGAGTCTGTTTAGCTTAATTTTCCACGCAAGAACTGTCAACACCCTGCCAGTTTATTTGTCAAATAACCTAGTCGGAAGCGTTCAAACAAGTTCTAAACGTATAAAAACGATAGCAATGGTAGAACTTAGAAGCGTTTCTAAATTTTAAAATCACCGTCGACAGCCCTAGTGTAACGTAATGATGTCACGGATCTGCGAAAAATCCGATTCAAAATAAACACTCTTGTCTCTGGCTAAGCTCGTGTGTTTGACATTGGTTACAAAAATGTGATGTAAAAGTCATTGAACGAAAATAATAAAAAGGCCAACAATGTTGACAGCTCGATTGCTCACTAGACGTCCAGTTTAGAAGGGTGTTGGTTAGATTCATGTTAGATTCCTGCACACGGACAACTTATAAGTATGGCGTACGAGTGCCATACGACTCGTATGGCGTATGGCAGAGTTCGCTTTAATACCCTTCGAATGGAGGGAGAATCGTGTTCCTGCCGTGGGATGGTTAAGGGTTGATATGATGATATACATATCATGCTTATTTATCATAAATTTGTGATAGCTCTAACACACAGAGTTACTGAGTTACATTGATAATAAAATTTACCATGAAAATAATCTGTTTTATACAGTTTCTTCTGCCATTTCTTTACCAGTGTCCATTTACAATAGCATTGGTCTCGGCCATGTTCCTACAGTGAATAAGGTCTCCAGAGCTCCACTTGGGCGGGGTTGGGAGGGTTGGCAACGTGTGAGTGATACCCCCGGTATTGCAAGGCTACGGTGATACTTTCCATCAGGAGGGCCGTATGCTTGTTTGCCAACTTTGTGGCATAAAAAAAAACGGACTCATAAAGAATTAAAGGCGTGCCAATATGTAAGACAATGTTAATGATATTACAATCCATGTTTGTGCAACAAACGTCCTCAGGCTATAATAAATATAATAGAGGATCGTGGTTGGAATCTGCCAGTCACCTTTTGTTAAATAAAAACAATAGCATGTTCAGTGTCTACGTCTCTATACAGAGTATCTCAAACTTATATCCATGAATGTACATCAAATCAAAATTCAGAGAGCAGGGTCTCCACAGGCATTTTAGTTAGTCAAATCCATCTCTATCATTGTTAGCGACTGGCTGGTTGGCTCAAACTTTTCATGAAACATTTTTATGAATGTAAATGTTTCAAAAAATTTCAATTTGACTATTTAGAAATTTTTCGGTAAAAGTAACATTTTAAATAGGCATCGTAGAACGGTTGAACACCAATTTTCTCCAGGTCCCTTTTCTAGGACCCACAGGGGGGGTATTAACAGTCACTTTAAGAAACAATTACAAGAAGACAATATCCAGAGCCCCACTTTTTACAGGGTCGGCAACGCGCGAGTGATACACTCTGTATTGCAAGCGTCCTTAGACTACGGTTGCTGCTTACCATCAGGCAGGCCGTATGCTTGTTTGCCACCTTAGTGGTATAAGAAAATACGTTACACGTACAACTTAATTTATA
This sequence comes from Endotricha flammealis, assembly GCA_905163395.2. Classification (NCBI taxonomy): domain Eukaryota; kingdom Metazoa; phylum Arthropoda; class Insecta; order Lepidoptera; family Pyralidae; genus Endotricha; species Endotricha flammealis. The sequence continues at coordinate 10,114,871 of LR990871.1, forward strand.
TCCAGGCCACAGTATAAAAAGACCCAATATAACTGTATTCGCGAAAATGCAGCTCACGCACACACTACACGGGAATCAAGTTTAGCTGTTGTTCACTCGCGTGTCACGTTTGTAGACGTGAGGTGATTTTGACAAATAGTAGTCACCGACTCTAACCATAAAGGCGCTGGAGTGCAAAATATTCACAATTTAAATATCTGAACATTCCTTTGAATACTGCGATACTGTATTTATTTATTTTTGTTCAGAAAAATACCTTGTAAGGACATTTTTATTTTTAAACATATTTTGTTAGATTCAGTTCTTAAAAGTATAATGCTCCGCTGATTACAAAAAAATATTATTATATCTAACCGTCGTTGTTTTAGCGAAACTGTATTATTGGCTCTACACTCTCGCAAAGTTGAGCGAAAATGAGGGTTAGGATAGGCTCTCCGTCCTACTTCGGCTTCACTTTTCCTTTGTCTTGTAACTCTGTGCCTGATTTCACTTCACTTCTGGGAATGCGAAGAGCCAGTATATTATTATGGAAAATTGCAAAGTTTTGTGTTGCAAAGAACGTATTTCAGAAGTGGTTGAATACCTGTGATGGTGATGATGTTAAGATCTTTATAAATCTGTGTATCACAAATATTTTTTATATAAGTGGTGATGAGAGTATTCCCCTCTGACAATTGTCTGATGTAGTACCTAGTAGCAAAAGCCCCATCAGCTAGGTTACTCTGCATAGCAATCGCGATTTTAATTACAATACTCTTTAATTCTATATCTACGGGGGTCTATAGGCTACGGTGACGGCTTACCATCAGGCCGACTGTATGCTTGTTTGCCACATGTGTGGTATAAAAAATAACAATAAAACAAATGCAAAATTAACAGCAAATCCTAATCGTACCATTGAAATTTTATACTTTACTCACTATTTGGTTAGCATACAATCCGATTTCATTTAGTTTAGTATTTAGTTAGCGCTAGTTTAGCTGTAAAGAGTATCTAAACTTAACAATCCAATGACGATCGTGCGGAATTATCTTCAAGAGTAAGGGGGCAGGTCAGGTCCGTTCGATAAACTTTTTTCTTTGCTTTTGAAGAAATTCTTTCATATTTATTTTTAGCCGCAACATCTGTTTTGATTTCACGCGTTATCAATTTCTTCCGCATTTTAATTTATTGAATCATCATTTTTTATCTGAATCTGAAACTCGATGAGTTATCGTGACCGTGACACGATTCCCAATACCAATCGACTTACGCGTGAGATTTACAAAATTAATTCACCGAAAGAAATTTTTTAAGAACAATTTAACGAAATTGCTTCACTTTCTCAAATTGTAGTCATCGTTACTTTTTTAAAGTAATTTATAATAAAAAAAAAATTAAATTTATTTTCAGAACATTACATATTATTACAAGTAACAACAGAAGACAATTTTCAAAGGTAGAGTGGACTGGAGTCTAAACTATTTCAGATCGATTGATCGATGTATTTCAGAAATAAATAAAATGAAATCGTTTATTTCAGAAATTAGACTTTCACTTCACAGGCACTTTTTCTTGTCATTTACAACTTATATTTATGTTTATAGAAAATAAACTACGTTATAAACTACCACCATTTCGGACACAATCAAAATGGCCACCGGTAAAAGAAATGGCGAAAGAAATATTTTCAATATTACCGTAGACCCTAACTTTGGTTTAACCGCTACAATAGCAAACTAAGAGCCAAGTTAATTTATAGTTGTCACAAAACAACTTAAAAACTTGACCGATTTCTACAAAGATGTATCTTTATTTTCATAGTACAGTCAAGAGCACCGACCTTTACATATTGGACTTTGTACCATTCTTAAGTTCAATGTCATAAGAACCAAAATTGTATTGCAAGTTGTAAAGCTCGACGTGCACTTGACTGTACAAAATGAGTAGCTTTCGCTGTCTGTTCGCTTAGACTTTTAAACTACTCAACGAATTTTTATGCAGTTGACAGCAACAGATAGAGTGATTCAAAAGGAACGTTTGGATAATAAGGATGTCTAAAATTCCCACGGGAAGGAGGAATTTGCCCGAATTTCGCAGTAAAACAACTCAATTGTAATTCTTTTCACGTTATCTTGAAAGCGGAAATCTTGGAAACGTCTACATATATTTTATCCTAACATGGTTGCAGAGATGTATAGTTAATTAGTATGTGCCAAGTTACAACGCCACCTGTTTAATCTGCATAGGGAAACTTAATTTAAATTGTCACTAAATGACAGCGGAAAACAATCAGTGACAAAAAACCAAAGGTATTTTTTTAACCTACCTACCTAATAGGAAATCCAAACAGCCAACATTTTTATGTTTGATTCAAAGTCATGGTAATGTATGGCGAACACCTCTTGCAGTGGGTATTCATTCAGCCTTGGTGATGTCACATCCGCTCGTTGTTGCATTTCAAGGACTTTGACGCGCTCTATTTTTGAGTTAAAAAAAATATTATACAATATTAAATTAAACCAAATTAAACACGATGAAGCTGGCCATAATTTCTTAACTAATATTTTATCAAAAAAAAAAAGAATCTCATTTGAATTTTATACATAATTATATTCGATTTTGATTCAGTTTGAAACCCGTACCAACCTAATCAGCGCTATTAGGCTTAAGTATTTTTTTATCTAATCAGTAATGATGTTAGCTATTACCGTACCTACCTGCAGAATTTTTGAAATTTAGTAATGTATAATTGTTATTACGTACTGCCTTATCTATTAACAAAGACAATGACTCAATACTAAATTGTTTTTTTTCGATAATTAGGTACTTCTTACTTATGTAGATAGGTACAGTCAACAAATTAAAGAGGTATTCAGGGTCGATCGAAGTTTTCTAAAAATTGCGTGAAATGATTTACTTGAATTTTTATTTATCAATAGTATACATAATGTAGGCACTATTTGATTACCAAATTTTATAAGGATAGAAAAATTTAGCTATTATGATTAAAAAAGATATCCAGGAGGATTCCTGGATATCTTTGACTGTTGTTTGTTGACTCTAACTACCTAGCTTATATAAAACCGATCCTATGTGTATCCCTTAGTCTCAAACGTACTTTATATTTTTTTTCGAGAACACTACAACAACACACCGAAATATTTTATCCCGAATTTGGATAGGTATTCCGATGTTATAAATTCCGATTTTTAAACCTCCGATCCGAATGCTTTTAAACTCTACTTATACTAGCTACTATTACTATTGTAATGTGAATTATCTGAGTTGCGTGTATTTATGCTTAGAGAATCTTAAAAGAATACTTATAAAGAGGAATGTAATCTAGTAATAAATATTTAATTTTACAATAATACAGAAACAGATGCTACCTGTCTTAGACATAGAGGCTATTGTACGATAGAGTCTTATCTTAAGTGCATTTATTAATAACTAAGTTATTAACAAAGAAATCTAAACAGTTACAGGTAATTTAATAAAATATTCTCTCAGAAACAAGTTTAAATAGTCTAAAAATGTCACAGTTACCCACTAAAACATCTCGGTCATATAGTCTACGTCTAACGGTGCACAAGTTACGACCTAGGCGACAGGGAGACGTATAAAAACGACACAAGTTCTATTCAACAAGACATTAAAGTTCGGAATCGTTTAAAATGACCATAAATGGCTGTGCTTACCTTCTGACAACTTTAACGCATACTCCACCAAATGCACCAAAAATTCTATTAAATTCTTTTTTTTTATAACACAATAGCACACTACACACGATGCAAACGCACTGGCACAAAATTAAATCGGTTTCGTAACACTGATGGAATCCGAAAAAAAAAGAAAACAAAGAAAAATAGTTTATGTTTTGCGCGCGGTGTACACTGGCGTCGCGGGCGCTTCGACGGTCTGTCACGACTGAGGCGACGCGACGTTGGTCGCCGGCGATTCTAATTTTATCGTACGAGTAATACGAGATAAAGCCGGTCTTTTTCCAATCATTTGATTCGAAACATCAGTTGGACAGACCTCGAGAGAGTCTGGTAAATGAGACGTTATTCTGACGGCACTTTTACCGCCTACATTAGAGCGGTAGGTGCTACCCACGATCTATGTGTGATAGTTAGTACATTTTAATATTTTTAACAAACATGTAGTTTGGATTTGGACATGAAAATGTTTCACGGTACCCAAAGATACATTTAAGTAGGTAGGTAATTTTTATAGGATCGAACTTGCGCCTTTCTGGTAGTAAGTAGGGGTACAAGCAACAAAGCCAAGGATTGACAGTTGTCTAATTATAATACGGTCTCTACAATCTCGCGAAGTTGAGCGAAAACATGATTGTGAACAGGCTCTACGTCCTACTTCGTCTTTACTTTTTCTTTGTCTTCTATCTTCATGCTAATTTCGCTGCGATCAATGCATGGCATATAAGGAATTTAAAGAAATCGACTATTAAAAATACTTGTTCAGATTCATTAGTCCTTTCCTAGCTCCCATCAGGGAAGTACCCTCTCACAGAATATCGTCGTGAAGCAGCAATGAGTTTCGTTCGGTGAGTGAGCGATGAGGAAGTGCTACTCCTTCCTTCTTTTCTTGTAGCGGGCAACGCATTGGTAGCGCCCTGGTGATAGGCGGTAATCGATTTCCATCAGCCATAAAATAATAATTATCGTTATAAAAATAGTCATTACCATATCAGATAAAATGTCAACAAAGCTAGCTTATAGGAATAGAAACAAAATTTTGCTTTGTTTCCGAAATGACCTGAAAACGTAGTCTCCGGTTAACTTGCATCTGTAAACCCAATTGAGTTGGAATTTATCTTAGTCAGACCTTAGCGGTAGTACCAGTAGTCTTGAATAGAAGTCGAATGTCTTCTGAAATATCAAATGATTTTATATTTTGCATGGCACTCTACATCTCAAGAAAATTTACCTATCTAGACCAATTAAAACGTAAAGAGGTTTTAATAACGCGACAGTCTACCAAAGCATAGAATTATACTTAATCCTATACTATGTAGTTTATTTGCTCTTTAATTTTCCAGAGATTTCCTAAAAAGAAAAAACAGAGACAAGAACGACATTATCTTTTACATTAATCAACGCCTTAACAAATTAGTAAAGCAATCAATGTAGAATGAATACTTTTTGGTTCATTAACGATACATTTCGTTGCCAATTTTCACACACGACTTGGCGCCAAGAGATAAATATTTATTTTTCATGTAAAATTAATATTTTAACATATCCTTGAAAGAACACAGGCGCTGAAAGATGACCAGATGTATGAAATGTGAAATAAGTAATTATAATGTTTACAAATTGCAATAATAATCAAAACTTTCCCCTTTTAATGACCTCTGGTCTCAGAATAATAACATACCTCTGGTTTTGTGTCTGCAGTCCACTCCTGCCATCTGTAAGTACTTTTTTTTCATGACAAAAAAGGTCGTATCGTCCGGTTTTCTTTCGCCGTTTCTTTTACCGGTGGCCATTTTGCTTGTTTCCGAAATGGAGGTAGTATAAAACGTAGTTTTTCTTTATATGTATACTAGCTTTTCCCCGCGGCTTCGCTCGCGTTAATTTTATGACATAGATCTCGTTTGACAACAAAACAACCCATAGCGCGACTTGTGGCGTCATCTGTTGGCCGATACAGCGCCCTCTATAGTAGAAAAAATATTTTCCCATTGGAACGACATACTTTCACGGGATAAAAAGTAGCCTAATATGTTGAGCTCTGTACCCCTAACAGTATGTAGCTATGCAAATTCTCATAATGATCGGCTGCTTAGTCAAGCCGTGAAGGAATAACAAACAAACAAACAAACTCACTTTCTCATTTATAATATTAGCAAGGATACAAGTTGTAAATGTCAAGAAAGAGTGCCTGTGAAGGTCTAATTTCTGAAATACCTAAACGTTTTCATTACATTTTCTACGGCAGACAACCATCCAAGCGGGCCTCACGGAATGTAATCACCACCGCTTTGTATACATCAGGGCTAGGAAAGGAGTTGGGCTTCCGAACCTCTTTCGCAGAAACGCATTTCTAAGTCACGCCGATTAACTGTGAGATGTTATGGACTAGCTCGACCGAGAAAATACCACCCATTTTGGTCGAGCCAGCCCATTCTATAAAATAATGCTTTACCACTTCACTCCCTTTATTTCCTGTAAAAAAGTATCTACCACACCGACAAAAGTGTTCACCTTTTTTACACCTTTTCTTATAAAAGACTACATAGCTACAACGTAGGTATTAATAGATGGTACATTCCACGAAGAATTAGTTTATATTTGTCCACAAACTTATCTCTGCCGATGGCGGGGGCGCTAGGCTAGGATCGAAGCTATTGAGGTCGAATATCAGGGTATATTAAGTAATTGTCAAGGTATTCAAGGCGTAGTCATAAGTTCTAGTTTTGGTCACAGGCACAGACAAGTTTGTAATGATTTTGTTTCCGCAAAAAAGTTACACGACAAGAATGTTTTCTTTAAAAGCGCCATTGTTTTGAAAATACCGTTTTAATTTTACACCTCTGAAGCGCAGTTCTTTGTTAATTAATTAGCTGGTGTTTTGCCAAAAATTACGTGTACCCAAACTACTTCCCGAACCTTGGGTTTTAGTAGACACCTTGATTACACGCTACAACATCGTTAAAATTGGTATTTACGATACATATTGTTTACTTATGTTGAATTGTAATGCACAATAAAATTGTTGGTAATTATGTAACTCTTACTACCGTATTTTTCTAACGTATCCGCCCAGATTTCACGAGAATTTCCAAAAATGTTTTTACAGCTTATTTTTACATCATAAAATACCGTACTTCTAGGTACCAAAGGTCCAGTGGTATGCATGCTGATATAACAGTAGTTTTATTCTCCTTTTACGTAATACTAAATGGATAAACTCACAAATTTATCCATGGGAAATGTTTGCCATGGTATGGCAGAAATTATCTCATGTAAGTACGGTGAAACCCGTACGATTTTGCATGTTTATATAAATCGCAACGACAGCGTTTCCGCGAGCACGCGGTTTTCGTAATAATTTCATTGTAGTAAGTACAAGTACATCAATAAACGTGGTCGCGAACAGTTATCAATATCATTTTATTTATCACTCTATCATCCCTATAGTAGAGAGCACTGCTATAGGACGTTACACTATCCTTTCTGTAATGTTCAAGTATTTTAATAATAAAACCTAAAACCCTGATTGCACTGCCGCCTACTGCGATAAGACCTATTGGCAATAAGTATAATGTAAATAGGTAACCAACAAGCTCGAACTCGCTTAAAAGTTCTGTAAATTTGTTCAGTTACTTAAGAGTTTTAGAGATAAGAAGTGTTTAAAAGAATTATAAAGACTTTGTAATGTGAATGCGAGTTAAGAATTTTCCAAAAGGGTACTCTTTGGATTTTTCTTTCCGTAATTGGATGGCTTAGTTCTAAAAGTCACTAACTCCATTTTTATCAATATTAAGATAGCCATACCAAAAAATAATTTACCGTGAGGTTGAAGGTACAACCGTTGCCATGGTAACGCCAAAGTCTACAAAACGTACACAAATAGTGCACTGTCATTTTGTGATTATCATAATATCGTAGGATTATAGTTCTTCAAAAATGGATCTCAATTTAATGGACAAACTACGCCTCCTCAAAATAGACACGGAGTTACGTCCACAAATAAAAATGAAAGCAATGAGTCGATATTATTTCATAACACCTACAAATCCAGGTGAACAGTTCTTCGTATTTGCATCAACAGCGGCCTGGCTGATCAGGAAAATTGGTAAGGCATTTGACCAGCCTAATGAAGAAGATGATCCCAATCCCACAATAGCAAACATTCTCGAATTCTTAAGAGAAAAGGAGATAGCCGTCGATTTCTCTTCTCATAAACTCAAACAGGGATTTGGCGATCAAGTGTGCTATATTCTCAACATATTAGCCGATGAGGTATTGAAGAAGGAAAATTTCGAATGGCAGAAACCTATAGTAGACATCCCTGATACAGAGGAAGCAAATGATGACGTGGACCAAGTCGAAGATGAAACTGAAATAATTCTTGACAAAGTTGAAGAGGAAATGGCTATATATTCTGAAGATTCAGATGGAGAGTATACTACTGAAGGTGAAAAAGAAACAAGCAACTTGGCTAATAAAGTACACGATTGGGAAGCTTGGAAATTGGAGTTGGAGAGAGTTGCACCTGCATTGAGATTGAAAATATCAGCAGATGGACGCGACTGGCGTGCCAGACACGCCCAGATGAGAACTTATAGAGACGAACTGTTCGAACGCTTTAAAACAACAGGATCACAACTAAACAAGCTTCATAGTAACATAAGTTCTGTAATGGACAAAATAACAGCTAGAGAAAACATACTAAATGAACAGTTTGAACCGCTTGTCAGAGAATATGGATCACTTTTAGATGAGTTAAGTAAAGTTACAAATGAATATAAGGAAGTGAGTGTAGGTGTGACAGAGAGGCAAGAAATGTTGAATGAGATAACGTCTAAAGTGGAGAATATTAAACAGAGGACCGAATCGAGAGGATCATCAATGAATGACAACTCTCCGTTGGTTACTGCTAAAAAGGCAGCAGCAAATTTGAAGAAGGATATTCAAGAAATGGATTTCCAAATCATTGTATTGTTGTGGATGTTAACTACTAAAGAGAATCCTAATAGCAATAACTTACTCGCTAATGCTGAATCTAGAATGATAGGGACGGAAGCTTACTAAATCGATGGACTTTGGTGAGTTCAGTAAAGCTGTTGTTGAGATATTGTTCTGATAGTAAAAAACTGGGATGTATTTACGTACCTCCAGTTGTGGAGAATTCCGAACTATAGGAGTTGTGCTCTATGGCGCGTGCACAAACTAGGCAGCACTACAATGGCGTGATTAGAAACGGAAACTTCATCTTGAAAATTACACCTCCTTGTCCTCAAAATGATCAACAAAACGAATGGTTTGTACGGCTAAAAAACAAGTCATTTAGTTCAAAAAAACTTATTTCCACAAATATTATAAAGTAAATTCTGGCATTAATTAAATTTTAATTATGCCTTTAAAACTCAACACAATTTTATTTGTAAAATTGTGCTTGAAGTCAGGCTATGGGACAAAGTCTAGAGAATGTCCACATACGTGTGTTAGCGTCGCATTTGGGGCTTGAGCTCATGAGACTTAAACCGTCACACAGTTGAAACTCCGCGATGAAATATAAACTTGTCAGCCCCCCCCCCCCCCCATCTATTCTGGTAACAAAAACAGTTTCAATCTCATCTCAAACTCATATACTATCTCGCTCAATTCCTATTTTGTATGAGTGAGACAACATAATTGTTTTTATTACGAGAATAGTAGTAATGGTGAATGTAAAAATGGGTATAATTGAAATAAAAAGATTATAATGCCATCCAATATATTTTTTATTTTAATATAATGTACTTTTATAACCACATAAAAGTGTACTTTGGTAAATAATAGTCATAAATAAACAACTATAATCCTTACATATTATAAAACAAAGTCCTCCCGCGCGTGTCTGTCTGTCTGTCTGTTCGCGATAAACTCAAAAACTACCCAACGGATTTTCTTGCGGTTTTCACCAACGTATAGCCTGGTTCATGAGGAAGGTTTATGTATAAAATTTATTAGGATTTTGTGTAAATTGGCTGAAATATAAATATTATTGTTGTGAGCGTCGGAAAAAATCAACCCGCTTGGGAGCTGTCGACGAAAACGCTGGCTAAACCCTTTGAGATATAACAAAACAAAAATTATAGGATATTCCTCTTATTTAGGTCTCCAAAAAAGTCCGCGATAGCATATATTTATCGTTTACGGATAACTTACTATAAAATAAAAAGCGATTTCCGAGTAATAATGCGGAAATTGGAAACCGATTTTGACGTATACAGTATTAATCCTTATCCAGTTAACTACGTTAGTTACCTTAAGCATTTCATGTACATTATTATAATCTTTACACCATATAATTTAAATAGATACTTTAGAAGTTATAGCAAAAAAATTATGCGATTGCCGAAATTAATTCAAGTTCTTTCTATTCTACGCTAGATGGCGCTATTCAAAAGTTACATCGCGCTGTGGTTACGATTTTATCAAATTAAAAATATCACGCGAAAATTAAAGCACTTTAAATCTATTACGCTAGGTGGCGCTGTATAAAAATTATATATGTAGAAAAGGGTTTATTGGTTTCTTTTTAGGCACATTTTGTTTATTTATTTGTTTCGTGGTATTTGGTGTACTATATTGATTGTTTGGTTTATTAAATTGATTGTAAATAGAGATAGGTACATAGTTTTACAAAGTATGTACCTACATAAAAGTTTTATGTACATACTTTTAATTTATATTACCTAACCTACTTTGTTTGGACTTCTTTTCACATCTTGCATTATTGTAAAAATAATATTATTTAGGGCGCATTTTGTTTCGTGTTATTTTGGTAGAATTGATTGTAAATAGATAGACTTATAAACTTTTAATTTAAACCTTTGTCTAGGCTTCTTTTCACATCTTGAATAATTTTAAGTTAATATTTATTGGTTTAGTGTTATTATTTTTGGTAGAATTGATTGTAAATACTTACATAGTTAATATTCTCAATAGGTACTTTTAATATAGATCTTTGTTCGGGCTTCTTTTCACATCTTGAGTTATTTTGTTTCGTGTTATTATTTTTGGTAGAATTTATTTTAAGTAGATAGACTTATAAACTTTGAATTAAGTCATTTGTTTGGGCTTCTTAAAATTCTTCACACACCTATTATTCAGTGGATACAGTCGTGGATAGAGAGGAGGCAATGCATTACCCAATCGAATTCTTAAATTATTTGACGCCTCCCTGAATTCCGCCACACAAGTTAATATTGAAAGTAAATACACCCATTATATTATCACGAAATTTAAAACCCCCAAAATTGTGCAACGGTACAAGACTTAAAGTTGTCGGCTTAATTTTTTTTTGGATCGAATGTACCATAATAACTGGTAACGGAACTGGTGAAACTGTTTTCATACCTCGAATTCCGATGATACCTTCGGAATTGCCTTTCCAATTCAAACGTCTACAATTTCCTGTAAAATTTTGTTTTTGGATGGAATGACCATCATTATGGCACAAGGCAGACGTTAACAGTTGCTGGAATCGATCTAACTACTCAATGTTTTTCAAATGGACAATTTGTATGTTGTCCTGTCACGTGTAACATAAAAAAAATGATTGTTTTTACACGAAATGACGCAGAAGTTGTCAATGTGGTATATAAAGAAATAAATATTTCTTTATATGTAAGTATACGACTGTTTAACACAGGCAGATAGTTATAACCCGTGCGAAGTCGGGCCGGGCCGCTAGTGTAAAATAATACGTTCATTTTTCCTATTACCAAAAATAGTTACAGTTTTATGGAATCACCCAAAAAGAAGGTAATACAGATAGATATTTAAAAAAAATAACAGAACCGTTGCTGTTAGTAATGGCAAATTGTGAATTTATAATTTAAGGGTCAGTTTAATAAAGCTCCAGATTACCTATCTGACTGGTAACTGAATGTCATTGTCAATTAGAACTAATATGTCATTGAAACCTGACTTAATTTATATTAGGAACAATTTTCTTTGGTGATGTTGAAAAAAATATACAATATAATATTAATAAGATGATACTTAATATGCCATTTTATTCTTAAAAATTATCTTTTACAATAATAAATTATTATTATAAGCAATACAAGGAATGTAAACTTTCCTAGCTCGTTTATGAGTATTTTTAACTTGCCAAATAAAAACGGGTTTACAATATAAACTAAAAATGTAAAATTGGTAAAGCTAATACACAAAATGAAAGAACAATAAAAATTATAATACTCTTGTATGTAAAAAGTATAATACCACTGACTGGTAATTAAAAAGTAAACTGTTTTATAATTTTTACATAATTTTTTTTCATAATTTGACACAAAAAATAATCTGATTAAAAAATATATAAAGGCTTGTATATGTGCGATGAATAAAAAATATTTGTTCGGCAAATATTATAAAGTATGTACTTTTGTTAGTCTACCTAACCTAAATATACATTTTTAAAGCATTAAATCTTACTATCCTTTCAGCTTTGAAAGGGAATGAAAAGCAAATATTGTAACGGACAAGAATGCAGAAGCCGTAACTTAAAAAAAAACTTCAGAGAAAAATATCAACCCCAAAATTCATTCTTTCGTAACTGGTTACAAAAAAAATTGTTACCAACATGGAAAAAGGGGGTAAAAATCTATGGCATTGAATGCCATTCACGGTAGACATAATATTTATATATGGAATTTGAGACAGTATTCATTCAGAAGTCTGGGGAAGGAACTCCACGTTACAGAAGATCGTATTCAAATAACATTGGTCTCGGGCATGTTGTGTTCTCGGAGGCTACGGTGATGGCTTACCATCAGGCCGGCCGTATGCTTGTTTGCCACCTTTATGGTAAAAAAAAGAAGTTATCTGCTTTTCTAATTCCCTTTTCAGGTTGAAAGGAGATAGTACTGTACTGGGGTTTAAACAACATTATTTAGTGCCTGTTTCCTTAATAAGTTAGCGTTTAGTATCAAAATGCACTATGTTTTATTTCCATTGATTGAAATGCTTTTTGCTTGGCCTAATAAAATATCTGATTTTGGCGTGTCTTTGGTTGAGTCGAATGTCGCGTTGAATCTTCTTTTGAGGTCATTCATAAACTCTTGCTTCAAGATGGCTAAACATCTGAAAAAAAAAAAAATTGTAATCATTTTCTGTTTGCCAAAACAAGTTGACTCCACCCCACCAGAGGTTGAGAAGTAGTGGAATGTTTGTCTATGTAACTAATTTAACTCGCAATATTTAATATGCAACTTATAAGAATATTTGTATAGGTAAAAAAATGGCGATTCGAAATCCTATTTATAAGTATTTATTTCTATTATATTCTAAAAAAAAAAGTAGGCGGTGGGGGCACGACAACTGGTAAAGTGTGGCGATTAGAACGTTAGCCAATCACAGTGTATAATGAAAAAAGAATATAGTTGAGTTAGTATCCTTAATCAGTGTGATTTGTCCCTATATATATATATATATATAATTACTAGCTTTTCCCCGCGGCTTCGCTCGCGTTAATTTTATGACTGTATAGATCTCGTTTGACAACAAAACAACCCATAGCGCGACTTGTGGCGCCATCTGTTGGCCGATACAGCGCCCTCTATAGTAGACAAAATATTTTCCCATTGGAACGACATACTTTCACGGGATAAAGAGTACTGTACCCCTAACAATATGTATGCAAATTTTCATAATGATTGGCTGCTTAGTTAAGCCGTGAAGGAATAACAAACAAACAAACAAACTCACTTTCTCATTTATAATATTAGTAAGGATTATGAATGTTTAGTGTACAGAGTGACTGACATGCGGTAGTGCGCGTCCCGGCGGAAGGCGGAGATGTCCTGCGAGGGCGCGTGCGGCGTGTGCACGACGAAGGCGGCGGGCAGCACCAGCAGCCGGAAGCCCAGCGCGCGCAGCTGCACGCTGTGCGACACCTGCACACCGTATTATATTTCATTTTATGACATAGATCTCGTTTGACAACAAAACAACCCATAGCGCGACTTGTGGCGCCATCTGTTGGCCGATACAGCGCCCTCTATAGTAGAAAAAATATTTTCCCATTGGAATGACATACTTTCACGGGATAAAAAGTATATGTTGGGCCTGTGTCACTGACAATATATATACAAATTTTCATAATAATCAGCTGCTTATTCAAGCCGTGAAGGAATAACAAACAAATAAATAAACAAACTCACTTTCTCATTTATATGTAATATTAGTATGATGTCAGTGGCCGACAACATGTTTAGTGTGACATAATTTTGAACTGATACCTTATTCCATCCAAATCCAGAGAATCGCGTATCGTACTTAGGTACTGATCGGTGGACCACCAGGTACGGTTCATAGTCTGATTCCCACTCCACCTGAAATATGATTTTATTTCATCCCTTATATTGCTGGAGAGGTTTCAGGATATTACGATAATATACATCATTTTTATGCATTGAAACGATGAAGATTTTGTTTCACACCGATATTATGTGAAAGGGTGGTACTTCTCCGGTCGATCTAGCCCATAATCGTAAATGCTTTACTACAAATTTTAATAACGTTACCGTGCGTTACTGCTTTTATAATCTTCTTCACTACATAGTATAAAACAAAGTCGCTTTTTCTGTCCCTATGTCCCTTTGTATGCTTAAATCTTTAAAACTACGCAACGGATTTTGATGCGGTTTTTTTTAATTGATAGAGTGATTCAAGGAGAAGGTTTTAAAGTATCATACATTCCAAAATTCCCACGGGAAAGCGGGATACACGCAAACGAAGTTGCGCGGGTTTCGCTAGTATATATATAAAAGAAAGTCGTGTTTGTTACAACACTTATAACTCGAGAACGGCTGGACCGATTGCCATGGTTTTTGATTTGTTGGATTTGTTTCTGTCCCGAATAGCAGAATACATCTTAAAAACAATGAAAACTAGGGTAGGGGTAGGGTAGGGTAGGGTAGGGGTAGGGTAGGAGTAGGGTAGGGGTAGGGTAGGGGTAGGGTAGGGTAGAGTAGCGGTAGGGTAGCGGTAGGGTAGCGGTAGGGTAGGGGTAGGGTAGGGGTAGGGTAGCGGTAGGGTAGGGGTAGGGTAGTGCCTCTAAGGCGGAACAAAGTTTGCCGGGTCAGCTAGTCACTACATAGTATAAAACAAAGTCGCTTTTTCTGTCCCTATGTCCCTTTGTCCCTTAGTCCCTTTGTATGCTTAAATCTTTAAAACTACGCAACGGATTTTGATGCGGTTTTTTTTTATTGATAGAGTGATTCAAGGGGAAGGTTTTAAAGTATCATACATTCCAAAATTCCCACGGGAAAGCGGGATACACGCAAACGAAGTTGCGCGGGTTTCGCTAGTTTAATAATAAACTAACCATTTACGTGATGGCATTTGTTTGTTCTCGAGTTTGGGTGTTATCTACGTATTATAAGTACACAATTACAATAATATGTCCGTTGTCTGGTATCCATAATACAAGCAGGATAAGCTTAGCTTACTATGGGACCAGGTAGCGCTGAGTGAATTGGGTAGAATTCAATTTATTATTATTATAACAACCTAATCGCAAAGAGAAAATCTAAATCCCTTTACAGATATTACATTTCACGAAGAGCATTTGACATGTTGTAACCATAGATTTAGTATATACTAGCGTACCTATAGATCGGCTTTGGTTTGATTAAGGCGAGACCAAAAACAAAATACACTAGTGTGCGTGGAATGTACATGTGTGCAAGCATGATATATAATTTTGTGGATTTTCCTTTTTGTTTGAGTTACATCCAGGCACTGCACAGGTAACCATATTTAATCACGTCTAATTAACACCAAAACTACACTTAAAAATCATAAATTTTGTAAAAATAAGTGGGATTTGTTTTTAACACGACTGACGTCAGGCCGATACAGCCCGATAGCGTGTATAGGAAGAATGGTCTCGCCTATCTATCTCGCTCTAACCAACGTGTATGCTATGATCTATCTCTTTTGCATTGCCAATCTAACGCTAGTATATAATAAATCTATGCTAGCAACCTGTTGGTCAGACAGACGACATTGTTCGGATAGCGGGACCCCACTGGATGGGACTTTCACAGGACCGAGAGGCGTGAGAAAAGGGAGGCCTATGCAAAGCTGTGGCTGAATATGGGCCGATAATAATTATAAACTAACCTCGTAAGGCGCATCTGACACTTTCCACCTACTATAATTCGTCGCCCTGTGTCCGCTAGGCCATTCCCTAGAGCGGAATGGAGTAATGTCTCCGTTGACAAACGTGTGCGATAATCGCGTGAGTAATGTCCTCTTGTCCCGCGGTGCAGATCCTCTGTATCGTTGTGTTTCAAATGCGGGTACTACCAGACACTGTGAAAAGAATAACATGCATATTTGTATTTTATACCAATAGCGACAAGCCATGAGACGTAGAATTAATTATTTTTTTGTAAATATGCATAATATAGCCTATGTTACACGGGGGTAATGTAACGGTGAATGATCTTTCATAGTTTTTGAGTTTATTTGCTACAAACATAAATATAAATCTTTCCTCTTTATAATATTTTTTTAAAGATTACATAACACAATATATAGATTATAGATATATTTTCATAGATTATAGATTTTAAAGAGGAAAGATTGACATCACTCAAAATGTTAAAAAAAATGCGGGCTGTAATAGATTTTTATACATTATTTCTTCCCTCTAGTACTGGGGCTCCCTAGAGGGAAGAAATTATGTATAAATTGTTTTTCATGTCTTTTTATCGCCCGCATATTCTAGGGAAGGAATTGAGCACTTTTCGCTACTTTTAAAGGAATAAAGACAGTACTTTCGGAGCAAGTTTAGTAAAATAGTACCTTTTTCTGTGGATACGGATTAATTAAACGTATTGACTGCCTCAAGTGCTGGTAAAGTCCCGCCATAGGAACGAAGTCCACATCCATAAGGAACACATACGGCGTGTTCACGTTCTCCAACGCTACATTCCTCAAATAATTCACTGGATAATGTACCTGCAAGTATTTTTATATTAAAAGAGGTGATCCAAAACAATCCCAGGCTACGGCGCAAAAATTGTGTGTTCCAGATTTTAGAGGATATTTATAAATACTATTCTAAACTATCACTATCTCTTTATTGGGTGGCTAACATTTTTTTTGCTCATATAGGTTTGTAGGCGTTCATATTAAAATCTTCGGGGCTACCATAAAAGTGTCCATCCGAAACAACGAAACACGTAGTCCTGTCGAAATAGACATTCTGTTTTTCGGATTGCAACTTCATGGTAGGTTTTATGTGACATACAATATGAACGGGAGTTGTAGTTCCAATTTCGGCCACGTTCATAAATACCATTGTATTACTGTATATGTATGTAATTAAAATTCAAATGCGTAGCAGGAAAGAGTAAAGAAAAAGGTTTATACAGTGACAATATTGTACACGCAAAATACAAATGATAAAAAGTACAATGTGACACCGAAAAGAGGAAATGTCTTACCGAATCACGTTTAAAAACTAGATGATATCCAATATTCCTTCGCGTGCTGAGTGTACTTGACCATTGGTTTATGAATCTCTCGAGTTTTTCTACATCACAATCTGACAGATAGATGGCAGCACTCACCGGTCCTAAGGATCACGAAAACAAAAAAAGTAAGAGACGCCGCGAAAATAGCGCGAACGGCGAAGTGTGGAGCCAATTTCTTCCAGGCAACCTAATCGCAAAGAGAAAATCTAAATCCCTTTACAGATATTACATTTCACGAAGAGCATTTGGCATGTTGTAACCATAGATTTATAGTATATACTAGCGTACCTATAGATCGGCTTTGGTTTGATTAAGGCGAGACCAAAAACAAAATACACTAGTGTGCGTGGAATGTACATATGTGCAAGCAAGATATATAATTTTGTGGATTTTCCTTTTAGTTTGAGTTACATCCAGGCACTGCAACGGTAACCATATTCAATCACGTCTAATTAACACCAAAACTACACTTAAAAACCATAAATTTTGTAAAAATAAGTGGGATTTGTTTTTAACACGACTGACGTCAGGCCGATACAGTCCGATAGCGTGTATAGGAAAATGGTCTCGCCTATCTATCTCGCTCTAACCAACGTGTATGCTATGATCTATCTCTTTTGCATTGCCAATCTTACGCTAGTATATAATAAATCTATGGTTGTAACGTTTACAGGCATAATGTTAATGTGTGCGTGACCGATTGTACGAGCGTTTCCGAGTTGCATGTGTGTTGATGTTGTGTCATGAAAAAAAAAACAAAGCAGCTACGCATCGTCTCAAAACGTTGATAAAAATACATTTTAAAAAAAAGGACAGGTTGCACACCGGTAGTGCCGGTAGAAGTGAAAACTGAAACATCAACGTCGACGTCTTACGCTTTTTCGATCAGGCTACGGATCTGACGGGAGAATTTTTTTACCCATATAAAAAAAGTGCCGCTAAAGAAGTTTTCACTTCAAAAAAGATCTATATAAAAATATGAGTTTGTTACCTTCCCAATGTTTGACGAACCTCTCTAAAAACAGCAATCGGTCCATAGACAACTGCAGTACTAGCGTGACGTCAAAATTGTCTGTGATCGCATATGCATACTCCATGTAGTAGAGTTGTGTGCGCAGTTTTATTTTTTGCACTCCCCTGAAGCTGAGGCATATATCCGACTGGTTCATCTTAAATTATAAACAAGTTTCGGTAATAAAATTATTTGATAAAATATTGTGGGACTACTTCTTTTCTATTCTATTCTAAATATTGTCGCACAACGCCATCTAGTCCCAAAATGTTTTTTTTGTA
This sequence comes from Endotricha flammealis, assembly GCA_905163395.2. Taxonomy (NCBI): domain Eukaryota; kingdom Metazoa; phylum Arthropoda; class Insecta; order Lepidoptera; family Pyralidae; genus Endotricha; species Endotricha flammealis. Next base: position 10,133,379 of record LR990871.1, read on the forward strand.
AATAAAAAAACATTAACACCAAAACTAACAGACAAGGTTCATGCACACAAATGTTTGCCTCACACAGTATTGGAACCCGTATATTAAAACCTGTATCTCACTGCACTACACATGGGCCAAGCCTACCACACATTCCTACTGCTGTATCCTGTATAGCCAGGATCAACAACGCTGACCTCAGATTGACAATAAGCAATGAAGCTTATTGACGTCCCAGGGGAGAATTTACAGCTGTCTTGGAACTCATAACAAATTTAATCAGAAATAAATTAGACATAGTAGGAAGGAAGTATTGAAAGAATCCATTAAACACATGAGTAGATTAGGTACCTTGTAGGTAATTGCTTCTGTTTGAGAACATCTGTGCATCTTTTCTCTCAACAAATTCCCGTCATAGTTCACATAGGACTGGTGTATGCTTCTAAAGTACATAGCGTCTCTTATCAAAATATTATGCTTCAATGGAGAATTCCAATGTATAATCTGTAAATTTCGAATGAGTGAAATTAAACACGAAGCTCAAGACCGACCGGGATGGAGTCACTGTGGACTCCCTCTGCCCCTTTCAGCGGACCTATGATCGTAAGTCAATCTGTATTAATGTTAAAGTTGTGATTTGCCAAAAAAACAGGTGCTTTAAACCACAACTAGTCTACTTCTCGGTGTAGTAGTACCACAAGATCGCAGACTGTTTCCCTTGGGACTACTACTGGTTACTATTTATAGATATAGGAATTTAAAAAAAAAAGTTTTATTGGCAATACAAAATAGGTCAACAAAATAGACAGAAATACAGGCAGGCGGCCTTATTACTGAAAGAAATCTTTTCAAGGTATCCTTAAAATAACGATTTTCTGTTGTTTATTTGGAAACATGAAGCTATGATAATACCAACCTTAATCTTACTACTATCTTCACCATAACAACTTTTCGCTAATGATTTCGTAGACATCTGTACATTGTATTGACAGCTTATATTATAAATATACACTGGGTTATTCTTTATAATTGCATTTATTATGTCTTGATCGCCGAGGGATAATGCCTTATGGCTTTCCAAGTGTCCATTGACGGTGTCATGCCAGAGAACGTCCCAATTGACGTTATTTCTTATATTTTCAAGGTGTAATAGCATAACCCCTGTGTTGTAACCTCGGCCTAATGCTGGCCAGTGATTACCCTGGTAGTACCAATCACTTTCATTTTCAACTAGGCCTAACAACTGAAAGAAATTATTAAATTAGTGCAATATAAAATGTAATAAATGAGAGTTTGAAGTTTTTCAAAATAGTTTCTTGCTATTATTAATAGCTTCTTGTGGCCATTGTTTCTTGTAGATATAATCAGGTTCTTATAAACATTTAGATTCAAAACGTTTATTTAGAGTGTGGGTCTTGACAGTCACTCTCTCTCATCAAAGAGTATATACAGTAATAAATAATTTTACTCTATAAACTTTTATCCATTTCGGAAACAAAAGTAAACTTAATCAATACTAATATTATAAAGAGGAAAGATTTGATTGTTTGTTTGTTTGCATAGAATAGGCTCCGAAACTACTGGATCGATTTCAAAAATTCTTTCATCAGTAGAAAGCTACATTATCAGAGAGTGACATAGGCTAGGTTTTCCCGAAATTCAATGTGGTTCCTACGGGAACGGGTTCGGAACTTCACGCGGACGAAGTCGCGGGCAAAAAGCTAGTACAGTGCAAAAATGAGATATGTAACCATTTTTGCACTGTAGGTAAGTGTACATTAATAAAACAAACAAAAATTATGTTTCATACCTGTTCAGAAGTCATGTTCTTAAACAATATCCACAGCTCAGCAATATCACAAATTAACGTCAAATCAGAATCCAGTACGATAACTTGGCTCAACGTGTGTGGCAGTATACTGGGGAACAGTAGTTTTGCAAGACTATATTTACCGGAATAATGACTGTTCGGTATCCATTCCATTTGTGATAATAATTTTTGTGCATTATAAAATGAGTATTTTACTGAAAAAATAAATAATATTAAGAGTCCTTCGTACATGCATTGACTTTACTACAACTTAGACTTGCATACCCAGAATATCTATTAGGCAGCCTAGTATTTCGTATAATGAATAATTTCATAAATATATATCAAATACACAGTCGTACGCAGACCCCATCATTTAGTATTACCAAAAATTTGGACAAACTTCCTTCACTTAAAAGTGCCAATACCCTCGGATCGTTTAAAAGCCAATTGTACAAGCATATTCTGGAGAACTATACTTTGTTAGGCACCTGAGCATGAAGCGATTTATAAGTCTAGATTTACTAAGTGGCTCCTTTGTTTAGATTGCCACGACTAATATATAAAATATATCTGTAACTAGTTTTAGTTCTCAAAATTCAAAACTTTTATTCAGAGACTAGGTTTTCACAAACACGTTTTCTTGTCAGAGTATACAGTAATAAATAATTTGTACAAATAATCTACTCTATAAACTACTACCATTTCGGAAACAAAAGCAAAATGACCACTGGTAAAAAGAAATGGCGAAAGAAAACTAGTTACGGCCTGTTTTGTCATTAAAAAAATCTAATTAAAAAAAAATCTAATTAGTGACATGTATGTCTTTATGAGAATAAAGTTCTTTAAACCGTATGAGTGAGAGAGCCGGAAAACTAATACCTCTCCTTCTTCCAAATCCCCTTTTCAGTGAGTGGGTCCTTTCTTTCTCATTCCTTCATAGGTGTTCATCCATGACAACAAGATCGATCTTGTAGTTATAGATGTCCATGGGCAGCGGTGATTGCTTACCATCAGGTGATCTTCTAGCTCGTTTGTTCTCTTCTTGTCATAATCAGTCATATGAAAAAATAAACCATACCGTACCATCAGGCAAATCCCAAGTGTCAAACAAGATTCCATTTCTCCGTTCTGTGCTCTCATCAACTATTAGATGGAAGTGCAACGGATTCTGTCTATGATGCAGCAGGGATTTCAGCATCGGAATAATAATTCGAGTACACTTGCCCATACACACAAGCGCAATGTGTATTGTCTCACATAGAAATGCGGGAACTTCTGGAGTCTGAAATCACATATTTTTATACCACTTATTTAGTCAGAGTATGATTATTCAATTATATATAATTGCAAAATGTTACAGGATTATATGCGACTCATGAGAGTAGTTAATTAAATTCATGGTCTTATGACTTACATTTGTATAAAAAAAATTGTTATGTTTTTTTTTTGTGAATAAGTGTTTCGTTACATGCAAAATATTTTTTATTTTGAACAGAAAATTATTCACCTTTTTGCGAGTAAAAAACGATTAAAAAAGTATAAAAAACAAAGGAAAGTGTTGCCAAACAGTACAGGGCAGCCGCGCGGAATGCGGCTGCCTTGGCCAAGATTTCTTTCCAAAACTTTACTTTCTGTGGTGTGAAACTTTGTATAGAGACTCCTTGGTCAGAGTGTCGCCAATACCTGGACTTTTTATCATAAAATTATGGTTGCCCAGCCCAGTGATTGTAGTGTACATAGAGTAGACTTTATTTATAAAAACTACATTGCTTTGTATTTGTTTTGATAATCTTATTTTGACTTACAACAGTGGTCATTTGTGTGGTTGTTTCCAGCGGGTTCAGCTGTCTCATAGCATACTGGGACATCCTAAGATGAGTCTTGAACACTTTATTCTGTGTTTCCAAAACACTGATCCTCGATATTAACCACCAATAATACGCCACTGATACTGCTAGCCATATTCCGAACGGCACCCCTAGCCACGGTCGAAGAAGTATACGAGAGAGAACATTTTTTGATTTTTTACTTAGATTCTTTACATATTTCTTTATAAATCTCGAGTTTGAACACATAATATTGAGAAAATCACACAAATTATAACATTTCAATTCCTAAAATCAATTCTATAGTGTCGCAGCCTAGATCAACAGTGATTTTTATATGTTTTATTTTCTCTTTGTTCACAATTATTATTAATTTGCTGTTTAATTTGGTTTATAAGTTGTTCAAAATCTTCAAAACAAGTGTATTTACTTCAAAATCATCTTTCAAAATACAATCAAATCAATGGAATCGAACGAATGATTAATTGAATGAAATGAAATATGAATGGGACAGTGTTGCCGTTGTTTGTGTACGATTCGTACGATTTCATTCTGCCATGTTTTGTTTTATTTATTTATTTTAGCAACATTCTCTGTTTTTTTATTTATTTTACCAGCCAGCCGTAGATTTTGTAATTTACTTTATTACGTAGGTAGGTACAGTACTCTTCTGATTTTGGTACATACCTACGGCGCGGCGGGCGTAGCGTAACCTACCTACACAGATGTAATTGTACAAGGATGTCATGAACGTGAGTGACAGTTGTGGGAGGGCGTCATATTTTCATACATTTTGACAAACGTGAACTGTCGAAAAGTGACAAACATTTATGAACGGGAGTTATAGCACGTTATAGTTCCAATTTCGGCCACGTTCATAAATAGTTTTGTGTAGCACTTTACCTAGTTATTTTTTGAAAAATTGTCGTAAAGTTTTAAACTTCCGGCAGCACCTTATGACAGAAATTCAAATCATTTACATTTTTGTCGAGGCTTTTGCTTGCATTTATCATTTGAAATGAAACTGCGGCTGTCCCAAATTGCATCCGCGGTTCGCCTTTAGTATAGTAATTTTATGGTGAAAGAAAACTGTGAAAAGGTTCACAAATAAAACAGTATTAAACTAACACAGTTTCATTTATTATGTCCTCATCATCATCATTGTTATTTGACGATCTACAAACAGAAAATTAAAAAATAACTATTTTAGTAAAAAATACTTTTAAGCAACACAAAAACAAACTTTAACATAAAGTGAGTTCACCTATTTAAATATTTGTCAATGATTATTTATTAACTTAAATTATTTCAATTGTTTACTTTTTATTAATTTGTATAATACAAGTAATAAAATGGTGGGAATTGTTTTACAATTATTAAATTATGAATAAAAAGTCACTTAAAATGTAGGTACCTACGCGTGGCAAAAAAATAAAAATTCGTGATAGTAGGTAATCACCTTAAAATTATACCTACTTTATTAGCCTAATTACCTACGTACTAAATTGAATTGTATTTGATAAACAAACATTGAAACACAACATAGGTACAAATTATTAATTTCTTTGATAGCAAGAAAAGAAAAAACTTTAGTCTAAGAACCGATATTAAAATGAGTTTTAAAGGACTAGTTAAGAAAAATATATTTAAAATCAGCAGTTAAACCAAATAGCAAGCAAATAATTTAATAAACATCTTTGTTCGTTTTTAGTACATACCTACTAACTTCATTGGGCCCTACGCCGACCTTGTAAAATGTTTAAAAAAAATTAATTAAATTTGTTTTTATTGATATACATTTAACTTAAAATAAACTACATGCTATAATACAATTTAAATAATTATACTAATAGTACCGATATTCCACAACAGATGGTGCTGTCGTCAAGTTAAATCGCACTATGGTTTCGTTTTTGGCAACGGTCAACTATTGGGACATTATTGTCATTATTATTTATATTGTTACGCGTCTATTGCAATTTTTGAAGGGGTACGGGTCCACAAGGACATGGCAACCCTATAGTAATAACATTCTCATTTCGGAAATATTAAAAAAAGAAACTGGGCTAGTACGTGTCGAGTCACGCACAATGTAGGACGCCGTATTTGCTTTGCTACGCTGTTTGCCTGCAGATGAGTCCAATATCAAATTCTATCACATTTTACAAGGTCGCTCTATTTATTTGGTATAAAATAATTGTGTAGGTAAGTATAAAATTGTGGTACCAGGCGGAGTACCTATATACCTTTTATAGTTACTTTTATTTAAAAATATTACAGATATAATAAAAATTATTAATCATCTTATATCATGTATTACTAAATGACGCGAAATTAAAAACTAATAAATTAATTTAATACAAATTATTTCTCAGCTCATCTAATTTATCTCTGTTTCTCCCGACCACGGTCTGGTGCGAGTATGGTCTTGTTGTGGATCGTGGCTACCCGCCCACTGCCTGTTGGTTTGATCTATAGGCTGATCATGTTCTGTCCATTGCCTTGAAATACCTGGATGAAAAAAAGTACTTTATTCAATTTATGTATGATATAGGTTTTTATTTTATTTTTTATACCACACAGGTGGCAAACAAGCATACGGTCGGCCTGATGGTAAGCCGTCACCGTAGCCTATAGACGTAAGCAATACCGGGGGTATCACTCACGCGTTGCCAACCCTCCCAACCCCCCCAAGTGGAGCTCTGGAGACCTTACTCACCGTAGGAACACAACATGGCCGAGACCAATGCTATTTGGCTACGATCTTCTGTAAGGTGGAGGTCCTTCCCCAGACGGGCAAACAGGCCAATGCCTAAATAAATTTTAAAAAAAGTTCTCCTGCTTGCTTCCCGATGATGACCACAGTCAGTATAGAAGGTTTAATAATCTCAAGTTTCTCTGTGCTTTAGAGGGCACGTTGATCTGTCTCACTATACTATTGTCGATAAAATGACGGTCATTAGGTTAGTGACTGTCAGGGCTGTCAGGTGGCATGAAAACATTAGCTAATCCTCAGTTTACACCAAATTGGGGCAAGCTCATGAGAATAAGGTTCTAGTCTCCTAGAGTACGTACAGAATAATGTTATTAGTATTCATTAAATAAATTATACCTGGATCTGTCGGCTGTCCATAGCTGGTGTCATATGGTACTCCTATATCATTGTCTCCGACATCCACCACCCTCACAGGCTCCGTTGGTTCAGGACTGTCTTCTGTGATGTCCTTCTTGTACGGTATGCTCTCATCATCAGAGTTTATACGCATTGACTCATCGGGATCTATTGGTCTTGTTCTGTGGAAAATATAACATTGGAAATATTAATGATATTCACCTACAATCTAGATGTACCTAGGTAAGCATAAGGTTAGGGCCGTCGTAATAATAAGAGTAGGCCCACAGATATGTGTGTAGGACTTTCGCGCGCCGCCGCCGCCAACTCGATAGCGTTAACTTGTGATTAAAATTTTAATTTCTGTGTGTTTCAAGGTTTGATAGTGAAAGGTGAAGAAAATATTGGTTATAATGCATAGGATTCGAGTTTATGATCAGGTACTATTAAAAGCGTATTATCGTGGTGACTTTAAAATCCGCCTTCTTGAGATATTTTGCTATCATTTTTCTTCGGGGCGTCTTGACTCGGAGACTGTTTACAGCGTCGAGACAACATGAATACGCTGCATTGAATGATTTATTAGTAAGGGTATAATAATTATCATATTGCATGAGTTGCATGACACTGAATAATGGCACCGAATGAAAGTTAGCCATAACTTTAAAAAAACTTAACAGTCTTAAATTGAGATATAAATATACCGAATATTTAACGTTACGTATCTTTATATTTTATCATAATTATGTAAGTACTAGCTTTTCCCCGCGGCTTCGCTAGCGTTAATTTTATGACATAGATCTCGTTTGATAACAAAAACAACCCATAGCGCGACTTGTGGCTCCATCTGTTGGCCGATATAGCGCCTCTATAGTAGAATAGTTATTTGTTATGCAAGGCTGCAAAGTTGTTTTTTGGTGCGAGTACTTATATTGAATCCTGAGCGTAGCGAGGGTTTCAAAGGTACGAGACGCAGAATAACTTTGCTGCCGAGCGAAACACACAACTTTTCACCTCACTACAGCGAGGAAAATGCTAGATGCAAGAAAAACGCAAATAATATAGATATTAAATAAGTGTTTATTTTTTTCATGCGGTGTCGTGCTGGCCAGTTCGATTATTCTAAAAATAAGGTTGGCGCACTGGCATGAAATAAACCTAATAAGGCATTTTCAGAGGACTGGAGGTATAAAAAATTATAGAATAGAAAGTTCGAATTTTAAAAATTCTTTCCACGCTAGGGCACAAAATGCACTTTTACGCTCAGATTTCGAATGACAAACAGATTCTTTCCGAGCTTGTGAGGTGAAATAGTAGATTTTACAACAAGTGCACAAAACGAATCATTTCTATCCAAGACTTTTAGCAGCCCGAGCCGAAGGCGAGGGCTGATAGTAATGTCGAGGATAGAAATGGTTTTGTGGACGAGTTATAAACTCTGCTTTTCACTTCGATTGCGAGGAAATAAATAAATAAACGCAAGAAAAACAAGACCCTGTTTCCCATTTCCCGCCGCTTTTTTTTTTAAATCTTACGACTTTGAAATTAGGCTTGGGCTTCAGACCTATACAGCCTACTATTAAATTAATTTTGTAATAAAATAATTTTCTTAAATTAATTAAATAACCTACCGTACTTTAATTTAAATTTTAATATCTTTTATGACTTAAAAAACACATTAGGCAAATAAATTAAAGTAAATATTATAAAATAACAAATTCTATCTCTGAACTTTTTGTTGTGTTTGGCTGTATGGCTTATTTTTCCTTTGTCTTAATATAGATACATTTATGAGTTTACTTTTCTGCCCTTGTGCACAAAATTCGATTTTGTGCAGCCTATATCCTGCGCAAATAAGCACTTTCTGAGCATGAGAAGTGAAAAACATATTTTCCCATTGGAATGACATACTTTCACGGGATAAAAAGTAGCATATGTTGGGCTCTGTACCCGTGACAATATATATACAAATTTTCATAATGATCGGCTGATTAGTTAAGCCGTGAAGGAATAACAAACAAACAAATTCACTTTGTCATTTATAATATTAATTAGGATTTGTATAAGTAAGTACCTAAGTTGAAAAAAAGTAACGCATTCCTATACACTTACTTAATAGGTAAAAAGTCGTTCTCCTCCTTTTCTTCAGCCTTCCTGCGTTTCAGGATCCTCCATCCGACGCAGATTAGGAAGATGACAATTGGCAGCATCACCGCACTGATGATGCCCCAGGTCGCACCAAGGGTACGCGCCGAATACTCCTGCTTGCCTGTATAAAATTTTATAGCGAATTAAAACCATGTTTTTTTTTTAAATAAGGGCCCGGTTTTACAAGTTCTGATAAGTTAGATGCTCTCAGATAGATGTGGCAATTTCTTTTTTGAGTGGTGATTTTGTTTTCGAAATGGTGGTAGTTACCATACATAGTGAATAACATTGAAATATATTGTGTAAAATATGACAGAAAACGTGTCTGTCTGTAAAGGCCTATTATCTGAATAAACTATTTTATGATCATATAAAAATAAAAATAAAAATATATAGGGACAAATCACACAGATTGAGCTAGCCCCAAAATAAGTTCGAAACTTGTGCTATGGGATACTAACTCAACGATACTATATTTTATAACAAATACACATATAATAAACATTCAAGATCTTATACAAGATTCCAAGACCCGATCCGAAAAAGTTCGTTTTTCGACTTTTTCGTCATGACCCGACCGGGATTCGAACCCGGGACATCTTGGGTGGCGGTCTAGCGTGGTAACCATAACCACGAAGGTCGTCCAATGTAAAATAAATAAACTGTTAATTTAGCACGCCAAATGGTGACCGTGTCTTTGACTTTTGATAAATATCATTTATTTTCATCCTACTTTCTCATATCACGTATGTACAATTATTGTAAAAATAACCTATTATGTATAGTAAATAAATAAGTGAGTAATAACTATAATTATAATGACGCAAGTAACCAAACTAACCAATCTAATAGTAAAAATAATCCTAGTTTCTAAACATGCAAATTACATTATATTATCTGGCCTCAGACGCTTTATCTGTTATCATTGTACAAATAAAAAAAACTCACTCACCTGTTGAACTGACCTAAATTCTACTAAGTAAACAAGATAAGAAAGCAAGCAATAAATTGTTGAGATTAAAATGAAACACATCACATGGCAGAGAAAATTTCTATTCCACGAAAATGTGGGCAAAGGCAGCAGGTCTTTTGACAAAATAAAATTTCGACTTCACTAGCTATATTGTTCATACATAATGTAAAATGAGCGAAATAGTAAGTGATTGAAATTTGATTTTAATTGTGTTTTCGAGAAAGTAGACCCATAGATTAATATTCCTTGCTTTCTTATTGATAACAACGGCTCCGAACATAGGGAAGTCATTCTACCAACAACGGAACAGAAATTTCCTCTCCCTGCGACGAATATTATTTCGGAAAATACATTTAATTTAATTAAAATCTCTTATACAATAACATAAATAAAATTCAAATAAACTAAAACATAAAACAACAACAATGGGAAATACAAAACAATGCTAAATTCTATAAAATTGTGCATTTACCTATCACTACAACGTGCGATTTTTTTTGAACTTATAATACTTTTAAACGTTTGTTTTGAAGCCCTACACTTTCACAAAATTGTCAATTTAAGGGCAGTGATGATACCTAAGTTCTAGTACAGTCTATCTATGATTCAGACTCAGAATATTATTGAAAAGGAGATTGAGACGTCAGGATACATCGATAAAAATTAAGAAATCGAAGTATACCACCGACATTGAATCGTGTTTATAATTTAATGGAACTAATTTTGTAATTTAGATAACATTATTAAAATTATTGGTTTTTTAAACCATAGTAGATTTACTGCTATATGTATGCGCTTCTGCATCAGGTGGGTCAATAAGTGTTTCCACAGATCTGCCTCTTTGTGGCAAAGTGAAAGTTTTGATTTCGTCAGCCGGAGCGCTCTTCGGTGGATCCGGTAAACCCGGGTTATTATAAGTGCTCCTTGGACTAATATCAGATATGGGGCTAAGAGGAGGAGAGTAAATCTCCGAATAAGTTGGGGAATGTATCGGCGATGGGACAGGACTGTAGTGTCCAGTGTAAGGATCTTCTGATCCATCCTTGGTAGAATAACCCGACTCACTGGGAGCTAGTGCTCGTCGTCCAGTCTGACGCGGCTTGCTTATATACTCGATATCCTTGGCGGGACGAGTTAACGTAGAATCTTGATTAGACTCAGTATCGGAGGGTGTGGTTAGAGACAACAAGTCTTCTTCAGACAAATCAAAAGGTTTTTCAGGGAATTCTGAATTTGGAGCATTAGCCAATGGCTCTTTGGTTCTATAAGTTTTGTCGTAAGCCCTTCTCCTTTTGCCCAATGAAGATTTACCGGAGTCACTTCTATTGGAATCCGTGTATCCTATTCCAGAGCTATCACCGTCCTGCGGTTCTGGGGGAGGGGGAGGAGGAGGAGGGGCAGATCTACTAATATTTTGCTGTTTAATAATGGGAGTTTCTTCTGTGGGTGTATCAGGTATTTTCGGTTTAATATCCGAATCACTACGTAAAGTAGAAGAGTTCATTGGATCAGTTATATTTCCCATTGATGCTGATCTTAGATTGAGTCGGGAGGCCGACTTGGATCGCGGCACGTCTTTGAAAGCGAATCCCTCTTTTCCTTCGGATTTCGGCTTGTACCAGCACCAGAACCAAAGGAGACAGATCAAAAGGCCGAGAGGTAGAATGACTGCCACTATGACGCCCCAGGTCAGAAACAGTGCGCGCTGTGAGTATTCTTGGTTACCTGGTATTGAAAATTACATTTAATACTTGACTCTATAGGTTAATTATTACACAGACTATCCATACTGGTACAGCAAAGTTATCGGATAAATTCGCGACTCTCACATATGCCGCTCTTGTATTCAAATATTGTTCTACCAAATCTTCGTTTCTGCGTAGTAAAACATTGATTAATGCATGCAATGTTTACTTAATGCTCCTTGTCATTCTATTTTACATACATAATTTAATTTTTACCAAATTAAATATTGTAAATGCCTAGTGGTGCGATGACACTCATTTTTTTTAGGGATATTTTCAAAAAAATCCCAATGAAATGTCTTACGACTGCGAATTTACCCTATAAAATGTAGTTAGAATGAAATATATTCTATCCTATTCTGTCACTTTTATCCATAAACAAAAACAAACCTTCAAACCGAAAAAAAAACTTTATAAAGTACTCACGTAAGCACTCAGTGTATCCGTAATCGGGAAGATTCCACCGGCCGTTATCCTCACAAGTCCGCCGTTTGTCACCAGTCAATATGAAGTCCTGGTTGCACTCAAAGTTGACCTAACAACAATTACTTAAAATGAATTACATTGAACGGGAAAATCCAATAGTGACGTGTTTCTTTTGTGATTATACTATTGTGCATAAAATAATTCATAAAGTCCTTTGTGTATATGTATATCCTCACTATTTTACCGATATTTTTGTTTCTCTGATAGCAAAGGGCAAAGAAAACCTCAAAATCGACATGAAAGTGGTCCGAGATTCGTTTCGGGATAAGCCCTACCACTCATAACCACCGCTGTGATTGGCTGTGCTGTGTCTCTTGTATAACCAGGATCAACACCGGCGACCTCAGATTGGAAATAAGCAATGAAGCCTATTGATTTCCCGGGGGAGAAACTACAGCTGTCGGAACTCACAACAGATATAAGGTAAATCTTACCCTAGTTCCAGGTGTAAAGAAGAAGTTACTCTTGCGACCAAACCGAGGTGTCTCCAGAATACCGCAACTGATGACACGACGAGCGTTCTGCTCCTTTATGTTCGTCTATTTAAAAAAATAAGCATAAATTAAATCGTTTATTCATGCACATGTTTTTACCATGTCGTTTCAATGTTCCTGAGTAAGTATGTATTAAATATTACTCAATAACATAGTCTATAAATTATTACTAAGTATTTTGAATGAAGCAAAAACATCACTGTTAAAAAAATACTAAAGGAAATTAGCCGTTCATTTATTAGGTATTATTAAAATTCGTTGTGTTTAATATGTCTAATTTGTACGATGATATTTACAGAACTAACAAGTGAAAATCTACGTATAAATGCATGACTATTTTCATAACCAAAATAGTCAAACTTTAGTTTCAATCTCAAACACAATCTTGCTCACACGAAATACATCTGAAATTCATTTCATAGGAGATAGTGAGGTAAGTGAGTTTGAAACGAGATTTAATCTGGTTTTGTAACGCGAACAGCTAGGTTACTCTGTATAGCAATCTTTAGCGATTTAAATTTAAATTCTGTATAATTTCAAATCAAAATTAACAGCAAATTGAAATTTTATACTTTACTAACTATTGGTTAGCATACAATCAGATTTCATTTATTTTAGTATTTAGTTAGCGCTAGTTTAGCTGTAAAGAGTACCTAAAATTAACAATCTAATGGCGATCGTGCGGAATTATCTTCAAGAGTAAGGGGGCAGGCCCACTATTAATAAAATCTAAAACTTACGCAACTCGCACATAAAATTATTTCCAAACAATAAACAAGCAATGACGATTGATGACTTCTGAATTAAAACTGCGAATATTTTGCCATGGCATGGTCCCATGAAGGCCTTGGATGATGCATTATAATTAAAAGAACAATGGGCATCGGCATAAGACGCATTCAAGTTACACGCAAGTAAATGACAATGTAGGCAAGAAACTACCTTTAAAAAGTCATTTGCCTAGTTTTCTTAGTACCTATCTAATTATTTTTGTTTTTGGTCAGGAAAGTGCTTTGACAAGCAATGATGGTGGTCATTCTGGGACCAGTCTCAGTGGAAGTAGTGCGGCAGCGGGGTGATATGTAAAGTTTACTGGTGCATTTCACGCGGCTGAAGTCGAGTCCGCGGTTAAAGCAAAGGACACGCAACCCGCTTTAGTATGAATGGGTCCAACGACCGGTCGAGGGACTATGACGCCGTGTTTTGTCAATGCTCCATATAAATTCATAGAAAGGAGTCAGTCGCGCGACCTAAATTCGGTCGCGTGTCGCAGTCATTAGGATCGGGTAGTACTTTAAGTAGCAGTACTGTGACATAATCTAACCGAAACCACCCATTAAAATATATTTTAGTAGATGATGAAGATGGTAATCTTACTATTGAAGCCAAATAGTTTTTGGTGAATTCCGCCATATCCCTGTTGAGTGTCATGCCATAATCATATCGACACTGATACGAGTCTTGGCAAATTTCTATAGCTCTATTCACATCATGAGACCGGTTTGCAGGCAAGAAATCAGCTGGTTCCTTTATATAGTTCGGTATGAATTGATTATCATTAAAATAAGATGCAGTCCGACCGTATTCTCTTGCGAATAATGCGACTCCTATGTCCTTTTGTTCTCGATCCGTTAGTTGCCCTGAAAAAAGAGTTTTTTCTGTAAATTCTGCTATGAAAACAATGACGCATTTGAAAAGTAGCCTAGAAAATGCATGTTGATCTATCGGGAAAATCACGAAGGGAAAGGTGGAACCCTCAATAATAACGTGAGAGACACAAATTTTAAACATTTATAGAACCTACCAAGATATATGACTAATCAAGAGAGAAACTGAGAGAGAGGGAGAAAACTGGTAGAGAATGCATAATTGCATTAAGTTCGCCCGTCTGTTGTATCAGTACTTATGTATTGTGGTCAATAAAGATAAACAAATTTTAAAAAATCAAACATCGGCGGCAGTGAACCTTCCATCAGGTGGCCCCGCTTGTCTGTTTTTTCTGCCGTATAACATTAAAAAAAATATATTGTGCTGCTGCACAATAATTTTTTTTTTCCACCACGTTTTGTTATTACAGGATATTATACAGAAATGATAAGTCATCGAATAAAGAAATTAAATAGGTACTTACAATGTTGGGCAAATTCTCTATGTGCTGACTGGAAATTGTTAAGATCCACACCAGCTCTAGTACCGTCTGGTCTAGTGAAATCATCGTTTACATCCAGTGACCAATTGCCAAAGAGTCCTCGCGTTTGATTCTAGAAAATGAGAATAAATAATCGAGTTAAATCCGAAATCCGCAAGTTTGTTTGCTCATATTCGCAATCCCTAAAAATTTCGAAAAATTAACCCTACATCATATAGTTAGAGCACCTCTTGGCAGTTTCTAAAAAGCATTTCAATTTTGATTCCACAGTCTTAGGCTATCTCTTTCTTTCTTCTTTAGTGACAGTGAAAGCTATAATTTAATGTGTCAACTTTAAAAATGCGTTTCAGAAACCAAATCAGCTGTTTATTATCTCATAAATTAACTGAAATTAAAATAACTAACAATATTATAAATTAACTCACCATATAGGTCCAAGGTAGATAAACTCTAGCGGACATGAAACCTTTATTTTCAACGATTTCTATTCCAGCACCAGATGAGAACATTATAACAATTTCCGACTGATTCAAAATGTACATAGGCTGGTATACAGTTACTCCTGTTGAAAATAAAATCTTTAATACATAGGTAGTTCTTAATTAATTATTAATTTTATATTTTAGTTGATGAATGCAGAAGGCTTCATACTGTCACACTTGAAACTTGAACTGGCGGTAGGAAAAAGAAAAAAAATAACTATTCGAAAGTGCTCGTAATAGGCCTATTTGAATAAAAACACTTTGAGTTTGAGTTTGTGGGAGTAGTCTGTGTCCAGCAGTGGACTTCTTATAGCCGAGATGATGATGATAAGACAACTGAAGAACTTACCTGGGAAGTATTGAACTCTGAGTGCAGACCGATCGAAATAGACTCGTTGTTTGTCGGCAAACACATCAAGACGATATCTCCATTGAGAGTGCTGAGGTCTTAAACGCACCTAAAGAATGAAAATTAAACATTAAATTTCCACAACGGAAACGCCCACCACATATTCCTCCCGCTGTTTCTCATGTATAGCCAGGACCAACAACAGCGACTTCAGATTGACAATAAGCAATGCTTGTTGACGTTCTCCGGGAGAAACTACACAGATGTGTTGGAACTCAATACGAATTTACTCAGAAAGAAATCAGACGGAGTAGGAAGTATTGAAAGTACATAAAGCACATAGTGATTACCAGAGGCGAATTGATTGTTTACTGCCTATTTTTGGTTAGCAACGGTAAATATAATACAAACCTCAATTGGCACAGAGTTGTTAGAAGCAGCCACAACAGATGTAATCTGAGTAGCGTTGACTTGTCCGTAGACATTCCTGGGTACTTGTTCAAATCTGCCTTGCACATCTAACTTCAGTTGTGGATGGTCCACTCTCACGAGAACGTATTCACCTAGAGATATCATATCAATGGTTAATTTATAAATTACTAGCGACACCTGCACAACTTCGTTTGCTCTTTCCCGTGGGAATTTCGATGGTTTAGGTTGTACGTTGATTCGTCAGTCAGTCAAGTCGTTCAGGAAAAAGTATTTTATATGTATAGATTTCTGTATTCTGTATTACTTTGGTGTCATGGTATGAGCAAATGGTTACTTCTTCTACAATTATATTTTTCCAGGGTTTTTTTCATGCTATAGGTGGCAAACAAACCTACGGATCATCTTTTGGTGAATGATCACCACTGCCCATTAATGTCCGCTACACCAAATACCTTGCCAACCCTTCAGAAAGGAGTACGATTTCTAACTGGTTAAACTTGTAATATTCATTTTGTTAAGTCTATACTATAGAATAAAATGTCGCTTGTTCTCATAAACTGAAAAACATTTTACCTTTTCCATTGAAGGTGTATTGAAGATCATCGAACGTAACAATGTGAGGGTCTCCAAATATGCCAGCTACACCAGGAGATTGATATGCGACGCAATCCTGTGATGGACGACGCTCAAACCTGTGACAAAATTAAGGTTAGTTGCTGTGCATTGTCGCCATTCATAATTGTTGTTCAGGCGTGTACGCACGACCGAACACGAACATGGTGAACATCGAACACGAACACTTTGTTCGCACGTGCGTACCACTAACGAACATCAAACAATTTGTTCGTCAAAAGTGTTCGTGTCGATACAATTTCATTGTTCTGTGTGGACGATGTTCTCAGCACGACTGAGCAAGAACATTGTTAACACGAACATCGAATCAAAAGAGTAAGGCTTGGTAGCCTCTTTTGTTCGACACCATGTTCTTGTTCGGTCGTTAGTGGTTGCGCGCGAATACAAGTAGAACTATGTTTGTAGATGTTCATGTTCGCTTTGCTAATTTTTGCGAACCACGTATTCCGTGTTCGTGTTCGATGTTCACCATGTTCGTGTTTGATCGTGCGTACACGCCTATAGACGTGACAGTCGTGAAGTGGCCGTCAGGTGCCGTGAAATAATTTATTTTATAGTTTTTGGAAAACGACGTTTATCAATATTATATCATTTAAATACAATGGCGGGAAGTACCAGGAAATGAAATAGTGAGAAGTGATGAAAGTAATTCGTACCTGAATGTTTCACATCCAACAGCCTGTTCTTCTTGCCATGAGCAGCATTGGTAGAAGGGTATCATATCATGGAACCAATGGGATAAAGATGGGACCTGTTGGAATTTTAAATTTTATTAACGTTAAAGTAATTGAAATATGTAGAAAAATGAATTAGTATATATAAAAGGAGAAGCTGACTGACTGACTGACTATCAACGCAGGGCCTAAACTATAAGGGTTAGAAACTTGAAATTTGCACAGGGGTTCCTTTTAAAACGTAGGGTAGCACTTAGAAAGGATTTTTCAAAATTCCCACGGGAAAGCGAGATATACGCAAACGAAGTTGCGCGAGTTTCGCTAGTACTACTATAATATAACTAAATAGGCTACTACTGCGGCTAGTCAGCGAGCTACAGCCTTGACCGCGTCATCGCTTTCCATCAGATGAGGTAGTGGTCAATCGCTGACTAGTCATACATAAAATGAAATAAAAATTGATGGAAGTATCTTGCATTGCATGATTAGAGAATTACAAGAGGAATGTGGTGTTCAGAAGAAGAACAAAGTTGTTTTAAAGAAAACTATAATATTGTCTAACATCTAATCACACTGAGGTAAATCCTGTCTTTAATAGCAATGATGAGTTTAGATTAGATCATGATATTTACCTTGTTAGCTTCGTTGTAAGGTGTAAATCCGAAATCGTGAGATCTGTGAGGCCGTGATCCCCACATTTGGTCATAAGATAACATGAGGAATCCATTTTTGTCGTAACAACACTGTTGCCCAGAGCCCTCAGCACTAAAAGGATAAATTTATTATGTAAAAAGGATAATTACGTCCGGGAAAAAACTATCTATCTGCTTTTTCTTATTAAAATTTTCCCAATTCTTAATTATTTCGTGTGGTTTCTTAGCGACGAAATGACTTAAATAAACTTAACATTATTAACATTTCGGTATCGATAAAAAGCTAGGTTTTCCGATCCACTTTATTTGAAGAGAGCTGTATATAGTCACAAACATTTTTGAAACTATTATGTTTGTAGTGTGTGTGTAATATAAATAATCTTGTGAGATATTTTATGCATTACAAACAACTCACCTTGGTCCACCACTTCTGACACAATGAACACTGCCCCAATGGTATCTACAAGTAGGATTGGTATCTTTGTCACAAGACAAATCAGGCATGAATCTACCCTTATCCAGTAAAGCGTGTTCAAGAGTGCAGGGACAAACGTGGATTTGAGAGGCGAAGTTCTTGAGGAAACGATCTGTCCTTAGCCAATTGTTGCAGAGAGTTTGTGGCCAGCGTCTGCCGTGAAGTCTTTCCCATTGTGGAGCGAAGTACCAACCGAGGGGAATGGGACGACTCCATAGCACACTAAAACAGAAAATGTTGTAGAGGATTGATAAATAAAACGAAATGAAAGGACTAATTAGGTTTATTTTTGATACTCAAAATACTAACAGGGGCGATGACAGATGATGAAGATAAGAAGCTAGATTACATTTATTAATCAAATTCTAAGTATAATGACTTTGTAAATTATGTTTAATAAATTATTTCTTATCTATAAACCAGGCAGACTTTGCATCTAAATGCAAAGGTGAAATCTTTGGATTTAGAGGGGTTGAAATTTTGTGTAAAGGTTCATTTTATAGACAAGGAATAAAACGAAATTTCCAGGGGTATTACATGCATAGAAATAAAGGAAGTTGTTAAAAGTACTTACGGAGAAATAGTGACACCCTTATATTCTTCAGGTGTAGTAAGATTAATTTGTAGGAAACCAAACTGCATGTCATTGTGCATGATATTCTCTCTATTCCTAAAGTTTTGAGGGTTGATGACATATTCGCCAGTATTAGCAACACCTGTCTCAATCATGTCAATAAATTCGAGTTGTGGTCTAATTGTGACTTCTTTGTAACCCCACAGGCTGATTTGCAGTTGTACATTCAGGTTCGTGGTCAAATTGAAACGATCCCATGTTATTCTGATCTCTGGTGGGTATGGTCTGTGAACTGCGTCATCAGGAAAGAAGATTTTTTCGGTGGCTGTTGCTGGTGTTTCTGTTGAAGGGCATTTAAGCGTTAATAACACATCAAATAAAATTATTAACTGTTAAAATTCCAATATTAACATTCAATACGTCAAAATTTATTTGATCTTTTGAGATCGGGAGTGTCCCGTCTTACTTCCTCACACATGTGGTTACTAGTAAAGGATTAACTTACAATAATCTATGAAGCTCATTGGCGTTCCACAATGAATAGGAAAGTTTCAAAGTACTTTTCTCCCTAGCAATGACATTAGCGTAATACAATAAGCAGTTTTAAAAAGAAATCTGGAAGAAAGTTGAAGGAGGAAAATGGAGGCTACTACACAAACAAGAACGCGGCTCCCAAATTTAAAGGGAAAGAGAGAGAAGAAAATTTCGTTTCTTACCGACAAAGAACTTTCCTTTCCACTTGAAAGGTTCGTTGTTGATGGCCACTTCAAATCTGGCGTATCCATTATGCCAAAATCTTGGTTGCACACAAATAGCTCTATTTACATCGATGACGGCGCCAACGACAGATTCAGTATCGAAACGACATGTGATCCTATCGTAGGGATTGAAGCAAGGTCCAGTAATATTGACGATAGTACCACCCAACATATTACCACTTTCAGGTGCGAACATTAGAGGTAGATTTGCACCATCTGTTGAATTAATAAAATTTTAATTTAAGTTTAATTCTTACATATTTTTATTGTTGTTTAACTAATTAATATCTAATTACAGTTTAACATTTTTAAGATTATTTATTTTTATATCCAACATAGTCATTTGAAAAAGTAATACAAGTACTTTCATACACACACGATTAGGAAACATCAGAGATTCTCATCTCCATTCTCTCATTCACATGTAAAAAAATTCAAAACAATTGTATGAACGTTTCGTGAAATTTAAGTGTCCATAATTAGTAGGAGAAAAATAGTCTCCTAAAGATTTTTTTTATATTATATAGGTGTAGGTAAATTATAAAAAATTATTTGATTATCTGACGTATCTGTAGCAAATAGTAAACGATCTAGGCTTCATACTTTTTAACTACAGTAAGTGTATCAAATAGAAGTATAAGTGCCTTACCTATATCTTTGTTGCAAGTTCCCATAAGTATTTTTTCATCTATCCTAAATATGTGTCGTCCTGGAAACCCGTTAGCCCAACCTCTACCCGTCAAATCTCTAAGCACAGAAGCTTGTGAATATGGTTTGTATTCGTAACTTCGCGTTGCATTTCCTGCGTTGAAACCGATCTAAAACGAAAAAATCGTCGTCAGTCAACAAATCAGTTATCAATAACATTTTCATAAAAAAAACAATAATTGTATGTTTTATGATTTATTAACAAGTCAAATAGTTTTTTCGAAATCTTGAAAAAATACAAAGTTATCAGCTTCAACAGTCGGATACAACATTTAAATATATTTCAAAAATTCCAAAAGTGGTCTGCATTGTACGAGATGACCTACTAAATCCGCGTCCAATAAAAATAACATAATATTTTACTACAGGAGACGAACTCATTATGTAACAAACAAATTACTTACATATGCGGGAACACCACCCTCTCCAGTTGTGGTATCGCCACCAGCTTCAGTGTGAGAGCTCCAATTAATTTCAAGATAGTTGAAAATGGCGTATGTAAAGACTTCATCTGTTGCCAAAACCATTTGGAAGGTGTTTGTCTAAAAATTTAAATTATAAAGTAACTTCGTGAGGCAATCCAAGCCAATCCAAAATAAGTAGAAATCTTTTTTCCCTAATTTTAGTGTCAAGGTATTTACTAAATTCCAAGAAAAGTTTTTGTAGTCCAACTTCAATCCTCTCATAAACCTATAACTTCAATATTGTGTAATATCCTAATACTTGTCTACTGTTAAATAATATATACGTTGCATAATAACTTACCATAAATAGAGCATTGTCAATACCACCGGAAAACGACATGTTCTTCCAAGTGATCGTGATGGCATGTTTGGGGAAGAAAGTTTCTGAACCAATCACACCTTGGCGAATGTCCCAAGTCAGTCTCTCGCGCATCTCCACGCCTAGTTGATCCGTGCGTGTCTGAATTAGAAATAGTCAATTTATTTCAAATTGTATTTCATATTGAACTATACCATGGCATTAGTGGTGTATTGTATTTGCCCTAGTGTCAAATTGGATATGATCCAGGGCTGCAAGATCCATGCGATGGACGCTTACGCTCTTTGCTATCTGCTACGGTACGGCCTTTCTTATTTTTTTATTTTATTTATACCTGATCTGTCATTACTTTCCACTATTAACTATATAAAAATACCCACTATTAACTATATATATTAAAAAGTTGAAAAGAAATACAACGTCACTGATCACCAAAGTCTAAAAAGTATTCTGTGACCTTGAAAACCTTTTTGTGCTGTCTCTACATTACTATCCGTTATAATTTTTACTATTTCCTGAGTAATAAAACACAAACAAGTCATTATGACTAAGTGCATGTTTAACTCAAGATGAGTGTCATTATTTAATACTTTCGTTTAACTCACTGGTACTCTACTGAATAATCACTTACCTGCAAATCACGATCCATCCTAAAGTATACGCCAGGTCGTCTCTGGTCAGGATCTTCGGGACGCTGGCTACCAATACGGCATTTAGTGAAAAAGATACCAATGAAGGAAGGGTCGTTGATTTGAGGCCAATCTCTAATAGGGAATGAAAGAGGGTAGGTGTAGTGGTCTGGCGGATCGCTGAAGTATATGTATCCATTCATAGAGAGCTGAAAAAGAAAAGAACGAAGTCGTATAAGAAATTATGTTAGGAAATTTAATAGAGTCGCTGTATAAATGACCATTTCTGCCGGAGATGACGCCCGGGTGGAATTGACTAGTACGGTCAACGCACCTCAGTAGACGCGCTTATACAGAATTAATTTGAAGCCCTGGGTTTTCTTACTCTACTACTGTACAATACATGCTATTAAAAATAGGGGAGAGTTTATGATTTACATAATCTATATCATTTAGAGAGTATTCTCTTACTTACCCTTGTATAATTAAATCTGAATCCAAAGAAAGGCAGTTGAAAGTTGAAGTTCTTGTGGATTTGCGGAGTGGATGTGTGAATGTCCCTCTGATAGTCTCCAATGTTATCGCTGCCGCCTTGATCATAGAACCAATACATGAAATTTCCCCGGATCTGCTGAAGCCTGGCCGTGGTGATGACGTAAGGTTGGCCATTGTTCTGGTAAGTTGTTGCAGGGAGGACTCTGCCGTCGATGTGGGCTGGAATAGTAATGAATTTATTATTTATTATAATCAGAATCTATTTACATGACCATCCAAAAAGCAGCGATATTAAATACGTGCCGAATTGTTCGGAAATTTCTTGGAGAAGAAAATTAGAAGTAAAAGAAAATGAATGTTACTTAGCTAACAACCCGTAACATTAATTAAGGCCAAGAGCCAATATACTGGTCAATGAGACCGAGAAATAGGAAAAGGAAAAATATAATGATAGAAGATCTTTCTATTATAATGATGATCTTTTTAACGACGCGCGATAATACAAATAAAATACATTCTTAAACTAAAATGTAAATAGCTTCTGTAGCTACTGTACAAAAGATGTATCTAGTTATCCTAACACAAGTTTATCCAAAGGTAGAATATCTACTAGTTAATCTAGTAGTGGATGAAATGTGTCATATCCTGTAGTTTAGGTATTTATTTCAAAATTATTTTGGATTTTACTTTATAAAAGATTAGAAAAATAGATTTACAGGCAATCTACATACATTTGATGCCGGTATCTATACGGTAAATAAGAACGATGCTGCAAAAAAAGAAGCCAGAATTTTAAGCAAAGTTTCTTATTCGAATTAAATGGGCAAGCACAATGAAGACAATCATAAACACATTTATGACAATTCCCATAGGAACGGGAATAAGATTGATACTATTTTATACAAGTACATAATGCCATATTGATAATTCATAAACGTGAAGAAAAGTGTACATTTTGTTCCAGTATCGACCGTTTAACTGATAATGATAGCTTATCGGCTGATATCGGACAGGTTCCTAGTAGAGGTGATGTCAGGCCCAACTTGATGCCTCTTTGTTTGTTACAAATAACAGAATGATAAATTATTGTTTTGAATAATCGAAAAGACACCAGGAGATGAACGGACTCTCAAATTGCAGTTAACCTTTCCGATTGTCAGTTTATCAGATAGAGTGATTTTCGATCTATTTATCTGATAGATAGAGTAAATGACAGATATCCTTTTGGCAGATAGCCTAGATATTAGATAAAGAGGAACACGATGAAATACTTTTTAAATAATAGTTGTATTGCTCAATGGTGAACTATCCATCAAAACCGTCAAAGTCCTTACGCATCCTAATAATGGTCAGGTAGGTGGTGCGGAGACGTATTTAAGCTACCCTGCTAGGGTATGCACTTGGCAAAACTAAACTTTGTACAATTTATATTGTAAAAAAGAAATCATAAACAATGAACAAGGATTCATTGAAAATTCCATACCAGTTATTTATACTGCTACCTCTTCAACTACTTCTACTTCAAAGGTGAGTTATTTCATACATATTAGTCATAGTATCTCTTCAAGGAATATTGTATTAATCATGCCATTATCTTAGGCAAACAGTTTTAATATTTTGATATCGTAAGATACACTTTAAAAATATGAAAATATCATAGTAATACAGTCAACACGATTGAATTGACTTAGATCTGTAAATCTATTCTTGAAACAAAAACAGTTTCGATTTGGTCTCTAACTCACGTGCTGTCCCGCGTATTTATATTTGTTAATGAGTGAGATAGCGCTTTAAATTGAAAAGAGATTTTAACTTTTTTTTTTGTCAAAATAGACTCTCTAGTTTTACATGGCCCTGATATGTTCTTAGGCTATTTGGATCTTCGCCGCCGCGGCGTCGATGTACATTAGGGAAACGATTTTTCTGATTTAGATAAATTTCTTAATTTACATCTATGGACACACAAAACATAACAGAAAAACAGAGCAAAAGAAAAAGGAAAATAAATAAATCGTCTACATTCTACCTATATAATTTAAATAATAAATTAGGCGTTTGATGAGAATGAGGTTAATTTTGTTATAAATTAAAATTTAGAGGAGAGGGATCTTTTTGCTAGATCGCTTCCCGAAAAAGATGAATTCCAGAACACAGTCATAACATGAGTAAAAATGATATTTACACCAAATACCGTAAAGTTTTAGATAAAGTTGCCAATGATAAGATAGGTCAGGACCACAGATTAGGGAATAGGACAGGACTCTTGAAAAGGACCTTGATAATATTTCGTGTGTTCCAAAACTTTATAGAGGCAATGAGGTCATACAAATTAAACTTATGGGCTTTACATAGAGTTGGTACATTGTTTATCAAAGTGATAAAGTGCCAGCCCTTATCTGAGTTAATGAGAACGTACGAGTACCTTATAAAAACCTACTAAATTTAAAAGCACACAGATTATTCATCACAAGATGATTTGTCGAAGGGCATATGTGATTTTTTTCTCTATTAGGGAATTGTTTTAAAAGTAATTGTAGGACTTGACATTAAAGACAACACAAATACAACAATTTTAACGACATTTTGTCGTCTGTTTTTCATGCTTTTTGCATAAAATACGATTAAATAATTCTGACCGTACTATATCTAGAGATTATAATGATTTCAGCTATTTAGCTGTATATTGTTATTCAATAGTGTACTATTTTAAAGAGTCTTCTGAGATTTAACATGTTTCGGTATTAGGTAGTTAGAGTTCATGTGCAAATCTCTCTCTCTGGTCGGTCCTTCATGTTTGAAGATTGTGGTGATTATGGTGTGATTCGATTCGGGAATGGATAAAATTGTCTCCATCGACTTCTGTCGTTGACAATTTTGGCGATTTGATAGAAAGCTGATAGTTTTTGAGTATCTTTCAGTAGGTCAGTTCATCTAATTGGAGAGCGAGTAGAGCGACCCCTTGGTCTTATGCCTTCTGTGTTGACAACAATGATGTGCAAATAGCTAATTTCAAATTTTCGTCTGCTATCGAGTAAAAGGTTCTACGCATAATATTATTTTCTCAAAATTAACTTTACAATTTGTCACGTAGTCCGGTATTTTACAATTAGTCGAATTATAGTCGCCTAGGCGTGGCTCGTTATCATTGATTACTAAACCGCGATACGCCAACACTGTACTGTACTGTAACGTAACCTAAATTACTTTTATGCGAAACGAATAATATGTATTTTTATTTTATTTCAGAAGCCGATAATGTGCTGTTAGGGATGAAGCCCTTCTTCCCCTAGGCCCTCTGGTTTGCTCCCGCAGCTACTGGTGGATTGAGTGTCCTGAGATACTGTCCACTTCAATCTAACGGTGGATCCTAGGACACTTTTATTTCCACTTGAATCCCTTAGAATATACTAAAGGCAATCGCCATTAGTTATGTTAATTTGCGAACCCAGAAGAGTCCAGTTTACTTTGCCGCCAAATGGAATATCATCTATACATATAATAAAACAGTAGACCCCGATATGTCTGTACTTTGAACATATTTGGCAAAAATGGAGAGAGAACAGTTAGAGAAAGGTAATAAAAGCGAAAAAAATTTTTTTGGATTTTTTTGTCTGTCTGTCTATCTGTCTGTCTGTCTGTCTGTCTGTCTGTCTGTCTGTCTGTTTGAACGCGCACATCTTCTAAGTTACTGAACGGATTTTAATGCAGTTTTCACAGGAAGATAGAGCTCGGCTTGGAGCAGAATATAGGCTTTGTTTCATTTAAATCGGATGTCAGGAAAATAAGTTATGTTCATTTAAAGGTCTCCTCCCTGTCAATGTAAGAAAAAAAAAATTCTCGCACTTACAAACTTGAGACTTGGTACACCATACCTACCGACAACAGACTGGACCGGACCGGACTGGACCGAACCGGACCGGACCGGACCGGACCGGATGTCAGGAGAAGAAAAAGAAGAAGTTACACTCATTTAAATTTTCAACAACCAAAGAATTTTAAAATTGTCACTGTGCAGTCGGAATCGCCCGACCCCTGATTACGACCATTTTAATATTCAATAGCACTGTGTATGAAAGTTTTTTATTTACTTGAGCTGACCATTTTGAAATTTAGTTCCTCAAAAATTCACTAGATGGCACTGTGCAGATATATAAAAGAGAAAATCACTGACTGATTCATCACGAAATCTCCGAAACTACAAGTGCCAGGAGTTCCAAATTTTGCATGGGGGTTCCTTTTGGTGCGTAGGTGCTCACTAAGAAAGGATTTTTGGAAATTCATCCCCTAAGGGGGTAAAACGGGGGTGCAAAGTTAGTATGAAACTTTGCCGTTTTTGAAGTTATTCGAATGAAATTCAGCATTAAGGTTCTTTATTGAAAGGTATGAAACACGAGTAAAATATTTTTCTCAAAAAACATCCCTTAGGGGGTTAAGCGGGGGCGCAAAGTTAGTATGAAACTTTGCCGTTTTTGAAGTTATTCAAATGAAATTCAGCATTAAGGTTCTTTATTGAAAGGCATGAAACACGAGTAAAATATTTTTCTCAAAAATCATACCTTAGGGGGTTAAACGGGGGTGCAAAGTTAGTATGATACTTTGCCGTTTTTGAAGTTATTCGAATGAAATTCAGCATTAAGGTTCTTTATTGAAACGCATGAAACACGAGTAAAATATTTTTCTCAAAAATCATCCCTTAGGGGGTTAAACGGGGGTGCAAAGTTAGTATGAAACTTTGCCGTTTTTGAAGTTATTCGAATGAAATTCACCATGAAGGTTCTTTATTGAAAGGCATGAAACACGAGTAAAATATTTTTCTCAAAAATCATCCCTTAGGGGGTTAAACGGGGGTGCAAAGTTAGAATGAAACTTAGCCGTTTTTGAAGTTATTCGAATGAAATTCAGCATGAAGATTCTTTGCTGAAAGGCATGAAATATGAGTAAAATATTTTTTTCCAAATTCATCCCTTAGGGGGTTAAACGGGGCGCAAAGTTAGTATGAAACTTTGTTGTTTTTGAAGTTATTCCAATGAAATTCAGCATGAAGGTTCTTTATTGAAAGGCATGAAACACGAGTAAAATATTCAAAAATCATCCATTAAGGGCGGTAAAACGGGGATGCAAAGTTGACTGATGCATCACGACATCTCCGAAACTACGTGTCAGGAGTCTCAAATTTTGCATGAGGGTTCCTTTTGGGGCGTAGGTGCTCACTAAGAAAGGATTTTTTTAAATTCCCACGGGAAAGGGAGTAATAGGACTGCAAGTGTATTATCGCAGGCGCTCAACCTAGAAAGCTGAAATTTCGTATAGAGGTTTCCTTTATAATGTTGACAAGGATAAAGACGGGGTTTTACGAAATTCCCACGGGAAAGGGAGTAATAGGACTGCAAGTGTATTATCGCAGGCGCTCAACCTAGAAAGCTGAAATTTTGTATAGAGGTTCCTTTTATGATGTTGACAAGGATGAATACGGGATTTTTTTAATTCCTACGGGAACGGGACAAATAGGACTGCACGTGTGTTATTGTGGGCGCTCAACCTAGAACGCCTAGATTTTGTATTAAGCTTCCCTTTATAAAGTACTTAGACAAGGATAAAGACGGGATTTTTTTTTATTCCCACAGGATTCGGAATAATTAGACTACGCGTGTTTTATCGGAAGCGCTTGACCTGAAAAGCTGTTTTTTTTTCTAGAGATTCCCTTTATGATGTTGACAAGGATAAAGTCGGGTTTTTTTTAAATTCCCACGGGAACGAAATTATCGGCATTTTCGCTTGACCACGCGGGTGGAGCCGCGGGTAACGGCTATTAAAATAATAAAACAACAGGATTTTGTACACAGTAGGTAGCCAAGATTAACAGCGGCGAGCAAATAGACAATGAGCAATGAAGAACACTGACGTCTCGGGGAAAACTACAGTAATAGGAGACTGTTAAATCCGTCTATACTACTTAATTAGTCACAAGTCCAATTCCACGCGAGCGAAGCCGCGGGCACAGCTAGTAGTTTATAAATAACTTTCATTGTAGATTTTCTAAAACATTTTCTTTTTCTTCTGAATGAGTAGCTTTTAACCAGCGTTCTGCTATGTTGTGTAACTTAGGATATCCAACAACATTACTCCAGTTTCCTTTAGCAGATCTATGATGGAAATCATTATTTTGCAGCTTCTTTAACCAACAACAGTCAGTTTTTTTGCTTCTCTTCATTAAAAAAGGTTCCCAAATAGATAGTAATTAGGTTATGACAGAAAATAAAACAACCGTGGTTGTGACATTTTAGCGCCATAATAGACTCGTATCCTCCTGTTGGCGCCCAACATTTGTATATCTAAGATCAATATTATGCAAAAGGTTACATAAAATATTTTCTAATTAAACATTATTGCAGGAACAGTAAATAAACGTTTATTTGTACATCTCTGTCAATGAATGTAAGTCACTATGTACATAAGATGCAATGACTGACTCAACGATGACTCATGTATAAATAATTTTATCTTATATCCTCTGAATGGCCCCCTTCTAATTATGTACATAACACACATGCTAACAAAAACAATATTTTGATCACAAATTAATTATGCTTGGTATCTGCGGGACAATTTTCGTAATAATAATTGTATCAATCTCAAATGTTACCTCGCTCATTTTGCAATATGTAGGATCAAAACAGCGTGTGAGATCTAAACATGATCTTGCTTGACAAGAAGAAAAGAGAAAGAAAGAAAAAAGATTTTCTACAGTTGTGTCAGTATCCTTAAAATATTTTTTCTCCAACACTAAAAGAAAAAAAAAGACAGGAAGTATAACTCACCAAATTCGTTATTAGTTGTAGCAGTAGAAGTTGGATCTAACAGCAGTTGTCTCCCACTTTCACCAGCATTTGTATCAACCACTCCCGCTATTGGTTCCAAAGCCCCACCATTTACAGTATCATCTAATAATTGATATTTGCCACTTTTTACTTCTAATGTATTAACATCGGGCAGTACTTCAATCGGATCTTTTTTAGGCGGTGTCGTGTTTTCTGGTTCTTTTACTTCTTCAACAACATCCTCTGGTACTATTACATTATTGTCTACGTCACTCACTGGTTTCAAGTCCTCATTAACATCTTGTCCCTTAACACTTATACTTAAAGCTAATACAGCGATTAAAACTAATTTTAATTTTAACCCCATTGTCTTTAGCACAATATCTAAAATCACATTATTTAATTTTTTTCTTATCAACGTTTTTTTCTGCAACAGGTGCTACAGTATTGTGAGGATTGACTGGAGTGTTGGTACATTGTGTACCAGTTGATATGCCGTTATCTATGGCGAGATATGATAAGATAGCAAATAGGAGCGTAGGTGCGCCAAATTCTTTGTCCTAATCCAAGCGCAGTTCATTTATAATAGAACTATGAATTATTTGCTTTCAGCAAACTTCAGTATGGTATTTTTGTACACGGAATAAGTTTATTTTATAGTGTTTAATGTTATAGTAACTAGTAGTACTCATAGTTACTAATGCCTACTTTCAAATCGATAAGAAACGATATTATTACCAACCATATCCACAGAATTTATCAGAAAGATAAAAATGCCGTATAGATTACAAATTTAAAAACAAAATTTAGGTGTACAAATATATAATATTAATTAATAACATTAACGCACATTTGATACTAATTATCATAAACATTTGAGCCACAAGAAGTCTACTGCTGTACGTAGTCCTCCACTAAACATTTTCAGTACGATTGGTTGGAAACGGTGAAGCAGTGTGCACAGGAATCAAGAGGAATTTCGAACGGGATCGATCTGGCACATGCTGGTACCGAGGAAACCGGGTTCCTACAGGATGGCGCGACGCACGACCCCGCCAGCGAGGTCGATAGGACGGTCTTGTGTGTCGTATGATTTCTTAGTCGTAACGCCTAAGTCTCTGTAGTAGGCAGGGTTGGTTGGAGAGGAGTGGGGAGTCGGGATACCTCCACGCGGTCCACCCTGGTAACGTGTCGGCGAGTACTTTGGCGGGGTCGCAGTTGTTGTTACAGTACCCGTGGCCTCGCCTCTATGAGGATACGTAGTGCTACTCGACCGTTTTTTAGTGGGAACCCCACAGTCTCCACCATATATTCCTCAGGTGCGGCGGTGGGTGGGACTGATGTACCTATAGAAAAAATCCACTCCAGATCAAATCCAAGATAAAATTTCAAAAAATATATATTTGGATAGTCCATCTAACCGCAGAGGTGTTTTTTTCTATTTTTTTCGATATTCCAAATACTTA
The DNA here is from genome assembly GCA_905163395.2 of Endotricha flammealis. Classification (NCBI taxonomy): domain Eukaryota; kingdom Metazoa; phylum Arthropoda; class Insecta; order Lepidoptera; family Pyralidae; genus Endotricha; species Endotricha flammealis. The sequence goes on from LR990871.1 coordinate 10,164,033, forward strand.
GTTTTGTTAAAAAAACTTGTAGAAATTTCGTCCCAAAAAATCCCCACATTTTTCCAAACTTTTTCGATTTAAAAAAAAAATTGCCAATCGATTTTCAAACTTTCAACGCTATAATGTGTCTCGATAAATTCTGCGCCTTTTGAGCCTTCGTCTGACACCGTAGCCCTCAATTTCTAGAAGTTATCGCAGTTATTTCGTGAAATCGATCCCATTAACTTTTTCAATGTTAACATTTTAAATGTTAAAAAGGATTGGTTAATGAAAATGATTAATAAAATACTTAGATTGAAACTACATTTGTAAGAACAAATTGTTATCGATAGATAACGGTTTGCGTATATAGTGTTTCACAACAATGAAAGTTATGAATCACTGAAAAAATGTTTTTCAGTAATTGCCACTTCCTAGTAGTAAACGCGTCATACCGGATATACTGCTATACTACCGGCTTTAGTAAATTAATATCACTTTAAAAAGTGATTAGCTAATATTACACATTATTTGATTTATCGTCTGAAACACAGAAGTCTTCTGGTTCAGGCACTTAGGATCATGGACCTAGAAAAAAGGCGGACGGAAACTTGCTAAGAAAGAATTGAAGCACCCTAATGGCGGCGGCGTAACTATGTGTGAGTGTGAAATGGCTGATCGGCACGCACACATTCACACCATTGTAAGCCGGCCGGTTGGTACGTACGTATACGCGAGGTGGCTTACTATGGGTGCTTCAGTTTTTAGTTTCAGTTTTCAGTTGCGAGAGACCTTGGCGTCGTTCTCTCATTGCACAGCTTCAGCCAATGACACGCTTCAGCGCTCGCGGGAGGAAGCTCCTCTGAAACCGCGCAGTACGCGACCATTTTGTCCTAGATAGCGTGTGAGATTGGATTCCCCGCCTAATTTTTAATAGAGGTTGACAGTTTTTTTCTTTTTACAATTCTCTAATTGTATTGTTTTTACAGTGTCAGTAACACGCAAGTGATACCCCCGGTATTGCAAGCGTCCATAGGCTACGAACAATGACTGCTTACCATCAGGAGGGCCGTATGCTTGCTTTCCAAAAAATATGGCGTTTACATATTTAACATTTAAATAACATTCAAATAGTTTATGGTCATAAAATAAAAATAACAAAACAATTTAATGTAATGCCTCTCATATAAAATTACGCGCCAAAATTTGGACTCGCAGCTTAAAAACAATTGAACATCGATTGACGTATAAAAAAATGCAATGAGTAATAATAAGTATGAGTTTCGAACTTCGTTTTACGTCTGCACGAGCCAGCCGTGTTGGCGACTAGTGTAACGCCTATAATTTCTAAATATCTTTAATTAACTTATGGCTGAAATTGCTATTAGATATTCATCATTAACTCCATAACCATCCCACTGCAGGGATACAGGGGCCTGATTCTACTAACACAAATGCACCAATGGACTCTCAATGGTGTCTCAATCGTATGGACTTAAACAATAAGTTAAACATTATGTTATTGTTTAAGTCTTTAACAAATGTCCACAAAACTATTCCACTGATACACATCGGCATTATTTTGAGACACGATTGAGACACCATTGAGAGTCCATAGGTGCATTTGTGTTAGTAGAATCGGGCCCCTGGTCCTTCAATCGAAGGAGACTAAAACGTAATATACCACGCTGCTCCAATGCGGATTGGCAGAGACTGGTGTTTTCAAGTCGCTGAAGGCCACCGATTTGGTTTAACGACTGTCATCTATCAACATCAGCCGGCAAAGAGCTTGTAATAGACGTATTTAAATAAAAATATTTTGTAATACTATCTTTTCCCCGCGGCTTCGCTCGCGTAATTTTTTTGACATAGATCTCGTTGGACAACAAAACAACCCATAGCGCGACTTGTGGCGCCATCTGTTGGCCGATAGCCCATCCCATACAGCGCCCTCTATAGTAGAAAAAATATTTTCCCATTGGAATGTCATACTTTTACGGGATAAAAAGTAGCCTAAGTTGGGCTCTGTACCCCTGACAATATATGTACATTTTCATAATGATCGCCTGATTAGTCAAGCCGTGAAAGAATAACAAACAAACTCACTTTCTCATTTATAATATTAGTTAGGTATTATTAGGATTTTGTAGACACTACTACCGGTGAGTAAGGTCTCCAGTCCACTTTTTAAAGGGGCCCCGGTATTGCAAGCGTCCTTAGGCAACGATAACTGCTTACCATCAGGCGGGCAATGTAGGGTTCCGGATTGGCTACGCATTTTTTGCTTCCAGATGAGTACAATGTCATATTCCATGACATTTGAACGTTTTCGTCAAAGAAATTTTACTTCATAAGTTCGTCGGCTATTACTCGGTAACTAGTAGTGCCTACTTAACCGTTATAGTTTTCCTTGTAGGTTCACTATATGGACTACTACCATGAATTTTTTCAAATTTCTATACACAAGACTTCCGGAGATAGAGGGGGACCACCGTGCAAAACGAAAATTGACACGTTAAATGTAAATAATTCGCCAACGGATCATTGTATCGGAAAATGATAAAAATTTTCACTTCCACTTTATCTGTAAGGGGCAGGCACCCCAAAAAAAAATATTTTTCAAAATTTTGTTTTACCACTTTGTTAGCATTGTTAATATGAGTATACATACCAAATTACAGCTTTCTAGCATTAAGCGTTTAGGCACTAGACCGCGGACGGACGGACGGACAGACGGACATGGCGATACTATAACTGTTTTCTTTATAGTTTACTACGAAACCCTAAAAACACTTTTTTTTTTAATATAGACGTTATACATAAAATCATACATAACATTAAGAACGCGTGCAAAATAGCACACGGCTCTAAGTATTGAAAAGGATATTTTTTTCACATTACAAAGAGACACTTGAATATTTATTTGTATAGATTGTCTTTGAGTAAAGCCATCTCCATAATAATTAATTATATTGATAATTCTAAACAGTTTCATACATTGAATATTTATAAACGAATGCTTAGAATTACTGCTCTTACGTAAGCAGCATTGTAAATTTAAGTGGTCGATGCTAAGAAATATTTCTGTAACACTCATGTGTTCGTAGTAGAGGTAAGCGTTCGGATATTTTGATGAAAGTTTTTGTCTATTTTAGCGCCATTCATATAATTATTGTATGATTTTTTTATATACTGTGCATTGTTTCGGGAAAATTGAGGTTTTGGGGACCACTCACAAGAAAATAAAATATTTTCATATTAAGTTCCAGAAATATATATCCAGAACTGTTATAGTTATCGATATAAAATGAGAAAGAGACTCATCCAAATAAAACTATATGAATTATTAATTTAAGCAAGTGGTTCCATATCCTTACATAATATAAAAGTAGTCATCCGCCGGTGTGTCTGTTTGCGATAAACTCAAAAAATACTTACTGAACCTACTTTCATGCGGATTTCACCAATGGATAGGGTTGGTTCAATTAAATTTACACCAGAATCTGTTGATGTAGATTGATCATTTTCGACTAACATTTTAGTGACTCAGGTACTAATATAACCAAACTACTTTGTCCTTGTGTGAGTAAGGTCTCCAGAGCTCCACTGGGTTGGGAGGGTTGGCAACGCGTGAGTGATGCCCCCGGTATTGCAAGCGTCTATAGGCTACGGTGATGCTTACCATCAGGCGGGCCGTATGCACAGATTACTTAATAGTTACTTCCGTATGCTGGTTCGTCACCTTTGTGGTATAAAAAGAATGTAAAAAATTATTTAATTGTATTATACTTTTTGCAACTGATTTTATTAATAGTCATTTTAATATGTTGATGTTGCAAATTTTGTATGTATTACATGCATATTTTTGGAATTTTTGCAGAGCATTTATGCCGCATATAATATAAATACATTATCTTCACTAATATTGAAAATGAAAAAATGAAAAATGTTTATTCAATCAACAGAAAGGTATCAACATTGTGGCTGGAGCCTCCATTTAAGTACGTAATATACTTGTGTTTGGAGTATCCGCTCTTCCTAAGTATACATAAATTAAATTGTAATATATAAATACAAAAGTTTTTAAGGATGTTTGTTTGTCTTTCACGTAGAAACGGCTTGATATAATTGTTTGAAATTTGGGAAACGGGTAGTTTATAACTTGGATTAACACTTAGGATAGTTTTTATCTCGGATATCAATCCGGGAACGGAAATAACGGGATTTCGCGAGTGAAACCGCGGTCATCGGCTAGTATCTTATATAGAAAACACCCTAAGACAAATACAGAAATATTTTTCACCACATAAATTATTTGTTATTATGATCAAATATATTGATGTTAATAAATCATTGTACATGTTTTCGAACGAACTGAACAATCAAACGATAAACTGAATAATGGTTACATACATAATGCATGCAATTGGCTGTAACAAGCCATTACTCTGCTGGCTATCCGACAGTCTTGTTCTACAAATTGTTTTCAATCTTTCAACTTTTACAAAATGCCGTGCGGTGGCTGTGGTGACAGTGAGTATTTTATTGTTGTTTTTGGTATGTGTGGTTGTAGTCGATTTGATATTTATTTTTATGAGAGAAAGAAAAAAAAAAATTGGAACACTATTTCTATACAATTTTAAAGAGAATCTACGCCGAGGGGCTACTCTGAATAAATTATTTCATTTCATCTTCAAATTAATTATACTTAAGTATTTGACAGGCCCGGTGGTCGAATGGCTAGCAATGGTCACTTTATCCCAAGGGCTGCGGGTTCGAATCCTGCGCAAGGCAAACATTTGTGTGCATGAACATGTCTGTTTGCCTTGGTCTGGGTGTTTTCTATGTATAATAAGTATTTATATACAAAAAAAAGTATTTAAGTTTATTTATCAGCAATCTAGTACCCATAGTACAAGCTTAGTTGCTTAGTTTGGGACTAGATGGCGTTGTGTGATTCGTCCAAGAATATTTATATTTTTGTATCCAAATTTGTCTCCACTTTTGGCGGATTCTTTGTGTAGCGTTTGTTTCTTGAGAACTTCGAAAAAAGAGGTGAGAAAAAAAACGCAAAAATGAACTTTGCTACGTTTCCTTTCCTCTATACATCATCCTCGTAATATCTATCCGTCTTCTGTGTCTCCTGGATTTATGAGGAATTTATTGACATTAAACAGTAATGTTAATTAATCTCCCGGGAGAATAACAACAAATGTATTTGGTACACACACAACGAATCTAATTGGTAACTAATTAGAAATAAATTGGCTTATCTATAAATTAGTGCTTTTTGCGTTACGTGTAGTTATGTTCTTCATCATTAACTACTGAGTGACGAGTTTGAGCCACTGCTGGAATAAATAAAATTACATAATATAATTAAAATAAATGACCGAGATCTCCCAAACCTTTGGAACTAGCTGAAATGTTGCACAGAGCTTCTCTTTTTGATGTAGACAAAAACAAGTGTGGTTTTTCAAAAGTCCCATATGAGGCAATAACAAGACCGCGGGTAACAGGAATGGTTCTCAAAGCCTTTGACAGAGGTTTCCTGTATTATATAGACAAGAAATAAGGTCGGATTTATCAAAACTCGCACGAAAAATCTTTTTTACATTCATCTAATGATCTTTATAATAAAGGTGCTCCTTCACCGGGAGCATTCGCGTGTATTGTAACGCTCAGATTCGAGCATTACTTACAGCAGTGAGGGAGGCGAATGCTCGTCAGTGACGGAGGTAGCATTGTAATGTAATGCTCAAAGTCGAATCTAAAATGTTACATTACACGCGAATGCTCGCGGTGAAAGAGCACCTTAAAGCAAAATCCTGATTGATTGTGCATCTTTGCCCAGACCTTTGAGGCCGTGTCCAACAGTGGACTTCTTGTAGCCAAGATGATGATAAATTATTGAAAATTTTTGTAAAAATGGTGAATCAAACTGCTGAAGAAAGTGTGTTTACATAAACATGTTTAGAATAAGATTATAGTATCTATAACAAGTTTGAAATTGACGTCAATGTTGTTAACTGAAGTTAAGTGAATTTAGCAACATTCTCACTGAATGTTATCGTTCTACGGACAATATTGTTTCCAATTAGGTTCCGTTTAGAAACTATCAACCTTGGACTCGTGTGGAATTCCTAAATTAGTACTTATTATAACTTGTATTTTGCACTTATATGTAAAAGGTTGTATGCCGAATAACGAACAATTTATAGATCTACTCTATATTTAAAAAAAAATCGCCTAAATGTCCCACCACTCTCTGGCTGAGAATTTACCCTATATATTTTTATTTTATTTTTACAGACTGCAAATGCACAGCATCCCAGTGCTGTCAATCATGCAAATGTGATGCAACGTGCAGCTGTGCTGGGAAAACTAAGTCCTGCGGCGGCGGCGCTGGAGATGCCTGCTCTGCTCCCAAGAAGTAAAAATGGATGATAATAATATTGTTGAATAAAAAAAATATTATAAATATAAAATAATATGTATGTCTAAACTAGGGAAGAGACTGGTTACTCACAATCCACATTCTTGTGTGACCAGCGCTATTAGTGATGCTTTATAATACTTAATTTTGATTCAATAAATTGTTTTTAATTTTTTGTTTTCATAGAACGTGTCAAGTATTGAACGATGTATTGAAATAAATCAATACATCGTTCAGTAGGTACTTCACACGTTTTATTGATAACAAACTACTACAGTGTCATGTAATGTAATTATACCACTTATTTATCAAAACAATGTTTGATTTACCTGTATTGTATGTATGTAAGCGGAAAAACTTAGGTATTACGAAGTTATTTACAAAAATATCAAAAAGTTAGCAATTGGTTTGATGCTGTTTATTATTCGGTATTTTATTGTACTAGAACCATAAATAAAATAATATTTCTGAAAAAAAAAAACACGGTTACTAAACGTTATTTTTTTTTATTTGTCAGTCTGTAAACTCTTCTTTGTTCACTGGATATTTACTTCATGCACGTATCTGAAAAGGATACAAATATAATATTACCAACTCATAAAAAACTTTTTAGTTTTTTTTTCTCCGATAATCCGCAATGGCGTAACGTGGCGCACTGCCCCAGTATGCTCTTATCTAAAGCACTTCGATTGACTTCAAAAAATGATTTGAATAGTGATCTCTACGGTATATAGAAGAAACTTTGTCCCAAAAGCGTGATAAATACGAGTTCACGATAATTCAAAATTAAAATAAAATTTGGTTAATGACTCTTCGACGGCTTTTGGTAGAGCATTTAGGAAATCGGCTGGCTTGACCGGGGAAGTACCACCCTTTCACAGAATAACGGCGTGAATCGGCAATACGTTTCGTTCATAGGAAGATAGAGTAGTCCAACTCCTTTCCTTTGCCTTTCTCTCTTCCAACATTCTTGTGGTGGACATTGCCTTGGTAGCGCGGTATAACTATTCTCCATCACAGCCGTTTGACTAAATGGTGACGAGGATTATGATAATGGTGATGAGGAAATATTAGGACTAGACTTACTGTCCAGGTCGATGTCATAATAATCCCAGCCTGGTATCCATTCACCTGTCCAGGGTATGGGCTTCAGATCTAAGTAAAAAGAGATTAGTAATCATATTGATATGTGAGACTTATTTAGTTCAAGTTTAGTTTTAACTTATTCAATATAATATGGTTTAATAATAATCATACTTAATATTATAAATTAGAAGTTTGTTGGTTATTCCTTCACGGCTTGACTAAGCAGCCGATCATTATGAAAATTTGTATACATATTGTCAGGGGTAGAGCCCAACATAGGCGCAGCCGCGGGTAATAGTACTGAATAAAAAATGTTTTTTATTCAGATTTATAAGATCCATTTGTTAGTAATAAATACAACACCTTAACCTATGTTAGTAGTTATTAAAAGTTTGGTTATGACAATGGATTAAGGGAAGAAAGCCAAGTTACATGTGTTAGACATAAAGTTTGATTTGATCCAATGTTTTTACGCAAGTCACTATGTTAATTAATAAAATATTTAATTGTCTAAAATAATAATTTAATAATTTTTTATTTCATGGTGTTAACAAAGATGTTAAAAAATAAACAAATTGCCCATAGTTATAAGAAAAGCTTTTAGAATGATGAAAATGACTTACGTGTTTTTTCGTCAAACACCTTCATTTCAAAACGAAATAAATTAAATAAATAATATACTAGCTTTGATGTTAGCCTTCGTCGACAAAGCTATCCAACTTTAAAAAATATTTTTCACATTAAATCTTTTTATAATTAGACTTTTAAAAAGGTCTTCACTTTTATAATATTAAAAGTAATTAAATTAAAAATGTCCCCTCTAATGCAAGGCTACTAAATAACTGAATGCAACGAACATCACCAGAAGTTTGTATAAAAACAATTTCTTTATAATATCGTTAACAAAAAAGATTGACATTGAGATGACAAAGAATCACGTAACAAAAGATACGATAATTTAACCAGCCGTGTCCAATTAGTGCAATTGGATTTAACCACAGAGATTTTCTACGACATGTACCTACCCTAATTTAATGCTTAATGGTGAATTTTACAAAGACATTTTAAAATTAATGACACAATTTACGGCTGTCACTTGAAAAATACAACATATTTTTATTTATATTATTGTTGTTTGATTTAAGTATTAGAAATTATTTATAAGCATTTGCATATTATATTTTATGTGTTCTCTGTTTGTCATTCATTCTTAATTTTTAATGACGTAAACAGTGTTCTATTCATCTTTTCAAAATTTGTTCCGACACAACAACAGAATAGCATTTATCAATCTCTAGATTTTTTTTTGAGAAATTTTAGTTGAGTGCACCAGTAGCACCACTGTCAATCTAAAGAAGAATGTGTTTAAAGAATTTATTAACTCATAAAGAACATAACATGCACTTACAATGAGTCTGTACTTACAGTCAACTAATCAAAGGAGAGAATAGCTAGGGTAGATAATTTACAACTTTTATGCGAATAACACCCCATCATTAATCGTATTTATGGCTAACTCTTTCCTTTGCTGACTGTACTAAATACAGAGCTAAATACAATGCGCATAAACAAGGCATAAACAAATAAGAATGAAAACAAAATAAATACAAAACAGTGCAGTAGTTATAAAAGAAATAACCTGAGACTTAATGTGGTACTAAGATTAAAATGCATATCTGCAACGAGCTGTTTATCTTCTTCGTGCCTAACTTCACTTCACATCGCTCAACTTCCCGAGGGTGTAGAGCTAGCATAAAGCTTGAATAGACACCTTGAATCCTAATAATTTTTAAGAGAGGTACGGCACAGTGGATAATCCTCTCGAATCGCAGCAGCCCGTCTGGGGACCTTACAGAAGATCGTAGCCAAGTTATGTTCCTACTACGGTGAGTTAGGTCTCCAGAGCTCCACTTTTTTCAGGGTCTCCAACGCGCGAGTGATACCCCCGATATTGCAAGCGTCCATAGGCTACAGTGACTGCTAGCTTATTATCAAGCGGGCCGTATGCTTGTTTGCCACTTAAGCGGGATAAAAATTTAGGGAACTGGATGTTTTTAGGAAGGAGAATATCCATAGATGTGTAACAGCATCAATAAACAAAACATCAATACAAAAACCTCGAGGTCTTATATTAAACCTTGATAGTTTTTGTCACAAAACTTTAGTATTTAAACCTACATCAAATATTTAGATTTCAGTATATTCTACAGGTTTCAGTAGTCCAACAACTCATTAACTATCAATCCAACATGCCTGCTCCTTGTGAACCATGCAAAGGTAAGAAACAAATACTTTTTTTTCTATGTAAATAAACTATTTATTGGGTAAAATTACAATGATTAAAACAAAGGGGATTTTAATAATATTTAAATTTTAACTAGATCAATACTAATAATCAAAAGGCACCCAAAATGTGGCGAGGTTCCCAAAATGCTAGCAGCTTTACCTCGCTAATAATAAAAATAAAATAAATAATGTAAAAATAATACGTGCAGAATTGCAGAATATGGAATATGCAAGTTTTTACAAGAAACAGTCGCTGAGTTTATCTGCCAACGTTGAATTTAAGTAAAGTCAAGGCAAAATTTTAGTACTTTATTATCGAAATCAGATAAATTTTCGTGGACCCTTAAGAATTGTGAACCCCCATTACCCCAGAACCGTTTCTTGTGGACCCCTGAAGGTCATCTGAACCATTTAGGGAATCAATGATATAAAGAGAATCTTAATAATTTTCTTGTTATTTCAGATTCCTGCAAAGATGCAGCGGAATGTAAGGACAGTTGTTCCACTGAGGCTGACTGCTCCGATGGTTCTAACAAACCAGGTATAAGCTGAAAACCTACATAAAATAGACACAGTTTTTTCAAAATCTGAGTCTATGAAGAAATGCTACAATCTTTCTATTTGCAGACTACAGTTTCAATAAATTCATTTTAAGCTATGATAACAGAGTGCCAAAAGCCTTTTAATCTCAGCTTTTAATTAATACGTTATGTCATTCACAATTTGTTTTTCAATAACATTTTTCTTTTTTCCAGGTGGCTGCTGTTGATTTTTTTGGATGTTATTACGATTTGATATAAATTTCATTGTATTTGTTCATGTAATAATATAAAATTTAATGGAATAAAAAGGTGCTTTAAAACTTTGATCTTTAATTTCCTATTCTTTTTTTTTATCTGAAAATATTTTTTAAGGAATTATTTTAACTCGCCCCAGGTGGAATTCGAACTTACGTCCTATCGAAATCCGGTCGCGTGCTCTTTCCAACTGAGCTACCGGGAAGGTGGTGGCACGTCTTTGACTTTAACTACCCGATAGTTAATACCAACTACGCAAGACTTATTATGCCCATCGTTACAGATAAGATTCAACTATTTATTAGAGAGCGAAGACAAGTTTTGATTGTTTTAATGTTTTATTTCGGTTTAACTACCATTCTTAATAAAAAAAATCTGTCTTTTGTCGGCAGACAAACAAGCGGGCCACTTGATGGAAAGTGGTTACCGCCGCCTATTGATATCAGTAGCATTAAAAGGCCTCCTAGGCTTGAAGGGATTTTCTTAAAAAATAGTACAATAGTATTCATGTTGTAAGTACTATTTAATAAAAAAAATCTAGTAAATCCCTTTACGCAATATTTAGAAATCTTTAATCATATTTCTGGCCCTAGTCAACCCTTTCCTTTGTTGCCTGTACTTAAGAAGCACCAACGAAGTAGGAATGGTAGTTGGAAATGGGCTTGCTCTACCCAGATACTATGACTTTTTTTATGACACAAAGTTGGCAAACAAGCATACGGCCCGCTTGATCGTAAGCATCACCGAAGCCTATAGACGCTTGCAATACCGGGGGTATCACTCACGCATTGCCAACCCTCCCAACCACCCCCCAAGTGGAGCTCTGGAGACCTTACTCACCGTAGGAACATAACATGGGCGAGACTCGAGACCAATGCTATTTGGCCACGATTTTCTGTAAGGTCCTTCCCCAGACGGGCTGCTCAGATTTGAGCGGATTATCCGCTGTGCCAAATTGGTCGTGCGTCGACAGTTTTTAGTAAACAATATTTTTCATACAATTAAATAATAATAATAAATATATAGGGACAATTCATACAGATTGAGCTAGCCCCAAAGTAAGTTCGAAACTTGTGTTATGGGATACTAACTCAACGATATTATATTTTATAACAAATACATATATAGATAAACATCCAAGACCCGAGGCCAATCAGAAAAAGTTCGTTTTTCATCATGACCCGACCGGGGATCGAACCCGGGACCTCCTGGTCTTCGTCTGGTAATTCGTCGCTGTTTGTGCGTCGACTACGTACTGTCGACGCACGAAACGCGACCAATTCGCTGTGCCCTACCTCTCTTAAATGACTGAAGTTTTATTTGCTCCAAACCTACATATTCTATCTAAAAGCATAAATTATATTCTAGAAGGCATTTTTAAAATGGCCTATTTCGATAAATGCTCTACAACTCCAAAAAAAATGCAGTAGTTTTATGAGATTATTTTATAGTTGAAATTCATCGTATTTAAAATTTAAACTGTGTTTTATTATATCTTATGCCAATACATTAATGCCAAAAAAATATGTAATCAATGAAGGATAAGTGATTAAAATTTTGATACCGCTGAAATGAAACCATGTCGGTCAGATAGTCGCGTTAGGGGTAGGTTACAGGGCTACTCCAACCAAACAAGTTTTCCACTATTCGGTGGGAATTCATTTTTTTTATTAAGACACCGAAATGAGGCAAAGACCATCAAAGACATCGAAATTGAGAAGTCTGCCGAATTTTTTTTTTAACATTTCGTTGCCATTTTCTCATTTTAATTTCGATCTCACCGAATTCCCTGAAATAAGAAATGATGTTTAAAAATTAAACTCAAAAATTATTTTTTACATAAATAAATGGTTAATATTTTAGGCAATTAAATAAAATTAGCGCACTCTCATTTTTGGATCAAATAATACTAATAAAAGTATATTGTATGAAGGGATTTACTAGAAAAGTTATTTATCAGTAGATAGTATTCATATTATTATTATACTATGTAATTAACAAAGTTTTTTTATCGATGCTTAGATACATTATTCGCATAAAAGTTGTAAGTTCTCTACCCTAGCTATTCTCTCCTTCGATTGATTGACTGTAAGTACTATATATAGTATAGCTATAGATTGGCAATGCAAAAGAGATAGATCATAGCATACGCGTTTGTTAGAGCGATATAGGTAGGCGAGACCATTCTTCCTATACACGCTATCGGCCTGTATCGGCCTGACGTCAGTCGTGTTAAAAACAAATCCCACTTATTTTTACAAAATGTATGGTTTTTAAGTGTAGTTTTGGTGTTAATTAGACGTGATTAAATATGGTTACCTGTGAAGTGCCTGGATGTAACTCAAACAAAAAGGAAAATCCACAAAATGTACATTACACGCACATTAGTGTATTTTGTCCATTGCCGATCTATACGCTACCATATACTAAATCTATGGTAAGTCACTCATTGTAAGTGCATGTTGTGTTCTTTATGAGTTAATAAATTCTTTAGACACATTCTTCTTTAGATTGACAGTGGTGCTAATTCTGTTGTTGACATCACTAAACTAAAATTTCTCAAAATTTTACTAGAACTTGACAAATGCTATTTTGTTGTTATGTAGAACAAATTTTGAATCTGACATCACTAAAAGATGAATAGAACAGTGTTTACGTTATTATAAAATTAAGAACGAATGAGAAACAGAAAACAAATAAAATATTTTGAAACAACATTTTGCAAAAACACTCGATGATTCTTCTCTCTCTCTAGTCTGTACCTATACTGAGTCGGGTGCAGATGGGCAGACAGAAGTAATGCCATCAGGTAAAAAACTAGTTTAATTATTCTTTTGGGACGGTAGGTTACGGTGTAATGAAATCACGATTTCTATCTCATTTTTGTATAATTACAATTTAAAATTAACACCAAACCCTAATTCATTCTCTTGCTTTACTTTACTAACTAATTTGTAATAAACGTCACAGGAAAAATAGAGGGCAAACGATCGAGAGGGAGGAGCCCGATGCTTGGACCAATCTGATCCGCACCACACTCGACACTGGCATTGCTGAAGCGGTACACGCGGCAGAAGATAGGAAGAGATGGCGGAACATCGTGCGGGACAAGCTGATGCCTTGATGGGTCACGACCCCCAGCATTGGGGAATCGACGCAAGAAGAAGAGAACTAATTTGTTAGTGTACAATCCGATTTCATTTAGTTTAGTATTTAGTTCGAGCTAATATAGTCTGTCGAGGGTACTTATACGTAACAATCGAGCGGAATTATTTGGAAGAGTTAAGGCCCCAAGTGGCACTGTGCGATTTATTTATAACTAGCGAAACCTGCCCAATTTCGTTTGGGTATAACACGCTTTCTTGTGGGAATTTCGGAATGTATTATACGTATAAACATTCCTATTGTATCAATCTTGGGTAGTTTTAATGGGCCCAATATACGGTGCGATCCGTCTGTACGATCCGTCGCATCAGACCGATCGTAACGACGAATCGATAGTGTATGTTCAGATCGTTAACGATTTACTTCATCGAACACGATATCGCAGATCGCAACAAAAACCCTTGCGATTTGATGCGATCATGAATATCGTAACGATGAATCGACAGTGTATGGCTCTTTACGATCAACGATTCAATTTTTTTCAAGTAAATGATCGATCGTTGCGACCGATCGTTTCGTGTATGTGCGTCATTTTTGTTGCGATCAATCGTCACGATTTGCATCAGATCGATCGTACAGACCGATCGTACCGTATATGGGGCCCTTCAAGCTTACATTACATGGGGACAGACAGACAGTGGGACTTCGTTTTATACTATGTAAAGTATTCGCTGGAAATTGCTGCTTCAGAACATTCGTCTTCCGTTCGATTTATTCTGTGCTTCCGTGGTGCCATACTTGCGTTTCAAGGACGTTTAATATGGCACTTATTATTTTTTATAATAATCCTAACTAATATTATAAATCTTTTAATAAATTAAAAGAAAATAAGAAACGTTTGAACCTTCTTTGAATAACACAAGTATTTCATAATTAATCTTGAAATCCGAAAATTATGTAACAAATCTGCATCTTAAATTGTTTAAAGTGGTGTATATAAAGAAAAGAAAAAATAACTTCAACAACCCTTTATATTAGACAATAGAATAGAACAATAGTTATGAAGAAGGCCGTAGAGAAGGCTATTGGGAAACAAGTTTCCAGAACCCTGTTGACACGTGTGTTCAAGGATGGGCGCCGCTGACGCCTGCCGGGGTCCATGTTGAAGTGAATTAATATTTAACAGCATCCACCTGTAATTAGAAAGCTTTCATAAAGATCGATATCTGATCAGGGAGTTTACACAGAGATGAAGGAACAGCAGCCTACTTGCGTCCTTTTAAATTAACATAAGCATTCATCATCATCATAATCTCAACCACAAAAAGTCCACTGAACACCTCCAATGCGACCTGCTGGCATGGCCATCCTGCATCCAGCGGCTTCCTGCGACTTTCTTTAGGTCATCTGACATAAGCATTGGTTACTTTAATTAAAATGAGATTTAGTTTATGCTAATAATGTCAGGATCGTTTAGAAACTTTTTTAATCATGTTTACTAATCTGCTTACCCTCTATCAATGACTGAATGTAATAAATAATAATAATAATAAATAAAAAAGGGACCATTCACCAGAATTGAGCTAGCCCCAAAGTAAGTTCGAAACTTGTGTTATGGGATAGGTACTAACTCAATGATATTAATTTTTTATAACAAATACATATTTAACAATAGATTAAACCTTCAATCATAAATTACCAGAAGAGGAGCAGTCGTTGCAACCTTTTTCCTTGCAACTGCAGTTACTATCGCAGGTTTCTTTGCAGGAATCTGAAACGTTGAACAAATAAATAAATAATAAATTACTACATTATTAAAGACAAACATAATCTTTTATTATTCCGGTTTATAGAGAGATTAAAAGAATACAAGTCTCTTGTCGTAAATGTAAATGTAGATTCGGTAAATCAATTAACTCAAAACTACCTGAACATACATTACACTTACATAGAGTTTGAATATCATTAAATTTCTGAAACGCATTTTTAAAGTTAATGACGCATTAAAATTTAGTTGTCTATAAAGAAATAAAAGAGATAGATTGATATTGTGGAAATAAAATTAAAATGCATTTCAGAAACTGGCTGTAAATTTACAAATAATTATATTATTATGCTCCTATATTTATGTCCAACACATTATGTTCAAAAATTCTTCACTACTATAGACTTAAATTCAATATACAATAAAAAGTATAAGTAAACTTAAATAAATAAATAAATATATAGGGACAATTCATATAGATTGAGCTAGCCCCAAAGTAAGTTCGAAACTTGTGTTATGGGATACTAACTCAACGATATTATATTTTATAACAAATACATATATAGATAAACATCCAAGACCCGAGGCCAATCAGAAAAAGTTAGTTTTTCATCATGACCCGACCGGGGATCGAACCCGGGACCTCCTGGGTGGCGGTCTGGCGTGGTAACCATTACGCCACGGAGGTCGGTCTTAAGACGAGATAACGTTGTGCGAATTGTGTACAAAACACACTTACCTTTGCAAGGTTCACAGGGTGCAGGCATCTTGACCGTTGACCGTTTATCAGTAAACTATGCTTCATCTATGTAACGATAAGGTTATATACCTTACAGCGGCAAGAAAAACCTAAGATGTAGAGCAAGGTCACAAAAAATAATTGAATAATAGGTAAACCGTTTATTGTATTGTTACATGATAAAAAGTATGAATATAACTTTTAAGAACATCTGAAAATTGAGAAAAACGTGCAAAAATAATACTTATTCTCATAAAAATTATAACATTGTACGTAACAAGAGAACGATTTAAGTTCGAGATTCGTTCCTTTGTTTTTTTTTTTCAGATTTCCTCTTTATTTTGACACAAATTGATAAAATTAACATACATGACAAATGACAAGCGTTTGATTGCTCTGCAAGAATCATTTTAACACCAGCTGTAAATGCTGTAGCTGTAAATAGTCGCAAGCAGACAAGGGACAAATACCAAGTAAAATTAAAAAAAAAATTATGTTACCCGCCGCTCCGCCCGCGTGGTCAATGGAAAATGTCAATAACGTTTCCCATGGGAATCTCTTAATCCCGTGGGGAAAAAAGTAGCCTTATGCCACTATTGCCACTCTCCAGACCTTAAATTATTCCCGTAAAATTATGAAAAAAAATGTTATACTTTTTTCCCGTGGGAATGAGATTTTTTTCCGGAATAAAAAGTAGCCTATGGATATTAATGATATTTAATAAAGTTTTTTCTTAATAGTTTTAATAATAAATTCGCAAATACCATCCGCGAAAATTGTCTCAATTCTCTGGCATTATGAGGACTCGTATCCCTGCAGTGGGATGATTATGGGTTGATATTATCATGATGATGATTTGATGAAGTTCACTTATTCTACTTCTATTGCAAAAAGAAAACCAGGAAATTACTTCATTTTTAACAAGAAACTTCGCAATTTCCGCATGATTTGTTCCTTATTCAAGTACCATCGGTATTTCCTGAATTCTGTGCCCTTGGTTATAACTGTGGACAATATTTAAATGACTAAAATTAATTTGAAATTTGTCACTTATCTACTGGATATCGAGTGAAACATTACAACGATGACTACAATTTGCGAGACTGTTGAAGGTATTATAATTTATATTCATTTCAGATGTACATAAATACTAGGTACTTCATTGTTAAGTTTTATGATCAGTAATCCTAAAAGTATTTCTATTCTAATCCAGTTTATTATGTCGAAAAGATTAAGTTTTAGACCACTAGTGTGCTTCCTGCAATTGATGACAACTGAGGGTGTGAATGTTTTCAAGCCACCTGACGGTCACTCATTTGGATTAACGACTGTTATCTATCGGCAATAAATCCTCCAAAATACGGAGGAGCTTCTTTTTAAACCCATCATAATATTGGCTTGGGTTGTGGTTGTTCAACCTGAGTGATCGTTTCGACGACCCACAATGAAGCCATCGAGCTCCTTTTACTTCTATGATTCAATGAAGAGTGATAATTTTTATATCAAATGTTCAGAATCGAGATTGGTTGCTAGTTAAATATTGAAAAGGCGCATCGTTGATTGACTTGCAAGAGTTGCAAGGTGCTGCAAGTAACTAATTTGCGAGTCAATAAACTCTAAATGCTCACTATCTCACACTTAGGTCCTGCTTTATTATACTTCCTGTTAAGATCCAATTAGCATACTAACTGTGAGATTTAAAATCATTATTATAACTTATTTTATTTTTATAGATTTTGTCAATTTTAATCTGGCAGATAAGTTATCAGCAAGTGGTAAAAATCTGTGGTGAAACAAATCTTTTTTTTTTTCAGAAATGCAGCAGCAAGGAAACAAACAAGACTATTCGCTATCCAGTTTTCAAGTTAACAATGTCTGCAAAAAAGGAAATAATCAATTGTCTATGAAAATAATAATGAATATCGTTGGTATACTGGTCGCTATATTTGCAAGTTACATGTTAATCAACACAGATTCAAAATTCTATCTATTCTTCTGGGTTTGTTACTCTGTGTTAAGAAGAATGATGCTCAAGTCAAAAAGTCGATCGAAATTGGATTAATTCTATCCTACTTTAATTGAGCCATTGGATACTTACGGTAGATTACTCAAAATGTACCATCATCTCAAAGAATATCGGTGTGAAGCACCCATTGCAGAAATCGATGATCACTTACCATGGTGACTATTGGTGACCAAGCCAGCCTCATCCATCAAAAAAAAATCAAGATATCAGATCTATCTGTTGTAGTTTTGTCTCAAGATTTAAAAAAATCATTTATATTGCAAGTTTACTGGGTATACATTTACATTTTTTTTTTAATTCTAGCAATTCCTGTGAATGTGTTGAGAAGAACTGTCTGTAAGCCTGTGACTTAATTTTAACAAACACACAGAGCTTTCCTAAAGTCAAATCAATTAAGTAGTTTTTGCAAATGCCTTCTTTTTGAAAGACTGCACTTTTTAAAACTTCAAAAAAACTTAAACGAACAGGTTTTTGAGTTACGCAGTTGGTACGGGTCTATTGGAACTGGATTCTTGAGTTTAGATTAGTAACATTAATATTAAAAAACCAGACAAAATAGTTCCTTTGGCACATTAATTAGTAGTAGTTATTAATTCAGTTTTCATATAAACTGCTTTAATTGACGCACGATGCACTGATTTAACTATTTATTTTTAGCTGTAAGTAATTATATTTATAGACACTAAGTATGCATACACGGTTATTTTAATTTAAGTAATTTATTTCTTGTTTATCTAGTTAATAAAATTTTACTGTTGATTTTTTTTGTCTTATTTATTATTATTACCTCCAGTACTCATTTCTTTGGGATCTACATCGCCATGACATAAACATTATTCAGGATAAAACCTTTATTGAATACATACACATTAAAACTTAACTTAAAAACAACTTAATCAACATAAATTATAATGAACCTAAACTTAAAAAACTAAACTAAAAAATATAATAAAATAACTAAAATATATTAATAAAAGGAGGGACTCCTTAAGGCAAGGTTCTGAAGATACTGGAAGAGTTCCCCCTTTGAATAGCTAGACTAATTCTTTGTCCGAGGTAGCTGCCAGCTCTTCGGTCTCCTGTGATGTCGACTAATCTTTTTGCTATTTCCTTAAAAAGTCTTACAGCTCTAGGACCCCACGAAAAAAGGGTTTCGACACCAAATGGGACAAAATCATATTCGGAGCCTAGCCCTGTATTTACATGCTTTAGTTTTTTCAACCGCTTCACAAGCCACACCAGCTCTGTTGTTGGTTCCATGTAGATGGGATATAACAACGATATATCTTCCTTATTATCCAAAATCCCATGTGCAGTTTAGGAGTTAAAATACGAACCTTAAACCATTCTCTACTTTTTCACGCCGAGTTCTCTAAAATAAAGATAGGTACTAGCTTTGTTATTTTGCACAATTTAAAGTAGAATTATTTTTGTATTAATAAAATTTATATTCTTATCTAATAGTATAGTGTTTATAAAAGGTAGGTAACAAAACATTACATTGAGAGGCAGAGCGTGACGGAGGCAAGAAACTGACTTCCTTCGTCGACCAACAATTCCCATATAATTAGTTACGTTTGTATAAGAACTTCATCGTCTTATGCGACGGTATAATAATCATGTTTTTTAATAAATATGAATTAGATTAGTATTTTTTAGATAACAATCCTATTATTAAACCGATTGATGTCTGTTCGTCGGTGGCCTATCTATAAGTCAGTGGGTTCTCACGAACTGTAATAGATAAACAGATGATAGTGAAACCCGCGTAACTTCATTCGCGTCTATCCCGCTCGCTTTCCCGTGGGAATTTCGGAAATCTTTTTCTTTGTCGGATGTCAACGTCATACATAAATCATACCCTCCAAGTTTTAGAGGCGAGGGCTCTACGAAATTAATTTCAAGGCGACTTGCTAAGAAAGTCGGTGGCTGAATGTTTTTAATATATATCTCTTCATTTGACAGATTTTTTTTTGCATATTTTTTCATGATGTTACGACAGGCAAACAAATATCAGATCCATCTAATGGGAAGTGGTTAAAATATACTAATTTTTGCCCGCTTCGTCCGCGTGAAGTTCCGGACCCGTTCTCGTGGGAACCACGTTGAATTTCGAGAAAAGCTATATAGCCTATGGCACTCCCTGATAATGTGGCTTTCTACTGGTGAAAGAATTTATGAAATCGGTCCAGTATTTTCGGAGCCTATTCAATGCAAACAAACAAACAAATCTTTCCTCTTTATAATATTAGTAAAATAGTCACTACTGACAAATGCGATAATTATCTTTAAAAACGTCGACAAGTTCTTTGAACCAAGCGAAATGCCTAAAAAGTAATCTAGCATCTCAATTTTTCAACCAAAAAAAGTTGGCGTTGCGAGTGTGTTGACCTCACGAGACTAATTGCAGCAAAAACTCGAGAACATTAAAAAATTTGTGATAAACACTTAACTCGCTACTAGACGATTGTTTTTCTTATTAAAGTAGATAAACAGGACCGCGAACGGTAAGCCTATAGTTTTATACTATATTCCATTTCAATTTACTCGGCTTACAGAAGTTCCATATAATGACATAGTTTAAAAATATATAATTAGATATAAAATCAACATGAATCAATCACTAATCACTCTAATTACTTAATCACTGCCATAAAAATAAAAAGGTAACAAACTTCGAATTGGAAATATCAAATGCCATCTTTGAATTCCACTTGAAATATTGTGTAGATTGGCTTCACTTGGATACCGTTTAATTTACCAGTGTTTACCATACTATGCGTACACTCTCGCGAAGTTGAGCGAAAACGAGAGTGCGGACGGGTTCTTCGTACTTCGTGTTTACTTCTCTTCTAACTTCACTATGCCTTCATTTCAGATCCCAAAAATGTAGATGCATGTGACTGTACCCGTTATCGTAGCGAATTCTTTGTATAAAAAGTAATAATATCATTTTTAATGGTTATAGCAGACTCGATAAACATGTTATACTGTCTCGAAGACTAATTAGTGTCTAGTGTGGCGCGGTCCGGCCGAGATTTTCTAAACTTTCTCCCTGAACACTGCAGTCTGCAACTCGACTGAATCATTCTGCAATGGTTCACATAATTCATAATATTTTGTACCAATATTCCTTAGTTTAAGTTTCCCTAAATAATAATCTGTTGATTATTATTGATGATCATATCAACCCATAATCATATCACTGCAGTGATAGGGGTCTCCCTTCAATCGAAGGGGCATTAGAGCGTAGGAGGTAAAGTCAGGAGCACTTCGAGCACTTGCACTACAACTTTGGCTCTTATGACATAGAACTTAAGAATGGTAGTCCTATATGCAAAGGTCGAACTTCTCTTGACTGTCTTTGACACGCTGCTCCAATTCGGATTGGCGGAAGCTAGAGTTTTCAAACCATCTAAAGACCACTGATTTGGCTTAAAGAGTGTCATCCATCGATAACAGCTGGGCTTGACGTGCCCTCCGAAGCACGGAGAAGCTTGAGATAACGAAACCCATCCAAATACAGGCTAGGATCGACGTTGCTTAGTTTACCTACGTGCTTGTTTTAGAATGCAGCACACAACGTCGTCGAGATTTTTTTGTAAATTCCCAAAGAATAACAAACAAACAGATAAATACAAACCTGTCTGGCAAAACTGAGGTGTGTGGATTTTTATACTTTTAAAACTTAATCTTAGTTACTTAGTTAAAAATAAAGCTACAAAATAAAACTTGCAGTATTAATTCAATAAAATGATCAAGTGCAGAATAACGTCGGTTCATTGACCCCGTTGCACTGTGTCTGTATATAATCCTAATGCACTATCTTGGGATGCAATCAATGCACTCTTTATGCCTGACATTTCTGGGGTAAGACCGAGGTAAGACTCATTGTTAGCTTGTGAAACTATGTTATCTTGTTGCAACAAATTACGTTTGTTTTGAACTAAATCTCTACGTTTAATAACTAACTGTCTCTTTGCCTATATTTCACATACCTATTCATATGTTTGTATTATGCGTGTTGACTTCCTATTGTACACCTATTATTTTAATTAATCTCCTAATTAAATGTGAATTTTGTACACCTCCCGACATGATTCTAAGGATGGAAGTGATTTTCAAAATTCCAAATTCCAAATAATTTTATTCAAATAGGCCTAATATAAGCTCTTAGGAATCGTCACAATTTTTTCCTACCACCCAGTTCAGACGGCAGATTTGTGCTAAGAAGAAACTGGCAATATCTTAGCACTTGCTCTTTTAAAATGGTATTATAATAAGATAAGATTACAATGACAGAAAATATAAAAATAAAACAAAATATCTGCAATTTCTGATGATGAAAAAAATTTTTTTTTTGTTTTATCTAATTTTTACATCGGGACATCAATACTATAAATATACACTGTACATAGTGCAGTAAGTATCAATAAAAGGTAATAAATAAGTTATGAATCTTGGTTGGATGGTTATTTCTCACTATACCACCCTTTAAGTATAATAGGTGCATTTGCCAACTGATTACAGAAAAAAGTCTGCAATGTAAACGTAATGTTGACATCCCTATTTTCAAATGTTACTAAATAATTAAACAATTTTTGCTGTTAATTTGAATTGGAAAGTTAGTAACTGTAGACTAATATTTCAATTTGTCTTTTGTACAAGTGAAAGAACTTTTAAGACTCAATTATTTTTAATTTAGGTGACAAACGAGCTGGGGCTCGATTCTACTAAACAAATGCACCAATGGACTCTCAATGTTGTCTCAATCGTGTCTCAATAGAATGCCTCTAGTGTAACAGTGGAATAGTTTTTGACATTTGTTATGGACTTATACAATAACATAATGTTTAACTTATTCCACAAACTATTCCACAGATACACTATCGACATTTTATTGAGACACGATTGAGACACCATTAAGAGTCCATTGGTGCATTTGTTTAGTAGAATCGGGCCCCTGTTGTTTATTGTAGAAATCACCGCTACCTCTTTTAGGTGGAGAACAGAAACCATAATTAGGTACCTGCTCTCTTATAACAAGGAGATGAACATAAAAAATTGATCTTATCATATTATTTATAATTTTCAGAACTGAAAACCTTTGAAGAACTATTTCAAGTCATAAATAAATAAGTATTTCTTGGCACATACCCAATCATCCGCAATACCGCACAATAAAAGTAACTACTTCGATACCATTGGTATGGTTACGATGCATTAGCTTATAAATAGTCACAAGTGTGATTTGAATGAGAATTGACCTAAAATAACCTTAATTCCTCCTTGAAACTCCTTCCTTCATTTTTTATAATAATATTATGTATGAATGTACTACTTTTTCGTTTTGACGGGATTTTTTTTATATCACCCTTTACGAGCAACACAGAAGATACCACGTTTTGTTTTAGAATCAAGTCAAAAAGTCTGTATGGCGCGCTATCTTCATTTTTCTAGGAAAACTTGTGTATAAGTTTAATATTTTCTTTCTTGTAATACTTATCAGTTTTTTTTTATTTAGATTCATTTCTCGTACGTCCTACCGAGTTATGGGAAAATGAGACATTCGATAACAAATTTTGCCCAAAGATGACTCTACATATTATTATGTACCAACGTTATCAGCTTCCTATTCTCGTGACATAAATCGTTCAAATCTCGTGTCAAACTCAAACGCTGTCACTCATACAAAATCGGGAATGAGCTGTGTAGCATTTGAGATTGACAAGACATTGGAACAATTTTTGTTACGAGCATAGAGCCGATCGAATACAATGATTAGTTGTTTGTTTACTGATACAAAAAAATTGTTTAGTCTTCCTATAGCATTCAATATCGTCCCGATACCCACCCAGGACAACAAAAAACATGTCCTTCAAGTGACAGTAATAAAAAGCAATGTCCATTCGCCGTCTCCGATCGCGCTCGGCCGCGTTCGGAACCGGTTCGGCGATCGGCCGAGCTGTTTTTGTTTACGGTTCTCCGATCATTTTATTGTAGATACCCACGTACCCACTATAAGTTACTTAACTATCTTATTATAGTACTGGAGCGCCTGTACTTAAAGTATTCGGAAAGAGAATTAATAGATTCATATTTGAGACGCATGCATGACACGCAATTAAATTTTCTGCATTATTTTAATGTAAAGAACCATACCTTTTACATTTTTAATTAATAAAATTGTTGCTAATAGGACACCACTGAATGATATGCAATAATGGACGAACCATACAGAACACTGGTGCGAGGCATACGAGGCGAAGGTACGTACCAATAAGGTATGTACCAATTTAAAACCCGGCTCTCCTGCAAAGTTGACTTAAAGAAATTAATATTTTCTTTCTAACTATTAATTAAAAACAAAATCCAAATCATTTGGTATGTTAGAAAAAGAGAGATGGGGTCATTAAATTTTCAGATCAACTTTTCTTTACTTTTTTTCAGAATGTGTTAGGTTTTTCGTGCTTAGGTAGAGATAAACCATGTCCAAAATATTAGCTGGCAGTATTTTGTCTTCCTTCAAAATACTTTTTTTAATTTGATTGGAATTACTTTTCCTTTAAAGAACGTCAATTTTTAATGCCAATAAATTTAAGTATAAATTCAATAATTACTTATAAATTCTCATAAACATCGTGATCTCCAGGACTACGACAGGCAAGAGCTGTGATCGTCCGATTCCCCCACGTAGCAACTCAGTTATTGACCCGCGAGAGCGCTGGCCCGTTCTAGAAGTCTGGGGATCGCGGCTGCGCGCGCACCCCTACCAACACGATCTAGATACAAATCGAGCCTAGGCAGTCTGAACACGATGCCGGCGCCCTGCGAACCTTGCAAAGGTGAGAAAAACATTTTTTTATTTTTTATTTCCAACCAGTATTTGAATTTTTGGAATGTAATAGATTATTATGTTTTTAATTCATATTGTCTTTGGCACCACGTGGTTTCCTTTGTTGTGGTTACTTCGATCGGCCGTATTTGCATACTACGCAGTAACTTTTTTTGCCAATTTTGCCATGGTTGTTTTTTAACATTTTTTGTAACAAATACATAGTTTTCCAATGAAACGAGGAGGAAATACAAGTTTTTGTGTTAATTTGTTTTATATTTTATTTGAGGAAATATTATGACAGTTTAGGTAATTAATATTATTTATAACCGTTTATTTACCTTTATTTAATTTTTTTCCTTAAATGTTAATAACAAACACAATTTTTGTCGAAGTTGTTACATGATAACACAATAAATTTTTAATAACTATGTAGGTAAATACATAGAGTTATGTATTGGTATTATTTAATTATTTTATTAATAGTTCATTGATAAAAAAATAATAATACGTATTTGACTCCAAAATGGTGACGTCACAAGCGTGTGTGCGTAGTCCTGGTGGAGGTATTTTTTTTTTACAATATACAGAGTTGGCCCTTTTACAGTTTTATTATTATGTTTAATAGATAATCTATACATATAAAAATGAAACCCGTTTTCCGTTGTCACGACATAACATGAAAACGGCTTGACCGATTTGGCTGATTTTTTTTTGTAGTTTTCTAATACTCTGTACAAGGTTCTTACGGAAAAAAATATTAAGAAAATCTCTCAGAAAGATTGAAAAAAAAACCGAAACAGTACCCGGGCGAAGCCGGGCCGGGCAGCTAGTATGTAATATAAATTTATTAATTCTTTTTTTGGACAATTGTAGTGAGTACAACTGCGGACTTTTACTACAATTACTCTACTAGCACTGGGCGAAAACTCTACAACAAATTGGTCGCTGTTCCTGCGTCGACAGTACGAACGTACGAACAGCGACGTATTCTATGAAACGTGTTGTTTACCAAAAACTGTCGAACAGCGACCAATTTTCAGCGCATGTGTATCATTTTTGTATACAAAATAATTACGTAAGTATATGCAAAATTGATACACTGACGTCACAGTATAATAAATAGTATTAGCGTACGTTGAGTGAGAGTATACATTTATAAATATACTAGCTGCCCGGCCCGGCTTCGCCCGGGTACTGTTTCGTTTTTTTTTCAATCTTTCTGAGAGATTTTCTTCATATTTTTTTCCTTAAGAAAAACCGTCCTTGTACAGAGTATTAGAAAACTACAAAAAAAAATCAGCCAAATCGGTCAAGCCGTTTTCATGTTATGTCGTGACAACGGAAAACGGGTTTCATTTTTATATATATAGATTTATTACATTATTGATCCCTCTTTTAACTTACGTAATAAAAAATCCTTGCAAACACAAGACATCATATGGGGTTATTACAGTACAAGGTCAAGAATGAATCAGCTGCAAAGAAAATTACTAGTTACGATTTGTTATTTAGATCAAGTTCCTTGTAATTACCTGCGGTTTTTTAAATCAAAAATACAGATATACAAAATGTATCGATGATTGGATTTGTGGTATTTTTTTTTGCAATTTCAATATTTTTTTTCAAAACAGTTTAATTTTTTAAAAAAATATTGTTTTTTCTCTAAGCGAATTTATCGCTATGTGACATACTTATAGTAGAGTATAAGAGATTACTTTAACATAAGAACACTAGGTATAAAGCTTGATGCTTGATGTGATGTATTCTGAACTCTAATCCACTCGTAAAGGCACCTGGGGGTCTCTTTCTGCTAAAAGTGTTTTTTTTTCTGTTTAGATACGTGCGGGGGCGGTGTGGCCGCCTGCGGGGCGAACTGCACTTGCGGCCCCAAGTGTGCATGTGGCGATGGCAAGTCTTCTGGTGAGTTATGGTCGCCTTACGCGACCGTAAACTTTGACGACTCAAAGCTACACTTTCTGGCTTGGTAGATAAGCAATAATAAGCAACAGCAAAAGATGGGTTGACCCATCTTTCTTAGAATCATAGAATGGAAATGATCCAATCTCAAACTTCAACCTAGTTAGTAGATACTAGCGAGCTTTAACTAAATATTCTCATTAGAATTTTATCAAAGATAGACCCTTGTCCACATTATTACGTAGTACTATGAATTATTCTGTGACATTATGACAAAACTCATTTCATGTATTTCGAACATTATAATAGAAGCATGAAGGTCCAGAAACATGTATTGACAGTTATTTTACTGCCAAGCGGTTTTCACCCGCGTGAAAAACTGGACCGCGTGATCCGCGTGCGAATCTCCCTTGTGCATGACGAAGGCAGTATGTACGCGTATTTTAACCCTGTCACGCAGACTACTTTCACACGCGGGTGAAAACCGCAAATAAAATTATTATCTTAATTTTATTGTTCTTTTTTCAGGAGACAAGCCATGCTGCCAGGGCGGAAAGTAATTTTCAAATCTTCTGAAATCTTTCTCCAAATGATAATCTATTTTACATCTAGTATTCTATATTTATTTTAGAATAACCTAAATACGTATAAAATGTAGTAATTGATGATAATTATATATTTTTAATTGTTGTGTGGTCATGAAATAAATGTAGACTATGTTTAAAATAGCTATATATAGATTTATATATGTTAATTATGTATTAGATTAAATTAGATATATTTCGTCTCTACATTATGATAATAATTTAAGGGTAGTTTAATTTTATCACATTCAGTGTTTGGCTTGCCTATTGATAGGCGAATGGTACTTTTAATACTCATTATTTTAAGATTAATTATATGAGCACGCACACACACATTATGTGAAGTGTATTTAGTGGAATAAATAGGTGAAAAAAACGTGTTTTATTTATTGTACAGGAGATTTATTAAAGACTAGCGAAACACGCGCAACTTCGTTTGCGTGTAAACCTGCTTTCCCGTGGGAATTTCGATAAATCCTCGCTTTTCGGATGCCTACGTCAAACAAAGAACACACTGCGTTCTAAAAGCGGCCTAATCGCCGTTTGCCACGACTAAAATTATAATCTAGTCTATATAAGTCCTTAGAGGAAAGAATAGCGCTGCGAATCTATCGAAATAGGTATTTAGGAAAATACATGCAGTGGCTCGTGCGCTCATGCCCCCGCGCATCGCGCATACACAACGCATACAAAGCGCCTCACGCACACATTGACGGACGCTGCCAGTTGATGAGTAAAGTGCGGCCGAACGCGGAATAGTCAGTCAGTCTATCAGTAGTGTTTTGTACCGACGCATAGATCGTGATTTGTTGTGTGTGGCGCGATGGCGTGCCCGAAACTTAGATACAAAGAAATTTAAGATTATCTATAAAAACTAATTTGATTTGTGATAAATCGACTTGTTGCCGATGCGCCCTAAATGACTGACATTTTGTAACTATATTTATGGTTACGGGTAACCGAGATATACGCAAACGAAGTTGCGAGGGCATATCAACGCACAGCCCAAACCGCTGGGTCTAGAGATTCCAAATTTGGCATGTAGGTTTCTTACGACGTCTAGGGATGTACTAGGAAAGGATTTTTCAAAATTCCCACGGGAAAGCGAGATATACGCAAACGAAGTTGCGAGAGGACGCACAGCCCAAACCGCTGGGTCTAGAGATGCCAAATTTGTCATGTAGGGTCCTTTTAAGGACTGGACCGGACCGGACCGGTTTTTTTTCTATAGAAAAATATGCTAATTGGCATGTAGGTTCCATATCAGGACCGGACCAAACGGACCATCGGGCAGAAGCTAGTATATAATAATGAAATGAAATGAAATAATATTTATTTACCATTAAATAAGGTATGTAGTATTAGGATGTAAATACTTATAAACATAACAGATTCTCTTATTTAGCTACGTGGATAGCATGCAAATTTTCTGAATTAAAGACTATCACAATAAAAATATAGATATCGATAACGCGGGAGGGGTCACATCTCGACTTAATCCCCCCCCCCCCCCCCCCCTCGGTACTTTTTTGATGAAATTTCCATTTCGGAAGAAAACGTTTTTCACTAACAAAATCTTAGTAAATCACTCTGATTTTGATGTTTATCGTTTCAGCATAACATAAGTAAGGTTTATAGGTTTCGCTTATTAAACTATTCTTCCTACTTTTAATGAAACAAACGACTTAATTCGACAAAGTTTTAATAAAAAAATAAGGTTATTGAAGTGCCCATAAATCTGAATCTATTGCACATTTTGAAAAAAGGAAAACCTATAAACCTAGTCTTTCACTGTGTCCATAACATACTAAAAAATCATGATGATTGGAAAATATTTAGAAGTGGAAAAACGTTTTCTCTTTTTGTATGAACGAGTACGTGCTATTCTTCCCTCTTAATCATTAGTTTTTAGTAAGCATAGCATTAGCAAATTTCCATAGACTGTGGTGACTGCATACCATCATGAGGCCGTATGTTTACCACCTTTAGTTATATGTATCTAATAGATGCCATCTAGATACTATCTATATGAAAAGGCCCACAAGGAAATTAAAAAAAAACATAATTATTAAAACATCTGTTTATTTACGACAAAATGTATATGAATACAATTATCATGGAAGCAATTATTATGGGACTTTGTTTAAATTACAATTTTAATGTCACATTAATAATAAATCCCTAACTTATTACCTATCTTTAGGAATTCTCATAGCGAAGTATTTAGCAATGAAAAAAAATAAGCTAAATACCTACCAGACAAAATAAATGTAGTAAAAATAATAAAAAAAACTCATTAAACACAGAGTTTAAAAATTATAGTTAGTAATAAACGATTATTATATTTTAAATAAAATTCAGTCAATATAAAAAAAAAACTTTTTCCATTCCAATTTATATTTTGTGTTACCAAAATATCTATCGATAGAGTCTCGATATGAATATCGATATAAAAATATCGATAAACATTATCGAATATTCTTGAATGCATGTAACATAATACTTTTGTGCAACACACGAACGATAAGGGAAGTTACATTTCTATCGATAGACATAATATTTCGTACAAAACATGTGTGATTTAAAACATAAATTGATATGAAACATGAATCGATTACAAAATCACTTTATTGGAATAAATCACACAGCTTTATACACAATAAGGTATGACAAGCTAATTCAAACACAATCGTTGAATTTCACTGGAAATCTTGTGCCAAGTATTTTGAAACGGTTCATTTCAAAAAGTTGTACGTATTTTCACAGTATATGATTTGTTAATAGCGCTACAAATAATGTGCAAGTAAGGCTAAATTATTATTTTACACGTGTATTTTATACCCGCAGAATGGGTATTTTATACTTATGTAATGGGTATTTAATACCCGTGTAAAACACAGTATTCACGTGAATTTAGGCCTATTTATCACTGAATTTTTATGTAAGAATAATCACTTAACACAATGTAAAGCAAAAATAAAAAAATGACACATTGTCTTAAATAATTATATCTCACGTAAAAAATCTTGATTTATTAGATTCCCTGTAAATTCATTCGTTTAAACGTTTCGTTGTCAAAAAAAAAATTAAAATAATATAAAAATCATAATTACTTACAGCCCGATTCGTGACGTCATAAACATTAAATAGTTTCATTTTTATTAACAATCAATAGTTTATTTCTAATGCTTGAAACACATATCGAAGGGCTGCGGGCAGGCAGTCGGGCGCGGCAATTCTTACGTAGGTATAAGGGGACTTCAAACGAAACGTCTTGACGCGTCCGGCCCACACCCGACGTCTGTGTGTTTACGCTTAAGGATTACACTTTAAGAGCCGGTATACACGGACTGCTTGAAGCAGTCAGGATAAACCGCTTCAAACTGCAACTGCACAGTGAACTACACACTTTTACACACACGGACCTCTCGAACAGTTCAACTGCTTCGGGCGGTCGTGCGGTCAAAGCTTTCAAGCTGATGACTGTGTGACATCAAGAGCGGTCCGTGCGTGTATGTTGATCAATGGCTGACTGCGAGCAATCATTCTATGTCGGCTCTAAAATTTTATAACTTTAGAATTTTAACACTACAACATTTATGTTAAAATCCTCATATACTTTCATATTGTAACATGAATTTTATTCTGGTATAATGAGATGACAAGTTTATCAAAATATTTAATCACACCAAAGATAAATAGAAACTATGACGATATCAAAGACAAAGTATTTTTTTTAATAGGCCTATTACAAGCTCTTTCGAATAGTCACAATTTTTTCCTACCACCAGTTCAGATGGCAGATTTGCATATACCTATAGAAAGGCGGAGTTTACATCCACAATTTAAAACCAATATCAGGTAACATTATTTAATTAGGACCCTAAGAATAATAACATACAAAAGGAGTGTGTCCACTATCCATACAAGCGCTCTGTCAAAAGTGATGCGCTAAACGCTCGGTGACATGTCAGTGATATGCACTTGACACTTGTGTAATGTTGCCAGCGGAGGTGTAGCTTCCTGAAAGCCGTGAAATAAATAGAGTTTGTTTAAATTTCTCAACTTTCAAGTAACAAAATTACACGATTTAACAGCACAAATCGTTATATTTTTTTTTTCCGGGAGACACGTTTTTTGTCATCGACAACTATGAAGCGGTTCGGCAAAGTCCGGCGTTTGGTGCCAGTGTGTATCAAAACGGGTGCACGGACACTCCTTCTAGTATGTAATTATTCTAAGTAAGGACCATAATTCAAAACTCGGATAGCTTTTTCCTCAAATAAATATATTTTTGATGGTCATCGTACTTGCACTTCTCGCCAGTTTCTATTTTCTGTGAGTCAACTTTACTTATCAACATCGTAATTTGTAAACAATAATAATTCTTTATCATTATAACGCGGTTAATAAATAGATCCATCTTATACATACATTTTCACAAAAACATTCTCAAGACATAACATTGAAAAAATATAATATTAACATTATTATTCGTAGCAGACTGTAACAAATGCACTTTGTTCAATACCACATTATCCAAAAATAAAAAATATACCATTTATATGGTAATTTTTAATTATCATTATGGCAACATACAAACTTAACGTTAAAACAAGGTTACATACGCGTTTTAACGTTAAAATATTTAACGTACAATATCATTGATCACAATAATCAATCACAAAATTCTTAACTTAAGCGGGCAACACATAGAGGAGAACGTGCGCGAGGCGAGCGCGTCTCTACTCCTCTAAGAATTCAGAATTCCTACACACACATATACAAAACTGACCATGATTTTGTCTCTTGATTTCACCCATTTGCTCCGGCGCGGCTGTAACTTCGCCTACCCGGCTAGTAGCTACTACTATTGTTGCACAGTAACTCAAGTAGCAGTTTCTTACGCCATTTTGTTTTTACTGCGCACCAATAAGGCACCAATAACCGCGGCTGCCCCGCGCCCGAACCACATTCTCTATGTGTTTCGCGCATTAGTATGTTTTATATTGACGTATCGTAAATTACATATAGGCTTTTATAAAGCCAGTTAACTTACAACTAATACGACTAAACTATATTCATGTCATAATCGAGGCTATACAACATTATTTGCTGTACATAACTTTCGAATTAACCGGCAGGCTTATTACGTGTCTAATGAGACTAGTTGCTTTCCAATTGTAAGGTTACAACACGTTTATTCATTATACAAATTTGACAGTCGTAATTGTAAAATTGGAAAGCGATTAGTCGCATTACAATGGTAAAACCCTTACCAAAATCTACGCATAAAGACTGACAAAAGTTTTGATAAACTATACTTTATTTTTCCTTCAAAAACTTATATAAATATTTTTTCTGGATGTCTACACGTTGCTGAACTCCTTAACGGCTGCCACAAAATAAGAGTCGTTATGTATAAATCCATAACCATAAATAAAGTGTTACAATGGTCAAAATATTACAATGACACTATTTTTGGCGGTAGTTTTGACAGTTGTCTATGGCATTGGCTCCTCCTCTGTGCCCTCTTCTGAGTCATAAACTGGAGCACCGTTCTTCATTTGAATCACCGATTTCTTTCTGTGTCTATTTTCCTTCAGATCTTTTTCAATGTTTCTGAAAAAAAACAATTTTTAATTATTTACAATTTTTATTCATCTAATTGCAGCGTGGGCGCTGGAGCGCTGGGGGGCATCGACATAAGTCATACGCGAGGGAGCGACAGAAGCAGTGGTGTTCAATTGCACCATCGCAACGTCACAAAATCTCAGTACCGGACAGCTTGTCTTTACTTTAATGTCGATGCTGGGGGTGGTGAATATGCCACAAAAAAATTTGATAGTCTAAAAGTGGTTTAGAGGGACCATACATGATTTTACCCAAAACCAACTTTGTTGCGGGCAACGCATTTGGTAGCACCTCTGGTATATGTTCATAGGCTGCGATGACAATTTGCCATCATCAGGTAGTCAGCTTACTTGTTTGCCTGTCTATGGTGTCATTGCTCATTATATTTCTGAATTTTGTAATTGCCGAAATTCTGAAATTTATGTTCTGTCAAAGCAATGAGTTGTTGAGTAGTTGATTTGATTTTGGTTTCGAGATTTAGACTATGTCGCGGAATAATTAATTATAGCAATTCAGAATGATACCAGCCTGTATAATATAAATATATATATATACATATATACAATGAAACATAGAACCTCCTCCTTTTTTGAAGTCGGTTAATAAAGCATACCTGGCACTTATGAGTGGGTGTAAAGCACTCTTCAAACTGTTGAATAGGTATGGGTGTACCCGTTCTTGACAGGCCAGCAGGTCTCGAGCTGAGCCGAGCGGTTCTCCCAGCGCCTCCGCGAGCCCGGCGAGAGAGCGTCTCGGCTCCACGCGCTTATCTGATGAGCCGCATGGCTCAGATACTGATCTTTCTATGTGTAAATTGCTGAAAATATAATAGAAACACAAACATAAACTCACACTCACAGCATTTTTAAAATTAATCTGTACTAATATTATTAAGAGGCAAGATTTGTATTTTTGTAACGAATAAACTCGAAAACTGCTGGACCTATTTCAAAAATTCATTCATTGTTGGGTTGGGAATACGTTACCCCCGTGTAACATAGGCTATATTATGTTTTCAAAAAATATGTAAAGCCCGTGACACATAAAATTATAGCCGTCATTGTCAAAGTAAAGAAGAAAAATAGAGATAACAGACTTTGCGGAATTAAAATTATATGGATTTTATGGATGTTACTTTTCGCTTTGTATACTTTTCTGTCAGACGTACGTAAGAGCGAAATGGCGCAGGAAAAGAATGCATCGCATTGAGTAATTATTTACATGAATCTATTACAGCTACAGCACACGGTGTATTTTAAACGCGAAGATGACTCGCATATAATTATCCATCGCGGAGTTGCAAGCATTTCATCGTGAGGTCTAACATACATAGAGCGCAATGTAATACGAAACGCGTGTCCTCAGCGCGTTTATGACACGCCGTGTGCTGTGGCTCTTAATTGAAGTAAAGAACCTTAAAAATGGAGGGTATTTCTCACTTTTCTCAGATAATTTTCCACAGTTTGTACAGATTATGAATAGCAATATTTATATCTTGGCTTTTCTAGTATTCCTCTTACCTGATGTCAGCACCGTCTTCACTATGCTCTGGGCTAGTCGGCGGTGACGCATGCGCTTTGAAATCAGGCAACGCACGCGCACGACCGAACACCTCGACAGACCGCGAACGCACGTAGATGAACGGACGTATTATACGTACGTCGTGCTCCCTGAGAGAAAATACAATTTATTGATATGAATATTTTATAGAGGATCTCGATGGAGTCGTGTCTCTGAGTCGTACTGTAAAACGAACGCACTAGTTAAGCAAACTCGACCCTGTGTTTGGATGGGTTTCGTTGTTTCAAGCTTTTTCGTGTTTCGGAGGGCGCGTTAAGCCTTTGGTCCTCGCTGTTGTCGATAGATGACAGTCGGTAAGTCAAGTCTGTGGTCTTCAGGCAGCTTGAAAACACTGGTTTCTGCCAATCCGTACTGAATCAGCGTGGCAGAGTATGTTCTCATCCCTCTCGGTTGAAGGGCGACCCACATAACCTGCAGTAGTATATGATGACAATGATTACAGGCTATTTTCTACGGCGTCACCCGCTCCTGGTTTACACTCAAATATTAATTTTAAAATAGTATTAAGAAATAATTATATTTAAATTAATTATTTTATACACTAACCTCACTCTGTAGTGCGCTTTGATCGTAGACAGTGCGCCGGCGTGGAATACGCTAGCTAGGAATGCGCGGCTGGCGTGATCGAGCGTCTGTGCTACGGCCGCTACGCCGTAGCCGTGCGCCCGCGCAGCGGCGTAGGCCCGCCGGCGTACTGCGTGCGTAGCCCAACGATGCAGTTCGTATATTTTACTGGATGAACTGGTTCGTCCTATGCAAGAAAATAATAAGTTAATTGACCGATATAGACTATTATATTAATTACATTTATTACAAATCTAAGAAATAAGGTCGTCTCCTAGATTGAAATATTCAATAATTGTATAATGTTTTATGGTTTATTAACATAAGTAAAATATTTTTTTCGATATCTTAAAAAATTACAAAGTTTATATTATATTCTCTTTGTATATAATACTACTCGCTCTCTCCTAGGTTGTGACGTCAACCGACACAATCTCCAATTTCAAAAATTCCAAAGTGGTCTGCTTTGTATGTCCTACTAAATTCACGTCCATTAAAAATAACATGATATTTTACTACAGCAGAAGAATTAATTACTTACTCTTTGAATCAATGTCGTCTAACTTGTCTTGATAGATGAACTTGATGCCCAGAGTTCGACAGTAGGCCATCAGATGGAGAGGATCTACTTCGGATTTGTCTTCATGCACAAACAGAGCACCTGAAGAAAGAAATGTTTTTAGATATTGTAAATCGCCGTATAAAATCAAAATAAACTCCCCATATATTTTTTTTATTATGGATTAAAATTCGGTAATTTCGTTGTATTTTTATTAATTTGCCCAAATCAAGTTGACGCCACCAGGGGGTCTATTCTCATAACAAAAACAGTTAAAATCTCGTCTCAATCTCAAGCACTACCTCACATTCATACAAAATAGAATTAGTATTTTAGTAAACCCTTGAATTCTATCCATGAAATACCTTGTACTTTATGGTTATTTTAGTAGTTTGTTGAAATGATGACCTTGAAATATCTCGTACTAGTTGCTGACCGCAGCTTAACCCGTGTTTAATTTTATGCACAGTAGCGACACCTCTTTTATGACGATCCATTTCTATCTGACTTTTGATCAAATCCTACGGGAATCGCGCATTTTTCGAGATAAAAAGTACCCTATGTGTTAATCCAAGGTATCAGCTACCTACAAACCAAATATCATAAAAATTTGCCCAGCCATATACACAACTTTTGCATTTATAATATTAGTAGGATTTCATGGTTAAAATTCTTCCGATACTTCGGCCGAAGTATCGGATTTAGGTTTCGTAGTAGCCCTCCTCTTTCATTGTTGTCTGTACTAGTAGCTAATATTATGTATGGTATGTACATTATGTATAAAATTGTTTCCTCACCAATACTGAAATGTATTCCCTTCGACCTGGCGTAGAATTGGTACTGGTGCATGGTGTGCAGCAGCGCGATGGACTCCCGCCCCCCGGAGAGGCACACCAGCAACTTGTCCCCTGGACGCACCATGTTGAATTCATGGATTGCCTAGAATTTAACATGAGAATGTTCTAGAATTCAAAGGATTCTGCTGTTCTGAGGAACTTCGTGCAAAGTGGAGATGTGTAATGCATGTAATATTGTAATCATCCAACTGTTTAATTTTATATTCCTTTCGACCCCACTATGTTGCCGGACCGAAATTGCTAGTTGAAAAGTTTCTCCGGACATAGTAGAAATGTCTTCACCCTATTGGGAATACCTATGTTACCAGCAAATCTGCCTGACCAGAAACGCGAGAACGAAAAAAAAAATTAAAATTCATTGTTAAACGAGAATTAGTAAAAATATACGTCTACATAAGTATGTATTCTAAAGTCTGGACAGCGCGTTCGAATTCGACATACTAATCTGTATGCCATGCATTCATCACATGTCCTTATATAAGTCCTCGCGAACACTTGTGTGAATACAATTTGTCGTATATAGACGTTAGCAACTCGAAGTTTAGGTACTGTCTATAATTTTAACTATATTAAGTGGAATTTTAAAAGTCGCCTAGGATCCATTGATGGATTCAAGTGGAATAAAAAAGTGGCCTAGGATCCATTGATGGATTCAAGTGGAACAAAAAAGTGACCTAGGATCCATTGATGGATTCAAGTGGAATAAAAAAGTGGCCTAGGATACATTGATGAATTCAAGTGGACAAAAAAGTGGCCTAGGATCCATTGATGGATTCAAGTGGAATAAAAAAGTGACCTAGGATCCATTGATGGATTCAAGTGGAACAAAAAAGTGGCCTAGGATCCATTGATGGATTCAAGTGGAATAAAAAAGTGGCCTAGGATCCATTGATGGATTCAAGTGGAACAAAAAAGTGGCCTAGGATCCATTGATGGATTCAAGTGGAACAAAAAAGTGGCCTAGGATCCATTGATGGATTCAAGTGGAACAAAAAAGTGGCCTAGGATCCATTGATGGATTCAAGTGGAACAAAAAAGTGGCCTAGGATCCATTGATGGATTCAAGTGGAACAAAAAAGTGGCCTAGGATCCATTGATGGATTCAAGTGGAACAAAAAAGTGGCCTAGGATCCATTGATGGATTCAAGTGGAACAAAAAAGTGGCCTAGGATCCATTGATGAATCAAATAACCGATTCAAGTCGAATGAGGGATAATTTTCTTATGTAAAATGCTTTAAAAGTTTAGAATTATTGTCTTTTCATGTCGTTTCCTACTTTAACCTAATTTATAAAATGGATGTGGTCTATTTAAATCGAATATAAACCACGTCCAACGTCAACCAACAACGCCAACTAAGTCCAATTTAACTAACATACTGATTTTCATTTTGCATTGCAATCTATTATATTAGTTGGCTTATACTAAATTCAGGGACCACGGGTAAAATAATTCCCGTGGTACCTTCCAGGGACTATCACAGGGACCATGGGCAAAAAAGGATT
Organism: Endotricha flammealis; assembly: GCA_905163395.2. Classification (NCBI taxonomy): domain Eukaryota; kingdom Metazoa; phylum Arthropoda; class Insecta; order Lepidoptera; family Pyralidae; genus Endotricha; species Endotricha flammealis. The sequence goes on from LR990871.1 coordinate 10,202,281, forward strand.
TCCCCTTGCACGATAAAATCGAATAGTGTGCATTTCCAAGATAGTATTCAAATAGTTGCCATCATAAATGTAATGCTCCAAAAATTATCTCCCCGCTCCAGGTGGTATTCAAACCCACACGTCCTCTGAATATCCGACCGAGTCCTCTTCCGACAGAGAACTTAAAGGTGAAATTTCTCTTTCTCTAAAATATTTTTCTTACCTCAACAGTAGCCTTCCAAATATTTTTGGGAGCAGATTGCCATTTACCCTCGTCGTCAAACGTGAAATCGGTTAGTGAAGAGTCACTGCAAGCGCTGCTATCATCTTGTTCTTCTTCCCAGCAGCATTCTTCTTTCAAACGATACTCTGACTCACTGAAAGAAGAAACAGGTCCATTGCATAAATCAAATTGTATCATAAACTAGCAATCCAAGTTTCCACTCCTTTTTGGATCTGTTTCCTACCGAATAGTATGTGCACGGTCTATAATTAATACTACACATTTATTTATAAGACTATTTCCAGAAAAACAACATCTATTGCTTGCTTGCTTCCTGCTGCAAAAGTATTTATTTTACTTAATAAATCAACTTTCAAAATTAATGATTTTATCTCTTTTTGATCCCCTGGAATAATCTACATAACAAATTGCATCTATACCGAATTAAGCAATTTATATGTAAAGAATAACAGACATTATCTTTAGCATTTGTAACACTAGTATGAATCCATACTATAAAATAATCTATCGAGTACGTTACATTTATATAAAACAGCATTAAACGCAGATTGTTTAAAAAATAAAGCACATTATAAAAGCGAATTTTTGAATAGTAGAACTAATACCAAAAAAGCTTAGCATTTTGATGAGATGGAAAAAAATACAAATTTTGACTTGAATGAAAGCTACCCAAACTATTGATGAGCCCCTATTCTCGTAACAAAATTATTTACAATCTCATGTCAATCTCAAGCTCTGTCTCACCCAAACAAAATAGCAATGGAGCGAGATGTTGCGTAAGTTTGAGATGAGATTGAAACTTTTTTTACGTGAATAGGTGGCAACCAATTAATTATTTGTGCATAATGGATAAACAATATAATTAATTGGTTGCCCCCTATTGAAATAGCTGTGTATCAACTCCTATACTTTACAGTACTGTACTATGTTTATTTAGAATATCCTGAACATCTACACTAAAGACATGAAGTCGTGAGAACAGATCTTTAAACAAGTCTCACCTTCTCTCATAACAAATATCATCGATTGACGGTCGTTGGTCAGTTCCGTAACCGCTCGACCTGGAACTACGGTCTGAACAACTGGATGACGCATTTGATGACCGACTTGAGCGCTTCGAGTCTAATGCTGATGTTCTATGGAAAGGAGATAAACAAACATGAATATTAGATGACCTCAAGATAATGATTTAATTTTTTTAGATGGTATTGATGATTTAGACTCGATTTCGGCTGCATATAACTCTGCTAACAATATTTTATATGATTATATGAATATTGATGATTTAGAATCAATTTCACCGCCTAAATATAACTCTGCTAACAGGTAACATAAAGAACTATATGGTAATATTTGAATGATTCTTCTTAATTTTAAGAATCAACAAGTATGTAATTATTATACAAATAGTGACAATTTAACTGCAAGGTTAGGTACCTGAAATTTAGAAACCAATAAATCTGGACCTTAGAGAAATTAACAAGGTACTTTTAGTTTAAAACACAAATGATATAGCAGAAGAAGCATAATTTAATAATATGGAAGAGAAAAACAACAATTTAAAATATTCAAGGTCTTTTCTAAAATTATCTGCACGTTTTGACAACAATAGACACCAGATACAATGATACACCCAGGCTCACCCAGCTAGACATAACACAAAGTAACATTGATAGAAAACTATATTTTGAATTTTTTATAACTACAGTCAGCTAATGAAAGAAGTGAGCTGCAGAGTACTAAGTACGAAGATTTTAATGCTTAATAGCATTAAAATCTTACAAAACTTTGTAATTACATAGTAAAATATGAATACTATTGATAAATATAAAAATAATAGTATTTCCCTTCACTCAATATTTAGAAAACTTGAATCATATTTACGGACCTGCTCACCTCTTTCATTGGCTGACTAATACTTATCCAAATAAACCATAAAGGAACGTTTTCCCGAAATGATTATTCATGGATACAAATTGTCAACTGTCGGCGACAATGTTAAATGTAAAAATAAGTCAAAAATATTTAGGTCAGACATTTCAAAACAATGTAATTATATTGCGACCTATATCACTAATTCATTTCGCAAATATTAAGAGTTTTATAAAATTGCTAACTTCTTGCTGTCGTGAGTAGTTTCGGTATCACAGTTTATTCACCCAGGTGTCATTAATGTGATCAAAAATAAACCACCACGCAACATTAGTCTTCCGAAACTCATAATCCATAGTAGTAAAGTCAATTTATCTATCATTACTAGCTGTTTACGATGATAACACATTAAAATAGTTTATTGGATTAGTTATGACTAGCCGACAGATTGAATCTATGACGTAGAACGCAAGAGAGAGGACCTGCATATATCCATACCAGTTCTGCATTGATTCTTCTTTATCTAAAACTTCTTGGCATTGGCCTCCTGAGTGGTTTTTCTTTCCTCTGCACTAGCGATTTGCTCAGCAGGCTTTAGGTTACAAATTTTTGCTAAACCGCGCGCTTTAATTTCGTTTAATTTTTCAACACTAAAGCCATAAAATATTATAACTTGCATATAGACAAGACGACTAAATAAAAATAGTAAAGTGACTAACAAAACAAATCTACCTAGACGCGTGTCGCTTGCGGTGACGTTAACTAAGACAGTCACCACATTTTTTTGATAGTAGTCTAATATTAAAGTAGATGTGAGTGCACGAAATAAAAAAAACTTTTCTGAAATTGTATGTGTATCTTGTAATAATGTATAATGTGTTTTATGATATTCGTTATTGTGTCATATTATGTTATTTCTTATTCATGAGTACTTATTTTACTAGCCCTGCCCAATCCATAAAATATTTCGTTACCCTAAGGTTGCCTTGAAAAGATTGCTTTTTAGCAATAAGGCCGCCTTGTTGCGATTTCACTAGTGTGTATATTGTGTTTATGTATACTGTGTCCTACTGTTGTGAATTGCAAATAAAGTATATTCTATCTATCTTGTATTACGGATTCCAGTTACTTTCGTTTGATAACAACTTTCAAAAGACTATTACAATACGAGAACTAACAAAAACCTGTCAGTCTATTTGACGGATATTCACAAAGATTTTAGGTTTACCATTAAGGGGAAAAACAAATTCCTCAAAATAAAATACAATAATTTCTTACCTGATCTGTCTTTCTTGTTCATCCTGGAAGACAACTCTGGCAGAATCTACGTTCGTGTCAGCATATCTCTTCGTCTGCCTGATGTGATCCCCTGAACATACTGGAACGCCTTCAATTATATCTGGGACTTCACTTTTCTCATGCTTCTGGCACACCCGGTTTCTGCCTTGATGTTTCTTTGCTTTATTTGTCGTTGGATCTGAGGAAGTGCGCCATTTTACTGAAATTATTATTCGGGAATTATGGAATTAGTGTAATTAATTACTATCATTATTGTCTAAATAGTATTGTAGTCAGTGGCTTATATTCTGACGACCTTCGTGGCATAATGGTTACCACGCCGGACCGCCACCCAGGAGGTCCCGGGTTTGAATCCCCGTCGGGTCATGATGAAAAACGAACTTTTTCTGATTGACCTCGGGTCTTGGATGTTTATTATAGATCTATATAATGTATTCGTTATAAAATATAGTATCGTGGAGTTAGTATCCCATAACACAAGTTTCGAACTTACTTTGGGGTAGCTCAATCTGTGTGATTTGTTCCTATATATTTATTTATTTATTTACTATCCAGCCGGATACCGGATAATTCCCGGATATCCGTTTCTTTCTTTAATAGTAATTTAGGAATTCCTGCTTCTCTAAGCATTGCAGTCCACAATACTTGCTGAATATATTGTCAGAACATTCCGCACTATGGCATTATGAACCTAAGAAATGTTTTTTTCTAAATTATAGTTACAGATTAAAAATGTCACGAACATTTTACAAGATGCTGTTCATACCATGCAACGTTTGAGCCTCGTCCGGGTCGTGTTTCAAATAAATAGCCTCGGAACGAATTAATAATCCTAATTTATTTATATAAAAAAATAAAAAGAACTCACCAATATCTAAATACGAATCTGCTTCTGCGAATGTCATGTTGATGCCACTATCTTGGGAACTTATCGAGGGATTTTGGCACCAGGCCTTCTTTATGCAGCAAAGTCTACAACTGGCGTCGTTGCAATTATTTTCTTCATCTGATAATTTATTGGAACTAGACGATTTTGGGAAGACTGGAGAGTTTTGGTTTGTTGTCACTACTTGTATTATAGTATCGGGAGTTGAAGTTTCGCTGGAATTGAATGAAATGCTATTCGGTCCCGACGCCTCATGTAAAGGAGTACATTGAGTTGATTTCGGAGACAGCATCGTTGGAGATCTCTTACCAAACCTAGAATCGTCGTCATCCATATTATATTGGGGCAAAATCGGACTTGTTGGGCATTTCTTTAAGCACTGTGTTGCTCTATTTAAATCCAATCCTAAATCTGGACCTGAACCAATCCTCTGCCGCCCTATTTGTGGCGGAGAACTTTTTCTTGAACAAAGACCTATATAATCAGGAGAGATCATTTCATCTACTTGACTAACCATTTCACGAATTTCATGTTTCACTTCGGATGCCATTTCACGAGACATTCCCATCAAATATTCCGCTACGTCTATGACTGATACAGAATTTCTTTCATTTTGACTAGATATCGAACTTAAACTAACATTCGATTGGTCAAGCGCGTCAGAGTTTTCTAAAATATCGTCCACTCTTGAAATCACTTCACGTATCTCTGATTTGATTTCTGTTGCAATTTCTTTAGTCATTTCTTTGACATAAGCTTGAATATCTTCAGAAGTATGCGAAGTTAATGAAGTGGCAGGAGACATGCGACCAACCTGGCTACAGTCGGATATCGATGTGTTCAGAGTGTTAAAAAGGAATGCTTTGCCGGGTGAGATCATAGGATCATCCAACGATTGGAGATCAGTCTGACTTCCACAGTTACAATAACTACTTGTCTTATCTATCACGTTATTGGGACTAGTCTCCTTGAGCCCAAGGTTCATCTTTGTTTGCGCACTTAATGTTATAGGTGGGCTATCCGAGCCCAAACTGTAACATCTGGATCTCATCGACAATGGTTGTTTTGACGGGACGATACGTAAGGGAGACACAGTCTCACCAACGGCAAATTTAACAGGATGTGTTGTTGTCGCATTTTCAGAAAGATTTTCTTTAAGACTTGACTCTCTGGAATAAAACTTTTGTTTCTGTTTCAATCTAAATAAGTGACAGTCATCGATGGCCGATAAACTGAAATGTCTGGCTGAAGATCCAAGTATTGGCGAGGATAACATGGAAGACCTTGAAATATATAGACTTTTCCTTGCACCCGTGTAACCCGACGGATCAAATGGCACAATATGTTTGACATTGCCTGAGCGTCCCAGCAAAAGGTCATGAGCTTCCTTGGGAAGCATGAACCATCTTAGGTAATCAATTCTAGGATTAAATGACACCTCCTGTTCTGCTGTTGAACATTTCATTGCTAATTTTCGTGCTCTATTGAATAAATTTCTGGCTGTCTGCAGACATTCTGTGTGTGTCTGTGGGAATATTCCAGGACCTGGTGAGAGATAAACACAATATTATAAAAACTTATTGTTTTAACTCTTTAATTATTTTTTTTGGAAATAAATTCTTACCAGAAACTCTTCTTTCGTGCGAGCTTATTTTTCCATCTCTAAATTTGAGCGAATACAATGATTTCCGGTCTTTTAAGACGGAACACGTATGATGTTTCCATTGGCCTGATTCTGCGTTGACAACGTATTGGGGTAATATTTTCCAACCTTCAGTGGCAACCATTTTAAGAGCTTCTAATACAAATGCTAGTTCACTATCTGACATAAAGAAAGGTAGTGATACTCTACAAAATCCAGGTCTTAAATGTTCGTTGTATATTGGCACTTCTGGAGCTCTAATATCGCTTAGTTTTCTTACTCTTGAAATTTCTCTTTGTCTGAAAGAAACACAATATTATTGAGACATTATCATCAACCACTCATCTCACAATTAGGATAGATCTCAATTCAAAAGAATTTTAGATAATACTCTGCCACCCTATTTAACTGTAGGTTAGCAGAGGTCAGTGTATCCATCAATAAACATTTAAATTGACGATAACGATTTATTACTGTCCATAGTAGACGGTGCTAATCATTTACCATCAATCTGATATTAGCTATCCACACCATAAAATACATTCATATAATTTTCATGTACGCCATCCCTTGGAGCATTGGCTCCACTAAAAATCAGCGATGTGACTCCGTCGCAGCACTATGCTGCTTGGAGACCATATTTCGACTCTAACAACTGTATAGACTAGTAAAGGTAAAGACTAGTAAAGGTGAAGTATAATGTACTTAATATACAATCGAATTGTTAAAATACTGTTGGATTGAATCTATTTTATTCTGTTCTAATCTTGAATGATTTGCACATCTCTGTCGTCAACCTCCGTAACTTGATACATTATAAGATACTTACGCTTCAATATCTAATAATTTTTCGTACTCCTTGAGTAACTGGTCATCAATTCCTAGTATATCCGACCCATAAGTCAAATTACTGTTCAAACCACCCCTAGCTTGGATCCCGAAAACGTCGTTTAAGACTGCGCACACAAAGTTATGATGTAGGAAAGTGCCTCTAGGATGTTTTACCATTAAAGAAAATATTGGTAGTCTTCTGACTGTCGACGATTCGTTTCCAAGTAGTATTAATTCAGGGGTATTCTTTATGTGAGATAGGACTTGTCTGAAACAATAAAATACTGTGTTTAATACGCATACTGCGGTCGATAAATATAGTAATTTAGCATAGTTTGACAACGTCATAGGTATGAGCGACGAGACATAACCCTAAGGTACAGCCAAGGTAGACCCAAGTTACTGTCATAATCTGACTAATATCTCATAAATGTACTAATCGGTAGAGTAACACAAAATATCGGCGTGCAGTAGCGATGTATAAGCGCTGAAATTTTGTTCCGCTAGTAAGAAAGATGGAAGTCAATGCATCATATTCACCTGGATATTTTTTGTGTTCCTACGATATAGAAAAATAATCTAATAAGATTTTATGCTATTCTAGTACCAAAAGTTGAGATTCACGATAATGTCTTGCATTAAATTTCTGAACAAACAAAGAAATCTATATTTGGAGCGACAAGATTAATGGACAGACAACTTTATCTCGAATTTATGTGTTCTCCGTTTGCTCCTCATTGCACAAATCCATTTTAGCCTGATAGTATAATCAATTTGTTACAACGAATGATCATCAAACACAAATTGAATCCTGCAAAGATAAACATTTGTTTCTAAGAATATCTTATAACACAGATATTATTATATTTTAGCTCGGAAAAGACAAGAGAAAGCCAAGATGCGTTATCCTTATTTAAATGGAAAGACAAATTATAAATTAATTCCATTTCGTAGTTTTTTACCCGAACCTTGCCTTGAAAAGACTGCAGTCATTGCTGGCCGTAGTTTGTTAAAATAAAATCATTTATTTTGCTAGTAGATTTACATGAAATACTTTTGCACGTCAATGTTTGTAATCCTACTAGCAGTTCCGACGTGAATAGCCTGTTGAGAAGAAGTGCCGCAAGAAATTCGACAGTTAGCCTTTTTTAAAGTCATTAAATGTTCATGTGTTGTTGTCTGTAAGTTATCAGTTTATACCTACTTTATTTATTTCTGTGTTTTGCAAATAAATTATATTCTATCTATTGAAATAAAGCGTCTAGGCGCTAGACCGCGGACAGACGGACATGGCGAAATTATAAGAGCTCCTTGTACTACTAGGGACAAAGAAGTGAATGAGAAAGGAGTGGATAGGGAAGGAATAAGGTCGGACATCCCATTCAGTGGACGAGGACGCTTTATAAAGGTATTATGTGAGAGGGATGATCGAACTTAACCCATTTCATAATGGCTCTTTAACACAGTAATAAGCAATGCAAACTGTATTTTTATGGATAGCCGAAAAGAAAATAGATGACCTTTGTCTGTTCTGTTCTGGATTTAGAGAATTATAAATAAAGTTGAATATTTGAGAACATTATCTAATCCAAAATAGATTCACTAGTAATTGATGTATTTAAATTAGTAAAGTAACTATCGACTACCAACACTGGAGTCACTACACGACAACAGTCGGAACCCATGGTTTAACATGAGAACCTCGAGAGAACAAAACCCATCCAAACACTAGTGTGGATCGACATTGCTTGCGTGTTTGTTAAGGCACGGCACGGCGACGCCATCGAGCTCCTCTATTGATAGTCTGTCGTCATTAACAACATTCTAAGATGGTTTGTCTGTCACAAGTTTCAGATCAACACAAGACATATATAATTTAACCTCAATATTCCCGTAACAAAAACAGTTCAATCTCATCTCAAACTCACGCACCATCTCGCTCAATTCCTATGTTGTATGAGTGAGACAGCGCTTGTGACCAACATGAGATTGTAACTGTTTTTGTTCCGAGAATAGAGGGCAGATCAACACAAGACATAAATAATCAGAAGAAAAAAAACAATATTGATTAATCTAACATCTGCAAACATTTTAAGTAAATAATAACATATTGCGGACACTATCTTATTATTTCCGTATGAAATGTAATATTTGCTTGACGGCTGCTTAGTGGCCTCGTACATTAGCGATTTTATGACTAAACAAACAATTCGTATGCAAATTAAGCCATATGCCCGGACCGTCGCGGAATATTTTGCAATTACGAATCGATAATGACGATGAGTAATGTTAAAGATCAAAGTGATATCCATTCAATCGGTTCAATTATAACAAAAATCGGTTAAATCTCGTGTCAATCTCAATTGCTTTTGTATGAGTGAGACAGAGATTGAGATTTTTGTTACTAGAACCACAGATATTATAATACTTAACAGTACTAGAACAGAGCCGTTGCTTAAAGTTACTTAAACATTACTTTCTATTACTTCAATTTCGAGAAATGAAGAGTTTTAAATATAATTATTAATTCAAAAACTGTGTTAGCTTTTAAAAATTTCTGGTTTTTTACTTTTTCAGAAGAAGCAGAATGATTGACCAGAAAATAGAACCAGAAGGAAAGTGGGTCAGGGGTAAGCCAAAAATAAGCTATTCCAGATTAAAACAAAGGTATAGTCGTGTCGCATAAAAAGGTTAAGAATCGTGTAGACGCGCATTGCTAGCTAAACCGATAAGAGCTGTTATAATAACGAAGAGGAAGTTAAAACAAATCAACGGAAGTATTATTTGGACATGATATGACTATTAAATACCGAATAATATAGAACGATAGATTACCAATTCAGATTTACAAATCATAGATGGTATTATGCATGATGCATGACCGTGCAAAATCTAAAATTTGCAATCCAATCATAGCGAATGTGTCAATTGGAAAGACGATTCCACTACAAAAAATATGTTCAATGTTAACATTTAAAAAAGTTTTGTGGATATTTTTACAGTAGCAGTTTTTGTAGTAGTCAAATAATATCTAAATAAGCGAGGTAACGCTGCAAGCGTTTTGGGGACACTGCCTTTTGAATTTTTTATATTTGTTTTAATCTAGCTATTTTAGTTTAGCTCCCGTTGTTTTTTTTATTAATCATTGTAATTTTATTTTACTGTGACCATAATAAAGTTCTTTTATATCCCAATGTTCGTGTACATTCTCATTGTATTAATCACTGATTAGTCTTTATTCAGTTTTAATATAGCGCCATCGTTTGTAGGCGAAGGCATTCTAATTTAGATTTGAATTTGGCAACATAAACCTGTCACGCCCTTCTATATCGATGTTATTTCACGCCCTTCTGTTTCATATTGTAAATCATAAATGTTGCCAAAAAGACCTCTTGTGTATGTTCAACATTTCCTCAAGATGTTTTGTGTAGAAACGAAACGTACAGCGCGTCTGGATGAATCTGATGATGATCATCTATATTATGTTCTTATAAACAAAATAAATGTACAAGAAACTTAACAAACTTATTATTAGTTGTTACTAATTCGTTATCCAATCTTAAACTAGTATTAAAAATATAACATTGTAGGTCCCCTGAATTGCAATGGAAATTGAGCGAGGTAACTGCCAGCCTTTGGGTCAACCGTGGTTTCACGCAGTCATTTAGAAATATAAAAACGACAAAGTACTGGTCCCCCAAATGTTCAAAGTTACAAAACATAATTGTTTGCATTGAAACAAACAACTCTTTAACGATTTTTAATTTTAGAAGTCCCACATTTTATAAATAGCTGCATAAAAATATTGGTGCATTTGTTAGCTCTCCCGCGGGTTGCATAGACGTGACCTATAAATAAATGAGGTGATCAATACCCGCATGACGTAGTTTGGCTCGCGAGCCCTAAGGGACATAGAACAATTCTCGGTGGCTCAGTTGGAAAGAGCACTCGGCCGGATATCGAGAGGAGGTGGGTTCGCACCCCACATAGGGCAGAGGTGAATTTTTTCGTTTAAAAATGTTTTCCAAAATATAGGGCTACCCTTGAACAAGTAAAGGAAATTAAAAAAGACGGTATAAGCTAGTATAAGGCAATTTAACTTAATTTTTTTTGTCTTTGATAAAGTTAAAATTGATGAGCTTTTTCAAATTCTATAGAGATCCAGCATAGGAGCAGACAAATGGTTTTAATAGTAACTTTAAAACAGCAGCAGCAGTAAAGTCAGATGAAGGCTGTTTTTTATTTTTAACCGCTTTAAATGGTAGTAAGTAAACAAAATGCTTTTTAGTTCAAAATGAACAACCATGAATCTGTGGAACTTCAGAAATAATACTTGGTGATGGTATCCGGAGAATTTAGAAGGGTAAAATTAGGTTAAGAGTTTCCCTAAAAGGAAATTAGTTTGACTTCTGTGTTGTTTAGACAATGTGACCTATATCTTATAAAGTCGCAATTGTCCAATATCCTGTACAACAGAGAACATTAAGGAAGCGAACAATCAAGCAATAGTTAAAGTTATTAATAGAGAGATAACTCATAGTTTCGACAAGAAGAAGCTAAGAGTGAGTTGGTGACTGAAAACCAGCGATTTGCTCCCCGAGAAAATAATACCCTGAGCTGCTGCGTCTTTGTATCACATCGGCACATATTCCCACTACTACTTTGTCAACATTTACTATTTATTTCAGTCATTTTGTGTGCCTTGGATACAAATAAATGATTTATCTATCAGAGTGACATATACGGAATATAATAAACATTATTCTGTAAACTGGGTCAATCTTAAGCTGTTGAACTGGTTATGGAGCCAACAGTGTATTCCCAAGCTATTAGGTATTGCTAGACATTTGGCTTAATGCCAAACATTTATAGTTAAAACGGGTTTAAAGAAATTCTCAATTTCACAACAAACCTAGGTGATTCATCTTTGGTATTGTAATTATTATCTTCTTTGTTCTCCTTGTTTGAAGATTTCAGTTTTACTCGCATTATCTCTTTCACTCCTTTCACCTTTTTTATAGAATCATGAACCGGTCACATCAGTGTGCCTATTCTTGTAACAAGAACAGTTTAAATTTCGCTTCAAACTCACTCACCATCTCCTTCATTTCATATTTTGTGATGAGATTGAAGATGCCGCTTATGATAGAAAATTTTTGACAATTTCAGTTAGCTAAATTGGGGGGAAAAAAAGATACATTACAAATCCACACCAAATCAATATCCTCGCGCATCCAAAATATTTAATCAGCGCTTCCTCAAAATGTATATTTAACAATGTATATTTATACGTAAATGTTGACTGCAATCAATCACGTTGACTCAGTCTATATACAATCGATCTTCATTGACTTGTGTCTCGGATTTCAAGTGGTCCATGACATTAACTTTTTATGGATCGTAAATCAATGGTGGTCCAATAACCATGAGAATCCTACTGACATATAGATATTACTAGCTGCTGCCCGCGGTGTTACCCGCGTTTTATGCACAGCAGCGCCATCTATATCAGATTTTTGACCAAATCCTACGGGAATCGCGTATTTTTCGGGATAAAAAGTACCCTATGTGTTAATCCAAGGGTTGATACCTACATACCAGGGGCGGCTGTACATTAAGTGCGCTCGTGCACTGAACTACCAGATTTTAATAGGTTCAGAAAAAAAAATGCTTTATAATCCGATTGACTATCTATTCAATATTAACGAAATTGTTACAAAACAATTTCAACTCATGGCTAAAGTATTAAGTCTTATTTTCGCTTGTAAAGACAATTCGCCGTGCGCTAGGCCGTGCGCTAGGCCACGCGCACGGCGAATACTCATACAACGTCTATGAAATACGAGCTAAAACGCCTGGCGCGTGAGACAGAGATAGTGCAATAGAAAATGTATGGCAAAATTAGACAGCTTGCGTGCGCCGCACGCACGAGCCGGAGTTTACCGAGAGCCGGCGAACGAAAACCGACCGCGTCGCGCTTTTGTTTTTGTTATTGTTTACATTGTGATTTGTGATAGAATTATAAATTATAATAAACTAACTTATCGTTTTGTGTGTGGGACAGTTGTGTGACTAAATAGCTGTTAAAATGAGCATTAACTTTAACATTGACTTTATTAAAAGCAATAATAAAACTTTTCAACAAAAGATCGATTTAAAATCAGCTGGACCGCCCAGGCCATTTCTTAACTTGAAACAAGAGTGTAAATCGAAAAATAAATCATTTACGCGAAGTTTTAAAAGTGAAATGTATAACAGAAAGAAATGGCTGTGTGGATGTGAGCGTCTCAATACATTATTTTGTTTTGGGCTTTGTAAAGACAAAATGTTGTTTTATTGCAATTTCAAATTGTACTCAGTGAGCTGATAAAGTGCCATGACCCACCAGCTGCCACTGCTACATACCAAATAACATAATAAATGGTCCAGCCATTTGACCGTGAAGAAGTCACAAACATCCACATAACTTTCGGCTTTATAATATTAGTAGGATTGATTTATTGAATATGGCACAGATATACAGAGTGTGGACGGATATGTGGAGAAAGGGTGACCTTAAAATACGTATGCATCTACTAGACGTATGGAACAAGGCGTATATTGAAGAGCTGTCTTTTGTTCTTGTACTTTAACAACGGTAGACAAAAGGCTGGTCAGAAAAGTTTTTATCAAACTGGATCCGGTTAGAGCAAAAGCAGAATAGAGTAATGTAATAGAGTGAATGAGAATTCAAGACTGTCAAATCCAAATAAAAGACCCTCTCACAGATCATCATCAGCGTGAAGCAACGGGTTTCGTCCGGAACTCCAACTCTTCTTATCCAGTTTTTCCTTATAGCAGGCAACGTTATTGGTAGCATTATTGTTGATGTTTATAGGAGGTGGTAACCATTTTTCAGCAGGTGGACCACTTGATTGTTTTCCTTTTTTAGGTCATAAAAAAGAGAAAGGAAACTTACAAAACGCGTATCCTTATATTGTTTAACGAATCATTTAGATTTGGGACAATAATAAATTATAGGATAATCCAGAGACAATTTATCTTTGTGTTACGCAAATGGCTCCACTGGCCTGCTTCCGGGCAATAACATTCAATTTATTACACACAAAATTCTCATATGTGATAACATATATTTCTTTGACAAAGTAAACCTGGTATAAAGTTGTTAATTTTTTACGATAGGTCACGTAACACAATGTAATATTAGCAATTTTAGTTTTTATTTTGGCAACCATAACTTTTTTTTATTGTCTCAAAACGGATTGAAAAAGAATTTTTTAGACAAATGCTATCAAGTGAGACAGAAATATGTTTTTTAAAATATGTTTAAAGGTCATGGGTCCATCAATATTATGAAGATCTGAAGCTCTGTTCTAAATAGCTCTTTGTTCTTATAAATAAATAACAATTATCGAATAATTAACAAAGAAATAAGATTTTGATGATAACTATAATAATCTCATAAAAGATATGTCTTTTCATATAAAAAGTAGGTTATTTTGAAATATGGGTAACCGTAACACAGAATTGTGTCGTCCTGTAATGAGTTCATAATGCAAAACAAACGGAAACCACATTTCATAAACGCGCTTAAACACTTTTAATTATTGAACTGATGTTGGAGAGCCTGCTTGTGTAAAAATAGACATGGACGAATGACATAACAATGTTATAGTAATTATAACACCAAACAAAACCATTATTTAAGTTTCAATTGATCTATATTGTGTGTTTAATAATGATAATAAATTGTACACAAATCACCTGATCCTAAAGTAACGCTTGTGTTATGTGGGTAACTGATATATTATTGCAAATAAAAACGGATGCTTGTTATTATTACAAAAGCATCAGATCACTATAGACAATAGCTTTGAAAGCAAGCGAAAGTAATTCGTGAAGGGATGAATGACGTTATCAAAATCGTTCAAGAGGATATTATCTAAGTACCATAAGAAAACAAGCATGAAAATCATTTGGTACAGCGAGCTAAAATAACAGAATTAACCAGTACAATGCGGCATGGCAACGCGGTCTATTTCAGTAACTGTACTAGTAAACTACCCGTTGGCCTATTTAACGATATTTAGAGGGCACACGCAGCTGCAATGACCCGGATTCAATCCTCATGTATCAGAGGACACTTAAAATTTCCGCTATATTTATTGCAAATTCAAGGTATTTCAATCGGCTCTTTGTGTTCTGGCACATATTAGTATGTTTATTACTTTGCTCAAATTGTTAATAAATTATGAAATTGTTGGGATGACCTACAGATAATGCAAGAACATTTCCTAATTATTTCATTTTCAGGAGGAGGACAAATTTGCTAGCAGGTCACCTGATGGTAAGCAATCACCGCTGACCATGGACATCCACGACTACAAGATCTTGGATGCATTGCCTATCTATGAAGTAATATAAAAGGGAGCAGGATATTAATAAGGCTTCCGGCTCCCTCAATCATCTAAATTATTTGTTTCGTAATAACCTCATTTGTCTCTAATATAATTACCGTTTCATTCAAAGACAATAAGGCACCGGTAATGAAAGGAAATGTCTTTCAATAAGTGATGGCGGATGAACGTGTTACAGCTTCCTACTTCCATTTGTAAACATTTCCTCCCAAAAGGATATTTATTTGAAAGGAATCGAATTTTTGTAATTCCTCTGAGGAAATCACATTTCATTTCCAAGCTGAAAGGTACTGTCTTAATATTTACAAATACGGTAATATTTTCTGCGTTTTCGTGATTGATTTCGATTGATAAATCCTTATGTCCATTTTCACCAACAAACCCTTAAATTTGGGGGATCTTTAAAAGTCTACAGGGACTTTACTACTACAGGCATTTCTATTTGTACTCGAGTCTGGGTGTTTTCACCATCTTTTATAGGTATATTTACATTAATATATCCCTTGTCTTGTTATAACACAAGTAGGTTAAGCCTAGCTTTGGGACCAGGTAGCTCTATGTAAATTTGTTTAGAATTTATTTATTTATTTTTTATATACCATTTATTATATACCAAGCTTTACAGCAAATGTTTAGCGACTTGCCATTCAACCTTAAATTGCCGTTATATCGTATTCCGCACACGTGATCACGCATTCAATTTATATCAATAGGCAATTGTCTCAATAATTTTAAAATTCCCCTTGTTATTTGCATCAATCATTTTGCTAAACTACATTAATATCAACATTATCAACTCTTTGATCGGTAACTTCCTGAGTTGCTTCTAATGTATCTAAATTAGATGCTACCTTTGCTTTAAACTTTCGGATAGCTTCTGGAGTGTTGTTATCTAATAAATAACCTACGCAAATCTCTATGACGTTAGTAACAGCATCTCGGTGCGTGATGGTTGGCGCCTTACTCGTGTGCCAATAAAACTGCATGGACGCATGGGCAAACATTGACATATTTATTTATCGACTTAGTCTATTTAACGAGTTCTAGGTTTTACGATGTTTAGTAAAAGCAATGGAAATATACGTTTATTTCCGAGTCTGATATAGTTCAAGGTGCGTTCTATAATTAGGAGCTACAACTACTACAGTATTTCGGAATTCCGAACGGAATTCTATTTATTTCTTCCTGCACAAAAATTGTGAACATGTGAAATGTAAAACGAATAAGTCTAAAGTCTATGTAGTAGTAAGCAAGGGTTCAACTTTTCTAGTTATCTATTCATCTGCATAATGGAATTTGAAAATAGGTGTTATTGTTTGGTATGTGCAGAAAAAATCTAAAATTGCGTTTTATTTTATGAGAGAATTTAGTTATTCTGAATATTTAAATTAAAAACAGTATTACTAACAAAAGATTAAATTAATGTATGAACCAAGCATACACGTGTATACACTGTTTACCTGATAACAGCCTTGGAATGCCGAAAATACTGCCTAAAGTTTGCAAACCATTTGTAAACAAGAACAGTCGGAGTCGCAAAATTTATCCAACGTATTGTAGTTTTCCTGCAACCTATGACCGACAATTCACAGACTTAAATAAATAACGCAAGTGCCTGCGTATATAAGATTAGAGTTAATGACAATATAGAATTACTTATAAAGTAAAGTAGAAAAAAAGAGACGTTTCAGAATGTGGCTGTAAGCAAGTCAGTTTTGTACTGCCTCCAATTGTATTGTTGTAGTGTTTTGGTAATACGAATTCTAGTTTTTACATCTTAAGGCGAGGTAGCAGTCTGATTCTAGTGACCGCGACTGCGACCGCGGCACGCGACACGCGACTAAGGGCCGATTGTTTGATCAGTAGTTAAGTACTAATGGTTAAAATTCGTAGCAATTTTTAACAAATAGTTAGTTTTTTCAACGAATTTTAACCATTAGTATACTTAACTACTGATCAAACAACGGGGCCTTAGGCCCGCGATAAAGCTTTAGTATGAATTTAGATGGACTGGCTGCGATCACTGGTCGCGCGACAGCTGGTTTGGTCACCACTCTACATAAATTCATATTATGCAATAAGCCGTACCGTTTTCGACCAAATTTGCGTTGCACGATCATGTCGCGCGTCGCGGTTTTCGAATCAGCATTAAGCAATTTTGGAATTTTCAATGACATCATTTAATCAAAGTATTGAAGGGTAATTAATTAACTGGTAGGTCGTCTATGTCGATTTAAGTCCGCAACTAAAATTAGCCGGTAATCTATGTTTAGTAGTTTTCCTAGAACCTATGACCTCGTTAGTGAAGAAACAAAAGCTAACCAATTAGTTTAGAACATAACCTTCAAGAATCTGAAGTAGAAAGCGAAGGTTAATAGTTTTGTCACAGAAGGTTTACTTGGAGAAAGTAATTTGAATTACAGACGTTGATAATGCTATTAATGGGCAATCAAATATCGAACTCGAAGGTCTAAGGAAAGAGCAGCTAGTACAAGGTTAACTGCCATTTCTTTTACCAATGGTCAAAGAAAATGAAAATGTTTATTCAAATAGCCTTATTACACGCTATTTCGAATCGTCACGATTTGGTCCTACCACCATCATCTCGTCGTTTTCTTTTATTTCCAAAATAGTTTTAGTTAATAGAGATTAATTAACAGAAATCATTTAACAATATGTACTCTTTCACTAGAAACGGATCTATAAAAGCTAACAAGGTTAGGTTAATTATTAATACTATCTATGTTGTACTCAAAGAAGATCTGCCAGGGTCTCCAAGACCATCATAATTTTCACCGTAGTGTCTCTTGTACTCCCACAATAAACAACGACGTATAAATTGAAATTAGCAGTGAAGCTAATTGACAAGCACGTTCTGTGAAAAACCCTGCTATTGTCCTGAAGCTCACAACGAATTAACTCAGAGAGATATTAGAATAAGACGAAGCAGGACGTAAGGTGTGCAAGATTAGAAATTAATAGTTTAAAAAATTTAAGCCTTTTTTAACGAAGTGGCTTTACTTACAAGACACGATAAGTACATAGTATTAAATTATTGTGAAGTGAAATTAGTATGAAATTAAGACTATTTTCAGAAAATAAAGATTAAAACTATGATATGTTAGAGTATTACTCATATCATTTGAAATTCCTAAAACTCTAGTACTGAGAGACAGCTAATAAAATCGTGTTTTAGATCACTACCTACCATACCTAGCCCACTATGTAACTTATCAATGTTTTAAACAAACCTGTACAAATAACACACTACACAGAAGTATAATATTTAACATAGATACACCCATTGTTTTGTTTGCTATCGTAAATTGTTGAGATAGTAAGTCTTTCAACAAGAAACTTAGGTCTATTGTTTCGAGCCACGTCTCTATAAACAATGATTTTGATTATACTGTAAGCGAAGATATAATTCAATATAAACGCAAGTCTCTTTCTTACTATAGTTCCTACTGTCACATTACGAGACCATTTGCAATTTTTTTCCAGATCGACAGCCGTAAAAACTAGTCGTTCTGGTACAGCTAAACTATCTTGCAGAATGACACTCGACAGTTTGTAAAAATTTGCAATCACACTTTGTAATGTCACTATTTTCGCTATAACGTATTGTTTTTGAGATATTATCGAAAAACTTAAAATTGGTCCAATATTGATAGAGTGATATGGATCATTGTATCAACCATTAACAACACTTACAATCGCAACTCAACTAATAATTTAATTACCCAGACCAATAGCTATGCAGAAATATTTTCGGGACTGGTTCACCAAAATAGACTAAATTGTCACTGATTGTTTAACTTTTGAGATAACGCTAAAGAAAAAGGACTTATGACTGTCTTCTTATTGCAAGAATACGAATATACTGTGAAACACAGAGGCAACAGGATGAAGCATGTGGATGCTCTCAGTCGTAATCAGACTAAATTATCAACATCGACTTCCCTATTACATTTGACATTGGCCTTGACATCAGAAGGCATAATTGCAGCATCTAGAGATTATATATCTGTGAATGTAACAGATATATTCGTAGTTCATGAACACGTTCATGAATAATTTTATTGCTTTTAATCATACATTACATACCTTGTGATATAGTCTTGTCTATCAGCAATGTTTTGCAGTCCGACTGCATCTCTCAACTGCATTACTATGGCGACCCGGACTGCATCTGCTGACTTTAAATCTTCCATGTTTTCAGCCAATACCTGTCATAAAATACATATTATCAATATTCTAGGTCAACACTCTCGCGAACTTAAGCGAAAATGAGAGTAGCTCTTTGTCCAGCTTCGTCTTTCTTCGTCACTTTTCTATTGTCTTCTAACTTCGTGCCTAACTTTACTCCGGTCAACTTCGGGAGATTGTAGAGCTAACATTACGATATCCAGTTCCAAAATAAGTACAACGTCTTAATATGGATACTAAATAAATGATGTATTGATTATCTATATTAAGTTAGTTCTCTTCAATGAGCAATAAAGAAAATCTTCATTAAAAAAATATTATACTCTTATTCTATTTTACATCTGTTCCTCTCAAATACCAAATTTAACAACGTTTCGACGAGTTATGCAGAAAAGGCAGACACTTTCGACATAAATAGATAATAGTATTGCATACTATCTGAATGAAAATACCTATTTCATGGTATATTTTTTCTTACGAACAAAACAAAACGTTAACTGAACAGACGCGTACTTTATATTCAAGTTTTATATATTGTAAACATTTACTAAATTTCAACATACCTCAACATCATCTGAATATATAGGAGTATTTTTAAACACGTCTTTCTTGAAAACAGCAACACTGGGACCTTGTATTCCACCAACGAACTTCTCACAATCAAAAAACAGAGCATCTTTTTTAACCATCTCATCTTCAACACCAGCAAATGTTGGATTCATATCAACTGTTGATGATGGTGCTAGCAACGTGTAATCCCAGAAGGACCAGGCACCATACTGATGCAGAAGTAGTGTAGTAGCGACATCATCAGCTAAAACTCCTGTTAATTTAGAAGCAGCTGGGAAAAACCCGATCATTCTTTTACCAGTTCCCGAATTCTGCTGTAGTTTTAATTCCAGATTATTTAGATCAATAAAGCCTTCCTTTGATTCTGGAATTTTGATTATCTGAAAAGATGGAAAAAATTTAGAGATTAGTCAAAATGAATGTCATTTTTGTAAATATCTAGACAGAGATCTTTGGACTTCGGGTTCCAACAGTTATTTCTAAATTACTTTAAACGATCAAAAGGATGTAATACTATGGATAGAGGTAAAAAAAGGTAGTTTAGAAGTTTAACGATATAACTTGTTTTAAACACCAAGTAAAAGTTATTATGATTATATTACAGGCATTAACCATTTATAGATCTCATAGTTCATCACCAACCTTCATATACATTATTCTTTCTTGGAAAACAGGTAAGATAAAGTTCATAAAAAAAAAACATAGACCTTTTGGTGCCATGAACAGTTCAATGCCCTGCTATCAGCTGTTCTATCAATTCTATAGAAAATTGCGCACAGATGATCTGATTGTGATGATGTCACGATATTATGTTTTGAATGTCTTGAAAGGTGAATGACCAGGATCGCGTGTGCAAGTCTAAAACGGACTTTCTGACCTAAATTATAGTTATTTTTTTCATTTGATGCATAACATGTTATTACGTAGTTAATAAACCATTATTTTTATAGAAAAGCCTTGGTTTTTTATTTATGTTCAATTATTGACCTATTATTTCGGTATTTACTACTACAAATAATCCCCAAGAATTTGTACTAGTGGAAACACTTGCAACTACAGTTGAAATCTCGTGCCTATTAGGTATAATAGACTTCAAAAAAGGTAGAGGTACTCAATTCGACTGTTTTTTTAGGTACGAAACCTTAAAATTACTGCACGTGGAATCTTTACTTCATTAGCCAAGTATATCTGGATTTTTGGTTGTGTTGTAGCTTCCGAATGCTACTTATTTCGTCTGGCTAAAGTCAAGTTCATCGCCTAACCTATGCCCTTGGACTAGAGTTGAATATATTATAATTTAAAAAAAATAACCCGAAATTCTGTGAAATTTCTACAGAAAACAAAGCAATACGCGTTTCACTAGTGAATTAATAAAAGCAATTATATTCATATCATGTTATAATGAACAATATTGTTAAAATAGCAGCGGAAGAGCCAAAACAAACGGGCCTTTATGCAAAGTAGTTTGTCCTGTCAGGGCCACTGAGTGCCCAACGACCCTAGGGCACGCCACGGGCATACGAGGCAAAACAAATGACGTAACGAACCCGGAATTGGGTTTGTTTTGATGACCAAAATTCGGGCTCGGCCACTCCGCGCGACCACGAGTGTTTTATTGCCAATTTGATCAGATTTGTACTCAATGATTGTTTAAATGATTGCTATTTTTATTGATGCTTTTATGTCGTAATGTTGTAGGTATATGGTTTTAAACCTAATTTGACACAAAGGTCACACACAGCGAGTCGCGTTGCCGGTAACAGTTTAAAACCAACTTCAATATGTACAGACGCTGCGTCAAACGCATGCTGCTACCAAGGGCGTTTGAAGAGTAATACCCGTTTTCACCAGAGCCTCCTAGCGAAACTCCTCCTAACTGGACAAAGAAGGTGATCCAATTCCCTTATTTAAAAAACCCACAATAAGCAGGGCAACGTAAGAAATTCTGAAAACACGGATTGACGTTTCGTCGAATTCTAACCCGTTTTGAACCTTATTCTAACTAGTAATGTCTTTTTTGACAGGACTACGTGTTTCGTTGTTTGGGATGGACACTTTCATGGTAGCCCCGAAGATTTTAATATCGCAGAACGCCTACAAAATTTTATGAGCAAAACAAAGTGTTAGCCAACCGATAGACATATAGGAAACGGTGAGTTTAGAATAGTATTTATAAATATCTTCTAAAATCTGGAATACAAATTTTTGCGCCGGAGCATGTTTTTTTTTGGATCAATCCTCTTTTGTACGACATTTGATGACATGAGGTTATTCTTACCGCTAAGAAACGTCGGTGAAAACGGACATAAGCGTACAGTAATTGATATGAATCCTCTTGAGGTCCTCAGGCCTGCTCTACAGTGGCTTACATCAAATACCCGTACTTAAATCTTTAATCTATGATGCATACAATCTTATTTTGCTGTATCACCGTCGATCACATTATTTTACATTGTTTTCACACATTTAACATGTGTAATGAAACGTGAATTTTTAAAACATTACTTTTTTATTATTGTATAAAGTAATAATCATAAAATATTACCGTAAAAGTTGTTTATAAACAGAATAATTACAACAGAACAATTACTCATTATGCTTAGGTATAATAATTATATTTATAGTGGTGTAGGTTAGGTACAGTCATAAAATTGTAGTAGCTCGTAAATAGCTGAATTTCAATGTATTATTATTTGACAGCCTGGTGTGGTGCGTTGGCAGCAAGATGATGAGAAGACTCGATGGTTGGCTACTTACTACTACTACCTTCGGAAGTTTGAACACGGTTCGGAGGCAACAAATATTTATGTGATTGTTTGTCTCGAGTCTGGGTGATTTCAATGTATTATCAAGGGGAAATAATCCACTTATCACAAATATAATGTGAAGACTTAATTATTTACGATTTATAATATTAGTAAGGATTGCGTTGCAATTTGTTAAAAAAGAAAAATAATTTGGCGGACCTTGCAATTTTTCTACATGGTGAATTATGTGTCTAGTTTTTCTGGCCATTTCTTTTTAGTATACATTTTCCTTTGTGTACAATATGTTATTTATTTGTGCAAATACTATGAATAAATCAAAATCATCCGCAGAATGCACATTCTGCGGATGATTTTGATTTATTCATAGTATTTGCACAAATAAATAACGAGCGAATTCGCTGATGGCTACAATGAATGCATCGCATTGTAGTTACGTTACGTTTCACGGTCAACTCGACAAATGAATATTTTAAACTATCTCACTATACGTACTATTATTATACATATAGCTATCAAGACTTAACGCGCACATATGTTTTTCTATTTCACACCTTTATTTTACATATTTTTTTGTTACATAAATAAATAATACCTACATAAATGCCTTTTAGCATGCTCTACGCTTGGAAAAGCTACACGGATATTTATCGCATTGCGTGCGAGGCATACTGCCTTAAATCATGATTCAAATAACAAATAAATTAAAAGTAAAAAAATAATATTTAAAAACAAGCTTTTATTTAATTGCGCTAAAAAGAATAAAATAAACATTTTTATTTTAAAATTTTAACTATCAACTTATAACGTCATTACACAATTTATATGACTTAAAAGCTTGTCGCGAGATTTAATTACTAACATTTTACTAGTAGTACGAATAAATGTTAGTTCGATAATTATGTTTTCCTAAACAGGTAAATCTCGCGACAAGCTTTTATGTCATTTAGATTGTGTAATGACGTTATAAGTTGATAGTTAAAATTTTAAAATAAAAATGTTTATTTTATTCTTTTTAGCGCAATTAAATAAAAGCTTGTTTTTAAATATTATTTTTTTACTTTTAATTTATTTTTTACTTTTTAGTTATCACTGGACAGGTTTCGCAGTGCCATCTATTGCTGTGCATCATATCCCACTGCTGGTCTCAGGTCTCCCTTCAATCGAAGGTGATTAGAGCGTACCTACTCTGCCACGCTGCTCCAATGCGGATTGGCAGAGGTCGGTGTTTTCAAACCGCCCTAAGGCCACCGACTTGGCTTAATGACTGTCATCTATCGACAACAGCCGGGACAGACGACTTAACGTGCCCTCCGAAGCACGAAGAAGCTCGAGATAACGAAACCCATCCAAACGCTGGCTAGGGTCGCCGTCGCTTAACTTGTGTTTTCATATTAGAGTGTGACACACAGCGACGCCATCGAGCTCCTCATACTAGTCATACTATCATACTAATATTATAAATGAGAAAGTGAGTTTGTTTGTTTGTTATTCCTTCACGGCTTGATTAATCAGTTGATCATTATGAAAATTTGTATATGTCAGGGGTACAGAGCCCAACATAGGCTACCTTTTTACCCGTGAATCCGTATGTCAATCCAAAGGGAAAATATTTTTTCTACTATAAAATGCTATCGGCCAACAGATGGCGCCACAAGTCGCGCTATGGGTTGTTTTGTTGTCAAACGAGATCTATGTCATAAAATTAACGCAAGCGAAGTCGCGAGGAAAAGCTAGTAATAGATAAAATACATTTTAATTCATAACCGGTATAAAAAGAGCCATGTACCAATGTAAAATGTACCATGTGTAGGGTCACATTATATTGGATGTTTAAAGAAGAAGAAGTAACTACAAATTTACGATTTTCAGATTTATTCCTTACTTGTACTACATCATCTTGCTTTTTGCCAAATTTCATGATTCTAGAACAACCGGAAGTACCCTATAGGTTTTTGGTCGGAACTGTTTTGTACGAAAAACGGAACACAAACGGCTGTATCGTAATTTTGTTATCATAATATTGTATTGTCATCTGATCTACAGTTTTAAGCAAAATTTCAGCTCAATCGGTCTTCGGGAAGTGGTTCAAATTATCGTTCCAAGATTCCACCCTTACATACATTCATACATACATACATACATACATACAGGTCAAGTTAAATAAAAGCTTTTAAAATTTATATAATATCATCATAACGTCATAAAATAAGTAAGTAATATATCTATATATATAAAAGAGAAAATCACTGACTGATTCATCACGAAATCTCCGAAACCACAAGTGCCAGATGTCTCAAATTTTGCATGGGGGTTCCTTTTGGGGCGTAGGTGCTCACTAAGAAAGGATTTTTGGAAATTCATCCCCTAAGGGGGTAAAACAGGGGTGCAAAGTTAGTATGAAACTTTGCCGTTTTTGAAGTTATTCGAATGAAATTCAGCATGAAGGTTCTTTACTGAAAAGCATGAAACATGAGTACATTTTTTTTTTCAAAAATCATCCCTTATGGGGTTAAACGGGGGTGCAAAGTTAGTAGGAAACTTTGCCGTTTTTGAAGTTATTCAAATGAAATTCAGCATTAAGGTTCTTTATTGAAAGGCATGAAACACGAGTAAAATATTTTTCTCAAAAATCATCCCCTAAAGGGTTAAACGGGGGTGCAAAGTTAGTATGAAACTTTGCCGTATTTGAAGTTTTTCGAATGAAATTCAGCATGAAGGTTTTTTATTGAAAGGCATGAAACACGAGTAAAATATTTTTCTCAAAAATCATCCCTTAGGGGGTTAAACGGGGGTGCAGTTAGTATGAAACATTGCCGTTTTTGAAGTTATTCGAATGAAATTCAGCATGAAGGTTCTATATTAAAAGGCATGAAACACGAGTAAAATATTTTTCTCAAAAATTATCCCTTAGGGGGTTAAACGGGGGTGCAAAGTTAGTATGAAACTTTGCCGTTTTGAAGTTATTCGAATGAAATTCAGCATGAAGGTTCTTTAGGCGATACGAAGTTCGCCGGGTCAGCTAGTTATTCAATATACTTGGCACAAGATTTCCAGTGAAATTCGAAGATTGTGTTTGAATTAGCTTGTCATACCTTATTGTGGTAACTTAATGTTGTGTGTTTTATCGCAATGAAGTGATTTGAGTCATGTTTATTTCATATCGATTTATATTTTTTCGTATTTTTTGTTTTCAACGCGTGTCAAATAAAATATCTCACCTCTGCACTGCATTCCCTCCATGGCGCCAACTGTCTCTCAGTTTCTCTAGCAGACACGAAGACTACTGCTTTCTGAGGTCGTAACGCCCTGAGGAACCTCGCCAGGGAGGCTCCCAGAACCACCACATCCTCAGAGCAAGCACCAACCGCATTGCGAATTATCGCTTTGGATTCCGACCTGATGAAGAAAACATTTTGATTAGCATTGGTATATTATAAATTTTTGTATTCTCATAGTAACATTATAAATTGTGACTACTGAAAATCGGTGTTTTTAGCGCCCGTCCACCCGAGAATCGGTGAGCGATTTTTAATTGTTCCTCATTGATGGGAGACCTTTTGTCTCATAGGCAAAATGTGCCCACAGAGCCTTGGCCGCCCTTTGTTTTACTACAACACATTTTCATTTTTACTTAATTTTTTATTTATTTTTTATTACTCATTATTTTATTCGTTTTTGTTTTTGTTTTACAATTATGATTTTTTTGCTGAAGTATTTAAATAAATGATTTATCTAAGTACCTATATTCGCATGTAAAATATTATTGTCAACATAGAATAACAAATCATACTAATATTATAAATGAGAAAGTGAGTTTGTTATACCTTTACGGCTTGATTAAGCAGCTGATCATTATGAAAATTTGTATACATATTGTCAGGGTTACAGAGACCAACATAGGCTAATTTTTACAGCTATTTACCTATATATCTCGCCCTGCCCCGACGTATACGACAATGCTGTGCACCGCGTAGCATGTGTCGGCAGTACATCTCGGGCAACGTAATCTTCGATCCACTGCAGAGCGCGCCCCGAGCCGCTGTAGTCACAGTAAACAACTGTGGAAGAAAACGATACTTTAACACAAAATTCTACACACATCAATACTTATAATAAAATCAAGTGGTCGCTGCCTGTACACGGAATGGAAGATATAAGAAAATCTATTAGAGGTGGTCTTTATGAACTCAATAGAACCCAAAACAATGACTTTTCATTTTTTTTTTCTGCAGTTTTGCATGTTACGTAATCTCAGAAACGGCTTATCCGATTCGAATGCGGTTTACATTGCGGTTTGCTCCACATAACATTTATTTATCGTGTTTGTTTTTTTCAATTTCAATTGTTTCTTAAATAAAAAAGTTAGGATCTTCCGAAATTGCAACGGGGAAGTGCCGAAAGTACACGCTAACGAAGTTGCGCAGGTTTTGCTAGTAAATTTACTAAATAGCGCGACTTTAGCTTACAAAAAAATATTTAATTACTTGTTTTAATTTAGGTACAGTTAACATTGACAAGGACAAAACACATGTGGCCGATTCAAAACATCTGCAAATATAATTTTACCGACTGAAAATTTGTTAATATTATCACAAAATACCTATCAGATATTATTTCAATTAATTTTAAAAAGTTTATGATTGTTTTTTAAAGTTGATGCGGTTCAACTATGTAATTTTGAAAAATAAGGTATGTTGAAGAAAAATATGGGGAGGGGAAGCTTTTCTTTCAAAATTTAAAAATAGTTGTAAAATAAACTGTCGCTTTTTTGACAGTACTTTTATGGTTTTGACAGTTATCTGACAGAACCCGGTTAACCAAAAGTTATATACAAGTGGGAAAACTCTACACCCACCAACAAAAACTACTCACAACTGCACACGTACTACAGTAATTTAAGATTACTCGGGTAATAGAACTGTTTTCTTATTTTCTAGAGAATTTTATGGTGTATAAACGAGATGAAAATATTCATAGCATTCGTTTATTCACGTAAACCGAGACCTTGGCGGCGTAAAATAGAAATTTGCATTTATTTTGATCTTCCAGTTATGACAGTGCGCTGACAGGCTATCAATAGCTATCAGTGGCTCATGAAATTATTATCTTAGCACAGAAAATAGAAAAAAAACTGTTATTTAGTTAGCTGTAACGATGAGTTGCAGAAATGGATTTTAAAATTCATTTTATGCAAGTCCTAATAAATGATGCTGTCATTGGCAAAGGAAGGAAAAATAGATACCTTGATTGTGTTATTAACTGTAAAATAGTTTTGTGTAACTCGCTGAGTAATTAATAGAGTATTTAAGAAATGGACACTCTCTTATCCTACAGAATTGAAAAGTAAATGCAATGCGTTTCGTTCGGTGAGTAAGAGATCCGCAAGCCCGAAGCGAGTAATTGTTTGAATTAAAAATTTCTCAATCTTTCTATCTCAAGCGTTATCTCGCCGAGAGAGATAGCGAATGAGTTTAAAAATATTAAACTGTTGTTTTTCAGTCTTTAAGTGGCGTTGTGTTTGTGTAAGTACCTAATTTATGTAATTTTTTTCAATCCATTCTCTTGTTCAATCTTCTGTCATTCATTCATTCATTCATCTTTTCCACACCATTACATAGGCAATACTCGCACTTTTACTAAAATCTATTTATAACTATAAATAAATAAAAAGGTCGACATTCCCTTTGTTATTTGACCCCTAACAATTTATAAATTTGTCCTAGCATTTTCAAGGATTGCTGACTGATCATTGACCTCATCTTATTAATATTGGTAGCAACGTTCTAATAAAAATGTATAAGTGAACAAGTAAAATTGTATTTACATAGTTTACGCAAAGTTTTATTTTCATCAAGTAATAAAACAAAAGATTTTAGTTAAAATTACTTGATATTCCCATTATTTTTATTAACCCTCGGATTCGGACCCGAATTAAATAAAGTGCTTATTCAGACTAGTAAAACTAAGTGGATTGACAACCTCAAAAAAGGGACTGAAGGTGGATGGAAGCGGAAAGCGGAGGATTTGATGGAAAGCATTGGAAAATCCAGAAGTGATTGGATACAGACAGGCTGATGATGTGTATCTGTGTCTGTAGCAACGTAGCGCAAGAACAGGAATAAAATTTTGATGCGTTTTTTGATCGACAGTTCTCTTAGATGTGATTCATTCATGTGTAGGATTTAGTCAAAAGTCTGATATAGATGGCGTTGTTGTGCATAATGAAATACACGCAAACGAAGTTGCGCGGGTTTCACTGGTAAAAAAATAAAATTCTATCTATCTTTTGCGAAAATTGAAGATCCAGTTCGTTAAACAAGTTCTTTGAACCTTGCCTCCAATGTCAGCAAGTTGATCATGTGTAGAGATAGAATCATAATGAATGCCAATACGCCTTACTATTGTTAAGTTATCATTCCATTATAGAAGTCATGTCACAGTCAATGGTAGAGCGTAGTACGTTTTAGTACCGCTTATTTAGACCTTGTCAGGAAAGAGCGAATTCGCTGCGACTACTTTCGCGCGAATTCATACGAGCTTTGATGAGATTATTCACCAACAACATTATGATTACGCAGAAAAAAATATCTGTAAACTAACCACAGATTAACACGCGATACTATGACAAATCTGAAAATTTTCAAACACCAATAACTTGGAAACCCATCTCGATGTGGAAACGCGCGCTCTTTTAACTACATGTCGATTTGTTTTAATTTGTCTAAACCACTTCTAGGAAACGGTCTATTTATATTTACTGTAGATATGTAAAAAAAAATACGTCAGCTATATTTTTTAGTTGATGCCTTAACAAGTCATATTGTACAACATTGTTTATTAATGTGTAAATAAGCCAATATACACTGAAGAGTTAATTAGTAATACAAAATGATAAAATTATTATACCTAATGTTTTTTGTTTAGCATATGTCGACCACCCGCCAAGCAGATGACAAATCATTTATGACGAAAAAAATATATTTTACTATTAAAAGAGTTGTTCCCCGTTAAACCGGCGATTTTTATAACGCTAAATATTACGCTTTCTGCCAGTTTTACAAGAAGTTTTTCAAGACCACTCTATAACTCCTCTATAACTCTGACGACCTCCGTGGCGTAATGGTTACCACGCCAGACCGCCACCCAGGAGGTCCCGGGTTCGATCCCCGGTCGGGTCATGATGAAAAACGAACTTTTTCTGATTGGCCTCGGGTCTTGGATGTTTATCTATATATGTATTTGTTATAAAATATAATATCATTGAGTTAGTATCCCATAACACAAGTTTCGAACTTACTTTGGGAATAGCTCAATCTGTATGAATTGTTTTAAAAAAAAAAAAAAATCTTTAACTAATTAATAGTATTAAAATAGTCTATTTAAAATTAATATAGACAATATTTATTGATCGATATACATGAAACATCGCGTTGCATTTAGCTTCTTTGCAGCAATGTGGGAATTGTGAGATAATGTGGTGCTTCACGCCGATATTCTGTATGAGGGTGGGACTTCTCTGGTCGATCTAGCCTATTTCAATAAAATATGCTCTATATACAAATCCAAAAAAGATCAAAATCTTTGAAGTCACACCGGGAACAGCAAGATTTCGCTTATAAAATCGCGTGCATAAGTTAGTAAACAATAATATTAAGCGTAATAAGAACTGATATTTCGAAACTCCCACGAAAACAGGAACAATAAGATTATAAGTCCAAGAGTATGTTGTAATTTGTGTTTTATGACGTTAAAATAAATAAATTAAATCGCACAGATTGAGCTAGCCCCAAAGTAAGTTCGAAACTTGGGTTATGGGATACTAACTCAACTAAACGATACTATATTTTATAACAAATACATAATATAGATAGGTGGATCCAAGACCCGATCCGATACCAATCAGAAAAATTTCGTTTTTCATCATGACCCGACCGGGATTCGGACCCGGGATCTCCTGCCAGTCTAGCATGGTAACCATTACGCCACGGAGGTAGTCGATAAAACTTTATGTTAATCTAAACCCGGTAATTAAAATAATATAAGAAAAATATGAGTTGTAATTAAAATAACAACGTTATCAGAATACGAGGCATATGCTTGATAAGAGGTGACCCATATCCGCCCGTTTCAATTACTAATGATAAAAGTGAATTTTATTAAAATCTAATGGGGAGGATAGAAAATTATATTAACAACAGACTAATACCACAGAGTAATACGATTTTTAGAGCTCCTAATAATGGTTAGCTCTCTTAACAAAATAGGGGGTGTGGGATGATGATTTTTCACGACACGTGTCGTATCGTATCGTATCCGTCGACTCTTTTTTCTGTCTTTTGAAAACTTTATTAATAATACAGACTAGCTTTTTGCCCGCGACTTCCTGTTCCCGTTCCCGTGGGAATTACATTGGATTTCGAGAAAAACTATAGCCTATGTAGATGTCTACTTGTGAAAGAATTTTTGAAATCGGTCCAGTAGTATCGGAGCCTTTTCATTTTAAACAAACAAACAAACAATCAAATCTTTCCTCTTTAAAATATTAGTATAGATATAGATACAGGCGTTTCAGGGTGGATCCTCTGATCTAAAGAGGTAGAGAGAGATTTTTTTATTTATTTTAAATATTTATTATTAATTTTTTAAATTGTGAGTTTTGCATTTACTTTTTGATTCTAATTGTTTTCAGGGTTTATAGTAAGTAAGTACTTATTGTTTGTTAAATTTACTATGATGCAATAAAGTATTGAGTATTGAGTTTTATTTGTAAACTTAATAGATTGGTAATAAAATATAAAAAAAACTAATTTATGTAATCATCAACGGAAATAATTAATTGTTTAGTGTAATTTTTACCGTTATAATGTATTATTACAACGATTAGATAATTAATTCAACAATAAACAATACAAGTAATAAAACCTAGTAAGTACTTAAAAGCCACGTATCTAGCAGGTACATAAAACAGTGATTGTTTTAGGTACATGTCATAGCACGTGACTGAAATACTAACAAATCAATATTGACGATGTTGATAATGATGGCTGTATCCGACACATACTAAGTTTAGTTTTCTATAATAACAAACATTATTACGCGAAGTGGCTAAATATTTATAAGGATGGAAGTGTGTATGTTTGGGGTACACGGTTTACACGGGTAGATTTTATTTTGGTAAACAATATGGGCGCGTTTTGACGACGCGAAAAATTTTTTATACGCACGTAAATTTTCACGACATGAAAACGCGCTCTACCAACAAACGTGATTCTAAAATGTGAACTATAACTAATGAAATGAGACATTGTGAACTTGCTGAGATAATTTGCATCAGTTCCATTGTGGAACGAGGTACTCATCTGTGTCACGGCAGTTCTTTTACCTGTAATGCAGTCATTTGAAAAGTTGTTGACGACCTCCGTGGTGTAATGGTTACCATGCCAGACCGCCACCCAGGAGGTCGAATCCCGGTCAGGTCATGATGAAAAACGAACTTTTTCTGATTTTCCTGGGTCTTGGATGTTTATCTATTAATAGATATTTATAAATACTATTCTAAACTATTACTATCTCTCTATAGGGTGGCTAACACTTTTTTTTTGCTCATAAAGGTTTGTAGGCGTTCATATTAAAATCTTTGGGGCTACCATTAAAGTGTCCATGTCAAAAAAGACATTACTAGTTACAATAAGGTTCAAAAATGGTTAGAATTAAACGAAAAGTCCGTATTTTCGGAATTTCATTTCATAGTTGCTCCGCTTATGGTGGGGTTTTTATATGAGATTTGGATCAACTCCTTTGTCCAGTTAGGTTATTCTTAACGCTAGGAGGCGTTGGTGAAAACGGGAATTCAATATAGAATTTTGTAGGTTTCCCAATGAATCTCGTTTCCATGGAAACACATTAGTGTATTCAAATTAAATGCACGGCTTCATAGATCACGTCCTCATTGAATGACACGCAGCTTAAATATTGACATCGCAAATGGTGTCTGCAAACAGATACGAGTTCAAACCAGTCTTTTAATGTTGTGGCGCTGGAATATTTCCCTGGTACACACGATAACACATCAAGCGATCCTTGTTAAACTTTAATCTATTTTTTTTATGCCACAAGGGTGGCAAACAAGCATACGGCCCGCCTGATGGTAAGCCACACCGTAGCCTATAGACGCTTGCCATACCGGGGTATCACTCACGCGATGCCTATTCCCAACCCCAAGTGGAGCTCTGGAGAACTTACTCACTGTAGGAACACAACACGAGACCAATGCTATTTGGCTAATTTGAATGTTACGCACTAAAAGAAAGTTTATTAATTTTTCAAAATCAGTTTTTTTCTCTCTGCCCGTTTCGTAAAGCGAGGCTAAAACAGGAATAATGTCCCGGCATTAAACCGTAAAACAATTATTAAAACGGAACACAACATTAAAATCTACTTAGTATACAATGAAGTCGCTTTCGCTTAGATCTTTTAAACTACACTATATATATATATATATATATATATATATATCTCTCTCTTTTAAACTACTCAACGGATTGTAATACTTTTATCAGCAATAGACAGAGTGTATCAAGTTTATGTGTATAATACATACAAGGATTCGGAATTCCCACGGAAAAGCAGAAATAATTATAAAAGCATTTAACTTTAAATTTTTTGCTTGAAATAATAAAATGAGTGAATACAATCTATGAAACTCAAAGTAAACTTAGCAGTCAATAGTATCAAATAGTCTAGCAACGCCTAGTAAATAGTTGATAAGCAGAGTGATAACACAATGACACAGTGGAACTGAGAACAGTGAGTTAACTTCAAAGTAACGTCATATGAAGTTTACGCTATGTACAGTTATGTTTACAAGCAAAAGAGTCTTATACTAGTCGTCAACAAGAAGACTACGTAAAACGAAGTTCGAACTGACACTTTTTTCCCCCCTCGTTTGGCAATCGGACTTTAGACGAAGATTCCATTGTGGAACTGACACTTATTACTAGTAGATCTACCAACATCTTTATGAACGTGGCTGAAATTGGAACTAC
Source organism: Endotricha flammealis (assembly GCA_905163395.2). NCBI lineage: Eukaryota > Metazoa > Arthropoda > Insecta > Lepidoptera > Pyralidae > Endotricha > Endotricha flammealis. Next base: position 10,236,043 of record LR990871.1, read on the forward strand.
AACTCCCGTTCATATTGTAGGTATGTCACTTTTTGACAGTTCGCCTTTGACAAAATGTATGAAAAGATGCCACAGAACGTGTTGGTAGCACTATAAACGACAATCGACTTTCGAAAGAGATAGAATCATCGAAGAAGAATCGAAATAAATAGAAAAAGAGTGAAGAATAAGCGACTACAAAAAAGTAGTAAATTCAAATTTGCATTATTAATGATACATTTATTTTTGATTCCCTGTAAATTCCCAAATGTCACCGTACCCATGCTATCTGAAAAACATTGTAATATAGAGTGACTCCACTGTTACATTTTTCACTGTTTATAAAAGCGTTCACCACGACGGCGACCTTCGAAAGAGCGAGCACATACCTATTGCAAAACGTCTTATTTGCATACGATTAAGTTATTTATGTATTTGCGATGTTTGTTATAGAAGAAGTTTTTTGCAGTTTACTTTTTTAATGGCAAAACATGAGAGAAAATCCGAAATACAAATATGGTACCTAATCGCGATTCCGAATTAAATAAATAATTATCTAAAAATAAATAAATACTACACATTATATTTTTAAATTAAATATTAAAAATAAGAAACATAGATAATTTACGTCGATATTCCTTAGGAGGATTGTAGTTTCTGAGTTTAGCCCACGTTTAGCCAGACTATACATACAGAAATGGGAAAAAAGAGCTCAAATTAGAATTAGAAAAAATACTTGATAGAAATAAATTATACGTCAAAGCGAAGAGAAAAATGATCAATGTTAGACAAGCCAAGAATAGACAAAATGACAGAAAACAAAATATAAAAAATAATATTATGTAAAACTATTTTACTTCAAGCTACCTACTGATATCTAATTCGTAACAACATCCTTTTAAAAAAAAAACATGCTGTGGAAACCAGGGAAAATCTGACACTTCATTCCACGACCACGACGAAGGACGGAAACCTCTCTGAAATCGCTCAGTACGATCTCAGCTCGACATTCAGTTGGTCTTATTATTCACGCTCCTTTAAAAAAAAGGGCACCATGTGTGCTAGTTCTAACCATGTGATACACAAAAACTACGCATTATGAAAACAACGTTAATTGACATAATCTCATAATCGAAAGTCCATGTTTTAGAGCTGTCAATGTTTATTTACGACCGTAACATTTTAAGTACACAGCACAAATGTTTGTACAAAAGATTATGCTACAAATCGTGTATATCGATAAGTCTAGATATCGCAAGAATATAATTTTAAATACATATAGAAATTCAAGGATACTTAGTCATTTTTGTGTGAAAAAATAGTGCATGTATTTGCTTCATAAAACGTCTATGTTGTAATCATTACATCTTGTATTTTGTTATTTTTATGTGCTATCTGACGATTATACGAATACTATTGATAGATTCGAGTTAATCCGCAAGTGGTGTTGCTAGCCTCCATAGGCTTCGGTGATCGCTTACCATCAGGCGGGCCGTAAGCTTGTTTGCCACCTTAGTGGTAGAAAAAACCCTTCACGCAATAATACATTTAAAAACTTGATACATATTTACGGCCTTGCTCACCTCTTTCATTATCCGACTGTACAAACGACCCATATTACAAGCGATATAGTACAAGCGACCCATAGTCCAAGCGACCCATAGTACAAGCGACCCATAGTACAAACGACCCTTAGTACAAGCGACTCATAGTACAAGCGACCCATAGTCGTGAGATCCGTCAAGGAATATTCATTTCTTGAAAATATTGTATTATTCCATCCATCTAAAATATCAAATCAGTGTTCAATTTCAATCCAGAAAAGATCAGCTGTGTCATAGAAATATTTACAAATAAATACTTCTCTAAGCGAACACGTGTTGTGCGAGATACTTTCGTCATAGTGTTATAACAAAAATAGTCGATTGGCCTTGATTGGGCTTGCGGATTGAGCGGACATACTACTGTGCGTCATATTAGATTTTTGCTATCTCCTACCTATCTATACAGTTTAGTTTTTACTGTGACTATTGTATAATAGGCAATATTTCTAACTCATTTTGTTTATAAAAATAATTTATATCTGTCACTCTATCAAAAAAGAAAGCATCATAACACAACATATCGAGAAACACCACGTCTATTATTTTGATACTATTTTCAACAGTGACTCTATTAACGGTACCTTATAACCAAAAATATGTTTTTTTGTTATCTGTTACCTATCTATACATACAATTTGCTTTTTATTGTTATTTTATCAACGTAGTATAGTCAGGTGCACTACGAGCTTTAAGTGTGCAGTACAATTTTGGCTCTTAGAACCTTAAAAATGGTACAAAGTCCAATATGTAAAGGTCGACCTGCTCTTCACTGTACCGTATAATCAAGAACACAACCCATACTATTAAAAGGGTATTTAATTTCAATAGGGTTTCATAGAAAATCCTTTCAATTCGGTATCTAAACTTATACTAAGGAAAACATAAAACAGGTGATTGATTAAATTCCTTGTCAACAAGTAAACCGCTCTCATGGGGTACTCCTGTGGGGTCATCATCATCATCATCATCATCATAACCCTCTAGTGGGTGTGGTTTCCGCACTTAGTCCTGTACTGGACCATTGTACGTGACTCCTGTGGGGTCTACATGGGGACAGATTTTTTTTTTGCTTTACTCCATTATTCTGTGAGAGGGTGGTACTTTCCCGGTAGAGGAACCAATCCAATGATGATTACCATATGGGTGTTAGGAAGGGCTTTACATTTTTTTGTTCAGTTTTAAATCTTGAAAATTTACAGCCAGTTTCTGAAACGTAGTTTGAAAGTCAAATGACAAATTAAGTTATAGCTGTCACTGTCTAACCAAAGAAGTAAACAAGAGATAGCTTCAGACTTAAATCCTGCAAATTTAGTCCCAAACATCTTTTAAATGCATAACAAAAACGGGCGGTGACATCATGAGCATTCTTTATTTATCACAACAACACACCTATGTACATATCACGATAAAGGTCTGGCTCAACGTCGCTATCGAGTTATCATGCTAACCTTTTACAAGGTTGATGTCAGGATTAAGATACTTCTTGTATTACAAACGGCTTGTTTGTCACTTTAATAGTAAACGTGTGCCCATAAAAGGGATATTATATACTCGATGCGCCTGCTGTGGATTGTTTTTTTTTGTTTATCATTGCTCTTTCGGTTCGATGTTCGTGTTAACAATGTTCTTGTTCGGTCGTGCTGAGAACATCGTCCACACAGAACAACCAAATTGGATCGACACGAACACTTTTGACGAATAAATTGTTTGATGTTCGTTAGTGGTACGCGCGTGCGAACAAAGTGTTCGTGTTCGATGTTCACCATGTTCGTGTTCGGTCGTGCGTACACGCCTGAAAGTCACTTCTGCTGTCTGTTCGCTAAGATCTTTTAAAATATGTAAGGAAGCTAAGTTTGACCTGCAAATAACTATAAATATTTACTTAAAAATACATACACAAATGCCATCACATCTATACTAATATTATAAAGCTGAATAATCTCAGGAACTACTGGTTCGAATTGAAAAATTCTTTTTGTGTTGGATAGTCCATTTGTCGAGAAAGGTTTTAAACTTTATAACATTACGCTGCGACCAATAGGAGCGAAGCATCAGTGAAAAATGTTGTACAAACGGGGAAAGTTATTCATGTCGCGATAGTGTTTTCGAGAATCACGCGAACGATGTCGCGAGCACAGCTAATAAATAATATTAAACACAGGCAAACCTTTGTCAAAAACGGCACGGGTTTACCAAAACTATGCGTTTCATGTGTTCAAAATATTATGCTTCTTCAAATATTTACACCCAAAATGACCTTGGCTGCAACGGACACAGACTTAAACAATCCATTCAAAATGATTTATTCTTTTGCTTTGAACGTGGTTTGCTGAAAATTCAAGTCAAAATAACATTGTATGAATTACATATTATTATAACGCCAACGCTAGTAGTTGATTCCAAAAAAATTGTAATGAGACCAATATGAATAAAACTTTTGATTTTGACTTTAAAATTAAATATAGACTCAACTTATATGTACTGTGTCATCATTCAGCATACATAGCTTGTAAATATCAATATAATATTATAATAAACGCTACATGTAAGTAGATGAGAGGTAGGGCACAGCGGATAATCTGCTCAAATCGGAGCAGCCCGTCTGGGGAAGGACCTCCACCTTACAGAAGATCGTAGCCAAATAGCATTGGGAAGTATTATAATATCTGTGGCATTGGTCTCGGCCATGTTGTGTTCCTACGGTGAGTAAGGTCTCCAGAGCTCCTCTTGGGGTGGTTGGGAGGGTTGGCAACGCGTGAGTGATACCTCCGGTATTGCAAGCGTCTGTAGGCTACGGTGATGCTTACCATCAGGCGGGCCGTATGCTTGTTTGCCAACTTTGTAGTATAAAAAAAAATGAGATAAAAATAAGGAGATAGAAGACGATCAAATTTATAATTTTGAGTGATACATTTTTCTTCTTTCTTTAATAGGGCAGTAAGTTTGTAATGGATTTTCATAGATTTTTTCCTCCCGCATTTTCTTAGGGAAGGAATCACGTAATTTCTCGCTCCTATTGAAGAGAGAAGGTACAGTCAGGTGCATGTTGAGCTTTACACTTGCTGTACAATTTTGGCTCTTATGACATAGAATTAGTAGGGTACAAAGTCCGATATGTAAAGGTTGGCGTGCTCTTGACTGTACTTTCCGAGCAAGTGTAGCATAAATAAATATGACACATTAATCCTCTGCCTTATTTGGATAGCGAAACGGAAAATAATGCAGAAAATATCAAGAATTTAACTTTATAATTCCCATTAAAAATGTAACAATAATACTTTGAATAACAACAAAGGGTTTGCATATAATTTACCGCCAAACATGAAGTAAACAATCCGTTTCCATTCAAATAATATTAAATTACAAAAACAAATTAACTATTCTGAGTAAATGTTGCAACTTTGTGGTAGGCCACGTTATGTTAGGAAATTTGAGTAAACCAAACCACTAAACTTACTAAATACACTCAATATTTGTAAAACAACCTGTTTATAATAACGTCACGCCTAAAAAGAGTAGAGACCGTAATGGTAGAAACTTTGATTTTCCAGCGGTTTTCTTTAGCCATTTCTTTATTTGGTGGCCATTTTTTTGTGTTCGTGAAAGATCATTGTTACACGAATATTCGATTCCGGGTTCGCCGTTGGTCGCTACGGGTTCTATTCGCGTCGCATTGTGTCTAGGTAAGCACAAAATCCGTCAAACCTACATGTCCTAATTCTAGACTCAATGCAGTTTAGAAAATAAAGAGTGATAAAAGTTATGACTAGAAAATATCTACTAGAAAATGCCTGTGAAGGCTTAAATGTCCAATAAATCGCACGGAATAAACGATTTCATTACTTTTATTACGTATCTCCTATAACTAATTCAATCTTTCACTTATTCTAAACACGTTTTCCTTCTCCTTGTAACTCGTACAAATGTTAAAAATACCTTTACCTTTTACGAAAACAGCGGAGCAGGTCGTTACGTTCCTTTATGGCAAAATTTATATACCAAACACGTGGCGTTCAATACTATAATGAAAAGAAAATGTCAAGCCATGTGTGCGACAAAACACAAATCAATGGAAATGGAACAGTATTATGTATCGATCACGTTTTCGTGCAAAAATTTAAATAGAGAACATGTTTTGCGCGCCATTATAATGACGTTAATATCTTTTTATGGTCTGAATCTGAATATTAGGTATGGTTGCCAGTTTCGATAACATTTCTTTTTTGCTGAGCTAAGAGTTCTTGTCTATTGGCGCTTGACATTTCGTATTGAGTTCTGTAAGCCCTTCAGAGACCCTCCCTCCATATTTGAAGTGTCTACTTCAGTTTTCTATTGTGGTTTTGTGAAAAATGGTCAGAACTTGAAAAGTTTTTTTTTCTCCGCTGGATTTTCTTCTTGTTGAGAAGTTCAAAATAATTATTTTATAAACAAGTACTATAAAGTTCATAAAAAAACCTTGGCTTTTATAACATCCATGTATGTCTTTAAATATTATGTTTTCGCGAACCTTATCTTAATACGCTTTATCTGTGTCTGTGACATAAAAACTAAGTTTGTTAGAATAAAAACAAGTATGTTATCTGAAGAAATTTTATGAATGAAAACATATTTATTATCAAGATTTTGATTAAAAAATTACCAGGAAAAAGCAACATATAAAATAATAGTACCTAGTTATAAAGCCTATGAAAATATAAACGCAATTCTCATTTTTCTAGGTATTGCACGGTACCTGGGCTACAGGAATTTGAACTTACAACTTCCGTTTACAAGCCAAATTAAAGTAAGTTAAAATCTAACACCAATTAAGTAGTATTACTCTTGAAAATAATAATAAAAAATAACAAAAAAAACACGAAAAGATAAGTTGTTTGTGACAAACATGCACATGAAATAAAGAGGTTTTTTTACAAAAAAAAAGAAGCTTACAACAGTATCGTAGAAAATAATATCCCCATAGTATAATCAAAAACCTCTCTGCATTCGCGAGAAGGCCTTGACATCTTACGCGGGGGAGGAATTACGTCAGATCTTATATCACCAAAGTTTATGCAGTAAGTAACCATAAAATGTTTGATCGTAAAGTAACAACTCAAATCCTATTTGCACATCAATGTCATGGTTATATTCAATTGTTTTCTTCTTTACTATTTACCTAAGTAATAAAAATAGTACATTTCATTACAAGTGCGGAAAGTCTGTCATTGCAAAGAGTTCCGACAAATGTCGACCCGAGCCGAGGCGCAGCCGAAGGTGAGGGTTGACAGTCGGAACAAGTTGCAATGACGGTTCCGCACGTGTACTGAACGACTATTTTTAATACAGTTGCGAAAAAATTAAGCAATTTAATAAAATAATAAAAACACAATAAACTCAACTAACTAATCATTTATTTCTTATAATAGTTATAATTCACATATACATTGAAATTGGTACAGTTTTTTAAATTAACTGAGGAAGTTTTAGGTTGCGTATTTACTGTTTGAGACAAACTATTATTAATTTCGTATGATTGTTCATGTATATTTGTCAAAGGTGTTAAACAATGGCGTTTGCTAGTTGATGGAATTGGATCTGATGAATTATCATTATCAACGAAGGTAGATGGACGAACGTTCTCTTCAGTATTGTCATGTGAAGGAGACGGACTGGACTTTAAATTAATGGATTGTGTGATTTTTTTCCCAGTTTCTAGTTTGTTGTTTAATGAATCACCAATATAGCCTTCCGCAACTTTGTCTGACTTCCAACCTCCTAGTCGCTTTAAGGACGTCAAATTGGCTCCTGAATCTGCCAATAATGTAGCAGAGGTCCTCCTGAAGCTGTGCCCAGTATAATACTCAGCATCCGGCAGACCAAGAAACGTAGCTATTTCTTTTGGCATATTACCAAATTTGTTTATCCCGATTGCTTGAGCTGTACACTTCCCTTTTTGATAATTTTGGAAAAAACGGTCTGTTTTTGCTTTTTGGGCCCGCTGATTCATATATTTTTGCACTATTCTAAGAAAATCTCCTTCAACAACAAAGCTTCTCGGTATCTTATTTTTTGTATTCGGAATCTTGATTAGTAGCATTTTACCATGGGTTTCAATATCTTATAAAGTAATATTGGCTAACTCCTCTCTGCGGCAAGCTCCAATAACGCCAAAAATCAGCGCAACCTACAAAAAAAAAGGGATTTGATAAATATTTTTTAAAATAATATATTGACTGTATTTTGCGATTTCGTAAACTGAATACTAAAGAAAAATATAAGTATTTATTAATAAATTACCTTTGTGACTAAATAACGATCATCGGGAGCTTCGTTCAAAAACCTTTCCACTTCATTCGATGTTAATATTTTCGACTTTTTAGTTGTAAAACCGTCTGATTGTCGTTTTAAGAAAGCTTTTAGTTTTCGGTATTCACTTATATCCACGTTGTTCCTTATTTTCAGTATACTTTTTATCATCGAAAACCTCGACCATAACGTAGAAGGTTTTAATTTTGCTGAGAGTTCGGAAAAGTATGCCAACATAACATTTTCTGAAAAACTATTTGCTTTTTTCTCTTCTCTCCACACAATGAATTCGTCGTATGTAGATATGTAGCGACTTTTTGATTTTTCCGGTAAAGTGTTCTCCGAAGCATTTTGTGCAATTATACTGAGTTCCGGTGGTGTTAATTCAAATAAAATATCGTCGAAATTACTCATTTTGCGCAACAAACTAAACTCGCAAAGAAAATTTTTGGAAAATGGCGCCAACCGTAAAAGAATACAAGCAGAGATTTTTTTTGTTTTCTTCACCCATTCTGGGTAGGCAAAGGGAACTATGCCCATACAGCCAAGTCTTCAGTAGAATATTTTTATTGATATGAAATGAAAATGAAATTTAATGAGATGAAATGAAATGAAACCTAACCTAACTCATTGAATCAAATCATTAAATCTGATATTGAAACAAATTAGTAGCTTCTTTTTATAAATATTTGCATGAGTCATAAAATCTTCTATGATTTTTTTTTTAATAAAAACTTCGTGGTTGAGTTTTTCTTTTTAATAGACATTAATTTTGACAGTTGGGAAAGAGAACGCACGAGTGCGGAAAAGGTAAAGAAAAAGCACGCGTGTGTAATAGCCCACTTTCCGAACGCTAAACGTCCCTGCAATACGTCACTTTTTGAGCAACTGTATTAAAAAATAATAATTTGCAGGTTTTAGGCGACCCACATTCATTGCTCTCTAGTGTATATTTATTAATGCAGAAGATATTAAATTTCAAGAAAGACCTTTCCGAATTCAAATTGTTTGAAGCCTTGTATTTTTGTGATATACTAGTCGCCAATACGGCTAGCTCGCACAGACGTAAAACAAAGTTTGAAACTCATACATACATAACGACAATCGATTTTCAATTGTTTTATAAACTCTGAGCCCAAATTTTGGCGCGTACTGAGTCGTTCTTTTTTATATCAATGAATCGTCCTTGGGCCTCCAGAAAATTGCGTTGTACTCCAAAGTTAAAAACACTACGCACTTGGTAACCAAGCAACGCAATGTGATACTCTCCTTTGTTCAACTCCTGAATATTGATCCGACTCTGAGAGTAGGCCACGCTACGTTCAGGGTCACTTTTGTTTTGCATCTCTCTTATTCTGTGCAATAGCAGCATCCCTTTCTAGTTTTCTACGGCGTTCTCTAATTTCGCTGCGCATCATGGTCAGTTTAAGAAGAAAATGTGTATATAATAATAGTAGTAGATGATAAAGTATTATTGAGAGTTTCGATAGAATGCAGTTCCAAAATATCAAAAATATAAAAAAAATCCACACAGCGCCACCATAGTAAGCTTTTCTTAATCTGCTTGTATTACGTAGTACTATTTATTATTCTGTGCTTGTATTATGAGTACCATACAACGAATATAATTGTAAGTATATACTAATAATACATAGAAAACACTCAGACTCGAAACAAACGAAAGCAATCACATAAAAAAAATCCCGAATCACCGAATTTTTTTAATGCCCAGTGGAGCTCTGTGGAGAACTTACTCACCGTAGGAACACAACATGGCCGAGACCAATGCTATTTGGCTACGATCTTCTGTAAGGTGGAGGTCCTTCCCGGACAGGCTGCTCCTATTTGAGCGGATTATCCGCTGTGCCCTACCTCTCTTAAAATCCTCATCAAACCCGTGCCTTATTCTAGTGCCAAAGAGCAAACTACACCTGCTTCTTTTGATCTTGATATTATAATTGAATAATATCCAACTTCGACTTGTCATCTGTTCTTTAATACATTAACAATTCTGAATTACTGAAAGTAGATAAATAATCTACTCCATTGCACATGGGGTTAAACACTAAAAGATAAGAATACCAAAAGTCGTTGGATGCAAGTACATAATAAAAGTTAGCAGTAAACCTGAACCGCGCAGTTTCAGGTATAAGCTGGAATGCTGCCAACTAGATGACTCGAGACCGATCGTAAATTTGCGATAATTTTGATATTGGCTGTAACAATTTTATAGAAGGAAGCCAATACGCATTTATATAAAAATAGACAATAGTAAAACAAATCGTAAACAAAAGCACGTATTTCGTATACAATAGGATACATGGCTATTATTCAGTGTTTGTGAAAGGAATTCGATCAAAATTGATTGGATCTGCGGGTCTACCCTCGTTATACGAAACTGGTAAAATCTGATCAGAAATTATTGTTCTTTTTTTTTATAGTTGTTACGGTTCTACGGGTTCCACTAAAAGTAAAAAAATAAAAAATTATATTAATTAATTATAAATATGCATCCATTAACAAAAATAAATAATTTCAATTTAATTAAGACAACAAAATAAAAATTAATTAATTAAAAATTCTTCCAGAGAATAACAACATTTTTCCATACATATATTTTGTGAGCAAGATAGCGCTTGAGATTTAGACTAGATTTTAACTGTTTTATTACGAAAACAGACCGATGGTCTCCGATAATCCGTCAGTTCAAATAAAACACGCAAGCACATTGTAGGTCACTTAAAAAATATTTTACGTCCACTAAAGTAGCTTAAACTCAAATAATTATATAAATAATGGATAAAAATATTTGCTGACTTATCTATAAGGTCAATAACTTTGTTTATTGCTACATCAAATCTGAATATGCCAAGACTTTTTGCTGAACTAATAAAAGTATCGATGTTTCGAAATTACGGAACCAGTTCAAGTTCTAAAATGTTAACTCTTTATTTTTAAAGTCAATTATTCAACTAAATATATTACACTTCTTTAAGAATTAAACTACAAACTAGACTTTATGAAAGATTTAACTAAAACTACACGGTTCTTATGACGGCGTACCCAAAACGCTGGCAGCGTTACCTAGCAATATGACAAGAAAAAGTGCCTGTGGAGGTCTAATTTCTGAAATAAACGATTTCATTTCATTTCAATAGAAATGCGTAAGCTGCCTTTGCATGGTTTCTTAATAGGTTTATTTTATTATAGCATAAATAAATGATCGACATCACAGGCCAATTTCTAAAACCGATATAGTGAAATTATCGAAGGTAAAAGCCAAGCCTGGCAACCCTCCATTTGGCGCCTCGATTCGGTTATTTTCCGCTTTCCACGTCCAGTGTTGCCCGATGAAACCTGACAAAATAGTGCACCCATTCTAATTGTCTTGGCTATTGATCAAAAACAAAACAGATGAATGTGTAATTAGATTCGTTGAATTACCCAACGGCTACAATAAAGTAACCTATTCTACGATTATTTACTTTTTTTCTATTTTCTTCATTGAACGAAATAGTTGGCCTATACACGTTTCAGGACGCGTTTGTAAATATTCAACATGTTCATTTGTTTAAATGTTTATATTCTAATTGTAAAACGTGTTGTTACGATAGAGAACGGGTTTCCACGGGTACGTTCCACTGTTCTCATCATCATCATCTCAGACACAAGAAGTCACTGCTGGACATAGGCCACCCCCAAATGTCCCTAGCATATCTGGTTGGCAGCGGCATGCATCCAACGGCTTTCCTTGAGTTGTCCGACCACCTTACGTCATGTCTATGTTGCACTTTTCGGTACGCGATCGTCATTCCATAACCCTCTTGCTGCGCCCATCATCGGTTTTACGCGCTCCACTGTTCTACTAAAAATAAATGAATTGTCTCTCATTTATTTTTAGTAACATACCGTTAATAGGGCTCACACGTCAAGGAGGTGCCACCCATCAAATGTTATTTCTGTACCTTCACCACAAATCATAAAGCAGCTATTCTCGGCTGTTCTTAACGTGACGTATCAACTTGAACCACGATAATCTATTCGTATTGTATTAATTTATAATATTTGTCGTAGTAGACCCTACTACTGGTTAGCGTAAACATATGTAATATTGAGAGTAAATAGGGAGAAAATTTGAAAAGATTTTAATGCAGGCGAAACAAATGTGTGTGTAATAACCAAATCGATTGAGCCAATTTGAAAAAATTCTAGTGGTATAAATACAAAATGGCTAACGTTTAAGAAACCTAAGTACGTTTGACAAAATTTGAAAGTTGAATGATTGTTTATCGTTATTATGCCTTGTGTACAATATGAATTGTATCGCCATTATCTAACCAGAGGGCTCTTGGATGATACAAAATGTTTGAATTGGCGCCAAACTGTCTACTAATTTATTCAAATATAAATTAAGAACACTATTTAAAATATATGTAGGAAAACTTGATGATTTTCACGCCAATGGAAAAACACGGGAGGTTGGTAAACAACATAAAGTTGTTTTATTTATTTACATTTTAATATACAACATACACCTATGCAGTTATGTTGTGTACGCCGTAAATTTTATATTTTGCACTTGGTTTATAGCATTGTGTTTATAATAACATCACAACTTATACCTTGTGTTACAAGAAAATATTGCCGTCTGATTGATATTGATTTTGGAATTAAGTAATTTCATCCTATAGCATATCTAAATATACAAGTCGTGATCAACCAACTCAAACTCTTAGACCTAGAGAACTGAAATATTAGACAGAAATTCTGTGTATGATGTAGGTAGACATAGAATAAGACGACGGATACACCCAAACAAAGTACTTCGTTTCAATTAATCATTTATTGGTAAAATACATAACTAAATAACATGAAATTAAATAAAATTAATTAAAACTATACTAACAATAAAAACTAAAATTAAGCATTAAAAAGACAAGGTCCCTGTGGCAGGGTGCCCAAAATGCTAGCAGCGTTACCTCGCTGAAAGGCGATAGATATCCGTTGAGCGAATCTTCGTTAGATTTCGCTAGTATTTAATAGAATAACAACAAAGATATCATCACTTTAATTCCTAGCAACTGAGTAGTAATTGGATATTTATTAACAGCATAAAGATTTAATAGATGATAATAAATTATTTCTAAGTGACAGTAAAACATGTAATATACATTGAAACAAAACAGAAATTTGAGACTTAGAACTGGTCATTCACGTTAAAGTGCCACGTGATTGACGTAACAATTTCATAAACAAAGGCATTAAATTTCACGCGTTTCACATTCCATATATACTACGTTCTAAAGGTAATGTAATCCAATAGCTATAATAAGAAAAGGTCCCAGGTGAGTACCTTGCGGTACCCCGATAGAACCGTTACAATTTTATACACTGTTATGATTGTAACACTATTAGCTCTTCCTAGAATAAATTGTTGGGTCGCATTAACTATCTTACTAGGTTTTCATCGACGCCACTAACATCTTTTAGTGAAAGATTTACATAATCAAAAGCCTTACCGAGTTCCGACGTATGTATTGATATCTAATTTTATTACGTTTCAAAGATGGTTCATCATTGAATTCCCTATACAAAATAGCAATCTTGTTAACACTACTCTGATATTTGTTTTAATTTTGTTCGTGGATTTATATTAGAACCAAACGCCATTCAATAATTTCAATTAGTTCCGAATAAAACCTGAAAAACAATAAAATTTCATGAATTTATGGTGTTTTTATGTCGTACCACACACAGGCAAATGAACACGTGGGCCACCTAAAGGAAAGTAGTTACCGCCACATATGAACATCAATTATATTATCAGAGGCGCTACCAATGCGTTGTCCGCTACAACAAAGGGAATAGTTGGACTTCCTGATCTCTCACTCACCAACAAAACGCATTGCTGCTTTGAGCTGATTTTCTGTGAGAGGGTGATACTTCCCGGATCGAGCTAACCAATTTTATAAAAGCTTTAGCACTCCAAATGGCTTAATTTAGTTGACGTTTTTATACAAAATAGCGCTCTGTAAAACTGGCCTTACAACAATTATAATGTGGTAAAAGGAATGATGGTCACGCAAACGTATCATGAGTCATGATGAAAAAGCGAATCGTCGTGGAAAAGTTTACGAGTATGTAGGTCAGTTCATTATCGTATTACAAGTTGACAAGTTCCATTGCATCTTTGCGGTTTCAATTATTGTTTTAAATGTTCATAATAGCTTTATTAGAGTAATATAAAACACAATCACAGAAAACCCACTGGTGTTTCAGTCTGATATATCGGATACTGTGGAAAATTTAATTACTTATAGAAAAAGAACATGATACGATGACTGATATTGGTGTTTTATTGGTTTAGGATGTGTATATTTTTTTAGGGAACAACGTCACATTATTTTTGTATATTTTACATAAGAAAATGTGCACATCTCTTTCGAATTGCAGTACACTTATTACGACAAATTGCCGCATAAGATACTGGTATATTGATTACAAAAACAGTGGACAACAAAAGCTAAGCAACAACTGAAAAAAATAATGTTACAACAACCAACTTACACAGGAAATATCGCATACCTATTAATACTTCCTACTCCGTCTCATTTCTTTCTGATTAAATTCGTTGCGAAATCCAAGACAGCTGTAATTTCTCCTCCAGGACGTCAATAAGCTTTATTGCTTATCGTCAATCTGAGGTCGCCGTTGTTGATCCTGGATTAGAGTTTCTCAATTCCCGGGGTTTTTGCGATCCCGGGACTCGGGAACGAAAAATATGTATTCCCGGGAATTCCCGGGAATCGGGAATTTATAAAAATATGCATTATTACGTTTGAACTCCTTTCTGTAAATTTTATGTTATAAAATACGAGTGGACAGACCACGCGTCGACGCTGCTGACCGACACCGAAGGTGGGAAGTGGAATAAAATAATTAAATTTTTTCATTGAACTTCGTATTTATTTATGATTGAAAGTTACAAATAAATCAACTCAAAAACCTTGTAACAGTATTTTCATTTTTGCACAAAATAAGTTTTCAAACACGTTAAAGCATTTAACGACTTATCGGAAAGCCGACTTCTAATTTTTGTGGCGAAATTACCTGCTCTTTCACTCTCTGTGGATGTCGGTTTAATAGACAACAGAGCTGTGTACAGTAACTCTAGATTCGGGGTACGTTTCCGGGAGGCCTCAAATAGTTGAAAATCCTTGTTAAGTCTTACACAACGCGATTGCGTTGTTGGTACTTCCTTAAGAGCTTTACTTATCGCTTAATTTAATTTTCGCGAATTAATAACCGATTGACTGAACGAAACAAACGGTGATCGCGCGGCGCATCGTCGGTCGTCGCGTGGTGTGCGCCGCAGCGCGCAGTGCGGCCGCAGCGCGTAATACAAAACTTTTGATTTATTTCCCGAAGGTCGGGATCGGGAATTACGACTGAATTTTCCCGGGAACGGGATCGATAGTTTTCCCGGGTATTCCCGGGATCGGGAACCCGGGAAAGAAACCCTATCCTGGATATACAGGAGACACAGTGGTTTGAATGTGTAGTAGGCTTGTCCCGATTACATGGGAAATACCGCATGCATCTTAAGGTAATAAACGCAAAGTAGAACATAATAACAAAGAGATGAAACTTGGAACTACTTAATACGTCATTGTAATTCAATAACCATGTGTTATTGCTGATAAGGCACACACTAGAAACAGTAGCACATTGAGACTCAGAAAAATATGATACAAAGGCTCATTGAGTGGACTGTTGTAAACAAAATCGTAAATCGGTTAGCCCACGTTTGAAAACACGAGCAAATATCTAACTCACGCACGCGTACTGATTTATTTGTGGTCATTTGACTCTCACATAGAGCTAAATTATTTAAGTCTATCAAAAATGTAAAAAATTAACTAGACTAGAGTGATGACCGCGTACCGGAAAACGCAGCCACAATTACCTAATAGTTACTTCGACGCAGCTTAGGACGGCCTTATTAACCAAGTCACAGGAAACCGTCGGATGCAGGCCGCTGCAAACCGATCATGCGTTTGGGCCTGCCTGGGGGAAGCCTATGTCAAGCAATGGACTTCTTGTGGCTGAGATGATGATGATATGATCAGAATTTATCGTATTCTTCATTCATATTTTTAATGTAACGCGTGATTGAAAACAAACTCGTCTGAATTTTTGTGTGCGATAATGGAAACAATGCTCTTGTTTTTCAAATGTAGATATTTCAGAGATCATTTAAAAGAAATTCTACGAATAACAAACGTTTGCTAAATGTAATTCGCATAATCTTTGTGAGAATTATCCAACATTGTATATAAACTAACGAACGTGATAATAATTGCTCAGTCCTACTATTCCCGTTCCTTTTGACTTTTCTAAAAATAATGTAATACCGTACATTTTGATTAGGTTTTTTCGATGTCCGTTGAATACCTACACAACTTTTGAGAGAGGTATGACAAAACGGATAATCCGCTCAAATCGGAGCAGCCCATCTGGGGAAGTATCTCCACCTTACAGAAGATCGCAGCCAAATAGCATTGGTCTCGGCCACGTTATATTCCTACGGTAAGTAAGGTCTCCAGAGCTCCTTGGGGGGGTATCACTCACGGCAACCCGTGAGTGATACCCCCGGTATTGCAAGCGTCTATAGGCTACGGTGACGGCTTACCATCAAGCCGACCGTATGCTTGTTCGCCACCTTTGTGGTATAAAAAAAGGTAAGATTTGATAAAACCACTAACATCTTTCATCTACATTGTTTAAAATCTTTCAAAACAACCAATGTTTTGAACCGCGCGCTTTCCATTACTCCCAGAAGTCCTTTTATTAGTTCCTTTGAAGGAATTACTGAGACTTTTCTTATCTCGGTTCCTCCTTTAAGGTTCACAGTGTGAGGCAAACACTGGTGCAAGATCTTATAAATCACCGATCGTCGATCGCCAAATTTCTAAAAAGTCTGAGTTTCTTTAAAAGATTCTGCATCTATCATCCATTTTACACAGTCTCTTTGTGTAACAGATGATTATGTGCAAGCATGGACGAGAGGAGAAAGCTAGTAATAAAATCCGTCTGATATATTGTTAGTTATCCAAACATTTTGAGATGGAATGCGTCACGAAAATGCTAACATTTCCTTTGAAGTTTGATGATACTTGACGTAGATCTGATAAGATAGCATTACCTTAAATACTTGTACTTTAAACATTATAATCACAAGAATACATGTATTAACGAAACCAGACTAAATTCCAGACAAGACTACTTTAGGGTAAGTACCTACTAACTATATACCATTCCACTACACTTGGTACAAGCTTTCCTGTGAAATTCAATGATGTTGTTTGAACTAGTTTGACACATACCATATTGTAGTAACACAATGTTGTGTGCACACACTCTCTCACAATATAGTAATTTACGTAATCAATTCATGTCTATGTCATCATAAGTATTTTAAATCAGACAATTTGTTTAGAGCTTTTGTCTCAAGTCAAGTACAGTGGAATGGGTTATAAAATTTTACTGTCGTGTTGGTCGTCTCGTGTCAAATAAGATAATGCGATATCCTTCAAGCATACCTACTTATTTGCAGACTGATATGACAATAAGTAGTCTATTATTTCGAACAGGAAATTTTATTGTGACTCATGTAGAAGTGGCACTTCACAAGTCTGTTTGTTTTCTAGGAAATTACTAATTATTTAATCATCATCTCGACAGTCTTTTACAAATATAATCCTCAATACTTTGAATCCTTTGAAGGGCTGTCAAGCTGTCGGCGGCACCCGACTGTTTTAGATAAATGACAGTCGACCGTGAGGTGTCTCGAAATACTGATACAATTGCAAGATGAACACAAGATGCACACAAAAGAAGGGAATTTTCTTATCCGGCCCGAAGGACCATAAAATTGAGTTCCTTTGGTTGGTTGTTTTGTTGGTAAAATAACTTTCTTGGATATAGCAGGTTTATTTTACGAAGACATTACAAAACAAATGTCACGTTTGAGATTTCATTAATTGGATACCTATTAAAGTTTTTATTATTTTGGTATATTACGATTTCTGCAACCGTTAAATTATCGATTAGGGTTTAATGACGTTTTAAATAACTAATGAGAGAACCAGAAACTCGTCGAAAGATATCAGTTACTTTAAATTTAAGATTTTTTCCGATTCAAACAAAACTAACATATTTAAATAATTTTTATATTAATATTCTAATTCGATACGGTAAGCAATATTATTTTATTCTATACAAGGTTCTAAAGGTACAATTATAAATTCTAACCGCACATTTATAAACAGTCTAACAATATGGGCATTCGATATAAATCAGTGCTCTAACGTCAATTACAAGGTATTTTCCAACATTATCCTTAATAGTTATGCAATGTACGTAATAAATAATTTATAAAGGAGAAAAAATGTCCATGTTGGAATGGCAGACCGTTAGTCTTTAATCGCTAAATGCCGACAGTAGCCTGTAGATTGCTATCTACACTGATATTAATCTTATAGATAACGCAAACACATAGCACAAGTATTGCTATAAGTCTGTGCGGAAGAGTGACCTCTGTCCGGGAATATTTTGGGCGCCACGTCTAAATTATCAAATTTTTACAATAAAATTTCACGTTCTACTCAAAAACCCCAGAAATCATAGCAATAGTCATGTGACCCAGCAGACTTGTTAAAGGTCACATGGCGATTCCTATGATTAGCTTGACGTGCCATCAAGAAAGGAAGAAAGAAAGGTTTGAAATTGTTAACTATGATCAAAATATTTACTTGTGGCCATATCAATTACGGTGACATTGTAACTTGCATGTTCTTCATACGACATTTGCAATGACGCCGTCACTCAGAACTCATACATTCATGTCAAATAAATACAGAGATTTGCGTCAACTCATTGCTTTTGTTCATCATTAATTGTTCATGTCCTCCAAATATAGAGATATTTGCATCATCTAACTAGTTTAATATCTTCGGTTGTCTAGATATAAGAGACAGACTGCCATACATTCAGGCACATTTTCAAGAAACGTCCGCAAGCATTGACAATGAGGACTTACCTGGAAATACTTCAAAGCCTTTTAGGGTTCCGTAGTAAACATGGAGGACGATATTTTATTTGTTATTTAATTTTATTATCTTGAAAAATATTTTTGGGGGAGCACGAAATGTGTGGATGAATTTTTAATTTTGGTGCCCACCGAAATCCGAAACGTGTGACACAAAGTCGTGTGATAAGTCTCTAAAAGGCACTGGGGGTGAGTGAAGAAAGAAGATTTTCGGCGGGAAGATCTGCTATCTTACTCTTAAAAAAATAAAACGCGTTCTGTGCAATTTCAATTTAAAATTAATTGCAAATCCCTCTTTATACTTAACTAATTAATAAGTTAGCGAACAATCCGAAAGTTTAGTATTTAGAGCTAGTATAGTCTGTTAAGGTTACCTAAACGAAACGAAACAATCGAATGCCGATCGGGCGGAATTATTGTCAGGAGTCTTTCGAAGTATTTATATGTAACGTGCTAATTCTTAGTTCTGCTTTATATTATTTACTTAATTTTTGTTCTATAACTGGCTTTAGATTTCAAAACTAAACACACACCCCCTTACTAATAAACGTTGTGTAATGCGTGTTTAGTTAAACAATGTTTTGTCACTTTCATACTTCATTTGATTCTCCTCAAGAAAGACAGTGACAAAACTATGTATAACTATATACTCGTTACACAACGTTTATTAGTAAAGGGGACAGTCAATAACTAGGAGAGAGTAAAAAATGTGTGATAACAAAATTATAGGCTTTCCTCCATAATTCCATCTAGATTATATTTAATTCTAGCTTTTAACAAACTTGCAACAGTTTCACATATCTACAAGTATTATTTATTAACCCCTAGAACGAGTAAGTGCTAATAAAATAATTAAATATTAATGTGACAGGTATCATAGACCTGTTTTTTCGACTCTAAAGACTATGTTGATTTTGTCAACCAAATGTCCGGGTTACTAAAAATATGGAATATTTAGTTTATTCCACATTTTTTATCAAACGGTAATAATTACCTTTATTCAATAAAATAGTCTAATTCCAAGGTTTTAGTTCGATATAACTATCAAAAACACAAAAACTAAAAATTATTTTACTATTTCCTCGGTGTTTTGAAGTATAAAAGACGCTAATACTATCAATCAACTGTTTTCTTAGGATAAATTCATTCCATTATTACCCTTATTAGATTACAATAACTTATTCAACATCGCAAGGCAAATTGACAATGGCAGGAAAAAATATAATATTTCTAGAAAATCTCAAGCAGCTCTCAATAATACCATTCTAAGATAGTCTTTTATAAGTTACTCTCGCAACTTAGTCAGTGTGTATCCTCATATCCTACTTTCCCGTGGGAATTTCAAAATGTATTGTACTCATTACAACGGATATCTATCGCCGTTCAGCGAGGTAACGCTGCTAGCATTTTGGGCACCCTGCCACAGGGACCATGTCTTTTTAATGCTTAGTTTTAGTTTTTATTGTTAGTTTAGTTTTTAATTTTTATTGTTAGTTTAGTTTTAATTAATTTTATTGAATTTCATATTATTTAATTATGTATTTTACCAATAAATCTTTTCACTTGTACTCATTACTCTATCTATTTAAAAAAGCTGCATCAAAATCTGTTGCGTAGTTTTAAAGATCTAATCATACATAGGGACAAACAGATAGACAGCGCGACTTCATTTTGTACTATGTAAAGGTTTGTGCAACTAAGAAGTGTCAAAATCCCTAAAAAATTACATTAGTACGTCAAATCCTAATACAAATATGACGAATAACAGTTGTCATAAAATAATAATTCTTTCGTTTCTTTCCTTTAACAATAAGGTTGCCTTGTTGCTAATACAATACACTAGTAGTAAGGTATCAATGTAATTTATTACTTCTTTCATTTTGTTGTGTGTGTATTGTAAATAAAGCATATTCTATCTACCTATCTTATATTTAATGGGTCTGTGATGCGACATCGTGGGGTTAATATCCACAATTATCAATCTGCTGCTATTCACTTCCTTACGATCATATTATACAATGATTAACCTTATTACATTCATTGGATAAATCTAGTGTTTAAGTTTTCTGTTTAATCTAGATTGTGCTGCCTTCATTGCGGACGTATTGTAATAATAACACGTTTTATTACGATATTAGTTATGACAAGTTCTTGATATACTTGATAGAATCTGTCTTGTTTTTCCGTCTGAGTGCTAGTAAGAGTTTTTTAACTGTAATAAATCATCTTATTTAGACCATGTCCAAAAGGGCGAAGTCGCCGTTTCTTCTCATTTTATTAATCCATTTCGGAGTTGCAATCATTTTATCGTGAGGTCTAACATACAAATAGCTCAATGTAGCACGAAAAACGAGACACCAACGCGCGTAGAGACAGCAGCAGAGAACCTCACTCAGCATCCGAAGTAAGAATTGAGTTTTCTCATGTAATTCTCAATGTATTGCAATGAAAATTACGTCTAGTATTAATGATTATTTCGTTGAAATCTGATTACAGTTACCTAAACAAACCTATACCTTGTTCAAGATGACCGTAGAATTGATGTAAACAAACCATATTTAGGGTTATCACAGCATTAGTAAAACTTTTTTTTGTAAAGTCATTATGAATGTCGTTAATACTCCTCTATCGATTACAGCGTCGTAATAAAATATATTTTATAACGAATGAAAGCACTACATTGCATAAAATAGTTCATTTGGACACAGAAACCGGTTTTGTTAAAAATAGAAATGTTTCTTTTGACTCGTCAACCCTTAAAACTAATTAAAAAATATTTTTCTCATTAGAACAAACATTTGGGAGTTTTTTTTATAAGCGCCCAATAAAAGTAGTAATTCAATTACCTAACAATTCATGTTCTCTATGTGATATTGAATTTGGCGGGTTATCACGCTTTAAAACCCCGACCTTTCTAAAACGTTCTGTATATCACATGACGTTTCGTTCCATTCAACTGGCGTTCCATAATTATGGAAACTAAATATGATAATTTGTCATAAAAAAATATAATTTCAAATCAATAAAAATAATTATAACTACTAATATTGTATACAATAAAAATATTACGTAACGCGTATTTATTCATCTAAATAAATTGTTTATTTTTCTATTTTATTATATTTATTTTTCTACATAATATTCTGTGTCCATTGGAACGAAACGGTGATTCAATTTGAATATGACACTGACCAATGACAGGCCGCCGTCATTGGCGCCATTATTGTCTTGTTTACAAGTTATTATTTTCTCGTTGAAAATTGCAATTATAATATTTGCATTATATGTTGCTTGTTGATATATTAGTAAAAAGTGGCACAAAAAACCGCCGAAACTTTCGTCGTCAGTTTGGCCACCGTATTCAACGTTTTAAAGGACAGAAATGAAACACGAGTCAAGTCTCCAGTCCCGAAGAAACTACGACTATTCTCAAAATTTTTTGGACGAAATAGACATTGGTAGGATTCGCCGGAAAGTCCATGATGAAGGTAAGTTTAACAATTATGAATTATAAATGAATGTAACTTGAAACATAAATGTTTTGAACATTATATTTTCTTTTTTAGGTCATACTAAGACCAAAATGTGGGAAGATTAAGTCAGTGAAATCTGCGAGGGAAGTCTCAATACGAAGGTTTATTCACAGGCTTAAAAGCGCCCCATAAGGCAAAGGAAAACAATTAATAATTTTACATATTGGTATGTATATAATTTTTACATATTGCTCATTTCATTTTGAAGTTCACAGTAGTAGTTGCAACAATATTTTTAATTTGATTGTGCAATTATTTCAGGATCACAGGATGGTTTCTTAGATGGAGTAATCTAATTTTTGAGATCAAAAAAGGCGATGGAGATTACCACAAGGAAATGAACTCAAAAGTCTTCGAAGAATGGTTTGAGAACAAATATATAGAACAAGTAAAAAAGAAGAGAATAAAATGGCAACGCTGGATGGAATTACTGATGCAGTCATGGATGAATTTGTTATGAATAACACCTGAACCTACCATGACCTGAAGGTCACTAGTGAAACAAGCTGATCATCATCCTCATGCAGTGATGATTTGTTGAACTAATCAATGAATGATCAGTTATTCCATAATTATAGAGTAGCTTATTTATGTAATATTTAATACACAAATAAAATAATGTACTTTAAACTCTCATTGTAAATGATGTGTGTAAGTGCCCGCTAAGGGCCCAAAGAATAATGTATTTTTGACTTTGACTTTATAATAACCATGATGACGATCAGTAATACATAATATATTATTTTTTCTTTTTTGTAACTTATATTTATTTCTTTTATATTCAGTTTTAGTAATATGGCCATCACAAAATGTATATTTAATGTTTTGCCATGCATCCATAGCATTCAGATATTTTGTTAGGTTTCATTAAATCCAATACTTCCTCATTGCCTCTTGGATTGTAGATGTCAGTTAACTCTGTATATCTTTTTTGTCCCTTGTATTGTAGGAATTTACTTCAACTATGACTATGCTGTGTACTATTAATGTCTATGTTTGTTGATGTTACTGTGATGGTCTAATCAGAGTAACTTATTGCTGTTGTTTTTATTTTAGAAGTATTGAACAGCTGTAGCACACGTCCTTCATACCTTTTATTAAGACGATATAGAAAATGTTTGTTTATCTGGACAAAATTCTAAACGATATTAAAAACCGTCTCAAAATGAGTTGTGTGATTGAGGTGAAGATAAAAATTGTGATTGGCTTAAAACTCGTCATTGTCTTCCTACCTTGTACAAATGCAAATAAAACAAATGTACATATTGTGTATGGTTTTTTATATACCCTACCTTCATACATTTCCAAAAATGACAATATGCTTCTTAGTATGTTGTTGAGCGGCTGCCGTTGTCTATTTACAAAACCCGGCCGATTGACAATAATTTTCCTGGGTGGGTTAACCAGGTAATTGCTGTTTTTATTAGTGCATACATAAAATGGCAGACAGAGACACCCTTATAACTTTCACTTTTAGATAGATTAGATATAATGTTTTTTTTTATAAGTAAATAAATAAAATCTATTGATTTACTTATTAATATATTTAATAAATACCTACCTAGTTGTTTTAAGTCATACAAACTAGTTGTGCATATCAGTAGGTCTATTTAGGACAACGGGAAAAATGCACGCTCAAAAAAATGTTGGTGAAACCTGTCTGTCACTGGTTGCTAGGCAACGGTTTGTCATTAAACATTCTATCTTGTAAACGACTCAAGTATAATTATTACTTCGTTTTGGGAGGTCGGGTTTTTCTATAGCTGTACATGTACAGTCAAGAGCGGGTCGACCTTTACATATTGGACTTTGTACCATTCTTAAGTTAAGTATACGAGCCAAAATTGTACTGCAACTATAAAGACTGTACGAAGATGACCACAGATATTACTATAAAATCCTGAACACGATTATATAGTAACTGTGATCGTCTTCGCTAAAGACCCAAGAATTTACCATTTCCAGACGTTATTGTCAACTAACGTCAAATAAGATAATATCTAGACGGTTGCACAAAGGAAAACTCGCGAACATTGTCAGTTGCCAATACCTATTGTCGTTGTTGGCATGGAAAACAAGGAACAACGCATATTGTGGGCGAAGAATATAGGTATGCCTATTATTAATCACATTACCAAAGATACAAAGCAAGTTGCTTTTATGTTAGAGAAAGCAATCGTAAATTGACAATGAGTAATGCAGTGGTAGCTTAGAGCAACGCGGTCTTCCGTCACGGAAGACCGCGTTGCTCTAAGAGTGGTAGTAACAAAGAGGTATTTTTTGTTGCTAAACATGCGTTGATAGTGACCTTTCGGAACCAAAGGGTGCGGGTACGCTCACCGTTCGGTGCAAACTTTTATGTAATGGCATTTGTGTGTTTGTCCTGAGAAGCGAGTACGCAGCACTTTTGAATAGAGACGCCTTCAAGTCCATTGGCTTTGTCCAAATGTGTAGATTATTTGTACAAAATAATCGTATTTTAAAATTTCAACCTTTCTTTTGGTTGCGCGCGCAGTAATTGACAACTGAGATTTGAGGACAATTATTTTTTAAGAAAATGACAAACATTACGTGTCTATTGGATACCTGTGTTTTTGACGTATATTGATGACGCATATATTATGTATATAATATTTACAAAAATACATTCGTTGTCCAATAACATAGATTAAGCTTAGATTACTTTGGGGGCAGGTGGCGCAGTGTGATGTGAATTGTGTTCAATTTATTTATAACGTTGTAACGTATGGGAAAAAAGTAAGCTGTGACAACAAACTGTAATAATTAATTAAGTAAACTGTAATATATTACATGAAAATGACCTAACCATCCTTGCCTTCAGCAAAATTTATGCCGGTTTTATTTAACAAACAAGCCTAATCTATGTATCGTCTTACACTAGAGAGAGGTTATGAGCAGTTTGGTTTTCACCAAATAGTCCTAACGATATTACCACCAATTAAAATCACTTTTGCATATATTTTCTTACAATAAGTTATATTTTATCTTGAATAAGTAAAAAGTAAAAAAAAGTATTGTGGGTATAACCCACATTTTTTTAACAAACTGCTATCACAAATCGTAAACATAGCATTTCTTGATGAACTTTCCTCTCAAGATTTCCTCTGACATTTTACTTTTCATAAAGGATGGTTTAATGCGGAACTTCAGCTCATAAATTTTCCTTTGAGCTTGTTATTATTTGCAATATATTTATTACTGTTCTCGATATATCGATAACTCGAAGAGACAGTGACAAGGTCGAAATGAACACCGCACTGACCTGAGGCGAACTAATTAATTGTTGACCAAATAAAATATTCGAAGTCAGCAACAAAGAAACCTGACCGAAGTAAAAATTTACTTTTCTCATGCAATTCTCAATGTATTTAAACGAATATTAATACAAATTTACATTTGGATTACGTCCAGTATTCGATGAAATTCCGTTGAAATCTGATTAGAATTACGTAAAAAATACTTAATTTTTACTTCATTTGGGGGATCAGATTACTCTGCAGCCGATTGTACTGTACAGTCACACTTGCAATACTATTTTGGTTCTTATGATATAGAACTTAAGAATGGTACAAAGTCC
This sequence comes from Endotricha flammealis, assembly GCA_905163395.2. Taxonomy (NCBI): domain Eukaryota; kingdom Metazoa; phylum Arthropoda; class Insecta; order Lepidoptera; family Pyralidae; genus Endotricha; species Endotricha flammealis. The sequence continues at coordinate 10,262,152 of LR990871.1, forward strand.
ATTATGTAAAGGTCGACCGTACCTGAAAGTTTTTAGTGACGTTAAAATGATTTTCATCCATTCATATAAAATAATAAATTAACAGTTTCCGTCTAAAATAGCAGTCACAACCATGTCGCAACTCTATATTTTCTCAAACCCCAAAACTGGGACAGAAGAGGAATAAACCTATATTGAATTAATTTCTTGTTAATCAATATGTTTTCTTTGAAATGTCGATACGACCTATATACAAGAGAAATGTTAATATCAGGGTCACGAAATAGATTTGTGTCGTGTTCATGGAAATGTAATCATACATAGTAATATTATAAATGAGAAAGTGAGTTCGTTTGTTTGTTATTCCTTCACGGTTTGACTATGTAGCCGATCATTATGACAGCATACATATTGTTAGGGGTACAGTGCCCAATATAGGCTAATTTTTACGCGGGCGAAGCCGCGGGTAACAGCTCGTATTTTATATTTATAACTTTTATTTAGACAGCCCGGGTGGTGCGTTAGTAGTGAGTCACCCTACACCTTCGTCACCAGATGACGCGGTTTCGATTTCCGCTTGGAACAAACATTTATGTGATGAATGACATTTTGTGTTTGTTCCCAAGTCTTAACCTGCTTGTGTTAGAAATAACCTTCCCTTTTGATTCTTCCTGTCCTTTCAATACTTCCTACTCCGACTATCTTCTTTCTGATTAAATTCGTTGTGAGTTCCAGAACAGCTGTAGTTTTGTCCCCCGGGACGTCAATAAGCTTCATTGCTTATTCCTGGCTACACAGGAGACACATCGGTGGGAATGTCACCACACATTCCAGGCTTGTTCCCGTCCCTTTTGATTCTCAGATAGGGAAAACTAAAATAATCTTTTATTATATTATCCCTATTGTCACAAAGCAATCAAAACAAACATTGTGCTAGATTGTGTTCAACAAAAACAGTATAATTTTTCCTCATTCACCCAGTTTGCGACACTCACAAACAAGTTTATGTCGGGGACTTGAAAACACGCGTGACCCAATTTCAATTGAAGAAGTGTAATTCTTTGAATACATAATATTATGTATTAAAAATTTCTACTTATATAAATGGTATGCTTACAAATTGTTGGAATAAGAACAAAAGCTTCATACTGAACAATTTTCTTGAGATAAATAAAATTCTACACAATTCACATTCACACAGCACCACCCTTGAAGATAATTCCGCTCGATCGCCATTGGATTGTTACTTTTAAGTACTCTTTACAGCTAGACTAGCGCTAACTAAACACTAAACTAAATGAAATCGGATTGTGTGCCAACCAAATAGTTAGTAAAGTATAAAATTTCAAGGGTACAAATTAGGATTTGCTGTTAATTTTGCATTTGAAATTATACAAAATTAAAATTAAAATCGCGATTGCTATGCAGAGTAACCTAGCTGGTCCCAAGGTAAGCTAGACTTATCCTGGTTGTGTTACGTGTACCAGATAAAGGATATATTATTGTTATAAAGAGGTATGATTTGTTTGTTTCTCTGCATTGATACGCTCTGAAATTACTGGACCTATTTGAAAAATTCTTTTACCATTTGTACGCTACACTATCTATGTCACATAGGCTTTATTATATTTTCGAAAATAATAGGGATCTTTACTAAAAACCTGCGAACGAAGGGGCGCCAGTATAATATATTATGAATGTATCATTGAATAAAACGTCATAGTAAAGATAATCCTTTCACACCACGTGTTTCAGATAACATTACGACACGTGACCAAACGGAATATTTTAAAGGATTGACAACCACTTGACAATAGTGTGGTCACGTCAGATTAGAATATCAGACCTTCTCATTGAGTATCTCTTTCCCACCTATGGGTGAAGAAGGCGACTAAGGAATATAGCAAAGAATGAGCGTTCTTATACTAGAAATCTCCAACCAACCTAACGGCGCTCGCCGAGTTATTCGTCAAGTCGCGGGTATGAACTCCACTCGCTGGGTTTTGTAACTATTTATCTGGTTGATTGGAATAAGTAGCTACCAAACCGAGCAAGTTGACGATAAAATAAATGGTAAGGTATAATCAGAAGGGGTATCCCGCGCGCTCGCGAATTTTCATACGCGCGACTTGAGGAGTAACTTCGCTTATCGTTTGGAGCTGAGGCTGAGATGATGACTGATATATTGTGATCACTATTTTTTTAAATGGCGGTGCTTATCGTTATGATCATGTAAGTTAAGCAACGTAAACTCCAGTCAATACGAAAACCACTTCGGTTGATTATTGAAACAGTGGATTATGTCATAAATTACGTTGCGTTGATATCACATGTGAACACATGATTAAAAACCTTTTTTCCAATTACTAGTGGTACATGTGTAACGGTAAAGCTTACCTGTTTGCCACACTGAATAAAAAAACCAATCACTTTTTATCATAACCTAGTTGTTGTAACCATCAATGAGATCTACCTACTCAATGACACAGTAATTTGTATACTCTAAAATCAATCTTAAAGTTCAAGCTTTACAGTTTAGTATTGATCAGAAAAAATATAGTAGGAGATTTCAATAAAAACTCATGTAGAGTGACATACAACGATCCAATAATGTCTATCTTAACCGTTTATTATAAAGTTCAATGACCTAAATAGGTCAATGACCCCGGCGACAGCCAGTCTGGGAATTGTAACTTTACAGCTGTTCATTCATTAAAATTCAGAGGGCAAGGGGACAATACGTTAAAGTTTAAAAAATTACAATTTCATCTTTCACATATCCAAATTTTAATCAATTATTTTTTTTACAGGATCCGTGCAATTTCCTTTCCGTGTATTCCGCTTTCAAGTTTTTCGGAAAATAATTTCCTATCAGATGCCTACGTCATACAACCTTTTCGTTCAATAATTTTTGAATGAATGAATTAAATCATTCCCATTTTAGTCCCAAACTCGCAGTGTCATTTTGTTTGAGTCGTTAAATGAAAAACGAGGCTGGTTTTCCATTATTCCATTTTTACCATTTGGTCATTGGTAAAATAAATGGCATTTATTGTTTTCCAAAAATAAAAGAAATGGCAGTTATTGTTGTTTAGCTTCTAGAGTAAAATTATTTCTAAAAATCACTATCTCTACTATTTTAATAGCGAAAGTGTTTCTTTCGCTAAATACATTTCATTGTTCTGGGCGGGCTGTTAGACACGTCTCTTACAATGTTATATATGTATAATCGAAGTGCATGTGAAAAGACAAGTATTTGAACGATTTCATTAAAAGCATTCTAAGTCGTTACGTTAACGTTAAATTGTTTTTTTTAAATCATAATTGCTTATTTTTCCAACTTGACAAAGATTTGCAGTGGTTCTAAGAAAAATAATGACTTAATAACATCGAAATAATATTACTACGTAGTAATATTATTTCGATGCTTAATAAGCAGCTATTAGATATTTTTCTATGATCGTACACTTATTTTTAAGAAATATTGTTGTTAAAAAACGTGACCTAATGTCATTCATCATGTAACAGAAATAAGAGATGCGCTATCGTTTTACTTCAAATGATTTTGTTAAAAGCTTTTATTTAACTTGACCTGTATGTATGTATGTATGTATGTATGAATGTATGTAAGGGCGGAATCTTGGAACGAAAATTTGAACCACTTCCCGAAGACCGATTGAGCTGAAATTTTGCTTAAAACTGTACAATATTATGATAACAAAATTACGATACAGCCGTTTGTGTTCCGTTTTTCGTACAAAACCGTACCGACCAAAAACCTATAGGGTACTTCCGGTTGTCCTAGAATCATAAAATTTGGCAAGAAGCAAGATGATGTAGCACAAGTACAGGAATAAATCTGAAAATCGTAAATTTGTAGTAACTTTTTCTTCTTTAAACAACCAATATAATGTGATCCTACTCTTGGTACATTTTACATTGGTACATGGCTCTTTTATACCGGTTATGAATTAAAATGTATTTTATCTATTACTAGCTTTTCCTCGCGGCTTCGCTCGTGTTAATTTTATGACATAGATCTCGTTTGACAACTAAACAACCCATAGCGCGACTTGTGGCGCCATCTGTTGGCCGATAGCAACCCATACAGCGCCAGAAAAAATATTTTCCCTTTGGATTGACATACTTTCACGGGTAAGAAGGTAGCCTATATTGGGCTCTGTACCCCTGACAATATATATACAAATTTTCATAATGATCAACTGATTAGTCAAGCCGTGAAGGAATAACAACAAACAAACTCACTTTCTCATTTATAATATTAGTATGATAGTATGACTAGTATGATTATGGGAAGGAACCCTCATGCGCGAGTTCTACTTGCCCTTGGTCTTTATTTTATTTTTGATGGGTACATAAACCCGTTTTGTTTGTCGCAGGGTGACTGTAGTAAAATCAGGAAATTATATAGGTATTCAAATTGCTGGTGCTAGTTATAACAAATAAATTCATTAGACTAGTACCGCCTCTCGACAATAGATGGCACTGCGAAACCTGTCCAGTGATAACTAAAAAAGTAAAAAAATATATTTAAAAACAAGCTTTCATTTAATTGCGCTAAAAAGAATAAAATAAACATTTCTTTTAAAAAATTTAACTATCAACTTATAACGTCATTACACAATTTATATGACATAAAAGCTTGTCGCGAGATTTACCTGTATAAGAAAACATAATTATCGAACTAACATTTACTCGTACTACGAATAAATGTTAGTAATTAAATCTCGCGACAAGCTTTTATGTCATATAAATTGTGTAATGACGTTATAAGTTGCTAGTTAAAGTTTTAAAAGAAAAGTTTATTTTATTCTTTTTAGCGCAATTAAATAAAAGCTTGTTTTTAAATATATTTTTTTACTTTTAATTTTTTTAATTTGTTCTTTTTGACAACTTACATAGAGCCATAGAGCTCTAAATAATCATAATTCTTGTCTATGTTGTTTTCATAGTTTGATTGTTTATCCTAACTAATATTATAAATGAGAAAGTGAGTTTGTTTGTTTGTTTGTTATTCCTTCACGGCTTAACTAATCATCCGATCATTATGAAAATTTGTATACATATTGTCAGGGGTACAGAGCCCAACATAGGCTACTTTTTATCCCGTGAAAGATGTTTATCCAATGGGAAAATATTTTTTCTACTATAGAGGGCGCTTTATCGGCCAACAGATGGCCCCACAAGTCGCGCTATGGGTTGTTTTGTTGTCAAACGAGATCTGTCATAAAATTAACGCGAGCGAAGCCGCGGGGAAAAGCTAGTTTTTACATATTTGTAAAACAAATCAAAATTTACCCAACATCCTAGCATGCAGCATGACCGCACGCTACCATAGAGTACCAATTGTTTTAGTAGACGTCACACAGATTATATATATTAGACACGGTACTTACCGTTGCTAACCGTACATTCCTGTCAATTTATTTCGGTTACTTACTGCCCTATTCTGTGAGTTCATTCATACATGACCACTATATAAAAAAATTGTAACACATTAATCATCTCGGGGTCAGTAAACTGTAGGCGTCAAACTGTCTGCCTGTCCGTCACTATTAATATACACAAGTTTTTGCCAACTAACAAAAAAAATTGGTAATTAGAACTGACAAAGTATTGTATGTCACACGGCATCATCAAAGGGGGTTAACGACCTGTAGTAAATTCTAGTATTAATAGTAGTTACTAATTTAAACCAATTGTTAGGTTGATGCCCTTTATCTTATATCCTGTAGGGATTACTCGCTTTGGTAGCGTTTTTGAAGGTACAGTCAATAAAAGAAGTAAGCTATTTACAGAATACAGAACAAATATTTTTATATACTAATAATGTAAGCATCGTTATGTAGTACTATTATATATTCTGTGGCATCGTTATGAAACTTTGTAATTACATAGTATGTACAATAAGAATACTATTGATTAATATAAATTCGAGTAAATCCCTTAAACTTGAATCATATTTACGATTCATCTCTTTCATTCACTGACTGTATGATAGTTTCTCGTTCATTCATCATTCACTCATTCATATCTTACTTACAATAATCTCCAAGTTAATAGAGGTATCTGCATTCATGACGAGATAATATGGACGGGACGGGGACGTTAGTTTCTTGTTGGAAACGGCCACATTTCCCGTTCATGTTTCCGCGACCTATGTATGTATGTAAATATACATATTCACATATATTTTGTATGGAACGATATTAGCCTCGTCTCCGTGTAAAAATCCTTCATGTATGCGACCTTAACTTTGAATAACCTTGAGTAGTATCACAGAGGACGTAGTATTAAGTTTTTGAAAGTGTGAGTATTTTTCCTTCATTCATCATTCATTCATTCATAATCTGTGTTCTCTAGTCTCTACACAGTAAAGTTAGCGAGTGAATATTATTTTTGTATTAATATTTTGGTTTAGTAGGAAAACTTACAGTTAAATTTAACAGTACCTATATATTGAACAAAATATAGTAACTGAGAGCTATTCACAAATTCTTCACTACTATTTTTATATTATGTCGGAAATAGACGACTAACGGAACCAATGACGGCTATTTAAACGACAAAATATTTTTATTTTTATAAATTACTTACATTTAATCGAAAGAAAGGCTTACCTGAAATAGAATAAAAAAATATTATATTATATCATTTATTAGTTTTAATTAACACAGGGAAAAAATATAAATCAATAAAAATAAAAAAATCTATTGTTAAAAATAACAAATAAATATAACTCGGTTTTCTTTCCCATTTTTTTTTGCCTGTTGATATTTTACTTTTGTTTTCCAAATAATGTTTGTTTTCTTTAATGCTGTGTACCATACCATATTATATGTATGTATAACGTTTTTATAATAGTAAATAAAATGAGATATAAACAACTTAACATAAGATAAATGTTGGAAATAGTTTAAAATAATAGAAAATTGTCGAGATGATATGTTTTTTTGAAAGAATGACAATCTTTTTTTTTATAAAAAACAAAATATAAGAAATAATTTTGAGAATATTGCCTAAAGAGTGCCCTATTAGTGATGCCGGTCGCCAACAATATACTCAAGTGATATTAAATAGGAAACTTTGCTGAGAATAAACTAACGTAATTTAGCTTGAACTTATCAAACTTGGTTGCGAGTCCCAAGGTCTCAATAATTTGACCAATCTTCATAATGATATAGTAAGGAACAATGCAGTTGTTATGCTGTGCTGACACCATACAAAATGACTGTACAAATATCATAGACGTAAATTTTAAACTTATTATTTGGTAACTAGAGAACGTCCACTGATATTCTCTTTTCTATTTGAATTTTAAAAAAATTACTAATTTTCCTGTTAGGATAAGATTGGGTAATGTGAGACCTCTGTGTCACCATCTTTGCCTTATGAGTGGTAGAGCTACAGAAACTCCTCCATTACATAAATTCAAATACATACAAATATTCAATTTCCTAATACATTAGTACTTACTTATAGAGTTTATCTCATACTAATATTATAAAAAGATTTGTTTGGTTGCGTTGAATAGGCTATGAAACTACTGGGGTCCGATTTGAAAAATTCTTTCAGCGTTGGGGGTTTTCAATTTCAATTATCCCCAGGTGACAAAGTCTATAAGTAATTTATATATTTTTTTTTTAATAGCCTTGTATGTCCCACTGCTGGGCAAAAGCCTCCCCTTTCTCCCTCCACACGTCCCTGTCCAGAGCCGACACGAACCAGTCCCTATCAAAGGTCCCGTAGTTTATAACAAAGTAATATAAATATAAAAAAATAGGGAACCTTACATACCCATGGGAGCCCGGATTTTATGTAAGGATCGAGGAAGGAAGAAGGAGATAAAATAGTCGCATATACTTTTAAGATCAGTGGTTGTGTTCGCGTAATAAAAACAGTTGACGATCTTCGTGGCGTAATGGTTGCCACGGCAGACCGCCACCCAGCAGGTCCCGGGTTCAAATCCCGGTCGGGTCATGATGAAAAGCGAACTTTTTCTGATTGTCCTCGGGTCTTGGATGTTTATCTATATATGTATTTGTTATAAAATATAGTATCGTTGAGTTAGTATCCCATAACACAAGTTTCGAACTTACTTTGAGGCTAACTCAATCTGTGTGATTTGTCCCTATATATTTATAATTTTTTTATATAGTTAACTCTCGTTTCAATCGCAAGCGCAGAATCATATAAATAAAAAAGCCTTTTATTTCAATATCAACAGTTCACAAGTTGAATACACTAAAATTTATTAATATATCTTTGTTTATAAGGAACCCCCCTCAGGTGAAGGCCTCATCAGGTGAAGAATAATTTACTTAAACATAATTGACGAAGATGATTCGTAGAAAATCAACAAATACATATAAGGTAAAGTATCATTTCCATATCATACGACACATGATACCTATAAACGCAGTATATTATTGTACCATGCATGCCCCATGCCTATAATAAGCCAGAGATTTTTTATATAATTATTTAAGCACTGGCCAGTAACCAGAGACAATTCTTCAGTTGTTTTAAAAATAAAAGTAGCGTCTCTATGAGAGTCCGTCAACCTTTTAGCCTACTTTTCAAACCTGTCAACAGGTAATTAAAGTTTGACGCACAGATAAAAAAAACTTGTATTTTTTTAACTCAACAAAATTATTATGTATATGTACTAGTTTTTTTTACTTGTTTTAAATCTGAGTGTAGGATTGTAAAACTCACAATGTTTAAAACTTATGATAGTATTTTTTTTGACTGGTTATTATTGTTATTAATGAAACATAAAAAACATTAACCATGATATTTTTTGCTATTTTAAACTTTATTTAGGCCGCTTGCTTTTTGGGCTACATATAGACATTTCATATTAAGACCATTCCTGTCATCTCATTCTCGTATTTTTCTTTATTTCGTTTAAAAACTCTCCATCGCCTAAGAACGGCTAAAAACAACATTTAACTGCAACTGGCTGTATGTAAAGTTGTAAAATATATGTTTAGTTTGGGTTACTTCATAATACGACAGAAAGTATCTATAATAAAATACGAAAGTAGGTTTGTTGCATGTCAAAAGGGCATCGTAAAGACGTGTTTTTAACATCCACTAATAGATAAATGGACATACTAATAAGTGGTTTTTATTAGCTTATTCTATCGTTACCCGCAGCTACGCCTGCGTGGTCCAGAGGAGCTGACAAATAATAATAAAACTTTAATTTTTCCCGTGGGAGTAAGATGTTTTTCCGGGTTAATAAGTAGACGTTACCCGCAGCTATGCCTGCGTGGTCCAGAGGAGCTGACAAATAAAACTTTATTTTTTCCCGTGGGAATAAGATGTTTTTTGTTGTTGTTAGCCTATGTCACTATCCAGACCTTAACCTATGCCCAAAAAAAATGAAAATCAATCCGTACGTTTGTTACTTTTGATGTGCATGAAGGACAAATACACTTTCATACAAACAAAATACAAAATACAATATTCTATAACAATATAAATTTATAAAAACATTTTAGGTAAATAATATACCTGTGTTAGTGTTAGGGAACTCTACACTTTCGTGTTTATGAAGTTGTCAAACTTTATTTGTTTTGTTGAGCGCTGTCTCTGTCAGAACCTCATAATAATTATGTGCTCTCATCTTTAATGCCTATCTAAACACTATAAATGCTTATCTATGTTACCTTCAAGTTTTAAGCGACTATAAACTGTTTAAAACCTGTAAAGTGTAATCGTATTAAGTGAATTAAAGTTACATTAAAGTCATGTACGTGTCTATGTACATTATTATTTACAGCTGCAACTAACACTATATATTGCTAGCTGTTACCCATGGCTGTCTTTTTCGGGTTAATATATGACACTCATAAATAACGTGGTTTACTATTTGTACTAATAAAAAATTAAAAAAAACGATACAATCTCAGAAATGTTACCTCTTTATAATATTAGTATTTAGTTTAGATATTTTTTTTTTATAAGTAGTTGTTACCCAAATATAAAACCAGTGAAATCCATCCAAACACTAGCTAAGATCGAGTTTGCTTAACACAGCGAGACCATCGAGCTCCTCAAACTTAGTTTTACGGTAACGTAATAAAATTTAGACTAAACATTTACCTACTTCTTATCTAAATCTGACCCGAACAGCTTAACCTTGCAACAAAGTAAATCACGACACTAAACGAAATGAATATACAAGTTTACCTTCAACATAAAACCTACGCGTTGAATGAGATGACAGTCAATGAAAACTACATTTCTATCTGGGAATACAAATGACAAAAGGTTAGTGATTGTCCAACTTCCTATTTCTCACGTTCAGTCAAGTGCAAATAACACGCTTTATGGATCCTTCTCAAGAGAGGTAGAGCACAGCGGATAATCCGCTCAAATCGGAGCAGCCCGTCTGGGGAACGAAGGACCTTCAAATTACAGAAGATCGTAGCCAAATAGCATTGTTTTCGGTCCATGTTGTGTTCCTACGGTGAGTAAGGTCTCCAGAGCTCCACTTGGGGGGGGTTGGGAGGGTTGGCGCGTGAGTGATACCCCCGGTATTGCCAGCGTCTATATAGGCTACGGTGATGTTTACCATCAGGCGGGCCGTATGCTTGTTTGCCAACTTTGTGGTATAAAAAAAACACCAAGCCTACTATGGATGTCCAAAAAGAAAGATAAGAATAAATTGGGCCCTTTTCCTTTGGTATATGAACTTAACCCGTTTATGGTAATAATTATTTATATAATTAAAAAAACCAATTTTTGCTGCTTAGACAGTGGACACTATGATGGGTTGCCGTGTAGAAAGCATAAGTATGACGACTTGGCAATGGCATGGTAGAATTGTTGAGAGCGTAGTAACATGTGACGGCTTGGCAATGGCATATAAAATTGTAGAGAGCGTAGTGACGTGCCATGGCTTGGCAATGATGTGTAGAAGGCGTAGAGAAGTATTATGATGGCTTGGCAATAGCGTGTGTATCTACCATCAGAGCGTAGTGACGTGTATCGACTAAGCAGTGGCATGTAGAGAGAGCGTAGCGCCGTGTGATGGCTTGGCAACAACGCATAAAAAGGCGTAGTTGTAATGACTTGGCTGACAGTGGGATTTTTTGGTCTATATTGCAGAAACTTACAAAGCTTTGCTCGTTTTTCGTTAACAATTACATATCTTTGATATAATAACCTCTGCTTTAAGTGTACTACGGCCAGATTTTCCGACCGCTTTAATTTGCATCAAAAAAGAGATATTCTTCTTGCTTTTATAAATTTATTTGAAGCTAGCGAAATATCAGTGTCTATCAACCAGTTGCTGAAAGCTATCCCTTTTTTTCTTCTTTAGTTTGACAGTGGTGTTAATTCTGTTGTACATTTAACTAGACTAAACTAATTTTGACAGGACTAGAAGTGTTGCTATCCTTGTCACTAATTGTAAAAAAAAGGAAGGACAACATCACCTTCCAAAATTAGTCCTGTCAAAATTAGTTTAGAGTAAATTAGTAACCAGTGCCAGCCATAATAAAACAAGCTTTTTTAAAACTGTTTTGAGTAATTCATCATCTATAAATATGATGAGGTTACCACATCACGCTTCTTGTTAAAGTGGGTCATCCTTGCATAAGGAAGTGGTACAACCGTACTGTGTTGCAGTGCACATTGGGAAACCATTAATGTATAGCGCCCCACGAGAAGTTCTGCTTTCATTTAGTGACAAGTAAAGGGCATTTATAAATACTATAATAAGCACCAAAATCTCTGATAATAAGCATCATTTAAACTGTTGAAAATATTATAGAAGTAATGTCACTATACGAAAAATATGGGACTTGACGATTATTTCTCTGGAGTCTAAATATATGTATATTTTTATTATCTCCATAATAAATAAATAAAATAAATAAATAAATATATAGGGACAATTCATACAGATTGAGCTAGCCCCAAAGTAAGTTGGAAACTTGTGTTATGGGATACTAACTCAACGATATTATATTTTATAACAAATACATATACAGGGTGACCGGTAATACGTTGCATTCCTTGCAAGGGGTTAAAGTAGAGCTCATTTGCAACTCTTACTCTACATTCACTACCCTGACAAGAAAGATCAAATCCGATTTCGATCCGAATTTTTTTTAAGGAACGACCTGAACCTTTTATTGGACGATGTCCCTTTAGCTACTAGAAGACACCTTATTTATCAGCACGATGGTTGTCCAGCTCACTTTCGGCTCGGTGTACGCCAATGGTTAAATGAAGAATTTCCACTTCGTTGGATTGGGCGCGGTGGACCAATTCCTTGGGCTGCGAGAAGCCCCGATCTAACGCCGTGTGATTTTTTTCTTTGAGATTACATGAAAGATCTCGTCTACGTCACCCCTGTCAACACCGAAGAAGAGCTCCGTCCGTGAGTGAGCGGGTTGAGAGAGCAGCACAAGACATTCGACGAAGTCTTACAACAAGGGTGACGAAAACAGAAATCAGAAAAAGACTTCGAGCTTGTATTAGGAAACGGGGCGCACAATTTGAACAAGATTTATAAAAAAAAAATGTTTAAAAAAATATCTGGACTGGGTAGTAAATAAGCTTCGATTTTTTTTTGTTGAAACTGTATCTTTAAGAAAATCTGATTATTTAAGTTTTAACTAAGAGTTTTTAAGTCTTAAATGAAAAATTACATTATATTCTAGCTTATTTTGGTTTTAAGTGATGCTGTTCTTATTTACCTATCAGAAAACAACAACAGAATAAACAAAATTCCTTATAAGTCACTACAACGGTACATTGGGATTGTGACTTGAAAACTAAGAAAATCGGATTTGATCTTTCTTGTCAGGGTAGTGAATAACCCTCAAAGTTTTTTGTTGACACCTGTACCTTTTTGAATGGCTAATGAATTGAGGAATTTAGTTACGTAATTTGTACGCGACATCCCATACATTTTTTCTTCAAAATAATTATTCTTTGAGCTTGAACATATTTTTTTTGTAAAATGTAGCTTAGGTTTTTAGTCTTAAATGAAAAAATAACATTCTTTTCTAGCTTATTTTGATTCTAAGTGATGCTGTTGTTCTTTACCTACCAGAAAACAATAAAAGAATTAAAAAAAATTGGTAATAAGTCACTACAATGGTACTTTGTAACTCGAAATCGGGATATTTTGATTAAAATCCCTAAAACTCGAATTACTCAAAAATGACCAAGTTTCGGACATAGTGTCATATGACTAAATAAGTTGCAAATGAGCTCTTCTTTAACCCCTTGCAAGGAATGCAACATATTACCGGTCACCCTGTATAGATAAACATCCAAGACCCGAGGCCAATCAGAAAAAGTTCGTTTTTCATCATGACCCGACCGGGGATCGAACCCGGGACCTCTTGGGTGGCGGTCTGGCGTGGTAACCATTACGCCACGGAGGTCGTCAAAATAATAACATTATTAAACGGTAGACACTGTAATCCGTCAGTCGTTCCTACTAACCCATAGTGAAAATAAAATTAAGACTACTTCAATGCCATGATACCCATGGTCAGTGTCAAATGTTGCTAGCCGTGCAATGCCGATGTTCCGTCCAGATAGATTACTCTTCAACAAAATAGCGATTTTAATTTCAATTCTGTGTAATTTCGATTTTAAATTAATAAAATAATCCTAATTCATACTCTTGAACTCTTGAAACTTTACACTTTATTAACTAATTGGTTAGCGTAATCCGATTTCATTTGGTTTAGTATTTAGTTGACGCTAGTGTACATAAACGATACAATCCAATGACGATCGATCGTAATTATTTTCAAGAGTAAGGCCCTAGGCCAGTGAACGCATAACTTCAAAATCTTTAGATAGAAGAAACCATAAATTAAAATGGCAGCCGGCAACAAAATGTGCCAAATTAAACCGTTAACCATTGACCTCAGTACACCCACACATAAAGGCAGATTATAGTTAATATTATTGCCGACATTGAGATTACCGATTAGTATAATTTTCCTTCATTATAAATGGTATTAATCTCATTTTTTTCCTGTTTCCATTTACTTCCTACGTTTCTTGAGGTTTTTAAATATACATACCTTACTATATAGATGAGATGATGATAATGTAAAGTTAATAATTGAAACGGAAGTTGTTTTAACAGAACTATAACAAATAAGATATAATTATGTGGAGCGAATGATGCATGAATGGGAACGGTAAGTGTGTGAAGAGTATGAAATGTGTGAATGAGAGGGCATGAGAGTGGGAGGAATGGGAGGTTATGTGAGATATAAGATGGACGACGGTGTACGTAACGAATGTGTAAAGTTAGATTAATAGTTTGTGAGTTTAATAGTGAGAATTAAAAGATTAAAGTGTTAATATTGCTTTATTGAAACCAGCCACCCCACAAATTGGGAGCCCGTCCCGGGATATCGAGCCAATTAGATGAATCCGGCAGTGAGTTTGAAGAAACACACGAGGCGTAGGAAAGACATTGTGGCGGCGTGGTCGAAAAGTACACGACGTGTTTCAGCTGAAATTAACGACGAGAACGACGAGGACGACGATTACGACGATTGCTTACACGACGACGACGCTAACGACGAAATTATGACGGAGAAATACTCATTAAACTTGCTACTATTGGATGATGCAATACCCAAGTTCACCGGCAACGATAGGTCACATTCGGCGGCCAAATGGGTACAGGATGTGGAGGAAAATGCCGAAATTTTTGCCCTGACGCCCCAGCAAAAGTTATTGCTGGCGAGACGATCCCTGATAGCCACTGCGGCTATGTGGTTGCGCAGTGAAAAACCATTTAAAAATTTTGAAGATTTGAAGACGGCCATTTTAAAAGAATTCCCAGATACGACGAACACGAAAGAAATCCACGAGATTATGAGCCAGAGGAAAAAACGTAACAGTGAAACATGCTATGAGTACATGCTGGAAATGAAAGAGCTCGGGAAAAGAGGTAAATTGGCAGATTATGTCGCTATACAATACATTGTCGAAGGGATTGTCGACCACGAGTCGAACAAAACCCTATTATATGGTGCCACTACGTATCCAGAACTTAAAGAAAGGCTGAAATTATATGAGAATTATAAGAAAAATTTAAGAAAACATTTTGGTGATAATTATTCCCGGCCAGCTAGTACAAGTAAGTTTCAAAGTATTAATATACAAGTACAACGCTGCTTTAATTGTGGAAACACAGATCATATCTCGTCGAAGTGTCCACATCCAGGACGGAAGTGTTTTAACTGCAATAATTTTGGACATATTTCGTCAGAATGCCCAGATAAAAGAAGAAATTTTCATAATAATGCAGTGTCAAAAATGGCGTCATCAACTCATACGGCGGCGGCGGCAGCGCGGGCGGCACCAAGGTCAACGAACGTGGCAGGAACGACATCGGGTAACATCGGAGGCGCGAAGCAAACGTTTTTCAGTACGACCGAGGCCGAGGGCGGCGCCACCATCAACAACGAGCGTGAAGTTTGCCTAATGACGACGGGTGATTTGAGTGTTGGCACTCCTGCGCCAGTTTCTCAATCGCTAGCTATTGGCTGCTGTAATAAGATGGCGTCCGAAGTGACGTTTGACAGCAGTAATGCCAATTCCGACAGGAAAAAATTTGACGTTTGCGATATAAACACGGGGAAAATATTAATAAGTGAGGAAAAGAAATTAAAACCGGTTAAAATTGTGGAAATATGCGGAAAAACGGCTAATTCATTAATAGACTCAGGTAGCGATGTCAATTTATTAACCGAAGGGTTGTACAATCAACTTAATTTGCCGAAAAGTGATGAATACAAACACATAACGTTGTGTGGCCTAGGAAATGCGCAGGTAAAATCTTGTGGTACTTTAACGACGACAATATCGATCGAAAATCGAATTTATTACGATGTTTTGTTTTATGTTGTACCTAATGGCAGTATGCCATTTAAAATCATTCTCGGTAATGATTTTTTGAAGAATGTTGCTATGTTTATGTGTGATAGTACAGTGTGGTTACGACCAAAACGGGATGATTGGCTGTATTGTTTGATGAATGACTATGACATAACCTATGGTGTTCCTTTTTTAGATCATATTAGAGGCGAAGCAATAAAGAACAAGGTACGTAGTTTGGTTAAGATGTATGAGCCAGTCCAGGTTGTTGAACCCCCAATTAAAATGAAGATAGTGCTTAAAGATGACATTCCTGTAATGCAGCGTCCACGAAGAATATCCCTGAAAGAGCAGCAAGAAGAAGAGGAACAGATATCGGAATGGTTAGATAAAGGAATAATTCAGGTGAGTCATTCGGAATATTCTAGTCCCTTGGTTCATGTCAGGAAAAAGGATGGTTCATTGAGACTGTGTGTTGATTACAGAAAGATTAACCAAAAAATTATAAGAGATGTTTTTCCATTACCATTAATCGACGACTGTTTGGACAAACTGTGTGAAGGCAGAGTTTTTAGCATATTAGACTTGAAGAATGGATTTTTTAATTTGGAAATCAGTGAGGAATCCAGGAGGTACACGGCCTTTGTAACCCAGCGTGGTCAATATGAGTTTTTGAAAGCTCCTTTTGGTCTTTCTATTTGCCCGAATTATTTCATGAGGTTCATTACAATTATTTTCAGGGAGATGATTTCAGACGGCTCAGTTGTAATTTTCATAGATGATATATTAATACAAGCAAAAGACGAACCCGAGGCCCTAGAACGTTTGGAAAAAGTATTAAAGATTGCTTCACAATATGGACTTGAGATAAATTGGAAAAAAACCGACTTGATTACGAGAAAAGTTACTTACCTAGGGCATGTTATTGAAAATGGATGTGTTAAACCGTCACCAGAGAAGACAGAGGCAGTAATGAAATTCCCAGAACCACGTACAACCAAGCAAGTCCAAAGCTTCATCGGGTTAGCTTCTTATTTTAGGAGATACATACAACATTTTGCACAAATTGCCAGTCCTCTGACGGACTTATTAAAGAAAGATGTTATTTTTCAGTTTGACGAAAAGGAAAGAAACTCATTTAATTTGCTGAAGAGGATGTTATCAAGTGAGCCTATTTTACGAATTTTTAACCCAAGATTCAGTACAGAATTGCATACAGATGCCTCAAGCCTTGCATGTGCTGCGATACTCATGCAAAAAGATGAAAGCGGTAATTTACATCCTATATACTATATGAGCAGGAAGACATCTGAACAAGAAATGAAGTATTCAAGTTATGAACTGGAGGCAATGGCTGTCATCGAGAGTATAAAGAAGTTTAGACACTATTTGTATGGGATACAGTTTAAAGTTGTAACGGACTGTCAAGCCTTAGAAATGACACTTAAGAAAAAGGATCTTAGTCCAAAGATTGCTAGATGGGCCATGTTTCTTCAAGAATTTCAGTTTACTATAGAACACAGATCGGGAAATAAAATGAGACATGTAGACTCATTAAGTCGAAACCCTTACGTGGCTGTAATGTCTATAAATTTTTGTGATAGAATAAAGAAGGCACAAGAACTTGACGAGACTTTGAAAGCAATTATGACTATACTAGAAGAAAAACCTTATGATGATTATTTTTTACAGAACGGTGTATTGTATAAAGGGGAACAGAAACATTTAGTTATACCAAAAAGTATGGAGACAAGTATTATTGAGAAAGCACATTCTATTGGTCATTTTTCTACCAAGAAGACGATTGAACTTATATCTAAAGATTACTACATAAAAGACTTAGAGAAGAAAGTACAACACTATATATCCACGTGTATTCCTTGTTTGTTGGCAGTAAATAAAGGTGGTAAGAAGGAAGGTTTTTTGCATGTTATAGATAAAGGAGTTACCACTGTATACAATTCATTTGGACCACATTGGCCCGATGACTGAGACGAAGAAACAGTATAACTATATTCTTACGTGTATTGATGCATTTACAAAGTTTGTGTGGTTATTCCCAACAAAAGGTTTGACTGCTTCAGAGACTATAGATAAAATAAGGATTTTACAACAAACATTTGGAAACCCTTCACGTTTTATAACGGACCGCGGATCTGCATTTACCAGTAACGAGTTCAGCGAATACTGCAAAAAAGAGAATATAAACCATATCAAGATTACTACGGGAATACCCCGAGGGAATGGTCAGGTGGAGCGTGTACACCGTACTCTCATATCTGTGCTGACGAAATTATGTATTGAGACACCCACCTTATGGTATCGTCAGGTAAGTCGTGTGCAGCGCGCTTTAAATAGTACTTTTCACAGAAGTGTAAACACGACACCATTTCAATCGTTAACAGGAGTGAAAATGAAGAATAGAGATACAGAAATTTACGACTTATTACGACAGGAAGAAATAGAAAACTTTGAGGACGGAAGAGAAGAACTTCGCATAAAGGCTAAAGAGCAGATTTTGAAAATTCAGGAAGAAAATATTAGTAATTTTAACAAGAACAGAAAACATAGTAGGAAATATAATTTAGATGATATAGTAGCCATCAAGAGAACTCAATATGGGGTAGGTACAAAATTAAAACCAAAATTTTTAGGCCCTTACAAGATTACAAAAGTTAAGCGGAATGATAGGTATGATGTGGAAAAAGTTGATTATCACGCAGAAGGTCCAATCAAAACTTCAACTGCAGCGGACTACATGAAGCCCTGGCCAATAAGTGAGTAATGATTAAAATCCGGGTTTTTTATTGTTTTGTGTTGCTATGATTGTAGGAAAACCCATATGTTGGTCATGTCATGTGTGAAAGAGATGTATGTGTGTTAATTAAATTAGAACCAAATTCCATATTTACACGTCAAGGATAAAAGAATGTATTTTGTCAGTTTAAGAAGTTAAAAGTAAGTAAATAAATAACGTAAAGATAAGATTTCATGTATGGAACGTTACGATCTACCTATTGTTATATTCATGTAACTGACTATAACTTTAGTGCTAGGGCAAACGCAAATATTTTTTTTTTCTCATGCTGTTAAACCTGTTTAATTATTTCAGTTTTTTTTTCTCTTCATGTTGTTAAGACTTAAATACAGTTGTTTCATTAAGAAGTTATATAATCGTATAATTTTTATAATGTAAGCGTGTACAGCAGTAAATATGTGTCAACCAGCATTTATATTTAAAGATAGTTTATGTAATAAGGTAATAGAAGTAAAATGTAGTTTATGAAGGATTATAGAACTGTAACCTCAGTAGCATGTCTGAGGACAGCCATGAGATCAGGACGGCCGAGTGTGGAGCGAATGATGCATGAATGGGAACGGTAAGTGTGTGAAGAGTATGAAATGTGTGAATGAGAGGGCATGAGAGTGGGAGGAATGGGAGGTTATGTGAGATATAAGATGGACGACGGTGTACGTAACGAATGTGTAAAGTTAGATTAATAGTTTGTGAGTTTAATAGTGAGAATTAAAAGATTAAAGTGTTAATATTGCTTTATTGAAACCAGCCACCCCACAATTATAAACAATTGAATTAATAAAAACAATCATTTTTTTAATCTTTATTGATAAATGTAAATAGTTTGGTTAAACGTGTATTCATAAGGTTCAGTACCCAAAGTGTGAAAGAAAACGGAACCCTATTTATTAAGACTCCGCTGTCAGCCTGTCTGACACTGGTTGTGTCTCAAGAACCGTCATTGCAGACAGACATAATTTTCACAGATGATGTATTTTATTAATTGTTTTTTATTTCAAAAATGATTTCAGTTTGAATAGCAGTAACTGCAGATTTTTTTTTTATTTGTGATCGAAGGTAAATCAAAGAATTACTCGATCTAACACATGGACCTAGAAAAAAAAGGCGGACACCATCACTGAAACTAAAAAGTGAAGCATCCATAGTAAGCCACCTCGCGTATTCGTATATGCTTACTATGGTGTGAATGTGTGCGCGCCGGTCAGCCATATCACACACACATAGTTACGCCGCCGCCATTAGGGTGCTTCAATTCTTTCTTAGCAAGATTCCGTCCGCCATTTTTCTAGGTCCATGATCTAACAACATACATGCTGTAGAATTTATTATAATTATACGTTGAGATAGAAGCGCATAAAACTGCTGTAATAAGAGAAATCTTATATCCGATCATTACATAATTTTTCAGAACTCTATTAAAGGTAATTAATATGCCAGATTAATTCTAATTGCAGTGTGTATTGTTCTTTTCGTTTTAAAACAGCTCAAACAGCCAGTACCTAGCAGAAACGCATTATAATTGAGACTTAATTCCACTTTAAATAAATAAATATATAGGGACAAATCATACAGATTGAGCTAGCCCCAAAGTAAGTTAGAAACTTGTGTTATGGGATACTAACTCAACGAGACCAAGCATCCAAGACCCGAGGAGGGTCATGATGAAAAACTAACTTTTCTGATTGGCCTAGGAACTTGGATGTTTATCTATATATTTATTTGTTATAAAATATAGTATCGTTGAGTTAGTATCCCATAACACAAGTTTCGAACTTACTTTGAGGCTAGCTCAATCTGTGTGGTTTGTGCCTATATTTATTTATATTAATTAACTATAAATAAAGAGGTAGAACAAAATCTTGTTTTTTTATATATATATATATATTTAACTAGGAATAGGAACGCAGAGGTAGGCAGGCCTTTTCCCAGCAGTGGGACGGTTTAGGCTGATAAAAATAACTCATCACAATAATATTTTTCATTATTAGCAGTATTTATATTCTTGTAGGTACCTATTATAAGGAAACCATTTAGAATTTTTTAAAATAACTGACATTGAAGCCAGGTGTCTGACTTCGCAATGTCATTTAACAAACACATTTACCTGGTTTTAATGTCTGCCATTATCTTATTATTACCATTGTATGTAATGAAACTTCATTCTATCTTTTTGCTGTTTTTGAAGGAATAAAGTCAACAAAGGGAATAATGCGCAAAACACACAGCCCGCCGCAGTCGGTAGCGGGAGCCAGAGATTTTATGCTGTCCTAATCCCCGTAAGACCTTGTCTAATAAATAAAAATCGGGCAAGTACGTGTTGGGCCACGCACAATGTAGGGTTCCGTATTTGCTGTGCTTTGCTTGTCTTCAGTTGAGTTCAATATCAAATTCTATCACATTTGTAAGTTTTCATCAATGAAATTTTATTTTATAAGTTCGTCGGCTATTACTCGGTAACTAGTAAAGCCTACTTAACCGCTACAGTTTTCTTTGAAGGTTCAGCATATGGACTACCATGATTTTTTTCAAATTTCTAAACACAAAACTTTCGAAGATAGAGAAAAACGAAAATTGGCACGATAAATAATTCGGAAACGGATCATTGTATCGAAAAAATATCTTTCCACACCTCGTTTTGAAAAGACCTATCTAACGATACCCCACCATTTCAACTTTACATGTAGGGTAGGCACCCCAAAAAAATTTTGTTTTCAAATTCGTAATCATCGCCCTGTTATATCCTTGCCCAAGGATATATCCTTGTGTATACGTAATCAAGGTAAAGATTGTAAAAAAGGCCACCTCGATGCCACCGATCAGAATCTTAATCGCAAATTGATTAAAAAAAACTCTATTATCACATATTATCAATCGTATGACGAAGCGCATAATGTTTTTATCCATTTAACATTGTTTACAACAATGACTGATAATAAATTCTAATTGAATTAAAACTGGTCAAAAACACTTGAAGGTTACAATTACGTAATACTAACTGCAGTCTTTCTCAAAGTGAGTTATAACGCCCCCTTGTGGTTTTTGAGGAAGACCTAGAGAGGTTAGGACGCACAGAAAAAAATCACGGGTTAAATCTCATTTAAAATTAACCAGATCAGACTAATATATAATGCTAAAATTTTATCAATGATTGGTATGGTAATATTTATGTCCAGCCACAAGAAGTCTACTACTTCTTATGGCTGAGATGATGATGATTGTAATTTTTAAAGCCCAAAAAAGCCGATGCAGACTAAGGCAGCCATGGTTAGTCTCGTGGAAGAAGGAATAACCTCATATGACCATAAGACTAAGAGTACGTACTGGAACAGAGGTGGGACAGATTTTTCTCTGTGGTGGGATATCATGGGCTAAATAATAAATACCAAAATAATATCACGAACGAAGTCAGCTGGTAAACAGAATAGTGAAGCACGCGTAACATTACGATTGCTTCTTATCAACTCATAATGAGTAAACACAATTAATAGTCCTATCGTTATCTTAGACGCCATAATGTCTACTATTTACCAACTGTATATAAAAATAGTGGAAAAACAAGTTGAAGTAGATTTGTAATATGATAATGTATTTTAGTTCAATTGACCTTCATTTTGTTACTATCTGACGCACGCTCGCATTACCCGTGCCGTGCCTATCACAAAATTTTATCCAGACTACACTACTTGCGAAGTCGCCCGGGGCGAAGTTAGAAGTCAAATGAAAAGTTACACGATGTACCTATAACCTTTTTTCATACAAAATGACATAAATTTTAGTGACAATTTCGATAAAAAGAGATTTTTTTATAAGAGGGCTATTCTCGTAACCAAAACAAATTAAAATCTGGTCTCAATATCAAGCGCTATCTCACTCATACAAAATATGATATGGGCGGGATGGCTCATGAGTTTCAGACTAAATTGAAACTATTTTTGTTACAAGAATAGACCCGCTGATAGCCGACCGCTTGCCTTATTTTGAATTTAGTTCAATAAATTGATAGGCGTATCTAAAAATACTAACTTAGTTTTATTATCTGTGTTAAATTATACAACTTTTGCGTAATTTATTCAACATTATAAATATTCATAATGCTAAACAGGTATATTTGCATGTCAACGATACTTAAAGCTCAACCACGTGTTGCAACACGGACAATTTTGAAGTCGTAATTAATATGAACATCACATGTCAATATAGTTACAACTTATATAAATAGTTGATCTACTTATTAATATTAAACTGTATTATTAATATTTTAATACTTGTAAAACGAAAGTTTGTAAGTATGGATGTTTCTGGTACTTTTTCATGCAAAAACGGCTTGAAAGGATTTCTTGAAAAACAGGTAAAGTGTGTATCGGATTCACACTAACCTTTGTGTGTCATATACGTATAGCCAGGACGACGCGACGTTTGGGATACACTGTATCCCAAAAGTCGTTTGGCAACGCGACGTTTGGGATACACTGTATACCAAACGTCGCGTCGTCCTAACTATACCGTATACCGTAAAAGCACTTGTGTCTTTCTATCAAACAACTATCGAACGATAATATACTAGGTCACTAGGCGGCACTTTATCTTTCTTTACTAAATTCTAACGCGAGGAATTCTCGTATTCAAACGTGAGGTGAAAAAACTCTTACTAAGTACTTAGACAAACCCTGTGGTAGGAAGCGTTTTGGGTACAAAACGCTTGCTGCGCAGCGTTACACCACGTCCACACGCACCCAATTTTTGGGCCAATTCGATCTATTGTCCTGTTCTTGGTGACATCTAAAGAAAAGGACAGGTATACAAATTGGTCAATCGGATTGAGCCGTGTGGAAGAGGCGTACCTCGTTGAATTCAAATTCAAAATATTTTTATTCAAATAGGCCTAATGTAAGCTCTTTCGAATTGAAATATAAATATGCTTGAGCGAGGTAACTGCCAGCCGGTCACCAGTTATTATAGTAATTCATAGGAATAGGAAATCCTTAATGTAATTAATAGGAAATCATATTTACAAAATGATTTATCAAACGTACATTGCAACGTGCATATTATTCCGATACAAACGACCACTACAAGTTGCAAGGTCGCTATGGACAGATAAGGCCAATGCATTGCGTTTCTTTAAACGCATAATCTTTATTATGGATTATGTTTTTTTTATAAAAGTCAAACTGACGGGTCACTCACTCACTCACACTGATGGTAAGCAATCATCTCACACTCCTATAAAGGTCTAAAAAAAGCATTTACGTTGTCAACTTTTGAGATGTTTTTGATTAAGTATTTTTTAATGTTGTTTCGATTAACCATTCTTATTCTGAAGATATTTTTGAAAGCTCAGTTGAAAGTTGGAAGAGCCGGATTTCGAAGGGACGTAGATTCAAATCCAATCTGGGGCGGAGAGGTGGAACTTTTCTTTAAAAAACTATTAAAAAAATTTTTTGATGTTTATTATAAACGCTCTAATTCTTATCGCTCCAAGAACGTATTTGCTAGGGAACACTGTTCGCGGAAGATGATTTCTAATATTTGGGAAACATCGCTAAACACTATGAATTGATTATGTTTATCTCTCGATTAAACTATATAAGTAAAATTGTTATTTACGACATCAAAATAAAACGATATTAACCCGGATGTAAGCTTAGCCAACATGTCTCCACAATTTAATAGAATACAACATAGATTCATCAATTGAAACTGAATGTCTGTAAATTAAATCCGACTAAATGCCAACATCATTAATAACAAATTTTACATGACAATAAAGCGTAAAACACAATTAAGACGCGCCGGCAGTGAGTCGGGATCGGTCAAGCAAGTCAAGATATAGGAATAGGCGAAGTGCAAACCCGCCACCGAACTGCGTCGCGAGGATTATAAATATCTTAGCGAAGAGTTGCTAGTAAATGACACTCTATCAGAAGGTTAATACTGGAAACGAAAATCATTTTATCAAGTTTGTAAAGGACTATGAAGACGTCCTGCTACATCCTCCAGTAAAGTCATATTTTTATAATCTACACGGAAAGGCAATCTTGTTGTATCTGGAAAAATTATTTACCACTAGCTGTTGCACTGGCTTCGCCCGCGGGTTAATAGCCCGATACTCACAAAAAACGTGGCTTTCTATTGTTAAAAGAATTTTCAAAATCTGTACAGTAGACCCAGAGATTAATTACCCTTACAACCCCACAAGCTTTTCCTCTAAAATGAGTATAGATTTACCATCTATATTTATACAGATTTACCAATTACGACATGGTCACGTTTTTATAGTAATTTTTCTTTAAAAAAATATATTAATTTTGCTGTATTTTTTATGCTACAAAGTTGGCAAACAAGCATACAGCCCGCCTGATGGTAACCATCACCGTAGCCTATAGACGCTTGCAATACCGGGGGTATCACTCACGCGTTGCCAACCATCCCAACCCCCCCAAGTGGAGCTCTAGAGACCATACTCACCGTAGGAACACAACATGGCCGAGACCAATGCTATTTGGCTACGATCTTCCGTAAGGTGGAGGTCCTTCCCCAGACGTGCTGCTCCGATTTGAACGGATTATCCGCCGTGCCCTGCCTCTCTTGTGTGTTTATTAATTTATTAATATTTTTTTCTAATTCCATATGTATTTAATTAATGTTAGCATTCTTTCGAGATCCGACAAATATGTTTTTCAGAGGGATACAACCAAGTCGCCGCTGTCTTCCTCTATGTGTTTCATGCATTATATTTCACTACGCATTTAATTGTTCAATTTGTTCTTTGTCATAATCAATTGCGATGCAATATAGTACTTGTTTTATTGAACCACGAAGTTATTAATACATTGGACGAAATAATTGACGTGACATATGCCTTTGGCTATGTTTTATTATTCACTCAAAGATTAAACGTGGATATTTTTGAAGATGGTAGCCAAATTATTATTGGAAATATCCAATATTATTGATAACGTGTATACAGGGGATGGGATGTCTGACTAACTAACAACTAAATGACTGACTAATCATCAATCCGGAGTAACCTAAACTTTTTTTATCACTGTCACTCTAGAGGAGAATTGAATCAAAGCGAAAGTGACAAGTTTTACTTAAACTTCGGCTTTTGTTAAGATAAAAAATGTAAAGAGAATTTCAATCTCTGAATAAACGATTTTATTTGGGTTCATCAATTCCCGTATTTCATCGTTGAGAATTCCCGTAGGAACAGGAATAATGGGAGCGAACATTTAAGTTGTTAATTTTACTTTCAAAATTACGAGAGTATACAATACCAACATGGTCAAATAAATAATTGGCAACAAATTTTAATCAATTTTAATTATTTTTAATGAAGCTTATCATTACATTAACTTCATTGTTTATAATACTTACATCGCATTACTTACAACAATAATTTTATTAGGCCCTGTATCACAGGTTTCTGATAAGAGCTATTATCAAATCGTCACAAACGCAGTGTGTTAATCTTCGTTTGTTTTTTAACTTAAAATGTTTTTCAAAAGGATTTTTCATCCGTTTCTCTGATTTTTTTTCATCTGAAGTTGTGTAAAGCCCCACTGTAGGGCAAAGGTACCTTCTTTCTTTACCTTCTTCTTCTTCTTTGTACTTTCTTTTTTATACTTATTAATCATTTCCCGGCTCTACCGTTCCCTGCATTTTAGGATACATTTTATAAATTATTATTTTCAAATAAATTAATGATAAAAGAAAAAATCTTTTTTTAATCCAACGTTAAAAAGTTATTTTTAGTTTTGTAATAATATAAAAAATCACATTGTGTAAGCCTTGCCTATGAGTGGGTGGAATCACAAATTAGCGAGTCTGACGTCATTGCTGACATTTGAACATGTATAGCATAATATGAGACAAATTTCCATAATACCCATTCAGTTACGATAATATTGTTACTTGCTACATTATAACAACAGCTCTTAGCGATAATCTGCGACCGACTATTACCTAGGAAATCCACACGTCCATGAAAAAGTAAAGTAAAAAAAACTTTATAAGTGACTAGCTGACCCGCGTAATACGTCTGCGTAGCGTTTGTATGGGAAAATATTGTCGTTTTTAGTATTTTTCTCGTAATTTTTAGATATTTTCTCCCCGTTTAAGCCTTCCCTGAACTTCCACAAATATTTCAAGATTAAAATTAGCCAAATCAATCTTTGATCAGTGTATTATTTAACTCAAGAGTAGGATAAATAATTTCGGCACAAATACTTGCTTTTTTGGAGAAAAGTATGTTAATCTTACCCCATCGCCATTTAAATCAGGGAAATGCATTAACGGATGACCTCAAAATCCAGTCACACATTTGTGACATGTCATAATGTACACGCAACGACATTTGAATGCATAAATCATGCGTGTATATGTCAGCATTGTCAGCTAATAACTTACATTACGTATTAAGACCTTGTTATATCGCCTATTGACATTATATGAACGTAGAGTCAGCAACAGAGAGTGGATTATTAGTGGCCAAAATTTGGGCACACAGTTTATAAGACAATTGAAAATCAATTGTCGTTATGCACGACTTGCACGACTAAATAAGTATGAGTTTTTAAAACTTCGTTTTACCTCTGCGCGACTCAGCCGTGTTGGCGATTTCAAACCCAGCTGTCGCTATTGCGAATATGAACAGCTGCTGTCAGTGTTTGAGTCTCTGTAGACTGCAATGACATGGTACAGTTAGCCAATGAAAGAGGTGTCCAGAAAACTAAGAACAACGATTTTGAGGCTAATAATGTAAGTTATGAAATTTTGTAATTACATAGTACATTAAGACTACTATTGATACCTAAATCTATCTATAATCTTTATAAGATTGTTTTTGTACTTTTTCCTGTGTGTAATGCAAATAAAGAGTATTCTATCTATCTATCTATCTAAATCAAAATTTGAGTAAAACCCACTCAAAATTTAGAAAATTGGTTTAAACTGTACTAAAGTGTTAATCTACTTCTGTTGCTGTCCGTACATTTCATTACAGCTGACTTCTACATATCAAAACTAATGCACTGTTACTAAATTGTAATGTTTGAAAAAAATCTGTATGCATAATTTATTTATACATAATATACATTTAGATGATTTTCCTAATAATATAAATTAATATTCAATTCAAAAATTCTTTATGTCTGCCAAGTTACTTATAATATACAATGAATGGGGCCGAAAAGGCTGTGGCAGGAGGCTCTTCCAAAAAACGTAAAAAGTATTTGTAACATATTTTGAAATTGTTTGAAGGAAAAATTTGAGACATTAACTAACGTTTGTTATTTATCTATACTAATATTACAGAGAAGTAAAGTTTGTGTGTTTGTATATTTGTTAAATTGTAAGGGGTAATCTCGGGATCTACTGAACCGATTTTAAAAATTCTTTCACCAATAGAAAGCGTCATAGCGAAAAGTCATAGGTTATATAAAAAACCGGAAAATAAAAAGGCTTTTACGTGGTAGTCGGTTTTGCAAAGTGAATCGGAGAAAAAAAGGTGTTCTAAGAAAGGATTATTAAACATTATGCCCAACGAAGTGGGCACGGGTCAGCTAGTATATAATAAATCAATGAATAAAAATTATAATAATTAAATCACAAAAGACTAAGTACTAGGTAATAAAGGTCCAATGACTAATGCGCACGCGACGGTACACGTGAATGTTGTTGTTCCCATATCTATTGCAATATACTTCCTCAGTTTAAATTAATATGCATCTAGACATTTAATGTAACATTAGATTGACATCCTTTGTAGGTATATTATATTAAGGCCGTGATACCTATATACCGTTCCAGTAGATACATAAACAGGTCCGGTGGTCGACTGGCTAGCAATAGTCATTTTATCCCAATCCCAAGGGCCGCGGGTTCGAATCCTGCGCAAGGTAAACATTTGTGTGCATAAACATGTCTGTTTACCTTGGTCTGGGTGTTTTCTATGTATAATAAGTATTTATTTACAAAAAAATTCAGTATATTTAACAGCAATCTATTACCCATACAAGCTTAGTTGCTTAGTTTGGGACTAGATGGCGTTGTTATTATTCGTCAAATAAAATATATTTATACTTGTCACCGACCCGTAACGAGAACTCCAGGAACGATTGGTGGTGTAAGGAAAGGTTGAGGGCATCAAATCTGTGACACACTGTGGCATAAACAAGAACCTCTCTCTCTCTTACTCTTCCTTACTACTCTCTCTCTTACTACTCTAATCATAGAGCTACATGGCGTCGCATCACGAGAGGCGGTGACGAAAGACCCAACCTAGACATGACCACGATTACTCTTACAAGAGTGCACGACTAAGAAGAAGAAGAAAACTTGACACAAGGTTTCCAGTGATATTCAACGATTGTGTTTGAATTAGCTTTGCATACCTTATTGTGGTAACATAATGTTGTGTGCTTTATATATAAATAAGTAAATATCGCAACAAAGTGATTTGTAATAGATTCATGTTTATTTCATATCGATTGATGTTTTTAAATCACATGATTGTTTGGAGCTTTTTCCAAGTATAGTGATAGAATATACCTTTTAAGAGAATATTTTTGAACTTGGTAATAAAAACAAAAAAAAAAACAACATTTTCGAAAAACAAATCATACGAGAAAGAAAAAATATTTAAATCGTTTTTTGTTTTTGTTTAAAACAAGTAAACATTACTTAACGCAATGAATTACCTATTGAATTCCATTTTGATATTTTTAAACACTAAAATTTTATAAATGTAAGTTTATACAAAGAAAAACAACTTTGTAAGAAATAACAATTATAAAATAATGTTATGAATAACGGTGAAGGGAAATACCAAAAAAAGCATTAATATTAATTTTCTATTACAAAAATATTTTTAAAAAAAAATAGGAATCCTCACCAAATCGATATCTGGTGTATCAGTGCGATATCTGGGCGAGCAGCTAATCAAATTTACCGATCAATTTTAAAGTCAAAATCAAATATTTTTTATTCAAATTAGGACTAAGTAGCTCTTTCAAATTGTCTCACCTTTTATAACTATTCTTAAACGATTGTGTAAACGAGACGTCGCCTTACATCATGTATTGCTCTGTCTCCTTTACTCAGACGTTCTTCTATTGTTTTAAGCGGTCATGGTACGGCCCCAGTTGACACGACAGATTTGTTTATTTAATAGTACCTAGTACTTATATTTTATTTTAAAACACCGGTAAAACTTCATTTGTGTTTTCACCCAACATTGTTGGAGTTTCATTGTGTTAAAAAACCTTTTATCAAGTTACAACAAAGTTGATTTTAAAAGTGCATCCAGGCTTTTGCTCCCATCTCCCTGGCGACCTTTAAAACCTGTTTTACTCGTTTAACGAAATGCCTTTCACTGGATTGTTTTTCACAAAATTTTATGAGGAAAAAGCTATGAATATTCATGATGGAGTATTGGTTTAATGTGTTTTAAACGAAAACTGTTCCATCATAAATATTTTTTAATTACTTTTACTATAAAACGTTGTATCTGTCTTCGCGTAAAAGTCAAAAAGATGTCAGAGCGCTGTGGCTGTGGCGCAATTATGCTTACAAAAGATAATGTCGTTTTGGTGTCAATATGATGTTGATCCCAAGTTAACATGCTTTTTTAATATGGTATTATGCTATATCAATTCTGTATCTCATTTTTGACGTTTTTACGTAATACTATTTTATGTCAAAAAGTGGAGTGTAATACGCGTTTAAGTTGATGTCAAGTTGATATCATTTAGACAACGCATATTCCGGAGAGCATAATACGAAATAGTCTGTGATGTGAAGTTGACATCAAAACGACATCATAATTTGTAATCGTAACTTATTGCACTGCACCACAGGTGTCGCGTTAACATATTATCCATCACGGAATTGCAATCATTTCATCGTGAGGTCTTCTAACTTACATCTCTCTCAATGTAGCACGAAACACGCGACCTATGCGGGACTCTGCGCGTTTAAAATACGCCGTATGCTACCTGCGCTCTTAGATCACGGTAACTAATTCAACACCAATGATTCTCCATGATCACACTTTTCGAAAATTTGATTTAAGACTTGTTTTTCAATGTAAAGGCATATACAATACATACAGTAGGCAGAGTTTGTGCACAGTGAGTGCACCATTGCACTAAATGCCAGGCGCACTGTGCCACAAGATCTGCTTTCAGTCACCAGTCTCTCCCGATCTAGTTATAGAATAGTTTTAAGGCGTTATCTGTACTCGATTTGATTGTAAGAGAGAACAATTAACATGTTATATCAACCCATATTTATCCCACAGGGATACGGGTCTACCTTCAATAGATGAGGAATAGAGCGTACTCTACCACGCTGCTTCAATGCGGATTGGCGGAGGATATTGTTTTTAAGTCACCAGAAGGCCACCGATTTGGATAAGTGACTGACTGTCATCCATTGTCAACAGCCGGGAGGCCGGGACTGACTTTCCGAAGAAATAGCTATGTCATTAAGTACCTACTTAATCTGTGCGAAAATTTTAACATAAATTGCTAATAAAAACATAGTTTACTGCACTGATTCCAAATAGCAGTATCACATATTAGTTGTATCGTACCTACGTAATTTGTGTCTAAAAAAACGCACGATTCTAGTCTCTACAATCTCTACAATGAAAAGTTAAATTGTGTAAATGCATTTGTTTCATATTCTCTTGATCCAAATAGCTTAACTGAGTGACTCTACATTTTTAATGAAAAGTAAATTAGCATTTGAGAGACGTTTCATAATATTCTGATAAGAAACGGATAGCCTACCTGAGAGATAAATTGTCGAAATATCAAAGGCTTTAAATTAATATGGGAGATTCACAGACAGTTTCTGAAACGAATTTTAATTCCAAATGAAGTCTCAAGTTATGACTTTTTAGGGTTCCGTAGTAAACTACAAGGAACCCTTATAGTTTCGCCATGTCCGTCTGTCCGTCTGTCCGTCCGCGGTCTAGCGACTAGACGCTTGATGCTTTTTTGGGGTGCCTTACAGATAAAGTGAAAATGAAAATTTCATTTTCGCACCGACCCCATGTTGTGGGGTATCCTTAGATAGTAAGTGAGAATGCCATGCTACTACGGCACGTATTTGAAAAACGGTACTCCGTAGAAATTCCATCTAGGGAAAATTGGTTAAATAGCCAGCTTTCCTTTGAGGCCGGATGTTTGGTCTGGTACACAGATGGATCCAAAATGGGTCATAATGTAGGCTGTGGAATACATAAAGTGCGACCAAAGTTCAATAAAAGTGTGAACTTGGGTCAGTACGCCTCTATATTCCAGGCAGAGGTCTACGCCATAGTAGAATGTGCGGAAGCCAACCTGCAAAAGCGCTACACCAACCAAAAAATATATATCAACTCTGATAGCCAAGCAGCTCTACTAGCGCTAGACTCGAATGTGGTCACATCGAGACTGGTCGAAGAGTGCATGGAACGGCTGAACACTCTAGGCAACAGAAATAGAGTGGTCTTAAGATGGGTACCAGGGCA
This sequence comes from Endotricha flammealis, assembly GCA_905163395.2. Taxonomy (NCBI): domain Eukaryota; kingdom Metazoa; phylum Arthropoda; class Insecta; order Lepidoptera; family Pyralidae; genus Endotricha; species Endotricha flammealis. The sequence goes on from LR990871.1 coordinate 10,294,374, forward strand.
CGCAGGCATAAACGGCAACGAACGTGCTGATGAGCTTGCAAGAGCGGGGGCTAATGGAGTACAGGAGGGACCCGAGCCGTTCTGTGGTATACCAAAAAGCCTAGCTAACAGAACCCTTACGTACTCCTGTTTTGAAAACGCTATCAAGCTCTGGACGGAATCGCCGGGCATGAATCACTCAAAAATTCTAATCAAAGCCTACGACAAAAGGTACAGCAACCTTGTCCTAGCGCTCAGTAGAAGCAACCTACGGCTTGTGGTCAGAGCCTTAACAGGACATTATTGCCTCAATAAGCACATGTCCAACTTAGGGCTGAGTGACACACGCACCTGCAGACGATGTAAGGAGGCTGATGAAACACCACTGCATCTTCTGGGGGAATGTGGGCCACTTATACACAAGCGCAGCACTCATCTAGGGAAACACTTATTAAGCCCAGATGAGTTAAAGGAGTTCCCCCCTAAGCAAATCCTGCGGTTCATCACAGCTGCAGGGTTTAGCGGTGAGCTCTAACAAATCATGTGGCGATCACAATAGACCAGTCCTGGTCGCAGTGCTATCAAAGCCGCACAAAGCAAAAATAAAAAATAGATAGAGAGTGTGGAAAGATCATTTTCCGATACAATGATTCGTTTGCGAATTATTTGCATTTAACGTGTCAATTTTCGTTTTGCACGGTGGTCCCCCCCCTCTATCTCGGAAAGTCTTGTGTTTAGAAATTTGAAAAAATTCATATTGCGAACCTACAAGGAAAACTATAACGGTTAAGTAGGCAACTACTACGGTAACTACTAGTTACCGAGTAATAGTCGATGAACTGATAATATAAAGTTTATTTGATGAAAACTTACAAATGTCATAGAATATGATATTGGACTCATTTGCAAGCAAGCAAAACACAGCAAATACGGAACCCTACACTGTGTATGGCCCGACATGCACTTGACCAGGTTTTTCTTCTTTAGTAACAACTATAATTTAATGAGTCATTAAATTTAAAAATGCATTTCAAAAACTGGCTGATTGTATCTGCAGTTTATCGGGAAATTGCGCACATGCAGTAACTAAAGACAGTATTTAAATATTTTCGCAACAGAGGAACAAATCACCTGCAAGTTAGGAAAAAACAATAAAAAAATATCCTACGTTTATATTTTTGTACACTTTTCCCATTAATTTCAAGTTATTATAATTTTATTACTCTCCAAACTGTGATGAATATGAAATTAAGTAGTTAACCTTGATTTAACTGTAGTTGTTTGAGCTAACATAAGTATAGTTTATTTTTAAAATAATTTAAAACTCTATATAATATTTACTTAGCTAGTACATTATTTAGAATAAAAACCCACCTTTTCTCCTTCCATATGGCCCGCAAAACGAATTTCCTTTTCCAATAATATTATCATCTATATACTTGATAAGTTTTGCAGCATCCTCTTTACTATGGGAGTCAGTCCCCCATCTCGACGGCAAGTCTTCTTGCATTGATTCTGATTTCCCTTTTGTACCTTTTGATTTTTTTAATACACTTGTCATAACGTCACATCACAGAGTAAAAAATCTACACAGTGCACTTTTGTTTACTCGATTGATATTACGAAACACTGGGCACGATAATCTCGTGTAAAAATACGATACGCATAACAAGCACACTCGCGGAGGCGAACGGTGCTCGAATGATTATTAACCTTGTTTGTATGGTATGACTCTGACTGGAGTAAAATCGCTACTTTTGTTTTGTCAAGCGGTTTTCGACCGTGTAGTCCCGCCAGTACCAGGCTGGCGAAACTCAGTACTGCAAAAAATATATATGGACTTTACGCTAATTTTAATGGCGACATGTTTTGTCTCTTACTTCCTGTCTAACCTTCCTTGTCTCGCCCTGCTGTTAGTCAAAATGGTGACGGGCAGTCTTGAATATTTGTAAACAACGCGTAGTTTTAGTGTGAGTTTTAGCTAATTTTACTGCACGTCACGTGCGTATTTAGTGTTTTCGGAGTCTACCCATATAACTAAGTGCATACCGGTTTATTATAATTTACGTGCATAACAGCAAAATGCATTACAAAACCTGTGAAATATGTGGGATAAAATCGGGTAGGAAATCTAATCAAAAGCGTGTATTCCTGGCTCAATTCCCACTAGATGAGAAGCGGTAAGTAGTTTTTCATGTTATTATATTGATGTTAAGTAATTAGGAAGAAGTTCTGGTCTCTTTAATACTTTGCCTTAGAATTCATAACCAAAAATCATGTGCGCCATAGGGATGTTCTTACTACGTAGCAAATTATCGATAAAAAAAATTTTTTCGTAAATTTGGGTATAAAATGTAAATGAGATATTCGCGGCTGCATTTGTTTAATTCATTATTAGATTGTTCATGTTAAATGAAGTTTTATTATTTTAATCATAACAGTAACTGGGCGACCGAGTCTGAATTCATACTACAGTAGACAGTAATCTCTATTTATTTATTATTTCAGATTATGAATGCCTTCGCTCACAGAACAGTGCAAAAACGTGTGTCGATCGATCAGCTAACAACATCTGAAGACTCCGCCTAGAATACCAGATTAGAAAATGACAAAAAAATTATTCTAACATTGTAAACGTAACTTTATTCGTTTTTGTTATGATATAAATTGTATAATAATAATTATAATTATTAGGTAGGTATTTGAATTTTGAATAATACTCAATATTTCCAAACTAAGTAAAGAGAGTTTTATTTTCCTTTTGTATGTTAAAGAAAACCTGTCTGCAAGGTACCCACGCCACGCTTTTTTTATCGATATCGATACATTCTGTACTGTACTGTAACGTACCACATCTCTAGTATGCTTTTGTAGAATGTTGGCATTACTTTTTTTTTGTGTCTCTGTTGTTGGTACGTTGGCACGAGATCTTAGCGTGAATTGACTGTCAAAAACAAGTCAAAAAGCTTGTATGAAGTCCCGACTCTTAAAACGTAGTGATTATATACTCTTTGGCCAGTACTACGCACCGCACATCATTGCCAGCGTTATGAAAGTGTTGTAAGCCGGAAAAAATTGTTTGAGTTTGGTAGAAAATTATAATAAATTTTCCACATAGTTTTTCTTAGTTAAAACTGATTGATTTGCAACGTTTGGTATTGTTTTGTTTGCAAATGTTGCGGGAATGTAACCTTGAAGTATTACATCATTCATTATAATATTAGCTATATTTTGAAAAAATAAGATATGTGTACTTCATCGAAGGACATATCAACACTATCAGCAGATATCGTGATGCCAGACGTTAATCAGAGTCAGTGACCAAAGGTGCCTTGAAAACACTAATGCAGCACCTTTTTTTTTTTTTTTATATTATCGTCAGAAAAATGCTTTGCAGCAGCCCCACCGCCCGGGGAATATGCGGTGGGGACTGTGGGACTTACCACTAAAAAACTGACGGGATGCCACTCGCCCCCTAAGTGACGGGGCCACGGGTACTGTGATACATCCGCGACCCCGCCAGGGCCGTCCGGCCAAAGTTAAACTGGCCGGACCCGCTCTCCCCGGAACGCCCCGTCAGCAGCACACCGCATCCAGGTGCACTGCCGACACCGAGGACCATTGCCCCCTCAAGACGACGGGCCTTCCCCGGCTCGCCGTCTCGGCTGGGCAAGGGTCCCCTCCATCTCTGCGGTCGCAACAACGTGCGACCGCTGGCCGGGCTCAGCGAGCCGCCGGCCCCTCTTCTTCAATTTTTTAACGAGGTTTTCTTCCTCCACCGCGCCTCCTGCGCCACTCCAAGTGCCACAGCGTCCACTACGTACTTAGTGGACTCTGTGACACTTTGCGCCACCGCGCACTCCCTCTTCCAGGGTGGTCTCATTCGCCCATGTGACCCAACCCTTAACGCCCCCCGCAGTGTCTGGGTTGGCGAGACCCAGTGTCTGCAGGGCCTCCGCGTTCCACCATACGGAGGTCGCCCCCGGTATCAACGGGTGGAGTAGGCCCGGACACCAGTCGGGGCGAAGACGCTTTTGGGGAGGATCAGCGAGCGAACGAGTCCACCACCGCTCATCATACAGCCGGCCGAGCCAAGCGCGGCCGGCTCCACCTCTTGTTTTTTAACGAGGTTGTCTCCTCAGTCGCTCCACCCCCAGCACCAGTACGGATGCAAGGGGGAGCGGATTTGTCCGCATCCCACGTACTCCATCCAAGGTAGGAGCACGGGGAGCAGACCCACCGCGTCGGGAATTTGGCCGTCGGCAAGTAATTCCAGAGTTGGGTCCAGAAACTAAGGAATTACTCGCCGACGTTACCAGGGTGGACCGCGTGGAGGTATCCCAACTCCCCACCCCTACTAATGCAGCACCTGCCTGAGCACTTTGGCAGAGTATGCTTTAAACTTCCTTCGATTGAAGGAAGATTCATATTATAATATTACTAGCTTTTGCCCGCGGCTTCGCTCGCATTAAATTCGGGGTAACACGGTTCCCCTTGCTTCCTACCTTAAAAAACTGCGAAAAGTCCTATTTAAAATATCACCCTCTCTTTAAAGGGCTTGGGGGCAGATTTCCAAAAAAAAATGATGCACGACTTTTTTGTTAGTCACAAATAGTCCGCATACCAATTTTTAGCTTTCTACCTTGAAAATTGCGGAATGCTCCATACAAACTTCCACCTCCCATTTTAGGGAAGTGGGGGGTTTGAAATAAACAAAAAGTAGCCTATGTCACTCTCCATCCCTTCAACTATCTCCACTTACAAAATCAAGTCAATTCGTCGCTCCGTTTTGCCGTGAAAGACGGACAAACAAACAGACACACACACTTTCCCATTTATAATACCTACCTATTAAGTATGGATTAGTACCTGTGTACTATTCACCATTCTTCAGCTGGTTCTGTGATGATATTGAATGAAATAGAACTTAAAACAGAAACAACGGATTCTTGTTGTTGTTTGGAACATTGGAATGACATAGTTAATCTACTTCTGTTGCCGACTGTGTAGAAACATATTTTTGATCAAAAAAAATACATAAATTATATCTTTGTTGCTAAGATACAATCTCGATGCTCTCATAAAATCGTTTCCATGACAACGTATTTGATCGATAATTCAAAAGATTTTTCTACTCAAGTTTTCAGACTGCTTTAATTTGTTTCTAATAAAGTTATTCAAAATGATGAAAATGCAAATAGCCAACGAGACCGACCGGAAGGAGGCTCAGAATAGGGAGAGAAAGAGACAATGTGAACTCGAGAGGAGGAGCAGGATTTTCAATGCTAGGAACAGGAAGATCGGTGTAAGTAGAAATGAATAACTTCCTTTGTCTAGTGGCGGATCGGATTCAACTTTCCTGCCCCTAAGAGCCACAGCACACGGCGAGAACACAGCATACAGCGCATTTCGTGCTACATTGAGCTCTTTGTATGCTAGACCTCACGATGAAACGATTGCAACTCCGCCTTCGATAATGATACGCGTGTCATCTGCGCTTTTAAAATACGCCGTGTGCTGTGGCTCCAAAGGCGACTCCCTGATCACCTTGGACACTGATGACTGAACACGACACTGAGACAGGAAGGTCAAACGCGTGTAGGTACTTAGAGTCAGAGAGAATAGACTTAGAATTATGGAATAAGGTTCAGAGAGTACCCTATGGGCAGGGCGAAGGAATTGGAAGTTTTATATTGCCCAATATAAAACTTTTTTTTATTTAGATAAAACAAGTGGACTCCACCCTGATTGAAAGCACATTATCTCTCGCATATGTTTAGTGGAAACGCAACCTTTCCACTGACGCGGAGCTGGGCAGAGAGGAGTGGAGCGGATCGGATCATAACCAATCACAGTGCTCGAAACTACGCGGAGTATTTCGAGCACTACGATTGGTCAATTCACGATTCGTCCCGCCTAGTTTCACGTGAGTGGAAACGCAACCTCATGTGCTCATGCTATGATCCATACAGGTCGATGTACCGTTCCTGGAGCGACAAATTGTTGAAAAGAGAGCGGAGCGAGCTGAATCGGAGCGAACCAACTTGGCATTCGCGAAGCAGATGATTAAGGATAGCAACGTCGCTGTAGTGCTGGAAGCACGTGAGAAGGAGGCAAGTTTTCTTCATAATTAATATTAATAGATTATAAGAGAGGTAATCGGAGCAGACCGGAGAAACTCAAATGCACATTTGGGTTTACCGTCTGTTTTGGAGGATACCTCTATCGTGAAATTAATATATCGTTTATAAATAACAGGAAAGGCGCCGTATGGAAGCCGAAATCGACCTCTTTCGTAAGAATTACCAGAGGCCCGAAGATCGACGTGAATACGATTTGAATGACCCCGACGTACTGAAAAAGCAGCTGCCACCACGAGCTTCGGATGGAGAGCCAGTCGGAATGTCAAGTGCTCAAAAGTTCGTTAAAAATTGACATTTACATTACACTCAGTTTCTGAGCAGCTTTAAAGTTAATGGCACATTAAATTATAATTGTCACTGGTGCTAATTCTATTGTACATTTAACCAGACTAAACTAATTTTGACAGGACTAGAAGTGTTGCTATCCTTGTCACTAATTGTAAACCAAGGAAGGACAACAACACCTTTGGTTAGCACCACTGTCAAACTAAAGAAGGAAATAAGAGATCAGAAGACATTATTTACTGTACCTAATAAATATCTTGACAATGATTTATTAGTGAAATTCACATTAAGCTACCTCATATCAACCTACCTCTTTTTCTTTCTTTGTTTATTTCTTCATTTAACAACCATAGCATCAGATTTTAAAATGAATCGCTACGCAATAACGCAACTCGCCGTTTAAATATGGTACTTACTTCCTAATTTGGTAACATTTTTAAAACTTAAGTCATAACATTTCCCTATCAATCCGCTATTGCAGATTTACCGAGTATACCCTAAACTTCCTCGATCGAGAGAAATGTATCCAGCAAGTTATAAACACATTCCAAATCATCCATCTCGTTTCTTAAGGTTCGAAGGAGAAGACTTGGACTTCGAGGAGCGTCGTAAAATGATGGCGGCGCAGAAGAATGCATGGCTCGAGCAACAAGTGCAGGAACGGATTTCCTCACAGGACGAGAGGAAGAAAGCCGAAGCAGCATATATGGTCTGAATTTACCGTAACTTCTAAACTCTACTTTTTTATTCCAATAGGTATTTTAGCCCTCTATACTCGTTACAATCTCATGTCAATCTCAAACGCTGTCTTACTCATACAAAATAGGAATTGAACGAGATGGTGCGTGCATTTGAGAAGAGATTGAAATTGTTTTTGTTGCGAAAAAAGGGGCAGGTAAAACTGTTTTATCGTCTTTAATTTTCCTACTAGCAGTAGAGACTGCAGATTTATATAGCTTAGTTATTCTTAGTACAAATCTATATCTAGGTACTCACCTATTAAACTAAGTTATTTTCTACTGTCTGTAGAAGTACAAATTGCATAAATCTGTAGATTTGCATTTTGTTATCTGGAGTCTAAGCAATCTGTACTTGTTTGTGTGTGTTTGTATTGTAGAATAGCTAGAAACTTAGCACTGGCTCAATTAAAATGATACTAATACAAATTACAATACAATCAAAATGGTAAGAAAAACAATCTGAAAAAATATAATTATAATTTTAGTACTTAATTAAAAATTAAAAATAATGTCTATTTTAGATGACGACGTTGAAAAAATCGACATAGCGCTCAAAGTCAGCAAGAGTTACTGAAACGATTGATCGCACCCCACAGATGATTGCCTAAAGCGGGAAACAGTGGACAAGAATGATAATGACGATCATTTACATTCATAGAATGTATATCTTGTTTATGCAGATGGCGATAAAAGCACGAGATAATCGTGCGAGTGAGCTTGACAAGATGGAGCGAGAGTGCCGCTACAGACTCGGGCAAGCCAACTTGAGATACAACGAGGCACTGGTATGGCCTACCACAATAATACTACACACTATATTCTATTTCATTATACTTGATACACACACTATACTTGTTAAGAGAGGTAGGGCACAGCGGATCATATCGGAGCAGCCCATCTGGGGAAGGACCTTCACCTTACAGAAGATCGTAGCCAAATAGCATTGGTCTCGGCCATGTTGTGTTCCATAACCTAAACCTTTATACTTACTTGTGTATATGTTTACTATTGGTTTTTTTTTTTAATGGACCGTAACTTTTTGTTTTGTATAGGCAACTGAGAAGAAGCAGTTGGATCAGATAATGAAGGAGCAGGAAGAGGCGGACAACACAGCGGAGATGTTCAACAATTTGACTTCGGACATGCTCACGGAGAACCCCGATGTGGCCAAGAGCGCCCTCGGGAAAAATAGGTAAGCACACGCAATCTCTATAGGAAGGTTTTGCATTAGCCATCCATAAAAAATACTTTGGATCACACAACGCAATCACATAATCCCTAATTCTTTTGGAAATTTATTTAGCTTCTACTTAGCCCATTGCATGGGCTAAATTCTACTATTCTACTAATTTTATAAATGCGAAAGTTATGTGTATGTTTGTTACTTCTTCACGCTTAAATGGCTGCGCCAATTTTTATGATATTTGGTATGTAGGTAGCTGATACCTTGGATTAACACATAGGGTAGTACGCGATTCTCGTAGAATTTGGTCAAGTCTGCTATAGATGGCGCTGCTGTGCATAAATAAATACACGCAAACGAAGTTGCGCGGGTTTCACTAGTAATAAATAAATTAGTGGCTTATTTATTTATTATTTAGCCCATGCAATGTAGGGATAGTGTAGCGTGGTAAACGGTAAGCTTTCCGTGGTGAAGTTGAAGTTTTTTTTTAAATCTATTTAGTAGTTTCGGAGCCTATTCAATTCAAATAATCAAATCTGTCCTCTTTATAATATTAGTATATAAAGATAAAATATTGTAATCACATTCAGACTTTTATTACTAACTAAATGATTTTTTTCTTAGGGCCATCGGTTTTATGTACAAGGGTATGAATCAAGAAGAACAGAAGAAATTCTACGCGGCGCAGAAAGAACAAATGGCTGCTGCAAAAGTAAATATCGTCTGTAAAATTTCCTTTATTAATATATCCAAAGAGAACTCACCTTTGTACAGTCAGCCGTAATGAGCACGGCCGTTAATGTGATTTAAGTTTTTTACGCGATTTTTATTTATCAAATTGTATTCATAATATTGTACCGTGTAATTGCAAAGTTTCATAACGATACTTTTATTATTAGCATGGAAATCTTTGTTCTTAGTTCCTGGTAACCTATTCGTTGTTTGACTTGAGTCCCGCGTCATGTAAAAGTTGCGCGCCATGTTGCAGGAACGGGTTGCAGACCAAGCGCTAAGCTAAGTCATTGCTAACTTAGTTTAGCTTAGTCTGCATAGCTGAAATGATTTTTCATATGTAGGTGCAGACCACAACGCGTAATGTATGTAAAACTAACTGGAAACTGGCTTTGCTCTTGATCTGCAACCCGCATCATTTTGTCCCCTAATTTATCTGATGCTTTATTGTTTAATATAACCAGGCGAAACGTGAAGCCGAAGAGAAGATGGAGGCGGAGTGGCAAGCGTTGGCCAAATCTATACAGAATGAAGTTTGTCGCCAAGACATCCAGGAGAAGCGAATTAGACGGTATCTTTTAAGAATCTATTCCATATAAGAATCCCACTTATGTAAATCTTGCTGAACCATCTCGGTATTTTTTTTTAATAAGCAAGCATACCCTTGTCTTCTTTCCAAATGGCCTGCCAATTAGCAGTAGTATGCAATCGATGTTGCCAAGGTTTAATATACATTTTCCTTTTAATAGGGAAGACATTACGACGTTTATAACCTTCAGGCAGGGCGGCACTAGTTTCCATTCACAAGTCAGATCGGTCCTGCCTGACCTGCTAGGTTACTCTGGGATAGCAATCGCGATCTTAATTTCAATTCTGTATAATTTCAAATGCAAAGTTAACAGCAAATCCTAATTCGTACCCTTAAAATTCTAAACTGTACTATTTGGTTAGCTTACAATCCGATTTCATTTAGTTTAGTATTTAGTTAGCGCTAGTTTAGCTGTAAAGAGTACCTAAAGTTAACAATTCTATGGCGATCGTGCGGAATTATCTTCAAAAGTAAGGGGACTGACTTGTGAATGGATGTGATCATTGTGATCATCAAATAACTCTTTAATTATCACTCATATACTCCTCACTTCATGTTATGATTCCAGGGAGATTGCCAGACAACTGATGGAGGAAAACCAGCTCATGGCTCTCCAGCAGAAGGAGAAAGAGAAATACTACCGCGACGTTGTCAATAATAACACGCCCACCGACGCCTACTACTCACAGTTCAATACCACCACCAGATAAAATATTTCGTACCATTTTATACATTTTCTACTAAAATCTTTTATAGAAATTTGTAGCCGTTTAGTATTTAAATACTCATTTTGTCTTTTCTTGAAATATTTTGGCCTCTGCCAATCCGCATTGGAGCAGCGTGGCAGAGTACGCTCTAACCACCTTCGATTGAATGGAGACCAGGCTGTGAAATGATTATGGGTTGGAATGATGATTTTTATTAAAATTTTATTTGTGATCTAACAGTGATAGTTATATTTGCGGATAACACGAGCACGTAACTGGCTTACGGCACCAGATAAGCTCTAGTTAGCCTATCTGTCAGATAAATTGACTAAGAATATATGACTGTCAATTTATCATTTGATACTTTAAATCGATTTAATAAAGTTGTGTTGGAACTTGCAATATTTTAAAACTATTGATAGTTGTAACATTATTTATTTGCTTTTGCTGTAATGATGTAGTGCGTAAATAAAGTTTTTGTCTCGATTTTGAGTTTGTAAAAAAAAACTACCATTTTAGAAGAAAAATAGTATTTATTTAAAAAATAAACTTCGAAGCACAATAAATATCACAATAGATAAATATCATTGGACTAGAAAAATTACATCTTTCACTAATATGCAAATTACATTTGCAGTAAAAATAATTTTGGCACTTAATACTGAGATCAAAATATCACTAAGGTGTTTTCTACCAAAACAATAATTTTGAGCACTGGCAACATATTCAGACTGCCTGTCCATAGAAGCGGAGCTATCGGAGGGGAGCGAGAAAGTAGGTACGGAATATATCTGTCTCCTAGAAGCGTAGCGGCCTTACGGATGTCTCACGAATCATTTTTTTTACACCTAATTGTAATGTTTAACACTAAAGGACTCTGCCCACTACAACGTATCATACCATGATCGTGCTATGAACGTGTCAGACAAAAAAATATTCTTTGTATTAAAAAGTATGAGACAATGCCCACTAGCCCGTTCCATCACCGACCAGCACCGTCTCGTGCCATGCACGGAGCGGCAACTATCGTGGGAGAGAATATTTTGCCGACGCTCTAGTGGGCATAGTGGAGCGTGTTGGGTTGCTTGTCGTGTCTGATACGTTCATAGCACGGTCATGGTATGATACGTTGTAGTGGGCGGAGTCCTTAAGTTTTTTTATCTAAGATATTTAAGGATTTGCTCTTTGAGAAATCCGACTTGACAGCACGATAACTTGTAGTTTCCTCGATAGAAAAAAAAATGCCTCTAAGATAAGTTTGTACACCAATTATGGCCTAAATACTTTACGGAAGATCGTCTGTTTTTAAATAATGACATATAAACATGTTCTCTTTGGGAAATCCAAAATTTTTTACACACGTTTACACCTCTTCACTCTTATAAACAAGCAGCCTTAGTGTTGCCCACTAATCCTCAATCGGATTATACGTTCCTGTAATTAGGCCTTTCTTATGTAAATTTAATATGGAATCTGCAATAATTTTAGCCGTTTTACGAAGGTATCCACCACTGGTAAGCATCACTATTGGAATGTTTTCCCGTTTGCAGACTTCAAATACGAATTCGTCTCGTTTGATGATACCCTGAAACAAAGTCGAAGTCAGTTCACAATGAGACGTGACTTTAACATGATGTGATATTCTATCAACCAATAGCAACTCTCGCAATCGCAACCAATAGCAATGATTACGTGGACCAATACGGGCCAATTGCAACGCAGTAAAGGCGCTGTCCCACTGCTGCGCACGAAGAGGCTACGCACGTGTGTTAAGCTTTGCTTTGCAAGAGGATGTACATGATTGTGTCCACTGCAACCCACGGACACGTTAACCATCAAGTGACGTCATTGATACACGCGTGGCTTGCTCAACATAGCTTAACGCTGGCAACGCCATGCACGCAGTGAATGCGGTACACAGCTTGTTCCACAAAGCGTGCACATCGCTGCGCACGCTGTGCAAACGTAGACCCACGTAGTCATCCACGCAGCTGTAATGTGCCACGTGGCCCACGTGTTCGTGCACAGCGTGCGCAGCAGTGGGACCGCGCCTTTATACAGGAAATACTCGAAAATGTCATTAATGCGTAAAACACATAGACAGCTAGAAACGCGCGCTGTCTGCAGTCGCGATGATAGCCATGCTGCTACCGACCGATCCTTACCTACTGCTGATGTCGTTCATATAAATATAATGGAATACAGATGCTCACGCGCCGCTTCTGCTGTCAGTGTTTTACGTTTAACATTTTAATAAAAGTTTAACATTTGAAAAATAAATTACTAAAACATATTCAAATGTCCACGACCTAGGAGATTGAGAGAAGTGTATTTTTTTTAAGGATTACAAAAGTGGCAAACAAGCATACCGCCCGCCTGATGGTATACGTAGACGCTTGCAATACCGGGGGTATCACTCACGCGTTGCCAACCCTCCCAAGTGGAGCTCTGGAGACCTTGCTCACCGTAGGAACACAACACGGCTGAGACCAATGCTATTTGGCTACGATACGATGTAAGGCGAGATCCCTCCCCAGACGGGCTGCTCCGATTTGAGCGGATTATCCGCTGCGCCCTACCTCTCTGTATTTTCTACTTTCACTAACGATTATCAAGCCCAAAATCAAATCATATATTTGCATATCCCTCTTATGCTCACCTCACCATAATACAAAATAATCAAACCTACCATTTCACTGATCCGCATGTTACCAAGCGGATCCGAATCCAATATGTCTGTGCCGGCGTTATACACCAGTATATCTGGTTTAAACTCTTTCAGTGCTTCTTTGAGGTTTCTGTAAATAAATAAATAAATTATTTATTTGGTATTTTGTTTAATGAAGGAAGCAGTACCCTAGCAACTACAGCATTGTGTTCTTCAAAAAGGGATCTCGCCAGAAATCGAAATTTCACCCAGACATCGTCATTTTATACTGCGTACCACGTAACTATTGTAATCAGCTTCCACCATCGGTGTTCCCGAGCAAGTACCATCTTAGTGCCATTTAATCCAGAACGAATAAACATGTTAAAAGTTGGCAGTAGCTCTCTCAGAGTTGATGTTTATGGTGGTGGCTGCTTACCGTCGAGTGACTCGTCGGCTCGTTTGTCTACTTTATAATAAAAAATTGTGAAGAGTTTCTTGCAGCGCATTTGCTCATCATACTGCAAATGTCATAGAATAAGTAATAACCCACGGTAGAATGGCCACTCTCCGCCCCGCACCGAACCGCGCTACCTTACCCCAGGCGTGTATCGAGGCAGGTGTAGTCGCAAAGGTGTGCGCTTAGTGAACGAATGTGTATATATGTGCGCATACGTGTGCGCGTGTGCAGGCGACATTGGCCTATGTAGTAGAAATTGGTAATTATTTCACGCGCGTTGTATGGAGCGTCCGGAGTGTGCTTTCGAGACAGTTGCATCTGCCGTGGTCACCGTGAGACTGGAGTATTGCGGTACATAAGTTGATGGCGATAGGGAAACAAGTTTATGTGCGCCTTCAAGCCCCGTTAATGCGTGTTGCAGATCAAGATCTAAGCTAAGTTAGTTTCTAGTTAATTTTACATACATTTGACGACCTCCGTGGCGTAATGGTTACCACGCCAGACCGCCACCCAGGAGGTCCCGGGTTCGATTCCCGGTCGGGTCATGATGAAAAACTAACTTTTTCTGATTGGCCTCGGGTCTTGGATGTTTATCTATATAAGTATTTGTTATAAAATATAGTATCGTTGAGTTAGTATTCCATAACACAAGTTTCGAACTTACTTTCCGTCGGCGTCTGCAACCCGCTTAATAAAGTGTTATAACGTAAAAAAAACTTACTTCCTTAACTTGAGCATATACTCCAGATCCTCGATATGATTAGGCAGTTCCACCTTCCTGCGTATAGCGCGCTTCGCCTCCTTGTCGTTGGGGTAAATGTTCCTGTTGTACATGTCCATTATGTAAACCTCGGGCACACCGAGGAAGTCGCGTTGGTAACCGTTGCCCTGAAATTATAATTTAATAAAAAAATAAAAATGTTTTATTTCAGAACTAAAAGTTCTTTTTTAAACCGAATTTGTCCATAGATTTGTTACCGTGCACCCACACCGCAGTTACATCCTATAACAAACAGTTGTTTGAAAAGTTGAAGTATGTTATCGTGTTGTATTATGTTGCCCCACAAAATGTAACTGCGGTGTCGATGCACGGTTTGGTGTGTGGTTAGTGGCAATTTTTTAACTTAAAATATTTTAATGTTTTCTAAAATATTTTTTTTTTTAAATCAACCTCCCAGACTTAAAACTTGACTGACAGGCTCGATGGTAGAGTGGCTAGCAAACAGCCGTGGGTTCGAATCCTGCACAAGGCAAACACATGTATGCATGAACATATCTGTTTGCCTTGTGTGGATGTTTTCTATGTTTAATAATAGTAGATTTTACAACAAGTGCACAAAACGAACCATTTTTATCAGAGACTTTTAGCAGATGATGATGATAGTAATGTCGATGATAAAAATGCCTTTGTGGACGAGTTATAAACTCTGCTTTTCACTTCGATTGCGAGGAAATAAATTATTAAACACTTGACCGTTATTTGAAGCTTATGTGTATATTATATACACAATGAGATAGGCCCTATCTGTTTTCCGCACATCTTTCCTCTCTTTCTACCCTGTAGCCCTCTCTCGCTCGCACACTATCCCCTCTACTCCACCAGGGCGGCCATACGGTTGGCGGCCGCGTTCTCATCATTGGCGTCCTGTTTTCCGCTGCGCACGGTCGTGCCCAGGATTCGGTGAAATAATTTTTTTTTTTTTTTGCATTTCTTTATGCAATTTATTTAATTATTTCTTTTTATTAATAATTTTTTACTTTTTTTTGCATTTCTTTTTGCAATTTATTTAATATTTCTTTTATTAGATTAACGGTGTCACCGTTCGGTACTTTTACGTACGTAGGCTTTTAGTACCTACCTACATATTTTTTCAGTTTTGCTTAATTACATGTTTTATGAATAATTTGTGTGATTTTCTACCCTAGGTTTCTTTTCAGCACGTATTAAGATGGAAAGTGACGATAGTGTTTTAATTCCATGCTCGAAAACACCATGTGCTAGTGCTAGTGCTCCCGCTAAAAGTGACGATAAAAATCGCGATCGCGTGAATCAATTGGACTCGAGTCCTCAGAAAATCTAGACCGCGTCACCGTAACAAAAAGGCGGGGGGGAGAGCAAACGCCGGTATCGACGTCGCGAGTCCTGTAAATTAACACGTTAAGTAGATGACCTTCGATGATTTCATCATCATTCATTTTATTCAATTTGCAATAATAATTTTATTCTGTATCTTGTTCCGCGGTACACATTAATGGGAATATAGGTGACGGGAACGTTAGTGTCGAGCTATACGCAGATCTATTGTAAATTCTGTCGAAGTACCGCCACCGGTTGCTCAATCAGGTTTTATGTTTAAAATTGAGACGAAATTGAAAGAACCTAGTATACTTAAGACTCCTCATGGGTTTCTTCAGACGTTAAAGGATTTGCAACATTTAGATAGTAGTGATTGGTGCGTGGTTCTATTTTTATAATGCTACCCCCGGTTTTGTCGATTTAAAGATAAATGACGAAATTAAGACATGATTCGTAACTCCCTTTTGCTCACGCTCACAAGTCATTTGCTGCCTTATCATTCTGCGTTCATAAGCAACGCGAAGCCTTACAAACTTCTGTCAGAAGTTTATTACAGTGGGCGCGCGATTCGAATTTGACATACTAATAGGCGAGAAAGTTAACGAGCTGTTTTTGAAAGACGAAATTTTTAAAGTTTGCTCTGATCATTGCAATTAACTTGAATCGTCGTGCGGAGGTTATCAAAATGAGAAGTTGTTGTTACGATGTTAAGAACCACGTGAGCGTTCCCTCATTTCAAGGTCGCGCTACGTAAGATTCCCCGTCATGTCAGCACGTGTTTAATGCGGAGTTACTAGCCGCAGCACAGGAGAAGGGTGTTCGAAAAGCTTTCTTGCCTTTACCAAACCCGGCCATCTCTGCTTCCGTTGCGCAAACGGGTCAAAGCAAGGCCGCACGCCACCTCTCGAAGGGGCAGGCTTTACATAACGTACCTCTGCAGGGTACTACTCATGGATGTTGTGCACCTACGCATATTTCCCATGCCTATTATCAACCCTCGCAGGGTTGCTGTAACGCTCGACCCTCGCAGGGTCATTGATAGATAGATAGAATAAGCTTTATTTGCAACACAGAAACAAGTGATACAATAAGCACTAAAAGTCACAAATATTAGTCATTGGTCTGATCACGAGCCAAAGCAAGACCGCACGCCACCCCTTGCAGGGGCAGGCTTTACATATCGTACCTCCGCAGGGTACTACTCATGGATGTTGTGTGCCTACGCATATTTCCTATGCCTTCAATCAACCCTCGCAGGATTGCTGTAACGCTCGACCCTCGCAGGGTCATTGATAGATAGATAGAATAATCTTTATTTGCAACACACAAACAAGTGATACATTAAGCCGGCCATCTTTGCTTCCGTTGCGCAAACGGGTCAAAGCAAGGCCGCACGCCACCCCTCGCAGGGGCAGGCTTTACATATCGTACCTCCGCAGGGTACTACTCATGGATGTTGTGCACCTAGTGATGGGCAGGAGAACATTTCCGTTCCGAGAACTTTCTTGGAAAGAGAACATTCTGAAACATTCTCTTGAACGGAGAATTTAAGAGAATTTACGGAAATTTAAGAGAATCTAAACCAAGTATGAAGACTTTTTAATTTTGACATAATAATAGATGACTATGCATGTAATTTCAGTAGCTATGAATGCCATAGTGAAGATACATGTCAGGTAGGTAGTTATAATGACGTTACATTTGATTTTCTATATATATAAAATTCAAAGTTCTAACTTACTGACTGACTTAACTATATAAAAACGCACAGCCCAAACCGCTGGGTCTAGAGATTCAAAATTTGGAATGTTGGTTTCTTACAACGTCCTGGAGTTGTACTAAGAAAGATTTTTTTCAAAATTCCCACGGGAAAGCGAGATATACGCAAACGAAATTGCAAGGGTTTTACTGATCCGCTGGGTCTAGAGATTCCAAATTCGGAATGTAGGTTTCTTACAACATCTAGGGGTGTACCAAGAAAGGATTTTTCAAAATTCCCATGGGAAAGCGAGATATACACAAACGAAGTTGCGAGGGTATATCAACGCACAGCCCAAACCGCTGGGTCTAGAGTACTCTAGAGATTCCAAATTTGGAATGTAGGTTCCTTACAACGTCTAGGGGTGTACTGAGAAAAGATTTTTCAAAATTCCCAAGGGAAAGCGAGATATACGCAAACGAAATTGCAAGGGTTTTACTGATCCGCTGGGTCTATTGATTCCAAATTTGGAATGGCCCAAACCGCTGGGTCTAGAGTACTCTAGAGATTCCAAATTTGGAATGTAGGTTCCTTACAACATCTAGGGTTGTACCAATAAAGGATTTTTCAAAATTCCCACGGGAAAGCGAAATATACGCAAACGAAGTTGCGAGGGTATATCAACGCACAGCCCAAACCCCTTGGGATAGAGATCCAAATTTGGAATTAGGTTCCTTACGACATCGGAGGGTGCACCAAGATGGGATTTTTCAAAATTCCTACGGGAAAGCATGATATACGCAAATGAACTTATGAGGGTATATCTTGCGGACCCAGCGGATCAGAAAAACCATTGCAATTTCGTTTGCGTATGTCTCGCTTTTCCGTGGGAATTTTGAAAAATCCTTTCTCAGTACACCCCTAGACGTCGTATGAAACCTACATTCCAAATTTGCAATCTCTAGACTCTAGAGATACTCTAGACCCAGCAGTTTGGGATGTGCGTTGATATACCCTCGCAACTTCGTTTGCGTATACCTGGCTTTCCCGTAGGAATTTTGAAAAATCCTTTTTTGGTACACCCCTAGATGTCGTAAGGAACCTACATTCCGAATTTGGAATCTCTAGACACAGCGGATCGGTAAAACCGCAACTCATTTGCGTATATCTCGCTTTCCCGTGGGAATTTTAAAAAATGCTTTCTTGGTATACCCCTAGATGTCGTAGAGAACCTACATTTCAAATTAGAATCTCTAGACCCAGCGGTTTGGGCTTTGCGTTGAAATACCCTTGCAACTTCGTTTGCGTATATCTCGCTTTCCCGTGGGAATTTTGAAAAATCCTTTCTTGGTACACCCCTAGATGTTGTAAGGAACCTACATTCCGAATTTGGAATCTCTAGACCCAGCGGATCAGTAAAACCCTTGCAATTTCGTTTGCGTATGTCTCGCTTTTCCGTGGGAATTTTGAAAAATCCTTTCTCAGTACACCCCTAGACGTCGTATTAAACCTACATTCCAAATTTGCAATCTCTAGACTCTAGAGAACTGCTGGGTCTAGAGTACTCTAGACCCAGCAGTTTGGGATGTGCGTTGATATACCCTCGCAACTTCGTTTGCGTATACCTGGCTTTCCCGTGGGAATTTTGAAAAATCCTTTTTTGGTACACCCCTAGATGTCGTAAGGAACCTACATTCCGAATTTGGAATCTCTAGACCCAGCGGATCGGTAAAACCGCAACTCATTTGCGTATATCTCGCTTTCCCGTGGGAATTTTAAAAAATGCTTTCTTGGTATACCCCTAGATGTCGTAGAGAACCTACATTTCAAATTAGAATCTCTAGACCCAGCGGTTTGGGCTGTGCGTTGAAATACCCTTGCAACTTCGTTTGCGTATATCTCGCTTTCCCGTGGGAATTTTGAAAAATCCTTTCTTGGTACACCCCTAGATGTTGTAAGGAACCTACATTCCGAATTTGGAATCTCTAGACCCAGCGGATCAGTAAAACCCTTGCAACTTCATATGCGTATATCTCGCTTTCCCGTGGGAATTTTTAAAAAACCTTTCTATGTACACCCCTAGATGTCGTAAAGAACCTATATGCCAAATTTGGAATCTCTAGACCCAGCGGTTTGGGCTGTGCGTTGATATATAGTTAAGTCAGTCAGTCAGTTAGGACTTTGAATTTTATATATATAGAAAATCAAATGTAAAGTCATTATAACTACCTACCTGACAAGTATCTTCACTATGGCATTCATAGCTACTGAAATTACATGCATAGTCATCTATTATAGTGTCTAAATTAAAAAATCTACATAAGTCGTTTAGATTCTCTTAAATTTCCATAAATTCTCTCCTTTCCGAGAACGTTTCCTCAATGTTTCCACTAAGAGAACATTTCCGGAAATCGCCCATCACTATGTGCACCTATGCATATTTCCCATGCCTATTATCAACCCTCGCAGGGTTGCTGTAACGCTCGACCCTCGCAGGGTCATGGATTGATAGATAGAATAAGCTTTGTTTGCAACACACAAACAAGTGATACATTAAGCCGGCCATTCTTGCTTCCGTTGCGCAAACGGGTCAAAGCAAGGCCGCACGCCACCCCTCGCAGGGGCAGGCTTTACGTAACTTACCTCTGCATGCAGAGTACTACTCATGGATGTTGTGCGCTTACGCATATTTCCCATGCCTACAATCAACCCGAGCAGGGTTGCTGTAATACTAAACCCTCGCAGGGTCATGTCATGGTTCTGATTACTACCGTAACAAAAGATTCGCGTCTGGCTCGTTGGGGCACCCCCAACTGTCCTTTTCACATCGACCGCTACTTGTAGTACCTACTACTGTTAAACGAGACTCGTTTCAATGCAATCGACGGATGCAATGTCGTCCATTATCACCCAGATGCAACACCGGTGTGTAGATATTAGATGTTGTCAAAGCCTCGCCAAGTTTGTGTACACACTGTTCCTTGTGTCAAAGGGCGACGAGTCGCACCGACCCATGTTCAACCTAGCGGCCTTAAACAGATATGTAATCACCGACAGTGTTAGATTAATAAATGTCTCTCGAGTTCCGCAGTACTTTCAAACAAATGATTGGATGTGGAAAATAGTCCTGTCACAGACCTATTTTCACTAGCTCTATCTCACAGACTAGACGGTTCTTTCCGTAGCTCCATCTCACAGATTAGACGGTTCCTGCGTCTAATCTACAAAGGAAGGTTAGTGAAAATGAAGTGCCTCCCATTCGGTCTGAGAACGACCCCCAAGGTGTTTGCTTCTATCTAATTAGGTAGCACAGTCAATGAGGAATCAAGAGATTCAAATATTTGTCTATTTGGATTGCTGCCTTGCCGGCGGTCTGCTCCTATCTTTAACACCGATTTAGCATTTTATTTTTATGTTGAGACAAATTAATGGCACTTTTTATTGACATTCCGCGTACGTAATGTTGTATGTATGTACCTAGTTTTAAATTTTATGTTGAAAAAGAAAAGTACGATATATTTTTAAACGACAAAAAAGGCCATAACTGGTTTTTTTTTCGCCATTTCTTTTTACCAGTGGTCATTTTGCTTTTGTTTCCGAAATGGTAGTAGTTATAGAGTTGATTAATTTATGCAAATCATTTATTACTGTATACTCTGACAAGAGAACGTGTTTGTGAAAACCTATTCTCTGAATAAAAGTTTTGAATTTGAATTTGGACTATTTTCGAGGTGTGAGTTGTGCATTAAAGTACACAGATATGTATTACAAGTCCAAATCACGGTAGAGAAGTTGCAATATCTAAGTTTTTTAGTGACAAGAGCAGGCTTCACTTTCGAGTACTCCTCTCTTTCCTGAACACAGTCGCCACAATACCAGATGTCAAACAGTTCATGTTTCCGGTTCATTGACTGAAGGAGCTAACATGGTAGTTGCAGAAACACCATTGTCTTTCCGATTCACTTCGTATTTCCTAGTGACTGACGTGACAGACCTTGCTTGGGGAGAGCAAATAGTCGACCGTTCATTCATGAGACCATAGAACTAATGAGAACTACTGGTACACTGCAACCAAAAGGAACTTTTGGCCTTACTCAATGTATTACAAGACCAGGGTCAGTCCTCGAGTCGTTCCACGGTTCTATTGCAGTGCGACAACAGAACAGCCTTATATTTCATTCGCAAGAAAGGCAGCACGAAATCAATAGTTCTCTTGAACTTGATGAGGGTGGTCTTATAATCTAAGCTAATCTGGAACAGTTCGCAACTGGACCTACTTTCATCGTTCTAGCGTCCATCTACGCGTAGTACATACAAAGCCGCATGGAATAGACGGCTAGGATTCGATTTTTGAGTCATTATTATTTTAGGAATCACACAGTATTTATACTAATGCACAAATCAGTGGTGTCTACGCTCTGTAATACCGAATTTTTGGGAGTCCTAAGTGCTCACGTACTGGTTAAGCATGATATAAAAAACCTGCAACTCATAAGAAAACTATTTGAGATGTAAATTCTCTTAATTTTTGTCTTCATATGAAATTAACGAAAATAACTGTTTTGCTACCGGACACACTGTTATGTTGCTGCTTTGTTTTCTGGTAGACGTATCCATGACTTGACCCTTCTGGCAGTCAATAAAAAGCATTATATTGACAATACTAATCATTTGATTCTATGGCCCAGACTTGGTTCTAAAACTGACCGTTTGGATTTTAGGCAATCGGCCTGGAAATTGCTAAGAAATGACAATTCAATAATTGTTTTGGGTAAAGCAATGTGTTAAATTGTTAAATAAAAAACATAATTCCATTTTTATTTGTTATTTTAAGGCCCTCCTTGTGGTCCCTACCACAAGCCAGTAGCGCGTAATGTGAGCGCATAACAGAGGCTAGTATTGTCGCAACTCCCGGTAGCGTTCGCTCAGCGGTCGCCTCCAGAAACTGGCCCGATAACGTGTCCGTTGACAAATTTTGTCACGAGGTAACTAGAGGTCTGATGACACATTCCGTTGCTTCTATAGGCATGAGGTCGTCCAGGCTCCTGTTAGCTCTGGGATGTCAGACTGTTTCGGCACAAATTAATCAAAATTGGGAAGAAGTTTACTATTTTATTATGTTGCTTGCATATTATTTCGTATATGTTTTTGTGTACATTTCCAGATACTATGATTGTAATTTCTATGTACATCAGAGTATTATTTGATTAAACAAATTTATTTAGTCTCGCACACTTGCAATTTAATTTATATTTTCCTAAATATAAAATGAACAGTGTAACCTTCATAGTTACCGTTTGCGCCTTCGGCTTGTTCATGTGCATAACTTCACATTGGCGTCCTCCTCCACCAGGCGATAACAAACAGGTCTCATTGTGTATATAATATACACATAAGCTTCAAATAACGGTCAAGTGTTTAATAACAGCGTTTTACCCTGAAATAAAACGCTTATTAAATACTTACCTTATTTGAAGCTTAGTTTTTAAATCTGCCTGGTTTAATTCGACACAATGATGAGAACGCGGCCGCCAACCGTATGGCCGCCCTGGTGGAGTAGAGGGGATAGTGTGCGAGCGAGAGAGGGCTACAGGGTAGAAAGAGAGGAAAGATGTGCGGAAAACAGATAGGGCCTATCTCATTGTGTATATAATATACACATAAGCTTCAAATAAGGTAAGTATTTAATAAGCGTTTTATTTCAGGGTAAAACGCTGTTAATAAACGCACGAAAAAACAAGACCTGTTTCCCGGCCCTTTTTTTAAAAATCTTACGACATTGAAATTAGGCTTGGGCTGCAGACCTATACAGCCTACCATTAAACTAATTTTGTAATAATAATTTCCTACATTTATTAAAAACCCTGCCATACTTTAATTAAAATTTTAATATCTTTTATGTCTTAAAAAACACATAAGGCAAATAAATTAAAGTAAATATTATGAAATAACAAATTCTATCTCTGAACTTTTTATTGTGTTTGGCTGTATGGCTCATTTTCTTTGCCTTAATATAGATAAATTTACTTACCTTTTTGCCCTAGTGCACAAAAATCTATTTTGTGCAGCCTATATCCAGCACAAATAAGCAATTTCAGAGCATGAGAAGTGAAAAGTATATATTTGCAAGTTTGAGACTAATATTTAGGATTAGGATTATATTCACCTGATGAGCATCCAAGTCAACAATCATAGCGCTATGTATAAATCCATGCAAGACGAGGAACTGTATGAGCATTGTGATATCAGCATATGGACAGAATCCACCACCTTTCGCACCGCTGCAGTGATGAAACCCACCACCCACATTGATCGCCCATCCACGCTCCAATGCTAATTTACCTGCAAGCACCGAACCCCCTGTTTGCAACCTGGAATTATATTATATAGATACTTTTAAATGTTATTTACAAGAATAAAAAAATGATTGCAACTCCACAATCCTACTAATATTATAAAGGCTAAAGTTATGTGTAACTTCTTCACGCTCGAAAAACGAACTTTTTCTGATTGGCCTCGGGTCTTGGATGTTTATCTATATATGTATTTGTTATAAAATTTAATATCGTTGAGTTAGTATCCCATAACACAAGTTTCGAACTTACTTTGGGGCTAGCTCAATCTGTATGAATTGTCCCTATATATTTATTTATTATTTATTTAAAGAAGACATTGAATGTGCAGTTATGGAGCACTTACCTCATTGGTTTCAAATACGCACGCTGCACAAGTACATTTGGCAAACATGCCACCACTGGTATTTCGGCAATCACGGCTACATTCGTGCTCCACTGAAACATATCAACAAAAACTTATTATCATGTATTGTCAACGAGCGAAACCCGCGCTATGAAATATTCATGTGATTAAAACTAGATTTAAGTTAAAAAAAAGAAAGAAAAAATGTAGATGAACCAAAAGGCTGTAACAGGTTTTCTTTTGCCATTTCTTTTACCAGTGGCCATTTTGCTTGTGACCGAAATGGTGGTAGTTTATTTTCTTTATATTTCTAAACAAGTTGTAAATGATAAGAAAAAGTGCCTGTGAAGGTCTAATTTCTGAAATAAACGATTTCATTTCATTTCCCTGAAGAATAGACCCGCAGGTCTCTACGATCAGTAGTTTTGGTATGCAAATCCTGTACATGACTATAACCATTTAGGTCTAAAAGTCTTACCGCCAATCAAAAGAATACCAACTTACTTTCAAAGACTTAAGGTACTTCTTTGTGTGCACAACAAGCAAGTCACTTTTGGTTGCTTCTTCTGGCCTTACAATACAACTGTCTCCGATAAAGTCTGCATCTTTCAAGTACTGTAAAAATATGAGATATAGTCAAGATCAGATTAAACTTTATATGTTGCGACTTTTTTTCCATTTTTATATTATTGTATATATTTTTGATTGGACTTTCTGGACACATAAATACATAGTCTGTGGAATAAGATGTAGACTGGTGTAGTTATAATTTTGATAATTCTTTATACTGTTAAAAATATATTTTAGAGTAAACCTGTATAATATTGTGCCATTTCTTCGCATCAAAAACATGCAATTTCTCAAGACCCATAAACGAAACATTATACTTTTCGTGATACACCAACGGCCACTGGTCCTCTGCGATATCAAAATATAGATTGGACTCACTGTAAAAAGAAATAAACGCGTAATATTTACTTTTTATCTAATCTGAATTCCAAGACTTACTAGAACTTAATAATGGAATAATTATGTAACAAAATTTGTAAATACATACCCAGACATCATCAAATATAAATTTCTAAATTAAAAGCAATTAAATAATATTTATTAAAAAAACATTGCTGAAAATTTTATGTGAAAACTGGCGATCAAACAATTTTCCCGGAAACTACGTCGTCGAAAATTTTGCTGGCTGTCAGCTGTCACTCGTCAAATTGACAGCGGCAAAAATTTTCTTTGGTTTGAGCGTTTGAAGGTGTCGATTAGTGAATTTCTTTTCTATTTTCAGATACTCAATTTATATAAATTTTAATGTAAACCAAAATTTATTAAACACTTTATTTTCTAATTAAATTGTTTTTAAACTTATGTATTCATTTCCTTTGCCAACTTTGATCTGACTTTTAAAAATACCATTGCTTAGCAACCACAGGTGACATAAAAAGCGCGAAATGTAAACAAATCAAATTTGGTATAAGAATGAAAGACGTAATTTTCTGAATGTAAAAAGTTTTTTTAAACTAATTTCTTTTACTTTTTAATGAATGTAGTGAAGTATTATTTACTTATCATTCAGTTTCTATTATAATAATTCTTACTTTCTTATTTATACCCATCGAATCATGATTTAAAATAATAATTTCAAACCACTTAATTTTTGTGTTTTAATATGGAAATTCCGACCTTGGACGCCCTTCAGACTGAAGTTGAGTTTTATCGGGTAATGTGTGAACACTTACATTTGACCTTATTGATTTTTAGAGTGGTAGATAGAGCCTAGCCGCTACTATTAACTGGCAATGGTTCGTAAATGGGCTGGCTCGACCGGGACAGTACCTACTACCCTCTCACAGAATATCGACTTGAAATAGCGGTGATATGCCGCTATGTTTCGTACGGTGAGTGAGAGATCCAGAAGCCTAATACTCCTTCTGCTTCCTACTCCATCTTTCACTTCTCTTCTCCCGTCCTTCCTTTTTCATATCTTCATATGTGGTACGCATTTAAGATCTTGTAATCGTGGATGTGCACGGTAGCGGTAATTGCTTACCATCAGGTGACGCGCCAGCTCGTTTGTCCACCTCTATCATAAAAAAAATCTTCAACAGCAGTACTTACTAGACAGAGACAGTGTCTGTGAAGCCCAAGTATCTTATTAAACGATTTTATTTTATAGCAAAACCAAACCGTAGTTGAACAGGAGATCAGGACACTAATAGCTGATAACCAAAAGCTGTCGCAGCAGGTAGCAGCACTACTCAAAGAGAAGCTGCAGCTTGCCAGGGAACAGAATCACGATGGACACGACAAAGAACTTGATGAATTGAAGAAAAAACTCCATTTACTTGCCAAGGTTTCTACTTTTTTCTCCGTTTTGGGATATTTATTTAATAACAATGTTGTCTGAAAAACATGTCATTTGAACTCAACTTACTAATGTATTGAGATGCATTTCAGAAATTGGCTGATAGTATGTTAATTTAAAAGTTTGGTTTTAGGAAAGAGACTCTTTGCATGTGTTATGGCAAACATCTCAAAAGACAATAGAAGCACTGGAAACCGAATTAAAAGCATATCAAAGCTATGACCACCGAAGTAATCAGGTAAGTAATTTTTTTCCACTATACTTGGCACAATAGCCCAACCAATACAATTTATTTAGGTAATTTGGTATCTAAGACATCTCAATTCCTTCATAACTACTAACTAACTACTAACTTACTATAAGTGATACAGATCGAAAAGAATATACTTTTCAGAATGTAAACGAAGATAAACGAGACATAGAACTTAAATTAGAAACATCATTAACAGACTACATTGAATTAGAAACTAAATATAAAGAATTACATAAAAAGCACACTCAATTAGAAATAGACGTTAAAAACAAAGAAAGAGAGATAACATCATATAAAGAGAGAGGAAAAGAGTTTGAGGAGAAGTTAAATGACGTCACCAAAATACTGGAGGAGTACAGGGTCAATTTTGAAGCAGAGAAGAAAAACAATGAAAATATTAAAAGTCAATTGCTTATGTATCAGAAAGAGAGTACGGATAAAATTAAAAAAGAATTTGAAGCTAAAAATAAAGTATGTATTCTGTATTTATTTACCGAGAGTTTCATACGCCAATAAGAACATATATGACGTTAAATATAGTGTCACAACACAACCCTTTTTTTTGTAAGACTCCATGAAATAACCGTACCGCCAGACAATCACGATGAAGATCTCGCTTCTCCAAGATCTATATGTCCTCGTGTCTGACAAAGTCAGTGTGTTCAATAGTAGCAATCATAAACTTCAAGTTTGTTTTAGAGCTTTTCTTTTTCTAAATATTAATTACTTTAGATAATCGCTTTCAGGTTTCAGAAGCTTTGCAACTCTTCGATGTGGTCACATCACAAAAGAATGAAGCGCATAAGAAAATAAAGGAATTATCAAGTAAAAATAGTTGTCTTTTTTATTATATTTTTATTATATTATATGTTCTTGTTTTTACACATTTTCATCGAAATTGATGAGGAAGTACTTAAATGCCCAAAAAAAATAATGATGACTGGTTAGTTAAGGCGATAAAGTTACAAACTTGCGATTTATAATATTTGCAAGGATAAAATCTAAATAAACTAATCTGTTGTAAAAAATAACCTTCACAGAAGAATTGATGATGGTGAAGCAGAAACTATCAAAGGTAACACAAGACGTGGAATCGAACTTTAGGACAGAATTAGAAGAAATCAAAGAGAGATTTAATGAAAAGGTAGCAGACATGCTACAGCATATAAAAAATTTGGACTCTGAACTTGTAGAAAAGGGACTACTGTTAAACAGAGTTCTGAGGTAAGGGAAAGGTAATTTAATAATAATGTAAGTTGGAGGTCGTTATGATTGAGTGAAGGTTGTAGTGTAGAGTGATGTGGGGTAGGTACCCAAATCTCCTTCTCATCCGAAATATACTGGGGCATGCTGAACTTATAACACAAACCTGGGTTATTCCTTTCTATCTAGATTTAATAGTTTTGACTGTGTCAGCAAAAAAGTGTAGACAATTTGGATCAAGGAGGACTAATGAAGAGTCGCTTAATCGGTCTATAAATCTATCAAAGATCTATCATACATAAGTAGTGGTA
The DNA here is from genome assembly GCA_905163395.2 of Endotricha flammealis. Taxonomy (NCBI): domain Eukaryota; kingdom Metazoa; phylum Arthropoda; class Insecta; order Lepidoptera; family Pyralidae; genus Endotricha; species Endotricha flammealis. The sequence continues at coordinate 10,322,449 of LR990871.1, forward strand.
CATAACAACGAAATGCTTTTTCTAGAGAGAACAAGATTCTTCAACAAAGTAATGAAAATTATCTCAAACAGCAAAAAGACTGTCTTAGTGCAATGGATCCGAAGCTAGCACTGGCTGAACAAAAGCTGGAAGCAATGTTTCAAGAATTGGTATGTTTGATTTTTTTATGTAAGTGGTTGGAAACGAGCAAGCGGGTCCTGATGTTGTAAACCACCACCCATCGAGCACAGAGACACCGAGGAAGTAACTGAGCCATTGCGTTGAAAAATATGATCCAATAAATTTAATAAAAATAAAGAATAAAATTAATTATAAAATAAAATAATATTTAAGGTAACATCAGAACGACGTAACATGCAACTGGTTTGCGAGAAACAAGTGTTAGCAATAGACATACAACGTATACAAGATATACAAACGAGGGAGACGAAACGCCGCGACTGGGAAGAAAATCTACTGAAGACGCAATGTGAAGAACTCAAGTATATTAATTAATTTTTACTTATTTTTTATTGCCTACGTACTTACTAGCTGACACGCACAACCTTTACGTTTACCCGTTTTTGAAATATTTTTTAATGATGTTCCACGTTTATTGGTTGTAGCGCGTTCCTCTCTCCCCCTATTTTCTCTCTCTCTCTTACCTCTTTCTGTTCTCTTCCTTTCCTCCCTTCCGATCTCCGCCGTCACCTCTCTTTTGCCTCTCCCTATATTTATAGTTCTCAGTCTTGTCTCAGTCACTCTTTTCAATAAAATAAAATAAACAATCTTTTGAAGAATTTGAAAAATCAATACAAAAAATATTGTATAAACTTCGGTCAGTTAAGTCGTCCCATCATTGTCTACTAATTTCGTTTGTGCCCAGGCTCCAAGTGGAACATCTACAGAAGTCTTTGGATGAAACACATGGAATGATCAGCAAGCTACAAAATATGCTGTCCTCAAGAACAGAATTGACACAAAAGTAAGCATAGTGTTGTGTTGCGTTATTTGTAAGTTGTTCCCAAAGTTTGTAGGTACTGTTAGACCTTGTGCAGAAACAGCGAATACGCCGTTACTGTCGCCGCGTTTCATTGTTCATCGCGGAGTAGCAATCATTATCATCGTGACGGACGTTTAACTTACAAAGAGCTCAGTGAAGCACGAAACGTACATGTAATCAGTATTCTACTAATTAGTATATAGGTAGTAGTATATAAGTGCTTGTATAAATATATTCATACAAACACTATTTCCGAAGTAATTCTACTTACATCAAGTCTCAAGCTATCTCTTTCCTTCCATAATGAGACAATGATAGTGATAATGTGTCATTGAGTTGAAAATGACAGACCTCACTCTGTGTTTTTTTGTGTAAGTTTTCTTATTAAAAATAACATTATTTAAATTACAGAATGGTATCAACAAAAGAAGAAGAATTAATTGAATTAAATAAACATTTAGAAAATCAAATGGAGCTTAGTAAAAAGTAAGCACATATTATGCTCTCTCTAGTGGTTGACTGTAACTATATAATTGCAAAAATTTAAATAACGTAAGTTCAATGATTTGTCCCTAAGAGCTCCTTCATACATGGCGTAGGCATAGCGTAGGCATAGCGTACGCGTTTGATGAACGTATACGCAGCGCAGACGCCGCGATAGCGCACGCGACGCACGCCTAGCGTTTTCTCTGCATACAGTAGACGTAGAGAAAACGCTAGGCGTGCATCGCGCCGCTGGGTATACGTTCATCACGCCTACGCCATGTGTGCAGGAGCTCTAATTACCACAATAGTAATTAATCTAAACCTAATTAACAGATGGAAAGAATCTTATGTGGAAATGACGGAGAAACTAAAAAAGAAATTAGAAGATCTACACAAGGAAAATAATGAATTACGAACAAAACTGAAGTTACCGAACACATCATCAGACAGTACATAGTTTATAAGAATCATTAAATCAAATGTGCAATATTAATTATAAAGTTTAATATTTATTTACAATATTTTTTATTTAATTTACATAGTAATTTGTATAAACAGAACATTTTTATTGTAATCAATGCATTGACTTTTCCTAGGGCCAAAAATGTAATTAAAATGGAATTAATATAACAGGCGCCATTTCACTTTACATAATTATGTACTAAGGGGGCTTACGTAAAGAGACAGGTTTCCAGTACATCTGTGTGGGACGGACTGATTGTTGTAGGTTCTATGTATTTCAATACAATAACTTAAGCGGAAACCTGTTTCTATATATGTAAACAACCTTATACATCCAACCATAGAGTAAATAATATGCGAGCAAATTTTTTTAAAACGGCATAATTTTTAAGTTATATCTATTTCATTGAATTATGTACTAAATTGAATATTTCAATTTTTTTAATTCTTTGAATATTTATAAAAATTGTATAATACACTTTACAACATATTACAACAAACTAAGTAGCGGAAACACACTCTGAGAACATACTTGGGAACCAGTACAATGTCTCTTTGGGGTCTTGTGTATCAACCCACGCAAGTCCCTCCTTAACCATGTGATTCAATGCATTCTCTGTTCTTGTTTCGTTCCACCTGTAATTGAATTAATTTTTATTGTAATACAAGCGCAAAAAAGAACCCCTACAACGTCAGATGGAAAGACGATATGAACCTAAAGGCTGGATGGCATTACTAGGAGACCTATGCCAAGAGGCATGCTGAGTTATGGGTCCCCAACAATCAAGTGCACTTGACAAGTCTACATGATTAAAGGAAATATTTATTGTTTACAGTGTTGACTTCATGCTACCGTAAAGCAGTCTAAGGTTTGATCGCACCTGATAGAAATTCTGATTGACGAGACAAACTCTTGATCATCTCGGGACTCACTAAGATATATTTTGTAATTCTATCTGTGTGTGTTTATTTCATTTGACTCACTGTATAAAAGATATTGAGCATATACATACCCTAAATCACTGATCAGAATTGTGGATGACACCCAGGCTGTACCCAATGTGCTGGCCTTCTGTAATACTAGTGTTTGGTCTAAGTTGAGCTCTCCAGGCACAGACTGAACTAGCCATTTCCCTTTTCCTATTGGAACTACCGTGAACCTGCAATAAAATAATGACGTTTAGTTACAAACAAGGAAAACTTGTTCTTAACTACCTACTTGTAGTCAAAAAATAAAAGTGATATAGGAGGGTTTTCATTGAATTATTGTGAAAAAATGTCACAGTCTGCCAAACTAAATGAGGGCAATCCATGTTCTAGAATCTAGCATATCAATGGTTAAAAGCAGATTTTATTTATCTAGGTCAAAACAAATCTGACGTCTGAACTGGGGGTAGGAAAAAATTTTGATAATTCGAAAGAGCAAGTAATAAGCCTCTTTGAATAAAGAAAATTTGAGGAAGTTTAAAAAGTTGCCTCAGTAAATTAAATATTTACCCATTTCCAAATATCCTTAATTTTTTTACAGCAGCTAACAAATCTTCATTAGTTATCTCCTGATGTTTTCTGGCTTTCCCACGGGACGCAATGAGCCTATCTCTCAGCTCCTCCAGTGTAATTAAGCCGCCGTTCTTGTAATTTGTTGCCAAACACACTTCTACTATTTGCACTCCTAATTCATAATAGAAATCACCAATTCCTGAAATATTTTAAATTCATTTTTATTTTTTAGGTATTTAGATGATGACCAAGGCTTACAAGGGACCATGGTATAGTTATGTATATAAAAAGATATGATAGTCATAGTTCAGCCACCCTTATCCTGATTTTTAAAAAAAATGCAAAATACTGTGTTCTTATTTTTTACCGTGCATCCACACTACATAACACACCGCGTAACAACGTCTTTATAACTTTTTGTTTCGGATGTTGCCCACGAACACTTGGAAACATTGCTCCACAAAAAGTAACTACTGCGATGTGGATGCACAGTAAAGGGCTTATTACACTACACTATATTCAGAGTCTAACAAAAGAGATGGTGCAATACGAATAAGCGAGAAGCACTTACAACTTCTCACTTCTTAGTATTGCACCATCTCTTTTGTTAGACTGAATATCGTGTAGTGTAATACGCGCTTAACAACGGCCTCTTTTAGTAACTTATAGAGTCGATAACGTCGCCATAGGAATTCCGAACACGCCGAAAAGTGTTCTCGGGCCTTGATAAAATAAAAATAAAAATTTATTCTTGCAATCAATCATTTCAGTATGAGTCAACCTTTGATAGAACTTACCTAACACTGACCAAAACCCTTTCCCTGACGCCAAAGGATCTACACCGATAGCAGCGCACATCTCCTGGAACTGTCTTCTGAACTGAGCATTCTTCTTTATTTCATTCTTGTGTTTTGTAGCAAATTCCTCCAAATTTTCCCTAAAAACTTCGAGCTGTCGTGACATTTGTTGAAACTGGTTCTCTTGTATTTCTGAGCCTTTTTCTCTGTATTTTTCTTGCTCCAATTTTTGTTTTTGTATGGCTCCTACACCAGCACGGCGTCTCATGTTGATAGAAATTAATAATTTACAAAATAAACTCTAGAAACAACTCGCACCAGCTGAATTGAATACAATTTTTCTCTCTGATTGAATTGAATACAAAATTGACATTAATTGATTAATAATAAATCTTCTTCTTCTTTTTATTGGCAACTTTAATGGATGGATGCACTTATTTTTCTCTTTGCATGGATGAATGGAACATGGATGGAAGCACTAGAACAAAGAAACTGTGATAGTATTTTCTGGTTCTGGAGGACAAGAAGACAAGTGGTTTCCTGTCCTCCTTCTTGTCTTATTCACCCACAAGTTTAAATTTTATTTTGATCACTTTATCGAATTACCTGTGGAATTACAATGTACCTTTCAATGCATGCAATGCAATCACAAATGCAATACAATTAGATCTTAGTCTTTGTAAGAAGATAAAAACCATATAAAAAGAATACAATTTAATGTAATCAATCAACTCCTTGTTGGATGGGGTAACATACTGTCTTTACCGCACCATAATTTTCCAAGACCTTTATGAAGCGGATTACAGTATAGTTTTAATTTTTATTGAATACCACGTTAGAAAAATATTGTAGTACTTTCTATTCCAATATTGTTAAAAAAATATTACAAAAACCCAAAAAGGAAAGCATCCCTGGTGGGGATCGAACCCACGACCTTTGGATTAGAAGTCCAACGCGCTATCCTCTGCGCCACAGGGACTCATGTGTGACTTGTCAAAATATAAGTACACATTCCATGGCCTTAGTTACGCTACACAAATATATGTATAATAATAGAAATTGAAACAATTAAGAATAAACTCGACATCAAAACTTTCTTATATATTTTTGTTATACTAAATCTTATTATTTTCATTAAATTAGTTCAGATCTTCCATAAATTATATTATAAGTTTTTAGCATGACCTACGTTTTGCTGTAAAACAACCGGAAATGTCAACAAATGATTAATGTCAAATATCTGTTTGGAAAGTTTGAAATTTCAGTACTGTAAAATTATTTTTTAATAAATAAAATAATGTAGAAATAATTCGCAAAGTTAAAAAAACAATTTCAATTGATTATTAAAATGGATTGTGATGTTGAAAATTCTGTAGAGGAACCGAACCAAAACAAAGAGTCTGTTGAAAACTTTCAGAAGTTTATTTACGAATTATTAGAGAAAAATGGGGTCCTTAACGACCTAAGAGCGTATTTACGAGGACACATCGTTGAAGTTATAAACAATGCAAAAACTGGTACGTTTTTAAACATATAATTTAATTTTTATTTCTTAAAAAAACAATTTGTGACATAACCTAGTAAAAAGCAAAATTTTCTTTACCATCAACGCGTTTGCCAATTTCTCAGATATTAACTGTTGTATAAAGTTTGTTGACCGTCGTTGTCGGTCCTTATAAAGCTGATTTATCAATAAATTAAGTAAAATTTTAATTTTTATATTAGGTGATCCACCGGCATGCCAAAAGCATTTCACACAACGCCTAGAACTAACATATCAAGCACTGAATATGCTTGTTGCCGAATATCTGTTATGTTTGGTAAGTAAAAAGGAGACTTCATAAATTAATAGTATTTGTTCATACAGAATTATTGATTTGTGCTTGGTTTTAGTAAGTAGGATGAACTTACAAAAACAAACCCCTTTACTAATAAACATTGTGTAACGAGTATATAGTTATACACTGTTTTGTCACTGTCTTTCTTGAGGAGAATCAAATGAAGTATGAAAGTGACAAAACATTGTTTAACCATACACGCAGTACACAACAAGTAAGGGGGAAAATGTTTATTTATAACTTGTTTGTGTAAAAGGATGATTATGGATACCAACAACTACTGTACACCCTTTGGTAGGGACACGACCAACAGAGCAGGCTGTTTTGTGGGACTTATAAAAAAATTAAAGCATTTATAGATGGGTCTAGTCTTGTCGAATAGCACAAGCACTTTCTCTAGTCTCTGGTCTCCACTGAGCATAAATACCATGGCACAAGTACTACGGTGCTGGAGTTTGTTTATAGTAATCAGCCGTAGGGTTTTTTTTTCTATTTTTCATTGAGGTTTTTAGTCATGCTTGACTATGTCCGCCTCATAGGGAAGTTCGTTGGACAAACTACTCCATGTCCCTCATTGCAAGTGTTGCAAAGATGTACAACTTGTTTGCAACACCCGAAAGAGGGTTACTTAATATTTCGTTATTGTTCCCACCACCCAGCCTCATTGGTGGAAACAATCTGTTCCTCAGCTCAGCGCGTCATGTCGAACACACTGTAGGGTTAGTTACATTTAGTTTTTTATAATTTTCAGGATTTCAGCTACAGTCTGTCTGTGTTCATCACAGAAATACCGCTCGCCAACATGGTGTTTAGTTTCGCTCGCACCTTCCTGCAAAATAAGGACAATGAGACTTTAAAGCCTCGGTTCTCGGACAGTGATGTTTGGTCAATCCTCAATTATTTGGGTGAGTTAATATTGTTTTTTTTTTTTCATTATCGTCATGATCCGCCATCATATTAAGGAGGAAAGACAAACTAATAATTATTTATTTATTTCACACATATTTTTTTCATTCACTATATGGACGACTTTTACAAATTAATATTGTTGTCCAAGATGCTGGTGTTTGAAGTAGGTTTGACAAGCCTGTATTACAGAACACAAGGTTCTCACCTCTCAGAAAAAATAAAAATTAACAATAGCATAAACCCATACAATATAAGTAATTGTACTTAATGATGTTTATGCAAAAACCAGAAGTAAAGATCCTTCATTTATATTTTATCCTATTAATTATTTGTTTCCATTTTTGTTTTTGTTTTTTAGCTGGCTTGTTAGCTGGCTTGAGATTAAATGTTATTGTTACTCTAGTACTTTGTCACACCAACTACCTCTTGTGTATATTTCACTACCCTAAGGTTGTCTGGACGAGTTTTCTTAGCGATAAGACTGCCTGATGTACTTTTGTATCTTACATCATATATTTTTTGTATCACATTTTATTTTAGTGCAATAAACAATAATGTATTGTAAATTAACTAGTATTTGTGCAACTTGCTATGTGTTTTATGTATAATAATAAGTATTTTTAATTATCAATTCAGGTGTGAAATGCGACTCCGAACATGCTTACAATGTAGTGCAGTCGTACAAAAGTGGACAAAATCCATTGCTTTTATGTATACTGAAGGGACTGCCACTTTATCAGAAGGAAACAATTTCTGATGAACAAGGTAAAACATACGAACATATAATACCTACGTTAGAATTTCGAAAAATCTAATAGTTTTATTTCTGTCTACATCATCAAGGGAACCTCTGTATAAAATTCCAGCTCTCTAGGTGTAGGTCTGGTTTGAGTGTTAATCAATGTGTCTGAGGACTTTTCATTATTTCTTGTACCAGCACTCGAATGACTTTGTTTCCTTCCTAAACGCTGGTAATTTTTAGAGTAGACTTATGTTAAAGAATGACAATGATTTATTGTTAGTTTTATTAACTTACACACAAAACCTTAAAAATAACTAACATAATAAGTTTTGAGATGTAGGGCACAGCGGATAATCCGCTCAAATTGGAGGGGAGCAGCCCGTTTGGGAAAAGAGCTCCACTTGGGGAGTTGGGAGGGTTGGCAACGCGTGAGTGATACCCCCGGTATTGCAAGCGTCTATAGGCTACGGTGATGGCTTACCATCAGCCCGGCCGTATACTTGTTTGCCACCTTTGTGGTATAAAAACAACGTGTGGCACTCGGGAACTGCCGGGGTAAAGCTATTGCATAGTCGCGGGCTCGAACTCACTCGTGGACGCGGCCAAAAAGCACGCTGTCTCACCTAGCATCGTGTCTAAAAGAGATAGAATCAGTTATGAGCAGTTAGCAGCTAGTCTACACGCATACGTCTAGTCGCACGCACACAAACACCACCGTGCCGAAGTCTGCCGAACTGAAACGACATTAGACGATGCACGGCTTTCAACGCCGCGCGGAGTGGGGGGTGTTAGGGTTTATTTTCGTTACGGAATTTCTTGATTCGGTTGCCGCGCTCAAAGCCCGCGATATAAGCTATGCAATAGCTTAAAATAATAATATGTATAAAAAATGTAAATAAAGACAATAGGCATCTACTCAGTATAGACTGAAAAGAACGACTAAAGAGACATAACTAGAGGAAGCTAGAAGTCTAATTATGTCTCTTTAGTTAATAAAAATAAAGAAATATTTCAGGTGCAAAATCTGTTAATTCATCAGCGAGTACATCGTCTGCACCTGACAGTACAGACACAATGGCAGATAAAACGAAACATAAGAAAGAATCGTTTCATGAGAAATGCAAGCATTACATTGTTTGTAAAACATGTCAGGCTCGAATGAGCAGGATAAAAGATAAGTATAAGAAGAAGAAAAAAGATTTGTGTAAGGTAAGATTTTGTACACACTACTATGTAACAAGCTTTTGCATGTATAATGCATGGTTTCAGATATTATTAATCCCCGCGCTCATTTTGTGTGTTAGACTATGTGTGTTTTCTATACAAACGGAGGTACTAACAAGCAACGTTAGAACCACAGACAAAACAGACTAAACTTAATTTTACATACACATCGACACAAGCTGAAAATATCGCTGTCACTTTCCAGCTAATTAAATTCGGTATAACCTTATCCCTTTCTTTCATCAATAGCAACACTAACGCACACTTACACAACTTGACAGCCGTGCCTTGTTTTGGTAGACGGAGTTTGTAGCATACGTAAAAGTAAAGGGAAGATGGCGATTTGTATTAGTTTAAAAAGTGACTTTTAAAGTTAAAATTTAGTAAATTTAATATCAAATAGACAAAAATATGGGTGTAAAGTGCTGTGTAATACATTTTAAAAACTCTTCGTACAAAAGCAGCCAAGCAAGCAGTACAAAAGTACCCATTTGTGTCTGTGTGAGTGACATTTGATAGTGTGCGTTTTTGCCACGATTTCTGTTATGGAATGTTACATCTGCTTTTTTATGTCTGTGGTTAGAACACGCATTTACGCTACGCTGTATAGTGCGGGGTAGTGTGAGAATCGCCTAAAGCGCTGCGCAGACGACAAACCACATTACGAGTACATTTCGACAATATGTAATTGCGATACAGCTTAATTTCGACAATCGGCTTAAATGACGCACCGTGGGCATAGCCAGGATTGTGTTAAGGAGAGGGCGGGCCGGAGACAGATCCTAGTGGGGAGGGGGAGTAGGCAAATCAAGGAAATGACATAAGACCCCCGATTAGAAATTGGAACGCCCTAGCATTCATCATCATCCTAATGAAGGAAAATAATATTTTAACTCTTTTAAAAGATTTTTATAGATTTATGAATTTGCAGAATGTAAATGAAAACGTAATTGATTCAGTAAATGGTGAACAACTCATGAAGACTATCAGCGTTCTGGAGAAGTCTCTTATAGACGAGGTTTACTATAGTATACTTAGGGCGCGGTCAGATCGAGACTGCATTTACTAGAAAAAAATTCAAACATTTTTAAAAGATTTCTAGTAAATCTTTAGCATTAGTAAATCATAATTGTCAATTCGGCTTATTCGTCAAATAAGCTGGCAGTAGTTTTCTTATTGGAAAATTGCCTATACGGCTGTGTCAAATCGGCACTATTAAATTTACCAACTAGTGAATAGGTTGGTAAATGATCTTCTTTATTAGAGACCACTACCACTTTCGGCCAAATAAGTTTCTTTAGTTATGTATCTGACTGTGCCCATTAAAATAAAATAAGTATTACCCGTTTCAACTCTAAGAGCGAGGCCCCATTAGTGCGTTGCGCTGCGTTGCGTCGTCGCAGCGTCGTTTTCCATATATTTTGTATGACATGCCCCATTAGACCGTTGCGTCGTCGCGCGCTTCAACGGATTTTCGACGGATCGAACATGAGACGAAGCGGGAGAGAGGGTGATGCGCTGCGTTGTCGGAGCTCCGCTGCGACGACGGACAGTGATCCATTGCGAAGGGTGAACTGAGACGCAGCTGCGACCCTTGCGTTGCGTTGTCGCAGCGTCAACGCAACGCAGGTGTGGCATACAATGTGTTGTTCCGTTGCGACGAAGCGAGGCAACGCAACGCAACGCACTAATGGGGCTTCGCTGAGGGAATAAGAAAACAAGTGAGAGACAAATGTCAATCATCATTATCTCAGCCACAAGAAGTCGACTGCTGGACATAGGCCTCCTTCAAACGTTTCCAGCACAACAGTTTCCAGTGTCAAATTCCATAAAAAATGTCAAAGATTTTTTTTAAATATTTAAAACAATAACTTATTAATTTTGTGGACAGATGTTCCAACAACTCAAGATGGTGTACGAGGCCGAGCTGGACTTGGTGAAGAAGGAGGAGGACAAGAAGATCAAGAGGTATATAGCCACGCATACCCTGCAGCTGCAGAGACAGCAGACAGAGGTAGGTAACTTTATTTATTTATCAAAGAAGATTAACAGCATCTTATACAAAGGCTAATATCTAATCTTCGTAAGTGAAGAATTTAACTGGCACATTGTATTATGAAACTGTGACGAGCAGACATTACGTAGCATGAACAAAATTTAGTGTTCAAGTCATATAAAGATGACACCCTCAATACAAGAAAGATACTATTCTTGGAGCATCACACAGAAATGATTGGAACTATATTTTTAAATTAATTCCGAAAGAAACCGCTGTTTACTTGCCATTATAAAGTTATAATTATAAAAAAAACTAGCTTTTCCCCGCGGCTTCGCTCGCGTTAATTTTATGGCTGTATAGATCTCGTTTGACAACAAAACAACCCATAGGGCGACTTGTGGCGCCATCTGTCGGCCGATACAGCGCCCTCTATAGTAGAAAAAATATTTTCCCATTGGAACGACATACTTTCACGGAATAAAAAGTAGCCTATGTTGGGCTATGTACCCCTAACAATATGTATGCAAATTTTCATAATGATCGGCTGCTTAGTCAAGCCGTGAAGGAATAACAAACAAACAAACTCACTTTCTCATTTATAATATTAGTAAGGATATTACTTATATAATAAAATATTAGTTGAAGAATCACACAACGCCATCTAGTCCCAAACTAATCATTTGTACTATGGTATTTGTAATAATTACTTTAATTTTTGTATATAAATACTTTATTATACATAGAAAAAAATTAGATCAAGGCATACATACATATCCATGCATCTAAAATGTCTGCTCTGCGCGGGATTCGAACCCGCGGCCCTTAGCATAAAGAAGCCATTGCTAGCGAGTCTGTTTTAAATTTCAGTTGGAGGAAGCTTTCAAGTTGCGCGAGGCTGAATTGCAAAGGAAAGTTCAGGAAAAGAAGAAATTTCTGTGGGGATTGGCAAGAGCTTTACGTGAACAACACACTCACATGTCACGAGCCATGAGTGCGGTTAAAGAAGAAACGGAGCGACTTACGGTTAAGGTAACATCTACAGTTTCTTTGCTAATCCAATAAGTTTAGTCGGAGTGTCCAGTGCGCTACTTACGATACTCGCGAAGTCGACCGAGGCGAAGTAAGAAGTATGTCGAAGTATCTGTCGTATTCGCCTCTCAGAACCGAGCCAGATTCTTCGTGGACGGTTAAGTCTATGCTAATATTATAAAAAAGAGGAAATATTTGTATTTTGGTTTGTAACGAATAAACTCAAAAACTATTACGCCAGACCGCCACCCAGGAGGTCCCGGGTTCGATCCCCGGTCGGGTCATGATGAAAAATAAACTTTTTCTGATTGGCCTCGGGTCTTGGATGTTTATCTATATGTATTTATTATAAAATATAGTATCGTTGAGTTAGTATCCCATAACACAAGTTTCGAACTTACTTTGGAGCTAGTTCAATCTGTGTGATTTGTCCCTACCCTATGTATTTTTTTTTTTAATTAGGGATCCTTAGTACGGACGAGCGAAGCCGGGGCGGTCGGCTAGTATTTTATATACCTAAAAATTTTGTATCGACATAAAGTTATAGTAAAATATGTATTGTAAATTAATTAATTTTTCAGGAGGATGATCTTAAATCTCAATTAATAGAAGCGCAGTCGGTATTAAGACAGAGAGGTGAAGAGATGCGAACGCAAATATCGAGCGAGCTATCAATATTAGAGGAGCATCTACACTCAATGAAGAGAGAGAGGGAAATAATACAAAAAGAGAGGATAGATTTCGAAAATCGCAAGCACGAGTACGATTCGAAATCGAGAATTGACGACAACGAAACGAAAGCTCATTACGAGTTACTACAAAGTGAATTTAATATACTAAAAAAATACATTGAAAGTACTAAATTGGAGCCTAAATGTGTGATAGAAAGGAGTACTGTGACAGAATTGTGTGGGGTTACATCAAAAATTAGTGTTTTGTTGAACAACGAGCAGGACACAGATAGGATTTTGCAAAGGAGTGAAAGCGAGGACCGAAATCGCGCACCCAATCAAGTTGTTAATAATCTGAAGAAGCAGAAAAATGTTAACTTTAGTCAAGTAAGTATTTTTGAAATATAACCTGTATTTATAGTATGTTATTTTTTGAAAATATTTGATTGTTTGTGCCTGCATCCAGCGGCTTCCTGCAACTTTCTTCAGGTCGTCTGACCACCTTGTAGCGCTTTCCGGTACGCGGTCGCCACTCCAGAACCGTCTTGCCCCACCAGCCATCAGTTCTGCGCGCTATGTGCCCTGCCCACGCCACTTCAGCTTGCTCATCTGTTTGGTTATGTCGGTTATTTTGGTTCTGCTACGGAACTCCTCATTTCTGATTCGATCTTGTAGAGAAACCCCAACCCCGCATTCGAGGCGTTTGGCCTATGTCCAGCAGTGGACTTCTTGTGGCTGAGATGATGATGATGATGATGATGATTATACTACTCAAACGTATTATAAACAAACACAACTTTTAATTAACGTTTACAATAACATTAAAATATTACAGGTTAATGTGTGTCTATTATGTTTCTAGTGTGAAATTGATTCAAAAGAATCCACAAAAAAAAAAATTTTTAAACACTGCAAATTTTTGTGGCCCTCGCTTTGCTTTAACTAGTAGGTATATAATTCTTTAATATCAATAAACTCATATACAGTGTGATTCCCCATAAAGTGCACATAACGCGTGGGGTCAAAGTAGACTTATAGTTCGACGAAAAGAATTTAAAAAAAAAACCCTCTTTTTTTTGTCGAACTATGTTCTATTGCGAGAAAAAACACGATAACTCTACCAAAATCTCTTTATAAAACATTAAGTGTAATAAAAAATTTCGAATGATTTAGAAAATATCCAATTTTTTACGTCTTTTTTTAGGTTTTTGCATTTTTTTCACAAAACGATATCTTATTTACAACATTTTTTTTAGTGATGTATGCTATTCTACATTACATTAGCTTTATTTTAACACGATAGATTCTTTAGTGTTCGAGTGTTTTTTTTCGCAATAGAACCAATAATTCGACAAAAAAAAAATCCTTTAAAAATTATAAAAGCCTAAAATATTTTTTTGTATTGAGATTTTTTTTTTCGTCGAATAATTAAGGTCTACTTTGATCCCACCCGATATGTGCACTTTCTGGGGAATCACACTGTATATGAGGTCAAATGATACACTTTTTTATCTATAGGTACTAAAAGAGGAAATATTTGTATTTTTGTTAATAACGAATAAAATCAAAAACTGGACACCGATTTAAAAATTTCTTTCACCGCTAGGACGCTGTAACGCTATCTCTAGGCAACATTGGCTATATTATATTTTCAGACAAATTAGAGATCCCTACAATTACCAGTGCGTAGCCGGGGCGGAGTACTAGTATTTATATAAATTTTGTAAATTATAAATTTGCAGTCGCACGTAGATATAATGTATCAAGAGCGTGTGCGAAGTCGCTCGTCCATGTCAAGCGACGCGGGCGACGCCGAACGCGAAGCACGGCGTCCGCGAGAGTTGCAGGAAGAGAACGAACGTCTGAAGACGTTTGCTAAGCAGGTATGTAAGAGGAAAAAGTTTTTTTCAGTGACAATATCATACACATGAGGAGCTCGATGGCGTCGCTGTGTGTCACACTCTAATATGAACACGCAAGTCAAGCGACGTCGACCCTAGCCAGTGTTTGGATGGGTTTCGTTAACTCGAGCTTCTCCGTGCTTCGGAGGGCACGTCGGTCCCGCCCAGTCGTTAAGCCAAGTTAGAAGAAAACATCGGTCTCTGCCAATCCGCATTGGAGCAGCGTGGCAGAGTACGCTCTAGTCCCCTTCGATTGAAGGGAGACCCGTATCCCTGCAGTGGGATGATTAAGGGTTGATATGATGATTATACACATAAAATAATAAAACTAGGTACCCAAATGATGTATAAACTGATGTATGTATATTTTTAATATTGTAAGTGTGACTATAAATCATATTCTATTAAATAAAAAAAGTTCAACAAAATCTTAAAGTAGGCGAGTACACCGAAATAGCGCCTACTATACGTCGAGGCGTCAGTTGTAAATACCATGATGCTGTTCTCCCGTAGGAGCCATTGAGGGTCTACTATGATTCATTAAATGACGCGTAAGCAATGTTTCGAATTTTAAGTGTAGTTTTGGTGTTAATAAATAAATAAATATATAGGGACAATTCATACAAATTGAGCTAGCACCAAAGTAAGTTCGAAATTGTGTTATGGGATACTAATTCAACGATACTAGGTATATTTTATAACAAATACATATAGAGATAAACATCCAAGACCCGAGGCCACTCAGAAAAAGTTTGTTTTTCATCATGACCCGACCGGGGATCGAACCCGGGACCTCCTGGGTGGCGGTCTGGCATGGTAACCATTACGCCACGGAGCTTGTCGATCGGTCTTTTAAAGTCGTCTCCTATAACATCGGCAATTTATATATAATGAACCTGGCCACGCCCATGGTTACCAACTATAAGCTTATTCATTAAATACTATGGTGTTTTTAGCAACAGCAGCACATCACGGAGCTGACGCGGCAACAGGCGCGGATGCAGGCGGAGCTCACCGCGTCGGCATTACGCGACGAGGCCTTGCGTCGGCCCCGCACAGCGCCATCTACCGTGCCGCAGTACGACTTGGTCACGCAGAGGTACCTTAATATGAACTTAGAGAAATTGTAATAAATGTAAAATTAGATTTCTCGTACCTATCGTGTGTATCAGAAGGAGATTAACACTGTAAAATAATTTCAAACCAAGCTCGTGTGTTTGCAATAGACGGCTGCTGTGAGTTGTTTGTTTTTTTATAATGACATGGTACTAAAAGTGATGATCTAATTTTGTTGTTGTCGGTACAATTAAATTTGAAAATTTGTAATGAAAAAATTCCTGGAGTAGTTTGACCGCAGCCATTATAACGCGCCTGTGGGGCGGAGAGTAGAACGCATCGTTCCTCTCTGTCAGCCCATATAGTTGCATCACTTTTCTTCGCTACCACCACGTTACGCATAAGACACGATACAACGGTTTTGGTCAGTCTATAACTTCGGGTCGGCTAATTGTAAGTTTTATGCCCGTTTTCACCAACAATTCCGCAAATTTAAGAGTCGATTAAAAACAGTTTTTATAAACCGATAATTTTATATGTCATACACATACCAAAAACAAGGATTTGGAGATAAAGAGAGCTGTTAGGAGACTTTTACATTTTAGAAAATTGTGTGGGCATTAGTGTGCCATTCTAACACCAAATTACAATCTGACATATTTTCTCGTTTAGATTCGGTATAAGTGCCAGTTACAATTCATTCGGATGGCGTAAAGGCGCTGGTGAAGAGCTGAGCGCGTTTTCCAACGCAAACCCACGGATACTCGTTCCGGGAGATATGATTCCCTTTGTCGGCGTGCTGAGGGATCGACACAATGACAACAGGAGGTATATTTTTTAATTCGGGACAAACCCACCATACATTCCCACCGATGTGTCTCCTGTGTAGCCAGGATCAACAACGGCGACCTCAGATTGACAATAAGCAATGAAGCTTATTGACGTCCCGGGGGAGAAAACTACAGCTGTCTTGGAACTCACAACGAAAATAATCAGAAAGAACATAGTCGGAGTAAGAAACTAAGTATTGAAAGGACTTCCCTCCTAAACTACTACGTGAGAGACAGCAATTTGAAGCAAAAGGCATTATATCCTAAAGTAAGGCTCTATTGTCGAGCACCACGGTCTATTGTTACATTACCATTGGGACCTAATGCTATGAGCCGTTGTTTACAGAAGGTATTTACTTCTACTAGCTGATTTACCCGCGAAACCCCATTTATCCCATTTCTGGACTGATATCTGGGATAAACACTATCCTACATGCTAATCCAGGTTCTATGAATTGAATTGAAATGAAATCGTTTATTTCAGAAATTAGACCTTCACAGGCACTTTTTCTTGTCATTTACAATTTGTATATATGTATAAAGAAAATAAACTACGTTATATACTACCACCATTTCGGACACAAGCAAAATGGCCACCGGCAAAAGAAATGGCGAAAGAAACCCGGTTACGGCCTTTTTTGTCGTTTAGCAATTTTTTTCTTTCACTCGTTTGTTACAATGTATGAGTACATTTATAAGAATAAATAAAATACAGATCCAGGTCAACACATCCATCCAATTAATTCAATAATGAACATAGAGTGAGATGGGGCATTGTTGTAACCATAGCAATAATTACATGGAATAATAGCAATGGAGTAAATTCATTCCGTTATTTGAGATCGACAGTGTGTGATGAGCAGATGATAGTTCTTTTTTTTTTTTTTTTTTTTTTTTTTTTTTTTTTTTTTTTTTTTTTTTTTTTTTTTTTTTTTTTGAATGGACTAATCAGTTCGGGTGTACTGACACCCTTTACTGAGACACCGGACTGTTGCGGGAGCGTAGGGCTCTCACCGCCAAAAATTTACAGTGTCTGCCTAGGGGCGCCCCAGAGGGGGGCTCGAACCTCGGCCTATGGCGACACTGGGGGAAGGCGAACGGATCGGAGAGAAGCGGCCGGGCACGTGCCGGTACCGCGAAAACCGAGTCCCTACAGGAGGGTGGCGCGACGCGCGGCCCCGCCGGCGGGGCCGATATGACGGACGTGTGTGTCTGCTTTGTGTCGCGGATTCTAATTGTTTGTACGCCTCGATGGCGACTGTAATGGCGTCGTCCGGGTCGTTGAGGACGTGCCGCGGACGACGTTTGGACCTAATGGTGTCAGCCGGAGCGGGATAATCCCCTGCGGCTTTCACCAATGGATTGGGGTGATGGTCGAGAGAGTCGAAAAATCTGACTGAGCATTGCTTTAGGTGGTGCGAGATGGTCGGCACACCTAAGTCAATGTGGAGGTTTTTGTTCCGAATGAACCAAAGCCCACCGATGGCTTTGCGCAAAAACCTATTCTGGATGGTTTGCAGCCTGTGGATATGGGAGGGCGCGGCGTGGGCGAAAACTGGACTCGCGTAAGTCATTATCGGCCTAATGCACGTTGTGTAAATTCTCACCTTATTTCTAAGAGAGAGTTTACTACGCCCATTGAGCAGATAATATAGTCGGCCTAGCGCGAAAGCGGCGCGGTTGCGGACAATCTTAATATGATCGCGGAAGGTGAGTCCCCTATCGAGTGTGACGCCTAGGTAGCGGACTTTCCTTTCCCAAGGGATCGGTT
Source organism: Endotricha flammealis (assembly GCA_905163395.2). NCBI lineage: Eukaryota > Metazoa > Arthropoda > Insecta > Lepidoptera > Pyralidae > Endotricha > Endotricha flammealis. The sequence continues at coordinate 10,340,646 of LR990871.1, forward strand.
GTCCGAACATTTCGACTCTGGAGGAGGGATTTGGGGTGCTACCTCTAGCGAAGAGGATAGCGGCGCTTTTTTGAGGATTGACTTCGATGCGCCATTTCCTAAACCAGTCGCCAAGAGTATTGGCGGCAGTTTGGAGTGAGTCTATAATTGGGGGAATACTACGGGCTGAACAGTAGATGGCAGTATCGTCTGCGAAGAGAGCGGTATGGGTCGCTAGTGGACTGGGTTTAAATTCGGGGAAGTCGCTTGTGTAAAGCGTGTAAAGGAGAGGCGAAAGCACGGACCCTTGTGGTACTCCGGCTCTAATGGTGTGAGGGGGGGATAGTGCCCCATCCACCCTATAGCGGAAAGAGCGGTTCGACAAGTAGTCTTGAATGATGAGCACAAGACGATTTGGCGTATTGAGTTTGTAGAGCTTATAAATAAGCCCGTTGTGCCAAACTTTGTCGAACGCCTTTGCCACGTCAAAGAAGAGAGCGCCCGTTTTATGCGGGCGGGATCTGTTCGCTCTCCGGTCCAACACGTGTTCGACTATGCGATGCACTTGTTGGACACAAGAGTGTTTGGCTCTAAAACCAAACTGCGCGTTGGGTAAGAGATTGTTGGCAAGGGAAAAATCTTTGAGACGTGCGAGAACTATGCGCTCATAGATTTTTCCTATTGAACTAAGAAGACTGATAGGGCGATAGCTCGAGGGCTGATCCTTGGGCTTGCCGGGTTTTGGAATGCCGATGACGGTGGCTTCCTTCCAAGTTTGGGGGAAAATGCTATTTTTGAGGGCTGCGTTAAAGATAGCAGTCAGGAGTAGTATAAGATGGGCGGGAAAGAGCTTGATGACTCTGTTAGAAATCCCGTCAGGCCCCGGGGCCTTCCTATTATGTAGGTCTTTGATAAGGGACTCTACCTCATCAGGGGTTACCGGCTCTAACGGGGGGTCGGCATCTGTAAGTGGGCTCGCGAGTCTATTTGCTACCACAGTATCGACCTCGAGTAGGTGATCTGGATCAACGGGGAGTGTGCTAGGTGCACATTGTGCCTCAAGACTGGATGCTAAGCATTCAGCTTTTTCCTCGTCCTCGAAGGCGAGGGGGAGGGAGGGATCTGACTGTACTAACGGAGGGGTGGCAGCCACTGTATCTGCCTTAAGGGCTCTGGCAAGTTTCCAGAAGGCTTGGTGAGATGGGACCAGATTGGAGAGAGTCTCGTCCCACTGGTCGTTTCTAAGCTGTCTGATACGACGCTTAACCGCTGATTGAGCAGCGCGCATGCGGACGCGGTTAGGCTCAGTGGGAGCGGAGAAGTAGGCCCTTTGGGCTCGGTTTTTCTCTGTTAACAGAGCGCGCGCATCCGGCGGAAGTGTCCAGCGACGATGAGCGTTCACTGGGACACGCCGCGAGCAGTCGCTAACGACTTTCTGCACGTGCGCTGTTAACGAGTCAATAGCACCTACTGCATCGGGAATTGAGACAATTTCGTCTGGAATTGGATCTAACAAGGGGGACGAAATGGATTTGAGGCTTTCGCCTAACCTGACCCAGTCGGTCTTGATCATAGTGGGATCTGTGGCTGCCACATTGGGAATACTCACTCTGGGAGAGAGAGAAATGATGACAGGCCTATGGTCTGAGGTGAGTTCGGAGTGCACTTCTATTGAACTCAATCTAAGATTGATGTTCTTTAGGAGGGCTACGTCTAGGACGTCCGGACGATGATCAACATTGTCCGGGTAATGAGTAGGGGACATGGGTGCTACAATGTCGAAATTGAGACTCTCTGAGAGTCGCTCGAGCTGTCTACCACGTTGGTTTGTGGTTAGGCTACACCAGGCAGGGTGCTTGGCGTTTAGATCACCCGCTATGATAACAGACGGGCCAAGATCTAAAAGGTTTTGTATGTCACTATCGAGTAGTGATCTGGGGTTTGAGGAGTTGGAGTTAGTGGGAGCTAGATAAGCTGACACTAAAAATATGGATTGGTGACCTGTCATTCCTAATCTACAGACAGAGGCCTCAATGTGCACGAGATTGGGTGTATCCACAGGCGTGCAGTGTAATGTCGCTTTGTAGTAGATGAGAGTGCCACCGAGGGCAGAGACTGTGCGATCATTACGTATGATTTTATAATTCGCGATTTTGGGATCGCGAATTGATGGTTTAAGGAACGTCTCCTGGATGAGGAGGACGTCCAACTGATGGGTGTAGAGGAAGTCGGCTACCTCAGACCTCTGGGTGCGAAGCCCATTTGCGTTGAAGTAGCCGATTTTAAGGGAGGTCGGTTTGACTCTACTCGTATGGTGTAAGTCCATAATTATTTATTGAAATTTTTAAGGGCAACGAACACGTCTGTGAATTGACAGACGGCCATTAGGAGAGCGTTGGGACTGTTCGCGTGTTCATTGACCAACGCGGCCATGGCAAGAACCCTATCTATGTCTAGGACGGCTGCGAGCTTGTAGAGCCCTTCGGTCCCGTTGGAAGGTGGCAGCGATGCCTTTACTGGGGGGGGTGGAGGTGTTGCGACTTCCACCGCCGCGGGTGCAGGCGTGCCTGAGGGGCTGGCCTGTGGGGGTGGGACCTTGTTGGTCTTGTAGCGCCACGAGGGCGACAGATTGAGTGGTGGCACCGGTGCCTTAGCTGTTGCCGGGGCGGCCTCGGCAGTTTGGGACTGAGGAGGAGCGAGGACTCTGGATGAGGAGGGAGTAGGCCTCCGGCTCTTTCCTTTGGGCGCTTTTGAGCACCCTCTGTAATTAGCCGGGTGCCCCACCTCCCCGCAATTTACGCAGCTCGGAGGTTCCAAGCATAGCGCGCGGTCTTTGGGGCGTGGACACTCCGGTGTTGAGTGGGCCCCGAGGCATTTGACACACCTGGGTGTGTTGTGGCAATTTCGGGAGATGATAGTTCTGATTAGATCCTCAGTTGAAATTCTGTCATGGGCTTGTTACTACTAAATTCGTATTTTCGCATTTAAATTAGAGAAACCGAACGAAAAATCAAACTAATTTCAAAGAAAAGAAAACAAATAAATGGAAACTTATAAATAAAAATGAACTACTGTTCGTTAGTCTCGCTAAAACTCGAGAACGGCTTAACCGATTTGGCTAATTTTAGTCTTGAAATATTCGTGGAAGTCCAGGGAAGGTTTTAAGGGTGAGTAAGGTAGGCTAGGGTAGGGTAGTGCCTCTCAGGCGGAACAAAGTTCGCCAGGTCAGCTAATAACAAATAAGTACAAGCAAACCAACCTTATTTCATAATAACAATTAAAAAAAAACTCCTTTCTAGACAAATGATAAACCATTGGCGCACGCACCGCCGCTTCGGATCGCCGACAGGTGTCGTGAAACGCACTGTGACGCCATCTCGCGGCAGCGATACTCGCGTTTGCGATACGGAGAAACCTGGTTTGTATAATCCTTGTTTATTATCTTGTATTACTTTTAACCCGCGTAATTTATTAATCGTAGCGAAATAGCATTGGTCTCGGCCATTTTGTGTTCCTGCGGTGAGTAAAGTCTCCAGAGCTCCAATTTTTACAGGGTCGGCAACGCGCGAGTGATTCCCTCGGTATTGCAAGCGTCTATAGGCTGCGGTGGGTGGCTGCTTACCATGAGACGGGCCTTTATCTTGTTTGCCACCTTATAATAATAATAATAAAGCCTTTTATTCCAAACATTTAACATTTTTCCTTATAATCTAGTTAATAATATCAGTTTTATAATATATCTCTTAGTTTGGTGTGCCTTACGGCATAGGCCTCCTCCAGCGTCTTCCATTGTTCCCTATCTGCCGCTACTCTCATCCAGAGTGGGCCCAAGGTCATTTTCAGTTCGTCCTCCCATCTTCTTACTTTGCGACCTCGGCTCCTGTGCCCTTCCATTGGATACCAGACTGTCACTTGTTTGCTCCATTTTTCTTGTTTACAACGTAGCATGTGCCCCGTCCATCTCCATTTCAGCATATCAATGCGTGTTAGTATGTCGGTGAGTTTTGTTCTGTCCCTGATGTCTATGTTCCTGACTTTGTCTTTTAGCTTTAACCCTAGTATACTCCTTTCCATAGCTCTTTGACATTTAGCGAGTTTGTCTCTGTGGTTTTTCGTCAAAGCCCAGGTTTCACAGCCATATGTGATGCTGGGAAGAATACATGTATCAAAAGTTGTTTTCTTTATCTTGATACCAAGGTCTTTACTTTCATAATTTCTTTTAGGGCCCAAAACTTTTTCCATCCATTGGCGATTCTTTTTTCAATTTCTTTAGATGTTTGGTCTCTTGGTGATATAATCTGGCCCAGATATACATACTCTGTTACGTATTCCAGTTTTTGTCCGTTGATGATTATGTCTGTATCTACTGTGTTTGTCATCATTTGTGTCTTACAGGGGTCCATTTCCAGTCCTGCTTCTAGGCTTCTGTCTGCTAGGGACTGTATCATACTTTCGAGTAAATTTGGGTTCTCTTCCAATATAACCAAGTCGTCAGCAAATCTTAGATGGCTCAAAACTACATTTAGCAAGTACATTTATATTTAGCCCAAGGTGGTCCCATTGTAATTTTCTAAAAATTTGCTCTAATACTGCTGAGAATAGCTTTGGTGACAGTGGATGTCCTTGTCTAACTCCCCTTTCAAAAAAAAAAAAAACTCCCCTTTCTATTGGAAAGGTGTTCCCTAGAGACTCCAATTTCATGTTAGCTTTGCTCTCGCTGTAGATTTTTCTGATAATGTTGATATAAGATTCTTGAATCCCCTGTTCCTTCAGACTTTGCCATACTGTTTCATGCTTGAGACCTCAGAACACAGAAAGAAGAGAAATGTAATAAGACAGTTTTTGTACCGGAACCGATGTCGCCACTTACACACACAGTTACATTTTAACACATTCATAGAATAATCTCCGACAGTCACACTCACACAAATCGTAAGCCCGTGATTTGCAGTTCGATTACGAACACAGATGTAAGAAGTGTATTATAGTGACGGGCACCTAATGAAAAAGGGCGACAAGCATTATCGATAACTACCTCTCGATATTTTACAATAACAATTTATTACGGACTACAACTATGAACTTTAATACCTATTTAATTTTAAATAATTAAAAAAGGAAAAAAAAATACCAAAGTTTTTAGTTTTTATTTATTTTATTTTTGGAAAATAGTAATTTTTATACAACCAATTAAAAGAAAGAACTTTAAAAAAATTAGTACATAATAACAAGCGATTTTTTTTAAACTAACATTGTAATTATCGTTACGTTTGCATTCCATTGTACGTACATACCGCAAAACATTGAAAAACGCGTATCCAAAACAAGCAATGGACAATATTTTTAACGGAAGTATCGACTATGCCGTATATTGTTTAATGATTTCTATGCCTCAAAAATATTTCGTTAATTTGTCATTTATATAGAAAAATATTAAATAAATGACTTACCTATGATAAGTAACACCACTATTACTTGAATTTACCGTATCACTGCGATTTTTGCACGTAATTAAAGCACAAGCCGGCATTTTTGTTGACATTCACGGACGTGTGTTCGCGGAAGCGTTGTTTTGTGAATGACTTAGAACAATCAAGTTCCTGCACATTTGTGCAGAAAATGGCGTCATGTGCCCCGCCCACAAACCATATCTCTTGTATTGTGATATCTGTGCTTGAGACTGTCGAACGCTTTGGAGTAATCTATGAAAGCCAGATATATGGGTTTGTTGTACTCGTTGTATTTTTGTAAAAGCTGTTTAATAGTGTGTATATGATCAATTGTACTAAAGTTATTCCTAAAGCCTGCCTGTTCTATAGGTTGGTTTTCATCTAGCTTGTTTGATACTCTATTTAGTATGACTTTTGCAAAAACCTTGTATACATTCGAAATGAGCGATATGGGTCGGTAATTTCCTATGTCTTCTTTTGAACCTTTCTTTTGAACCTTTCTTGTAAAGAAGTATGATGTATGTTTGCCACCTTAGTGGTATAAAAAATCCACATCTACTCGTCTCTTTCATATATGCCCAACTCGCTTATATAAGAGGTGGTAATAAGAACCACGTTCCCGTTATTTCTTATGCTACAATTTCACATCAAATAGGCAAATACTTTACAGCGGATAATCCGCTACAATCGGAGCAGCCCGTCTGGGGAAGGACCTCCACCTTACAGAAGATCGTAGCCAAATAGCATTGGTCTCGGCCATGTTGTGTTCCTACGGTACGTAAGGTCTCCAGAGCTCCACTTTGGGGTTGGGAGGGTTGGCAACGCGTGAGTGATGCCCTTGGTGTTGCAAGCGTCTATAGACTACGGTGATGCTTACCATCAGGCGGGCCATATGCTTGTTTGCCAACTTTGTGGCATAAAAAAAACACCATGGTTAATGATTGCCAAATACCCCGAATAAACTAACACTACAATATAAAGAAGTAACACCATTGTTTCCAAAATTTGCGAAATTAACCGAACTGCGAAAAGATACCGTGTCGGATAACGTGAGGGTGTGAGGAGACATTTTATACAAATATGATCAATCACTCCTCTAGTTTTATTATGTGTTCTGAGTTCTTATTGTATTTTCAGTGAGTGCAGAATCTGCAACTGTATTATTACCAACATGCGTGGAGACTGAACGAGACAGAGACAGAAAGAGAGAACCACAAATCATGTGAGTTGCTTATCGTAAAACAAGATAGAACCGCTAAAATACGCCAATCGCCGCGCCCAAAATTATCCATAATCACAACGGTTAATATCTAATCCATACTAATATTATAAAGAGGAAAGATTTCAATCACACAACGCCATCTAGTCCCAAACTAAGCTATAAGCTTGTACTATGGGTACTAGGTAAATTTACAAAAATTACTTTTGTTTTTGTAAATAAATACATAATATTATATATAAAATAATGTTTATAACGAATAAAGTCAAAACTACTGGACCCATTTCAAAAATTCTTTCACCGTTGGGACAATACATTATCCCCGTGACCCCGTGTAACGTAGGCTATATATATTTTTTTTCAATAGGGATCCTGTGTGCTAGGTAGTGAAGCTAGGATGGGGCGTTAGTCACGAATATAGAGATTCTTCTTTACAGAAACAGGAACATACAGTCGACTATTTTACCTGTGAATGGGAATAAATTGAGAGACAAAAGTCCTAAATCTTTACTACGGGAAGCTAAGGAAAATCTTAGACCGTAAGCATAGAATAAGTAATATAATAACCCGAGGTAGAATGGCCACTCTCCGCCCCGCACCGAACCGCGTTTTACCCCAGGCGGGTATCGAGGCGGGTGCAGTCGCAAAGGTGTGCGCTTAGTGAACGAATGTGTATACGTGTGCGCATGTACAGACGACATTGGCCTATGTAGTAGAAATAGGTAATTATTTCACGCGCCGCGTCGTTTGGAGTAGTGTCCGGGGTGTGCCGTAGGTGAGATAGTAGTGTAGAACGTTGTTGTTCTCTGTTTCACTTTGAATTTAATCAATGTTTGAAATATCAAATTGTACTGACAGGTAAACCGGGCTCCAAAGGTCATTAGTAGTTGAAGGTGAATCACCCTCAGTTACTAATCACCTGCACTCGCACTAATCAAAGTGAAGACAGGCCTTAAATGTAGTTTTTTATTTAGGTACTTATTTTTTGAAATGTAATCACAATTCGTTTTTTATTTACCGATTTAATATTAAATATGCAACCAGTCTCTTTGGCTATGAACTTATATGATGCAATCATGAATTGCATTCCGGGGGTCAAGTGCGAATCCCTCCCTAATTATTTATTTGTCGAGAGCATGTTGTCTCTTCAGCTGCTTGGAGAGTATCTTCCAGTAGAGCCTGAACCGGCGGATTGGTATACTTTTGTTAATCAGAATTAGTTGGATATTTTTTTAAATTAGATGTGTTAAATTATGGAGACAAGGGAAGCTTTTGTCCAGCTGTAGCACACAACACCTACGTTGACTTTTCTGTCATCCTAATAAAAAATCAATTTTTCAAAAAATAAAATGTATTTTTTTTAATAGGAACAAAACTAAAAAAAGCGGACATCGCGAGGTGAACCGAGAGAAGAGTCCCAACTCTGTACTCAAAGAAGCCAAACTCAGATTGAGAAAGTTAGAAATCGAGGCAGAAGCAGTTGAACAGTCTTATTTGAACTTCAAGAAGCGACAGACAGAAAGACAGGGGAATTTCACTATTGAAGGGAAAGTCTCGAGGGATATCTGTGGTATAGGTAAGATCTCGTTGTCATTTATGTCCCACTGCTTTGAAAAGGCATCTCTTGAACCTCAATCTTTCCTTTTCGATCACTATCAAATTTAATTGAGATTCAGCCAGTTTCTGTGGCGCATTTTAATTCCACATTAAGTTTCAAGGTATTTCTATTTATCTTCTTTAGTTTGACAGTGACAGTTATAATTTAATGTGCCATTAACTTTAAAAATTAGTTTAAAAACTGGCATTTAAAATAATAAAATTATAATGCTTCAATTGAGTTTTAAATATTAAATTGTGTACTTTTGCTTTAATCGCAGGTATAAAACGAAGTAAGTCACTTCAAAAATTAAGTGACACATATCAATCAAATTATATAATTGATCGACCACACACATTACTAACGCAAATACAAGCTAATGAATCAAAAGATGAGAAAAAAGCAACAAGTCCTATACTTAAAAAACATGAACAAATTAAAACAATAAATAATTATCTTGAAACACCACTGACTGAATTCAGAAAACTATACCATTCACAAAAAACATCAGTGCCGTTTAGAAAAATTGATTATTCGAAACGTAAAGCTCAGAAGAGTGAGATAGCAAACGAAAATGCTGTACATAAAGATGAAACAGATAATAATGAACTGACGAATAATTTTGAAATATACTTGGATAATAACGATAAACCAAATCAAGAGGCACCTACATTAGACATTGATAGTATTGATCTGATAGAAGAAAAACCACCATCTGAATATTCAATCGAAATACAAGAATATAATGAATTCAATCCGAATATTGTGCAGTGTGAAGTACAGCAAGAATTGGAAACTTACGAAAGCCAAGACACTTTAGTTGAAAAACACGATCTAGATAACAAACAAGCTGAATTAGAAATATTGAAAGATAATATAACAAAAATATACAATTTGGATAACAAAACTGAAATTAAAGTGATCAATTTAGAACCTAAAATACAGGAAATAGACAATAACCTAACAATTGAAGTAGAAAACGTGACAGAAACAAACAGTCTGAAATTGAAAGAATCCGAATTAGAACTTGTAGTCGAGAGTTCTGTAGACGATGTGATTTCTAATGGTGAAGAAATTCCGACTAGAATGACTATATTGGTTGGTCCGAAAGTATTGTCGCCAAAGGTACAAAGTCCGAAATCACTAACTCCACATAATTTAGAGCAGATGGCACTACAAGACTTAGAGTTTAATGGTACTTTGTATCATAACAAAGCTTTGAAACCCGGTGAATCTACAGTAAATAGTCCCAATGATGTTCTAGACGCAATTTTTCACGCTGAGAAGAATTCAAACACAGAAATACAGTTAGAAGAGGAGTTGAAAGATTTGACAGAGGGAGACAGTATTAGCGAGAGTGAAAGGGACGAATATGTCGACGATTTCTCCGCTGATGTCGACAACTATAACAGTAGATCCGACTATGAAAACAATTCGCCAATATCCTTACCAAAAACATCTGAAGATGAAAACTTTTGGGATAATTAACTCAAAAATTTATTGTTTATATATTTAGTAGTTATATTTGGAAGTTTTAAAATTAAACAAAATGTTGAACCAGTCATAATTTTTCTAAATTTATTGAATTAAAACATAATTTATAAAACATATTTTTTACAATTTCCATATTTATTTCGAATATAAAAGTACAAACATTCTTATTCAGTGCAACATTCCATGTCAGTTTGGCAATCGAATTAACACAACTATAAATGCTAAAACCCTATAACGTTATTGTCATATAACAGGGTCTATAGAATACAGACAAACATTAACACAATTTTGCATATAACGATATAAGTACAAGTTTTATTTGTAAAATATTAATAACCTCGCGAATCTCTACACTTCCTCAATGGTCGAGTCACGTTGAGTGGTAGAGAATGCTAATTATTAGCATTATGTCCGCCTATTGCATCAGTACTTAGATTATTTCTAACTAAAAAAAACTATCTGGATTTCAACGCGCACATAAACATGCATTTTCACCCGATATTTCGACAATGTTTATGCATGCGTTGAAGTCTCTATAATAAATATTGTGTCCAAAACGCGAGTCCATTGGGAAAGATAATAATTGTAGATTTAAGGGCACCACTGTACGCAATAACCATATTAGACTGTGTTACCTATTATACAAAAAAGTTGAGAAATTAAAATGAAACATAATTATTTACCTACTTACTAAAAAAGACTATTAATGTTATATGTTATTGTGATGTTGTTGGTACCACGTTCGTTTATACAAGCCTATTCTCTTTCCGAATACTCGTTTGAATTGCTGGATGGAAATAATTGTATTTAAAAGTTATTGATTGTGATCTCAATAATAGATATAGCATACATAAGATATGTGGGACCGCACAGCTTAACATAACCAAAAATGATCCTATCGTAAAAAGTACGATACTTTTTACGATGTAGGTATAAATACCTGTGAGATTATCAATGTTTCACAAATAAACCATGTACAGCCCATTCTACAAATCGAACTCCTAAGAACAAAAATACTCAAAGCTCATTGGTCAATCGGCGATTATCAACATTTAATTTCTTGATTCAATGAGTTATTCATGACATAAAAGCATATTGGAATGTTTTTCATCGGTCTACGTGCATCACACAAAAGTAAATTCGATATTATTTTAGTGTATGTCTAGTAAAGACATTTAATGCGTTGATAGGGAAATTATTAATTTATTATAAATTAACCAATGAGCGTGAAGTTTGCTGTAAAAGTATATATCACCGTAAAATTGTAAAAACCGTTAGATTGTCAACCATAACATAGTGCTAACCAGCAACTGCGTAACATCATAGTGTAACAGTAGATTCGTTAGATTTACCTTGTGGCCCCAAACCCAGAAAAAGGAGCCCCGCGGGGCTTCGTAGACATGGTGGGTATGGTACACTTTGATTAGTGATAAGTGCGAGTGGCTTGTTTAGTGTTAAGTGCTTAACAAAAAACGTTCGGACAGTTTCTGTTTAGTGTCAAGTGCGAGCAAAGTACAATATTTACAGCGCGTTTCTATTTTTTCTGCAAGTAGCACATCCGCGCGTCCCGCCTTCACCCCCCACTTGCTTTAAACACGAACACGTCTGGAACGTGACTGTTAAGTGTTTAGCTTATGTCAACACTAATCAAAGTATATAGGCAAAATGTCGTTTAATATTTTTTTTAAATGAACTAAACACCGCCTACTAAACAGTTAGGACATCCCTAATCACTTAACAGTAATCACTCTACACACTAAACACTTAGCACTTGACTAATCAAAGTGTATACCAGCCATTAGTCCAGCAATTTTTATTTAAAAAATAAATTATAATCTAACGGTTTTTACAATTTTACGGTAACAGATACATTTTGTTCTCAAGTCAGTGGAGTGTTTACAGTCAAGAGGCATGAATATGTTGTTCCTTTAGTATCTTGTCACTTTTATCATTTTAATTACTGATAACTTTTGAGTGAGCTTGTCAACAGCATTAAAGTAACAAGGTATTTAAACAATATATTTATGCCGCTGACTGAACAGTATGCATATCCACATGACTATAAAAACTACGCTTAGCAGTTCGTTTCATAGAATCGTGTATAACCTGTAACTATTAAATAAAGAGATTATGCTGCCTTGTAACATAAAAACTATTCTATCTATTAAATAAGTATTAAAAAATCTCACCTGTTTTACAAATTGTCAACCACTCGCTCCATATAAATTCTCCATTTGTATTGTATTTCTGGAGATGTGATTTGACAAATATAATTATTAATAAAATAGTTATGATGCACCCAAATTCGTTTATAACAATTCGTTCCAAATGAGAATAGGATTGAGAAGAACGTAGCAAAGTTACTAAGGTGGCAAACAAGCACACGACCCGCCTGATGGCAAGCAGTCACCGTAGCCTATAGACGCTTGCAACACCGGCAGTATCACTCACGTTGCCGACCCTGTAGAAAGTGGAGCTCACCGTAGGAACACTACATGGCCGAGACCAATGCTATTTGGCTACGACACGATGTAAGGTGGAGGTCCTTCTTCAGACGTAATTTTGATACTTCTCTCCTTGTACGTATTCTTATTTGGCACGGATAATAAAATTGTGGGTCGAATTGACCCGTTGTCAAAATGACGAAAATCATATTTCACGATGACACTTTAAGTTTCAACGTTTAAGTTTCATTTCCATCGTTAAGTCTAAAGTACAATGCCATATAATTTTTAATCGTTCATAAATTTTTCATACATTTAAAATCATACATACAAAAATACTCGAATTCCAAATTACACTTTAGCGGTAAGCCGATATCGGCCACTGTTAGTGTCGGTTCCACAGGTTCTTGACAACCTCCAGTTAGATTATCTATCAGATAAATATTACAATTTTTGTATAATTTACTGACAAATATTCTAAAAGATAATAACTGTAACTTATCAGTAACACGTGAAACTATTTATTAATGTCGTATTATTAATATCTTTCTTTCAATTCAATAAAATTAATTATGAATTACATTTATTGGAAAAAATATATTAAACACGAATCGTGAAACTAATATTTCATTTATTTCATAGCTATTTTACGTATTTCTAATAAAATACTGTCTTATTATGCATTGTCAATTTAATAGATTTCACGATCGTGTTCCGTTAGATACTAGAGGGCAGTATAAATGAGAAAATTGTTAAAAGATTTTTAAAAACCAAAACTGACGTTGTCACTTATGTTTTTGTCGGCTAAGGCGGACCGCGGCGAGTTAGGGCCGGTCACTCTCAACCAGTTTGAAACCTGAAATACAAAATATTACACAATATAGCTCACTCTGTCTGTTGGTAAGTTTATTCATTAATACATTTAAATTTTCACGATGGGCTTCCAGCCGGTCTAACATGACAAACGCGACAAAATTTTCTCGCTCCTCTCTGCCAATAGCGTATCTCGGCTATGTCTACAGTAGACAAAACAGGCATTGCTATTGACGAAGAAGCTTTGTCGCGAGTGAGAAACTATCTCGAGTGTAAGCATGTTAGGCCCGCTGATAAACCAAAGATTAACTACACTTGTTTTGTCACTGTTCTTTAAGATTTTCAAGAGAATTAAATTGACACCCCAGTAGCGCGTTGGTAGTGACTAGTGATGGGCGATTTCCGGAAATGTTCTCTTAGTGGAAACATTGAGGAAACGTTCTCGGAAAGGAGAGAATTTACGGAAATTTAAGAGAATCTAAACCAAGTATGTAGATTTTTTAATTTTGACATAAAAATAGATGACTATGCATGTAATTTCAGTAGCTATGAATGCCATAGTGAAGATACATGTCAGGTAGGTAGTTATAATGACGTTACATTTGATTTTCTATATATATAAAATTCAAAGTCCTGTCTGACTGACTGACTTAACTATATATCAACGCACAGCCCAAACCGCTGGGTCTAGAGATTCAAAATTTGGAATGTAGGTTCCTTACAATGTCTAGGGGTGTACTAAGAAAGAATTTTTCAAAATTCCCACGGGAAAGCGAGATATACGCAAACGAAATTGCAAGGGTTTTACTGATCCGCTGGGTCTATTGATTCCAAATTTGAAATGTTGGTTCCTTACAACATCTAGGGGTGTACCAAGAAAGGATTTTTCAAAATTCCCACGGGAAAGCGAAATATACGCAAACGAAGTTGCGCGGGTATATCAACGCCAAGCCCAAACCGCTGGGTCCAGAGATTCCAAATTTAGAACGTAGGTTCCTTACGACATCTAGGAGTGTACCAAGAAAGGATTTTTTAAAATTCCTAAGGGAAAGCGAGAACGCAAATGAAGTTGCAACGGTTTTACTGATCCGCTGGGTCTATTGATTCCAAATTTGGAATGTAGGTTCCTTACGACATCTAGGGGTGTACTGAGAAATGCATTTTTAAAATTCCCACGGGAAAGCGAGATATACGCAAACGAAGTTGCGAGGATATGTTAACGCACAGCCCAAACCGCTGGGTCTAGAGTAGTCTAGAGATTCCAAATTTGGAATGTAGGTTTCTTACGACGTCTAGGGGTGTATTGAGAAATGATTTTTCAAAATTCCCACGGGAAAGCGAGATATACACAAACGAAATTGCAAGGGTTTTACTGATCCGCGCTGGGTCTAGAGATCCAAATTTGGAATGTAGGTTCCTTACGACATCTGGGGTGCACCAAGAAAGGACTTTTCAAAATTCCTACGGGAAAGCGGGATATATGCTAATGAACTTGTTTGAACTTGTATTTCTCGCGGACCCAGCGGATCAGTAAAATCATTGCAATTTCGTTTGCGTATATCTCGCTTTGACGTGGGAATTTTGAAAAATTCTTTTTCAGTACACCCCTAGACGTCATATGAAACCTACATTCTAAATTTGCAATTTCTAGAGTACTCTAGGCCCAGCGGTTTGGGCTGTGCGTTGATATACCCTCGCAACTTCGTTTGCGTATATCTCGCTTTCCCGTGGGAACTTTTAAAAATAATTTCTCAGTACTCCCCTAGATGTTGTAAGGAACCTACATTCCAAATTTGGAATCAATAGGCTCAGCGGATCAGTAAAACCGTTGCAACTTCATTTGCGTTCTCGCTTTCCCATAGGAATTTCAAAAAATCCTTTCTTGGTACACTCCTAGATGTCGTAAGGAACCTACGTTCCAAATTTGGAATCTCTGGACCCAGCGGTTTGGACTGCGTTGATATACCCTCGCAACTTCGTTTGCGTATATCTCACTTTCCCGTGGGAATTTTGAAAAATCCTTTCTGGGTACACTCCTAGATGTTGTAAGGAACCAACATTCCAAATTTGGAATCAATAGACCCAGCGGATCAGTAAAACCCTTGCAATTTCGTTTGCGTATATCTCGCTTTCCCGTGGGAATTTTGAAAAATTCTTTCTCAGTACTCCCCTAGACATTGTAAGGAACCTACATTCCAAATTTGGAATCTCTAGAGTACTCTAGACCCAGTGGTTTGGGCTGTGCGTTGACATACCCTCGCAACTTCGTTTGCGTATATCTCGCTTTCCCGTGGGAATTTTGAAAAATCCTTTCTTGGTACACCCCTAGATGTTGTAAGGAACCAACATTCCAAATTTGGAATCAATAGACCCAGCGGATCAGTAAAACCCTTGCAATTTCGTTTGCGTATATCTCGCTTTCCCGTGGGAATTTTGAAAAATTCTTTCTTAGTACACCCCTAGACATTGTAAGGAACCTACATTCCAAATTTTGAATCTCTAGACCCAGCGGTTTGGGCTGTGCGTTGATATATAGTTAAGTCAGTCAGTCAGACAGGACTTTGAATTTTATATATATAGAAAATCAAATGTAACGTCATTATAACTACCTACCTGACATGTATCTTCACTATGGCATTCATAGCTACTGAAATTACATGCATAGTCATCTATTTTTATGTCAAAATTAAAAAGTCTACATACTTGGTTTAGATTCTCTTAAATTTCCGTAAATTCTCTTAAATTCTCCGTTCAAGAGAATGTTTCAGAATGTTCTCGTTCCAAGAAAGTTCTCGGAACGGAAATGTTCTCCTGCCCATCACTAGTAGTGACCCAACCCAATTCGGTACCAGAGGACGAGAATTCTCTCAAAATGGGGCTACCATTTATGTTTTCTAGTTTTCTGTGTTATTATGCGCAATGAATGTTGTCAGGTATTCAAACCACTTGTAACCTAGCTATTTAGGAGCATTGGCGCATAGTTGTTTCGTCCTAGAGTAATTAATTCCTAGTTATATCTTAATGTATATCCAGATATATTTTTTTCCAAATTCTTCCTAAACAAAAGTTCGACAAGTCTAACCTGTAAGGGCACAGCCCTCGAGCTATCATCCTTAATAGCGTCTTTGTTGGGCGTAGAGCACCTTGCCGCCTGTTCGCGCGGCCTGAAAACGCGCGCCCGCACTGCAGGGCTGGCCGGGATGCTCCATGACGCCAAGGAGGACACACTGTCGTCTGGCGACGGAGCTGGTTTCCATCTGGAAGTTAATGATGTGAGGTTATTGGATTATCATCTTACAATCTCTCTAGGCTACATTCGTTCCCATTTATCATAGTCCTAAGTGTCCTAACTAATATTAAGGAGGTACCTACGTTTCGGTCAAATTCAAATTTTTTGGAGTCTTTTACAAATTGCATCTCAATCATTGATAGAATTTTCGTGAAAATTGATTTGGCGACAACAAATACAATAAATATATACTGAATAATCATCATATAAATTATAAATATTATCTCTTCTTATTATGAATGTCCACGATGCATCTTTTTCCCATAAACTTGCATTATGCACATTCATAATGATAAGAGCCAATATTTATAATTTATATGATGATTATTCAGTAGATAATATTGTATTTGTTATACCACCTTAAAAACTAGCAATTGTCCACGGTAAATTTTGATTGATATAGATATCGTGTGACCGAATTATTTAAGAAAAGTAAAATACAAACTATAGTACAAACCGCGCCACGAGATGTGACCAGGAGCCCGATTCTACTAAACAAATGCACCAATGGACTCTCAATGGTGTCTCAATCGTGTCTCAATAGAATGCCGATAGTCCATCATTGGAATAGTTTCAGACATTTATTATGGACTTAAATAATAACATAATCTTTAGCTTATTGTTTAAGTCCATAACAAATGTCAAACACTATTCCACAGATACACTATCGACATTCTATTGAGACACGATTGAGACACCATTAAGAGGACATTGGTGCATTTGTTTAGTAGAATCGGGCCCCTGATTGATTGTTGATTTGACTTGCACAGTAGACGAATTTCTAGTAAAATGGTATAGAAATCATCTACTGCGCAAGTAAAATCACGTGATATATCACGGTCTCATCTCTCGTGCCACGGATTGTACGATTTATGGCGCCATCTGTTGGCAAATGAAATGCGGTAGGTTATCATACTAATATTATAAATGAGAAAGTGAGTTTGTTTTTTTGTTATTCCTTTACGGCATTATAACAATTTGTATACATATTGTCAGGGGTACAGAGCCCAACATAGGCTGCTTTTTATCCCGTGAAAGTATGTCATTCCAATAGGAAAATCTTTTTTCTATGGAATAATGGGATGGGCTATTGGCCAACAGATGGCGCCACAAGTCGTGCTATGGGCTGTTTTGTTGTCAAACGAGATCTGTCGCGAGCGAAGCCGCGGGGAAAAGTTAGTGCCCTATAAACACGAATTAGGAATATAATAATGTTATGCTAACTTGTCCCGTTCTGTAGGCGAATACAACGCCACGGTGTGTCGCCAGCGATACACGTTGGGGAACTGCTCGGCGGTGAACGAGCATTGCGACACCGCGTCGTACACCAATCTGTCCATTTTGCTTGGCTCCTCGCTGTAATAGTAAAAAAAACTAGTCCCTAATATGCTAACGCCATCTCTTGGCAATTGGTTGCCTAACTGACCGTAACGAGCCGCCTTAAACTAAAGGCGTCATGACAACTACGCTGATATTACTTTCTGATAAATCATTAGTCCCATAAGGCATTGTCCTTTTATTATTATTATTATTTTTTATTATTATTATTTATTATATTTTTATCATTATAAAGCCTTTATTACTGTTAAAAGTTACAATAGAAAAATATATACATGGTTACCTACAAAGATTGTTTAGATTTATATATATCAAATTATATTAGTTTTCGGTACCGGCATACCAGTTTCTCTCTTCATTGTCCTAATAGAACGCAAATCCGCGATCATCGCGCGGGTAAGCGATGCGACCATCGCGTGTTCATAAGCGTGCGCCTAAGCGTCGCGCGATTGTCAGTTAGGACACCTATTCGAGTTCAATATGTTTGATCGCGAGTTCGTACGAGTAAAATTCGCGCGAACCAACGATGATCGTCCTATTAGGAAAATGCCTAAGACTAATCACATCGTAGTGGAATATTCAAATAATTGTATAGTATTTAATTCACATTGCGAAGCTTAAAGCTTGTGTTATGGGTACCAAACATGGGATCAATTTATTGTAATGAAACGTATGTTACCCATATATGAAAGGTTCGACGAGCGCGCGGTCGCTGGCCTGCTCCATGGCGCCGTCGCGAGGCTCGCGCTCGTGCTCGCCGTGCTCGCCGTGCTCGCGCGGCTCGTCCTCGAGCTCGTGCTCCGACGCCGTGAAGTACGCCTCGCCTTCGTCCGAGTGGCACGACGTCGCGGAATCGTCGTCTGATATCTGTTTGTCAAATTATTTCGTATTCAAATTACGTTCAATTTATTGACTACCAACTATACATACACACAATTCTTACATAGTAGTTTAGTGTCGTCTTAATATTTTAGAGGTGGTCACTGCATGCATAGTGGATTTTTGACTTATTCAACGTTTACAGATTTTTTGATGTCAATATATATATCTGAACGGCTGCCAGTTAGAAATACATCAAATTAAAGGTTGATCCGTGATTATATACACCAATACGGTCCGAATCCCGAACAAGACTAACTAACTCTTATATTATTTATAATCAAAAATGGTACCACTCAACCGATGAGTTCGATAAAATGAAAAAAAAGAAACTCACCTCGGCCTCGACGACTTGGCATTTGGCCATGTCAACAGTAAACAGGGTGGGGCTACTGTCGCCCGCCGGAGACGAGTTCACGCTTACAGGTTTCTCAAAATCATTTTGATGTAGTTTGCCGTCACCTGAACGAGAAAAATGTGAACATTTTCATTATATAATATTAAATAAAAATGAGTCTAAACTTCGCCTCATGGTCTAGTCTTCGCTTTTCTACGATCTAGTGTAGACCAAGGCTTTGTATCTATATCTGCATTAAATTCAATTTTTTATAAGGATCCCTAATTATTTTGAAAATATAATATAGCCTATGTCACCCAGAAATAGTGTAGCTTTCCAATGTTGAAAGAATTTTTGAAATAGGTCCAGTACTTTTTGAGTTTATTCGTTTCAAACAAAAGTACAAATATTTCCTTTTTATAATGTAAATACCATAATAAGTATACATACCAATATCATGATCAAACGTCAGCCTCCTAATAAAGCTATCACTCTTCGGACTCGTCGACAATATAGATCTATTCTTTCTAAAGGACGCATTCTTCTTGCTATTTCTCTCAAACACTTCTATCTTCCAATCACACCGACATTTTGAAGTTTTCTCCCATATTTCGGTGCATTCGGACTCAGATGTCGCCGGGCCCTTCATCACATCATTTTCTGTTAACTCTTCACATATAAAACTAGCTAGACACCTTACATGTCCGTCTATCACATGAGTTACTTTCACTTTATTTGTACCTCTAAGAGATATTGGCTTTCTCTCATCGTCCGAACTAAATATATCATCGTTCGGACACCTTAGTTTAACTAAAAACTCAACTAAATTGTTAATATCGTCCAAATCTTTAGTCTGCTGTTTCAATTTGAAGACGACTAGCTGAGCTAACCTCGAATGAATTAATGCAAAGTCAATTTTCTGAAATCTTTCATCGTCCATATATGTGAACATTGTGTGTTGTAAGTGTTTCGCTTCACTCTTGAGCGAATCACCAGCTATTTCTGGTTCCGCTGTCAATGAAAATATTAAAGCATCCGCAATCCTTTTCGAGAATACTTGACATGTACGTTCTATACACAAAAGTTGGTTAACGGTATGATTTATAACCGGTATTGCATCACCGTTGGGAATTGTATTTTTTATGCTCGGTTGTCTACATAACCTTTGTCTTATTGGGTCCGTTTTCCTCCAAAGCGGTGACCTGTCTGATATCTTACAAGTTTTCAAGGCCACACATAATTCAGATATTGGACTCATCGTGTCTTTCAAGGGGCTATGTTGCGACATATTTGATAGACTTATTCTTGAGAACGACAGTTCGTCGGGATAATGTGATAAAACACAACTATTGCTATATGCGAATGTACAAGCGCCATCATATTTAGTTTTCAAGTAATTCTCTAACAATGCTAGTCCCTCAGGCGTTCTCAAGTCCGTGAATGTGTCTAAAAACGGCCAGTATTCTTTCCAACCAACTTTCATTTCTTCTGCTAAGTTTCTGGAAGGGAACAATAGTTTTATTTAAAGAATTATATAATTGTTCTATAATCCTATAATAATATTATTAAATTCATAGTATATTTTTTCTACAAGTGCAATAATAAATTTATACACTATGTAACTAAAAATAAGTGTAAGATATACTATCAGTGAATTTCATGCTCCAGTCTGGGTCCGAATCAACAAACAATATAACTAATATTAGCTACATGGAAAATATGTAAATGATAACAATGACATAATCGGTGAATTTTTAAAATTTAATGACACACACGTAACATGAAAATGCGTTTTAGAAACTGGGGGGTTACCACGAGGCGTCTTTGGTACATACCGTCCGACGGCCTCGAGCCCCTTGGTCATCTCCTTGAGCCGGAAGGCGGGTCTGTGCAGACGCGGCGGCGTCTTCCACTTGCGCCGGAAGCTGTCGGCGTCGCGCGCCTGCATGGGGCCCGCGAAGGCGCGGATCTCGAAGCGCGGGCTCAGCGGGTCTGGGTTTATTTCCTGATTAATGCAAACATACTACTGAATATACTATTTTTGGCCAAGGCCAAGTATCTCATGAGTAATAAGTACGTATTTACTCATGAGAGTCAAGACTCTCATGAGTAAATACGGATGTGATGTTTTATGGTAGAAAGGAGGGTATTGACTTGTCACTTCCATGCGGCTGGCGTGTATCACGTCGAACTTAAAACCTTTTCTCATACGATGGGCGTATAAACACGTCTTCACAAAATCTCTCTCTCTCTCTCACTCGTTTACAGTATATAAAAAGAGGAGTACTATTCGCTGGGTGCGCGACGGCAGCGCCAACTAGCGGATGAACTTTAGGCGGACTCTGAAGTGTAGTCATATATATAAAAATGAAACCCGTTTTCCGTTGTCACGACATAACATAAAAACGGCTTGACCGATTTGGCTGATTTTTTTTTAGAATATTCCTTGAAGTATGAGGATGGTTCTTACGGAGAGAAAAATTTAAAAATTCCCACGGGAAAGCGGGATACACGCAAACGAAGTTGCGCGGGTTTCGCTAGTTCTAAATTCCATCGTGTCCACGAGACATGAAGTAATCTTACTAAATAGACAATTATTTTAGTCTAGATATATAGTATAGAAATTAATGTGTCTTTAAGGTGATCCCTTTCGGTCCGCGCGGGAAATTCAAATTTTTGGGGGTTTTTCACAAATTGCATCTCAATCATTGATAGAATTTTCGTGAAAATTGATTTTACGACAACAAATATAAAATATCTACTGAATATTATCATATAAATTTTAAATATTGGCTCTTCTCATCATGAATGTGCATAATGCACGTTTATAGGGAAAAAGATGCATCGTGGACATTCATAATAGGAAGAGCTAATATTTATAATTTATTTGTTATTTAGTCAGTAGATATAGGTATTGTATTTGTTGTCGTCAAATCAATTTTCACGAAAATTATATCAATGATTGAGATGCAATTTGTAAAAAAAAACAAAAAATTTGAATTTCCCGCGCGGACCGAAACGGATCACCTTAACTTAAAAATGGTGCACTCACTGTAAGTTAGCTAACTTTCTAAGTTAGTAAGAGTGAGATTCCAGATCATTTTTTTTTGCTCGTGGCATCTAGTATCTAGTAGTTTTACATATAGATACGTGCCAGCTAGCCGTTGTGGTATACTGTCGCTGTCTAGATGTGGTCTAGGTCTAGTCTAGACGCAGCAGTCGACTTTATCGCCATCTTCAAAGGCGATGATTAAACTGTATGATTTGTAGACTGTGACCATGGATGGACTCAGAAAAAAAGGCGGACACCATCACTGAAACTAAAATGTGAAGCACCCATAGTAAGCCACTACGCGTATACGTACGAACCGGCCGGCTTACTATGGTGTGAATGTGTGCGTGCCGGTCAGCCATTTCACAGTCACACATTTTTATTCATAACTAGCGAAACCCGCGCAACTTCGTTTGCGTGTATCCCGCTTTCCCGTGGGAATTTTTAAATTTTTCTCTCCGTAAGAACCATCCTCGTGTTTTTACAGTTATCAACACAACAGGTATCGTGACCCATATTTCTTTATTTTTAACGAAATACAATAAACAACAACACTCCACTATGTATACGCAAGGATGACATCCGCCGCGAGTTCCTTTTTTAGCCACGGCGGGCGCTGCGATCGATTCGTCTGTCCCCACTCCCCGCTTTGCACCCAGCGAATACAGACATCTGTACATAGATAGTTATGGCGCCGCATGGAAAGGGTTAACGTCAAGAGGACGGAAACGCTCGAGATGTAAGCCCATCCGAATAATGACTAGGGGTGTCATTGCTTAACTTGTGTTAACTCACTGGGGGCAAGGCGGGTGTAAACGGTCTTCCTATAGTGGGTGCTCCGCTGCCGTCTTCAGTATGAAGCACCGGCACGTAGTACCGCTCCTGCAGCATGCTGGCAATACGACGGGCCGTCTCCGGAGTCGCCGTTGACGAGCGCTTGCATATTATCTGTAAAAATGTTAAATGCGTGATTTTTAAAAAATGTTAATAAAACAAAATAGTAATCTATAGTGTGTGAGCTTCAGTGAACTCTGGATGTACTAAACGGATTTTGAAAATTCTTATAATAATACCAAAAGAAAGTCTTATTATTTGTGAAAAAAAATCTAAATATTTTTTAGAGAGTAGGTCCTCACAGACACTCTCTGGCGGGTAATAAGTACTTTACAGTTACCGTATCTGTCAGATATTTTTTTAGTTTCAGAACAGACAAGATTTTATCCTTACTAATATTATAAATGAGAAAGTGAGTTTGTTTATTTGTTTGTTATTCCTTCACGGCTTGACTAAGCAGCCGATCATTATGAAAATTTGCATACATATTGTTAGGGGTACAGAGCCCAACATAGGCTACTTTTTATCCCGTGAAAGTATGTCGTTCCAATGGGAAAATAATTTTTCTACTATAGAGTAGTAGTATACCGTATCGGCCAACAGTTGTTTTGTTGTCAAACGAGATCTGTCATAAAAGTAACGCGAGCGAATCCGCGGGGAAAAGATAGTATCAGATAAATTGTCAAAACTTACAATTGAATTAATTAAATTACATTGGATGGAATCCAAAAGTGATATACAATATAAGTTATTGTTTAACTGACATCTTTTGTTATTAATAATACATTATTCCATTCCATACAGAAATTAAGTACTAAACATTTGTCCAGCGGACTACATGTGGCTGAGAATGATGAACTTACATCCTTCGCCTGCTCGCCGTATTTGTTAACAGCGTTCTTGTTGCACTGTGGGAAAGATGTCAACACATCAACGACTTCTTCCGCGCCGAATTTCGACGCGAAATGTAGTGGCGTTTCGTTCATCGCCTTGTCGGGAGTGTTCAGATATCGGTCAACCAGGATTGATGCGAATTCCTGAAAAGAAAGAAAAGTTATAGAAAGAAATTTAAAAAACATACGGCATAAGAGTAAAAAGATCACTAACTAGTATACTAATTAAAAAAGCAAGTGGGACTCGCGCGCGAAACAAAAATACAGTATCTGTGAATATAAATTCTAATTTACAACTAACCTACTATTATTTTTCATGAACGGAATTAATGATAACAAAACAGTAAGAAAAGCTGGAAAGTCTGTCCTCTGACCATGCACAAAAATATTATTCCAGCTCAATCGATTGTGAATAGTTAAGGTCGCAATATACGTAACGTGTTTTTTCCCGGACGGGACGGGACGGGAAGTTAAATATAGTTCCATACAAAATGTATGTGAATATGCATATGTCGCGGATACATGGACGGGACCGGAACGTGGCCGTGTCGAACAAAAAGTCACGTCCCCGTCCCGTCCGAGGTATTCCTGTCCCTTTATAAACACATCAGAAATAAATAAAGAAACAAACATTGCAAACAAAATGAAAGCCAAAATAAACTTACCTTACAAGACTCAGGATCGGCGTCCATTCCGTAAAGCGTCTGCACGAAGGTAGGGTTGCCCACTGTCGTCAAGATAAGGTTGCACATCTCCGCGTTCAGGGCTTTCGCACCAACGTGTAATGCGTTGTAACGGGTGCCTTCCTGAAAAATTATTTACATAATTAAAAGTGTATCAAAAATGTAATCACTAATGTAGGGCACAGCGGATAATCCGCTCAAATCGGAGCAGCCTGTCTGGGGAAGGACCTCCACCTTACAGAAGATCGTAGCCAAATAGCATTGGTCTGAGCCACGTTGTGTTCCTACGGGGTCTTCAGAACTCCAATGGTGGTTGGGAGGGTTGGCAACGCGTGAGTGATACCCCCGGTATTGTAAGCGTCTATAGGCTACGGTCATGCTTACCATCAGGCGAGCCGTATGCTTGTTTGCCAATTTTGTGGTATAAAAAAAGTGTTAGTTTTATCATGGTATATATAACAAAACAAGGTATGCCTTTCCCGTGACAGCTAGGTCACGTGATTGGCCCCAAGATTTCACCATGGACTGTGGTGCGGTTAAAATAAGGTTGAATATCACACTGATTGTAACGTAGTTTCGGGCTTCTTGAGCCATGTACACGGGAAGAGATTACCAGGCGCAGTATATTATTGTACAGTCAGGAGCACGTTGAGCGTTACACTTGGAGTACAATTTTGGGTCTTATTACTTAGAACTTAAAAATGGTATAGACTTTACTTAAGGACTGTCATCCATCCATGGAGAAACTCCAGATAATGCAACCAAACGCTGGCGAGGATCGACGTTGTTTAACTTGTTCGTTATAAAATGCGACACACAGCGACACCATCGAACTCGAATAATTATTATTAAAGTCAAAAATATTTTATTCTGCAGCGTATTCGCGGGCTTGACACGTCATTTACAACATAATTATCATTATAAAATAGATAATCTGCTCTATAAACTACCACCATTTCGGAAACAAAGCAGAATGACCACCGGTAAAAGAAATGGCGAAAGAAAACCGGTAACGGCCTTATTTGAAAAAAAGAAACTCGTACTAACGTGCATAATCGACGGTGTGTTCCCACTGCTGACTAAGAAACGGGGGTTGTCCCACACGCGCTCCCGTACGGCCGCCGTAAGCCCCGCCTCCATGGCCTTGCGCAGCGAAACCATGTCCTGTGGCGACGGCGCCTTGAAAGGGTAAGGCTTCTCTCCCATAAGAGCTGAAACAACATTACATAATATTGAAGTGGTTACTTTAAATATAACTAGCTTTTCCCCGCGGCTTCGCTCGCGTTAATTTTATGACACAGATAGATCTCGTTTGACAAGAAAACAACCCATAGCGCGACTTGTGGCGCCATCTGTTGGTCGATACAGCGCCCTCTATAGTAGAAAAATTATTTTCCCATTGGATAGACATACTTTCACGGGATAAAAAGTAGCCTTTGTTGGGCTCTGTACCCCTGACAATATGTATACAAATTTTGACAATGATCGGATGATTAGTTAAGCCGTAAAGGATTAACAAACAAACAAACTCACTTTCTCATTTATAATATTAGTTAGGATGGGCGGGTTTAATAATTCCTTATAATAGTTTACTTGACCAATTTCTTACAAATATACATACTCGCACATAGTATTTTTTGTATAGTAAATTAACTTAATACTAACAATATTAAACTAGCTGTCTCTCATGTAGTTGTTAAGGAGGGAAGTCCTTTCAATACTTCCTACTCCGACTATCTTCTTTCTGATTAAATTCGTTGTGAGTTCCAAGACAGCTGTAGTTTTCTCCCCTGGGACGTCAATAAGCTTCATAGCTTATTGTCAATCTGAGGTCGCCGTTGTTGATCCTGGCTACACAGGAGGCACATCGGTGGGAATGTGTCGCTTGTCCCATAATACTAAACCTTGTTGGGAGTCACAATATTCTAACTTGCTTCCTATAGGTATTTTTTTATATTTACTTTAACTAAAAGTATTTGTAGGTGACATTGCACATAGTAATAGTATTATATTTTATTGTTTATTCACACAGATTATTTCCGATTGTGGTATTCGTGTGTTACCGTAATAGCGTAGTAGATGGCGCTGCTCTGCTATGCATAAATTCATAAATAAACGAAGTTGCGCAGGTTTAGCTAGTTGACCAATAAAAATGAGCCACATTAGTTCAATAACCTCATATCAAAATTATCAAACGGCACTATTGTTAATAATAACAATTGAGTTTATCTCCATTTCTTATCTACCTATAATAGTAATTGACATCGCAATCATACAGAGTGTCGATTTAGTCACCTGATATATTTAAAAAGAGTATTTCAGTAGTGCCAGTTTATTAATTTTTTATTTATTTATTTCCAAAAACACATTACATAAAATTTTGTATGATATTGCCAAACTATCACTAGTTTATCGGCAGCAGTTGCAACGCCAACGCGGCTCAACATAAACAAACTAAGTATTACATTATAAAACTATATTCTACATGTTGACTTATTTAAAAATCGAAGTTAAACCGTGGATAAACCTGTTTTGTCACTGTCATTCTTAAGGACAATTCAATGAAGTGTGTGACAAAACAATATTAAAATTTCCTGCACTAACCTTTTATTAAATAAGCACATAAGTTTATGGACTACTAGCCGATGCCTGCGGTTATTCCCGTTCCCGGACTGATATCCGGAATAAAAATTATCCTGTGTCAACCCAGGTTATAACCTACCCTTTTACCAAGTTTAAAAGCAAATGTATCAAGCCGTTTTTACGTGACAGAGTAACAAACATCTATACATACATCCCCACAAACCACAAACTTTCGCATTTATAATACTAGCTGCTGCCCGTGATGTTACCCGCGTTTAATTTTATGCACAGTTGCGCCATCTATATAAGACTTTTGACCAAATCCTATTATATGTATATATTTTATTTTAACAAGCCGCGTTCTTGAATTTTGCACTCGCAAGGGTTGACTGGTAGAGAATACATTTAACATTCAAGTCTGCCTGTTGTATCAGTACTTTGTGTATTAAGGTCAATAAATATAATTAAATAAAATTAAATCCTACGGGAATACCAAATATCATAAAAATTAGCACAGCCATTTGAGCGTGAAGTAGTAACAAACATATCACAAAACTTTCGCCTTTATAATATTGGTGAGATTATTAGTAGGTCAAATACAAGTGTTTACTCACAATTGTCATTTCCATCGGTAGTATCCACAGGCTCGGCTCCTCGTAGCGCGAAAGAGACAGCGTCTTGTCGGCTCTGAAATGGCTTGAAGCGAGCAAGCTTGTACCTTCTCACTAGTTCTAGAGCTTCAGACTTGTTCTTGTAGACGTGTAGTGCTTCTGTTGAATGAATGATACTCTTTATAATCCATCCATAATGGATATTTACTATATTTATTGTCTGGTATCCATGACTAAAGCAGGATAAGTCTAGCTTACTTTGGGATCGGGTGGCGCTGTATGAATTGTTTGTGTTATTATTATTTACTAGCTTTTCCCCGCGGCTTCGCTCGCGTTAATTTTATGACAGATCTCGTTTGACAACAAAACAACCCATAGCGCGACTTGTGGCGTCATCTGTTGGCCGATACAGCGCCCTCTATAGTAGAAAAATTTATTTCCCATTGGAATGACATAATTTCACGGGATAAAAAGTAGCCTATGTTGGGCTCTGTACCCGTGACAATATATATACAAATTTAGGAATAACAAACAAACAAACAAACTCACTTTCTCATTTATATTATCAGTAAGGATTAGTAAGGATATTAAGTAAGGAGTAATATATTTTTAAATGACAAAAGGCCGTAACTGGTTTCCGTTCGCCATTTCTTTTGACACTGGTAATTTTGCTTTCGTTGCTGAAATGGCCGTTTTATATTTCGGCGTGCAACAATAAGCCGGATTGCATGACGGCGAAATGATAGTCCGCCGCATTGTAAACGATGCTTTGTGTTCTTCAATACAGCTAGCCGTAAGCCCGTAATGTATCACGGCGGCTCGATAGCCGCCTCTGGCAGTTTTTAGAACCAATTTTCAACACTCGCGGCGCTACCGGCCATAACAATTACAATGGCGTCGATTATTTTGAAATTATGTTTCAAAAAAGTGCAATTATTAATGATTACAATAAAGAATACGTATCAAATGTGTGTGGAAATAGGTAGTGATATTAAGGACAAGTTTAATGTGCAAGTAAATGAATCCTATGGTACGCATTTGATAAAATTAATAAACCTATTATAAAAAAATAATACAAACTACTACAAATACTACACATTAAGGTGTCATAAAACATCCTTTTTTCTTAATACTTTTTTATTTTTCAAACAATGCATTATTTTGGGATGGTCACTCAACAATTAAAATTTAATACCTACAATGACGCTAAACGTCTACCGACATATTGTAGAACTTATAGTTATGACAATCCGGCTTATTTTTGCACGCCGTAAAACAAAACGGCCATTTCAGACACAAAAGCAAAATTACCATTTTTAAAACGGCTAGCTGTTTTGTATTACGGCGAATTACGCAAAACGCCTGCGACATCATACAAGCTTGCTTAGTTTGGAACTAGATGGCGTTGCGTGATTTATCCAAGAATATTTATATTTATATTCCAAAGAAAAAGTTGTTTGTATAACTTGACAATGTCTTATAATGGAATTTAAGGGAAACAAAAACTATACATAAAGAATTGAAAACAATGCCTACTTAATATGTTATTTCTAAACAATCCAAGGTTAGCTATGGCAATTATTATTCATGTGGTGTTTATATAATAGCTCTAAGATATATTATGCACTATAGTTTTAAAGTTATTTACACTAATTAGCATAGTAATTAACTGTATAAAATTATGTATTATATTTGCATGAGATTAACAAAATGGCCGCTAAGTAAAATATAAAATCAAATTATATTATTTAAATCTAATAAACCATTATTAAAGCAACAAGTAGGTATTTTTAAAATATTTTAGAAAGAAATGAAATGAAATCGTTTATTTCAGAAATAAGACCTTCACAGGCACTTTTTCTTGTCATTTACAACTTGTTTACATAAAGAAAAACTACCACCATTTCGGACACAAGCGAAATGGCAACCGGTAAAAAGAAATGGCGAAAGAAAACCGGTTACGGCCTTTTTTGTCATTTTGTTTCTCTTTTTTTTCCACTCATTAGTTACAATGTAGGTACAAGTACATTAAAATTTATAAGAAGAATACGCGGAATGTTATACACAAATTCTTGCTAAGGGTTTACTTTAAGTGGGAATTCCTATGGGAAAGCGGGATCCATGCAACAAACGTGTTACCAGTCTAATATATAATTTAGATAATTAAGACTTTTTGGTGCAGTTATCATTTTAATTAACTGTATAATATTTATTATCTATGCAGTAAAGGAAATAAGTTGACCTACATAATGTAGATCTTTAAATCTTATCTAAATTCCTTGTTTTCATTAGATAAGGTTATATTATTGTGTCTTTAGGATAAACAAACAACAGCATAATATTTTGAAAGAAAGAAATACAGCTTATTGAGAAAGCAGGTGTTCAAATCGACCTTCAGGTAACTTTCTGACCAGTATTTCTCTTCCAATTAACAGTTCTGAACATAAATTCTATAACTAGAGACAGGTAAATACCTTCATCAGGGCCTTTTTTAATTTCACAAGGTATATAGACTCCATAGTAAGTCGTTGGAGGCTCCGTCGCCGTCGGGCTCTCCGGGGTAGGCGTTCGTTTGATCGAATCGAAACGTAGGAGTCTACTAAAACGACTTATCGCCCCATCTTTTTTCTCGTTCGTCGGAGAAAGTGATATTTCATCCTTCATCCCACCAAAACTCTTGTTGCATTCAGGTATAATAACAGCTTTAGACATTATCGCCACCTAAAAATGGTAAACAAAATAGTACTGTTTTGTTATGACGCATATATACATCAGTTTATTTTTACAACTGTGCAAAGCTCACCTTACTAAAAGGGATGTCATAAAAACATGGCTGTTAAGTCTGATGACGATTTAAATTAATTATTAGAACATCGTGAAATTGTTTTGTATTTATAAATTATAATAACACAGGCGTAATTTGTATTAAACAGAAAATTGAAAATGCGTCTGTCTGACGAGCGGATGGGTGACGTTTTGACAAATTTCAAGTTTGACATTTCGATTTCCGTTCACTTGACAGTTTGTTAACTCTATCCATAGAGTAACGTAAAAATACGAAACCCTTCTCTATGTCTGTGGCGGAACATGCGGAACTACACGGAAACACTATTGTTTGTCTATGGATATGTAATCAGCAGTAATCAGCACCAACCTTAAATTTTTTGAGTGAAGCAAAGCAAGGAACTAAACTAATTTTTATGGTAGGATTGGTTGGTAGGGGAGCCGACGATGATAAATGTGCATTCAATCCAGCGCTCTGGATGGAAACCTATATTGCCTATATTAGAGTAAACTACAGAGACAAAAAGTCTCAAACCTCGTCTCAATTGCTGCCGCACTCAAATAAAATAGTAACTGAGCAGCAGGGCAATCGCGCTAATAACAACAAGAGCCATTCGTTTCTTGGTCTTACTTCAACTGTAAAATAATAATTATTCCTATAATAACGTAAAACGTCAATTTGAAGTTAAACCGATACAATATACGATACCATTTCATGAACAAGAGATGAACTCGTTTTTTTTTTATTATTGGAAATTTTCGTATAATCTATCATCGATTTACACAATTTTCAATTTGTGATTATGTGCCCATGCCTAATAAATAAATAAAAAATGTTTGTGGTTTGCCTTTTTTTAAGGTGGTACGTTTCGGTCCATGCGGGAAATTAATTTTTTTTGTTCTTTTTACAAATTGCATCTCAATCATTGATAGAATTTTCGTGAAAATTAATTTGGCGACAACAAATACAATATATCTTTATTTTCAAATAAATTATAAATATTACCTAGCTCTTCTTATTATGAATGTCCACGATGCATCTTTTTCCCTATAAACATGCATTATGCACATTCATAATGAGAAGAGCCAATATTTATAATTTATATGATGATTATTATTTATTGATATAAAGTTTATAGGTACCTACTAATAACATTAACGGCCATTCGTTTCTTGATCTTATGCCGGCTCTACACGTTGGCCAACACGTTGGCCAACACATTGGCCAACACATTGGTGATAGTTTGTGACGACGTCCACACGTTGGAAGGTCGTTCAGTTTGATTTGGTTCGGGCCAATGTGCGGACGATAATTGAGGCGCTGACGGCTGCTACGATTTATTTATTTTCAGCATACCTACCGTTACTACGTAATAAAATAGACATGGAAAAAAATAAGGTGGTTGATGTTGTCAATAAATCGAAACAAAACAAGGTACAAGTACCTACCTAACTAAATGAATATTATTATATTGTTTATTTTTGCTCGTTGCAAACTAAACACGCGGCCAACGTGTGGACGAGTGGACGTGTCGCCAATAACTCTGCCACAACCACGGCCAACTCCTTTGATCTGTGTCAAAAAACCGACACCACACGGATTTCGCGCCAGCTTGTGGGCCAACACGTACCATAATTCCAACACCTACCAAACCCCCCTCTACACGTTGGCCAACACAGTTGCCAAAAATGTTGGCCACTGTGTTGGCCAACGTGTAGAGGGGGCATTAGAAAAAAGCGTGTAATAATGGGGAAGAAAACGCTAAGCATATCGCAGATGGCGCTGCATTCGTCAGACCCATAACAAACTATCTGTCACTTTGAGTTCATCGGTTTGGTGGATATTTTTTGCATTATTTGCTGAAATTGTAATATTTTTCTTTTCACACATAAAATAATGTACAGTAATTGGACTGTGAAACAGATAAAAGAAGAGTTGAAGGCCCGAGGAGGGACGTTAAAAGGTCGTAAAGCGGACCTAGTCAGTAGGTAAGTAATAGGTAAAATACGTTAAAAAAACAAGTATAATCAAATAATCTTATGTTGTACTTGGTACATTATAGTATATTTCAAGTAAATTATGTAAAAACTTAAACGTTCTGTCCAATTTTTAGCACTGTATCCTGTATTTAAAACCATGTAAACATAACCTAAATTTATATTTTTATAATACAGACGGAGTCTTTTGACCGCAATTTTAACTTTGAGATTCCTCAGGATCATGAAACTGAAGATATTAAAATTGATTTACCACAAATGAAAAGCTATCGTGATATAAATAGTAGCACCATACTGCCTCCTTTGACCAGACAGCATATTCGACTGTTCTCAGTCGTTCATCTTTGGGAAAGTGGTGATTACCATTTTTAATACATCCAATTGCCACACAACGCGGCATTGTAATGATAAAACGATAAAAATTTAAAAGTAAACAACTATATCTATGGATTTTGACAGGTATCGTGGGTCCGACGTTCGCGGCGCCTCTAGCGGCGAGTATTGTCAGTTTTCTTCCCCATTGCAATTTAATAATACATCCTCTGTGCCGATTTTGGTATCGCGCTAACACACAAACGTCATACGATACAATATACCTCAATAAACGATACCATTTCATAAACAATTATAGATAGAACTCAAGATTATTTTTTTTACTGGCAATTTCCGTATAATCCGTCATAGATACACATTTTCAAATTGTCAGTTTGTGATATGTGCCAATGCCTCAATAAATAAAAAATAAAAATTGTGGTTTGCCTTGATTTTTTCTATGTCTTCTTTTACTCTTTGATAGTTTGATTAGAAACAGTGTCATGAGTCATGTCAAATCATTATTATTACCCTGTCGAAGTATTTTGTGTGCGTTAGAGTTTATTTAAAATTACTAAAAATATAAAATGGAAGGAGAACCTCGCTAATGGACCACCGTCCGGAAATTGGAGCTTCTGTTGGAGTATTAGCAAAAGTATTAAGACCTCGCTTTATGACGAGTGAGGAGGAGGCGGCTCACGGTGCAATGGAACAACAATGAGTTACTCATTTACATTTCAGTACATACAAATCAAGAAGAAGCACGCACTAACATCTAATACCTAAATAAACTGTTTATTTTATAATTTAATTAAAAAACGATTATTTATATAATTCTTTTATTTTATTTATTATTTATACACAAACGACCTTAGAGTGATTGTCGGCGTGCAAGCCCAATTTCTAAAAACTAAATGCCATTCTTTTCGCCTGCAATCACTAGCACTTTCAGTCAGACGGCGGTCTTGACCAGCCACTCGGTGTAAGAGGCGTGAATGGTAAATTTTCCCTACGTGCTATATTGTGTAGCACACTGTAAGCAGTTATGAGTTTCGCTGCAACTGTGGGCAATACAGCTTTCTGTCTACCAGCAAGCATCTGTAAAATACATAATATCAATTTTAATACTTTATTCTGAACGTCAAGAGAATTGTATCAATATAAAAAGACTATTTGTCTTGTTGTAAATGAAGCCAAATAAAAATTTGGATTAAAATGTTAGAACAAATGTAATGAACTATAAAATTCTACTTGGAAAGATACATAAAGCACTTATCTTTGTTTCTTTGTTGTAATGTCCAAAGCATCGGCATCGGCACGGGCACGGCACGTTAGATTGGTCGGATGTGAGGCGTCAATTTCTTCTAATTCTCATTGCAGAGTTTATATCGTTTGATAAATTTGCTTGTTAGGCATCAAAAAAAGGTCCTCCACCTATCTTTCAGGTTTCATCGTTTGTCTTCTGCCGGTGCCACTCCTACATCTACTCTCCAAGTTCTTTCTAACACATATTCCCGTATTAGGTTAAAGTTATACATTTTTATTTATTATAATTTATTTTTGAGTATTATAAATCTATACACACCGGCAAAATTCGCGTAATATTGAACAATTTGTATGAAAATATTCAAAAATGTGCATTTTCAACAAGCTATAAATTAAAAACTGTTACACATAGAAAAAAAAAAGATATGACTAAATAAATAGCTCCCGTTTTACTCGCGATTTTGAGGAGTCAACTAGAAATAAAATTTAATTGAACATTATGCAGGTAATTAATTCTCAATTTAATTATAAGACGATGTAAATAGGTCTAGAATAAAAATCTAAAATTACGTCGATATTTTCGTCGATATTTTTGCATAAAAGTTGCAGTCATTAATTTTTGTTCCGCTAAATTTTGCGGTGTGTATAGAATAATTCAAAAACGATCGACGAAAAATAGCTACATTCTGACTTTAGTGTTTGACAGTTTTTTTAAAATAAGTTTAAAATAAGTAGCTGTCAAACTATTAGCGCGATACCGATTCCTTCGAACTATTGTGTATCAACTCTAAATGAGTGTTTGACGCCCTGCAGCAGGGCAATCGCGCTAAATAAAATCTGACGGATGTTTGCTGAAACATGGCTGACAGACGATTGTTTGGTGTATTCGGTATCGCGCTAATATTTTGACAGCTTCTTATATTAAAGTTATATTATAAGAACTGTCAAACACAAAATAAAAATAGACGGTAGGTATGGTTTGACAGCCTATAATAACGATACGAAACTGTTGTCAAAAACGTCAAACACTCATTTAGAGTTGATACACAATAGTTCGAAGGAATCGGTATCGCGCTAATAGTTTGACAGCTACTTATTTTAAACTTATTTTAAAAAAACTGTCAAACACTAAAGTCAGAATGTAGCTATTTTTCGTCGATCGTTTTTGAATTATTCTATACACACCGCAACATTTAGCGGAACAAAAATTAATGACTGCAACTTTTATGCAAAAATATCGACGAAAATATCGACGTAATTTTAGATTTTTATTCTAGACCTATTTACATCGTCTTATAATTAAATTGAGAATTAATTACCTGCATAATGTTCAATTAAATTTTATTTCTAGTTGACTCCTCAAAAATCGCGAGTAAAACGGGAGCTATTTATTTAGTCATATCTTTTTTTTTTCTATGTGTAACAGTTTTTAATTTATAGCTTGTTGAAAATGCACATTTTTGAATATTTTCATACAAATTGTTCAATATTACGCGAATTTTGCCGGTGTGTATAGATTTATAATACTCAAAAATAAATTATAATAAATAAAAATGTATAACTTTTACCTAATACGGGAATATGTGTTAGAAAGAACTTGGAGAGTAGATGTAGGAGTGGCACCGGCAGAAGACAAATGATGAAACCTGAAAGATAGGTGGAGGGCCTTTTTTTGATGCCTAACAAGCAAATTTATCAAACGATATAAACTCTGCAATGAGAATTAGAAGAAATTGACGCCTCACATCCGACCAATCTAACGTGCCGTGCCCGTGCCGATGCTTTGGACATTACAACAAAGAAACAAAGATAAGTGCTTTATGTATCTTTCCAAGTAGAATTTTATAGTTCATTACATTTGTTCTAACATTTTAATCCAAATTTTTATTTGGCTTCATTTACAACAAGACAAATAGTCTATTTATATTGATACAATTCTCTTGACGTTCAGAATAAAGTATTAAAATTGATATTATGTATTTTACAGATGCTTGCTGGTAGACAGAAAGCTGTATTGCCCACAGTTGCAGCGAAACTCATAACTGCTTACAGTGTGCTACACAATATAGCACGTAGGGAAAATTTACCATTCACGCCTCTTACACCGAGTGGCTGGTCAAGACCGCCGTCTGACTGAAAGTGCTAGTGATTGCAGGCGAAAAGAATGGCATTTAGTTTTTAGAAATTGGGCTTGCACGCCGACAATCACTCTAAGGTCGTTTGTGTATAAATAATAAATAAAATAAAAGAATTATATAAATAATCGTTTTTTAATTAAATTATAAAATAAACAGTTTATTTAGGTATTAGATGTTAGTGCGTGCTTCTTCTTGATTTGTATGTACTGAAATGTAAATGAGTAACTCATTGTTGTTCCATTGCACCGTGAGCCGCCTCCTCCTCACTCGTCATAAAGCGAGGTCTTAATACTTTTGCTAATACTCCAATTTCCGGACGGTGGTCCATTAGCGAGGTTCTCCTTCCATTTTATATTTTTAGTAATTTTAAATAAACTCTAACGCACACAAAATACTTCGACAGGGTAATAATAATGATTTGACATGACTCATGACACTGTTTCTAATCAAACTATCAAAGAGTAAAAGAAGACATAGAAAAAATCAAGGCAAACCACAATTTTTATTTTTTATTTATTGAGGCATTGGCACATATCACAAACTGACAATTTGAAAATGTGTATCTATGACGGATTATACGGAAATTGCCAGTAAAAAAAATAATCTTGAGTTCTATCTATAATTGTTTATGAAATGGTATCGTTTATTGAGGTATATTGTATCGTATGACGTTTGTGTGTTAGCGCGATACCAAAATCGGCACAGAGGATGTATTATTAAATTGCAATTATTACACGCTTTTTTCTAATGCCCCCTCTACACGTTGGCCAACACAGTGGCCAACATTTTTGGCAACTGTGTTGGCCAACGTGTAGAGGGGGGTTTGGTAGGTGTTGGAATTATGGTACGTGTTGGCCCACAAGCTGGCGCGAAATCCGTGTGGTGTCGGTTTTTTGACACAGATCAAAGGAGTTGGCCGTGGTTGTGGCAGAGTTATTGGCGACACGTCCACTCGTCCACACGTTGGCCGCGTGTTTAGTTTGCAACGAGCAAAAATAAACAATATAATAATATTCATTTAGTTAGGTAGGTACTTGTACCTTGTTTTGTTTCGATTTATTGACAACATCAACCACCTTATTTTTTTCCATGTCTATTTTATTACGTAGTAACGGTAGGTATGCTGAAAATAAATAAATCGTACCAGCCGTCAGCGCCTCAATTATCGTCCGCACATTGGCCCGAACCAAATCAAACTGAACGACCTTCCAACGCGTGGACGTCGTCACAAACTATCACCAATGTGTTGGCCAATGTGTTGGCCAACGTGTTGGCCAACGTGTAGAGCCGGCATAAGATCAAGAAACGAATGGCCGTTAATGTTATTAGTAGGTACCTATAAACTTTATATCAATAAATAATAATCATCATATAAATTATAAATATTGGCTCTTCTCATTATGAATGTGCATAATGCATGTTTATAGGGAAAAAGATGCATCGTGGACATTCATAATAAGAAGAGCTAGGTAATATTTATAATTTATTTGAAAATAAAGATATATTGTATTTGTTGTCGCCAAATTAATTTTCACGAAAATTCTATCAATGATTGAGATGCAATTTGTAAAAAGAACAAAAAAAATTAATTTCCCGCGTGGACCGAAACGTACCACCTTAAAAAAAGGCAAACCACAAACATTTTTTATTTATTTATTAGGCATGGGCACATAATCACAAATTGAAAATTGTGTAAATCGATGATAGATTATACGAAAATTTCCAATAATAAAAAAAAAACGAGTTCATCTCTTGTTCATGAAATGGTATCGTTTATTGTATCGTTTTAACTTCAAATTGACGTTTTATGTTATTATAGGAATAATTATTATTTTACAGTTGAAGTAACACCAAGAAACGAATGGCTCTTGTTGTTATTAGCGCGATTGCCCTGCAGGATAGTGATTGAGATTGACACGAGATTTGAGCGATTTTTGTCACGAGAATTCAGCTGAAGAACGGCGGCTCACTGCAAAGTGATGGTTGCAATTGCAACATGTACATAAAAATACATTTTTAGATTTTTTAGTACAAAAACGTACATTGCGTACATTAGTTGTTTATATAAGATTTATTTGGAAGTATGGAAGTCCTACGTCCGCCTTTCTGACTGACACCTAGTTTTTGATGCTAATATTTATCGAAAAACTTAAAAAAATTCTGTAAATATCAAATAAAATGGTGTAATTGGTTTTTGGTAATATGTTCATAAATAAAAAGCAAATTAAATAATTATAATTCATTTATTTAATGTTTTGTCTTTTTCTTCTTTTTAGAACTCTTAATACTAGTCTCAGGAACAGATTTAAATGCATTTTCAATGGAAAAAGCGTACAGACTGGCATTAATTTTTTTCATGTTTTCCAACTCTTCTTTTAATAAAGACTCCTTCTGTTTCAATTCAATTTCAAATTCGCTTGATGGAAGACTAGATTGGAACTCTTCTTGTATCTCTGGCCAAAAAGATATTTTCTTGTTTGTTAGTACTTCTAGTTCTGTCACTTCATCTGCATCTTTTTCTAACGTCCTTTCTAAGCTGTGTAGGATGATATTCGGGGAAAAATCCTGTTTATAAATTGCTGGTAAATTAATTGTAAAAAATGCATTTGTCAAAGGACCTTTGTGATGTATTGTCCTTACAGGTTGTCTGCTACGTATATGCCATATTATGACTTGTTCATCATTAGATCCAGACATTAAAGATTCCCCATCCAAAGATACTGACAAACACGTCACAACTTTTGTATGTGCTGTGAATGTAAGACAATTTGATTCTATGTTGATAAGTAAATCTCTGCTTCTCGGAGGATTTGTGAGACTTAACTGATGAATTTTTCCTTCTGTTGTTCCTACAAAAATATTTACCTCCAATACATCCATTGTTAATGCGGACAGCGGCACATCAAAAACTACATTTAACAACATTTCCCCTGAAGTCAAATCGTAAACTTTACATGTTCTATCACTGGACACAGTACACAAACGTCCGTGAATGCCAGTTTTACTGATACATAAATCGGTAACAGGTAAAGAATGGTCCGAGAATATGTAAATTGGGTCATGTTGACCAGCTGTCATTTGCGAGACGTGTTCCACTTCGGGATGAGTTGCAACAGTTGCTAAAGACCA
The DNA here is from genome assembly GCA_905163395.2 of Endotricha flammealis. Classification (NCBI taxonomy): domain Eukaryota; kingdom Metazoa; phylum Arthropoda; class Insecta; order Lepidoptera; family Pyralidae; genus Endotricha; species Endotricha flammealis. Next base: position 10,379,768 of record LR990871.1, read on the forward strand.
CACCATAACCATACCGTCTTCTGCAGCAGAAATGAAAAACCTTCCATCTGGTGTGAACTTCAGTATTGTTACTTTTTGGTAATGACGGTTTATTATAGTCAATAAGTTTCCGGACACTGTTTGCCATAGATAAATCTTTTCATCTATGCCTGCAATTATGAAAGAACCATCTTGTGTGATTTCCAAAGCACTTGCTCTACCTGGTAGAATAAAACGCATGCCCTGTACAGTTTGATGCGAGTTCAAAGGCCATATGTGTAAAACAGGCTTGGTTTTCTCCACGGCCGCTATATAGTCGTTGTTAATGAACGCCAAGGTCCTAGCTTCGGCTGTACCACCTCCTTTATAAGTCATCAAACTAGTACCGGTGTGCGGATCCCAAATACAGCATGTCCACAATGTGTTATTTGAATCACATGTCACTAAGACTTCTAGTAATGAAGTCATAATTAACTACTTTAATTGCAGTCCAGGGAAATGATTTATCAGTATTATTATTCACTTTAAAAGCAGTCAAAATTAAATCAATAACCCACCAACATGTGGAATCGAATCTCAGCCAGCAAATAATTTGTCACATTCGATTAATGACATGACATTGACATTGACACTTTGACATTATTTTTTTTTTTTTGTTTCTTCGCCCAATGTTTTTTATAAGGGCAGGCAAAGAGGCTTTAAGCCCATACAGCCAAGTCGTAAGTAATAAATAAATACAAGAAAAAAGAATACGTAAAAGGCATAAGCCAAGTCTTTGTAAGTATAGACACTTTGACAGCTTAGCGTAATACCCCAACAACGAAAACTTTCTCGCGGCAACCCACAGTGATATTACACTGGAAACCATTCGAAGTTGATGTTTCAACTGCAAGTTATTTTTTGTAACTTTATATCTAATATTAACATCCAGAAAGTTGACACAGATTCATCATGGCTGTATAAATTGTCTCCAAGACCAACACGCTGTGTTCGTCCTGTCAAGTAGCTTGTAATTAAGTCAAGGAACGTGCCTCTTCTAAGTATAATATACCATCTATTCCAGCTTTCGGAGAAGAGCAGGGACAGAAAATAATAGATAGTATTGATAGTGTAGAGCCGGCATTCTCTACTCCAACACCTACCAAACCCCCCTCTACACGTTGGCCAACACATTTTCCAATACATATTGGCCAATGTGTTGGCCAACGTGTAGAGCCGGCATAATAGGAACTTTTAAAACTGCATTACCGTCTTGACTTCAAAATCCGCCTTTTCTGACGAAATTTTGCTATCATCTTTCTTCGGGGCGTCTTGACTCAGAGACTGTATACTGAGTCGAGATAGCATGATACGCTGCTTTGAATTTATGTACACAATTTAGTAACTTTAAGATGGCACAATGGAATCTTCGTCTGAAGTTCGATTGCGCAACGAAAGAGAAAAAATTTTTTTTTACATTGACATTTGATTTGACAGTTGTTTTGACTTTGACAGTGAGTTCCTTGTTCAGTGAAAATTTTTGTTATATTTTGTGAAATATTCTGGACTTTTGCAACATGTTCAAAAAGTAAGTACTGCATATTTATAAACCTTATGTTCTTCGTGAACTAATACAAGATATAACAAAAATGTTTATTACATCTATTAATTATTTGATTTGTAGGTTATAAGTTACATTACACGGGAACTGGTATTGAGTTCTAATTGGTTGAATTATTTGACGTAGATGTAGGTTGAGAGGTGGACCAATCAGATACATTCTTCTCTATTGTCGATAGAGATGGCCTTTTTTCAAAATATATAAACATAATCAATAATATTTTTATTAATGGAAAGAAAATAATTTTTACACAAAGTAATGATTTTGTGCCATATTTTTAATTTTTTTGGATTCTTGAGCCAGCATCAGCTCCCTCACTCTGCACCCAAATCCTACTAATATTATAAAGGCGAAAGTTATGTGTATATTTTGTTACTTCTTCACGCTCAAATGGCTGGGCCAATATTTATGATTTTGGTATGTATGTTAGCTAGCTATTTTTTCGCTCACTGAGCGTTTTCGGTCTTTGAGCGTGACATATACGTACGTAGGTAGCTGATACTTTGGATTAACTCATAGGGTACTTTTTACCGGTCGGTCCGGTCCGGTCCTTATAAGGAACCTACATGCCAAATTTGGAATCTCTAGACCCAGTGGTTTGGGCTGTGCGTTGATATATAGTTAAGTCAGTCAGTTAGTCAGGACTTTTATATATATTGATAGCTTCTGCCCGCGGCTTCGCCCGCGTGGCTTACTAACAATTAGCATATTTTTCTCAGAAACTTTCGGTCCAATCAGGTCCGATCCGGTCCGTCCTTTTAAGGAACCTACAAGCCAAATTCGGGATCTCTAGACTTAGCGGTTCGGGCTGTGCGTCCTCTCGCAACTTCGTTTGCGTATATCTCGGTTTCCCGTGGGAATTTTGAAAAATCCTTTCTTAGTACATCCCTAAACGTCGTAAGGAACCTACATGCCAAATTTGGAATCTCTAAACCCAGCGGTTTGGGCTGTACGTTGATATACCCTCGCAACTTCGTTTGCGTAAATCTCGCTTTTTCGTGGGAATTTTGAATTTTATATATATATATATTTGACTTATATATATATATTAGACTGTGAAGATAATATTAATTATAACACTTTTTCCTGAATTTTGCAGTCAGGAATTATTGTTTTTTTTTTACTTCTTATAAATCTTGACTGTGGCTGAAATAATGAAAACGACGACTAATGATTATAGTCTATAGAGTCGTGATAGTCTTGAAGTACATCTCTACGGAATTTAATCTAGAACTTTGCGTAGAATGGAATAGGACAGACGACGACAGTGGCAATATCTACCTATCTCGTTTGCACACCAAATACAGTCGACTTGAGTAGACTAAATGAAAGAGATAGCTAGTGAACAAATTGCGTTTGTAGGTCGTGTTGTGTGGTGCGTGTCGAGCTGTCGGGTGTCGTGTATCTACGTAATAAAAAAATTGTCAGTCTTTGGTTAGAAAATGGTGAACGAAGGTTACAGAACAGTTTTTGCAGCTGTTCGTAATTGATTGTTCGCTGTGCCTTTCTTAGTTATTATTTTCAAAAAGTATCGTATTATAAAGTGAAATTCTTTATTGTATGAATCGTCGAAAATAGAATCCATCGAAACAAAAGATATTTGATATTGCATGTGCTTTCCGTGACGTAACTGGATTCCTCGGAATAACTGTGTGTGTGCAAATAGCAAAATAGAAAATTGAGTCGTGTCGGACAAGAAACGGTCGATGCGGCAGGTTGCGGGCCGTGAGCTTTGACGCCACGATGTGGGAAGTGGAGTCGTCGGATTCCCGGAGCGCGTCTTCGGACGGGCTCCGACGGCGACAGGGATGGGACCCCGAGGGGGAGAGCCTCGCCTCCCAGATGGACGAGCTCGACGAGGTGCTGGCCGAGGAGGAGGAGGGCTGCGCGCTGCCCTCCACGCCGGAGGACCAGCATCTGCTCGACGCAGAGATGGCTGAAGTGCTGAAGGCGGGCGTGCTGTCCGACGAGATAGATCTAGGAGCGTTGGCGCACAACGCGGCCGAGCAGGCTGAGGAGTTCGTGCGCAAGGTGTGGGAGGCCTCCTGGAATGTCTGCCACTTCAGACACCTGCCGCGATGGCTTCAGGATAATGACTATCTGCACAAGGGCCATAGACCCCCGCTGCCGTCTTTCAGTGCGTGCTTTGCGTCCATATTCCGCATCCACACTGAAACCGGTAACATCTGGACCCATCTACTAGGCTGTGTTGCGTTTATAGGAGTGGCAATATATTTCCTAACTCGACCCTCAATTGAAATACAGATGCAGGAGAAGATGATTTTTGGTGTATTTTTCATTGGAGCCATTGTCTGCTTAGGCTTTTCATTTGCTTATCATACCCTATATTGCCACTCTGAGATGGTTGGTAAATTGTTTTCAAAATTAGACTACTGTGGAATAGCTCTGCTAATTATGGGGTCGTTTGTACCTTGGTTATATTACAGTTTCTACTGCCACTATAGGCCAAAAATTATTTATTTGTCTGTAGTGGTTGTTTTAGGAATTCTATCTATTATAGTGTCGCTTTGGGACAGGTTTTCTGAACCGCGACTGAGACCACTACGAGCAGGAGTATTTATGGGTTTCGGTTTGTCTGGTATAGTGCCTGCCATCCATTATGGCATCACCGAGGGCTGGTTCAGCCAAGTGAGCAAGGCGTCACTGGGTTGGTTAGTGCTTATGGGTCTACTTTACATATTGGGTGCTATGTTTTATGCTCTGCGTGTACCAGAGCGCTGGTTCCCTGGTAAATGTGACATTTGGTTCCAATCGCATCAAATATTCCACGTGCTAGTAATTGTGGCTGCGTTTGTCCATTACCATGGGATTAGTGAGCTCGCATCGTACAGAGTCACAGTTGGAGAATGCTCTATGGCGCCGTCGTCAATTGCGTTCTAGCCCCTCTATACCAAATGTGATAGTAGACCATAGATAAATTTAAGTAGATAACAATCATATATAATTCCATTCCAATATACTTTGCATAAAATTTTCAATAACACATAGATGTGAAATAGACATGAATCCATCACAAATGACTTATTGCAATAAACATAGGACAACAAACATTTATGTTGCGAAAATAAGAAAGTGGTATGTAAGTATGAAACACCAGAAAATCTTTTGCCAAGTATAATGGATTGGAATATACCAACACTGTATATTTTTTAAACATGTAATTTTAAAGCATTTTGTAAATTTTTTAATCACCATTAATTTTCTACCAGAGGAGGACACAGGACAATGGGGAAAAAGAAATATATAAAAATAATGTGGTTGTCCTTTGTTGTGTGATAAAATTTGAAAATCAAAAAAACACATGTTTAAATCGATCAGAAGAAATGTTTAAAGTTCTAGTTAGTGCAGTCAAATCACACTTTTTTTTCTAAACTATATAAAATTAAGTCTTTCAAATCTCATTTTCCTACTAATAATCTCTTTTTGGGAGATTTACAGCCAGTTTCTGAAACATTTTTCAATGACACATTAAATTTATAGCTGTCACTGTCTAACTAAAGAAAAAAGAGATGGCTTGATACTATGTGGAATCAAAATTAAAATGCGTTTTAGAAATATATTTTCATTTGATTTCTGAATCTAAAATACAGCTTTCCGTCAAGGGAGATTTAAAGAACCTTTATTTATTAATGTTTTTTTTTCTTATAACTTTTCTTGGCATCATTATTAACAACTAAAGACTAAGTGTTAACAGATAAAAATATTTAGATACATCAATGAAGTGAATACGAACATTAGATACAATTACTAGGTACGGAAAAAGAGGTTTGGGCTATTATGTATAGTATATATTTTTTCTACATGTTATTTCAAATGGCATAACTAATATTCTTTGCACTGCTTGGTTGTTTGAAGATTTCAAATTTTTAACACTATTTTTTCTATCATATTTTATAATATTTTGAAAGATATGCTATTTCCATCATGTACTTAATTTCTGACTTTATTTTTGTTTGTTGCACTAAAATGTAAGACCAGTGGTTATTCTAAGTTAGCATAGAATGGTCAGACCACAAAATTGCCCAAATGTTCTTCCATAATTATTTGTAAATAGCTCTTCCATGATCATATTTCATTCATTATACATAAAAAAGTAAATTCTACACAATTCTAACAGCGCCACTTGGTCCCAAAGTACGTTAGGCTAATCTGCTTGTGTTATGTTGATTTAAGCCAGAAAACTTTGTGTTGTGCGTGATGCAACATATTTTTTTATTACTGGTTAATATGTCCATATTATGATCATCTAATAATAACACATTCCACAGAAAAGAAAAAATATAGATATCATAATTTTTTTAATATTCAGTCATTAAATACTGGGCATACACATTTTCGCTAAACAAAATTGTGGTCTGTACTTAGAAATAAATAATATATATAAATTCAAATTCAAAGTATATTCTAAATTGTTGTAAGTGTTCAAATATGTAAAGATTTTATGAGAATGAAAATCTAAAAAAAAAAGATTTTGTGATTTATATTGCAAAAAAAGAACTATTGACTAGTAATGGATATATTGAACAGAATACAAAATTGTATTAACAGTAGATATGAAAATGGGAAATAAGTTAAATAGTAAGGGCTCCTGATATGTTCCAGGTGGGACATCTGTCAGTTATGTCATATAGAAGCTGTTACATATCAGGGTATTCTGAGACCGCCCTCTTCTCATAAAATATTGTAAAGACAATGTCTTATCATAAAAATGTATAGTTACATTATGAAAACAATGATGTTATCTAACAAACTGTAGACTGGTTACGTAACTTTCACAGATGGCAATAAAAACGCACAGTCTGATACGTGAAAGTATAATAAAATTAAATTGTCAAATGCAATGGATCAAGTGAATTAGCGTTACGCAACCGACCACACGCGTCGTATCTTCTGTCAGAGCTCTTGTGACATTCTCGAACCTGTAACCTATCTACAATAATAACATCATTGTCATAAAATGCTGCTTTGTTTATACGAACAAATACATAATGGATTGAGAATAAATTCCAATAATCAATAAGGCATATCATAAGTTGGAATGCGACTGATGGAAGAAAGACAATATTGCCTATAATTTTGTTTATTTTCGGGCAAAAAAAAAAACGTACACTCAATTTTTTTTAATCGACAATTTGTATAAAAGGTCTATGTCAAAAAAACTTTGCCCGATATATGGTCAGGAACATAAGTAGGTACTTAACAATTTGGTAACATTAAGCACCATGTCATTTCAATAGATACCAATGACGAACAACATCAGCTGTCTAAATTGTCAATAGTGAGTTTGACTATGGTACAAAAATGTTTTGCCTTTTAGCTGGTGCCTAAAGTTAAAAAAAAAACTCAAAAAGAATTCAATTATTCATCGGTCAATTCATAATATTTCACCGGTCAATCTTCAAAATTTGATGTCTCTTCAACTAGACATTGGTGGAATTTAATTGTGTATACATAAAAAGCCATAAAAAAAACTAAAGTGGTAATCTACTTCTGTTTCTGACTGTACTAAAGACATGTTACGTTACGATACGTTTATGTAACCATGTGAGAAAGGGACAAACGAAGAGTTGAAAAAAAATGGGTTTAAAAAAAAATGGGTAAAAATTTTGGAGAGTAACAAAATCGAAATTAAAATCGAGTGTATGTATTGTATAGCTTTTAGAATGGAGTTTGTTAAGGCTATTAGTTTATTTTTTTAATTTATTCCTCACACATTGGGTTGCACAGAAGTGTTTTAAAGTTCTCATGCTGTCACTATCTAAATAACGTAGAAAAAGGAGACGGCTAATGGAAGTTTAGAATGCGTCTGTGCAGCTCATTGATAGTCATTTGTGTTAAAATTATACCTTGGTGTTGTTCTTTTTTTGTTCAATGTGTGTAATTAGAAATGGGCACAAAATTTTAGGAAGTAGGTATAATTTTAAAACATTATTGACTTGGCTATTGTTTAGTGTTATGAGTTTTTTCATATTTGTCGGTTAATGAGCTGTTTTGGTGACTAGACTGTGAAGGAGCGCACATTAGACCCAGTCGCGAGAATAAAGGTCCTCCAAAGTTTTACATATGTTTTATATTACGGTGTGGTGCAACAGATAATCAGCCAGTTTATAAAACGCATTTTTAAAGTTAATGACACATTAAATTATACCTGTCTCTGTCACGCTAAAGAAGAAAAACAGAGACAGTTTAAGACTTAATGTAGAATTAAAATACGCTTCGAAACTGGCTGAAAGAGAATGAAAGTTTTGTTGCATTGCAGGGTAAATGCGCCAAATATCGGCCCCGAAGCTCTAAAGGCAAATGTGAAAATACTAAAATGTTAAATGCTTTCACTGTTCTTTGTGGAGATTTGTTGATTAATAGTTTTGGTGGGATTAAAATATGATTATGCAATAAATTATAATAAAACCAAATAATATCTTTACTTTCATAATTATAATCTAACTACCTTACACATTGACGTAAGGAACTACATAAAGATCGATGACCTTACACTGTTACATTACACTAAGCAAACTTACGCACTCACGGTGATGCTTACCATCAGGCATGCCGTATGCCTGTTTGTCAACTTTGTGGCATAAAAAACGTTTTTTTTAATGACATTGAGTTTTTGTTTAAAAACGCAATTTGTGAGGGTAACAACGTCAATTTGCACACAACCATGATCAATACAAACTATCTTTCTCGAGATACCTATTTGGATGTTTACGTAATGTCAGGTCAACACTTATGTCAGACAGAGACGGAGATGACACACACAACCAAGGCGGCCATAAAAACAAAATGGCATCCTAGATGCAGTGCAGGCACCAAGTAACTTTCTCTATTATGTTAAAAGTTGCAGTTTGCGATTTTTAGGTAGGCTATGTACAAAATATACCGAAATGCCTCTTTGAATGAAAATTTAAATGTTATTCAAAGATATTCACAAACACTTTCTTTTAATTTCGATTCGTATGATAGTTTACCGAACGTAGGTACCTACTTGGTACAGTTTATCGATCGCAGTAACCTTGGTACTTGAAAGGTGAAACCTAGCTTCTAGTATATTCTTAAACACGATTATAATATAACTACCTATGCATTATTTATATACCCACCTAGGTCGGAATAAGTAAAAAATAAATTCAACATAAATCACACGAATAATAAAATATCGATTGTCTGATTGATACCCATTAAGTACAAACAGGCCTTTTTTTATATTTTTTTTATATTATCGTCAGAAAAATGCTTTGCAGCAGCCCCACCGCCCGGGGAATATGCGGTGGGGACTGTGGGACTTACCACTAAAAAACTGACGGGATGCCACTCGCCCCCTAAGTGACGGGGCCACGGGTACTGTGATACATCCGCGACCCCGCCAGGGCCGTCCGGCCAAAGTTAAACTGGCCGGACCCGCTCTCCCCGGAACGCCCCGCCAGCAGCACACCGCATCCAGGTGCACTGCCGACACCGAGGACCATTGCCCCCTCAAGACGACGGGCCTTCCCCGGCTCGCCGTCTCGGCTGGGCAAGGGTCCCCTCCATCTCTGCGGTCGCAACAACGTGCGACCGCTGGCCGGGCTCAGCGAGCCGCCGGCCCCTCTTCTTCAATTTTTTAACGAGGTTTTCTTCCTCCACCGCGCCTCCTGCGCCACTCCAAGTGCCACAGCGTCCACTACGTACTTAGTGGACTCTGTGACACTTTGCGCCACCGCGCACTCCCTCTTCCAGGGTGGTCTCATTCGCCCATGTGACCCAACCCTTAACGCCCCCCGCAGTGTCTGAGTTGGCGAGACCCAGTGTCTGCAGGGCCTCCGCGTTCCACCATACGGAGGTCGCCCCCGGTATCAACGGGTGGAGTAGGCCCGGACACCAGTCGGGGCGAAGACGCTTTTGGGGAGGATCAGCGAGCGAACGAGTCCACCACCGCTCATCATACAGCCGGCCGAGCCAAGCGCGGCCGGCTCCACCTCTTGTTTTTTAACGAGGTTGTCTCCTCAGTCGCTCCACCCCCAGCACCAGTACGGATGCAAGGGGGAGCGGATTTGTCCGCATCCCACGTACTCCATCCAAGGTAGGAGCACGGGGAGCAGACCCACCGCGTCGGGAATTTGGCCGTCGGCAAGTAATTCCAGAGTTGGGTCCAGAAACTAAGGAATTACTCGCCGACGTTACCAGGGTGGACCGCGTGGAGGTATCCCAACTCCCCACCCCAAGTACAAACAGGCCTAGTCTAGCTTACTTTGGGACATGATGGCGTATGAACTATGCCTTGGGTAGAATAGAATTAATTCTCTGTATGAATTATCCCTATATAAAAAATTAAAAAAAAACTAAATTAAAAAAAAAAAATTTTTTACTAGTGAAACCCGCGCAACTTCATTTGATTTGCTTGCATTTTATTTATGCACAGTAGCGACATCTACTTTATAAAGCGCCAACTTCAAACTTTTGACCAAATTCTACGGGGATCGCGTACTTTTTGGGATAAAAAGCAGGTACCCTATCCAAGGTATATGCTACCTACATACCAAATATCATAAAAATTGGCCCAGCCATTTGAACGTGAACATGTAACGAACATAGACACAAGCTTTCGCCTTTATAATATTAGTGAAATGTGATGGGATTTTTGAATTGTTAATAGGTTGGCAATTTTGTATGGGGACTGAACCATCTGAATCGTTCAGTTAATATTATGGTTAACTCTATTGTCTGTTAATAAAACTATACGTTTGACCAAGATCGATGCGTTTTACGATATCTTTGCCAAGTGATTGGTTATAATCGGCCTGATCGATATTATGACTCATCCATTTTTATCATAAATGATGTTCTATATTATTACATAACTTGAAAACAACACTCAACCACAGAATAAATAATAGAACAACTCAACGTCGTCGATCTGTTTTTGCGTGACAAGAGTATTAAATAAGCAAATGGCGGCCCGCCTTGACACATCCATCCCCATACTAACATACAACACAAAATCATTATTTGTATTGCGATCGGAAGTCTAAAACGGCCGCATGGCCCGTTTGATCATCCGGTGTCGTAAGAGTTCATTCACAATCAAGTGTTGTCTCTTCTAAAACGGCCTTTACACTTGGCTAAATTCAAAGTCTAACAAAAGAGATGGTGCCATACGAATAAGCGAGAAGCACTTACAACTCAACTTCTCACTTCTTGGTTTTGCACCGTTTCTTTTGTTAGACTCTGAATTTCACGGAACAGAAAAACTCTGAATTTTGCCAAGTGTAAAGGTCGTTAGTGTCATAATATGAACACCTGTAGGTAACACATTTGTTTTGTAATAAAGGGAGACAAAGGTGGCTGACGGTAAGCAATCCTTACAACTTCATACAAAAATATTTAACCTAGATTTGCCTTGAAAAGATTAGCTAGACTTCTTTCGTTTGGTTGAATCGAACTGTCTCGGGGGCCTCAGCCCCAGCTCAGGCCTCTTCACTTACCACATGAATTGACATGATCAATGAGCTTGGGGGGGCAACTGGTTTTTTTATATAAATAAGTTGTCTACCGTAGTTTTATTTTATTTTTAATGGGTTCTGTTAATAATTCTTGATCTTTAAAAAAAATAAATTAAATATCACATATTTTTAATATGAATGAAGTTGGCAAACGAGCATGCGCGTCACCTGGTGGTCCATCATAAATTTGTGTGGTCGATGCCTTGTGGTAAACGATCAGGGGCCCGATTCTACTAACCCAAATGCACCAATGGTGTCTCAATCGTGTCTCAGAAAAGTTATTGTTTAAGTCCATAACAAATGTCAAAAACATATTATGTTATTGTTTAAGTCCATAACAAATGTCAAAAACTATTCCACTGATACACTATCGGCATTGTTTTGAGACACGATTGAGACACCACTGAGAGTCCATTGGTGCATTTGTGTTAGTAGAATCGGGCCCTAGGCCCTAGGTTATTTAATGTCCTTTCACAGTCATTTTGCAAATACCAGTTTAAATAAAACACTCAAAATTAGTGTTACAGGAATAATTCTGTAGCAGAAATAATGCGTGCGTCGACATAGACGGACTGCTCGAGCAGTTAGCCATTGATCAACATAACAACAACACAACGCTCTTGCAGTCATAGTCAACAAAACAACTTTTATTTTTTTCCTTATTTTACAAACTTTTATTGATGGCATTCCGCGTATATTGTTTATTGTCTTTATTATTTTATCTTTTTTTATTATTATTTTTATTAATCTTGTATTCTTTTCAATATGTACCTACCTATTTAAAAACATTGAAAGAGAGGAAAAAAAATGGAATGACAAAAAGACTTTAGCCATTTCTTTCCCCAGTGGTCATTTTGCTTGTTTCCAAAATGGTTTAGAGAGTAGCTTATTTATTTAATAAAGATTCATTGTAAGTGACGTGTCTAAGTGCCCGCGACTACAGAATAAAGTATTATTTGATTTGATTTGATTTGACAACTAGAGGTAAAATAACTGTGAACGGACTTTAGTTAGTACGTCATAGTAATTAACTTTAAAATGGTTTTTGTAACTCACGTTACCTACCTAATACCTATATGTTTACTTTTCTACCTTTTTCGAAATAAAAGTAAGTAGGTATCTTATCTATTGTGTAATCTGTGGGCAATGTTATTATTAGATATACTGCGGTCCCCTCGTTGATAAACGACATGGCTCACCTTTCCACAGCGCGGAAAGTTGACCGTCATGCAGAAATATAACTACTCATACCTAGGTTAGGTACGTGGTACCCATAGTGCCAATAGTAAGTAACAAAGACAGTTTTGCTATTAAAATGTTACTATAGCTAGCGAAGTTGACCGAGGCGATGTAAGACGAAGTTTTAAGACAAAGCAAGTAAGTGCTCTACACGAAGTTGGCCGAAGTAAGGCAAATACGGGAGTGTAGAGAGAGGTCATTTCGTCTACTCTAGCTTTTATTTTATCTCCTTTGAATTTGAAGGTAGAGCCAGTAGACGTAGAGCAAGATTCCAACATTGTGACTAGTAGGTACCTACCTTGTATTTTAAAATTTTACCTGAACGTGTTTTTTTAAACAAATGTATGAGTGACCTTGTAATACATTGAGTTTTAGATTACATTATATACCTACCTACCTAATAATCCAGTACGAGCTGCGTACTTCGTCAATAATAAAATAAGTACTTAGATAAATACATGTGAGATTGTTTATCAATAAATAAATATAATAATGAAGAATTAGTTTGAAGATTCTAATCTTTGAATGTATCTGTCGGATTTGAAAAATTCTTTTGCATTTTGTTAGTCCAAATCATGAAAGTAGTGTAGATAAATAGGTATACACACTATTACAGGAAAATTACACAAACAAGATACAAAATTGGGTTTACATTACACATTGTATAGGCCGTCGCCGCCGCAGTAAAATGCGTGGAAGGCTTAAAGGTGGGTAAAGGCTCGCCCACATGACTATTCACCACGTCACGACTTGCGTGGTATCGCGGCGTGAATTTACCAGCAAATTAACGTATATTTACCGTGAATTAGCACGTCAAGTCAGTACCGCTCCGTGATACCGTACCGTTTCACGTTCACGTCACATTGACGACACGTCTCGTCGTGACGTAATGATGTGTTCGAGCTAAATGCCGGATCTACACACTCTGTTGACCAAAGCGAAATTAGCACTAAGTTAAAGAAAAAGTAAACATCATGTTTACTATTTTATATATGTTTAAAACATGAAGTAAAACGCAGAACCCTGTCCACACTTGAGTTTAGCATCAGTTTAAAAAAGCATGTGCTAAGTTTCATGGCAGTTCTTCTTAGTTACAAATCTGAACTGAACTGGTGGTAGGAAATTGTGACGATTCGAAAGAGCTTGTAATAGGCTATTTGAATATTTGACTCTCATTTTCGTTCAACTACACAACACAACAACAGCTGGTTGAGATTTCTAAACACAGTTGGCTGCATACAGTCAATCTAAGTCTTTTTAATAGCTTCACCTTTTGGCAACGCGTGAGTGGTACCCGGGTATTGCAAGCGTCTATGAGCTACGTACAGTGATGCTTACCATCAGGCGGGCCGTATGCTTATTTGCCACCCTTGGTGCAATAAAAAACTTAATCTAATAGAATATGTATAAAAAAAGGTATGGAATAAGAATCCGTAGTAGGATTCAATTTGAATTAAAAAAAGTCAATCTCTTATTTTTATATTTATCTCCGTCACAATCACAATGTTGTTCTTGCAAAATCCAAATCTATTGATCTCTTTTAGTACGTATATGAAATGACACATGAAAACTATACAAACATCGGTCCGAAAGCGCTGAAATAGAGCGTTGTGTATAGTTTGTAGATCATAACCTTATTAATTGTAGGCCAATTAACACTTCGCTACAATTTGAATCAAGGACTAAAATAGAAGTAGCGGGCAACAAAGAATACCTATTTGTTTATTTAATTTATATCGTTTATTTAATTAGGTCAACAAATAAAAATATTTGTAAGATATGATGCAAAATATCTTTAAATTACTTTAAGTACAACTAAAAGCATAATTACATAGTTAAAAGTGTGTCAAGTCGCAACAGAGAGTTATCGGTTTCATATACAAGGTGGGCCAAAAGAAGTCATCCGATGTTGTTTGGCTCTCTTTTTTTTTTCTAAATGAAAAACTTCGATTCTGTTTATCGATTATGTTTATATGAACCTTTAGAATTGGTCTAGTCGAGAAGATGATATCGGCCAATTATGCGCCCCGTCGCAATTGATTGCCATACGGGCTCTTTTAAAGGCATTTTTCATCACTTCGGCGAGAACTTCGGGCGACAGATTCTCGCACTCGTGTCGAATGTTGTCCTTGAGGGCTTCCAGAGTCTCGGGCTTGTTTACGTAAACACGGGACTTCAAAAAACCCCACAAAAAAGTCTGAAACGGTTAAATCGGGCGATCTTGCGGGCCAGTGCAAATCGCCAAAACGAGAGATGAGACGACCCGGGAACGCGTCGTCATCTCTCGTTTTGGTTATTCCGCGTTCTTGGGGAGAGTATCGCTTCATGGCTTGTTCACTTGTATTCTGCATTTGTCTAGTCTAGTCCATACATTGTATTTAGTTACTAGCGAAACCTTTTTTAAAAATCCTCCCCCCCCCCCAGTTTCAGATTCTACGATCAGCGGTTTAGGCTGTGCGTTGATTGTTAGTCATTCAGGACAAAGCATTTTACAAGTATAGATTAACGCGCGACACTGTCCCGCGACGCACATTAGGTCGCACGACTTTCTGCTTAGTATGAATTTATACAGAGTACTGACCAAACTGCGGTGCGGACAGCTGTCACGTGACCGGTGCGGTGAGCGTCGGCCAATTTATATAAATTCATACTGAAGCAGTGTCGCGGATCTCATTCTGTCTCAGTTGCGCGACCGTGCGTTCGTTGGGATCGGCTACCATTATTAGTTGTTTTAGAAAAGGAATAGCGGTAGTAGGATACTATAATAATGACTTGGAAAAATCTTTGTATTACAAATATTACAATACATGGTATTATGACAAATATTATGATAACCTTATCTCAGCATTACGTGTTCAGTCCGGCATTGTTGGACTGAAAATAATAATTTTTATCGTATGATAAACGCCGTTACCATTGGTGTGGCCTTGTTATGTCAATTTATTTTTATACTATACATTTTATTTCATCATATCAACTCATAATCATCCCATTGCCGCGATACGGGCCTCTCTTCTATTAGAATGTACTCTGCCACGCTGCTCCAATACGGATTGGCATCGGCCAGTGTTTTCAAGCCGTCTGCAGGCCACCAATTTGGCTTAACGAATGCTATCCATCAATAACAGCTGGGACCCTATGCATCATGGGGAAGCTCAAGAAAACGAAACCCATCTAAACACTGGCTAGGGTCGACGTTGCTTAACTTGCGTGTTTAGATTTCAACACACAGCGCCTCTATCGAACTCCTCAATTCATCCTCTTTTTTTTTTTCATTACTGTAGCGTGTCCGTCCCAGCTTCGCAAGGGTTTTACTACGTAGTACTATTATCTATTCTGTGGTTTTACTAAGATTCCATGTTTAAAAAAAAAAAAATATAGCATATGTTACCCGGGGGTGCCTGGAGGTAATGTAACTTCCCAACGGTGTGAAAGAATTATTCAAATCCCTCCAGTAGTTTTCAGTTTATTCGTTACAATAAAATACAAATCTTTCGTCTATAAAATATTAGTAAAGACTAGCTAAACCCGAACAACTTTGCGTGTATCCCGCCTCCCCGTGGGAATTTCAGAAAATCCTTGTATGTGTTATAATTATAAACCTTAGATTTCTAGTACTTCCATTTTAATTAATAAACGGTCAGTTTAACTGTAGATAATAACACAGGTCGTTAGTCGTTATATGTTGTTATCATGGTTATTTTCCGAGAACAAAACGTGATCATATTTATTGATAACTAGCGGAACCCGCGCAACGTATGCGTGCAGCGCCATCTA
Organism: Endotricha flammealis; assembly: GCA_905163395.2. Lineage (NCBI taxonomy): Eukaryota > Metazoa > Arthropoda > Insecta > Lepidoptera > Pyralidae > Endotricha > Endotricha flammealis. Next base: position 10,395,866 of record LR990871.1, read on the forward strand.
TTATAAAGCGCCTGACTATCAGACTTTTGACCAAATCCTACGGGAAGCGCAAACTTTTCGGGATTTAAAGTACCAAAGTACCCTATGTGTTAATTCAACGTATCAGCTGCCTACATACCAAATATCATAAAAATTGTTCCAGCCATTTGACCGTGAAGAAGTAACAAACATACACACAAACTTTCGCCTTTATAATATCAGTACCTACTGAATCAGTAGGTGTTTAGAAAGAAGAGGTCCCCCGGAGCCAGGGAAACTGATCTTACAGATTTCCCGGAACGTATAGACATTTAATACTTCATAATAATTAACATATAACCATATCAAAAAACGAAACCATAGCGTGTTTCAGAAAATACCAAAACCTAATAGTGCCATCTGTGGGCCAAACACAAAAAACTAAATAACATAAATAATATGGAAACCAAAATAAATGTATAACAAAACTAGGAGTATAAACATAAGGATTAGGAAAGTTTCCTATCTTCTCATCGTATGAACTGTCCAATTCCAGCCTCTAGTGTCAAGTGAGCCCTTAATAGACCATCACACTTCTTCCAAAAGATTGCGACCGTTTTAACGTCACATCGAGTATGTTTTTTCCTAAGCATTTTATTTTTATAACTCAGTTAAAGTTACATCGCCCTTTACGATACTTGCTTGTTGCTTCACAGCTGACGACAGTAACAATAGACCGTGCTGCTCGGCAATCGTGCTTCACTTGATTTGACATCTAAGTCTTGATGCCTTCTGTTTCAAATTGCTGTCTCTCACGTAGTTCCTAAGGAGCCAAGTCCTTTCAATACTTGCTGTCTATATCTTATTATCTAATCTGATTAATTCGTTGCTAGTCCCACGACAGCTGTAATTTCTCCCCCGGAACGTCAATAAGCTTCACTACTTATTGTCTATCTGAGATCGCCATTGTTGATCCTAGCATAACAGGAGACTCAACGGTGGGAATGTGTGGTGGGCTTGTCCCGTAGACACTGTGGTTTATAAAATGTCAGCTTGTTTTTCTTCAGTTATCCATTTTTTTACAAGTCAGCTAATGTTAACCGTTAGTTAAGGTTGTTGCTTCACAGCTGACGATCACGTGATATTCAATCGAGCGTGCAATGCGTTAGTGCATGCCATGCATTTTGTGCATGCATTACTGCAATAGCTAACAAAAGCATTTTGCGATAATCCAATGCAAAAATAATTTTATAATAATTTTAATATGGTTATTGACTGTTAAACAACACAAAAGTATTCACATAATCTTTACATCTATACTTCTATACTAATATTATAAAGAGGTAAAGTTTGTATATTTGTTAAATTGTAAGGGGTAATCTCGGGATCTTCTGAACCGATTTTAAAAATTCTTTCACCAATAGAAAGCCACATTATTGCTGAGTGTCATAGGTTATATAAAAAAGAAAAAAAAAGGCTTTTATGTGGTAGTCGGTTTTGCAAAGTAAATCGGAGAAAAAACGGTCGAATGAAAGAGTTTCTTACGAACGCCTGTACTAAAAAAGGATTATTAACATTATGCCCAACGAAGTGGGCACGGGTCAGCTAGTAGTATATATATAGAATGAAGTCGTTGTCTGTTTACTTAGATTTATGAAACTACACAACGGATTTTAATGCAGTCCGCAATAGATTAGAATGATTCAAAAGGATTTTTTTAAATGTGTAATACATAGAAGCATTTTCGATATTCCTATGGGAAAGCGGTAAACACGCAAAAAGTTTTTTTTTCTATGCCACAAAGGTGGCATACGGCCCGCCTGATGGTGAGCATCACCGTAGCCTATAGACGCTTGCAATACCAGGGGGGTATCACTCACGCGTTGCTCACCCTCCCAGCCTGGAGACCTCACTCACCATAGGAACACAACAAGGCCGAGACCAATGCTATTTGGCTACGATCTTTTGTAAGGTGGAGTTCCTACCCCAGACGGGCTGCTCCGATTTGAGCGGATGATCCGCTGTGCCCTACCACTCCTAAGTACTTAAGTTTCGCTAGTCTATACTAATACTAATAATACTAATACTAATAATCTATACTTCTATACTAATATTATAAAGAAGTAAAGTTTGTGCGTTTGTATATTTTGTTAAATTATAAGGGGTAATCTCGGGATCTACTGAACCGATTTTAAAAATTCTTTCACCAATAGAAAGCCACATTATTGCTGAGTGTCATAGGTTATATAAAAAACCGAAAAATAAAAAGGCTTTTACGTGGTAGTCGGTTTTGCAAAGTGAATCGGAGAAAAAACAGTCGAATGAAAGCGTTGTTACAAACGCTTCCTTAACTATAAATGGAATAATACGCATAGTTTTCGCTTAAGGTGGTGAAGTGCTACTGTTTTTAATTTTATATGATGATTATTAAGTAGATACATTGTGTTTATAGTCGGGAATCGCATTCTTATGAACATTCAATGAAAGATTGAGCTACAATTAGTAAAAACTTAAGAATAACTGATTTTCGCGGGCCGTGTGAAACGAAACACCAATTAAAAGTACAAAACTATTTTCTACGTATTTTTTTTAGATCACATACAAGGTCTCTCGTTGGTATCTAGGTTCTCCTACAAGGTTAGAATTGATGCTTAATACTGACCTGTATTCGAACAAACCAGGCGACCTGCCAAAATTGTGACTATCCACTTTGTATGAATAAGAAGACGCAAAATCGTCCACTTGAAATATCTAATCTAACAGATATTTATTTTGTTTTAATTGTAGCATTTTTTAATTTGATATTTTAGGTTCTTTTTTCTTCGTCCATGTTCTTTGTAAGTGCCTAGTACCATTTTAACAGAGCCAGTTACTAAAATTTTCGGGTGGTCTTCTTACTATGAAATTACAAATCTGCCCGAAAAAAAAAAATGCTGTAGAGTAACAGAAATTCACATTAAATCTGATGCTGTTACCTATCTATTATTAGAAAAAATAAGAGATAGTTTGAGTTTATTTTCTTAATCCATATCATTTACTCTATTTCTCAGCCATCTCTCCGCTATATCTACGATATTCTTATACTTACAGACTGTACATTAATGTAGTTGGAGCCCTAAGGTACTATTGGAGTTTGGACTCAATTTTTTATGTAGTCATTCCATTCTACTTTCATTTATGGTTAAATGGGGGTAAGACTAACACCGGACAGGGCCAGACTGTCACTGTCTAATAAGTCGAAAAGTACCCTAACCTTTGTGTATAATATGATTAAAATATATTTGTTCGTTAATTGTCTTTTTATGAGTACTAATGAGTAGGACTGTTCGTAAAAAATATATTAAGTGAGATATTTAAAAAAAACTATAAATTATAATCCTACCTTCCTACCCCGGTGCCTCGATTGTACAGCAAGACTGCCTGTTATGTAGTCATTTTAATTTTGAATATAATTATGACATTATAATATACTTACAAATTGATATTTTAGATCAGTGTATTACATTCAAGCAAGAGTAGGTCAAAAATTTTCTGCATAACGATAGATTTTTCTAAAGGAAACTATGTTAGTCTTACTCTTACCCCATCTTACCTTACTTGTATTAGTTTGTCTTCGTCTTCATGATTGTAAAAGTAGACCTAAGTACAGTTACAACGTCTATTGAAAATGAAATACTATCACAGATACTATTATGTATTGAATTGAATCGTTTTTATGTATTTTTTTTATCTCGATGACCTGTTTGATTGACTTTGATGCATCAAGTTCAATGCCCTAACGGCTTACAAGTTACTTGCTTACTATACGTAACTTGATATCCGACTTGCCTATTACAACGCGGCATAAAACGCAAAAGTCATAATATGGCATCGTTGCAAAACTAATATTATAAATTAAAATTGATCATTTTGCTCGTTTGTCAACCTATTTCATAAAAAAAAAGTTTTTTTAACGTACTCAATTTTTTTTACAAAGGCGTACAGATAATGTTTAGTTCGTTGCTATTGGTCCATCCCATCATCCATGTAATCATTGCTATTGGTTGCGTTACGATTGCGAGAGTTGCTATTGGTTGATACAATGACCCATCTCACTCTGTCAATATCGGAAATGTGCGACAGACATACTCAGTATTCGCTTGTTAAAAAAGCATACTATAAAGCGACATTATTTCTCTTTCCAATGTGAAATTGCATTTTCTCTTGTGTTTAAACACCAAGAACGAACCAAGAACTACTAGAAAGGAAACTTGACTATGTAGGTTGTCGTGTCGTCAAAGCCGGGCAAACATACAAAGCAAAATTTTCTTTTAAAATCAACAAGTTAATCTTCAGAAACAGTTTTTCTTGATTCATAGCACAATAACATTTTTGAACCATTTTCGCATTGCGGGATAAAAAAATAGAATGTTAAAATAAAAGGCTATCGCCTTCGTTACAGTCTGATCATTCACCTTGACAATGTCTACCTACATAGGGATTGTATGTAAGGTTTCAGACGTCAAACGAGTTCTTTGTTTGAATTCAAATAAAAAGAGAATATTATCTATTGTATTTTAAAACAAAAGATTTTTTTTGCTAATAAAGTTGGTTGGAGTAACAAAGCTTTTTTAATAATAAAAACCGGGCAAGTACGTGTCGGGCCACTCACATTGTAGGGTTCCGTGTCGGCTACGCATTTCTTGCTTGCAAATGAGTATAAATGACATTTGTACCTTTTCGTCAGAGAAATACTTCATAAGTTCGTCGGCTATTACTCGGTAACTAGTAGTGCCTACTTAACCGTTATAGTTTTCCTTATAGGTTCACTATAGGTATGGACTACTACCATTAATTTTTTCAAATTTCTAAACACATGACTTTCGGAGATAGAAGGCAGGGGGGGGGGGGGGGGGGGGGTATCACCGTGCAAAACGAAAATTGACACGTTAAATGCTCAGACCAAATAAGAAGTCAAGACGGAGCGCTGCGAACAATGATGTGAAGCAGGCAAAACTACGACTCGCCCTGTACATATACGCCCCTAACGCACACATTTATAACCAAACTACGACTCGCCGATTAGTTTGAGCTAGTTCGTCATTGACGTATGACATCCAAACAATTTAATTAATTAATAATCAAAAATGCCGAATTGTGTGGTGAAAGGCTGCAAAAACAATTCCTCAAAGATTAAAAAGCAAGATGGAATCACATTTCATACGTAAGTAAACATAAAAATACATATTTTTAACAAATCAATTTTAATAATGAGGTTAAAAACTGCCTTTTGCTCACTTCAGATGTCGCTTTGTTGACTGTTCCAAACATTTGACAGCTAGCTGTCATTTTCCATACTATTTTTGTAAACATCATATTTGTTTTCTAAATAATTCCGAAATATGACTCATTGTGCAGCTATCGATTGTAAAAATGTTCCAATCTATTTATTTTCCAAAGAAATAAAACGAAGAAAACTGTGGGAAAAGGCTCTTCGAAGGAAAAATTGGAAATCCAGTAAATGGTCGAGGTTATGTGCTGCCCAATTTAGATCTGAAGATTATAATATTAAAAGTAATTAACAGACAATGAAAATTTATACCGAACATTAAAGAAAAGTGCTGTGCCCTCTATATTAAATCAAATCTGTTAACCTACTAGCACAAGAACGCTCAGATCGATTGCTAAAAAGAAGTTGCATGAAACGGTGTATTGAAATGTCTCGTGGTGATCCAATTCCAGGACCTAACCGGATCCAAACTCAAAATGAATGTGATGCTAATGAAACTTCTTTTACTGATCCTCCTGGGTCTAGCGAGGTCCAAACTCAAAATAACTTCAAAAACATGTTTTGTGTCATATATGCTGTAATTTTAGAGTGTATTATGTAATACTCATAGGTATAAGAAAATAAAACTATTTAATAGGTATTAATTTTGTTTTATTACACTGTCATAATCAAAAATCATAATTTTTATACAGATATTTGTTAAAATTAGTGGTTTAAAAATAGGTTTAACAAAAACTTTACAAAGGTAATACTCATAAGTATAAGAAAATATTTCCAAGTAATCATGGTCCATTTCAATAGCATATGGATTGGCAGGTTTGATTACTTGGAGATAAGCCATTTTACTACTAGTAGTACAGGAGAAACTGCTAGGATTTTGACATATCCTTCATAATTGTCCATTATATTTTCCTGGTAAAACGGGATTGCATCGGGGAATTATAGAATACTTTATTCGGTTTTTTAAATGTCATCAATTGTTCTGTGCACATTTTGTACAAAATTATAGTTTTAGTAGGCACTATATCTTCTATGCCATGGAGAACTGTAAAAACATGCTTACAGTGTGCTTCTACTCCTTTTCCAGTTGCACATTCGCAGTGACTCCACTATCATGCCACTATTATCAATTTTTAACAGAATGATATTTAAAGAAGCTTCTTCATTTGGGCTTTGCATTGCGCATGGAAATAAATATAACTTTCCTCAAAGGCAACTCTCACGGTAATTAAGCTTCTACTTTCATACAGTAGTTTATCTCCCGTTCAGTGTTGCTTGAAATCTGAAACAACATGTATGTCATTAAATGTCTAATTCTATCTGAAACATTAAAATAACAAGGAACAATAAGGAAATCATGAATGTATGGTTTGTTACCTGTCTGCAAACTCTTGAATGTGTAGTTTATAGAGTGGTGGAAGATTATTGCTGGAATTAATATCTCTGAACTTATCCATGGTAGAAATTTCAGGAATATCATCCTCAAGTTCGTCTTCAACTTCGATGAGGTAATTTCCATCGTACGCCTCCAGTCTACAAAAAGAAATTGAAATAAATAAAAAGAACACAGCAAAACCTACAATTCACAATAATGCCTGTAAATTATTTACCTTTCGATTTATAAGGCTTTTTTGCTAGTGGTCTTGGCTTTCCGTTTCCGCAGTTCCTCCTTCAATCGTAATTACACTCCAGGTCGCTTACATTTCTATGATTTTTAGCAATTACTCTCACATCAAACTTAAACAATGAACCAATATGGCGGGTCTTGGAACAGTCAACAGTGACGCCACCTACGATGAGCTTTGAGTTTTTAACCTCATTATTATGACAGCTTGGAATAAAAAAACTCCACAAGTGTTGCCGCTAATAAGCGTCACAATAGTCCCAGTTTATTGGGGTAGTTCTGTTATTAATGTGACGCGAAACGTAACGTCACTTTCTTTTACTTATTTCTATTTTTACTGTTAGTTTTCATAAAATTATTGTAAGTGTAAATAGGCGTAATTTTTTTTTTGTTTTTCCATGTTTTATCATCACTTCAAAAATATTTATTTTTAAGATTCCCGAACCGAAATAAAGATATTAATTATATTTCTAAATTGGAAACAATTTCTAAAATGGTGGACAGTAAAAGGCAATATTTCAAAAAATTGACCCAACATAAAGGCCATTAAAACCAATGTTTGATATTACCACAGGTGGTCAACTCCATATAAACTAAACGTAGTTCAACCCTAAATAATATAGATGGCGTTAAGAGTATCGATTTGTAATTGAAGATTATGTAAATCCAAAATAAAGTAAAATTGCGCACTGAAAACAATATTTTAATAGTTTTTATAATTTTATAATTAAATGCAATCCTGAAAATAACGAAGAATGTACTGTAAAATAAAATTGGTTAATTTTGTTTCGTAATTTATTACTAAATATTTCACTTGATGTCACAAACTCACAACAGATGTCGCTTTCTTTAAAACAATAAGATAGATAGGTTTAATCAGACACAGATAGATGGCGCTAAATTTAATTCTTGACAAGCAAATCAAATTATTATATAAAATAAATTATAAATATATATTTTTTTCTTTTAGTACCTACCTATATTTTTTTTCTTTTAATTTTTAATATTTGCATTGTGTTAAACATTTGATTTACAAATACTTTTCTTTTACAAAATTATCTCATACTTACCATTTTTCGTTTTGTTTTACAATTTTATTGTAAGTTTTTTTATCTTTCATTTCAATAATACTTTCAATTTTTCAAAGTAGACTTCTTTACATAATATTATTGTGTTATATTCGTATAAGTTGGTACCTACTAACAAAGTTGTTATCACGAGGCGCGTGCGACGTTGCGACAACGTCATCATGGCGCAAAGCGCATGCTACGCGACGTTGGCACACCGTCACACCGCCTGCTTCTGCATTCGCGCGCTCGGTTTATGGCTGCGTGGATTGAATTGATGCGCGTAGCGTAGTTGCGCAACGCTGGTAGGTACAGTCACCTCCATAAATATGTAATCACTTTGATCCTGGACAGCGAACAGTGAATCGATTTTGTCAGTTTTCACAACTTTTTCGAAGTTGCATATTTGAATTCAGACTACCCTAACTAACATTACCATACAACATACCAAAAACGCAGAACTACATCACGCTTTGCGAATTTAGCCTCGTTTTTTTGTATAATTCCAACAGCCTAATGATCCTAAATAAATTTCTAATCCAATCTAAAAACAATCCAAGTCAGGTGCACGTCGAGCTTTATACTTGCAGTACCTACATTTATAGCTCATAAAACAGACACAAAATCCAATGTAAAGGTCGACCTGTTTTTTTTTATATCACTAAGGTGACAAACAAGCATACGGCCGCCTGATGGTAAGCAGTCAACTCTTGACGGTACGTGTACATAGATCAGATACATACATCTTACTACTTTAAATTACAAAATCGTCCGAGTCGCATAAATCAAAATTTGAAAGTAGTAAACTCGGACACGGATCAGTTTTTTGTATCCGAGTTGCCCCACTTGACTATTATAATAGAGTCGGCAACGCATCCATAGGAATAATGTGATACGGTATGTAACCGTTTGCCACCTTAGTGGTATAAAAAATATTTTATTTTTAATTTACTTTCGCATTTATAATATTCGTAAGGATAAGGACTACTCAGATCTGCAGACTGCGCCTGCGCGGCTTTTGTGGTGCGGCATTTTTGTTGTTATATTTTGTTTTTTACCTTGAATAAACGATTTAAAAAAACCGGGCAAGTACGTGTCGGGCCACGCACAATGCAGGGTTCCGTATTGGCTACGCATTTCTTGCTTGCAGATGAGTACAATGCCATATAGGTACTATGAGTACTATGACATTTATACGTTTTCGTCAAATAAATTTTACTTCATAAGTTCGTCGGCTATTACTCGGTAACTAGTAGAGCTTACATAACCGTTATAGTTTTCCTTGTAGGCCCAAAAAAAAATATTTTTCAAAATTTTGTTCTACCACTTTGTTAGCATTGTTAATATGAGTGTAGGACCGAGGACGGACAGATGGACATGGCGAAACTATAAGGGTTCCTTGTAGTTTACTACGGAACCCTAAAAACTTATTTTTGAAATATCAAAAGTAGGTATTTACATATAACTATTTGCAAAACGGCACGGCAATATTAGCTAAAGATTCAATCTACAAGCCGGGTACGACGCGCCGCGACGACGACGATGACGAGCGACGGCGCGATGCGGCGCCGTCGGCGGGGCGCGGCGCGTGGCGGCGCGCCTGCGGTACTGTGCGGGGACGCAAGATTCACGGGGGGGCTGCCTCCGTCGCGCGCCCTAAAGCGCCTCCTTCGCCGCCGAAACGCATTTCATTCACCTTAATTTGCACTCGGTGTTCTAAGTAGGTAGATACATTATGGGTTAAATAGATAGGCAAAAAGCAGAAATAAAAACATTGTAAACGACAATAATAAAATTGACCATCAAGTAGATACTATACTACCTATTTACACTAACTTTTTAAAAATATGGCATTGCCCGTAATTAGGTAGGTATCTATACTTACTTTCTACTTATCGTAAATATGAATTTACCTGATGCGTGCAAGATGTACGATTACAAATGTGTAATTTAAGACGACCTCCGTGGCGTAATGGTTACCACGCCAGACCGCCACCCAGGAGGTCCCGGGTTCGATCCCCGGTCGGGTCATGATGAAAAACGAACTTTTTCGAATTTTATTATTTAAGTAATAAGTAAGTACATACCTATAATCTAATTTTGAAAAAAAAAAACGGATTAGTGCTCTGATTATTTGACGGCACTACTGCCATCTATTGGTTCGACTGTAAGCGCAAAAGCATTTTAGTTGTCTGTGATGTTTTTTTCGGGCGACATCTAGTTTTCCATTTTGGTACTAAAAATTGCCCGAGCAATAAGCGCACTTAGAACTGCTACGTTTAATGTATGGAGTGAGCTATCTGTACTTTTAAGTATTATAATATCTGTGATATTACTATTGTTTTATTTTATTCCCCTATCTCGTCTGAATACTCAAAACATCTCTTAAAAGTGAGGTATCCAATTTAAAAAATTGCTAACTTTTTTACCTAAAAAAAATAAAATAAAATAAAATAAAAAATTTGGGTAATAATTTTTTACTGCACGGCAACACTCCCTAAATGCACACATGTTTACAAAACCGGCTTCACATCATTGTTCGCAGCGCTCCGTCTTGACTTCTTATTTGGTCTGAGGTTAAATGTAAATAATTCTCGAACGGATCATTGTATCGGAAAATGATCTTCCCACGCCCAATGTTTTTAAGAGACCTATGTAACGATACCCCACAACACGGGGTCGGTGCGAAAAAAAGCACGAGGCACTTCCAAAAAAAATATTTTGCACAATTTGGTTCTACCACTTTGTTATCATTGTTAATATGAGTATACATACCAAATTACAGCTTTCTAGTATCAAGTGTCTAGGAGCTAGACTGCGGACGGACATGGTGAAACATAAGGGTTCCTTGTAGTTTACTACGGAACCCTAAAAACAAATAGAGACCCAAAAATTAATAATGGACCTTTGTTGTTTGGAAAATAAAAAAATTTAAAAACAGTTTTTAGCTGTTGATAAAACAATTATTAAAAAATTGCAAAGAATAACAATACAGAAGTCGTACTCAAAGAAAAGTACAGACAGAACATATTTTTTTTTTTAAATACAGAAAATAAACACACACAGCTAAGGTTCAGAAGGGGAGAGCCTGACATTAAGATATTTGACAGTGGTAGCCTGGTACGAATTCGGGGCCGGTAGTAAATCATCTTTATTTAGGTACCTATAGGTATTTTTCGTAAAAAAGTTACTGTATACTGTTTGAGACATCTGTGAAACAATGTTTGATAATCAAACTTTAACACGCGTTATTGTAAACTTACATTACAGACACTTCAAAACAATAGAGAATATTCCTTATTTGCAATAATTATTATTATTATATTATATTATTAATCAAGATAAGAATTATTTTAAAATATTTAAGAATAATATTTTATATTATCTATGTTACGAACTAGCCGTCAGGTTAGTAAATATTTTTAATATGATTTTTTTAATAGTTTTTTAATATTTTTGATGACTGTCATTATTGTCTTGTATTTTTCATTGTGCATTGGCCTTGCCTTCGATTTTTGTCACTATAACTTTTATTTTAATAGATTTCCCTATTTTTTCAATTGAGCTCTACGGAATTAATGAACTGTGTGTCAATTAATAAACCTTCTAAAGCGAAGGCTATTTTATTTTATATTAATAATAAATCCTTGGTTTTTAATTCACTTGACACTGCTTATCTATATTAACGGTAATCACATATGATTAAATTTGCACAGATTATGTTACTATTGATCTCGTCAATGTAAAAAATTAAAAGTAAAAAAATATAATTAAAAACAAGCTTTTATTTAATTGCGCTAAAAAGAATAAAATAAACTTTTCTTTTAAAATTTTAACTATCAACTTATAACGTCATTACACAATTTATATGACATAAAAGCTTGTCGCGAAATTTACCTGTATAACATTTATTCGTATTTACTCGTAGTACTATTCTTTTTAGGGCAATTAAATAAAAGCTTGTTTTTAAATGTATTTTATTTTACTTTTAATTTATTCTTTTAAATATCCCCAACGAAAAAAGTCCAACGGTGTCAAATCACATGATCGTGGCGGCCAATTAACATCGCCACGACGCGACGTGAGATAGATAACACGGCCATTGAATTTCTCGCGTAAAAGAGCTATTGTTTCGTTGGGTGTGTGGCAAGTGGCACCATCCTGTTGGAACCACATATCGTCCAGGTCCATATCCTCAATTTCTGGCCACAAGAAGGCCGTTATCCTTGAACCTCAATTATGTCTCAGAGTCATTGAAAATATGGACCATCGGATAGGTATGCCACAGAAGCCGTGGCGAGCATTTGGCCGATATTTTGTTTCACACATAATTGACATAGATCCTTCTATCATAATAAAAAAATATTAAGATTATTCTCTAAAAACTTTTTGTTTTATTTACAACTAGCGGCCCGGCCCGGCTTCGCACGGGTTATAACTATCTGCCTGTGTTAAACAGTCGTATACTTACATATATAAATAAATATTTTAGTTTGTTTTTTAACATACTAAAATATTTCTTTATATACCACATTGACAACTTCTGCGTCATTTCGTGTAAAAACAAACATATTTTTTTTTTGATGTTACACGTGACAGGGCAACATACAATTGTCCATGTGAAAAACATTGAGTAGTTAAGTCGATTCCAGCAACGAATACGGTCGTTACGTAAGCGGAGTTGTCTATCTTCGGGCGTTTCTGTCTCTTTGAGCGTTATGTCTATCATTGTCCAACGCTAAACGAACTGTGCGATCCACCGACGATTCTCGCGCTCTTTGGGAAACATGCCTTTCACAGTCCAACGATAAACGAACTGTGCGATCCACCGACGATTCTCGGGCTCTTTGGGAAACATGCCTTTCACAATCCAACGATAAACGAACTCTGCGATCCACCGACGATTCTCGTGCTCTTTGGGAAACATGACTGTCACGGTCCAACGATAAACGAACTGTGCGATCCACCGACGATTCTCGCGCTCTTTGGGAAACATGCCTTTCACGGTCCAACGATAAACGAACATCCCTCTCTTGATCATTTTCGTTGCTTCGACTCAAACGAATTCTTTTGGCAGAAGATGTACTGCGTCCTATATTAGACTTTCGTCGAGGCATGATTAAATTGTCATGAAATAGGTACTTTATATTGCTAATTAAACTTAAATAATTGTTATAATCTGTCAATAAAAAAAAACTCAAAGATAACATAAATCAACACGAAACCATTAAAAAATGCGACAGATGTTAAAATAAGCCCAAACAAAGGACTAAATTGAAGCGAGTATGTAAGTGTCTATCCATATCTATCTATTTACAATCAATTGTATCAAAATTTTTAACACGAAACAAATAAAATGCACCCTTAATATTAACTTTAAATAATTCTAATTGTGAAGCATAAACAAATTAAAAGTATGTAAGTATCTATAATTTATTATATTAAAGTGCTTTAATTTTCGCGCGATATTTATAATTTAATGAAAACGTAACCATAGCGCGATGCTTTTGAATAGCGCCATCTAGCGTAGAATAGAAAGAACTTGAACTAATTTCGGCAAGCGCGTAAATTTTTTGCTATAACTTCTAAAGTATCTATTTAAATAATATGATGTAAAGATTATAATAATGTACATGAAATACTTAAGGTAACTAACGTAGTTAACTGGATAAGGATTAATATTGTATACGTCAAAATCGGTTTCCAATTCAAGTTCTTTCTATTCTACGCTAGATGGCGCTATTTCCGCATTATTACTCGGAAATCGCTTTTTATTTTATAGTAAGTTATCCGTATACGATAAATATATGCTATCGCGGACTTTTTTGGAGACCTAAATAAGAGGAATATCCTATAATTTTTGTTTTGTTATATCTCAAAGGGTTTAGCCAGCGTTTTCGTCGACAGCTCCCAAGCGGTTGATTTTTTCCGACACTCCCAACAATAATCTTTATATTTCAGCCAATTTACATAAAATCCTGACAAATTTTATACATAAACCTTCCTCATGAACCAGGCTATCCGTTGGTGAAAACCGCATCAAAATCCGTTGCGTAGTTTTAAAGATTTAAGCATACAAAGGGACAAAGGGACAAAGGGACAAAGGGACATAGGGACAGAAAAAGCGACTTTGTTTTATACTATGTAGTGATTAACATCGTGCGTTTTGGTTGGACCACCCTTTAGATGTGTAAATAGGTGTTTTGCACAATGAAAATACTACAAAATGTTTATTCTGAGAGTAGATCTTGAGTTCTCTTAACAGGCACTTTCTTGAGGACATACAATGATCAATGATTTGTGTAATTATTGTAATTAATCTACTCTTTAAGCTACTAAATACCATTTCGGATCGTGCGAGGCAGTCAACTGGTTGATTGGGCGCCTCGACTGGTGAATCGATGTTAATTGACGATGACCTGACGGTATTAAAATCGAACAAATACAGCTTGCTCAATCTATTATTAAAATTTATCAAGTAAATGTTGTCTGTTGCGCTATTAGCTAGTACTAGTATTGAAACCAATCCTGAGCGATCGGTATCGGGATTGTTACGTTTAGGTACTCCTACTTGAGACTATACTAGGTAATCTAGGTATATCTAAATACTAAACTAAATGAAATATGATTTAACACTAACAAATTAGTTAGTAATGTATAAAGTGACGACCTCCGTGGCGTAATGGTTACCACGCCAGACCGCCCAGGAGGTCCCGGGTATGATCCCCGGTCGGGTCATGATGAAAAACGAACTTTTTCTGATTGGCCTCGGGTCTTGGATGTTTATCTATATTATGTATTTGTTATAAAAATAGTACCGTTGAGTTAGTATCCCATAATACAAGTTTCGAACTTACTTTGGGGCTAGCTCAATCTATATATTTATTTATAAAGTTTCAAGAAAACGAGTTAGGATTTGCTAATTTTATTATACAGAATTGAAATTAAAATCGTGATTTCAGTGCAGAGTAGCCCAGCAGAGTTGTCTAACCGGACTTGGCTTTTTGTACTTTGCTCACTCCTTATCTATATCCTGCTAATATTAACATGTGACCTTTGATATTACAGTATTTGTCACCCATTTATCACCTAAAATTTTGAGATTTAAACATTTGTCACCGGTAATATCGTTGACTTATAATCTGTATAGTTCTTTTCCGGTAGATGCAATGCTTTTTGTTTCCAGTTGCTGTCTCTCGCGTAGTTGCTAAGGAGAAAAGTCCCTTCCTCTGGGACTCGGCTCTCTTATCTATATACTGCTAATTTTAACATGTGACTTTTGATATTACGGTATAATATCATCCAAAAATGTTATATTTGTCACCACTATACGTGGATTTACTTATAATCTGGTAGTTCTAATTCCAATAAATGCAAGATTATAACATCATTCAGCTAGACGCGGGCACATAATGGTTATGATGTAATGAGAAAGGAAATAGCTTATAACCCCGTCTTTCTGTATATCCGCCATCTTCTAAAATACACATTCTGTTTTATATTCATAGTTTTCGTGTGTTGTCCTAACATCATATTACATCATCGTCGCGACAGAGGCAGAACTGTCTTGCCTTATTTGTCTGCTGTATGTATGACATTAGAAAAGATATTAGCAGAATATATGTTTAGTAAGGAATGACGAGGTTTGAACTTCGGTCTAATGGACCGATTATACATAGATTCTCAAGAATATATGATGGGGATGAGGAATGGGTTCTAATATCTATGTGTTAGCAACTGGCAGCCTCCTTATTTATTACTTTTTTGTTGTGGAATTTCTTTCTTACAGTTTTAGTTCTTTTAAGTTTAGTTTTGTGTTAATTTTGGTAAGAATACTTGTCTCTTTGTTATCTAATTTTACTTTAAACACAGTCCTCTTTACTATTGCTTTAATGTGCCGCTCCTTTTTCCCTGTTTCTGTTCTTTTCAGTATATAAAATAAGTTTGGGACGACGACGATCGAAATAATATTGATCCGCATAGTTCAAGGGCAGTCAGCAACATTTGTTTTGGTTTAGATAATGAAACACACGATATTATACCTCCTGTTTTTATCTACATCATCACCATTGTCATGAAGGTTCATGACCTTACTGACAACAAGTTACTGGCAATTAGGCACTTATTTATGTAGTAAATAAAAGATATAGCTAAAGTCGCAGGTCGTACCTGGATGAGAGTGGCACAGGACCGAAAAATAGTTACCCTAGGTATTTATTTTAGCAGTGTGTCCAGGGCAAAGGCCTCCCTTCCCCTAATTTTTACAATTTTCTCAATTGGGTCTTTCCGCCCAATCATCCAAATAAACGTCGAGCATCCTGTCGTCGCCTTTTAGGTCTTTTCGGTCAGGAAGAACGAGGTAACAGATATAAAATAAATCTATCCAATGACACACACGTTTTCTCTTCTCTATACGAAGTTGGTCGAAGTGAAGTGAGAAAACTAAGGGAAACTAAAGATGAAGTAGGACGAAGAGTTGATCCACACTCAATTTCGCTCAACTTCGCGAGAGTTTAGTTGCGGTTTTATGAAAATTTGAATCGTAACCGATCCACTAGTTACTGTATCCTGGATAATCGTTTTTATACTTCGCTAAGCAATTCCTAATAAATGAACCGATAAATATACCAAATTGACTAATGATTGCAACAAAACGGGAATTTTGAAAACGGAAGTATCGAAATAAACGCTTTGTAAACGCGAATTGGTAAACTAAGTTTTTCATGCACAACATTTTGTTTGAAATATACGATATGAAAAACATTATTTGTTGTAAGCTTCAACACATAAATGCTATTCAAGATCATCATCTCGGCCACAAGAAGTCAACTTCTAGACATAGACCTCTCCCAAACGTCTCCAGTATGACCGGTTGGCAGCGACTTTCCTTAGGTCGACCACCTTGGAGAGGTCGTCCAAACATTCAACCAACAGTGGACTTCTTGTGACTAAAATGATGATGATGGACGTGGCTCCAGGAGCATCATATTCAGAGGAAGTAAAAACATTATGGATAATTCGCAATTTCGCATACAAGCATGTAAGAATGTTGAAATTATCAAAGCGAAAGTAGACATTGAGCCAGATATGAACAGAAACGAAGGCCAGAGCGATGCGCACGCTATCGTTACAGTAGTTTGAACACATGACAATACTAACAATGATATAATTATCTCTAGTAACCTACATTTTTGAACAAATAGGAGAAAAGTAATCTTTAATTTCAAAACAAAATCTTTGGACCCACGAAGAGGGAACTATAAAGACACAACTTTTTCCAAATCAACGTTGAACAATAAAATGTTTTTTTTCTGACTCACACATTTGTAGTGCTGTCTTAGCATCTCAGGATTAGAAGGAAATAAATGAGAAAACTTCCGTTTGGAAATATTTAGTTAATAATTTGTGGCCTGGATTCAGCGGCAATCACAGATTGTTAACAAGCAACTCTTCTCGCTCGTAAACAACGTAATTTAAAAAGTAAACGAAACTACCTACATCATAAAATCATTGCATGCAATAACAAATAACCACATTACGTGTCGATTGCGTACGTTGACTTTGTCTGAACCTAGGTCATAAGATGATGAAAAGGAATTTCTACAATCAATTCTAGACTTTACAGCGTAACTTATAGAGACTGTGATTGAATACTGAAGTAATAATTATAAGGCTAAAATTTATTATTTAAAGTTTCCTTCCATGTTGTGATTTTCCATTGAGAAATTCCTATGTGATATCACAGCTGCGCCCAGTCTAATTTATATTAATAACTTTGCATTTCTACAGTTACCAGTTAGTTCGTGGTACCATTTTTACTCCAAGGTACTCCAAGCTAGGAAAACGCATTACCATTTGAAGAAGCGATGGGAATTTGTCGAACCTCTTCCCTTTCAAATTCAAATTCAAATTCAAAACTTTTATTCAGAGAATAGGTTTTCACAAACACGTTCTCTTGTCAGAGTATACAGTAATAAATGGACTTTAAAATTACTTCAGGGATATTCCCATCGGGTATACCCAATCTCTGATTTAGGACTTGTCGGCATCATCACGTCTCAACGTTGTCAATGTGAAACGGTACGGGGTCGCAGCACATTGACGTGTGCTATAGACCTCGTCCAATCTGAAAATGTAATCTTTTCATCGTGAGGTCTAACATTGAGCTCAAAGTAGCTTGCCACTAGTTGCCACACGACGCCGCCAACGCTCGGACATGTGTACATTGTCTGATGTTGCCATGTCGCAAAAATTTATGTATATGTATAATATGCATGTCAATGCACCACACCGCGACACCGCACTGTATTATGTTGACGAAGTCGTGACGTGGTGATGTGCAAGCCCGTAGCTGTGACTCAGGACATGCCCACCACTCTTTCCCAGCGCTGTGTCTTCTGTATAGCCAGGGTCAACAACGGCGACCTCAGATTGACAATAAGTAATGAAGCTTATTGACGTCACGGGGAAAACTAGAGCTGCCTTGGAAGTGCTGTCTGCGAGAACTGGTGATACTTTCACAGCCCTAGAGTTCAAATTACTTGTGAATTTGTTCGAAAACATGTTGGAAGTCGAACTTTCTGTTCAATTATTTTGTTTTGTTGAAGTCGTCATTTTATAAGGAAATCATAAACAAATATGACGTAGTATTTGCGCGTTCACATACGCAAACATAATTATAAGTTTTGCGTCAGTATTTTTTTTTGTAATATTCTTGTGGCAAATAAAAACGCATTTAGTAATCTTTGAATTTCGGAAAGAATAATATCTTTGATAGGCCGTTATCCAAGTCTGATTTTTCATACCACTCGTTTCTTCTTGGGACACTATAATGAATAATGACTAATAGTGGAAAGTACAAAGTTGGCTTCATGTTCAGCAGATTTCGGTAAGAAATTGGATCATGATGATATAGAGAAGGATGGTGCAGACTAACGGAGTCGAACGAAGTTGATGATGATGACAATTCTCTCTCAGACTAGTGAGTTATACTTACGAAGTAACTATTAAGTAATGTGTGGTTATACTATTCAGTCCAAACGGCGTAAATTAACGACAAAACGTTATCTCTTTCCGTGTTTTCGCATCAGAACAATATAAAAACTTGAAAATACCTCCAGTAGTTTACAGAAAGAGACACATGATCACAGATTATGTAAAGAGAGAAAAGAGATGCATCTCCAAACGGGTATTATTTTTACACTAGACTAAAATAGATCGGCCTCCAATCCAAATACAATTACAAATTCTGGCAGTAAACTATTACACACCTTTATAGTGCCACAAACTTATCGGTGTGATGGCGGGGGCGCTAGGATCGAAGCTATTAAAGGTATTCACGGCGTATTAATTAGTTCTAGTTTTGGCCACCGGCACAAATAAGTTTGTGGCACCGTACCTATAAACGAAATGAACTATTACAACATCGTTTTACCGTCGTTCCAATGCTGCTTCAAATAAGCCGTATGAAACGCACGTTTATATCATTGACGTAATGTAAGTTGTTTATATAGATAATGTGGGCAGATAAACATGGAATAACATAACTTTACATAACACGTGATCGGACTCGCACGTGTTTAAACGACATTGAGGCCGTGTGTGGAGTCGTGAAGCTAGCGTTAATTTGATTATGTATGTGACAAACAGTAGATTAACCCTTAACCTGGCTGGATAAGGATAATTTTCTAATTGTTTTTAAGGTTAGAATAGACTTCAAATAAATGTTGTCTTAATCACAACAGCCCGGTTGAAGTTAATACATTTATATCATATCTACATCTACACTATTATATCTATACTTTTATATCTATCTCAGAGTAATCTATCCGTAAACACTTGGATTGACACACTAACTAAAGTGTTGCCCAATTTTTCATACAACATGAGAGAATAATAATGAGTGCGAGTCATTGACTCGAAAAGAAGAGAACATCAAACGAAAGAAACAAGATTTGTGGAACAACAGATTTGTGGAATTAAAACATAAACGTTCATAAATTTTATCTAGATGCAAATAAAGCATACAAACAAGCAAACAACGCCTTGATGACATTACCTATAAAATATAAGGGTAACTTGTGTTAAGAGGAACACTATTATTGAATCGCTCGCAATTTCTGGAACTATCCATAGAGTTAATGACGCGGTCACGGATGTTGGGAACCAACAGGAAAATGAGGAGAAAAACAACAAAACACAGGTTGCTTTTGTGTAAAAAAAAATAAACAAGGGTATTGAAAATCACGGTACATATATTCGGAGAAATCGACTTAAAATTACTACTACTAGTGCTTGGGAGAGCTATGAAACTGATTATAATTATTTTTGACAGTAAATCCTACAACTACATTATAGCTGATGATCTTCAAACAAAATACACTTTTATAGCTGAGATCATTCACCATCACGTCACCTTTCAAAGAAATAAAACCGAAACAAAACGGGATTATTCGTTTGGAAGCTACAATTCTATCACGTTTTAACACTTTATTAACGAGGCTTGAACGTATCAACAAAGGAATGGGCTGACCCCTCCCTGTATATATGATTAAAGATTTCTAAATATTGCGTAAATTATTTGGCTACGATCTCCTGTAACGTGGAGGTCCTTCCCCAGACGAGCTGCTCCGATATGAGTGGATTATCCGCTGTGTCCTACCTCTTTTGAATCCTATTCTGTATGAGTGAGACAGCAATCGCTGTCTGAGACTGAGACAAGATTTGAACGATATATAAAAAAGAGCCGCTGGCGTTTCGACAGAGTTGCAAAACGTTGCGTCTGCACATTTATGCGCGTTCAAGCCCCGTCAATACTGTTATGTATGATTATAATGTGTTCAAAACGTGATAGTTTCAAATATACAGATTACACGTTATTACGTAGATAACACACATAACACCTCCAATCGTGGTGGGGATTAAGCAGAGCGGAGAAAGTAGTGAATTATGCCAAATGTCATTTTTATTGTTGATGCTTAATGTCTGACAGACCATAAAAAAACGTTTATTACCGTAATGTTGACGGTCTTTATCTGACAATCCGTTACGCG
Organism: Endotricha flammealis; assembly: GCA_905163395.2. Classification (NCBI taxonomy): domain Eukaryota; kingdom Metazoa; phylum Arthropoda; class Insecta; order Lepidoptera; family Pyralidae; genus Endotricha; species Endotricha flammealis. The sequence continues at coordinate 10,416,836 of LR990871.1, forward strand.
TCGTTGACATCTTTGCAAGTTTCGAACCGGTCTATGAGACAGGCCGTATCGTGATCCGGTCTATGAGACCGGCCGTGTCATAATCCGGTCTTTTATAATTTGGCATAAACATTGACGGGTTAACATTAAATCTGATTTATTTTGCTTGTTGTTTTGATATCACATTCATAAATGTAGACCCGTCAACAAATTAAAATCTTGCCAAAATCAGACTAGTTTCTGAGATATTGATTTATGAAAGATAATCCGCTCAAATCGGAGCAGCCCGCCTGGGGAAGGACCTCTACCTTACAGAAGATCGTAGCCAAAGAACATTAGTCTAGGCCATGTTGTGTATCTACGGTGAGTAAGGTCTCCAGAGCAGGGGGGTTGGTTGGTAGGGTTGGCAACGCGTGAGTGATACTTCCGGAATTGCAAGCGTCTATAGGCTACGGTGACGGCTTACCAATAGGCCGGCCGTATGCTTGTTTGCCACCTTTGTGGTATAAAAAGAAATTGATCTGTGTAGTACTATTACACTAACAGTCAGTCGCACTAACGTATTTTAAATTAGATTCTATATTAAGTCTCAAGCTATCTCTTTTTAGGGTTCTTTTCTTTTTAAACTTCCGCTGTCTGTCTGTTTGTCTGTCACCAGATGTGTCTCATGAACCGTGCGTGATAGCTATTTAGCTTTACAGTGTCAGCCTTAATGTATCAGTAACTTTAAAATGTCTTTGTGCAATTCACCATAATATTATTCTTTAGTACCTAGTTCTCTCTATTCTTTAGACGTATTATTATATAGTATGAAACGTAGGTAAGTATACGTCAGTAGATATGATTGTTTCAATTACACAAAGCACTTTATGAAACTGGTCTAATTATTTTGAATAGGGATGTACTATTGTTTAAATTATCGATATGTCATAGTCGATATGCAGTTTCTTTGCGGAATGACTGGTTTATCCCAGGTTTGAACAAAGCCTTCGGGCTAACCCCGAAATAATTAGGTTAGGTTATGTTAGGTTAGGTTAGGTTTCAAGTTAGACCTGAGGATTGACTAGTCAAATCTAGAAGCGCCGGAGCTTCGAGGATTGACTATAACATATATACAAAAATATTAGGATGTTACCAAACGATGATAACGATAATAATTTAGTTCAAATGCTGTTTTGTCCATATTTTATTACTCGTGGGTTTGCACGAATGAAATACTGTTTATAAAATCCTACCAAGTTCCTCTAGGCCTCATTTAGACGACGCCAGTTCTTGCACATTAGAGAGCAATTGCATGCAATCTAGTGGGAGTAATAATTTGTCCTTCAAAAATTGTACAACAAAAATTGTAGCAAATGTCGTTTACGATTGCTTTGACATTATTGTATGCCACAGGCAATAAACTGGCATGGTCTTTTGAATGGGCCTTTATCCAAGTTTTAAGGTTTTTCTTTTAAGGGTTCGGTAGTAAACTTCAAGGAACCCTTATAGTTTCGCCATGTCCGTCTGTCTGTCCGCGGTCTAGCGCCTAGACGCTTGATGCTAGAAAGTTGTAATTTGGTATGTATACACATATTCACAATGTTAACAAAGTGCTGGAAGAAAATCTTGAAAAAAATTTTTTTTTTGGTGTGCCTCTCTTTCATGTAAAGTGGAATTGAATTTTTTTTTCGCGCCCACCATGTGTTGTGGGTCTATCGTTGGATAGGTCTCTTCAAAACATTGAGGGTGTGGGAAGATAATTTTTTGATACAATGATCCGTTTCGGAATTATTTACATTTATCGTATCAATTTTCGTTTTGCATGGTGAAGTCTTATGTTTAGAAATTTGAAAAAAAAAATCATGGTAGTAGTCCATATGTTGAACCTTCAATGAAAACTATAACGGTTAAGTAGGCACTAGTTACCGAGTAATAGCCGACGAACTTATTATACAAAATTTCTTTGATGAAAACTTACAAATGTGATGGAATTTGATATTGGATTCAACTGAATGCAAGCAAAGCGCAGCAAATACGGAACCCTACATTGTGCGTGGCCGACACATACTTGCCCGGTTTTTTTAAAATCTTAATTTAAAGAGGTTAGTCACTATACTCACTATGTGACTATGTCGCTCCATTGTTGTATTGTCGAAATTCATAAAAATCCTTTCTAAGTGCCTATATAATTTTTTTAGTTATCTGTTTGCCATATGGCAGATGCTTTGCGTTGATATAATAGTCAACGGAGCAGAAACTGGCTGTCTGCCCACTAATCTGTACCTATATACCATGACCGTAAACGTACCGGAACGTGCAAAATGTATAGTTTGTATGAATTTATATGAAACAATATCCACTAAAACGGTCTGTCACCGACAGTGCATGATGCATACGGTTCAACTAGACAGCCGTGACATATTAAATTATAGCTGTCACTGTCAAACTAAAGAAGAAAAAAGAGATAGCATGAATTAAGTCTCAAGAATAAAAATAAAAAGCTTTTCAGTAACTGACTGATGTCCGTTTTCACTAACGCCTCCTAGCGATACGAATAATTGTATGTCATCAAATGCCAAACTAATTTGTATGCTCAAAATTATTCCAGTTAGGTTCCATTCCTACTGCTAGGTGGCGTTGGTGAAAACTGTCATGAGTCCTTTAAAGTTATTAAAATAAATGTATCGAATGTCTTTATCGATAACAGTACATCCTTAGTCCTGTCCTGAATAGGCACTAGTGAATAAGCTACTTCGTCGTAATGTGTGGTGTTTGTCTGCTAATCAGTAGTAGGTATACAAGTATTATATTAGTACTAAAGTCCGTTATAACGTCGTTATTGTTTAATTATTTACAATTGATAATAAATAATCTTATCAGTAATTATACTAATACCATTTAAGTAATTCGTGGCTTTCAATTACTTGCACAATTTCATTGTTACCGTTTCGTTCTATAATGGAGAAATACCTGACACTAGGTATTGCGTAGACTGCCTAGATGGGCAGGGATGCGGGAACTTCGATACTTCCGCTGCCCTGCCGGCTAACTAGTAGAGCTTACTTAGGCCACCAAAGCGGAGAGGACGACAGATGTAAGTTTTTTCTATGGCCCGGTTTCCACCAAAGCGGAGAGTACCATAGAAACTTGTGCCGCACGCAAGCAAGCGGGCGCCGCCGAGCGGAATTTTGTATAGAAAAATTAGACATCTCCTCTCCTCTCCGCTTTGGTGGAAACCGGGCCTATAGCGGCCGAGCGGAGATGTGTGTTTCCGGGCGGCACATCTCCTCTCCTCTCCGCTTTGGTGGAAACCGGTCCGTAACCGTGATAGTTTTCTTCTTAGGTGCACTATATAGACTATTCCCTTTCCTTAACCAGAACAAGACTGCATGATATTTAATGTGTTCAAAATGTTTTCATATTCAAGACATACACGCACGAGCCCAGCGAATGTCTTATAAGCGATGCTTATAAGATAAACAACTTGAAACAAAAAGTCAAGGTCGGCCCCTTTTAAAAAATCAATCAATTTCTTTCATATTTTGAAATATTTTCATATAAGAAAGGACACTACAATAAGTGACAGGATAATTTACTTCCTGTCTTGTTGGATGTAGTTAAAAGGAAAGGGACCAACTTCTTTAGTCCTTACTAACTATATAAACGCGATTTGTTTCACGCAAAAACGGCTTGATAGATTTTCTTAAAATTTTGTACACGGCTAGGTTTTTTTTTTTTTTTCTTAAACGATGTTGTGCAAGCTATTGAAGCGCTAACGGGATACGCTTAACCAGCAACATTGGTTTTACGTGGGCGAGGTGTCAACCCGCCGCACAACCCCCGAAATGCTGGAGGACCACACCCGTCGTTGGTCAGCGAGTCCATCGGACTTAGCCGGTTAGTGTAGCTAGGCTGTACTACCGACCATTCCCCTATCCGCCACCTTGGGGACGCTCCCCTACGCTGTGAGGGCCAGCGCGGGGACACGGCTAGGTTTATAACCTGCGTTAACACATACGGTTTTTTTTTACCCTGGATATCATTCCGGGAACGAATGGGGAATAACGGGATTTTGTGGGTTAATGCATAATGATTTTAACGTTCCTTTATAACACTGTGAACAATTTTGATGCGTTTTTCTCGACCAGTTAGACACTTTTTCACGGAAAGTTTGTATATCATTTAAATCCCACGATTATGTGATACATATTACGAATTTCCAATACCGCAGTCAGTGGTCCATATACTAATCTCTCTAATCGGCCGTCAAAAAGCCTACTAAAATAAAAAACCCCGAAGTAAAGCGCAGTGTCTCCTCCCCTAAAAGGGTGGCCCGCCTGAATGACATCATAGACGCAGTGACGTCACTGCCCATTCCATAGGAACGGAGAGGATCATCCCCCCTACGCCTCCATTCAAGACCCTTTGTATACGTGTCGGCTTTTCATTCATTCTAGTTTAGCATAAGAGTTTATTATTGTAATTTTGTGCCTAATGATGAATATTCTTTTTCTTTAGTATATGTATTTTACTTATAGAGAGGTTTCAACTTTCAAGCTGATTTTTTTCTCAGAATGTATCAAATTCCATGTTCGAATGTTCATTGGCGGCGGTACGGTCACCATTTACCATCAGGCCACATGCTCGTTTGCCAGCCGTACTTATCTCATAAAAAAAATCTAAAATATTTTCACATGAGTTTCTATAGAAATTTTCGTTAAGTATCTCTAATATTCATCAACGTACACTAGACTCAAAAATCAATCATACTGCACTTAAATGCAGGCACAAATAGACAGGTAATATTACAAGGTCCAACGTGTAAAGTTTGACGTGTATTGACTGTACAATATCTTGTACATTGGTTTAATCTCGGTTCCGGTATTGTTAAAGTTTTTGTAGAAAAGTTCCAGAACTATTTTCATAACTTGTAACTTGTTTTCCAATACTTTTAAAATATGTTGTTGGCTGGTGCTCTGATCTGCGGGGCAACCATGAAATGAAATTCCGAAAATCCGGACTAAAGTTTCGTTGAATTCTAACCAGTTTTGAACCTTATTTTAAAATAAGGTTCTAACTAGTAATGTCTTTTTTGACAGAACAACACTTTCATGGTTGCCCCGCTGATGTTATGTTTTAACCAGCATTTACACATTACATTAGTTGATACAATGACCCATCTCACTCTGTACCTATCGGAAATGTGCGAGAGACATACTCAATACTCGTTTGAAAAACACGAGACTATAAATACCACTATTTTTCTAAAACAAAAGAGAAATGTGAAAAACAAGAAAAAGTATTTTGTACACTAACTTTGTTTTCGTGTTCTATAATGGAAGATTTATAATCTTACTTGGAGAACAACAAAAATGTTGTCGCAACTTTTCCGACGGCTGCCAGCCCTAGTCAGGATCAGGATAGCCTTGTTGATAAATTAAATAAACTTTTTGAGTGATAATTTTGAAGTCATCTTATAGTGCTGCCAGACAATCGAACTTGGGCCTATAGCGGACCATTGAACCGTGGTTGCCGACCATGTTTGATCGTGTGGTGCAGGAATATAGTCCGTTACTGGACGGTTCGTTTTATGGACTATGGAGTTCTATGGACTAGCGACTAGCGCAACTTCGTTTGCCCGTATGTATCGACGCTTTCCCGTGGGAATTTCGGAAAATACTTTCTTATCGGATGCCTACGTTTATACATAGAACATACCCCCAAGTTACAGGGTCTACGCTAAGTGGTTTAGGCTGTGCGTTGATTCATCAGCCAGTTAGTTACAACGAGAGAAAAAAAACAAATTGAGACTTACGGCGTTTTTCCACTACTCCGGCATCCGATTTTTATCGGTCCGGTAATTGCCGGTCCGATGTAGAAATTTATACTTTAGTATACGCGCTTCTCCACTACTCCGGCATCCGGTTTTATGTCTAAAGTATGGATTTCTAAATCGGACCGGCAATTACCGGACCGCTAAAAATCGAATGCCGGAGTAGTGGAAAAACGCCCTTGCAGCCACTTTCTGAAACGCATTTCAATTTTAATTCTACATTAAGTCTCAAGCTATCTCTTTTTTCTAGGTTAGTTTGACAGTGACAGCTATAATTTCACGAGTCATTAACTTTTAAATACGTGTCACAAATCAAGTTTAATATACGTCCAGAAAATTCTCAGTACGAACTCATTCCTATCACTAAAATGCTTCATATTTTCAGTGCATGTTGCACTTACACCGCGGTATGATATGACCTAGCTAAGTTGGTCGTAGAGTTTATTGACCTAAGGTTAGGAGATATGAAGTGGGGTAATGCTTACTGACCTACTAACCAAATCCGTGGTAAATTGTAAACCTACTGCATTGAAGCTTGCTACGTTTTGCTAGGTTAGGTTCAAAACTTCAAACTATAAATACAATGCTTCTTAGCATATGACATAAAAAAAAGTTTAGTTTAAAAAAAAAATTAACGATCTATATTATCTCCTACTTCGCAGAAGTCTTCCTCCTCCTCTGTCTTTTTTCCTTCCTCCTTCTATCTCTTATCGACGTTTTTCCAAATCTATGAAGATTGTTTTTCTCCTGTGTTTATTGGTACTTTTTGTAATATGTGTAACTAACGCCCCGTCCCAGCTTCGCACAGGTTTTTGTAAAGATACCATTTAATATATATATATATAATATAGCCTATGTCACCCGCGGATAGTGTAGTTACCCAACTGTGAAAGAATTATTCAAATCGGTCTAGTAGTTTTTGATTTTATTCGTTACAAACAAAAATACATATCTTTCTATTTATATACTAGCTGCCCGGCCCGGCTTCGCCCGGGTACTGTTTCGTTTTTTTTTCAATCTTTCTGAGAGATTTTCTTAATATTTTTTTCCGTAAGAACCTTGTACAGAGTATTAGAAAACTACAAAAAAAAAAAATCAGCCAAATCGGTCAAGCCGTTTTCATGTTATGTCGTGACAACGGAAAACGGGTTTCATTTTTATATATATAGATATAGCCTTTGTCACCCGCGGATAGTGTCCCACCCAACTGTGAAAGAACTTTTCAAATCGGTCCAGTAGTTTTTTTACAAACAAAAATACGAATTTTTCTATTTATATATTAGTACTTACTAACTGACCCGGCGAACTTTGTTCCGCCTTAGAGGCACTACCCTATGTCCTTTTCCTGGTTCTAAGCTACCTCTCCACCAATTTTCAGCCAAATCGCTTCTGCCGTTCTTGAGTTTTAAATAGTGTAACCAACACGACTTTCTTTTATAAATATAGATAGATAACAACAAAAAAAACTTAAATTTCCAGGTTTGACGAGAAGGAGAGCATCTCCGGAGTCCAGCAGCTCAAATCCTCAGTACAGAAGGGCATCAGGGCCCGTCTGTTGGAGTTATACCCTCACTTGGACAACTACATTGACCAGATATTACCCAAGAAGGACACTTTCAGGATTGTTAAATGGTAAATATTATTATAGGGTATTTTTATCCCGAAATTCCAACAGGAACGGGTAGGTAAATCACTGACTCATTACGAATTCTTAGAAACTGCAAGTGCTAGAAGTCTCCAATTTTTCACGGTGGTTCCTTTAGTTATTTTGCGAATTCTCACGGGAATGGGAATAATGTCAGTGACATGGACAACCCTTTCATTTGGTGACTGTACATTGTATTTTTTTTAAATAAAATAAATTAGTTGAAATAATAAACCAATTTTATTTGCATAGGTACTTGTTAATGACTTCACTAATCATTATGTCCGTAGTTCTTATTAATATTATTGTCGACTTCGTTCAAAGACATCGGGTTGTAATGTTTAGGGATTTCTTCTGGGGTTTCCTCTTGATAACATGCGCCATTGTCCTCATCTTCTGGAAGGAAAGACAGAAGGAAACCAGAGCGTCTGGAACATGGGTTTGATGCTGAAATGTAGAGAAAAACATATTTTAATTTAAATGTCTTTCGATAAGCGAAAAACTTATAGTATGTATAAGTATGAGATTTAAACGAACCGCTCGAGTATTTGCAACTGTTTCGGGCGCGGGCGGTCGCTCGTGCGGTCAAAGTTTTAACATTTTGAAAATGACTGCAAGAACGGTCCGTGAATGTCTGTCTATGTTATCTCTAAAAGGTTAGTTATATAAACACCTATGCATGCCATAAAATGATATTGTTTAAATATGAAATGTTGACATAGAAATCTAACGTATGCGGTGAACAATAGTTTAGGTAGACATTGTTAAGTATTATTTTACAAAACATGCATACTTCATAGTATATTATTCATGCATTTTTTTAAAATATCTATGTAGGTATGTCCCACTGCTGGGCAAAGCCTCCCCTTTTTTCCTCCACACGTCCCTGTCCAGAGCTGTCACGGACCATTCCCTATCAAAGGTCCTGATGTCGTCCGACCAGCTCATCCTTGGTCTGCCCTTCTTTCGGTGCCCGTCGCGTGGTACCCATGTGGTTAGAGTGCGAGCTCATCTCTCTCCATTCATACGGCAGACGTGACCAACCCAATCTCATTTCAGCCTAGCTGATTTTTTTGCCAACATCCGTGACTTTTGTCAAAGAGCGCAGCATTGTGTTTCTAACCCGGTCAACGAGTTTAACACCTAAAATACTGCGCTCCATTGCTCTTTGGCAAATCTTCCATTTGGACCATTGCTCTTTTGTAAGTGACCAAGTTGCATACTATGACATATTTTGTGTTCTCGAATCTGAGTGTATTCTACATCATCATATCAACCCATAATCATCCAACTGCATGGATACGGTTCTCCCTTCAATAGAATTAGATTAGACCGTACTCTGCCACTGTGCTCCAATGCGGATTGGCGGAGGTTTTCTATGTAATTTAGTAAATATGTGGTATGTTAAAAAAAAACTCACCAACAGCTTGAAAGAAAAGGATGCCAAGCACGAAATAAAAATTCATTTTTGTAAAAATTCACTTTCGTCTGATACTGAGGACTTTTAAACGGCACTAACGCTACATTACTTATTATTAAAAGCTGAGTAAACAAACCGTTATTGGTTGTATCCATTTGTATAAATTATACCATATTTGTACAACTCTACGTAGTAGCTGAACAAATTTTTCTTTGTCAATAATTGTATTTATTAGCAAAAAATAATAAAATTGAATTGTACAGTCAAAGTTAAGAGCATGTCAAACTTTACATATCGGACTTTGCACTGTTCGAACGGTGCAAAGTAAGAGATAAATTTGTACTGCAAGTGTCAAGCTGTGCACCTGACTGATTATGTCTCAAGTTCATTCAATAGTGACCTTTTTTTAAATATCTTTTTTAAAAGCCATAAAAAAGTATCCATGTTTTCTTTCCAGCCATGATCATATCGAGATAATGGTGAACAGCGCTGGTGAGCTGCTGTTCTTCCGTCACCGTGAAGGATCCTGGATGCCCACACTACGGCTGTTGCACAAATGTAAGCATATTCTATTACTGATATTATAAAGTGGAAAAATTTGTACTTTTAGTTTTTATGGAATAAACTCAAAAAGTAGGTACTGGACCGATTTAAAAATTCTTTCACCGTTGGGTAGGCACACTATCCGTGGGTGACATAGGCTACATTATATATTTAAAAAAATAGGGATCCCCACAAAAACACTTGCGAAGCTGGGACAGGGCGCTTGTAAACTATAATGTAATAGACCAAATTTATGTATGAAGTGTAGTTGTTTCGGGTAGTAGAATAAACAGATAAACGCATACTGAATGTCTGAAGACATATTTTTCTAGTTGAAATAACGTAAAAAAATACAAATACCTCAGAACAATACTTTAAGCCCTCGCGCGCGAAGTGATCTAATCGTAGAACGCATTTGTTTGTAACTGGCCCCACATACGCGCGCGACGCGACACGACACAATATACGGCATACGTAGTAAATGTTAATATTAATATGATAGGTATATACTACTAATTACAATAGATTAGGATATTCCAAACTTCAGAGTCGAGGGCACATAACAACTAACACTCGCTAACTAAGTTAGCAGTGTTAGTTTCACAATTGCTAACTTAATAATACGGAGTTTGGAAGCCTCCGATAAGAGGTATTGTCGACGAAAGTAAACTTAACATAATCTATTTAGGTACTTTGTATGTCAAAACAGTAAATAAAAGCCAAAAAAGACCACCATGACGCCATAAAACAATGTACAAATGATTAAGTAAGATGCCGCCTTACATTATGTATTGCGCCATCTCGCTTACTCAGTTGTTTTGGATTACAATAATTCGTTATGGTAGCGTCAGCAAATAGCGTAATCACATAAACTTTAAAACCGAAATTTCTAGTTCTTCTTTTCGTGTCAGTGACTCAAACAAAATAAAATTCCTACACCCTACTGGCAAGATGTTCAGCCAGTGAGATGGCATTATCCGTGGCCTTCCACAAATCTGTTAAGGCACAGTCAGTAGGACAACCCGGGCAACATTGAAGATGACTCATTGTCTGCGGTCTGTCTTTCTAGTTTAATAAGGTTTTGTAAATTTTCATACAAAAAAAATACAAATCAATTTTTTTATGAAAATACTTTTTGTATAGGTAAATGTTTAAAAAAAAAATACGAAAGTTCAAAATACAAATAGGTTTTTCATACAAAAAAAATCACAAAAATCTCACCTGCTAGCTGGCTACGTCCATGATCTAAACTAAACAAAAGGCCAACGAACGTTTAACTGAGTCGTAATTCCATTAAACGGGTAATATAGATTAGTATCGCATGCAAGTAGACTTGCTGTCAATAAACCCCTTACAAATAGGATTTCGAACGATAGCGTACTGATAAACTCGTCAGCGGTTAGGTAGATCACGACGTTTTATGGTATGAGTGTTCCATTTCTGATGGGAATTTCTTTTCTGCTATGGCAAAGATAGGACATAGTGTTTAATACGAGTTTTTTCACCATACGTTGTACTCGTGTACTTATGCCCGTGTCATGTATGTTTGTAAACCACGGTAAACCCTGTTTATTTTAACTTGACCAATGTAGTACCTAAACAATCTTAGCATGTCTTTTTAACGAAAATAGGCAATTAAAATTATCATTCACACCCTAATATAGTTACACACAATAATAATATAATAATAGTTAGAAATGGCATTTAACACAACACTCTTATTATTCTGGCGATTTATCGATTTTACACATGGATATTTGAATAAAAAGACACGCTAAGATTGTTTACTACATTGGTCAAGTTAAAACAATGAGGTTTTATATATTCTTTAGACAAGAGAAGTAACGCCATACAATACAAAGCATTCGTAAAAAGCCGCAACCACTTCAGAGTGTTAAAGACGTAGCTTTGAAACCGATACATATTCCGAGCATATGCCAAAGTAAAATATGTTTGTCTCTTTTTTTCTAGAGTCAAACTAATTATGTCAAAATGAGACAAAAGCATTACTCCCAAAAAAATGGTCAGAGTTGCCAGCTCATGAATAATTTTCCCATTGAATGAATGTTATATGAGTCTTTTTTTAAAACAAAAAAAGTTTTTATACCATATTATTGTTTCTTATGTGACAGAAGAATTAAAGATAGGAAGAAATAAATATATAGATGCGTAAATATTGGTACATACATATTATATTTCAAGAATGAATCATGGCGGAATGGAGAAGTTTCCATTTTTTAGTCATTGATGAATCTAACCGATGCAGACCTACTACTATTATCTATTCTGTGCTACTAGGCTACTACTAACTTTTAGCAGAGATTTTTTTTTGTTTTCTTCACCCATTCTGGGTAGGCAAAGGGAACTATGCCCATACAGCCAAGTCTTCAGTAGATTTTTTTTATTGTTAAGAAATGAAAATGAAATTTAAATAAAATAAAATAATAAATTTAAATAATTTGAATAAAATACAACATAAAACAAAAAAAACTATTGTACTCAATCGAACATTTGATAATGGAGAAGATAACAAGGTTACAATATTACACTTTTGAGTGCGTAGAATAAAAGTTTACACTTTACACATTATTCTAGTTTTTATTTCACATTGATCGGTGCAATATTAACGAAGTTATAAGCTTGGGAAGTTTACGCAGGTTTTTTAAATCTCGTCGTCCCCGCGAACAGCGCGTGACGTCATCGCATCCATACGGCGCGTTGGGGGCGCCCGGCTCATACGTCCGTAGTACATTTTCGCGGGTAAAAGTTGCTTGCTCTAGTGCGCTTTGGTGTTTTTTATTGATTTTAAATAATGCTGATTAATTATGTAGTGTATTTTGTATATTATTGTTTGAACTAAAATGGAAGAAGGATTTCAAAAAGGCCAATCCGACAACCTTCCCATAGTCCACGATATGATGGTGGCAGAATATTTTATAAGAAATAAAGATTTTGATGCAGCTAAAATTCGCGGAGTTAAAATGAAAAGGTAGGTAGGTACTTAGGTACCTATCATACTAATATTATAAAATGTGAAGTGTGTTTGTTTGTCCTTCTTTCACGTCGAAAGTAATAAATTTTTTTGAGGATAGTTTAAGGTCTGTAGAAGTGGAGAGTGACATGGGCTACTTTTTCCCACGGGATGAAGAGATTCCCATGGAAAATTTATTGGCATTTTGCCTTGACCACGCGGACGGAGCCGCGGGTAACAGCTAGTAAAATATAATTTATGCGAGGTATATGTATAGTCCGCGCGCATGTGCTAGTAGCCCATACAGGTGACTAGGTCTAGCACTTGTGCGCGTACTATAATCACTTCACTACAATGATTTCGATTTCATACATACAATACAACATCGTCAACTAGCGCCTGCTACCACCCTGCTAGCGACCGAGTCTACCCCATTCCCCGCGTTTTTACATTTTTTATACCTACCTACTTTCGTAATATTAAATCAAGTGTAAACAGCTGTTATAAATAAACCTAACTCAGTGTAAAAACTATACTTCATTCTGGGTTTTGTATTGTTTATAACCTGGACTCATTAGAATAGAATATAATATAGAATAGAATAGAAAATGAATGATCCTCACAATCACAACAATATGCTGACGTTTGTAGTCCCAATGGATGTGCTCTTCTGACGAGAAGATGGATATTACGGCATTTATCAATTTTTTTCTAATTTTAGGATTCTTAGGCACGTAAAAAAACCACTTTTCGGGTCTTTTTGTGGCCGTACTTTTACACTGGGGCACAATACAATATTTAGTTGATGAACTCATGATGTTTTTATTGTTTCTTATATAAAATTAACACAGAAGTTCCGCGCGCGACAGGCACATTCGGGTAAATGCTTGGAATCCCTGAGTCGCTCGCGCGGATATGGTCCTAGTGACGTCATCAACGATATCGCGCTCGCTCAGCGGCTCGACCGAAAATTGTAACTTTGCACTTATATATCTCGGTCAGTTTTGAAGATAGAAAAATAATAAAAACACAGTTATTCTCGTAATTTTTTGTACAATTTTTTGGCATATAAAACTAAAAATGCTTTTCTTCTCCATTGCAGAAACAATTTAAATTAAACACCGTTACCACAATGAAAAAGATGAAATTGTTACTTCACTGTCATAGTAATAATATCATTATGTCAAATGTCAGTTAAAAGCCATATCAAAAAGAGGAAAATGATTTGTTTTTTCTTGTCTTGACGTGCGTAGCACTAGCGATTGATTTTAGTATCAATCAATTCTAAGTAAATAATTAATTCTAGTTTGAGCCTGGTTGTAGGTTTACTTCTACTGTGTTACTAATGATGCATAAAGGCGTATGAGTTCGTCATTGACCAAACTCCCAACATTTGGGAAACTTAAAATCGTTTTTACTGGCAACACTGTTGGCAAAAACAATGCGTAATATATTAATTTCGATTTTAATACTATTTTGGTATAATTTTAACATAATTAAGCATTCTTATTTGTGAAAAGTGATACCACTTGCTTTGTTATTAGTTTGGGATCACGACATACATGTTTTAACAGTGCATTTAACCATTTTTGTGATATTATTGTGAGATACGCATTCACTGAACGTCAAACTACGACTAAGTCGGAAGAAATTCAACTAAGACTGTGGCCTCAGTCGACGTGGCAGCGGGTATGTGTCAAACATTACGAATCTATAGTAAATAACAAATCACTGAGTTAAAAGAAACGGGGTTTAGATCAAAAATTTCGACAGTTGCAACGAAACAAAATGTTATAAAAATCATTTCAGCTTCGAATAGGGTCAGTCTGTTCGTTTGTCCAGCTGTAGGTAGGTATATCTTATAAGTTTACTAAAATATAAATTAAATCAACCTTTTAACATCCTCATTTCCCGCCCAAATATTCAACCCTAAAGTTGACAAACCTTACCGGCTTTTATAGCGGGCTTTTTATGGCTCGTCTGTACACATGAATAAAATATCAAATAGTTTTGAATTTTTATGAGTTTCATTCATATTGTTGAGTATACTTTGCTATAATCAAAGAAAATACAAGTACAGACAGCGGCAGAGAAACCTGACCTGAACTGACGAAGTAAGAATTACGTTTTCTCATGTAATTCTCAATGTACTTAAACGAAAGTTAATAAATATTTACATTTTGATTATGTCTAGTATTCCATTTTTCGTTGAAATCTGATTAGAGTTATCTAAAAAAACCTAATACTTATTTCTTTTGGGGGGTCAGATCATGCAGTACATACAAATATCTGTGTAAATGGTTATATTTATAAAGTATATTTTGTTTGTTTATTTAAAACTAGCTTTTTTGGCCGCGACTTCGTCCGCGTGAAGGTCCGGGCCCGTTCCCGTGGGAACAACATTGAATTTCGGGAAAAGCTTTATTATTATTATTTAACCTACGTCACTCCCTGATAATGTAGCTTTCTAGTGGTGAAATAATTTTTGAAATCGGTCCAGTAGTTTCGGAGCCTATTCAATGCAAACAAACAATCAAATCTTTCCTCTTTATAATATTGGTTAAAAATAAAGTACTTACCTAAGTTTGACCTAAGTGGAGAAAGTGGTTTACTCTTATGTACTTTTTATGCCACATTGAACCCACATTTCAGAAGGGTGGAAACGTACTCTTTTATTTATTGTAGGTACCTATTTACTTATGAATAATATGAAATGAACTATGAAAGTGTATAAAATAATTATGAAAATTATTAAGACATGGTAAGGACTACTAATGACAAAACTTCTTAAAAATTAACACTGATGCAAACTTGGTATAAAAAAAATATATTAAGTACTTTACATAATAAACCAACTGTTATTTCTTTTTTTTTATATTGCAATAAAGGCATAAAGTAAGAAAGTCCATGAATATTAGAAATCGCTTCCCTCGACTACCATTGAGGTTTTTCATAATTGTACCCTAGGGACACAGGTACATCACGCGATTTTACGTGACTGCACCAAAATAATCTTTTCATTACATGTATAATGGGAAGAGATGGGAACAAAGGGATTACTAGACATGTCGGTCGGATATTTCTTGCAGAAGCTTTCTTGCAGGTTGAAACTACTTGAAACGCAGTATTGAAGTTAAGGTCTCCAGAGTAGTCCAGAGCTCCGTGTTTTACATTACAGGGTCGGCAACGCGCGTCCATAGACTAAGGTGACTGCTTACAATCAGGCGGGCCGTATGCTTGATTACCACCTTAATGGTATTAAAAAAATGGAAATATGGATGGAAAAATATCATTTTAAAAAAATAAAAATGGGTCTAACACCTAATTAACGTGGAGCTAAGAAATGTTAGCTAATTAATGTGTATCTAATTACATGTTTAAACTCGTTAGACCTTCAGGTTAATTATAATAATCACAGTGAACTAATATATTTGTGCCTACACGCAAGTAGTGTTTTGTTTTAATTTTTATTCAAAAATATGAAATATTACAGTCTAAGACTCGAATATTTTTTCGGAAGTTATAGATTAGACTTTCTTTAAATTACATAGTATAAAAATGTAGTCGCTTCTCTGTCTGTCTGTGCCATATCTGCCGTATGTATGCTTAAATCTTTAAAACTACGCAACGTATTCTGATGCGGTTTTTTTAAATAGATAGAGTGATTCAAGAGGTAGGTTTTTAGGTATAATACATTCCCACGGGAAAGCGGGATACACGCAGACGAAGTTGCGCGGGTTTAGCTAGTAGATATATAAATGGAACACCGACAACGAAAACCAAAACATTGTCATATTTTTACTTACCGCCAGTTTCTGAAACGCTTTTAAAGTTAATGAGAGATTGAGATGTAATGTGGAAATATGTAAATTTAAAACGCGTTTTGTAAACTGGCTTACAGACACGAAACTAATTAAATTATAATGTGTTATGGAGAAATTAATAGTTTTATCTCGGATATCCTTCGATCAATAACTATAAGCGGATAGCTGATAAATATTCATAGATGCTACTTAAATTATGACGTAAGAATTGTCTAGTTATTCATCAGTTCAGATCATCAATGTTTTTTATCATCATCTCAGCGACAAGAAATCCACTGCCCGAACGCTTCCAGTGTGGACGGCTGACAGCGGCTTGGTTCATGCGAATTCCCATCAGTGCTTTACCGTTTCGAAAAACGCATTAACAATATATTATACATTATTATTATCATTCCAGATCCATTTTTCCTGCCCATGCAGCAAGTCGACAAGGGTGCCATACGTTTCGTGCTCAGTGGTGCCAACATCATGTGCCCTGGTTTGACCTCACCTGGTGCCAGAATGTCTACCGTAGAGAAGGGACAAGTCGTCGCTGTTATGGCGGAAGGGAAGGAGCATGCTTTGGCTGTGGGGACTACTTCCCTATCAACTGACGACATGTAATTAATAATTATACATATATATTACTTGTGAATTTCACGGCCGCTTTTACATCTGCAAGAAAATTCTGATAGTCGTGTTCGACAGAAACTTGCAAAATGTAAACTAAGCAAGTTACTTGTGATAGTTTGCCAATTAATTGCACGTATAAATTTATTTACAACAACTCGCGAATCTCGCATTTATTTCTTGCACTTCTTGCAGCCTGTTTGGGAAGAATATCCGACGTAGAAGGCGGCCACGTGTTTGCATCACTGGCCGGCGAGACTTTTTTAAAAATAATTTTAACACTGAAATGTTTTTACTTCTTTTTTCAGAGCCAAAGTCAACAAAGGCGTTGGAATAGAAAACTGTCATTATCTGAATGATGGCTTGTGGCAAATGAAACCAGTGAAGTGAATTATTCCATTTTAATATCGTTTACCTGTGTACTTTGTAACTTATTGATAAGGTTTTTAAAATAAAATATACGTATCTCTACATCTTTTTTATTTTCTCAACATTTCCGAATGACTATGAATTACCATTAATGATACGAATGCTAGTTTGCCAACCTCTTACATAAAAAAAAAGTAATCTAAGTTGACTACTGTAAGCAGTGATCTGTTATTTACTATAGATTCGTAATGTTTGACACATACCCGCTGCCACGTCGACTGAGGCCACAGTCTTAGTTGAATTTCTTCCGACTTAGTCGTAGTTTGACGTTCAGTGAATGCGTATCTCACAATAATATCACAAAAATGGTTAAATGCACTGTTAAAACTTGTATGTCGTGATCCCAAACTAATAACAAAGCAAGTGGTATCACTTTTCACAAATAAGAATGCTTAATTATGTTAAAATTATACCAAAATAGTATTAGAATCGAAATTAATATATTACGCATTGTTTTTGTCAACAGTGTTGCCAGTAAAAACGATTTTAAGTTTCCCAAATGTTGGGAGTTTAGTCAATGACGAACTCATACGCCTTTATGTATCGTTAGTAACACAGTAGAAGTAAACCTACAACCAGGCTCAAACTAGAATTAATTATTTACTTAGAATTGATTGATACTAAAATCAATCGCTAGTGCTACGCACGTCAAGACAAGAAAAAACAAATCATTTTCCTCTTTTTGATATGGCTTTTAACTGACATTTGACATAATGATATTATTACTATGACAGTGAAGTAACAATTTCATCTTTTTCATTGTGGTAACGGTGTTTAATTTAAATTGTTTCTGCAATTATCAAATGTTCGATTGAGTACAATAGTTTTTTTGTTTTATGTTGTATTTTATTCAAATTATTTAAATTTATTATTTTATTTTATTTAAATTTCATTTTCATATCTTAACAATAAAAAAAATCTACTGAAGACTTGGCTGTATGGGCATAGTTCCCTTTGCCTACCCAGAATGGGTGAAGAAAACAAAAAAAAATCTCTGCTAAAAGAATATGTTTTACGGTTGGCGCCATTTTCCAAAAATACGTTCAGTGAATGCGTATCTCACAATATTAACACAAAAATGAGTAAATGCGCTGTTAAAGCATGTACGTCGCGGTCCCAAACGAATAACAAAGCAAGTGGTGTCACTTTTCACAAGTAAGTATGCTTAATTTTGTTCAAATTATACCAAAATAGAATTAAAATCCCTCTACACTATCGTGTGTGCCTTTAGTCGCCCATCATGGCCCATTGTGAAGAGGAGGCTTTACAGTTAATGAAATACATAGGTACAATTTATAAACTAACAATAAGGCCAATAACAGGTTTCCCTGATTATGCCGATAGTTGCGTACGTGCGGGTAGAAGTCGGTATCCGACTTTATTAAAGAATTTACTTACAAAACTTCTATATTACAATTTGCTTCTGATGACAAATTTAAATATTGTTCTAAATTACCGTGAATAACTTTCATCAGTATTACAGTCTTGAATGGTCTATAATTTCCTAAAATTTTTTTTCATCCGTGAACATAAAAAAAATGTGTAAGTTTAGGTACTACCTACCCATTCATTTCGATAAAATGTCTTAGTTTCCTTCCATAATGATATTATTTCTACTGTGTTAGTAAATTAACGTAATTTCACTCATCTTTAATTTGTTTACCAGAAATAACGAACTATTAATATTATTTAATGATTTTTGGAAAAAAAAAAAGGTAAAATCATTCATTCATTCAATGGGAAAATTATTCATGAGCTGGCAACTCTGACCATTTTTCTGGGAGTAATGCTTTTGTCTCATTTTGACATAATTAGTTTGACTCTAGAAAAAAAGAGACAAACATATTTTACTTTGGCATATGCTCGGAATATGTATCGGTTTCAAAGCTACGTCTTTAACACTCTGAAGTGGTTGCGGCTTTTTACGAATGCTTTGTATGGCGTTACTTCTCTTGTCTTAGAAGAATATATATTAAACCTCATTGACTGTAAGCACAAAAGTCGAGATAGCTTTTTTGAGAGAGGAGAAAAAACGAGCTTTCGGGTGCAATCACCGCCGCCCATGGATATCCATGAATCTTGGATGAGTTGGAAAGTTAGCAGTAATTATTGAAATTAAATTGGAGACAAAATCTAATTTCAATAATTTAAGCTACTGTGAAGAAATCATCAGTTTTGTACAGTCACGACACGACACGTCATTTTTAGATTTATCAATCATCTAGTGCGAAGGATCGAGATCTTCGGTGCAGCGTTCGTGAATATAATTACTCAATTTTATTACATAAGATATCAAGATATTATTATGTACTTAATTAAATATAGACATTTTAATAAAAATAAATGGCATCTTTACTTTATCTACCACTAACTCTAAAGGTGTAGGGTGAAAGAAAACCCTACAATCAATTTATTTACAGTTTGGATAAATGAATTTTCGATCAAGAAAACGAAACGTACATATCAATGCCTGCGCTACTGTCTTGAGCGCAAACTGGAAAGAACGGAACGTAACAGATGTGAAAAAAAATGGCGGCGGCACTTGTTAGTTCGGCTCGTCAGGGTAAATAAATACTTTTTTATTTAAAATCTGAATGTAACTCATATAAAAGTATCGTTAAAACTCTTATAAATTCCATTATTATTTTTTCCGTGTGTGTATATGTGAGAATTTAGGTAATAAACAAGTTTTATGTGACGTTGCATATCAGCTGTTTTCATATTAACCTACATTTTTTGTATTTGAATACATTTTCATAGCAAAAAATGTTAAATGAATTATTTAAATTGAATATAAAGACGTAAACACAAGTTTTGTATATGCTAAAGTTATGCAATGAAGTGACAAATATAAAAGTACAAAGTTCAAACTTCATTTGTTTTGATTTGTCCAAAATTGTTTTTTTTTTTTCAGTGGGGAGGCTAACATATGCTGCAAGGAGATTTTATTCAGATTATCCTAAAATTACAACACATTACACCATACACCCGAGAGAAAAGGATCCAAGATGGAAAGGTAAGGTCTTGATAACCTTGTGAAGTTGTGATAACATATCCAAAACATTGCCAAATTGGTATAGCAACAAGTAAGTAATGTATTGAAAATAGGGCTGATACCTGAGACAAGCTAGATACTGAGATTTAAAAAAATTCTGTATTTGTATTTCTGTATTTATTTGTTAAATGTTGATATAAAATCTATGTACAGTTCCACACCCTTATTTTGGAATACCTGTCTAAAAAGAGTGGTCAAGTTGTAAGTTGTGCATGTTTATATTATAAGACCATATTGCACACTTAATTAGAAAATTAACAATTTGAATTTTTAACATTATCTACTCCTCCTTGTCAAGACCTTGTCTAAGAAATTATTAAAAATTGAAAAAAAATAATAATAATCATTCTCAGAAATATCTGAAAGTCGAATCTGGCTAGCTAGACCCCAAGAGGTGGCAGCCCTATCTTACACAGTACACAGATACAATCATAAATACATAGTTGATGTGGAATAAACATTATCCAGATAACAGAATCAAATAATTATATCAATAAAAAATATTGTTACAAAACTGTAAACATGTGAAGTTTGTAATGTATACTCATAATAATTGTAATAAGGCCACTATTCATTCCTATTGTTGTTAATTAGTCGCTCATTGACATCCCAATGTTGTACAGTCAACCAATGAATTAGGTGAGCAGGGTACAGAACTAAGAACAAAGACTTTTATGCTAATTATGTCAGCATTCTTATGAAAGTTTGTAATTACATAGTACAATTTGAATACTATAATATAAACATATTAATGAATACAAAATCAAGTAAATCCCCTCGCAATATTTCGAAAACTTAAATCATATTTATGACCCTCTGCTCACTTTTTTCATTGGCTGACTTTTACAGAAGTTTACATTTTCTAACAAATGTATCTGTGTCTAGTTACTCAGATGGATCCCATTTAGCATAAAGAATAATAGTTTCGCTGTTCATCTTTCTGTTTCATCTTCCAGATGTGAACATGGAACGAGTTGCGGAAGAGACAGATATTCTTATCATCGGTGGTGGGCCAGCAGGGATGGCGGCAGCTATCAGAGCAAGACAAATCGCTGAGGAGAAAGGAGTTGTAAGTATTCCTATTAACTGGTTTCTGTGTTGGCATAGCTTAACAGTCATTGATCGATAAGAGTCTTGAGAAAATACTTGAAACAAAAAAGACATTGAAGGGTGCATTTGCCCAGCAGTGGGACAGCAACTTAGGCTAATAATAAAAATTGTTAATGTTTTTTTTTTATTGTCTTGAAAAGATTGCTTAAGGCCGCCTTGTTGCATATTACATCTGTAACTTTTACTGTTACACTAAACTTGTTTGTATATTACAAATAAAGCATATACTATCTAACTATTTCTCTTGTCAAGACATCTATCACAACTAATTTGCATGCAGTTTTGAAACACATTTTAATTCCCCATCAAGTCTCCAGCTATCTCTTTTTTTCTTCTTTAGTTCAACAGTGACAGTTATATTTTATTGCATACTAACTTTAAAAATACCTTTCTGAAACTGGTTGTAAGACGCAACTCTTAACTTTAATTTCAGGAAGTCAGAGTGACCTTATTAGAAAAGGCAGCTGAGATAGGAGGTCATATCCTCTCAGGAGCATGTGTGGACCCTGTAGCACTCAATGAATTGATACCTGACTGGCAGGAGAAAGGCGCGCCTATGAACACTCCAGTTACGTCAGATAAATTTGGTTATCTGACGAAAACGGGACGTATTCCTATTCCTGTGTTTCCTGGTGAGTGACGATTTTATCCCTCCATTATCAACAGCTATTCATTAAATTAGACAGAGTTTTAAGTCATACTCCTCCAAACTGCAAAATTTGGTCATGTAAGAACAATATTTAGTATGACCGATTTCTAAAATATATTTTTTGCAAATTCGGTGGGAAGCTTTAATAATAAAAATATCTGAGAACCACAAAATCACAATCTGTACAAATTACTACTTCTACAAGCCCATTAATACCATATATATTAATACCATAAACATAGATTCAAAATTTTTATGTTATACGGCAGACAATCAGGCAAGTGGGCCACCTGATGGAAAGTGGTCACCGCTGCCTATGGACATCAGCAACACCAGGGGCATTACCAATGTGTTGCTCACCTCTGACGAGACCTCGATTTGTGTAATTAATCTATTATTGTATTAATCTACTTTAACAATAACAAATTATTACAAACATCAATAGTCTCGTAAAAGTATTATTTTTCTCTCTGACGATTTCTTTTTCGTATACACCATTTTGCGTTGCGGCGCCGGTGCGGTTTCGGCGCGTCTCACAGTCGTCTAACCTAACAATATCTTCACAATATTTCACAGGGTTACCGATGTACAATCACGGCAACTATGTAGTGAGACTCGGTCACTTAGTGAGGTGGTTGGGAGAACAGGCGGAAGCAGCGGGTGCTGAAGTAAGTCAGATATTGAAATACGCATTTTGAAGAAAGGGGGAGAGGAGGAGTGGGGGGGGGGGAGGGGGCTTGTATTGCCTATATCGAAAATCTACGAATATTTTGCCTATACCGAAAATCAACACATGAAATCATGAATGGATAGTTTGATTGTTCTTTGTATTTTTCAGGTATGGCCGGGATGCGCCGGCGCAGAACTGTTATACCACGAGGACGGTTCTCTAAAAGGTGTGGCAACCGGTGACGTTGGTATCGGCAAAGACGGTAGTCCTAAGGACATGTTTGAGAGAGGCATGGAATTCCATTCCAAGATCACCATATTTTCTGAAGGTATAAATAATCTTATTATATATTTGTTATAAGCATTCCAAAATGAAGATGGTAATATAATAATAATAAATATATAAACCTTAAATATATATTTTATTAAGTTTCCAAGATAATTTAGTAGCGTATTATGAGTTTGTGATTCAAGTTCAAGGCATTTAGGCTCGATGACTATAAAAAGTTTGCATATTATATTCATCTTGATTTCAAAGTACATTTTTTAAAAATTCTTTATGGGCTCACGGGCACTGCGACACGTCATTTACAACATAATAACATTCTGTATTAAATATAAATAAGCTTCTCTATAAACTACCACCATTTCGGTAACAAAGCCAAATGACCACCGGTTAAACAAATGGCGAAAGAAAATCGGTTACGGCCTTTTTTGTCCATTTGATATTGTTAATGTATTCCCAATAGTGGAGTAGTCTCACGATGGATCTTCCCAGAGGTTCAGATTTAGTCTACAATAGTCCACATGGTAGATGCTATGTTTGTTTTTTGAAAATGGTACCAGTTGGAACCTCTCTGGGATTAAAATTACTAGTTGTTCGCTTAATAGAACCTCTGGGGAAAAAAATCAACGCAATAGTACACCATTTATTTGTTATTACTATATATTCACCTAACTGATGAAGTTTCGGACAATCTCTGTATAAAATTCAATTAATAGATTTTTCTAGACATTGAAATATAAATTTTTCAGGTTGTCATGGACATTTAACGAAAATGATCTCAAACAAATACAACTTACGAGAGAAGAGTGAGCCACAGAGCTATGGTATTGGACTGAAGGAGCTATGGGAGGTCAAGCCAGAGGTGTGTATACCCCTTATTAATAACAAACATCAGCCAAATACTTTGTTTTGTCACGTTTACATTTAATTTTCCTCGAGAATGATAAGGGGGCTGATTTAGTAAAAACTTTTTTATTTACTTTAAATTCCCAAATTGAAATACAGTTTGTTTTAATTATTTCAGAATCACAAACCCGGTCTAGTAGAACATACTATTGGGTGGCCTATGAACAAGAATACATATGGTGGTTCATTCATATACCATTTGAACGTAGAGGAGGGTGAATCACCATTAATAGCAGTGGGTTTCGTGATTGGCTTGGACTATTCCAATCCATACATTAGTCCGTTCAGAGAATTCCAGAGGTTCAAACTTCATCCGTATGTTACACCAATGTTTGAAGGTAAGATCCTTTTTATACACCAATGTTTTGATTAAAATTATGTAGATCTACTAAATCAATGTTTTTTTTTTAAATTTTATTTATAATGGCCGAGCGAAACCGACTTGCGGCATCGGGTTCATGTACCTAAATGATGAGTCCGACCCGCGCTAGATTTGCATCTTTGCCCGCCCCGCGCGCCAGATTTACATCTTTTTCAACTTCATCTTTTTAAAAAAATTTAGTTAAGATTATTCAGTGTTTTGATACTTATTTATTATGATTATTTATCATGTATTGTGTATGTTTCGTCACATAAAAATGGCTAAATATTGATACCATACCTACCTATGATAATGTAATTATCGATTTTCACAAAATATATCTCCTAAAAACGCATTATAGGCAAGAATTCTGTTCAATAGACAATGAAAGATATTTGTATGAACATGTCATGTTGTCAGGCGGCACCCGCATCGCGTACGGAGCCCGCGCCCTGGTGGAGGGCGGCTGGCAGAGCCTGCCGCTGCCCGCGTTCCCCGGGGGGATGCTCGCCGGGGACACGGCGGGATACCTCAACGTGCCCAGGATCAAGGGGACACATAACGCCATGAAGAGTGGTAAAATACATATTCTGCTTTATACTATGTTAATGACAGATTAGGTTATAAGTGTCATTGTCACACCTAGACATGTTAGTAAAATGTAGTCCTTATGTATGAATTATATCACCTCATCCATAATCCTTATCATAACTACGAATATTTGTTAATACCACTTACTCGTACGTAATTAAGTTGTATCTTTATGTTAAAACGCTGTAATTCTTTTTTTTAAAACTGGCAATGCAGGCGACAGATTATCCATAATGCTTTTTTTGATTTTGCAAAGTGGAATATGGAATTATATGCGGTAATGCACACAACGCACAAAAAGACCAGGAACTGAAATACCTTGTATTTCACGGTTCAAATTCTTCCGATACATCGGCCGAAATATCGGATTAACGTTTCGTAGTAGCCCTCCAGCGCACAAAATATCCGTGTAATTCAGACAGATCGCACCGCGATTTACAAAAATGATAGAACGTCATCTAGAACACGTGCTAACGCAGACGTCAGACGACGGACTTTTTGCGTGCCATACAGACTTTATGCGAGAGAGCACTCGACAGGTTTTCTTGAAGGATTCAAATCCCAGGAGGTGAAATTTATTATTAAAAAAATATTTTCGATATAATTTTTATATTATAATTTTCAGGCATGTTAGCAGCAGAGTCAGGAATGGATCTCATTATTTCTGGTGAAGCGACGCACGAGAAAGGAGTAGTTCCAACCGCGTACGAAGATAAATTAAAATCTTCATATGTTTACAAACAGCTTAAGGTAAAAGATTACTTTAGACAATAGTATTTTCGTTGAATCTATTTATATTTGGAATATATCTATAATATAATAAAAGTGTAAAAAAAGTTTGTCTGTACATTGAATATATTTCCAAAAAAATTGTTTAGGGCGATGAAGAATAAGCAATAGAACAAGAATTTCGTAAAATTTTGTCCGTCTGTTTGTATGTTTGGATGTTTGTATGTATGTTTGTACACGCTAATCTCAGAAACGGCTGAACCGATTTGGATGCGGTTTTCACTAATATGTGGCGATTTGCTCAACTTAACATTTAGTGTATGTTTCTTTTCAAAATTCCCACAGGAATCCGACATATACGCAAACGAAGTTGCGAGGGTATATCAACGCACAGCCCAAACCGCTGGGTCTAGAGATTCCAAATTTGGCATGTAGGTTACTTACGACGTCTAGGGATATACAAAGAAAGGATTTTTCAAAATTCCCACGGGAAAGCGAGATATACGCAAACGAAGTTGCAAGAGGACGCACAGACCAAACCGTTGGGTCTAGAGATGCCAAATTTGGCATGTAGGGTCCTTATATGGTCCGGACCGACCGGACCGGAACGGACCGGACCGGACCGGAACGGATCAGACCTGATCGGTCCGGAAGGAACCGCACCGTACCGAGTCCGTGCCGGACCGGACCGAACCGGACCGGACCGTTTTTTTTTTGTCCGTCTGTTTGTATGTTTGTATGTATGTTTGCATTTACACACAGATTAGCGTTAATCTCAGAAACGGCTGAACCGATTTGGATGCGGTTTTCACTAATATGTGGCGATTTGCTCAACTTAACATTTAGTGTATGTTTCTTTTCAAAATTCCCACGGGAATCCGAGATATACGCAAACGAAGTTGCGAGGGTATATCAACGCACAGCCCAAACCGCTGGGTCTAGAGATTCCAAATTTGGCATGTAGGTTCCTTACGGCGTCTTGGGATGTACTAAGAAAGGATTTTTCAAAATTCCCACGGGAAAGCGAGATATACGCAAACGAGGTTGCGAGAGGACGCACAGCCCAAACCGCTGGGTCTAGAGATGCCAAATTTGTCATGTAGGGTCCATATAAGGACCGGACCGGACCGGAACGGATCAGACCTGATCGGTCCGGAAGGAACCGCACCGTACCGGGCCGTGCCGGACCGTTTTTTTTTTCTGAAGAAATATATGTTAATTGGTATGTAGGTACCTTATCAGGACCGGACCGACCGGACCGGAGCAGACCAACTGGACCTGATCGGACCGGACTATATATATATAAAATTCAAAGTCCTGACTGACTTAACTATACATATATCAACGCACAGCCCAAACCGGTGGGTCTAGAGATTCCAAATTTGGACTGTAGGTTCCTTACGACGGCGACGTCTAGGGATGTACTAAGAAAGGATTTTTCAAAATCCCACGGGAAAGCGAGATATACGCAAACGAGGTTGCGAGAGGACGCACAGCCCAAACCGCTGGGTCTAGAGATGCCAAATTTGTCATGTAGGGTCCATATAAGGACCGGACCGGACCGGAACGGATCAGACCTGATCGGTCCGGAAGGAACCGCACCGTACCGGGCCGTGCCGGACCGGACCGGTTTTTTTTTCTGTAGGAAAATATGCTAATTGGCACGTAGGTTCCATACAAGGACCGGACCGACCGGACCGGCCCGGACTGACCGGACCGACCGGACCGGATGGAACCGTACCGTACCGGGTCGTGCAGGACCGGAATTGGTTTCTGAAGAAAAATATGCTAATTGTTACTAGGCCACGCGGGCGAAGCCGCGGGCAGAAGCTAGTTTATAATAAAAATTACATTCAAATATTTTACTTTGTAAGTAAAAGATTTAAATTTTATTTTTATTCATTCATCACGACGCTGTCAATCGGAATGTTACCTGAAGTCATAATACAAGTATGTAGGTTCATACCTTACTTATCTTTGGGACCAGCTAGACTACTCTTGAAATCAATCCTGAGCGATCGGACTTGGATTGTTAAAGCTGCTCGTAGTATAGCCTTTCAAGAGTAAGAGACTACTAGCCTTTAACTAAATACTAAACTAAATGAAATCGGATTGTACACTAACTTAGTAAAGTATATATTTTAAAGAAAACATATTAGATTTTTTTAAAATAAATAAATAAAGTGAAATATCGCGTTTTCTTTGCTGAGTAGCCGAGCATATAGGCTCTGTGTGAATCATGTACAATTTATTTGTAACTAGCTGTTCCCCGCGGCTTCGCTCGCGGTTAATTTTATGACATAGATCTCGTTTGACAAAACAACCCATAGCGCGACTTGAGGCGTCATCTGTTGGCCAACTTCGCAACTGCAGCGCCATCTATAGTAGTTTTTTTTTCCCATTGGAATGACATACTTTCACGGGATAATGTTGGACTCCGTACCCCTGACAATATGTATAGAAATTTTCATAATGATCGGCTGATTAGTCGAGCCGTGAAGAAATAACAAATAAACAAACAAACTCACTTTCTCATTTATAATATTAATATTATTCCTTACAGGAAGTACGTAACTGTCGGCCATCGTTCCACACGAAGTTGGGTTTGTTTGGAGGCGTAGCATACTCAGGATTTTCTACGTTAATTCGTGGAAAAGAACCTTGGACCTTCAGCCATGGAGGTAAAGTCATATTTTAAAAAAAAGTTCTGCTGTTGGTAGTGACCATTCCCGATGCAAAAGACTCGCGTTTGGTAATTTTTATTGGACTTTTTTTTATTTTTGGATATTATTATGATTTGGACATTAGCATTGTAACCCTTTTTTAATATTTTTTTATAATAAGTCGTAACTATTCACTGGTTTTCTTTCGCAATTTCTTTTACCAGTGGTCATTTTGCTTTTCTTTCCGAAATGGTAGTAGTTTATAGAGTAGATTAATTACAGAAATAAAATATTATTGTAATAGAATCTTTGACGAGAGAAAGTGTCTTTGAAGATCTACTCTCTAAATAGAAGTTTTGAATTTCATTAAAGAAATGGATATTATTTATAAAAATATGTTTTATTTATAGGCGCTGACCACTCCAAACTAAAGCCGGCTAAGGAATACCAACCCATAGAATATCCCAAGCCCGATGGAGTCATCACCTTCGACCTGCTATCCTCAGTTGCATTGACAGGTATTGACTTTTCACTAATATACAACGTATTGATTTGTACAGTTGCAATGTTATATAGAAAATTGTAAGAGGCATAAATAATTCGTTGGTTCTATTTTAAGAGCCGTAAACAGTTTTTTTACTTACAAAGATTTGATAGGTTTTCAGAATAACCTCTATCAGTGCGCAGAATAGACTCCTCGATAATGTACATGTAAGATGTTTGTGTAAAGTCGCGTAGCCGCGGGTTAGTTTAAATATATTTATAACTTTAATATATTAAAAAGTTGCTGTACTTTTTTATTATATTGTTTTGTTTAGGCACAAATCATGAAGCGGATCAACCACCACATCTGACGCTGAAAGATGACTCCGTGCCCGTCAAGAACAACTTGGGCATTTACGATGGCCCTGAAGCTAGGTTTTGTCCCGCAGGTATGTTTATGTAAAATATATTTTTCTATTACATAATATAGATTCAAAAAGTTTTTTTTATGATCATACGTAATAAAGTAATAAATTTTGTGAAATTAATCTACTCTATAAGCTACTACAATTTCGGAAAGAAAAAAAAAAGACCACTGGTAAAAGATGCGAAAGAAACCCAGTTACGGCCTTTTATTTTTTTATCATTTAACAATAAATTTCATATTTTTAAAATGTTTATATAATTTTATTATAAAATACAGATCTAGACACATACAGAAACTATATTATATAGAAGATAGTTTTTTTTCGTAGCAAGCAAAGAGAGTATGGATGTTTAATATATTGTATCTTGTAGGTGTATACGAATTTGTTCCAATGGAGACCGGAGATGGACAGAGATTACAAATAAACGCACAGAACTGCATTCATTGTAAGTAAATAACGATGATCTATTAATCTTAATAGATCTTCAAGAAAATATTCCGTAACTTTACGCACAACAGTGACGCACAGAGTCCTGCAACATGGCGCTCAATTTTTACGTGACGCGGGACTTATTTCAGTAGTTAAAATGTCCCACACCATACATGTGGCGAGGCATTTTTTTTATACCACAAAGGTTCCAAACAAAGTTTTATGTAGTGAATACGGTGCTTTTAATATTATTATTATTTAAATAATTACGGATACATTATGGGAGAGGATTGGAGGGAATGAAAAGCAGGCAACTTCAGAGACAAATGTCATATTCCATAATAAAAAATATGTCATTGACACTCTGGCTTCTTGTCTGTTTTTTCCACAGAAAAATGAAAGTATGTTTTCCCATTTCCTCTCAT
The DNA here is from genome assembly GCA_905163395.2 of Endotricha flammealis. NCBI lineage: Eukaryota > Metazoa > Arthropoda > Insecta > Lepidoptera > Pyralidae > Endotricha > Endotricha flammealis. The sequence goes on from LR990871.1 coordinate 10,446,855, forward strand.
TGTTGAAACGGATAGTAATCCAAGTATATTGTCTCTTCATTTAGTCTGCAATATCGAGATTGTAAATATGATTTTATACAACATAAACACTTCTATGGGACGCTGATTTAGTACTTTATTATACTGATTTAATAATAATAATAGTAAATATATAGGGACAATTCATACAGATTGAGCTAGCCCCAAAGTAAGTTCGGGACTTGTGTTATGGGATACTAACTCAACGGTATTATATTTTATAACAAATACATATATAGATAAACATCCAAGACCCGAGGCCAATCAGAAAAAGTTCGTTTTTCATCATGACCCGACCGGGGATCGAACCCGGGACCTCCTGGGTGGCGGTCTGGCGTGGTAACCATTACGCCACGGTGGTCGTCGAATGTAGTATTAAGTAAGTATTATTAAGTTATTTAGTACTCTAATATACTAAAATATTGTTTTTTTAGGTAAAACATGTGACATCAAAGATCCATCACAGAATATCAACTGGGTAGTGCCGGAAGGTGGCGGCGGACCTGCTTACAACGGAATGTAACTGCCAAAATATATTTATGAACTCATGAACTAAACGTCAAGTGAATTATATGTAATGTTAATTGCAAACGTAGTAATACATTATTTTCAAGAAAATTATATTTTTGACAATTCTGTATAATTATTCTGTATAATTGATTTATACAATCGTCTTGTTCATGAGGTACATTAGCAAAAGGCTACTTATCATAACATAGTTTATAAGGAGTTGAGTCTTACACGTAAGCACGAGTCTATTGCACGCTGAAGCATTAAGAGCTCCTTCACACATGGCGTAGGCGTAGCGTAGGCGTTCGATGAACGTATACGCAGCGCAAACGTCGCTTTAGCGTGACGCACGCCTCGCTTTATCTTGACGTCTTTAGTGTATGCAGAGGTAACGCTAGACGTGCGTCGCGGCATATGCGCTGCGTATACGCTCATCGAACGCCTACGCCTGAAGGAGTTCTAAACAATTATAACATTATGGCTGTCACTGCCAAACTATATAAGAGTTGTTGTTACTCAAACTGTGTCGCTCTAGCAATGAAAAAAAAAATGCAATCATGTGCTTACAGTGTGATTGTACTCATCTTTAAATGAGTTTGAAAATTGTGTCCTCTCTTGTGTTATACGCACACCAAATATTGTAAATTGAGATTCACAACATATTAATAGTTATTAAAATTTTGTATAAATAGGTAAATTGTTTTGTAAGTCAAAAATTTTATACATATCACAACATGTACGTACAATGATAAAGGTGATTCTGTGATTTCCATGTATCTTTATAAAATCCATTTAAATAATCCTACAACCATGGACCTAGAAAAAAAGGCGGACACCATCACTGAAACTAAAAAGTGAAGCACCCATAGTAAGCCACCTCGCGTATACGTACGAACCGATCGGCTTACAATGGTGTGAATGTGTGCGTGCCAGTCAGCCATTTCACACTCACACGTAGTTACGCCGCCGACATTAGGGTGCTTCAATTCTCTCTTAGCAAGATTTCGTCAGCCTTTTTCTCTAGGTCCATGCCTACAAATTATATTGTTATAAAATATTGTTCTTAAACTTTATCTATGCACCAGATTCAGTTTACGATGACAACTATTTAACAACTCACAAACAGTTTACATTGTATTTATATGTATATTATGATTTTCGTTATACCTATTACATTTTTTAAAGAGTTTTTTTAGTAGGTTTTGATATTAATAAGTGCTTTTTTGTGTATGAATGTATTCTACCTGTATATAATATATAATTGTATATAAATTCAAACTCGGAATACAAAACTGACCAGAAACTGCCCTTAAATGTGAGACGATAAAAACAAGAACGAGATAATGGTTGTTTTTTAAATTATTAAATATAGATAGATAATGAGGCGCGGGCGGGGAGTTGCACCATGTAAATTTATTCCTTCTGGTCTGTTCTATATTCTGAGATAAAATCAACGAAAATGGTTAATATTTATCGTGTCATCTTAACAACCCATAATCATCCCACTGCTGGGATACGGGTCTCCCTTCAATCGAAGGGTGATTAGAGCGTACTCTGCCACGCTGCTTCAATGCGGATTGGCAGAAGCCGGTGTTTTCAAACCGCCCTAAGGCCACCGACTTGGCTTAACGACTGTCATCCATCGACAACAGCCGGGACCGACGGCTTAACGTGCCCTCCGAAGCACGGAGAAGCTCGAGATAACGAAACCCATCCAAACGCTGGCTATGGTCGATGTCGCTTAACTTGCGTGTTCATAGAGTGCGACACAGCGACGCCATCGAGCTCCTCAATATTTATCGTGTATTTATGAATATTGCTTGAAATTAAAAATCAAAGTTTTACTATTATTTTTAAGAATTACGTATGAGTCTTAATGAAAAGTAAAAAAATATTTTGGGTCCAAAATTTACAATGTGTGCAGATGAGTGCATGCCGTGTAGATTTCAACAGATAGATATATAAGATAATTTATTCGTATCTCCAAAATCCATCATTAGTTAATAAGTGTTATTTTGTATTATTGTTTACTTTTAATAAATTATATATTTTAGATATTTGCTTCGTTTCATTCATTTTCGTTATTTTTACAATTTTGTTAACTTGCAATGTATGTTTGCACAGGGCAAATCTTTTAACTGAATTATGAACAAAATAATAGTCATTTATGTATCACTATCTATTCCCCGCGGCTTCGCTCGCGTTAATTTTATGACATCTCGTTTGACAACAAAACCACCCATAGCGCAACTTGTGGCGCCATCTGTTGGCCGATAGCCCATCGCATACAGCGTTCTCTATAGTAGAAAAAATATTTAAGCCTATGTTGGGCTCTATACCCCTGACAATATTATACAAATTTTCATAATGATCGGCTGATTAGTCAAGTCGTAAAGGAATAACAAACAAAATAAGCCACATTTGCCACTACGAAATGCATTTTTTTAACAACGCCGTCTAGGACACGGTTCGAAACGTTGTCACTAGATGCCGTTGACCAAATAATGCTACAGACGCTAGTCCAAAAAACGTTTCGTAATACACTTATTATTAATTTATTGAACTAAGTTGCGGGATTTCTGATAACCCTTTATTACGAGACTCCCTCTCTTTCTTTAAAATTTATATAAAATTTGTATTCATAGTGATTTTATATTACTTAAAATCTACGTGACGTATGTAAACGTGCCGTCCAAGTATACACGGGATACGTGTATCAGCAATTCAACACTTAACCCTGTGCATAATTACTTGGGGAATTATTATCGGGAATTATTTTGTGTACACGTATAACAAAATAATTCCCGCGATTTTAAATAATTAGTCATTGTAATTAGTATAGGTATTAATGTTAGGAAGAAGAAGGTAGAGTAGACTATAATAATTCTTTCATCTGTGTCAAAAAAATTATCGAAGAATATAAAATGTCACACGAAATTGACATCCTAATAATAATTTAGAAAATGTTTAGATTTACGCGTAATATTATATGAAAAATTTAAGTAATTAGTGTGGAAATGATTGAGATATTAACCCTTTTTACATTGTTATGGATAATGGTTAGTTACGACATATTCATATTAAAATATTTATCATTTCTATAAAAATAAGTAAACGTTTACTTCTGTGAACGGGGCCTCTTCGCAACTAGTTACTTGTGGCCACAAGTTGACCACAAGGTCAAAGTTGCTTCCAGCCATCCCAATTCTTGAAACCACCCAGGGAATTTACCATCCTTATGGTTCCTCCGCAGACTGATTACCCAGATAGATTGTCCGTTAATAAAGGTTAATATAGGAAAGTAGAAAAACTGGTAAGTAAGAGTCGGTTTCACAAATAATTACAATTTTGCCGTCTTCATCAGCTCGACTTCACAAGTACCAAGTACCTATCAATGATTGTCTCTCACAGGGACAAATGGTCAATTATTATGATTAAATATAGCCTGCACATTGGTTGTCCTTTGTGAAGAAAAATAAACGTTTTTTATAGGTATTTATTATATAAAAACGATAATGTCACGCTAAAACTTTGCTAATACGCATAGTCTATGCGTCATAGACGTTTCGCTTTACCTTGGATTAATTTCCTATGCGGGAAAAGAACGCGCCGCCGTTTTGTAAAACAGCGAACTGTTTTCTTTGTTATCTTTTAAAATCTAAAACCGTATCAAACTATAAATTATCGCTTTTATAAAAACCCTTTATTCTTCCATATTTCGGTAAAAAATGAGAAAATTCCGGATAAACAAACTAAAGAATAACGTACGGTAGGGGCTTCCTCGCGGCATGTGTCGGCAGTTTAATTTTTCGCATCATAAAACTAGCCAACGTGATTTCTCTACCACAAACTATAACATAATCCGTGTCCAGAATTACATATGGTCTTGGGGGCTAAGGAAATTGGGTCACACACGGAAATTTATCGTTTGTATGGTGAAATTTTGTGTTGTTCACGAGATGATAAACTGTATTTTACTTCCTTTGCACATAAACCTAACATTAATTCATTTTGTGGTCAATGGGCAACACGACAAAAATTGTCGCTGTTTTATTTGCTTTTTAAATAGAGGAAGCAAAATTCTCTGAAATTATTTTTCTCGAATTCTTTAGAGGATAATCTAGAAAATTAAATGTTAAATTTTTGTCGTGTTGTCCAAGAGTGTAAACTGCTGATTAGCTGAACAAGGTCACATGACCGTTAAGAAATCTATTTTTGATGTTTATACATAGGTACAAAGGTTTTATTTACCTGTTCAAACAGAATAACACTATGAACTGAAAGTAATCAGTCTTCCTATCCTCCCGGAAGTGTTACTACCCTTCGGAGTTCATAGAAAAGCGCAATTTCCATAAACAGGTACCAGGTGCAGTCCATAAAGGGGTTATGGGCCGAAATTTTACCGCCACGGCAAAATGATTCGAGTAGCGATCTATCGCCCACTTTATTGCTGTCATAAAGCCACCCATTTTTGAGATAACACAGGATCCACTGACCGACAACGCAATCTGTATTAATAAAATGTTTTTACGGGTTATTAATGGTAGCCATGTTAAAATTTTTGAATTTAACGACTCTAACAATCAGTTATTTTAAAATTAATTTCCATACTTATTTTGATAATTAACAAAAGAGATGATCCATAACAAACCCAGGCTCCGGCTCCAAATTTGTATTCCAGATTTTAGAGGATATTTCTAAATACTATTCTAAACTATCACTATCTCTCTATCGGGTGGGAAACTTTTTTTTTTGCTCATAAAGGTTTGTAGGCGTTCATATTAAAATCTTCGGTTCTACTATGAAAGTGTCCATCCGAAACAATGAAACACGTAGTCCTGTCAAAAAAGACATTACTAGTTAGAATAAAGGACTCTGCCCACTACAACGTATCATACCATGATCGTGCTATGAACGTGTCAGACAAAAAAATATTCTTTGTATTAAAAAGTATGAGACAATGCCCAGTAGCCCGTTCCGTCACCGACCAGCACTGTCGCGTGCCATGCACGGAGCGGCAACTATCGTGGGAGAGAATATTCTGCCGACACGCTATAATGGGCATAGTAGAGCGTATCGGTCATAGCACGGTCATGGTATGATACGTTGTAGTGGGCGGAGTCCTTAAGATTCAAAACGTCAGTCCGTATTTTCGGAATCTCCTTTCATGATTGGCTCTCTTATTGTGGGTTGGGAATTGTATCACCTCCTTTATATGAATGTGGCTTTTGACCAGTAGTGTGGTCTCGATGGGTTTAATTTGACAGCTGGTTGGCACGTTGGTACTGTTGGTAGTGACCCTACTTTAGACATTCGAGGGCCCGAGTTCGATTCCCACTCGGAGCAAACATTTTATGGTTATGGTATTTGTGTTTGTCTCGAGTCTGGGTGTTTTCTATATACTTATTATAAGTAAATATTCACAAAAATGTATTCGTGTATATCAGTTGACTGGTATCCATTTCATAAGCAGCGTAGCTTACTTGTTTGCCTGTTGCATTATTAAAAAAAAACAGAAGCCAAATCAATGACCTTTATTAAGTAAAGGCTTTATAAATCCTGTTGCACAGGAATCTGATCAAAATCTAGAGTTACAGAACAATAAAACAAACTCTTTAGATTATCTGTGTTTAAGTTATCCTTTGTCCAAGGTTAGCTTTGTAGATGATGAAGTTTCCAGGCAGTGCAACTGCAGACCTTGTACGGATGAATACGATAAAAAAATATAAAACATGACATTTAAAAAGAATCTTAAACGCATTTATTTTGTAGTAGAATAAAAAAAGAATAAAACTTTATTTGGATAAGAAACTTAACGCACGTAATCTACTTACTATAACAATAAGAAACACTATTTAACACAGTGGATATTTTTTTTAAAGTACTCATTTTTGACCTTTTGGGTCTCAATCTCAACAAATAAATTGGAATTGCAATCTGTGATTAATCTGTCTATACAATTCTTTTTCAATACTTCCTACTCTCATTATCTTCTTTCTGAATAAATTCGTTGTGAGTATCAAAACAGCTGTAGTTTCTCCCCCGGGACATCAATAAGTTTCATCGCTTATTGTCAATCTGAGGTCGCCGTTGTTGATCCTGGCTACACAGAAGACACATCGGTGGGAATGTGTGGTGGGCTTGTCCCTAGATATAAAATGCTTTGTCCTGTTGACTGACGGATGGCGGTGAGAGCCATACGCTTCCGCAACTATCCGGTGTCTCAGAAGAGGGTGTTAGTACACCCGAAACTGATTAGTCCATTTTTAAAAAAAGACTGACGGATCCACGCACAGCTCAAACCGCTGATCGTAGAGACCTGAAGCTTGGAAGGCGTGTTCTTTGTATGACGTAAGCATAATACATCACCATCTCAGCCACAAGAAGTCCACTGCTGGACATATGCCTCCCCCAAACGCCTCCATTGCAACATGCTGGCAGCGGCATGCATCGAGCAGCTTCCTGTGACTTTCCTCAGGTCGTCTGACCACCTTGTAGGCGGGCGTTATAAGCTGCGTAGGCATATACTCACAGAATTAATAACAATTTCGGAAAGTTTCGTCTTATCGGATGATAAACCCGTGTTACTCAATTTCCTCAATTTCCATCGGATAAGAAAGGTACTTATTCCGAAATTGCCACGTGCATGGATACACGCAAACGAAGTTGCGGGGTTTCACTTAAAAGTAATAAAATATTTAACAACCTTATAACAATACATAAAAATATTAAATCTCTCACGAGTTACATTATTCGCTGAAAACTCTGAAAACATCATTTGCAGCTGTGATGAAAATTAAATTTAAAGTCAAATGGACTGTGGTTTTTCGGTCCGGGTTACAAGTTTGTAATTTAATCTAGTAGCTAAATATACTGCATAATGTGCGCGATATTGTATTCTCCAGTCAAATGTGATGAAGAAAAATCCAGCTGGAAAGTTAGAAAAAGATAAGTATTAGGTAACCTGTGTTGTGGTGTGACAACCAGAGTATCGGACCTGGGAATCCCGGATAGTGAAGAGAGGTAGGGCACAGCGGATAATCCGGTAAATCGGAGCAGCCCGTTTGGGGAAAGACCTCCACCTTACAGAAGATCGATCGTAGCCAAGCATTGGTCTCGGCCATGTTGTGTTCCTACGGTGAGTAAGGTCTCCAGAGTTCCACTTGGGGGATTTGGGAGGGTTAGCAACGCGTGAGTGATACCCCCGGCACAGATATTATAATACATAACAGTACCTCACTGTTAAGTATTATAATATCTGTACGCCGGTATTGCAAGTTAGTCAAGATTAGGGCATGGACGGACGACACAAGTCGGTAAACAATTCAAAAGTAAAACCTTCCTGTAAAACTTCTTAGTACACGAATAAAAATAACAAAAATTGGAAATTAAATTTCGTTTCTGCAAGTGACTATTCTATAGAATAATTAGGTACCAATTACTTCACAAACGACCATATTAAGTTAAGAACAAAATGTACTTTATTTTTAATAATGTGTACATTATGAACCACTTGAAGTTAACTTATAGCTGTATTTTCTTTGTATCCCGCCTGTACGTGTCGTTTAGTACTTACTAAATTTCCCTTTAATTAACATAATGTATGTAAAACCCTGTATATCGGATTAAGAATGTTGTTTTTATTCAAATGAGCTATTTCTAACCCTTCGTCCGTCGCTTTTTTTGCGACCAGAGTTTACGGGGTCAACGGGGGACCATACAAATAAACCGCGTTTAATATGTTTATTATGTTTATTACGTACAATTGAAATAAATATTTGCAACTAATCACACAAAGCTATCTAGTCTCAACCTGAAAAAGCTGGTACTATCGGTAGATTCCTGATAAATATATATAAATACTAGCTGTTACCGGCGGCTCTGCCCGCGTGGTCAAGGGAAAATGTCAATATTTTTTCACATGGGAATATTTTTATCCCGTGGGCAAAAAAATAGCCTTATGTCACTCTCCAGACCTTAAATTATACCCGTTAAAAAATTATTTAAAAATAATGTTGTACTTTTTTTCCCGTGGGAATGAGATATTTTCCGGGATATATTCTCTGTTAAAAAAATCATGTCGGTCAGTACTTAAGTTCCTTTCGACGTGAAAGAAGAAAAAAAATATATATACTTTATTTTTTCCCGTGGGAATAAGAAGTGATAAAAAGTCTAATCACTCTCCAGACCTTAATCTATCCCCAATAAAAAAAACATATCTTACTTTCGATGTAGGAAGCACAAACAAACAAACACACTTTCACATTTATAATATTAGTATAGACATCTTTTTTTTACTGTGTAAACCGAGACAAACATAGATGTTTATGCACACAAATTGCAATCATAAGGTACTATTTAATTTAAGTAACACTATAGAACCAAAAAGCCTGTTAAAAAATTCTTTAATAAATTATATTACTTTAAAAGTTTAAAGTATCCATCAATCTCATCAATGCCAATGGCCCTAATCTAATAATTATAACGTATATTCTAATAATAATTAACTAATTAGAACAGAATATATTAAAATAAGTACATTAATAGCAGTAGAAGGTGAATAAACATTGGCAGCCGAAACGAGGCTTTGTTCCGAACTGGAATTAAATTTCGCAAAACTTTTTCAATTCTCCCGTCTTTGTGGAAGTACAATGACGGCACAAATGAGTTTATAAAAATTCACTTTTACGCCAAAAATATACTGAAACACTGGGAGACAACAGGTGGATATTAAGGAATCACTAATATTCTTATAAAAGTAACTAATGAGAATACTCGAGAACTTACAATTGGATTTGAAGAAATTTCTAATTGCAATAAGATTTTACGGAATGAGATAGTTATATTCCATACCTATATACTTAGCACAAGATTTCCATTGAAATTCAAGGATTGTGTTTGTATTAGCATGTCATAACATAATGTAAAATCATAATTTTGTGTAATTTATCGTAATCGATTCATGTTTATTTCATATCGGTTTATATTTTAAACTAGTAAAATCCTCGCAACCTTGTTTGTGTATATCGCGCTTTCCCGTGGGAATTTTGTAAAATCCTTTCTTAGTACACTCCTAGACATCGTAAGGAACCTACATTCCAAATTTGGAATCCCTAGACCTAGCGGTTTGGGCTGTGCGTTGATATATATGTAGTTAAATCAATCAGTCAGGTTTTGAATTTTATATTATAGAGATGTCTCTGCGTTGTTTTATACAACTTGAAAACTCCACCCGACTTGCACCCCGTTCGACTTCCTCTCTACAGTGTCATCCTCGTCGAAATTCGAATTAACAAAGATCTCATAGTAATGTTAGGCTGCTTTTAGAGTCACGCTGACCGTCTGCGCTGACAACAAATTGTATGAACCGTCGTCGTAGGCGCTGATAAGTACGCGTCATTCCGAAACGTTTTTCAAAAGTCCATACATTTTTGACTGTAGGCGCCGACGAGACGGTCAGCACAACTCTAAAACCAGCCTTATTGTTTAGTCCACAGCCGAAGAATATTTCTACTATCGCCCACATAACATGACCAGCTCACTGTCCCACATAGCTGCATACAGATCAGCTCTAACCCTTGATTGGTTAAGAGCTGAGGACAAGAGACAAAGGGAACTGGCGATGGCTTTCGAGACGGTGGCATCACCACCAATGAAGATCTTGAGTACTGACTGTGTGGAATACCCGAGGCCCTCTAGCGGGAAGGTCGGGAGATTAATACTGGAACTGTTAAAGTTAGTTGTTTATTTTTTCAAAATATTAGGTAGTAGCACAAAAAGTTTTTTTTTGTAGTGGTAGAGAATTTAGGCTAGCTAGAATATCGGTGTGACATAGCAATGTATTTCTTTTGGTGAGTCAGCCTATGAAAGAGATGAGCAGGGCCATACATATTATTCAAGTTTACTAAATATTGCGGATTTACTCAATATTTTATTTATCAATTGGATTCATATACATAACCAGTAAATTTTTTTATGATTATACTAGTAAAACCTTCGCAACTTCGTTTGCGTATATCTCGCTTTCCCGTGGGAATTTTGAAAAATTCTTTCTTAGTGCACCCCTAGACGTCGTAAGGAACCTTCATTCCAAATTTGGGATCTCTCTCTAGACCCAGCGGTTTGGGCTGTGCGTTGATATATAGTTAAATCAGTCAGGACTTTGAATTTTATAATAGATTACAAAGTTTCATGACGATGCTTACATTATTAGCATAGAAATCTGTTCTTAGTTTTCTACCCTGGCCACCTTTTTCATTGCTTGACTGTACATTCCCACGCAAGAGTTTGAATCAGGGACCAAAAGCTGGTTCCTTACTTACTCACTGAGATGATATTCTTGTTGAGAGATTATTATGATATCATAACAAAAAGGCAACTTGTTAATTATAACGTGAATTTTAAAGTAACAAAGAATTTAAATTTTGCGAATGACAGGCAATTTTACGCTCGAACGGTTTGAGTTATTGTTTCGAGATTATGACAATCTGCTCGTGATATTCTATTCAGTAGGCACAGCAATAAAGGATGGCACATTCTGGCGGCCAAGCCGCAACTCCTACTATAATAATAAATAATATAAAAATCAAAATCTCAAAGTATTTTTATGAAATGACGTAAGGATTCGTAATTAAAAAAAAGGTTACAGACTGCTGTAACGTACCATACAATGTAACTATGTAACACGCAATAAAAGATTGTCCCGTACATATAATGCTCTGTCCGTGCGCATAGTGTGCACGGTTCGTACGCACAAGGCGTCCACACTATGCGAATTCTGTTACATCCCATGTTACGTAACAGTCTGTTCACACCATAATTATAGCCTATGTAACTCGGATATAGTATAGCTACTTAACAGTGAAAGAATTTTTCAAATGAGTCCAGAAGATTCGGAGCCTATTTAATGCAAAAAAATCAAATCTTTCCCTTCCTTGCCTATTTTTTTCTAATTGCATTCTATTATTAATCCAATCTAAAAAAGGCTGATTGGAGTAAAAATTGAATGTCCTTGGAGAAGATGTACAATTTCCCAAATAAAAAAATAAAAAAGAAGAGACACCAACCATTGTCCCGTTTACAAAGAGCGGTCCATCTGAATCTCCGTATCTATGCATCGACTTTGTAGACTTTTCGCTTCCGTTCAACACCCTCTCCCTCTAAATCTATGAGCCGCGCTCTTGTTGAAGCAGCCTCCATTTTCCTCTCTCCTTCACCTCCTTCACCTCTTTACAAGACACGACGCCTGCCTTTTCCTCCACTTGATCTATGTAAGTTCTTCTCGGCTTTTCTTCCTCTTCTACCCTCTATAACATTCTATGAAACACCCATTGCGTGAAAAATCAATCACTCGGCGATTTGTAGCTACGTTTTCTCCGTCTTTGATTCCTCCGATAGTGTTTTATTTAGTATCGTGGCGCCACAACACCGTCGATTTCAAGGCTCTTGTTGGAAAAACAGTAAAGATGACACTGTTTTTTCAACAAGAGTCTTAAAATCGACCCATGCCAACTTCCCTATTGACTCCATGTTAATTGTCTCAATCAATAACGCGATATCATTTACAAGAAGTGTGCCTGAAAGGACAATGGGTAATGTATGGAGTTTGGGCCCACCCTTCGATATCACTCAATAGAAATAATTGATATACCATTGGATAGGGCTCCTCAAACATAGCAATTTGTACTACGACGATAAATGCGAAATGTCTGGTCTGTGTGTTCAGAGTCACTCCCAGCACCAGTACGGATGCAAGGGGAGCGGATTTGTCCGCATCCCACGTACTCCAAGGTAGGAGCACAGGGAGCAGACCCACCGCGTCGAGAATTTGGCCGTCGGAAAGTAATTCCAGAGCACTGTTACTAAGGAATTACTCGCCGACGCGACGTTACCAGGGTGGACCGCGTGGAGGTATCCCAACTCCCCAACCCGTAATTTCGTTATACTTCGCAATTTCATACCTACCATATACAACCACAACTATTTAACGTATAGGTACAATAACATTGTAATGTTATGTTACAGGTTCAAAAGAATTCACAAAAAAAAAAGTTTTATCGAATTTTTTTAAGACTTATTTAGGGACCTTTTTTGTATAAAATTTTCACCGAGTAGATACACAATAAAATTGTGTGTGACTGAACTGTATCACAATTGTGTTTCTACTCAATACTATTTCATACTGTTTGTGTGATCGCATAATAATCTAAAGAAAGCAATAAAAATTGTTTCGAAACATTCAATTTGCGATTACGCTGCCTCGCGATTATTCTGCTTACTATTATGACTAGGCTACATTAGTGGGCGAATATTCGTGTTAACGCGATAGTGTGGCCGGGTAGATCGTTGTAAAGCGTCGATTGCTTACTCGCTCGAACTTTTGCAGACAAGACCATCGCGTACGCATGTACACGATGTTTTTAACGCGCCAACGCGACACGAATCTTCGTCCGCTAATGTAGCCGCATCGTTATAAAATATCGTTGATATTATTTTAGTACTGTTTTATTAGTCAGCGTCAACTGTTCACTTATATTTAGACTATGGTGCACGAAATATTTGAACACTACAAAGAGGTTCAGTCCTGGGCAAAACACAATGCACCCAGCACTAGCGGGTTGGGAGCGGCGCGTGAGCATCTGTATTTTATATACCTATTTGTGTGAACTACAATACACTAAACGCGGCGCAGTTGTCATCGCGACTACAACAGCGCGCGTCTCCCGCTATCTACTCGTGTGTTACCCATAGTACCTGATTTATTTATCTATTTCAGAAATTTGGAAGGCGATGACGGGACCTTAATTAATGAATTCATGCAAGGATTAGTGCGAGCAAAAATATTAGTGGAGACAGCAGAATTGGAAGAGGAACCGGATTTTGAGGCGTTAGTGAAGACCCCTGGAATGATGATGGCAGAACCGCACGCAACCTTCCCGAGGATCCTGGCGATGATTTGGTTGACGATCAATGATCCGGCATTAACAAAGAAGTATGGATGGTGTACTATAAGCAAGGTATTTTTTGGGTTCCGTAGTAAACCAGGAAAGGAACCTTTATGATACAACCCAAATGGTATTAAATCACCACTGATTTAATACTGTGTTGCGTTTATGCAATTATAATATTTAACGTGCTAAGTTTTGTTAGACACTGCGGTCCCCTCTGCTAGCGAAACTGTTGTGTTTAGAAAGTAAAAAAGTATTAATGATTTTTTTGAGTTGTGTTGTGGTGTTGGTGATCACTAACCATCAGGTGAATCTTTTGCCGCTTCTAGCATAAAAATCAAATTCCCACAGCTTTCAACTCTATTTCATGTATCATAATTTTGATAAAAATTCATTGTGAGTTCTTTCCCTCACTTCCATCGGCTACTCTCTTCTATCTTTTGTCGCCGTTTATAATCCTGGCTTTACAGGAGACACATACAGCGGTAGGAATGTGTGGTGAGCTGGTGGGCTGTTCTTGTTTAAGCAGTGAGGCTTAGACGTCCTGGATGAAATCTGCCCATCTGAACCTCATCAGGATTTTCTAAAGCTTGCCTTTAAATTACGAAATTGTGTTATAGGTAAACAAATATGTACTCAGAGCTAAACCGTCGACCATAGCCAAGCATATGAGAGCCTTAGAACCTATAATTGCTCGAGCCCGCTTCATAATGGAGGAATTTACAACGACTGTCACTCCCGTTTTAAACGTATACTCGTCTAATAGAGGTTGGACTGGACGCTTCAGCAAAGCGGTAAGGATATTTTAATATGTTTAATTTATATGAGACTGTGTAAAGGCAAAGACCAACAGGAAAGTCAAGGAAAAGATGGACAGACTAACAGACTAGTTTATAATGACTGGAGCGGAAAGAAAGTGGAGAGAAATGATTGGGGAAGAGAAGATATCGCGCGATAAAAAAAGCAGGAGGCCGCCGTCGCCGGTGCAAGGGGTCTCCTGTTTTTCCTTTTTATTATTTTATGAGAGAGAAGGATGCTTACCTGCTAGCTAGTTGTAGCTAGCGGGTAAGCAATCACCGCTGCCCATGCACATCCACTATGACAAGAATCTTAAAAGCGTTGCCCGTTTATAAAGGAATCAAGGGGGCGACAAAATATGAAGTAGGAAACAAGACAGGCTTAAATTTACGCTATTTCACGTTGATATTCTACGAGAGGGTGGTACTGTGGAGTCCATTTACGAGCCACTATCAGTTTATAGTAGTAGCTAGGCGCTACCGCTCAGAAGTGGTACTCAAAAATGCAGTGCATTGAATACGCGGTATGATCCTAATTATTGTTAACATTGATTTTATGCCTATAAAGGGTTACAACCGGTCTACAACCAAGATGATACTTGCCACTCCTACGGAGATGACAAGATTTGGACTACAATCAGATGAAATGATGGTTCAGAGATTATCTGTAAATAAACCAGAATTACCACAGTATTTCAAGGAGCATGTCATCATGAAGAACGATTACCCGAACTTAGAACACTTAGAACCGATCAAGCATGTTTACACCTCGCAGGCGACACAAAACACCTTTACTCATTTAATTTTTGGTTATTTTATGTTTTTATTGTATTGAATAAATAATATTGATATATTTTCTGTTTATTTTTTTATAAAGCGAGATACTTCGTGTTCGACTTTAAAAGGAACCATCGTCTGTCCGAGTTCTGCGTTCCGTGTTCACTTTCACTGTAACCTATGTGGTGGCTTAATCACACACCAAAAGCATTCGGACCGCGACGGTCAAAGTATGACGGACGGCAGAACTCGGGACTTTGTCTGACCGTTGGACCACGCGAAGTGGGGTCGGCGCCTAACTTCTTCTAGACTTAATTCGTTATGACTTCCAGAACCTGTGTCCAGGGCAGTCATTCCCTCACTCATAGCCAGTCACTCCTGAAAAGTCTTAAACGAAACTGCTTATTTCTATTCTGTATAGTAATGTAACAATAGACCGTGGTGATCGGCAATCAAGCCTCACTTGATTTGCCATCTCTCTAGGGTATAATGCCTTTTGCTTCAAATTGCTGTTTCTCACGTAGTTGTTAAGGAGGGAAGTCCTTTCAATACTTCCTAGTCCTACTATCTTCCTTCTGATTAAATTCGTTGTGAGTTCCAAGACAGCTGTAGTTTTCTTCCCCGGGACGTCAAATAAGCTTCATTGCTTATTGTCTATCTGAGGTCGCCGTTGTTGATCCTGGCTACACAGTAGACACAGTGGTGGGAATGTGTGGTGGGCTTGTCCCGATTCTATTCTGTATTTTATAAATGCGGTCGTACCTTTATTTTACCTTTAGATTTTATATCCTCATATCTCATTTTATATCTGTCATATTGACAGTTAAATGTAATCGTATTTTGTGATTTAGGATTATTATTAAACAATAGATCATTTTATTATCTACTCATATTATTCTTTTGAGAATTTTACACTGATTGTCATAAGGTAAATTAGGATCAAGTCAAAACAATTATGGTGGAACATTATAATAATATAAAATAGAAAACGGAGGAAATTCTCGGAGTGATGTCTAGAAAATGAGATCCCAGCCGTTTTATACATTACTCTGGTTGTTTTCGTCGGTATGTAATTATTAGTTATAAGAGCTAAAGTAACAATGTAGTTTACAAATTGTACCTTGTAGTTTCGTTTCGAACAGCTCATGGTATTAGGTCCCAATAGATGTAACAATAATAGATCGTGGCGCTCGGCAGTCGAGATTCACTTGATTTGTTATCTTTAGGCTATTATGCCTTTTGTTGGAAACTGCTGTCTCTGTTCCTACTCTATGATGATTAAATTCGTTGACACTCCAATGCAGATGTAGTTTCGCCCCCGGGACGTCAATAATCTTCATTGTTTATTGTCAATCTGAGGTCGCTGTTGTTGATACTTACTAGTTTTACAGGAGACACAGCAGCGGTTCCTACCGCCCGCACCTTCCAAGGTGTGGGCTTGTTGTAGTTTTTGATAGTATTTATAATAATGCAAAATTTCAGTTACCCTTCGTATCCTCTAACCTGGACTTAGACTCTGACTTCCATGTAAATACGTGGGTGTTTAGGGACACGATACGCAAGGAAGATCAGGATGATATTTGCATGAAAATTCATCCCAGTGCCGGTGATATGGCAAGACGACTTTATGCAATATTGCCATAGTAAGTGAATCAAATTTTACTGCATAAATTGCATCTTAATACAAATAAATGAGGAGCTCGATAGTGTCGTTGGGTATGTTGAATATAAAGAGTAACCAAGACCTCAGCAAATATTAGGATAAAAAAGTTTCGTTCGATCTTCACCTTTAGTACATCAAGCTGTCCTACCTTTCAAACTGTTGTTGTTATATTAAAGCAGTTGCTATTAGTACCACGATAAGGGATCTTTTCAACCAGAGATGAGCGAGGATGCGTTGCGTGGAATGTGTTTTTCAAATTTCTTCACACATCTATGGTAGAAGCTCCCTTAGTAGTGTGTAGAAAAAATATTTTAAATAATTTTTGTTTGTAGCATGGACAAGGACCACGCAAACACTGCTTTTTTACACAAATTTAGAGGAACAGTATTCGGAATGTCTGATGGTGAGGATGTTTTGGATCGAGAAGCTGCATACTACGCAGCCGTTTTGATACCTTTGATATTTCTCCAGCAATATAAAGATACATGGTGTCTCTTGGAGAGGGTGAGTTGTTTATTGACGACCTCCGTGGCGTAATGGTTACCACGCCAGACCGCCACCCAGGAGGGTTCGATCCCCGGTCGGGTCATGATGAAAAACAAACTTTTTCTGATTGGCCTCGGATCTTGGATTATCTATATATGTATTTGTTATAAAATATAGTATCGTTGAAGTTGAGTTAGTATCCCATAACACAAGTTTCGGACTTACTTTGGCGCTAGCTCAATCTGTGTGATTTGTCTCTATATATTTTTTATTATTTATAATATTTAATTGTAATCGTACACGATCATTGAAGGGAGACGTATCCCTGCAGTGGGATGATTAAGGGTTGATAAGATGATGATGATACACGATCAAGTTTATGACTGCAAAACTTGATAAAGTGTCCTGCAAATGTGTGTTGGAGTAGTCTCGATTATCAATATTAATATTATAAAGAGAAAAGATTTTATTATTTGTTTGCATTTAAATGACTCTGAAACTACTGGCCCCCTATTCACGTAACAAAAACCGATTCTATTCCGATTCAAATTCAATCGCTGTTTCATTCATACAAAATAGGAATGTTTGAATCGAAATAGAATCGGTTTTTGTTACATGAATTGCCCCCCTCCTGGACCGATTTGAAAAGACATTTCACCGTTGACAAGCGCCACACTGTCCCCGAGTGACATTATATTTAAACAAAAAAGGCCGCTAGTAGTAACATAGCAGACGTATGAAAAATTAAAAGATGTACAAACAAAATTAGTAATGATAGAAATAAAAGTATCCCTGCCGGTTATTTTAAATTAAAGGTCTAGCCAGTTCATAGCCAGCTGCACTTATGGGTAATTTAAGAGCTACCTTATTTACGAGTCAATCTATTTAATAGCCAGCACTTATGAAACGTTTCAGAGCTAGTCCATTTACGAATATTTTTTTATGAGCCAGCAGTCAGAGAATTGCCTTAAATGTAGACTTCAGGTGCACTATAAACAGCAAAGACTGGCAGACTGACGTGCCGGCTCATTTTTTGAGCAGGCACGTCAGTCTGCCTTTAAGGTTAAGTTTATATGACCGCGCGGTTGGGGCATTCACATGATGGCATATGTATGGCGCGCGGGTCAGACCGCGCCGCGCATTGGGAGGGAGGGAGGAAAAAGGGATGCCATGCTGTATGGAATATTAACTCTAAGGTTTATTCAAATAGAGTCAATAGAGAGTTCTTTTGGTGATATGCAATATCTTATAGCATCATCACTGGGTTTTAAATAGTTTTCAACACAGTCATATAAAACATCAAAAGATGCAACCGACATCCTGAATTACTTAGTTATAAAAAATTTCTTCATGTAGTCTCAGGTTGGGATATAAAGTGACAAACATACTTGAAGAAAGTATTTCACTTAAAATAGGATGCACCTAGTATCGTCTTTGTCTTCTTCGACGCGACGTCTCAGCCTTCGGTATAAAATCCAAAAGCAAAATTGCCTCCTCTACGTACGTTGTTAAGCAATGGTAATGCCAGACTGCTGCGCGTACATATGAATGCTCCAACTGCGCGGCGACGCGCGGCTTCGCGCGGTAATATAAACTTTATTTTTTTTATTTTTTATACCACACTGGTGGCAAGCAAGCATACGGTCGGCCTGATGGTAAGCCGTCACCGTAGCCTATAGACGTAAGCAATACTGGGGGTATCACTCACGCGTTGCCAACTTAGCCTTTAGGCTGACATCAGACGGACTGCATCGCAGCGACCGCGCAATGGTAATGCCAGACTGCCGCGCGTACATGTGAATGCTCCAACTGCGCGGCGACGCGCGGCTTCGCGCGGTCATATAAACTTAGCCTTTAGGCTGACATCAGACGGACTGCATCGCAGCGACCGCGCGCGGTCGACATATTTAACTGCATGCAGTTGTACGTACGACTTCGTGCAGTCATGATATCAACTGCACGCGGTCGGCTGCAGTCGAGTGAAGTCAATATCAACTACACACTGACAGACGGACTGCACCGCGCGCGGTCACTGCGATGCAGTCCGTTTGATTTCTCAACCAACGTGCACCGATTTTTTTTACTACGTTTCTATTGGTCCACGTTGATGCGATTGCGAGGGGTGCTATTGGTTAATACAATGACCCATCTGACTCTGTCAATATCGGAAATGTGCAAGGGAGTATATTCAGTACTCGTTTATAAAAATAAATTAAATAAATATAAATAAATCTACACCAATATTATAAAGAGGAAAGGTAATACCTGGACGCCCACGACACAGGGAATCCTAGTGTGGAGTTCAGGGATACTGAAGTGTACACGTACTTTAATTTAAGAATAAAATGTATTAGTTTTAAGTTACTGTATGTAAAATTGTTTAAAATAAAGAATTTATTATTATTATTTATCATAATATAATACACACACACACACACACACACACACACACACACACACATACAAACATACACATGTTTGTAATGAATAAACTACTGGACCGATTTCAAAAATTCTTTCA
The DNA here is from genome assembly GCA_905163395.2 of Endotricha flammealis. Taxonomy (NCBI): domain Eukaryota; kingdom Metazoa; phylum Arthropoda; class Insecta; order Lepidoptera; family Pyralidae; genus Endotricha; species Endotricha flammealis. The sequence goes on from LR990871.1 coordinate 10,466,574, forward strand.
TCGTTGGGAACACAGGAAGCTACGCTATCCCCAAGTGACATAGGCTATATTATATTTTCAAAAAAAATTGGGATTGGTGGACGAATCACACAACGCCATCTTGTCCCAAACTAAGCAACTAAGCTTGTACTATGGGTACTTACTAGATTGCTGATACACGCGCTCTTCACATACATAGAAAACACTCAGACCAAACCAAACAGATATATTCATGGACACAAATGTTTGCCTTGCTCAGGGTTCAAATCTACGGCCCTTGTGATAAAGTGACCATTGCTAGCCACTCGACTATTGGGTCTGTGTCATTAACGAGTCATCTTTTCAAAGTCTGTTTATTTACAAATCTGTATAATTATTGTCAAAATTTTGAAAGTCATTAACCAATCGGGACAAGCTTACCACACATTCCCACCACTGTGTCTCCTGTGTAGCCAGGATCAACAACTTCGACCACAGATAGACAATAAGCAATGAAGCTTATTGACGTCCCGGGGAAGAAAACTACAGCTGTCTTGGAACTCACAACGAATTTAATCAGAAAGAAGATAGTCGGAGTAGGAAGTATTGAAAGGACTTCACTTCATTATCAAAATCGTAACAAAAAAAGAAATGGTAAAAGTAATTGGTATTCTCATTTCATTTCAGTTTCACCGAGCATTAAGATTGTATCAGATCTCGCATCCAACCGAAAAACGATTAGCGTTAAAGATACTGCAAAATTTGAGAGCTGTCAGTATAAAGGTACGGTTGCATTTATAATATAAGAAGAACCTGATTTGAACATCGCACTTGTCGAACTGAACGCACTAGTAATTTAAACAAACCAGCCAGTATATGGATGGATTTAAAAAATACAGCACCCTCATGCTTCCGAAGATACGTTAAGTTGTACCAACTGTTGTCAATAGATGACAGAGTCATGAAGTCAGTTAGTAAGCGTGGTAAACTGAAAACAATGACTAGATCTATTTTGTAGATACCAATTTAATGTGGAAAGCACATGAGTTATTTTTATTCATGACCCAAAAAGAGTTATAATTTTGACGTGTGGCTGTGTAGACCAGTGTCTGGTGTCTGATGGTATCGAGCTGCTTCCAATAGGATCCGATTTTAATTAAGTTTTTTGTTCGAAAGCTGATTTGATCGAGCACGCTCTTAGCTATAATTAAAAAAAATATTTTTAGTCGTTAGAAGATAGTGAGCTCTTCCGTTGGGTTGTAAATTCTTAATTTTATCATTTCAGATTCAATCGTTCATTTTTTCTCAACTAGAACAGAAACCTGCTACCCGGACAGCTTATCCTTACGATGAAAAAGACAGTTCTGACAGGAGAGATGTTAAATTTATTAAAGAGTTGATTAAAAACCTTGGCTGAATGTAGTATATTTTATTTGAGTATTTTACAGGAGCGAACACACAATTGCATAGTTTAAAAGTTTGTTTTACAACTTGCTGATAAATTGGAGTTAGCTTATCGTCAAACAAATTGACAGTTGTATGATTATGTTAGTTTTTATAGATCTATCAGACAGGCTATCTAAAACTACGAGTAAATCTAAAGCGCGAGATAGCACTAGCAGTATTTATTGCATAAGTTGACTTTTGCGGGTCTTTTAATATGTAAACACTTGCAGAAGTCCACTTCTGCAAGTTTAATTGACTTGCCGAAACTATCTAACGAGTTGTACATACAGTTGCAAACATTACTGATAAAAGTTACAGTACCTATAAGAAAACGCACCGCAAGGGAAAAAGTAAAAAAAAATATTAAACTAAATGTTAACATAATTAATTGCACTTTTTTGAAAGTGATTAAAAACAATGATGATGACAAATAATAACAATAAGAACACAACTATTACTAAGACGATGTACAGGCAATACATATCACCACAAGAATTGTAGAAGCTGCTGACTTTTACAATGCAATTTGATGGCCAATCAGAATAATATTTTTTTATATGATAAAGTTTAGAAGTGAATTTGCGTACACTACGGTTACTGATCTTCATTTCTGCAATAACCTTGTTTATGTTCACCGAATACACACTTGCTATTTGATTATTTATGTTTTCTATTGTTTTAATATTTCTGAAAAAATTAAAGAATATAATGCATACGTTCCAGCAATCTGGTAGGCCCTTCATCCATTTGTCCACTCGTCTGGGACTCGTTTTGATACGAGTATCGCGGATTTAAAAATTCTTGGATCAGCAAAAATTTGGCATAGACGTTCCTTTAATGATGTAGCGAAGAAACACGAGTTTGTTTCCTTTCCAAAGGGTGCGATATACATGCAAACAAAGTCGCGCTGGTCTAAAATAAAACCTGCTGTTATGTTCTATTTATTACTTACTTAAGAAAATTAGCGTGGTTGCCATGAACTTCCCGATATTTATCCCTTATAAGCGAATATCCTTTTAAAATAGTATAGAAAATCGGTTCATTATGGAAGTCAAACTGGTCTGTACCTTCTTCAGGCCTTACTTGTATGTAGTAGACATTACCTGGTAACTGTATTAATAAAGAAAATAAATAATTTAACATGAGAAATAATTTAAGAGAGGTAGGTCACAGCGGAATATCCGCTCAAATTGGAGCAGCCCGTCTGGGGAAGGACCTCCACCTTACAAAAGATCGTATCCAAATAGCATTGATCTAGGCCATGTTGTGTTCCTACGGTGAGTAAGGTCTCCTGAGCTCCACTTGGAGGGATTGGGAGGGTTGGCAACGCGTGAGTGATATCCCCGGTATTGCAAGCGTCTATGGGCTACGGTGATGCTTGTTTGCCAACTTTGTGGTACAAAAAAAAAAACATGAAGTAATGAAGCTTATAGCGGACGGACGCTTCTCCTGTTTTTATCAGAATTGCGAAAAAAGTATACCCACAGACTCCTAGTTTTACTAACTAATCGGACAAATAAGTTGGACCACGAAAAACGGGGATCCAAATCCTGCGAATATCATACCCCTTTTTTGGGTCGAAGAATAAAAATGAAATGTCTTGGATAAGCATGTTCTAATATAAGTAATATCGTTACCTTATGCGCTTTGTTTGATGGATATCTCAATATCCAGTGCTTGTCTCGACCCATTCCAAGTGCTTTTGCTGTTTTTATAAATTTTTCTAAATTTGTTTCATCTACATTAACGATTATTATCTTCGCATGAGCATCACGGAATTTTATTAAAGGCTGAAAATTTTATATAAAATATTAAAGCAGGGGTAAATATCTAGTCGTGAAACATGCCTAATGATACAACACTTCATTTTCTTTTTGATTTTAGTGTCCTACCACTCGGCAATACTTGGCATGTACCCCGTAACTTGTAAACACTCGCAGTTTTAATCGCTCAATCATTTGTAGAGTCTCAAAATATATCCACTAACAGATTCAGTTACTGCATTTCATTTTATGTTATACTAGCTTTTCCCGGCGGCTTCACTCGCGTTAATTTTATGACATAGATCTCGTTTGACAACAAAACAACTCATAGCGCAATTTGTGGCGTCATCTGTTGGCCGATAGCCCATCCCATACAGCACTCTCTATAATACAAAAAATATTTTCCCATTGGAATGACATACTTTCCCGGGATAAAAAGTAGCCTATGTTGGGCCCTGTACCCCTGACAATATGTATACAAATTTTCATAATGATCGGCTGCTTATTCAAGTCGTGAAGGAATAACAAACGAACTCACTTTCTCATTTATAATATTAGTATGATGAACTTTGTTTTATTAGACTGGTCCTAACATGTGTTATATTACAAAAGTGTGTATAAAAAATTGGATAATGTATTTACTAGTCTTCAGGTATTAGTGATTTTGTCCCACGGAATACAACCTGCACCTCTGCCCCGAGAGAGACGATATCTATCTACCGAGCTACCGGACAATCAAGTTACCATTAGGTGACTTGAAAACACTCATAACGCAGCTTCCTGCTGTTGACACTACTTGCGGGAGACAAACGAAAAAAAGAAGAAGACTGGTTAGACAAGTACGCATTGTACAGTAGCTGATGCTTGCGGTTCTATACGAAATCAAACTTACCTCACGGAAGTTACAAGCCCTCCCACTGCATTGTTGAATAGCATATAACTTATCAGCATCATTGAATTTAGTGATTAATGAATTTTCGAATTTTTCACTAATCTCCGTATCATCTGATACAACAGCTATTCTTCTCCATTTCATTAGTTTTAGAAATTCCATCATTACAATTGATAATGTTTCCCATTCGAACATTGTCGCTGAATTAGGGAATTGAAATTCGTGTTCTAGTAGAATGTACGTTGGTTCGTAAAACACAAATGGTACAGTTGTTTCGATGTCTATAGGTCCAGATATTAGTACAGCCAATGTATTTTCATCTATATTGAGATTTGTATCATTTTGAAAATCTAAAGTAATTAAATCTCCATAAAGTCGTTCAAGAGTCTCTTTATTTGCACGACTTTTTATAGGATTTCGTAAACAGATTACGATTTTGTGTCTACCTATTACTGCGTAAGGATTTTTTGCTTCGAAATGTGCAATAGCGTTACTAAGATCTGGATATCTTTTTTCAATATTGGCACTAAATTCCTTAATGCCGTCTAATATAACTGTTGTTTCATTGCAATTCAGCATTCTTTTGCTTATTGAATTGTGATCAATAATACCTTCGCTCTTAGATTTGAGATGAACATCACTTTCGTTCGTGGTATTGAAATCAACAGTATTTTTGGTCGTGGAATTGAAATCACCTTCACTCATTGAATTCAAATCAACAATACTTTCATTCATTGAATTATAGTCAACAGCACATACTGTTTTTAAGGTGTTAAGTCCGTTGTAACTAGCAATTAGGTCAGAGCTTAAATCTGCAAAGTTGTGTTCATAAAAATCGGATGCATGTAGGTTGACGGGAAACCTGTAAAGATGCGAACATGCAAGTTAAGTAATGATGACCCTAGTCAATAGTTTAAAATCTCAGACACACTCAGAGTCATTTAATGATTACTTAAGCAATGTAGATTACAGTATAATCTAATATAATCAAAGTATTTTTTTATATATTCCTATCAGCTAAAGGCCTTGCTAAAGCCATAATGCCATTTTCTAAGACACCGGGCTTTTGTAAGAGCGTAGGGCTCACCCCGCCAACTTGAGTCTGGATGTTTTCTATGTTTTATAAGTATATAGGTATATTTGCAATGCATTTACCATATATTATATTATATCCCTTGTCTGATACCCATAGCACAAGCAGCCTACTTTATTTTGGGAATAGGTGGCGCTGTGTGTTTAAAATTGATTTTATTTATTTATACTAAGGAGTTCTGAGTGCGGCTGTTGGTTTGTCCTATATTCTGTGATAATGGTACTTCACCGTTCAATAAACACACCGCCTATCCAATATCATATACTTTAACCCACTCCAAAACTTTATGCTTACCAAAATTGTGTTTAAAAAAACTTATCTATTACACAAAAATGAATTGCTATGCATTTGTCTCGCTAAAACTCGAGAATAGCTGGGCCGTTTTAGTTAATTTTGATCTTGAAATATTTGTGGAAGTCCAGGAAAGGTTTAAACGGTGCGAAAATATTACGAGGAAAATACTAAAAATTAAAATTTTATTTTGCCATACAAACGCTACGCAGACGTAGTTGCGCGGATAAGCTAGGTTTTTAAATATAAAAAATGTATAACTTACATTTTATTATGTATCATGTCAATCATCTTATTGTTAAGGTCATTGACAGAAATGTCGTACACGTGACGTGTCGACACGCCATCATAACCAAGAGTTCTTGTAAAGGTTTTTGTAAAGTTAGGATTCAATTTAACATAGTTCTCATCTGTTGTTTGCAGGACAAATAAATGCCAATTATACCATCTATCTGTAACAGTTTAAAAAAGTTTTTTTAATACCACAAAGGTGGCAAACAAGCATACTGCCCGCCTGATGGTAAGCATCGCAATACCTGGGGTATCACTCACGCGTTGCCAACCCACACAAGTGGAGCTCTGGAGACCTTACTCACCGTAGGAACACAGCATGGCCGAGACCAATGCTATTTGGCTACGATCTTCTGTAAGGTGGAGGTCCTTCCCCAGAGGGGCTGCTCCAATATGCGCGAATTATCCGCTGTGCCCTACCGCTGTATATAAAACAAAAATGAATACAAAATACTTAGATCTTGTCCTTGTGTAGAATGCTAATTTGCCGCGTGTTTTCGTTTCGTTTTGTTATCTATCGCCCAGTTGCAATCATTCATCGTAAGGTCTAACATACAAACAGCTCAATGTAGAACGAAACGCGACGGCAACACGCGCGTTCAGGGTCTTATACCTCCTTATAGGGAAACCCTGAATTAAAAGACGTCGCTAAATAAAAACACACCAAATATGATGTTTCTTTGTTTAGCGGCGGTTTGAGAATGTGGACATATGGCGAGGGGCGAGAGTCCTGCTGCCTGTCCAAAGCAAAACGTCATTGAAGGGCTAAGGGGAAGAATTGGCTAAGTCACATTCTTTTCAAATTGTTTTTTTATTGTCTATGGTCACAACTCACAAACAACAACATTTTACCATACGCGTAAATAAAACAAGGGAAGAACTCGCTGGGTCACTTAAAAAATTGGGCTGCATTTTGGATTTCATAGGGAATAACTAGCTTAGGCCATGACTAAGCCACTTCTTCCCTGCCAAGTATTGTGTTTGGTGATAAAAAGTGACTACCTACTACATTTAGACGATTAAAAAACGCATTCCTTCAAAAGAACTAATAAAGGATCTTCTGGGAATAAAGACAACCATACCCATTTTTTTCAAGTTTCCTAACAATCGTGAAACGGCAATAGGAATGGACGATTATAAAAAACATACCGGAATTACTGCCAGCACAAAATTTTATAATTAAAATATTTAACAGCAATAAACACTTCATTATAACAATATTATTTTATTAAAACTGTGTTTCAAATAGTGTCACTTCTCGATATATTAATAAATGTAGTTCGTTTTCCTTATGATTTTTCAAAATATTGCGTCATTGCATAAGTCATAATAATATATTATTAGAGTTACTTGTTGAAATATGGTATTTGAATATCAAATACCAATTCAACAAGTAACATCTTTTTCATGTTTGCTTCCCGGTGTCCACTACGGGTTTAGCTGATGCCAGCACAACTATACCTAGCTAACTAACTAACTATCTGTACCTAGATTTGTGGAAGGCCAGGGATAATGTTGTCAAATGAGGCCAAATCGCCGGTCGCCGTGACTAAAGGAAGCTAGTCTGAATAAGCCTTGTGTAAGTGCTTCCTTGCGTACTTTTTGAAGGATTTGAATTTCATCAACTTTAAATATAATAGTCATTTCTTCATTTTCTATCTCGTTCATATCATATTTTGTATGAGCGAGATAGCATCTGATATATATTTTTAAGCAAATGTTATTGCGAAGACTAGAAAATAATGACGCCATTAATAAAAAATAAGTTTTATTTAACATTTAACAAATACCTATTTGTAAATTATGATATGAGTGAATAAATATCCTTAAAATGGGTTATAAATAAAACATATTGTTGTTAGTCACACACATAGCTGGATACATCTTTATTTAACTATCGTAGACCGTGAAATGAAAGCCAAGTCGTTAAGTTTATATAATAACGTATATTTACATAAAAATATAAAATCCATCTATCATATTTGCTGTGGAACATAACAAAATAATTATTCTAATATATGTTTTCAATATTTTCTAACTAACCTTTTATGTTCCTAGTATAAATTACATACAATATATATAATATTTTCTGGTTTGGGTCTGCATGTTTATATGTGTTTAGGATACATAGATACTATATGTTGTTGTGGGAAGACGGGGGAAGACTAGTCCTTTTTACAGTTGGACGGAGGCTACAGCGTTGGCGAGAGCTTGCTTAGCTTGAGCGGCTTGTCCAGCTGGGTTGGATCCATTGGCGACTGCTCTCAGGAACTGTAAAGAGAAAAAGAGAAAAAAAATTGAAGGGCTCAATATGATGCCTTGCGGAACACCTAATGGCTGCGTAGATTTGGTAGAAGCTTTGAGAACATAACGCTTGCTTACTTTACCTTTTTATAAATTTCCACAAGTGCTTTCTAAAATTGTAATTTAAGTTAATTTACTATTGTTACATTTGTGCTATTTCTGTATTATTTGAGGTTTATGTATGGACATATAAAATTTAAAATACAGTTACCAAAAACAAGTATTTGGAAGAGAAAGCTGTTAAATAAGAATTGTTGGTGGAAACGGGATTAAATGTTTTTTTTTTTGTATGAAGCCTGATTGAAGTTAAACTTACACCAGCGAGGGCTGGGAGTGCTCGTTGGCCGACTTGGTTGGCTGGGCCGATGGCGGCTGCTGTGACTGCTGCTCCTACATTGTTACTGCGAGAGTTGTAGGCGCCGTATAGACGTTTAGCTGCGCAGTATTCTTCGTTGACGAGTCTGTAACAATGGTTTTCATTGATATTTTTAACAGGGTCTATACTGGTATCTGAATAGTGTTTTGAACACTGTATAATAATAAACCGCCTACCTCTCAACTAATTGCTATGCCCGACAAGGATCCATAAGTGTACTTATAAATCATTATCTGTAGCAACTTACACACTGTGTGGAACGCAATAAATATTGAAATTTAAATTAATAATAATATACGTATGTATTTCCATAATGGTTACAGTTTCATGCATTATCTAGTCTAAAAACAAAATGACCTATTTATAAATACAATTACTGAATCTAGCCGTGACAATAATAGCCTGATTATATGATTAGATTTTTCCCGAATTAGATTGAAAAAACAAAAGTGTGTCAATGGTATTAATAGTAAATAATAACAAAATCTAACACTTTTAATCTGTTAACAAAAATACCGGTTCATAAGTGTTAATAACGGTTACAGCCAATACGGTTTACATTGGTTTATCTATGCGACAAAGGTCTATCGGGAAATGAATTTGGCTAGTAACACTTATAATTAAAAACAAGTTTAAAACACTTAAGTGTAACAGGAAAATTCTGTATCTTTTTATATGTATTTTTGGGTTATTGGTTTCAAATATAATTATATTTTCTAAACAGCATTGAAATGACGTAGTCTTAAGCATAGAATAATTGTAATAACCCGCGGTAGAATGTCCACTCTCCGCCCCGCACCGAATCGCGTTACCTAACCCCAGGCGGGTGTCGAGGCGGTAAAAGTTGCAAAGGTGTGCGCTTAGTGAATGAATGTGTATACGTGAGCGCATACGTGCGCGCGTGTACAGACGACATTGGCCTATGTAGCAGAAATAGGTAATTATTTCCCGCGCGTTGTATGGAGTGTCCGGGCTGTGCTATAATTTAACAATTTTGTAAGTACTTTAAATAATTTAATATTTTTAGTGCCCAAAAAAAACAAATTTTCTTTCTTACTTTGTATCTAAATGTAAGCGAGACATGTTTGTTTCAAATTGTGTTTTATATGTATTAATAGTCATTACTCACCCAACTTGGGCTGGATTGACACTGGCGAGGACAGCATTCCAAGCTGCTTCGAATTGGTATGCTCTGCCTCCACCAGAACAGTTACCGCGAAGTCCAACCTGAAAAAAAAGAGTGGTAGGGCACAGCGGATAATCCGCTCAAATTGGAGCAGCCCGTCTGGGAAAGGACCTCCACCTTACAGGAGATCGTAGCCAAATATCATTGGTCTCGGCCATGTTGCATTCCTACGGTACGTAAGGTCTCCAGAGCTCCACTTGGGAGGGTTGGGAGGGTTGGCAACGCGTGAGAGATGTTCGTATACATGTTGTGGAGTAACAAATAAATAAAGTTTATTATTATTATTATTATCCATCCCACAACCAGGACAAACGGTTTACGGGCCCTCCGAAGCACGAACATCCGAAGCATACTAAAACGGATACTCACAGAGTTGCGGCCAGCACTGGGGTTGTTGGCGAGTTGGACGATGTTGTCAATGTTGCCGGACAGCCTGTTGACGAAGTTTCTGAGTGCACCGCGAACGCCAGCGTAGTTGCCGGTGTGAACGGCGTTGGCGTACACATCAACCAGCTGCAAGAAAGTAAAAATATGATTAAAGGGAAATTTGTTTTTGCTGTTTACCTATGAATAGCTTTTGCGGAACGAACGGCTCATCACGTTCTGTGGTAGTGCGATCCTTGGCATGAGGAACGCCTAAGTATGTTGGATTCCTTACATGTAATTTTGGGCGTAGCTTATTATTCCATTGTCGTTGCGAGCAGAGAGAATTATTAGGTTTTTAGACGATTTTGCAATCTATATTATTGGAATCAAAATAGTAAAGAAAAGCTCACAGCATAAGGTCTCAATATTTATGTAACAATAGACTGTGGTGCTCGAGATTCAATTGATTTACCGTCTCTCTAGATTATTCCATGAAGTCATCAATACCTAATACTCCGTTAAATTTCTTTCTGTTTAAATTTGTTGTGAGTTCTAAGACAGCTGTAGTTTCTCCCCCGGGACGTGAATAAGTTTCATTGCTTTTTGTCAATCTGACGTCGCCGTTGTTGATCCTAGGTCTACAGGAGACAGCGGTGGGAATTTGTGGTGGGCTTGTCCCGTATCATATGTACATAATCTACAGTTAGAAGATGTAATTGATATATTTAAAGGCATACTCACAGCAGCTGCTTCACAAGCGTCCCCTGGAATACCAGTGGAGAGTTCTCCGAGTACAGCAATGGTTTGGAGGACTGCCAAAGCTTGGCTTTGGGCATCTCCTTTGGTGAGGTCATTCAAGATTTGTTGGATAGTGAGAATGTAGATGTTCGTGTCACCACCATCAATGATTTCGAATGAGCGGTCTGTCAAGTAACTGTTGAAGGAAATGTTGATTTATAAATTATACCACAATCAACACAGCTCCACCGGGTTCCAAGTTAAGCTCGTGTTGGTGACCGGCACCGCAATTAGGGACAATTCAGGCAATATTCTCCAAACTATCAGTGCTCCTTTTGTATTAATGTAATTTTTGTATTGTTTTTATTCTGTTATTCTATAAAACCTACATTAAACATTTGTCAAAACCATAATTTTTTTCTATTCTCAACATTTTTGTATGGCAAGTGCAAAAATTCATTCCTTCATTGACAGCGTTTATTTGCAGCGTTGCATTTCTTCTCGTCAATGGTCATTCCGAAATGCTGGTAGATTATAAAATATATTTTGGACTGATTGGTGACATAAACCCTGTTTCTTTTAACTTGACCAATGTAGTAAACAATCTTAGCATGTCTTTTTAACGAAAATAGGCAATTAAAATTATCATTCACACCCAAATAATAATAATATAGTTAGAAATGGCATTTAACACAACACTCTTATTATTCTGGCGATTTATCGATTTTACACATGGATATTTTAATAAAAAGACACGCTAAGATTGTTTACTACAATGGTCAAGTTAAAAGAAACAGGGTTTAACTACATAAGCAAGTAATGTAAGTTAGGGAGTTACTGTCATAAAATATTTTGTAATTGACTACAAAATAATAATTACTAATTAGGAACTTGATATCTTTTGTCAATGTTAATTAATTTTCTTCTTTAGAATCGAAATAGGTACATTCATGTTTTTTCTTCATATTTAAATTCTTACTGAGTATTCGAGGAAAAATATATCAAAGTAAATATTCTTGGAATTGTATAAATAAAGACAAAACTTATTTTGATCTTTGACAAAAGTCGGGGTACATGCTCCTTAAATTCCTTTCTAGGAGGTTTGTTTACGATTTCGAATAACAAATGAAATAACGGAACTATTTATACGTTTTTTTGAGAAATTATTAAACCTATTAAACGTTTCATTTGCATAGTAAAGTATTAGTAGTTACTTGCTATTTAAAGTCATTTTATTTCTCATAAGAATCATACAAGAATAATTCACTTCCTGAGAAAAACTATTTACAATACAAAATTTATTTCATTATATTTACTACATTATAGTGAACGAGACAAGGTAACACACAATCACCGATACAACCAACAATTTAATTTATAAATTAAAATTAGTACATGCGAATAAGATGGCGAGTTTGTGGCATCGAACTTGAAAATTCGTATTCGTCGTAATCACAGATGGGTACAGACTGTAATGTAACATAACATATGTAACACTTAATGAAAGAACTTCCCGAATTACAAATAATGCTCTGTTCATGCGCGTAGTGTGCACGGTTCGTGCGCTCAAGGCGTCCACACTATGGCAATTTTGTTACATTGCATGTAACGTTATTTATTTATTTATTTATTCATTGCAAATACATGTATACAACACAAAAATACACATGAACCTTTTCAGGCACAGCAATGGCAAAGAGAGAGAGGCAGACCTATAATAGTTTATCTTCTAAATATTCCTTTACAGTGTAATAGGCTTTCGTATGGAGTAATTTTTTGATGAGCTTAATAAACTACACACACAGCACACATAGTTACAGCAGTCTGTACGCACCATTAGTTGTATAAAAAATATGATAGGCTAAAATGTACCTGGAGACTAGATTTCCATTGTCCTGGACGGGGGTGATTTCATTGATGCTATACTGGTTAACTTGAACCGAGGGAGCGGCTAACGCGCTCTGTTGAAAAAAAAACAGTATTAAAATAAAACACGAAGACACTTTCTCACGTCAAAGATTACATTAAGTACAGTAATAAATTATTTATGTAATTAATTTCCACTATAAACTACTATTGCGGAAAGAAAAGCAGAATGACCACTGGTAAAAGAAATGGCGAAAGAAAACCAGTAGGTATGTATAGTTTTCTTTCGCCATTTCTTTAATACTAAGTAGTATTACTGTACTGTACTGTAGTACTACTATTAGTATTAAAGAAATGGCGTCAACAAAGGAATTGACTGAATTCCTTTGTTGACTGTAATAGTAGTACTAACTATAGTAGTAAGTATAATAATATTTCTCTAATACTAATCTGTATTAGAGAAATACTTCAGAGATATACCTATGTCAAGAAGTCCGCATCACGCGTTTTAAAAGTTTTACACTATCAGCCATTTTCTGTAATGCATTCAAATGCGTTTCAGAAACAGCATTCAAAATAGTTTCAGATTCAAAATATTCAAAATAGTTGAGACGACCTCCGTGATATACGTAATGGTTACCACGCCAGACCGCCACCCAGGAGGTCCCGGGTTCGATCCCCGGTCGGGTCATGATGAAAAACGAACTTTTTCTGATTGGCCTCGGGTCTTGGATGTTTATCTATATATGTATTTGTTATAAAATATAATATCGTTGAGTTAGTATCCCATAACACAAGTCCCGAACTTACTTTGAGGCTAGCTCAATCTGTATGAATTGTCCCTATATATTTATTTGGAATAAATAACAAGGCTTTACAATAACAAAGAACACGATGACATCTGTAGGAGTATTAAACTGTGACACAGATATCAACGCCCTCCCCGAACTCAAGGTGCGCTTGAATTCCAATTACTGACATAGTATTTACTTTTTCAAACTAATCCTAATTTAAAAATATTTTTTACAGTTAATAGTGTTTTGTTTGTGTGAGTAATGTATGATGTATGTGTGTGACGCCCATGTATGTGTGTGTGTTGTGCTTGTATGTAGATTATGTCTCAAGCAATCTCTTTTGTACTTTTTTTTGCTTGAATTTTGGTACACAGTTTAACTGAGTTTAACACATAGGATATATTTTTATCTCGTACGTCATTCTGGGAACGGAAGCAACGGGATTTCGCAGGTAAAAAAACATCATCTTGTAAACACATATATAATGTAAAGGTAGATCAAAGAAGTTAATTCTCTACCCTTCATACTTTCCTTTGGTTTATGCAAAAAAATCAAAATTAAATAAATTGTAAGATATATATAGGGACAAATCACACAGATTGAGCTAGCCCCAAAGTAAGTTCGAAACTTGTGTTATGGGAAACTAACCAACGATACTATATTTTATAACAAATACATAAATAGATAAACATCCAAGACCCGAGGCCAATCAGAAAAAGTTTTCATCATGACCCGACCGGGATTCGAATCCGGGACCTCCTGGGTGGCGGTCTGTTACGGCCTTTTTTCATACATTTCACATTTTTCCATTAATAAAACTAATCAAAAATATTATGCAATAAATATATAAAAAAAAAATTTAAAGTAAACTCCACAAGACCGTATTATACTACATTGGGAATACAAATTGAACAGTATCGGAACGGAAAATCCCCTCTGAGTTATGAAACTTTGTTCTCCGGCAGACAGAATCCCGCGGATCCGACCCATCCCCCGCCTGAATAAATGTCAGTTGCTTAAGCCTGCTCAAACTGTTTCAATTTTACCGTTGAGTTACTATTGAAAGTTTTAATTAAAGTCAGTTTCACGGGATCACCTTAGCTATTTAGATTGCTTGTCAGAATATGTGTAATGTAGGTAACGTTTTAGAATGCTCATTACAAGTGAATGGTTTAGTTTAGTCTATCAGCTTACGGTGAATTGCATTTTTTTTTAAATTTAATGACACATTATATTATATTATATTAAGTTAAGCTTGAGACTTAATGAGAAATTATAATTAAACTGCGTTCAGAAACTGACTGATAATGTATCCAATATACAACCACAGAGTAATAAAACAACTGCCATTTTATGTTCCTTCCTACGGTAAGAGCTCCACTTTTTACAAGGGTGGGCAACGCGCGTGTGAAGGATTGCACCGGTATATGCATTGTATGTGATGTTTCCATATTGGCACGGTGTCTAACCTAATGTATAATTCTATAATTTAATTTTAATTTAATTTTGATTTGATTTTAAGTGATGATTGTATGGACTGTTGGTCTGAAAATAAATGTTTTATTTTTATTTTTTTTATTGTATGTAATCGTCCATGCTACGGTGACTGCTTACCATCAGGTGGGTCGTATGCTTGTTTGACACCTTAGTGATATAAAAAAAATACAAGGAAGTCCTCTTTCAACCTCATTCACACTATAGCGAGCCCACTATAAGAATATTTTGTAGTAAGAAAAAAAAAATGAAATTTCCTCTAATAAACCACTATCACACCACACCGCCCCGAGCAAGCCCGTCATTTGCAGGGTGCGATCTCAATATATCGCCTCGTGTAGGGTTACCATAATTTCTAGATTGTTGAGAAATTTTCCGGGTTTTTCGTAACACAAAGTATTCATAAGACAGTTAACCAAAGAAAGCGGTGAGCAGGGTAGAGAACTAAGAACAAAGATTTTTATGCTTATAATGTAAGCTTCGATATGAAACTAATACCTAATTAATAACTAATGTAATTAGGTACACAGTGGTGCTAATTCTGTTGTACTTTTAACTAGACTTAAACTAATTTTGACAGGACTAAAAGTGTTTCTATCCTTGTCACTAATTGTAAACCAAGGAAGGACAACAACACCTTTGGTCCTGTCAAAATTAGTTTAGTCTAGTTGAATGTACAGCAGAATTAGCACCATTGTCTACAATATGAATAATAAATATACTATGATAAATAAAAATTCAAGTAAATCTCTTCACGCGATAAATTTTTCGATTCGATTTCGATCCTATTTTTTTTCTCTGTTAAGTGTTTTTATGGGTCAACGCCATGTGGATGCCATTGGGAGGATCAGTGATTTGTTTGAAATTATTATAATTAAAATATTATTAAGTCACAGACGTAGTTCACAAGGCTGCCAAACTGAAATGGAACTGGGGCTGAGCGCGTGGAAAGAATGTCATCGAATAGATTTTGCCCTGCAGTTGCAGTGGGACACAAAAAATATATTATTAATAGACTTTAAAATCAGTTGTCTATTTAATAATATGCTTAAATTTATGTAATGTACGCGCGCCCAAATTTTAGATATATTTATTTGGAAAGATTAAGTTTAAAGTGCACATTTAATTCAAGACCTATATTGCACTCTAAAGCGAAAAGCCATCAAAATGCAATTTAAGGTTGTCTGTTTAAGGAATATTTGTAATATTCTGGCCAATACTGACCATATTTTTTTTTTTTACAAAATCCATAATAAAGATACCTACAATGTAGAGAATTTCTCGTGTGTTATCAATCGCGTGGCGACCCTCGCCTACCTCACGTCACCTCTAGCGATGACATCCACAGGCAGTACATATTTCCATGTAAATCCGCGCTCCCGGCGGGCGGATGCCTATTGAAATCCCTAATAATCTACCTATATACGTGGCAAAATTTCATGTCTCAACGTATTGGCACATTCGTATGCTTTGTTTGTATATGTACTTATTATCTATTTATAGTTCTTATTTATTATGTATTGCTGTGCAGTGGACTTCTTGTGGCTGAGATGATGACATCATTTTGCAAAATTGAAAAAGCGATTTAATTGCGAATATTACTCTTTTTTTAGACTTATTTTACCTCTGACAGATGGACAAAAAACTGATTTAAAACACTCAAAATGTGTCACAGTAAATAATTCTTTATAAGTGCTACAATGGTATTTATGAACGAAATTTGAACTACAGCTACACTACACTTTTTGACAGTTCGCCTTTGACAAAATGTATGAAAATATGCCACAGTAACGCCCTCCTACAAACGTCACTCACATTCATAGACATCCTTGTACATCAGTGTGAGCAGACGTTAGATTAGTAGATGTTAGATCAACATTCACCGACCGCTCTTATTTTGTGTTTAAAACTGTTTAATACATTTGTCAGAGGTGACACAATTTGACACGAACGTCGATCGATGTCCACGGCATTTGAACATAAAAAAACGCCAAAAGGCGTCAGCCATATATCTTAAGCGAAGTAGCGCGGGCTTCCCTATCAATCTACTGAATAACATAGCATGATTGCGTTGATACGTAAATGGTGCTCCTACATGACACCAGTTATAACGTTATTGAAAAAATTATAACATTCAGTAACATTAGACCAGTTTTATTTTCTGCTCCAACATAGAATGTTACATTTTGTTCGATTACGTTATGTACCACCGGCGTGGATCTAAGATACGTGTAGGTCACGTGAAAACTAATTAGAAAAACATAGCGTTTTAGTATATAAAGAGGACTTACCGAAGCGACGAGCAATACCAAAACGAAAGGCAGCATTTTGCTGGTCTATTAACGACCAATTCGGTATATACTATACACGAATTCGTCTGTTTTCACGTACTATTTATACATAAATACAACAATATAATCAGATAATGCGCTGCTGTTTAAACAATGAAAAGAATAATAGAGAAAAACAAATGAAAATTATTCAGTTGTCAATATTATTAATGGTCATTGTTCTTTAGACACTAAAGTTGATGTTTCAGTATTTTATTTGTAGACAAAATGAAAGATTTTGTGTAAAATAATAGGTTCCGAACAAAGAATTTAATTGGATTGTCTGTTCGTTTGTTTGTTCGTGTTCGAGCATTAATGTAAATTGTCTTTGTGTAATACAATGTCAAATTAAGATATTTTTCAGTATCAACGTCATGTGTTAAGTAAACTGTAAAATGTAAGGGCTGATATACATGGACTGCTTGAAGAAGTCAGTTTGAACTGCGACTGCATAGTGAACTACTGTCTTCTACATCCTTACTAATATTATAATGAGAAAGTGAGTTTGTTTGTTTGTTATTCCTTAACGGCTTGATTAAGCAGCCGATCATTATGAAAATTTGCATACATATTGTTAGGGGCACAGAGCCCAACATAGGCTACTTTTTATCCCGTGAAAGTATGTCGTTCTAATGGGATTTTTTTTTCTACTATAGAGGGCGCTGTATCGGCCAATAGATGGCGCCACAAGTCGCGCTATGGGTTGTTTTGTTGTCAAACGAGATCTATGTCATAAAACTAACGCGAGCGAAGCCGCGAGGAAAAGCTAGTAATATATTATAATATATTATAAATGAGAAAGTGAGTTTGTTTGTTTGTTATTCCTTCACGGCTTGACTAAGCAGCCGATCCTTATGAAAATTTGCATACATATTGTTAGGGGCACACTTTTTATCCCGTGAAAGTATGTCGTTCTAATGGGAAAATATTTTTTCTACTATAGAGGGCGCTGTATCAGCCAACAGATGGCGCCACAAGTCGCGCTATGGGTTGTTTTGTTGTCAAACGAGATCTATGTCATAAAATTAACGCGAGCGAAGCCGCGGGGAACAGCTAGTAATATTAAAAATGAGAAAGTGAGTTTGTTTGTTTGTTATTCCTTCACGGCTTGACTAAGCAGCCGACCATTATGAAAATTTGCATACATTTTGTTAGGGGCACACTTTTTATCCCGTGAAAGTATGTCGTTCTAATGGGAAAATAATTTTTGTACTATAGAAGGCGCTGAATCGACCAATAGATGGCGCCACAAAGCGCGCTATGGGTTGTTTTGTTGTCAAACGAGATCTATGTCATAAAATTAACGCGAGCGAAGCCGCGGGGAAAAGCTAGTACACACATTATATTATACGAAAAACCCGCGCAACTTCGTTTGAGTTTATAACGCTTTCCCATGGGAATTTTTTGAAAATCCTTTCTTTGTGATCTCTATGGTAAGCGGTTTAGGCTGTGAGTTGATTTTCACTAAATCAGGATAAAGCATTTCATATGTATAGATGCTCGAGTAGTTGCAACTGCTTTGGGCGGTCGTGTGGTCACAGCTTCAAGTTGTTGATTATGACTGCAAGAGCGGTCCGTGTATGTAAACAATGGCTAACTGCTTGTAGTCCTCTATGTTGGCTCTAACAGCGATGTTACACTTGAGCGAGTTACGCGCAGACGTGCGGTACGGACGCCGCCGCCGGTTGCGGCTTCGTTCCGTTTGGTTTATATAAACATCGCATACAGACCGGAACGCTTCTCGTCTGAGAAATAAAATGTCAGACATAAAGACAAGTTGAGATATTAACGGAGAATTGGTGGGACCAACGTGTTAAACAAAAATTAGCACGACAAATGTAAATAATTCGCAAAGGTGGTCATGAAAAGTGGTTTGCATCACTGAGTTTCCGCTTATTTGCATTTTCGTGAAATATATATTGATATTACTTAGTTGTATATACAGGGGGGGGGGGGGGCAATCAATTCCTTTGTTGACTGTACCTACTCAATGATCACAAAGCTAGAAGTTACGCGCAGTAGAGATTTCGTACACTATGTATACACTATATTTCGTATATTAGCATTTTCCAATATCTCTCTTCTTTGTTGCAAAACGGTCGATAGATTCTACTGATATTGGTAACGTGAAACCTTAAATTGGAAAATTTAACATTAAACATTTCCCCATATCGTTTTATGGCTTCTATTTTATGATAGAGATAACAATTTGTTATTGGGGTCGACTTGGATCTAATCTACAAATAAATAAAAAGGCTAGGTTTTTTTTTATTGGGATTAACCCGGAATATCAGGACAAGCCCACCACACATTCCCACCACTGTGTCTCCTGTGTGGCCAGGGTCAACAACGGCAACCTCAGATAGACAATAAGCAATGAAGCTTATTGACGTCCCGGGGAAGAAAACTACAGCTGTCTTGGAACTCACAACGAATTTAATCAGAAAGAAGATAGTCGGAGTAGGAAGTATTAGAAGTATTAGAAGTATTTAACCCGGAATACATGGATTATTTTATTAAATCTCGTAATTACATTTATGATAGGAGTCATTGTTTGTTCCATGTCGGGCACCTCTATTAACGGTGTCCACAGAAAACCAGCGTCGTGGTAGTCGTGCTACGACACCATGAGTGGAGACCCATTTGGGACACAATTTGGTAAAATAATTTTAAGTTGAAAATGTTGTTGTTAAGTTTTAAGTGTGTAAAGATTTTTTGTTTCTTTCTTTCTTAATTAATATTAAAAAATATATTTTACATAGTTTACACAGCGTCCCAAAGTAAGTTAGGTATAATCTGCATGGGTTATGGATAATATATATCAATATAATAATAATATATCCAGTCAAGGGATATATTATTATTATTGTTTATTGACGACCTCCGTGGCGTAATGGTTACCACGCCAGACCGCCACCCAGGAGGTCCCGGGTTCGATCCCCGGTCGGGCCATGATGAAAAACAAACTTTTTCTGATTGGCCTCGGGTCTTGGATGTTTATCTATATATGTATTTGTTATAAAATATAATATCGTTGAGTTAGTATCCCATAACACAAGTTTCAAACTTATTTTGGGGCTAGCTCAATCTGTATGAATTGTCCCTATATATTTATTTATTATTTATTTATTGTAAATAAATACTTATCCTAGTAGTTGTGTGTATGTTTGTTGCTCCTTCACGCTCAAATGACTGGGCCAATATTTATGACTAGCTTTTGCCCGCGGCTTCGCTCGCGTTAATTTTATGACATAGATCTCGTTTGACAACAAAACAACCCACACGTGCGACATGTGGCGCCATCTGTTGGCCGATACAGCGCCCTCTATAGTAGAAAATTTTTTTTCCCATTGGAATGACATACTTTCACGGGATAAAAAGCCTATGTTGGGCTCTGTAACCATGACAATATATTTACAAATTTTCATAATGATCAGTTGATTAGTCAAGCGGTTAAGGAATAACAAACAAACAAACAAACTCACTTTCTCATTTATAATATTAGTAAGGATATTTGGTATGTAGGTAGCTGATACTTTGGATTAACACATAGGGTACTTTTATCCCGAAAAGTACGCGATTCCCGTAGGATTTCATCAAAAGTCTGATATGGATGGCGTTTGTTATCTATACTAATATTATAAAGAGGTAAAGTTTGTGTATTTGTTAAATTGTAAGGGGTAATCTCGGGATCTACTGAACCGATTTTAAAAATTCTTTCACCAATAGAAAGCCACATTATTGCTGAGTGTCATAGGTTATATAAAAAACAAAAAAATAAAAAGGCTTTTAACATTATGCTCAACGAAGTGGGCACGGGTCAGCTAGTGCATAAATAAATAGACGCAAACGAAGTTGCACGGGTTTCACTAGTAATACATAAAAAACACTCAGTATTAAGAATGAACACAAATGCTTTTACATATATATTTGTCCCGTGCGGGAATCGAACCCACGAATTCTGGTGCTGAACACTACCAACGCAAGATCGTACTGTATAAATGAATGTTATTTAAATAGGTTTAACATGCTATTTTAAATTGGTTTGTTGATTAATTTGTTTGAGTCAATTAGAATACCAATTAATTGATAAAAAGCGGTCACCGCCGCCTATGGACATCAGTAACTCCGGGGGCTACCAATGCGTTGTCCACCAAGGAGGTTGGAGGAAAGGAAGGAGGAAGGGGACTGAAAGAAGGAGGGGGAAATATGGTCCTGCTCACCTCTTTAATTGGCTGACTGTAGAATTGGCAACGTCGAGTAATAATATAAAACCTCTGAGGTAGGCAACCCTACTTTAAAGCGCAGTTTCCCAAACTATCTGCCAACTAATCCTATAAAAATATCAACTGTAATGACAGCCGTTTACTTTATTTTTAAGGCTTTATTTTTATGAGGTCACTCCATTTGATAATAAACTGTTGAAACTTTGTATGTTCGTTTAAAAGACAGATCATTCTGGACCAGAATAACTAGGTCTTTTAAACGAACACTAACCAGAACCGGGTCGGGCCGCTAGTCACTCATAAAGTTCTTAAAAAATAAAACAAAAAAATGCGACATTACATTTTATTTGCTAGTACCTACAGAAATTTATTTTAGAAGTATATTATTTTATACAAAAATAATACTTGCACGAGGCACACTGGCCATGCAATACGACCCCGTGAGCCACAAAGGGACCATCCATACGGTCAGCGACGACGCTGTTGCCATTAGCCCGATCACGATTAGCACGATCTCGATCATTCGACTCTCCATAGGATCGAGATCCTGCTGCGCCCATTTGGATCGCGATCCTATGCGTCTATTGGATCGAGATCGTGTCGCGCGTATTTGGATCGCGTTGGATCGTGTAGTGTGGATTCGGCTATTGACTCGCGTCCTCAGCGCCCTCTTGCGCAAACATCCCCGACGCGTTGCAGAAGCGATTATGCACGCGAGTTGACGCGAGTGTAGTTATCATATCTATACTAATATTTTAAAGAGGAAAGATTTGATTGTTTGTTTGTATGTTTGTTTGCATTTAATAGGCTCCGAAACTACTGGACCGATTTCAAAAAATCTTTCACCAGTAGAAAGCTACATTATCAGGGAGTGATATAGGCTTTAACTTTTCCCGAAATTAAATGTGGTTCCCACGGGAACGGGTCCGGAACTTCACGCGGACGAAGTCGCGGGCAAAAAAGCTAGTAAAATTATATTTATAATTTGTAATTATCTCAGTCGAATACTATAACTTCAACCATCACGAAACTAATTTCCCAAAAATATAAACCCGTTTTTACGATTGAGAATGCACTTCGCTTTATGTGGTCGTTATGTCATTTTACGTGATAGCCATGGCTTGTAACGACCGATGCAACATTGTTCGCAATACTGTGAAGGTATTTTTAAGCTTAATTTGCGGTTAACCAGAAGTTTGAGCTGAATTTTGATAAGGTTGTTTACGTGAACTAACGGAAACGGTGAGCGAGAAGAAAACATTTAAGATTATGATAGTAACTCACTACCACTTTGAAACCACCAACCCGCGACTGGGCTGTCAAATTCATTAATTTATAAGCGAACTAGGGAAACACACGCGACTTTGTTTGCGTGCCCGCTTTCTCGTGGTAATTTTGGAAAAGCCTTTTTTTGGATGCCTACGTCATACAAAGAAAACGCGTCTTTTCAGGTCTCTACGATCGAAATGAAATGAAATGAAATGAAATGAAATCGTTTATTTCAGAAATTAGACCTTCACAGGCACTTTTTCTTGTCAGTTACAATTTGTATAAAGAGAATAAACTACGTTATATACTACCACCATTTCGGACACAAGCAAAATGGCCACCGGTAAAAGAAATGGCGAAAGAAACCCGGTTACGGCCTTTTTTGTCATTTAGCAATTTTTTTTCCTTTCACTCTTTTGTTACAATGTATAAGTACATTTATAAGAATAAATAAAATACAGATCCAGGTACATACAGAAATCAAGCTCAAAACGCGGGATGTCGATCCAAATAGCGCTATGGTCAAATCCTAAATATGTCGAATATGTAGATGTTAATAAAGCGAGCAGACCAGTCCCCCAAGATGACAACCACAACTGAGATCATCGGTTTAGGCTGTACGTTCATCCATCATAGAGAAGATAAAACAAAGAATTCTTTCACTTATTTAAATGAAACCAACAGTCGGTTACACAACAAAAGTTATTTTAAAATGTAGGCAAATGTTATTCACTCTGTATAGTTTCACAAGAAAATTATTTTACAGAGATTTAAGAAACCGTTCAGATTTATGAAACAAAGGTGTACAGCGGAAAGTATTATTGAAGTCTTACAAAGTCAAATTCAAGCAGTAAAAAGTTGGGGTCTGACTTTTAGCGGGCGGAAGGGATAAGTGGAAATTGTCTGTATGGGTGGGCCCCTAAAATATTTTGAAAAAAAAAATTCACCTAACCTAACCTAACCTAACCTAACCTAGCTCCAGGTGTGATTCGCATCCACGTTATCACTATATCCGACCGAGTGCCCTTTCTAAGCTACCGGGAAGGTGAAGAAATTTTCATTTCTATAAATATTAAGTTGCAGTGGCGCCATCTACGTGATAGTTATACAACTAAGCAGGTTTAATAGCCCATCATTAAGCTACGTGCTTCGCTTTCGGACTTTAGTTTTGAATTGAAGTAGCGAATTGTTTGTAAATTTTCGAACCCCACCCTTAAGTCAGAGTCTGGATAAAGCCGAAGATAATCCTGTCGCTCCCCCGGGATCTACTTTGTGATTGCAGACTACGTTTGCACAAACAAACTAAAAGGTAAAAACAGTTGCTCTCTGTGATCAAGAATCTATTTTTCATCAGGAACCAGGATATCTTGCAGATAATCCACGTATTATCCGTGTGTCACCGGATCGACTTGTTTGTTTTGGCACAAAGGATTTCGCTTATCTCAGCGTGGATAACAAAATAAGTAAATGGTAGTCTTCAAACATTTATCCATATATTTAACTATTTAATAAAGCTTTTTATTAAGTACCGGAGCGGCGCAAAGAGAACTATTTTTATTCGACAATAATCTTTTTTTAACAAATAATTGTCGCCTAAGGTCTCTGCATATGTGACGGGATAACACCTCAGACGAGAGGGGAACGTGACTTTCTTTTTCGAATCGGCCACGTTCCCGTCGGTATCTTCGCAATAATAATTATGCATGTTCACATACATATTGTATGAAATGATATTTAATTTCTCATCCCGGGACAATAATTTTTTTTTTGTCCTGCAGTCAAATTCTCTTTGCATCGCGATCGCTCGCCGCTCCGAGACTTCATATTAGAGTGAAGAAAAAGATAATCCCACAAATTAGTTAATTATTATTATTATAAATTTTATTTCAGAATTAAATTCCATATTAATATGTTAGTAAAACAATGTACTTAGAAACTATGGTTAGTTAATAAAAAACAACTTATTTTATATTCACCATAGGTGGTCTTGAACCAACATGGGTCTGGTTCCAATGCCTAACAATAGGACAACAATAACGGCTCGCTATCCCCGCCAGAATTAATAGTAACTTTGTAAAAAATACCCTTATTTTTTTTGATTCCGGCGATTTCTCAGTCTGTATGAATGTTTACCACCTGAATAGTATGAAAAACACAAGTAAAAGTTCAACAAAAAACGATTTACTTTTAAGAAGTAAGAACTCGGCGATAAGCCCCGCTCGCCTATAAATAATTTATTATGTTCGTCTACTTCCGTAGTCAGGCATTTCATATTTTAACTAAAGATTTTGTTTTAATAAAAATTCCAAGAGAGCATCTCGAATGGTAATGCCTCGCGATAATCCTGCTAAAAATAGTATTATTTCTTGTGATGTTATAAAATGTGCGTGTAGTTGTAAATACTCATAATCACCTCAGCCACAAGAAGTCCACTGCTGGACATAGGCTTCCCCCAAATGTTTTTAGTACGACCGTTTGACAGCGGCCTGCATCCAGCGGCTTCCTGCGACTTTCCTTTAATCGTCTGACCACCTTGTAGGCCTAGGGGTCCTACGCTGCGCTTTCCGGTACGCGGTCGCCATTCCAGAACCCTCTTGCCCCACCAGCCATCGGTTCTGCCTGCTATGTGCCCTGCCCAATGCTACTTTAGCAGCTTGCCGATCTGTGCATGCACGTACGCCATTTCACAATTTGACGGTTACACTTCGATAGATTATAATCTATCGCAACCCCGCGCTGGCCCTCACAGCGTAGGGGAGCGTCCCCAAGGTGGCGGATAGGGGAATGGTCGGTAGTACAGCCTAGCTACACTAACCGGCTAAGTCCGATGGACTCGCTGACCAACGACGGGTGTGGTCCTCCAGCATTTCGGGGGTTGTGCGGCGGGTTGAGACCTCGCCCACGTAAAACCAATGTTGCTGGTGAAGCGTATCCCGTTAGCGCTTCACTAGCTTGCACAACATCGTCAAAAAAATAATAATAATAATCTTTCGCAAAATTGTGAGAGTGTGTGTGTGGTTCAGGTAAATTATGATCTAAGTTGTAGATATTAGGCCTATTTGAGTAAAAATATTTGAATTAAATAAATAAATATTCTTGGACGAATCGCACAACGCCGTCTAGTCCCAAACTAAGCAACTAAGCTTGTACTATGGGTACTAGATTGCTGATAAATATACTTAAATACTTTTTTTTGTACATAAATACTTATTATACATAGAAAACACCCAAACCAAGGCAAACAGACATGTTCATGCACACAAATGTTTCCCTTGCGCAGGATTCGAACCCGCGGCCGTTGGTATAAGTGACCATTGCTAGTCTTTCATTTGACTTTGACTTTAAAACGGTTTCATTTTACAATTTGACGGTGACATTACAGCATGACACAAAGTGTGTCCCTAGCTCATAGTTATAAGTGTGCGTTCATATGCCTCTATAGGTAGTCAAATTCAACTTCGAAGCCGGTCTTCAAATTGGCTTCCAATTAGATACAAGTCTACGGCAAGTCTTTGGAGAGTTAGATCCGACTTAGTTTATGGAAAGTTTACAGACAGATTAGCTATATACAGCCAATGATGTTTTATAACTAGATTGATTCTTGGTAGCCTTATCCCATTAAGATTGGAGAGGTTTGCTACGTATGTAATCCTAAGGAGAAAGTAAAGAAATTAGATAGAGGAGGTAAAGAAAAAAGAAATAATAAAATGTAATACTGATAATGTAACTATAGCTATAGAGACAAATGTAACAATAGTAATAAAGATAAACATAGAATATAGAAATGTACCAAAGCAAAAATGAAATAAAAACGTAATAAAAAATCCTACAACCCAAATCCTCTAAATCCCAAGAAAGTATATAGAATAGGAATAGAGATAAAGAGAAAAAAGTAGAATCAGTATGACAGGATGGTATGAAGTATGAAAGTGCGAGAAGCATAAAAGCGAGAACTGGCATGAATGCAAGCGCAAGAGCGAGAAAATAGCAATTCAAGATAGACAAGAAAACGGTTAACAATGACTCTGACTAAGCGTCAGAAGGACTGCGTAAAAAAAAAGGTAAAGAAATTACTAAGGTCAGATTTCAAGAGAGTGTCTGACGATCTAGAATAAATAAAAAAACACACTTTTTAGCGTTATTATTCAAAATAAGATAGACAAGAAAACGGTTAACAATGACTTTGACTAAGCGTCAGAAGGACTGCGTAAAAAAAAAGGTAAAGAAATTACTAAGGTCAGATTTCAAGAGAGTGTCTGACGATCTAGAATAAATAAAAAAACACACTTTTTAGCGTTATTTTGAATAATAAATTTACGCAGGTACCTAAAAATGTGTTCGTAGCTATTTATTCGAATTTGAAATTCTAATTCTGTCACCATATACAAATAATTATTATTTTATATACTTTTTGACTAAAGAAAGTGGGAAGGTCTACCTTCTGAATATTTTTTTAAATTACATTTTGACGTTTTCCTCCACTGTTGAGCAAGTAATTTAGAGAGATTCTAAAACATATAACCTATCTAAAATTGTTTAAATATAACATTGTATGCAGCTACAGTGTCCTACAATTTTCCAAAGTGTTAGATAAGTTTAGACTAATAATTTTGTATTGTCAGAGTCACAGGAGACTTTGTATAAAGTTATGTGGGTAAAGTTTCTCTATTACAAGCAAATTAATAAATAAACAAATATTCTTAGAATTCTACAAAACACACAACGCCATCTAGTCCCAAACTAAGCAACTAAGCTTGTACTATGTGGTACGTAGTACTATTATCTATTCTGTGCTATGGGTACTAAATTGCTGATAAATATATTTAAATACTTTTTTTTTGTAAATAAATATTTATTATACATAGAAAACACCCAGACCAAGGCAAACAGACATGTTCATGCACACAAAATGTTTGCCTTGCGCAGGATTCGAACCCGCGGCCCTTGGGATAAAGTGACCATTGCTAGCCACTCGACCACAGGGCCTGTCAAATTCACCAAGTAATTTAATGTTATATTTCGGTAAATATATCGCAACATTGTAAAAGACGTGTCTGCCCGCGGGGGCCCACAAGTATTTTTGACTTGACTTGATAACTTTTTAAAGAATTTGACTTTATATTAGTATCCATATTTTAAAAGTTTTCTTATTTAAATATAATAATTCTCAAAAGCAATATAGTTAACTGGGAGCATTCATAAGAGGCAGGTGCGCTGGGCATGGTGCACGCGCGGTCAATTTTACAAGTTTAATAAAATGGCCGCAGGTGGCCTGAGTGATGGCTGCCTGGTACGATACTACCTGTAAATACCTAGGATGGTGGGAATTCTGAAAGAAAATAAATATTGATGGAAAAATTGGGATATTACGTAAATTATAAGAGAAGTGAAAAATTAGGAGAGAAAACAAAGTGAAAGGTGAAGTCGAAAATGTAACATAGAAAACTTAGGCCCCTGTTAGACTATCATAGAAATATGATCATAGATGTGTGAGTCATTTTTAAAATGAAGAAAATATGACGGTGTAATAACTATATATTTATTTATTTATTTATTTAATTCAATCGATTACATTATTTTTACAGGTTACCCCAATACAATAATGTCGATACATGCATAACTTAAACCTAAAACTTATCATCATAATTATTAATCATTATTCTTATAACATAAAACAAATAAAGTAGCCTTTGTGAATTCAGTCAATGAGCAACAGAATACGTCAACATGATTCATATTGTCTATGATCATAGTTATGGGATCCATTTTAACAGCTAGCGTTCAAGTAGGATGATATCTCTGTATCCGTCTTTGATTAATACGTCCATGCGGTCTACAAACAACCTCAAAAAATGGCGTCTTCCAAATCAAAAAGTTTCGATTGGAATATCGAAATTAAAAAAGCATTAATTAGTTTTTTTTAATGCAATCAATAAAATTGCACTCATAGCAACGGAAAACGCGGCTAAATTGTTATCCATCTTGATGATATATGACGTTGATATGATCATGTATGTATTATGTAAAAATGAAGAACGTCATCCTTTAACTATGATCAAAGAATTTGTCAGATATGAATTCATATTTAAATGATTTAAATATGATAATGTAATACCGGCCTAAGACAATTAAAAATTGTGAAGACGTATAAAAAGGCGTTCGATTTGCCACAAATATGGTGCCAGCGACAAGGAAAGTAGGAATAGAGAGAAAAATGTCCTACATCGTCTTTATTTTTCAATAGTTTTTATTTATTTATGTAATTGCACATGTAAAGCTTAAAACTAAACCTTATGCTACATACCCTGGAAAGGGTGTCGCAAATTTTTGATGGGCCACCTTATTAATATTAATAAAATTGTATTTTATACAATTATAAAAGTCAATTTTCAAACTTCGTGTGAACTTTACGTCACTTCGGTGTACTTCAAGAGAGTGTAGAGCTGATTCAACTAGTCCTTCGAGGACATTAATCCTTGAGGTCTGCTTACCCTCATTATTTAACTTGACTCTATAAACGTAATTTAAATTACATATAACAGAGCAACGTGCAGACTGAAAGGAAACAAGGCCGGTACTAAAAACTAATTTGTGGTGCCCATTCCCGCCGCAGCGGGGCATACGTGGCCCACCCGTGCCCGGCATACTGGGCATATTTCACACTTCACAACCCACCCCCTTTAGCAAAAATGTGCTAAAATGTACTGCACTTTCAGAATTTCGAAACATATTACACACCATATTTTTTTTTTCTATGTACAGGGTGTCATTAAAAGACCATATTTATAAAAAAAAAATGTTGGTCAAAAAATCAAAATAATAATGGTTTCTAGGGTTGCGCGCGCGGTTTTTGTGAATTTAGATAACTTTGTGATGCTGTAACTTCATATTTTCACATTCACGCCCGCGTTGATGTCGTTTTTCTCATACTTTAGAATAAAATCCCACCAATATTATAAAGGCGAAACTTTGTGAGTAGGTATGTTTGTTCGTCACGCTCAAATGGCTGGGCCAATTTTTATGACATTTTGGTATGTAGGTAGCTGATACCTTGGATTAACACAGGGTACTTTTTATCCAGAAATGTCGCGATTCCCGTAGCATTGGCTCAAAAGTCTGATAGACAGTTGCGCTTTATAAACTAGATGGCGCTGCTGTGCTTAAATACATGCAAACTAAGATGCGTGGGAGTTAAGCTAGTTTTTTATATACTTACTTTATTTTTATTTTCTTAGCTTTTTTGCCCGCGACTTCGTCAGCGTGAAGTTCCGGACCCGTTCCCGTGGGAACCACACAGAATTTCGGGAAAAGCTATAGCCTATGTCACTCCCTGATAATGTAGCTTTCTACTGGTGAAAGAATTTTTGAAATCGGTCCAGTAGTTTCGGAGCCTATTCAATTCAAACAAACAATCAAATCTTTCCTCTTTATAATCTCAGTATAGAAGTATAGATATGGAAGTATTAAAATGTGTGAAAAAAAACTGCTTCAAAATCGGATCATCCGTTTGGTTGCTACGATGCCACAGACAGATCCACAGATACACAAATACACACGTCAAACTTATAACACCTCTCTTTTTGCGTCGGGGGTTAAAAATGATCTAAGTTGTAAGAAAATATGTGTAGCGGTTGTGTATAAAAAGTGGCGTAGTGCGGCCAGTTAATTCCGCACTTTCATCAGACGAACGATTTATGTTCCCGCACTAACCGGTGAGAGATTGTGTTGTTGCGTGATATACGCTCACTCGCGCAGGGCTGCCAACCGCTTAATTAAAAATACATTTTGGCACGCAAATGGCAAGATAAAATGACATGTTTCGGAAGACAAAAAAAATACAGTAAATAACTAAATCTTTATTTTGAAAGTCTAAATACAACTAAATATTTAACAGTTCTATAAAAATTAAACTAAAATATAACTAAAACGAATAATAATAAAAACACATTACATGCAGCATTACCTGGGGCCCGATTCTACTAACACAAATGCACCAATGGACTCTCAATGGTGTCTCAAAAGAATGCCGATAGTGTATCAGTGGAATAGTTTCTGACATTTGTTATGGACCTAAACAATAAGTTAAACATTGTGTTATTGTTTTTTATTTGAAAAGAATTTGAATTTGAAAATTTGACTATCGGCATTCTTTTGAGACACCATTGAGAGTCCATTGGTGCATTTGTGTTAGTAGAATCGGGCCCCTGGTTAAATACAGGAAATTAGTTATCAAGTTAATTAACGGTGAAATCTTCTCAGAACTGTCAGTCATCGTACTCGAAATTTAGGAATATAAGCAAACAAGCAGCAGCATCCTCATATCATCATATCAACCCATAATCATCCCACTGTTGGGATGCGAGTCTCCCTTCAATCGAAGGTGATTAGAGCGTACTCTGCCACGCTGCTCACATGCGGATTGGCAGAGGTCGGTGTTTTGAAACCGCCATGAGGCCACCGACTTGGCTTAACGATTTTCATCCATCGACAAGAGCCGAAGACCGACGACGGCTTAACGTGCCCCCCAAAGCGCGAAGAAGCTCGAGATAACGAAACCCATCCAAACGCTGGCTAGGGTCGACGTCGCTTAACTTGCGTGTTCATATTGGAGTGCAACATACAGCGACGCCATCAAGCTCCTCAGCAAGCAGCAGTATAATGGATCAAAACTATGTTTAATTTAGCAAAAAAAAAAAAAAAAAATTGTTTGTATTTTTGTCACAAGTATGTTGTATATCGTCAGTAAGTGACGTTTTACAATAAAACCACTCGACATTTTCCATTTTCATGACATTTTCTCGTATGGCATATTTTCAATTACACGGACGGAAGAATGTCGGTTTACAGAATTCACAAATTATGTATTGTATTATTTGTAATCCCCCAAAGGGTACATCGATTGCCGCCACGACGGATTTACACCACGGCGTCAATCGCGTAAGGACTCTTTTTGAATTGGCCGCCATGGTTCCAATTACAGCACGTCTTTTTCGGGTCCGGATATTTTGAATCACAGGAACGTGGATTGAAATGGGGGTTTAGTAAAAAGTAAATGAGACAAGTGTCAACCCTAATGTGACTCACGCCCTTCGAGTATATATCTTGTGTGTACTTGCCTTTACTTGTGCATGCCTTTTGTTTACCATATAGTACCTACATATCGTTATTTATTACGTCTAATTATTTCAATACGAATATGTAAAATTAAATCAAGAATAATCATATTGCGAACGACTACTAACAGCCAGTTCCTGAATCTGAATCGTATTTTAATTCCACATTAAGTCTTATGCTGTCTCTTTTTTTCTAAATCCCAGTTAGAAACTTCATCTGTATCGTTCCTTCATGGATATCGAAATTTTTGTGACTGTGTCGGTACCGTACCGACTGTTATCGATAACTTTGGTGACATGAAACCGCTGACCAAGATGAGAATAAATTCTGGAAACGTCCATGATCTAAAATCTCCATTCTGCAATTTTGTTAAAATTAATGGTGCTTGAACATAGTCAATGCGTTGTTGTTCCAACGTGCCTAAGCAATATTATAGCTCAAGTCATAAATTTAACATTTCGAGGGTACCACATAAAATTCTCAGCCGTCAAGCCTGTAAAATCATTGACCAACTAGTAACTATAGACTTCAAATAATTCTTCAGAGTTACATTTTACGCTACATTTACGTTTTAATGTTCTTTTTACAAATTGACGTAGGGCTCATCATTATAATATTTTAATTATTAAATAAAAACATGATACCAAACAGAGCAATATACAGATTATTCAACGTTTTCAGAATAAAGTACTCAGAGGCATCGTAAATGCACCCTGGTACTTCACAAATTATTGCCTCCATCGGGACCTTAAAGTGGAGTTTGTGGACAATGTGATACAAAAGTAAGCAGAAGCTCATGATTATAGACTTCATCATCATGTGAATCTCGAAGCAGTCCAACTGATTGATTCAACAGATTTAGTGAGAAGACTGAAAAGAACAAAACAAAGTTTTTCACCTTTACAGACACTAAGAAAAGTCAATGGACATTATACTTAAACAAAAACAATTTAGAATTAAAATCACTTATTAGCCCATAAGCTAGATTGTAATAATTAAAAGTGTACAGTCATGCCACGCTTCAAAAAAAAAAAAAGAAATATAAAAAAAAGAAAAAAAAAGAGGTGCAGTGCAATAGTTGATTGACAACTGGTCAATGATGATATATTTTATGAAAAAAATGCCGATTTTTGTATACTTTGAACTAGCGCTCGCGCTGGCTAGTCATTCACAATCACATCTAAGCTATATCACGTCTATTTTCTGTATGGTCAATGGTAGGAACTATGCCAAAATTCTCACGACAGTGTCTCATACTATAAAATATACTTTATAATATTATAAATGCTAAGACGTACAATGTATGGAATTTTAGTTAATCTTTTGAATATAACTAAACATTTTACACAAAGAAAATCAGTAATTTCAGAGTTGCTGATTTACTGGAGATTGACATTTTACATGACCTATTTTGAAAATTAATTAATTTTTCCATATAATACTTTTACCTAACTTTGACACACGATTGAATTTTATTTCATGAAAACTAAATATTACAGAACGGTTTAAAATGACATTAGTTTACTAAATAATTATAGTAGAAAACAAATACAATTTACGACATTCACAATAAAATAAAAATATATTTTTTTTTAAATATAACTAATGCATTCAAAGATTAAATAAACATCCAAGGACCCGAGGCAAATCAGAAAAAGTAAATTTTTCATCATGACCCCATCCTGGGTGGCGGACTGGCTTGGTAACCATTACGCCACGGACGTCGTCCACCATTACGGGTGGGTCATTCATTACAGACAAAAATATACCCTAAAGATATGTATAAAGGTATGTTATACATGATAAGGACATGTATATTATCTTCTGTATGTGACGACCTTAAGAGTCGATATCAAATATTTGGTGGTCGTCGCTCGGTAGCGCATCGGTCACGTTGGAACATGTATGGATAAGATTTAACAAAATTTTATCCCTTAAATAAGTTGTTTTTCTTTGAAAACTTTTCCCACTCTTTTAGGGTCGTAGTAAAAATATCAACTCGGAAAGGGATTGTCAGTATTGTCACCGTATGAACTCAAGCCGTTCAGTACCTATCATTTGTATTGTATGAAACTTCCTACTGCAACGCACACTAAATCGGAATCGTAATAAATAATCGCTTCGCCTCGGGAAAAGCTCACGAACGAAGGCTTTGCTTTGTCCTCTAAGAAAGCATTCCTTAATATTGTACTATCAAAATATTTAAGAATTTTTTTCCAATTCGATTCTTGTAGGAGGAAATGAAGAGAAATTGTGTTTGAATTTGTTTGTCATACTTTTTGTGGTGTTGGAAAATGCCAATCCTCCAATCCAAAATAAATAAAAAAAATGATTTTTGACAGATGGTCTATATTAGCTATTACTCTCTCTCATTCCTTCTTGCGAAAAATGTCGGGCGTACGTAATGTGTTTTATAGAAATAGAAAATGTAAATAATGATTATAAAGTACCTTTTTTGCTCGCCACTACGTCCGCGTGAAGTCCCGGACCCGTTCCCGTGGGAACCGCATTGAATTTCGGGAAAAGCTGTAGCCTATGTCATTCCCTGATAATGTAGCTTTCTACTGGTGAAAGAATTTTTAAAATCGGTCCAGTAGTTTCGGAGCCTATTCATTTCAAACAAACAATCAAATCTTTTAGAGAAAAGTTTTATTTAACGTCCTCGTCAACTCAAAATATCAATATGTGGTAGCACAATGTTGTGTGATTTGTCACACTAATATAATTAATGGCCGATTCATGTTTTATTTCATCTCCTTCTTCTCCTCCCCTCCTCTTCTCCTATATTTTAAACTAAACGATTATTGAACTAAACGATTATTTTTTGTTTTATATCGGCGCCACATGCCCCGTCTGCAATGTTTGTTTTCCACTTCTGATAGGTTGTCTGGAAAGAGATTGCTTTTGTGATAAGACCGCCTTTTGTGTTTTATTATATAGTTAATTCTCACTGTATGTTTTAATGGTGCAATAAAGAGTATTGTATTGCGTATTGTATTATTTGAAGCTTTTGTGCCAAATAGGTATAGTGAAATGGAATATCCTTACTATAATATTATAAATGAGAAAGTGAGTTTGTTATTCCTTCACGGCTTGACTAAGCTGTCGATCATTATGAAAATTTGCATACATATTGTTAAGGGTACAGAGCCCAACATAGGCTACTTTTTATCCCGTGTATGTCGTTCCAATGGGAAAATATTTTCTCTACTATAGAGGGCGCTGTATCGGCCAACAGATGACGCTACAAGACGCGCTATGGGTTGTTTTGTTGTCAAACGAGGTCTATGTCATAAAATTTACGCGACGAAGCCGCGGGGAAAGCTAGTATTGTATAATATTGAGTAGACAAAGGGCCTATTCTC
Source organism: Endotricha flammealis (assembly GCA_905163395.2). Classification (NCBI taxonomy): domain Eukaryota; kingdom Metazoa; phylum Arthropoda; class Insecta; order Lepidoptera; family Pyralidae; genus Endotricha; species Endotricha flammealis. The sequence continues at coordinate 10,501,736 of LR990871.1, forward strand.
TGAATAAAAGTGTGACGATTCGAAAAAGCTTGTATTAGGCCTCTTTGAATAAAAATAAATACACAATAAATATTCTTGGACGAATCACACAACGCCATCTAGTCCTAAACTAAGCTACTAAGCTTGTACTATGGGGTACTAGATTGCTGATAAATATACATAAATACTTTAAAAAAAAAACTTATTATGTATAGAAAACACCCAGAACAAACCAAGGCAAACAGACATGTTCATCCACACAAAATGTTTGCCTTGCGCAGGATTCGAACCCCCAGCCCTTAATATACAGTGACCATTGTTAGCCACTCGACCACCGCCTGTATTTTAATCGTTTTGAATTTTTGAATTGTTAATGTGCGTATCCTTATAATTCTCACGTCAACATGCAATGTTCACAAAATGCAAAACGGCCGGGACACTGAATGTTTCAGGCCAGTGGCGGGCTCGTGTGAATTCTTATTTACATCTCACCCACGCCACAAACAAACGTACGTGACGATAATATCTATATTTTAGGTTATTTTTTGAATTTTCGATGCCAAATGTTGCTTCAGAAAATATTTCGTAACAAATGTTGGTCACTTCATTTTATTTATTTTCTAGCTTTCCTGTTGTTTCTGTTATGAGTTTTGTAATATTACCCGGAACAAATAGGACTATTAGATTTCTGTTTTTTTTTTGGATGATCATGTGGGGTAAGACTACCCCCCGACCGGGGCAAGACTGTCACTGTCTGATGTATTATTAAATTCAAGAATACGGCAAAAAAAAAACTGCAATACGAAATTTTTAGGTCTTTATATTTTTTTTTGATAAGTTACTCCATCGAGTACGTAGCCTTCGTAAATAGAGACGCCTTCAAGTCTATTGGGTTTGTCCAAATGTGTTGGTATTTGTGTACATATAATCGCTCTTTATTTTGTTTGGGCGCGCATTAATTGACAGCTGAGATTTGCAGACAATTATTTTTGAAGAAAATGACAAACATTACGTCTCTATATTGGATACATACTCGCTTAGAGCAACGGGGAAGCCCGCGTTGCTCTAAGCATACTCGCTGTGCACTCTTACCCCACATGACTTTATAAATAATGATTAGGTAATTATTATTCTTACGTAAAATTATGGTATTTTAAAATTGCAACAAACACTTCAATTTGTTATGTATATTTTTATATGGGTGTTAAAATATGATAAGTAAAAAAAAACATAAAATTTGCTTCATAAAAAAATTCCCTTCGTTAATGTTTTAAAGGGAAAGCGCGGCCATATTGTTTGATCTCGTTATGAAAGTGAATATATTTGACCCAATGTTAAAATAAAAAGTACAGATATGTTAAAAGTGAATAAATAATGTTAAAAGTTTTTACCCTATGTGGAATTTGTCGCGACAAATGGATATTAATACAATACAAAAACTCTTTAATGCACCAAACACAATTAAAATATTACAGAGAATTACGAGTAATAAAATATAATAGGCGACCCTATTGCCAAGCAATTTTTTCCAGGCAACCTCTGAAAGAGAAGTAATGCCGACAAAAGTCTTCGAAAATTCGAAAATAAACGGAATCCGATAATAACAAAATTGCAGTATCAATTTAGTGCAAACAGCTCAGTGCATTATTTATTCGGCGAAATCACTGATTCTCAGCCGCCAAAAATAATTGTGGTGATTTAAACTAGGGATCAGTCTTATCAACTGGGCTATCACCAACCTAGACCTTTTTTTACATGAACAATTTGTAGCCAGATAGCTGCGATCATGTGCTACTACACCGATCAGGTTGCGGGAGCCTAAGGCTCTCACCGCTTAGAATTTACAGTGTCTGCCTGGTGGCGCCCAAGAGGGGCTCGCACCTCGGCGTAGGACGACACTAATTGGTCAATCTACACTAGGTAACATCATTGACTTAACCTTTGTCACATTTACGTGTGAAAATTTTAAAAAAGGACTCTTTGGCTAATTTGCACTTTATTCCAAAATTCGTCACAGCATACATAATTAGACCGTTTCGCTTTTGTCATACACATAATAACTAGCTGTTGCTCGCGGCTTCGGCGCGTTGTCCAGAGCATCTGCCTGCCATTGATTGTTTTTTCCTGTGGGAATAAGATTTTATTTAAAGTAGCCTATGTCACTCTTTAGACCTTAACCTATCCGCAAAGTTATGTCAATCCATTCGTTACTTTTCACGTGAAAGAACAAACAATTCCTCACTTCTATAAAGATTTAAATAATTATTAAGTATATTCATATTTAAACATATTTACATTATTTTATGAAAGAGAGGCTACATACATCGACATAAAAGTAAAGAGCTGTCCGGTTCTGAGATTTTGCGGCATTGCAATGGTGCAAATTGACACCACCACCCTTCAGTCAGTTGCGAGCGAGCGACAGAAGCAGTGGTGTCCAATTGACAAAAAACGATCTGTTGAAAAAAAGACGAAAAACGATCTGCAGCCGTATTCTCTAAGCATCATTTGTTAACTCGAAAGCGAATAGATGCCAAAATTAGTAACCAGGTTAGAGAATGGCCGAGTGGCCATATTCGCGGCCAACGACTTCTTCTTCTATATTTCCTTTTAAGTTTCTGATAAAACCGTCATGTCTTCTAAGATGTCTTACCAGACGTATACGTAGACGCTTGCAATACCGGGAGTATCACTCACGCGTTGCCAACCCTCCCAACCCTGGGGGGGTTGGCAACAACAGTGGAGCTCTGGAGACCTTACTCACCGTTGGAATACAACATGGCCGAGACCAATGCTATTTGGCTACGATCTTTTGTAAGGTGGAGGTCCTTCCCCAGACAAGATGCTCCGATTTGAGCGGATTATCCGCTGTGCCCTACCTCTCTCTTTCTAGTTACTTCTTTCCTGTTCTTCCCCCTTCTAGTTACTATTTCTGTCATCAAAGTTTTTTTTACACTTATAACATTTCTAAATTCATTAAATTGTACTTAAAAATAAACGAATTCGTAAAGAAAATTTTCCATTTGATATCAAAAATGAACTGTAGGTAAGCTTACTCTGAATACTTTTTATTTCGTGTATAGTTTACTTTTTTTAAATTCCCTCTGGAGGGCATACTGCGGGTGCATTTTTCATTTGCTACTCAAACAGGCACGAGAGCACGGTTCACACTAAGTGCACTGTGATCTTTGTTTTTTAAAGCGATCAGAGATCCTTTGTGAAATTTAGTACGACTAACAGCGAGTTTCTCAAACACATTTTTTTATGAATAACACATTCCATCTCATGCTGTCACTGTCTAACCCCTAAATTAGACAAAGCAGAATCAGATTGAATGTGTCATTATTATTAAAATGTCTTTGTTAAACTCGCTGTAAACTAAATATTTTTTTTTAAAGAAATCAATTCCAATTACAAAGTCACATTTTTGTACATTCCATACAATTGAACTGAAAATTTTATAAAATTCGTCAGAAACAAATCTTCATTTTACATCATTCCTCCGTAAAATACAGTTAACAAGTTATTCTGTTAAGAACGACTTTTCATAATATGACTGTCATGTTTACAATATTATTCGCTTTTATAGGTTTAGATTAGCATTTTGCCTAGGGCGGCAAAACCGGGGCGCTTAGATTTTTCCGCCCCTCACGATTGAAATATTAATTTCACTCAAATTTTCAAACTATTTATAATTTAATTAAGTACTATATACTACGGAACCTTCGTGTTATCCAACAAAACATTAAATATTTTCCAGTGTTATTTAGCATACCGTTGGGTTGGTTAGATGCATACAGTTGACTCCGGGGTGTCTTGTTTTAAGTTTAATATTGTTACTTTTTATTTATAATCAGCACAGAACCTGACTTATATCCTATGTATAGTTTACTAGATAATAGTAGACGTGAAGATATTTTTTTTCTTTCTTTATTATTATGGTATCATTTTTTTTTCACAGGCCCTTTGTCTAGAATTTACATCTTGCATAATTAATCATACTAATATTATAAATGAGAAAGTGAGTTTGTTTGTTTGTTATTCCTTCACGGCTTGACTAAGCAGCCGATCATTATGAAAATATTTATATATGTTGTCAGGGGTATAGAGCCCAACATAGGCAACTTTTTATCCCGTGAAAGTATGTCATCCCAATAAGAAAATATTTTTTCCACTATAGAGGGCGCTGTATGGGATGTAACGGCCAACAGATGGCACCACAAGCGCTATGGGTTGCTTTGTTGCCAAACGAGATCTATGTCATAAAATTAACCGCGAGCGAAGCCGCGTGAATATCTAGTTAGTATAAAATAAAATAAACTATCTACTTTATGAGTTACCACTATAATTTTGACATTAAATTCTATTCCACTACACTTGACACAAAAGTTCCAAATAATCGTCTGTTATTAACATGAATTGAATGCATTTTATTGCCATTAAACACAACATTATGCTACTACAACAAGGTATGTAATAATATAATAGAATAAAACATTATTATATTCTAATTTGTAACATACATACAAATTTACACAGTGGGTATATAAAAAGAACACGACACGCAACAGCCTATGTTAATGTGTGCTGCAGCCATCCAAAAAGGTCATTAGCTCAGGGTAATCTTTACTTACGGATAAGGGAGCAAAGCGCTGATATTCAAATTTCAAATTCAAAATATTTTTATTCAAATAGGCCTAATATAAGCTCTTTCGAATCGTCACAATTTTTTCCTACCACCAGTTCAGACGGCAGATTTGTGCTAAGAAGAAACTGGCAAGAAACTTAGCAATTTACTGGTATACATTTGTACCTATTATTCTATTCAGTCATGACCTGTCCCCTTACTCTTGAAGATAATTCCGCACGATCGCTATTGGATTGTTAATTTTAGGTACTCTTTACAGCTAAACTAGCGCTAACTAAATACTAAACTAAATGAAATCGGATTGTATGCTAACCAAATAGTTAGTCAAGTATAAAATTTCAATGGTACGAATTAGGATTTGCTGGTAATTTTGCATTTGAAATAAAATCGCGATTGCTATGCAGAGTGACCTAGCTGGTAATGGTATTCAGATTCCAATGGTATGACAAGCTAATTTAAACACAATCGTTGAATTTCACTGGAAATCTTATGTCAAGTATATTGGAATGGAATATAGGTACATTACTTAATGATTTTTTATTTGTGTAGGTACTACACTGGGCGTCAAAAATAAGTAGTACAGTTTTAAAATTGCAATATCTCCTAAACTGCAGAAGCTAGACCTTTGAAATAAAAAAAAGTTAAAAGACAATTTCATTTCATTCAATAAAAACTTTAACTTTGCATAATATCATTTTTTAAAGATTGACTGAAAAAAAACTTAATAAATAAAAACACTATTTTTTTAAACTGTTGGCTTGTACTTTTGTTTTTTATTGTTTTCTTTATTGCTGATAAATCAATTGCAATTCAAAAGCAAATGTGTCTTCAGCGAGTAAACTTGACTAATCATGCCTCTTTCACCAGAAGAATGTGCAAGAATCATAACTTTTCTCGAAGTAGGCATCAGTATGCGTCGTACTGCAAGAACGGTGGGTGTAACTCTAAGAACGATCCAGCAAGTAAAGCGAAGATACGAAGAGACTGGAAACCATCTAAGGAGACCAAGTAATGGCAGACCCAGGTGCACTAGTACCCGAGAAGACCGCTTAATTGTCTCTACTGTGTTAAGAAATCGTCACCTTAATGCAGTTGAGGTCCAGCAACAGCTTCTTCAGACCCGAAGAGACTACGTTAGTGAGAGTACAGTGAGGAGAAGACTTGCTGAAGCCAACCTGAAGTCGTACAGGCCAGCAAATGGCCCCAAACTTGAGACAGGGCATCGAGTAGTAAGACTACGCTACGCGCGTCAACACGTACAATGGGGCGAAGAAGAATGGACAAGATTTTTGTTCACAGATGAGTCTCGGTTTTCTTTATTCACTTCCGATGGAAGGCGGAGAGTATACAGGCGACCTGGTGAGCGATACATTCAAGGTTGCATCTCGGAAAGAGTTCAATACGGCGGGGGCTCTGTACACGTATGGGCTGGCATCTCTTCAGAGGGTTGCACAGAGCTAGTGGTCATAGAAAATGGCACTCTGACTGGTGAAAGATATGCATTAGAGATTCTTAACGAGTATGCAGGGCCATATTTAGCAAATATGGGTGATGGAGCTATACTAATGCATGATAACGCCCGGCCACACACCGCTCATCTCGTACAAGAGTACATTCAGGAGGTTGGCATCAGCTTGATGGCTTGGCCATCAAGAAGCCCAGATCTTAACCCGATTGAACACGCCTGGGATGAGCTTGGGAGGCTAGTCAGAAGACGCAGACCACCCCCCGCCACCCTCAGGGCTCTAAAACAGGCCCTGATAGAAGAATGGGTGAATATTCCCCAACACCGCCTCCGAAACTTAGTGTTCAGCATGCCAAACCGGCTCCAAGCTGTCATCAGAGCCCGAGGCGGAAACACAAGTTACTAAAGTGGGAACAAGGCCCAAAACGTAAAAATTAAGTTCTTGATAGTTCCTTCAAAATGGTTAGCTTTTTAGTTTTTTCCTAATTTTCAGTGTAAAACTTTACTAATGCTAAATAAAGTATTATTTTTAGAAAACTTTGTTAAATTTGCTATAAAATGACTTTTATTTTAAAACTCTAACTTCTATAGTTTAAGAGTAATTGCAATTTTAAAACTGTACTACTTATTTTTGACGCCCAGTGTACATTGCTAAAATATAATATATAAATGGCACTTTCGTAGTATTAATATTCAAAGGAAAATTCAACGACTGTTGCGATTTTTCATTCGAGAAATCTTGCATTATAACGTAGCTCTGAAGCTGTATTCACATCTAATGCGCTTGGTATTTATAATAATATTTATGAAAAACAGAAACTAAATTCCACCAAACGGCTTTTTTTGTGTTCCGTAGTACACAAGGAATTTTAGTTTCACCGTGTCCGTCCGCGTTCTAGCTCAGAGACGCTTAAAAGGTACTGGAAAGCTGTGGGTCTTGTATAAAACCAGTTTAAATCTACTCTGAATCTCAAGCGTTATCTTGCTTATACAAAATATGAATAAGGCGAGACAGATACTTGAGATTGTGGCGATTTTATCTGTATTTATACAATAAAGGTAAGACCGCACTAGGCGTAACTACGTGACGCGAATGACGCGATACAGCAGCGGCAAAATATTCTTTCTTAGAAATTGTATGAGCTAAACCGCACTACAGCGGCGCGACGGACGCGCCGGTATAGCTCATACAATTTTCAATTACGCTGCTGTGTCGCGTTGCGTAGTTACGCCTAGTGCGTTTCGACCTTAATCCCGCTGTAGTTTAACAGATTGGTATATTAACTATGCTAATAAAATATTACAACAATGCTAAAAGATTTTTTATAAGGGGGCCTAACATGTAAAGGGAGGACGAATGTTCTTTTTTCGAGCCCACCCAATTGACCGATTCAGTTTTTTCTCAAACGGGCTAAACCTAATCTCTCCAAGTCCTAACGAAGTGTCGCACAAGTATTTTCTAATGTAGTCTTTTTTTGTATAAAAAGTGGTATCACTAAGGTCACAAACAAGCATGCGGTACGCCTTATGGTAAGCACCGCATCCTATAGACGCTTGCAATACCGGGGGTATCACCCGCGCTTTGCCGACCCTGTAGAAAGTGGAACTCTGGAGACCTTACTCACCGTAGGAACACAACATGACCAAGACCGATGCTATTTGGCTACGATCTTCTGTAAGGTGGAGGTCCTTCCCCAGACGGGCTGCTCCGATTTGAGCGGATTATCCGCTGTGTAGGGCACCTCTTAAAAGTTAGTCTACTGAAACGTTCTTTCTACATGCTTGTAGATATGAATGTAGCATGAAGACATTTCTAAAAGCCATCTCAGGACATAGTCTTTATTATTTTATCTTATTCAACCTGTGTTCCTAGTTCTATTTTACTGGAAAATGTAAGAGGTAATTTTCTGTGACATTTGTACTAGGGTGCATGTTCTTATTTAGCAGGAAAATGTAACATTTCACTATGATTATTCGTCTACGTCAGAAGGGATCAAGAAACATGAATGTGTGACATACTTTGAACTTGATTTCGTTAATCAACTTAAAGAGTACTGTAAATTTAGATTAGAGGAAGTAAGACGAAGTACTCTCACACTCTCGTATTCGCCTAATCTCGGTCTACTTCGCAAACAGTGCTATAAGAGCCACCGCCCACTTGTGATTTTTAATCGGCCGATAGTTTCACGTAACAAGAACCTATTCTAGTTAGATTCAACGACACTTGCTGTCCCGTTCAATTCCTATTTTGTATGAGTGAGACAGCGAGTGTCGTTGAATCGAACTAGAATCGGTTCTTGTTACGTGAATTGCCCCACTGGAATCAGTATGGAGCTATATGTCGATTTTTTATCGTTAAATGGGCATATAGGTCCATACTGAATCCCAGAACGATCAAACTATCGGCCGATTAAGAATCACAAGTGGGCGGTGGCTCTTAGGGTGTGTATAGGCCATGTGTAGTGAGCTTTATTTAGCTAGCGAAACCCGCGCAACTTCGTCTGCGTGTATCCCGCTTTCCCGTGGGAATTTCGGAATGTATTATGCATATAAGCCATACTCTTGAATCACTTTTCTCTCTCTCGCATCAAAATCCGTTGCTTCATCATCATCTTGTAAAGATATTTATTTGATATTTATGAGACTCGGGTCAAGCATATCACATATTCCCACCATTGTATCTTCTGTACAGTCAGGATCAACAACGGCGACCTCAGATTGACTAGCTTATTGACGTCCACGGGGAGACACTGCAGCTACAGCTGTCTTGGAACTCACAACGAATTTAATCCTACTTCCTACTTTTGTTACTTCTTCTACTCAAAAGGCTGGGCCAACATTTATGATATTTGGTATGAAGGTAGCTGATATCTTGGATTAACACATAGTGTACTTTTTATCCGGAAAATACGCGATACCGTAATATTTAATCAAAAGTCTGATATAGATGGCACTGCTGTGAATTATAAAAATCAAGATTTTGTTAGATCGGGGTTGTTATACTCGGAGTTTCGAAGCATTCGGAATTTTCAAAATCGGAATTTTGAACATCGGTATTTTCAAAATCGGAGTTTCATATTTCGGAGTATTGTAGTGTACCCTAAATAAATATACGCAAACGAAGTGTCAGAAATAAATTAGACAGAGTAATTATTGAAAATAGGGAAAATGTGACTAGACAGTTATAATGAGCCTTTAAGGTAGTCCTATTATAAATGTCTCGAGTTCTAGACAGTATTTGAGGCACAGATTGCACCGTTCAAAGATTCAAGTCGTTGGATTGCCTCATCTAGTATTCTATTAAACTACACCGAAAACCAAAGTCCTGCACGAAACACGGAGTTACAACAAAGAATAACTCAGCTTTGCCTTTGGAGACTTATTTTCTTTGTCTTGCACCAACAAAATTCTTTATTATTTACATCTAAAATAGGGTTACCATAATACCAAATGGTGTTCAATTTCACATTAAATCTCAAGCTATCTCCTTTTTAGGGTTCCGTAACCAAATGGCAAAAAAACGGAACCCTTAAAGATTCGTCATGTCTGTCTGGCTGTTCGTCCGTATGTCACAGCCACTTTTTCCGAAAAACAATAAATTTTGGGAACTAAAACTGTAACTAAAAAAACATTCGTGCTCGCGACGCCGTCCGAGTCACACGTCCGGTGCCCGGTGCCTCCGCGCTACGCTGCTCCCGCGTGCTACGCACGCCCCCCGCCGCCGCGCTACGCTACCGCCGCTCCGACACACGTGTCTCCTTGCCTTTTTTAAGACAAGGAGGCATTATCGTGATTTTAAGAGTTTCTTCGGTTTTTTTTCGCGCGTTTTTTGCCGATTAAAACCACAGTTTCGTGGTCTGGCTGTGTGATACCTCACGGTGCCAACTTTGCACAGCCAGGAGTGCGACCCGGGCACTCGCCGATCCCCTTCAGGGTGAAGCAGTTACCCGGACGGGGCTAGAACCACCGGCCTAGGGGGCTCCCCTGACCGACACCTAGCTATCGCCCCCTCCCGCCCACCCCTTCCTCCTTCCTATCCTTAGGGAACGGCTTGGGCGCCTAGAGCTCCGGCTCGAAGCTACCCTCCGAACCTTAAGCAGTTAGGGACCCTCTGACACATTAAGATTGGTCAGAGGCATACAAGCTTAGGGCACACCCTAGAAGCACCCCCCTCGCCTCACCCGGCGCGGGGGACTAGGACTACACACCTCGGGTTCTCCCCCCGAGCGCTCCCAAATTAGGCACGACTGCCGCAAGGTTTCTTCGCAGCTCTTCCTTGCGGAACGTGACGCGACGAACTGCGATAATTTCGTTTTAGCTGTAGGTTCCCTTACTAGGCCGGTCGCCATGGCGACCGACCCGAAAAATCGCGCCCTCGAAGAGGTCTTGTCGCCCCTAGTCAACTTCGCTAGGGAAAATCCGGACCTCGTGCCCGCAATTGGCCTTCACCTGAAGGCAATTTTCTTTCCCACGGCCCCTCAGGCCGCAGCCCCCTCGGCCCCTCTGGCCACCTCCCGCCCGGCCCCTCAGGCCACCAAGCCCTCGGCCACCAAGCCCTCCGCCGCCGCGACTTCCATCGCCGCGCCCTCCGCCACCGCTGCGCCCGCCGTCGCGTCCCCCGTTGCCGCGCCCCCCGCCACCGTGCACCCCGCCGTAGCGACTTCCGCCGTCGCCGCGCCCTCCGCCACCGCACCCTCCTCCTCGATCTCCGATGACGAGATGGAGGTCATCTCGGAATCTTCGGATTCAAGTTCCGCCCCCTCGTCCGACTCGGACGATTTCATTGTGGCCTCAGGCCGCAAGCGCACAAGGCGCAACAAGGGCGCTGCCAACAAGGCCGCCAAATTAGCCGCCGAGTCAAATCCGGCCGCCCCTCTCTCCGACTCGCCCGCTTCGCCCCCCGCGGCTGAACAGGGTGCCGAGGGAGCTTCTCTCCCCACCCCTCCCAAGCGCTCCCAGCGACCGCCTGCGGTGGTTATTACTAACCGCCACAAGTGGATGGCCATCAAGGCCCGCTGCGATGCCAATGGCATCTTCTTTGTTGCGGAGACCCGAACTGAGGGTATCCGACTCAAAACGGAGTCCATCACGGACTACCGTAACCTGACCCGCCTTCTCGACGCTATGTCGATAACTTTCCATACGTGGAGCTTGGAGGAGGACCGGCGCCTCCGCGTAGTCATTCGGGGGGTCCCCAAGGAAATCGGGTGCGAAGACGTGCTCGAGGACCTAAAGGCCCAAAAATTCCCAGTTTTAGAGGTGCACCGCATGCACCGTGGGCATGCAGCCCCTTTCAACATGGTCCTTGTCATTTTAGACAGGACTAACCTTAAAGAGGCGAAAGCCATCTTTAATATCAAAAAAGTCTGCGGACTTTCTGGGGTCGTAGCAGAGCCCCCACACCAAAAAGGCACTGTGGGTCAATGTCACAGATGCCAATTATACGGGCATTCCTCCCGGAACTGTCATAACACACCGCGTTGTGTTAAATGCCTAGAGTCCCATGCGACACCGGAGTGTCAGCGACCAAAAGACCGCGCGCTATGCTCGGAACCTCCGAGCTGCGTAAATTGCGGGGAGGTGGGGCACCCGGCAAACTACAGAGGGTGCCCAAAAGCACCCAAAGTAAAGAGCCGGAGGCCTGCTCCCTCCTCATCTAGGACCCAAGTCCTCTCTACTCCTCCTCAGTTCCAAACTGCCGAGGCCGCCCCGGCAACAGCTAAGGCACCGGTGCCACCACTCAATCTGTCGCCCTCGTGGCGCTACAAGACCAACAAGGTCCCACCCCCACAGGCCAGCCCCTCAGGCACGCCTGTGTTAGCTAAGCTAACTCCTGCACCCGCGGCGGTGGAAGTAGCAACACCTCCACCTCCAGTAAAGGCACCGCTGCCACAAAACGGGACCGAAGGGCTCTTCAAGCTCGCCGGTGTGCTTAAAATAGATAGGTTCCTTGCTATGGCCGCCAAAGTAAATAATCACACGGGTGATACAAACTCCCTCATAATGGCCATCTGCCAATACGCGGATGTGTTCGTTGCCCTCGATAAATTTAGGAATTAATTATGGACTTACACCATACGAGTAGAGTCAAACCGACCTCCCTTAAAATCGGCTACTTCAACGCAAATGGGCTTCGCACCCAGAGGTCTGAGGTAGCCGACTTCCTCTACACCCATCAGTTGGACGTCCTCCTCATCCAGGAGACGTTCCTTAAACCATCAATTCGCGACCCCAAAATCGCGAATTATAAAATCATTCGTAATGATCGCACAGTCTCTGCCCTCGGTGGCACTCTCATCTACTACAAAGCGACATTACACTGCACGCCTGTGGATACACCCAATCTCGTGCACATTGAGGCCTCTGTCTGTAGATTAGGAATGACAGGTCACCAATCCATATTTTTAGTGTCAGCTTATCTAGCTCCCACTAACTCCAACTCCTCAAACCCCAGATCACTACTTGATAGTGACATACAAAACCTTCTAGATCTTGGCCCGTCTGTTATCATAGCGGGTGATCTAAACGCCAAGCACCCTGCCTGGTGCAGCCTAACCACAAACCAACGTGGTAGACAGCTCGAGCGACTCTCAGAGAGCCTCAATTTCGACATAGTAGCACCCATGTCCCCTACTCATTACCCGGACAATGTTGATCATCGTCCGGACGTCCTAGACGTAGCCCTCCTAAAGAACATCAATCTTAGATTGAGTTCAATAGAAGTGCACTCCGAACTCACCTCAGACCATAGGCCTGTCATCATTGCTCTCTCACCCAGAGTGAGTATTCCCAATGTGGCAGCCACAGATCCCACTATGATCAAGACCGACTGGGTCAGGTTAGGCGAAAGCCTCAAATCCATTTCGTCCCCCTTGTTAGATCCAATTCCAGACGAAATTGTCTCAATTCCCGATGCAATAGGTGCTATTGACTCGTTAACAGCGCACGTGCAGAAAGTCGTTAGCGACTGCTCGCGGCGTGTCCCAGTGAACGCTCATCGTCGCTGGACACTTCCGCCGGATGCGCGTGCTCTGTTAACAGAGAAAAACCGAGCCCAAAGGGCCTACTTCTCCACTCCCACTGAGCCTAACCGCGCCCGCATGCGCGCTGCTCAATCAGCGGTTAAGCGTCGTATCAGACAGCTTAGAAACGATCAGTGGGACGAGACCCTCTCAAACTTGGTCCCATCTCACCAAGCCTTCTGGAAACTTGCCAGAGCCCTTAAGGCAGATACAGTGGCTGCCACTCCCCCGTTAGTACAGTCAGACCCCTCCCTCCCCCTCGCCTTCGAGGACGAGGAGAAAGCTGAATGCTTAGCATCCAGTCTTGAGGCACAATGTGCATCTAGCACACTCCCCGTTGATCCAGATCACCTACTCGAGGTCGATACTGTGGTAGCAAATAGACTCGCGAGTCCACTTACAGATGCCGACCCCCCGTTAGAGCCGGTAACCCCTGATGAGGTAGAGTCCCTTATCAAAGACCTACATAATAGGAAGGCCCCGGGGCCTGACGGGATTTCTAACAGAGCCATCAAGCTCTTTCCCGCCCATCTTATACTACTCCTGACTGCTATCTTTAACGCAGCCCTCAAAAATAGCATTTTCCCCCAAACTTGGAAGGAAGCCACCGTCATCGGCATTCCAAAACCCGGCAAGCCCAAGGATCAGCCCTCGAGCTATCGCCCTATCAGTCTTCTTAGTTCAATAGGAAAAATCTATGAGCGCATAGTTCTCGCACGTCTCAAAGATTTTTCCCTTGCCAACAATCTCTTGCCTAACGCGCAGTTTGGTTTTAGAGCCAAACACTCTTGTGTCCAACAAGTGCATCGCATAGTCGAACACGTGTTGGACCGGAGAGCGAACAGATCCCGCCCGCATAAAACGGGCGCTCTCTTCTTTGACGTGGCAAAGGCGTTCGACAAAGTTTGGCACAACGGGCTTATTTATAAGCTCTACAAACTCAATACGCCAAATCGTCTTGTGCTCATCATTCAAGACTACTTGTCGAACCGCTCTTTCCGCTATAGGGTGGATGGGGCACTATCCCCCCCTCACACCATTAGAGCCGGAGTACCACAAGGGTCCGTGCTCTCGCCTCTCCTTTACACGCTTTACACAAGCGACTTCCCCGAATTCAGACCCAGTCCACTAGCGACCCATACCGCTCTCTTCGCAGATGATACTGCCATCTACTGTTCAGCCCGTAGTATTCCCCGTATTGGCGACTGGTTTAGGAAATGGCGCATCGAAGTCAATCCTCAAAAAAGCGCCGCTATCCTCTTCGCTAGAGGTAGCACCACAAATCCCTCCTCCAGAGTCGAAATGTTCGGACAACCGATCCCTTGGGAAAGGAAAGTCCGCTACCTAGGCGTCACACTCGATAGGGGACTCACCTTCCGCGATCATATTAAGATTGTCCGCAACCGCACCGCTTTCGCGCTAGGCCGACTATATTATCTGCTCAATGGGCGTAGTAAACTCTCTCTTAGAAATAAGGTGAGAATTTACACAACGTGCATTAGGCCGATAATGACTTACGCGAGTCCAGTTTTCGCCCACGCCGCGCCCTCTCATATCCACAGGCTGCAAACCATCCAGAATAGGTTTTTGCGCAAAGCCATCGGTGGGCTTTGGTTCATTCGGAACAAAAACCTCCACATTGACTTAGGTGTGCCGACCATCTCGCACCACCTAAAGCAATGCTCAGTCAGATTTTTCGACTCTCTCGACCATCACCAAAATCCATTGGTGAAAGCCGCAGGGGATTATCCCGCTCCGGCTGACACCATTAGGTCCAAACGTCGTCCGCGGCACGTCCTCAACGACCCGGACGACGCCATTACAGTCGCCATCGAGGCGTACAAACAATTAGATTCCGCGACACAAAGTAGACACACACGTCCGTCATATCGGCCCCGCCGGCGGGGCCGCGCGTCGCGCCACCCTGTAGGGACTCGGTTTTCGCGGTACCGGCACGTGCCCGGCCGCTTCTCTCCAATCCGTTCGCCTTCCCCCAGTGTCGCCATAGGCCGAGGTTCGAGCCCCCCTCTGGGGCGCCCCTAGGCAGACGCTGTAAATTTTAGGCGGTGAGAGCCCTACGCTCCCGCAACAGTCCGGTGTCTCAGTAAAGGGTGTCAGTACACCCGAACTGATTAGTCCATTTAAAAAAAAAAAAAAATGTAATTAAAAATATTTTTTTTCATCAGACCCATACGTGTGGGGTACCATGGATAGGTCTTCGAAAATGATATTGAGGTTTCTAAAATCATTTATTTCTAAACGAATAGTTTGCGCGAGAGACACTTCCAAAGTGATAAAATGAGTGTCCCCCCCTGTAACATCTAAAATAAGAGAATGATAAAACTAAAAAAATATATGATGTACCTACAATACCATACAAATTTCCAACGAAAATTGGTTTGAACGAGATCTAGTCAGTAGTTTTTTTTTATACGTCATAAATCGTAAACCGCAATTGCTGCTACGGAACCCTTCATGGGCGAGTCTGACTCGCACTTGGCCGCTTTTTTTCTTCTTTAGTTACAGTTAATTTTAAAAATGCGTTTCTGAAACTGCTGTGACAAGTGACATGCATGACTTTGACGTTATATTGAGTGCGTTAAAATTTATCAGCTAAGTAATAAGAACCATGGTCACCCTAAACGTAGACATTGAGAAAGCCAAACACGTGTGGGGCATTAATAAATGATTTTTTCTGCCTGTGAAATGCCCGCTGCACTCGGGCACCCGTACGAAATAAAATGAATGTTTAATTCTTGCCCGAATGCAGCATAGCTACAGTCGTAATATCAAATATTTGGCAACATCCCTATATTCTATTTTGTCGTAAGATATATGTGTTTGTTTAATAGTTTTACATACCTACTTTTATTTAATTCCTTTACTTTCTAGCATAGCGTTAGTGAAGTACCTCATCCATCGAGATACCGGCTTATTACTAGTTCGGCCAAATAGAACCTACTTAGTGGCTAAAATTTGGACTCACAGTTTTAAAACAAATTGAGTCGTTATGCACGTTTGTGTATGTGTTTCAATCTTTCATTTACGTCTGCGTGACTGAATCGTGTTGGACTAGTATTGAGTACTTACCTAACTTTTTGTACTTAGTATGTAAGAAACAGATCAATTTTATTAAACATATTTATTGTATTAGAAAAAAAGGCGGAAACCATCACTGAAACTAAAAAATGAAGCACCAATAAATTCAAATTCAAAATATTTTTATTCAAATAGGCCTAATATGTATAAGCTCTTTCGAATCGTCATAATTTTTCCTACCACCAGTTCAGACGGCAGATTTGTGCTAAGAAGAAATTGGCAAGAAACTTAGCACTTGCTCTTTTAAAATGGTATACAAATTACAATGACAGAAAACATAAAAATTATACATAGTAAGCCACCTCGCGTATACGTACGAACCGGCCGGCTTACTATGGTGTGAATGTGTGCGTGCCGTCCAGTCATTTTTTTCTAGGTCCATGCATATTAGTAATAAAAAATAATATTACATTTTAAAAATAATATTATATCTAAAATAGAATTAGGTATATGACAAACAACACCACGGTATAAATACTATTGTAGTGTTGTGTAGCAGATGTTAAAAAATAAATGTAAATTTTTGTTAAGCGCAACATGGCATCGCACCGCGGAAATATATTTGCAACGTAACTGCGAATTTTTAGACACGACATACCTAGTTTATTCAGTTTGTGAAATTTTAGATACTAGTATTTTTTACAGTAGAATTAGGTTTTTTTTTTTTTATTATTAATTGATAAGTTCAGTTCGGGTGTACTAACACCCTTTTCTGAGACACCGGACTGTTGCAGAAAAGGGTGTTAGTACACCCGAACTGAACTTATCAATTAATAATAAATAAAAAAAAAAAGGTCACCTACTAGGCTACTACTTATGCAAAACTATCGCGATTTTAATTTCAATTCTGTATAATTTCAAATGCAAAATTAACAGCGAATCTTAATTCGTACGTTGAAATTTTATACTTTACTAACTATTTGGTTAGCACACAATCCGATTTCATTTAGTTTAGTATTTAGTTAGCGCTAGTCTAGCTGTAAAGAGTACCTAAAAGTAACAATCCAATGGCGATCGAGCGGAATTATCTTTTAAGAGTAAGGGGGCTGATCTCAATTCCCTTTGTGCTTCTGTCTGTAGGCATGTTAAATCGTCGATCGTGACTGTTTACAATAGATGACAGTCGTATAGCCAAATCAGTAACAATTTATGCTACAGAGATTGACACCAGTTTGTTAGCAGGTGACATGACATTATAAAACGTGAAAGACCAAGAAAACAGAAGTGACATACAGCAGCCGATCATTATGAAAATTTGTATACATATTGTCAATATTGTCAGGGGTACAGAGCCCAACATAGGCAAATTTTTACGCGGGCGAATCCGCGGGTAATAGCTAGTAATTAATATTAGCAATTAGCAATAAGGTGCCCATGGACCTAAGAAAAAGGCGGACGGAATCTTGCTAAGAAAGAATTGAAGCACAAGGTGCCCACAAAAATTGCAATACCCTGTCCAGGGTCCATGTTTTAGCCTTTAGATTTAAGCTCCTACATGTGCAATTTAAATAAATAATAGTAAGGATTTTAATATTAATTTTAAATCTTGTAATATTTTGATGTGGCTTGTCAAAGTGCAACGGTATTATATCAATGCAGGATTATGCAAACGAGGGCAAGACTCGGACGGAACTAAGCGGATTGGGAGGAGTAACATCTTCAGTAAGTTCCGTGAATACCTTAAACTCGGAGAATATCATATTCATCCATAGATTAAATACGGACAAATATTACATTTCATAACTTAAATTCTGAATTTTGATAAGAAGTGATTATAATTTGACGACCTCCCAGGAGGTCCCAGGTTCGAATCCCGGTCGGGTCATGATTAAAAACGTACTTTTTCTCATTGGTCTGGGTCTTGGATATTTATATATACAGTATTTGTTATAAAATATAGTATCGTTGAGTTAGTATCCCAAAACAGAAGTGTCCAACTTACTTTGGGGCTAGATCAATATGTATGGTTTGTCGCAAAAAAAATTCAGTCTTCAATATCGCGAAGACAGTAAAATTTCACCCGAATAATGCTTTTTTTGAACACACTGTACTATTAATTCTAAAGATTTGGCCATGGGAAATCCGGCTAGAAAACACGATTTTATAGTTACTTCAAAAAAATAAATTTAAAGTTGCTTCTAAAAATAAATTTGTGCACCAATTTTATTATGGCCTATATACTTCACGGAAGATTGACAGTTTTTGAATAATATCAGATAGGTACCTTAAATATTTTCTCTCTTTCGGAAATCCGGCTTACATTTTCATTGAATAATTTAAGGGAAATACTAAATTGATGCGGTTTTCCACCATCCTAATTTGAGCAACCATGTTTCTCCCTTCACCCTTAATTAGAAATAATAGTCAGAAACATTCATTGAACAATATTTTTAGCATTTAACTTTGACTGTTTGTACTCTGCATTTCATTAAAAAAATACAAAGATCTCTTACACAAAAAAAGACCTTAATCTTACAGGCTAAAGTTATTCAAGGCATTAATAAGGATAGCGGCCCACTAATGCCCTAGGTAGTCTGGAAAGAGGATTACAGGTCCTCAGTATTCTTGCTAACTTGTAGCCGCATTTTTCATTCAATTCTTTCTACCTCAAGGAACTAAAGGTTTTTACTTGGTTTTTTTTAATGAAAATGTCATCATATATTTTATTATTAGGGATTCCACCATGGAGGTATAATACATAAAATTTATAGATGTGATATTATAACGAAAACCTTTATTTATTGTTGGATGTTAATATATATATTTGTATATACCTACATAATAAATAAATAAATATATTATACGGACAAATCACACAGATTGAGCTAGCCACAAAGTAAGTTCGAAACTTGTGTTATGGGATACTAACTCAACGATACTATATTTTATAACAAACACATATATAGATAAACATCCAAGACCCGAGGCCAATCAGAAAAAGTTCGTTTTTTCATCATGACCCGACCGGGATTGGAACCCGGGACCTCTTGGGTGGCGGTCTGGCGTGGTAACTATTACGCCACGGAGGTCGTCAAATTAATTATCTATGTCGCATTTAATTTTAATGTCGATGCATTCCACCCATTTACTCGTCTGAATGAAAATAAGAGATGGAAAAAACAACAGTTTCATATCTCTTTCGGTCTTCGCCTTCCCGTCCTTCATTATCCTCATAAAATCTTTCGTAAATTCCTCATTGACAGAGGGAGATTGACAGAATGTCTAGCTATTCACATAATATAACAAAAACAATTTAAATCTTGCTTCAAACTCCTTCATTTCATATTTCGTGTGAGCTATATGACGCTTGAGACTGAAACCATAGATATTATAATCTATACTTAATATATTTTAGTTTTGAGAATAGATCTGGCCCGCAGATCTAGTGTATTTACTTGGCTGGCTGCACTCACGCATATGACTGTTTTAAAGTCTCCCAAATGTTAAAAATATAAATCCGATCAGTATTTTCTAGACTGCAGCCAAGTATATCACATACTTCAAGGGCTATAATTCGGTCATTTAATATCCGGATTTAACCGGTTCCAGCCGGTTCGCGCCGGGCTAAACTGATTCACTATGGAGATGGCTCGGCCTTTGCCAAATCCACTTAAACTGAAAGCACTTAGTCCATTCTTTTTGTCCATTTTCGTACTGCGGCGAAAAGACTAATCGCACTGCTTAAAACTGAATGCGATTTAACGTTCGACTTAATTATCGTTTTATTTAAATACTGCTGTATTTTGTGTTTTAAACATAAATAAATTCTACAGAATTCAGACAGCACCTGGTCTAAAAGTAAGGGCTTAACTTGTAAATTGTATAAAATGTTTTATAGCCGATGTTGCGGACTAGCCGTCGGGCTGGAGATGTAGGTATAACCTGTTTTTCTTAACTTGACCAATGTAGTAAACAATCTTAGCGTGTCTTTTTATTCAATTATCCATGTGTAAAATCGATAAATCGCCAGAATATTAAGAGTGTTGTGTTAAATGCCATTTCTAACTATTTTATTATTATTTGGGTGTGAATGATAATTTTAATTGCCTATTTTCGTTAACACGCGCTAACATTGTTTACTACATTGGTCAAGTTAAGAAAAACAGGGTGTCGATACTTTTTTATTTTACTTTTGTTTCTTTTGAAGGCTGTCATTGCGCCTTGGTCTGTTTTCGCTTTTGGTTCTTATTGTATATATTTTATTATATTTGATCTCATTTTGAGCTCTTGTCTCCTTATTTCTCCCCTATCCTTTACAGCCGACAAACTTATAAAACAAAATTTATTTGATGAAAGCGTACAAATTTTGACGACCTCCGTGGCGTAATGGTTACCACGCCAGACCGCCACCTAGGAGGTCCCGGGTTCGATCCCCGGTCGGGTTATGATGAAAAACGAACTTTTTCTGATTGGTCTCGGGTCTTGAATGTTTATCTATGTATGTATTTTTTATAAAATATAATATCGTTGAGTTAGTATCCTATAACACAAGTTTTGAACTTACTTTGGGGTTAGCTCAATCTGTATGAATATATAAAAAAATAAATAAAACAATTTCATAAAATTATAACATTGAACACAAGGAAACGAACCATAGCAAATACGGAACTCTGCACTGTGGCATTTTGTCCAGTTTTTATACTATGTCATAGAATAAGTAATAACCCGAGGTAGAATGGCTACTCTCCGTCACGCACCGAATCGCGTTACCTCAACCCCAGGGGGGTATCGAGGCGGGTGCAGTCGCAAAGGTGTGCGTTTAGTGAACGAATGTGTATACGTGTGCGCGTGTACATACGACATTGGCCTATGTTGTAGAAATAGGTAATTATTTCTCGCGCGTTGGCTGTGACCACAGAACACAGAAAGAAGGAGAAATGTCATTAGATGGTTTTTGTACCGGAACCGATGTCGCCACTTACACACACAATTACATTTTAACACATTAATAGAATAATCTCGACAGTCACTCTCACACAAATCGTAAGCCCGTAATTTGCAGTTCGATTACGAACACGGAGCAAAAAGTTCATTATAGTGACGGGAACCTAACGAAATAGGGCGACAAGCGACTTAGAAGAATCAAGTTCCTGCACATTTGTGCAGAAAATTGTGTAGAAAATGGCGACATGCGCCCCGCACACAAACCATATCTCTTGTATTCTGATATCTGTGGCTGTGACTATGTAAAGATTGTAAGACTTTCAAATTCTATAGTAGAAATGTTTGCGCGAGTAATGCCGCGGGCCTCACTCAAGTAGCTCCTCGTTACCTAATAATTAAGGACTTCCAAACAAACTTGTTGAACTACTTAGTGGTTTTGTAGTCTGCGGCACTATTAAAACTTAACTGAAAATTGATTATCTTTAGTTACGCAAAACTTTTAAGTGTCAGAGGCAGACTTAAAACCTTTGAATACAGATAGGTAGATGTTATTTTATAGTTCTTAAACAGTTTTTTTTTAAATTATTGTTATTTAGGACAAAAAACCTAAAAAGTCTGAAAAAAACCAACCAATGAAAGAGATGTTCAGGGTAGAGAACTTACAAAGGCTGTATTGTAGATTATAGCGTGTCATAATGTCATTGTATGTACCAAAAACGACGCTAACGAATGAATGTATAAATATTTAAAAGGGAGGTGATAATATTATAGTTTGATAATTTCATTGTCGGTTCGATCCTCTTGTTAAAAAAAAACTTTGAAAGTTAAACACCAACGGAGCTAACGACTGCTGACTATATATATAAACATTTAAAAGGGGAGGTGATAATATTATAGTTTGATAATTTCATTGTCGGTTCGATTCTCTTGTTTGGCAGCTTAACACAAAAAAACCTATGAAAGTTAAACCATTGTACCTACTTAGAGCATTGACATAATAGTTTAAATTCATCGTTCAGAACTTAGACCACTACAATAGAACAGTTGTGGGGAGCGGAAAAGAGGTCACGCCTTCACACCGATACGATACATAATTGCATTTGTGTTAAATAAAATCTTAGTTTTACCATGTGAATGTGTAAGTATCTTTAGGTCTACACTAAATTATAAATCTACACTAAATTAAAAAATAACGCAATGCACAAAACTAACGCAAATCGCTGCGTTGAGATTTCGTGATGAAAGCAAAACTTGCGAACCAACTTGACAGTTCTTGGCGACGCGTTATGCGGGACTCGTCGATTGTTACTCTTGACTTTTTCCATAATGAATGCGAATTCGCCGCGAATCTTTTCGCCGCGAAATTAATTCTGTGGGTCATACGCTGTTTACGAGAGGCTGAAGTTTCTTCATTTAAAATTAGCTTTTTTCATTATAAATCCGAATTAGTTTATGTACAAAAAGCTAATGGATAAATAGACAGACAACTATTAGAGACGCGGAAGACGGGTTATATTTATTAATAATTTTATTGAATAACAAAATAACACAAAATGTCTTTTAAAATCGAATCAATAGCCTCGTTAACACTTGTGCCAACTGACATAGTCACACACAATAGACTTCATTAATTTTATGACGCTTGAATGTTAGTAAATATGAAAAATTGTTTATCATATGGACTTGAATTGAAACAGACCTATGGTCAGTCGACAGTAAATATGTGGTAATACTACTAAATAGCACGTTGTAAATAAGAAAGAATTAATCATTATAACCTGAAACCAGATATAACTTAAGCAACAAAGTTGTAACCCAGGATTTGGATGGATCAAATAGATTTCGTCGATTGTTGTCAGTAGTTAAGTAAAGTCAGTGATTTTATTTTTTTATTAAAAATGTTTTAAAAGATAAATTATTTTACTAGAAGTGACGCGGTCCAAAGGCGAAGGCATAAAATAGGGAGCTTTTTGTTACTTAATAGATTTGCTAAAATAAAAACAAACAAATTATCCTTTTTTTCTGGCTTCATATGTGTAAAACATAATTAAATTTCGCCAGTGTCGAGTTGGTGAAGAGGCACGTCAAATTTTGGAGATTGACCTTTTGATTGGTTTTACTTATGAATTGGCCGGTGTTTTGAACTTAATCTTTTAATTTGAGTTTACTAGTCGTTAGTTTCCCAAAACATACGAGATACATTTCTGTTAATGTGACATCGTAGTGATGTGACGTTTGTTTGTTTTTGCCTACGTAAAGCTTGCAAAAGCATAATTTCGCTTGTTCGCTGGACGCTAACTCGCTGTGACGTCATGATTTTTTTATTTTGGCGACTTTAGACACAGAATAAATAATATTGCTACGTACTTATAGTCCATCCTAAAGTCAGCAGTAGTCACAACCGTGGGAGTTATGTGTGGCTTTTCCCGGACGGTGGGAATGTGTGGAGGCTTTTCCCGATTTAGTCTTGTATTATATCATTGTTTTTTTATCTCAGAATTGAGGATGTACGGTGTAAGATACAGCCAAGTTAATTGTTTGAATTAATAGCAGTCGAATGCAATAGCAATCAATTTGAGAGCGATTTGAGTGCAAAGCTAGTCTGTGGTGTTAAATTGTCGAATAACCCGTTGTATTCGGAAATTAATATCATGCATTTGCATTGTTCTAATAATCCTTGTACAACTTGAGGAGTTAATTAGTAAAATAATTAAAGCTACGTATTAAGTTGGTACGTTTCGGTCCGCGAAATTAAATTTTTTGGGGGTTTTTATGCACATTCATAATGAAAAGAGCCAATATTTATAATTTATTTGATAATTATTCAGAAGATATATTGCATTTGTTGTCGCCATACCAATTTTCACGAAAATTCTATCAATGATTGAGATTTAATTTGTAAAAAAAAAAGAAGAATTTCCCGCGCGCGGACGGAAACGTAACACCTTAAGAGGAGCTCGTTGGCGCTCAAGTCCAAATTCGAATAGGTTTACAAGCTCTTTCGAATCGACACAATTTTTCCTACCAGTACAGACGTCGCTGTCGCACTCAACGAGGAGGCGAGTTAGGTAATGTCGACTTTAGCCTGTGGATGGGTTTCTTTATCTCGAGCACACGCACCTGCAGACGATGTAAGGAGGCTGATGAAACACCACTGCATCTACTGGGGGAATGTGGGCCACTTATACACAAGCGCAGCACTCATCTAGGGAAACACTTATTAAGCCCAGATGAGTTAAAGGAGTTCCCCCCTAAGCAAATCCTGCAGTTCATCACAGCTGCAGGGTTTAGCGGTGAGCTATAACAAGTGGCGATCACAATAGACCAATCCTGGTCGCAGTGCTACTTAAGCCGCACAAAACAAAAAAAACAAAAAATGTTGATGGATAACCAGTCGTTATAGTCCAAGCCAGTGGCAGCCAAGTCGGTAGCCGTCAGGTGCTAGAAAACACTGTTCTCCGCCAACCCACATTGGGGTACCGTCGCAGAGTATGCTCTTATTCCCTTCGATTGAAGAAGATCAATGATTTTTTTCATTCATTTTCAACAGAAAAAAATTCGTCATACACTCTTTCAAATCCATAACTCGCTTTTCAGAAAGAATAATTATACAATTATTACCAAGAGCAAAGTACATTTGTCTAATGACGTCAGAAGTCGGAGCAGGCGTCGAACCCGCACTAATCGTCTTACATTAAGTGAATCGATGCATTCTATCTCGGAGCAAATTGATTCTTATTGGGGGCCGGTGCCACAAAATTAAATACATATAATCTTTTCCTTGTTAATCTTAGATCTATCAGTAAATAGATATAAGATAAGCTGGGATAAGACTATTATAATTTGTATTTGTTTTAAGTTTTTAATTTGAAAATATAAAAAAAAATGACTTTCCACCTCATAGTGACTCCTCTGCTCTGCATCCTTTCTTGACTAAGGCGCTGTCACGGGTTCGATTTTCGCATCGTCACAATGGCTATCATAGTTTACTAATCCAATGTAATATGTACCATGAGTTGTGTTTATTGAACCTTTATTTTGTTGAACCAATGTCACAAAGAGTATCAAGTCACAAATAATTATAATTTACAACGAATTTAAGAAAGATGTTAGACGGAATAGGAAGTAGTAACTTCTTGAATATATCTTATAATGTTTCTTAGTGGTAAGAGCACTCGACCGGATATCGGGAGGACGTGGGTTCGAATCCCTTCTGGAGCGGGGAGGTGAAATTTTTCTTTCAAAAATATTTTTTACTAGCTTTTCCCCGCGGCTTCGCTCGCGTGAATTTTATGACATAGATCTCGTTTGACAACAAAACAACCCATAGCGCGACTGGTGGCGCCATCTGTTGGTCGATACAGCGCCCTCTATAGTAGAAAAATTATTTTCCCATTGGAACGACATACTTTCACGGGATAAAAAGTAGCCTATGTTGGGCTCTGTACCTCTAACAATATGTATGCAAATTTTCATAATGATCGGCTGCTTAGTCAAGCCGTGAAGGAATAACAAACAAACAAACTCACTTTCTCATTTATAATATTAGTAAGGATAAGGATATGTCTTATACTTAATGACTTTTCTTTCAATCGCAGTTTATAACAAAACAATGTCTTTATATCTTTTTCTCTGTATCCATTCCATTATGTCTGATGATTGTTAGTTAGTCACTTAGTAAAATACACGCCACCTATAACATGAATAGAAAGTACCTAGATCTAATTAACTAACTAGGTTGTCTAACTTCACTTCTAACCAGGATATGACATTATTTGTCCCACGAGTTTAACTTTAGTTAAATATTGACGCGCAATCACAAGTTAGTTTGATGCAACCGGCCCGGAAGGTAGGATAAATTAATTTTATGCCCGCCTAGAGCAGAGTTAACTAATACCTATAGGTATTCTAGCTACCTATAGGATGGTTTACTATGTTCACAAATTCGACCTAAGTAATTTAGGTTTACATGACAGCCCATCGGAAGCACAGAAGAGAGGATTTTTTATAACCATCCGAGTATTGTCAAGGGTTATCGTTCCACTTTGACATGTACAACGAGCCACAAGCTCTGTGGTATAGTTCGTTTGGTTGTAGTAATCCTGCTTTTAGAGTTCCTTCAAAAAGAAAAAAAAAGATAGCTTTGTTCATCATGTCTGTGGTAATTTTTTTTTTCCTCTGAAAAATTTCAGTGAAGCGTTCTTATATTTTATTTAAGGCATAAAGGCTAAAATTATAGCAATAAATCGCACATACATAACTAAATCATCATCATCTCAGCCACTGAGTTCAGCCATAACTTTAATTGAAAATAAATCTATGTATGTATCTCTAAATCATTAAAAAATAATTTATGTATGCGCGGCATGCGCGCCATTATGAATCCAACGAATGAATGAGATAGCAATATGGTATAAAAGAGACAAATCGATCAAGGTCATGCGTACTACAAAGCAGGCGGCTATTGATTGGCTGTTTCGACGCTCCACACAGCGGTCCCATGGTGTAATGGTTAGCACTTTGGACTCTGAATCCAACGATCCGAGTTCAAATCTCGGTGGGACCTGGCTTTTTTGAAGTTAGTTTTAATAATTATGTAATAAACTAAAAATGGTTTTTGTTGTTTTTTATAATAAAATTAGGTTCAAAATTGTGTTATAAAATAACGTTAATTTAGTATTCATAATTAAATTATTATAGTAATACAACCTTTATAAATATATAAATTATTTATTATATTAAGTACTTTTATTAATTTATTACAATAAAACAATACCAAAAAATAAAATAAAAACACTATTTTCATGAATTTTATTTTTGAACTCTTCATTCATCCATCATCGTGACAAATTAATTATAGCGCCATCTACATACTTAGTTCGAAAACTGTTCAACAGATGGCAGTTTTTTAAATATTTCGATTGAAATCTAATTTGATTCTTGTAAAATATTTTGTTTTCTTCCTTTTTCACTTTATTCTTATATTATTATTATTATCATTGATTTATCTAGTAAATGTAATTATTTAGGTAGGTACGTATTTACGAACTTCTTCAGTGTAAGTACTTATGAATATTTTTATATTTACTAAATTGTTATCATGATACCTAGTTATAATTTCACGCCTGTGAATAGCCTTATTGAGGCCCTATAGTGTAGACTTCTAGACTCTAGGACATTTACATTAACCATTTTCAGTGAAGGAATTGACTTTTTAGGAATGATTTTTATAATTTTAAAGTCAATCGATTTGAAATCGAGTAAGTATTACCTAGTACAGGAGCTGGGATGATTAAAAAGTGAGCTAGTCAGAAATATTTTTTAGAACATTTTAGTAAATACTAATTTATATTTGATTAAATAGATATATAGTCTATAATCTAGATAAATTAGTTAACAAACAAGATTATTAGTTAGAAATGATGGTATTTTATAGCTTATTTAAATAATATTCAAAACACACAGAATATTAACTGAAATAATATTTAAAATATGACTAGAGAACGTGTCTGTGAAAGCCTACTCTCAGAATATACATTTCATTTGCCCCCCCCCCCCCCCCCCCATTTCTCTAAACAAAAACAGTTTCAATCTCAACTCAAAGTCACGCTGTATCTCACTAAATTCCTATTTTGTATGAGTAATACAGCATTTTTTAAAATATAATTACTCACTAAGGTATACTTTGAAGAACCACATATTATAGTTCAGAGAAAGATTGACACGAGATTTTAACTATTTTTGTTACGAGGGGGGAGGATGATTTGTGATATAACTTTGCAGTCACCTCCCAGACTATCATACAATTTTCTACTTTAATCATAGCGGAGTATCTTCGAAATTGACTTTATTTGAGCACCTTAATTTATGGACCCCTGGCGTTATTGAAAAAGCTTCTTGTGAAGGAATTACATTGATCCAGGAGATGGCGCCAGATAAAAAAGCTTATAGAATGATTTAGTGGAGCTTTTGGCGGAATGTGTATAATCGGTAATGAACATATTACGCTGCTTATGCGGATCTTATAATACAATGGAAAAGGTTTTACCCAATGAAAGAGATGAACAGGGAACAAATCTTAACGATGCATTAAAATTATTAACATCAAAGCTAATAATTTAATACATGGTTATGAAACTGGTGTACAGTCAGTTGAGGTTTACACTTGCAGTACAATTTTGGCTCATAAGACATAGAACTTAAGAATGGTACAAATTCCGATATGTAAAGGTTTGACGACATCCGTGGCGTAATGGTTACCACGCCAGACCGCCACCCAGGAGGTCCCGGGTTCGATCCCCGGTCGGGTCATGATGAAAAACTAACTTTTTCTGATTGGCCTCGGGTCTTGGATGTTTATTTATATTATGTATTTGTTATAAAATATAATATCGTTGGGTTAGTATCCCATAACACAAGTTTCGAACTTACTTTGGGGCTAGCTCAATCTGTATGAATTGTCCCTATATATTTATTTATTTATTTAAAGGTTGACATGCTATTGACGGTACAATATGAAAACTATCACACTTCAATCCCACTAATATTATAAAGGTGAAAGTTTGTGTGTATGTTTGTTACCTCATCACGCTCAAATGGCTGGGCCAATTTTCATGATATTTGGTATGTAGGTAGCCGATACCTTGGATTAACACATAGGGTATTTTTTATCCCGAAAAGTACGCGACTCCCGTAGGATTTGGTCAAAAGTCTGATATAGATGGCGCTGCTGTGCATAAAATTAAACTCGGCTAACACCGCACGCTGCAGGCTAGTTGATAAATAAAAAATCGAGTAAATCTAGAACTTGAATCAAAATGATGATAAAACCATAGGTAAAAGAAAAAATTGATTTAAACATGAAAATCATGTTTTACTGACCCTTACTTCGTTGCCATCTTAATAATATAAAAAAAATAATATCATTTTAATTAAGTACCGCCAGTAAAACCTGGCGATAAAATAAACTGGCCCAAATTTTATTAAAACAATCTCGCAACGAATAAAAATTTTCAACAAAGGGAGAAAATTTTCTTTGAAAGAAACAATTCGGTGACGAAACAAACGGTGTCAATTCAATTATCCTTAAAAATACTGCCTCATTGGACCCTCAAGGCCCCTGGGACAACATCGTGATCATAATGTCCCATGGGATAGGCAGGGGCATCGTAGCAAAATTTTGTCTTCACTGGTATATACAGTTTAGTAAAACTATTCAGACATTAGTCCATCTTTGTTAGTACAATCAGAGAATATTACCTATACATGGTATAGTGTTTGTGTAACTTGTCTCGAGTTCACGAGTGGAGCGCCAACGAAGGCGAGAGTAAAGACATGTCTGCCCTGACTACTGGGGCCCGATTCTACTAACATAAATGCACCAATGGACTCTCAATGGTATCTCAATCGTGTCTCAAAAGAATGCCGATGGTGTGTCAGTGGAATAGTTTTTGACATTTGTTATGGACTTAAATAATAACTTAAACATTATGTTATCGTTTAAGTCCATAACAAATGTCAAAAACTATTCCACTGATACATTATCGGCATTCTTTTGAGACACCATTGAGAGTCCATTGGTGCATTTGTGTTAGTAGAATCAGGCCCCTGGTGACGTAACGAGCCTAGTCCCCCCCCCCCCCTTTATTAGAGAACACTACAAATATATTCGGTAAACATCATTCACAATGATATGATAATCAAATCACTGCTGTGTGCTGTACAGTGTACGGGCCCGTAAGGGTAGTAATATGCGCAGTCCAGTCTGCTGGCCACCATTTTCAGGATGCTGTTTTTCGATCTATATGGACAGTCTTCTTGTTGCTGAGGTGGTGATGGCGATGTACCTATTATAATTTTCAAAATAATATAAATATAATTGGTATATTCAATTACCTCGATAACCAAATTCGAGGTTCAAATTGATACAAGTAGGAAATGTAAAAAAAGATTTTTTTTAAATGGATGACAATGAGATAAATTCTGTCATGATAATTTTTGCAATAGACCCTCAAACTATACGGTTTTATGTGTATTCGCTAGGGGCCAATAAAAAGACCTCCAATCCTGGCCGGAATGATTGATTTCCACGTGAATAAGGTTTCATTTGACTATTCGGTTAAAAGGGACAAGTACGTGACCAAACCTCTTCTGTATTCAATCAGAATCTAAGGAAACGACAAGAGGGTTAATTTTGCTTGTTTGCTACCTATTTATATAACAAAATGTATAGGAAGTGATTACTTACCGAACACTAAACAACAGAACACTTCGTTCGACAGATAAACATGATTTGATACTTTTAAATTATAATTCCGCGTATTGCACTTAATATTGTATGTTATTTACCTAGTTTTATTTTGTATGTATCATATTAGTATGTATGTACATAGTATAAAATGAAGTCGCTATATCTTTTAAACTACTTAACGGAGTTTATTGTAAAAACTGGACTACGCGAGAAAAACGAAAGAGTGTTCGCTTGTGGTGCTAATTCTATCTAGACTAAACTAATTTTGACAGGACTAGAAGTGTTGCTATCCTTGTCACTAATTGTAAACCAAGAAAGGACAACAACACCTCTGGTCCTGTCAAAATTAGTTTAGTCTAGAGTCTAGATTAGCTTTTTTGGCCGCGACTTCGTCCGCGTGAAGTTCCGGACCCGTTCCCGTGGGAACCACATTGAATTTCGGGAAAAGCTAAAGCCTATGTCACTCTACCAGGGAGTGACATAGGCTTTTTCTTTTCCCGAATGTAGCTTACTACTGGTAAAAGAATTTTTGAAATCGGTCCAGTAGTTTCGGAAGCAAACAAACAAACAATCAAATCCTTCCTCTTTATAATATTAGTAAATAGATAAATGTTCAGCCACCTATCACCAATTCACCATAGTAAAAAACATTATAGTTTTCTCACAAGTTACCGGAAGGAAAATAATTTTCTCAGTTATCTGTCTTATAAAATAAAGTGTCGAGTTCTTTACAACAACGGCTTCGGTGCGAAGTGCTTTTTTCGTTTTATTTTTTGAGACGGCGACACCGATTGTAAGAGAAATGTTAAAGGTAAAACAGTATTTATTTTGTAAAATAATACTTTTCTATTTGTAGACATTACTTAGAGTTAGTCTATGAAGTAAATAATACTACGTGCATGTGCTCCTTCACACAAGACGTAGTAGGGGTCGCGTATACGTTCATCGAACGCCTACGCCATTTTTGTTTGAAACGATGTTCATAAGTGATTGTCATCTATCTATCTATAATATAATAAAAGTGTAAAAAAAGTTTGTCTGTACATTGAATATATTTCCAAAAAAATTGTTTAGGGCGATGAAGAATAAGCAATAGAACAAGAATTTCGTAAAATTTTGTTCGTCTGTTTGTATGTTTGTATGTATGTATGTTTGTATGTATGTTTGTACACGCTAATCTCAGAAACGGCTGAACCGATTTGGATGCGGTTTTCACTAATATGTGGCGATTTGCTCAACTTAACATTTAGTATGTTTCTTTTCAAAATTCTCACGAGAATCCGAGATATACGCAAACGAAGTTGCGAGGGTATATCAACGCACAGCCCAAACCGCTGGGTCTAGAGATTCCAAATTTCCTTACTACGTCTAGGGATGTACTAAGAAAGGATTTTTCAAAATTCCCACGGGAAAGCGAGATATACGCAAACGAAGTTGCGAGAGGACGCACAGCCCAAACCGCTGGGTCTAGAGATGCCAAATTTGTCATGTAGGGTCCATATAAGGACCGGACCGGACCGGAACGGATCAGACCTGATCAGTCCGGAAGGAACCGCACCGTACCGGGCCGTGCCGGACCGGTTTTTTTTCTGTAGAAAAATATGCTAATTGGCATGTAGGTTCCATATCAGGACCGGACCGACCAGATCGGCCCGGACTGACCGGACCGACCGGACCGGATGGAACCGTACCGTACCGGGCCATGCAGGACCGGGATTTGTTTCTGAAGAAAAATATCCTAATTGTTACTAGACCATGCGGGCGAAGCCGCGGGCAGAAGCTAGTACAGCAATAATAATCTGTCATTAACTTTAAAATGCAAATAAAGCAGCTAAAGTAAAAAAAAACATTGTCAATTGAAGATAAGTCTTTTCTCACGACTTTTTTTATTGTAAACTTTTTTCGATATTTATTATCTGTATCTAGTAAAAAAGCGGTTATATGGGGTCTGGTTAAAGGTCGATCTCACGCTGTTGACTTCATTCCTGGGAACCCCGACCATGCCGTGTGAAAATGTACCCCATAGATAAAAAAATAATTAAAATGTATAACACTAATTAAGATGTAAGTATGTGTGTAGATGTTTGTAATAGGTACTTTCACGCAAAAACAGCTTATTGGATTAGAGGGCGTAATTAGAGGACGTGAAAATTTTCGCTTTTGTCAGTCTGTATCTCATGGACCATAATAATACCATAATACCACTACGGTGGCAAACAAGCATAAGGCCCGCCTGATGGTATAGACATAGACGCTTGCAATACCGGAGGTATCACTCGCGCGTTGCGGACCCTGTAAAAAGTGGAGCTCTGGAGACCTTACTCACCGTAGGCACACAGCATGGCCGATACCAATGCTATTTGGCTACGATCTTCTGTTTAATATAGATATATAGCACTTGTCCGGTTTTTTACATTTTACTCCGCATGTCCAAAATCGCTAGCGTAAGCTTTATTTTCATGTCGACTGCGCCACATTTTCATGACTTTGTTCAGGAATTTAATATTATAGTTTACGTCACTCGAGAAAATGTAGTTTTCGAAAAGAATTCTCTTCATCCAAAGATACGATATAAGGTAAAAATACTGGATTTATTTCTCCATAGTAACTTGTATTTGTTTCTAAAGTCCCAACAAATTAAGTGCTTTCCTACAATTTGCAATAACGCGTTAACTGGGGTCTGTGTTTTTAAACAATCACTAATTTGGCTTAACGCTCTCATTTATCTACAGTCGATATATATATATATATTTATTTATTTAATGTTTAAATAGGTTAAATTAAGCCGTCCGTCCGGTTGTTGTCTATTGATAACAGAGTTAAGCCAATTCGGTGACCTTCAGGGGGCTTGGAAACACTGACCTCTGCCAATCCATGGTAACGTAATGGTAAGCTCTAATCCCCGTGGACTGAAAGGAGACGGGTCCCTGCAGTGGGACGACAAGGGATTGATATGGACAGTGTTAAAGAACCCAAATAAATAGATCCTAAATAAATATTAAAAACAGCTTGAATTCACCAATACTGTTAATGGAGGTATGAATTCAAAGAAACAAGGAATATATCAATGAATTGTGCCTACGGGGATAAGCAGGCACCATTGAATGGGGAAATATGCAAACCCACTGTATCCTGTTAAATATTCATAAGAGAAAACATATTTTTAGATCGTAATACTGAAACACGTTTTAAATATGGTATCGGGGAAAGAAGACAGAAAAACGCAAGCCAGCGGGTTTATTCCGTAACAAAAACAGTTTCAATCTCAAACTCACATACTGTCTCGCTCATTTCCTATTTCGTAAGAGTGAGACGTCGCTGTAGATTGACATGGGATTGTAACTGTTTTTGTTACAAAAATCGGCTACCAAAATTGTTAAAAAATTTGAAAATATTATAGTATTAGTCCATATAGTGAACCTACAAGGAAAACTAAACGGTTAAGTAGGCTACTAGTTTAGACAAACTTATAATATATATTTTTAATGGAAATGAATACGGCAATTTCAAAGAATACGGCATTGCACTTATCTGGGCAGCAAATACGCGTGGCATGAACATGGTTGTTTTTTATGCGTTTAATGTCTCAAATAATTTATTTAATGACGTTATTGGCCTTGTTTATATTGATCTTTATCAATATATTATCATGAACAATGGGTGCTCGAAATGCGAGTAATGATGATTGTGTAAGTTTTGGATAGACTTGATAAAGTAAACAGTTCCTCAATCAAATTGTACCAAAGACTGCTTGATTGATATCAATAGTCGATGACGACGACTACTTGGGGTCTATTCTTGTAGAAATGCGAGATCTCGCTGCAAGATTCTGTAAGAATCTGTTTTTTCAATGAAACTTAATTTACATTTTAATAATGAAATGATGAAATCGTACGGCAATCGCGTACTTTTCGGGATAAAAAGTACCCTATGTGTTAATCCAAGGTATCGGCCACCTACATACCAAATATTCATCATCCATATTATTATGGCCATCAGTGTAATACTTAAAATCGTTATTATTGGGCTATGGATTATATTTATAATCTATATCTATCTATATATATATAAAAATGAAACCCGTTTTCCGTTGTCACGACATAACATGAAAACGGCTTGACCGATTTGGCAGATTTTTTTTTGTAGTTTTCTAATACTCTGTACAAGGTTCTTACGGAAAAAAATATTAAGAAAATCTCTCAGAAAGATTGAAAAAAAAAACGAAACAGTACCCGGGCGAAGCCGGGCCGGGCAGCTAGTATACATATATAAAAGGAGAAGCTGACTGACTGACTGACTGACTCACTAACATATCAACGCAGAGCCTAAACTATAAAGGTTAGAAACTTGAAATTTTGCACAGGGGTTCACTAAGAGGTAGGAGGAAGGAGTATCCCCTACTCCTTCCTCCACTAAGAAAGGATTTTTCAAAATTCCCACGGGAAAGCGAGATATACGCAAACGCGTGAGTGATACTCCCGGTATTGCAAACGTCTATAGGCTACGATGGGTGACGGCTTACCATCAGGCCGACCGTATGCTTGTTTGCCACCAATGTGGTATTAAAAAAAAGCGACTGTTATTTTAATTACCAGACTCGAATTAATTTTAAAGATATTTTTTGAAGCATTTATCATAAATATTTCGTATATCACGTACTTTCGATTATAATCTGGGGTAATTTGTTGATTAATTGGTGACTATTCATAATTGTCATATAATCAGTGACAAAATAATATGAGTAACGGTATTTAGGAAGTGAATTAGTGAAGTCATTTTTATTACCAATGAAGTCACACTATTCTTGTAAAAATAGCACAGATATATAGGTACCATATCTGTGGTCCATCCATAGTGACTAATGACGTCCAGAATGTGATTACAGTTTTACGCAAAAATCGATATTTTTAATAAAAATATAAGTACAGTCAACAAACTGAATAGGAATCCAGAATAGAGAAGTCAGAACAAAGATTCTTAAGCATAATTATTAAACTTTGCAATTACATAATACAATATTTAAACTATTATAAAAAAAAATACAGGGTTGGCAACGCGAGTTATACCCCGGGTGTTGCAAGTGTCCATAAGTTACGGCAAATACTATAGAAGACTAATACGCACAGCTCTTGACGTTTCTCATACAATGACTTGGCAACCTCCGTTCACCTCATGCCGCTAGGGGCGCTATAACATTTTGCATACAAAAAACCTCCGTTCACCTCATGCCGCTAGGGGCGCTATAACATTTTGCATACAAAAAACCTCCGTTCACCTCATGCCGCTAGGGGCGCTATAACATTTTGCATACAAAACGCACAAAAGTTTTGAAATCGTGCACCTCATGCCGCCCTTATGCCGTAGGGGCGCTAGTGTCGCGTCTTGCCCGAATTCTTTTGAAGCTGTGGGTATTAGTCTTCTATAGTATTTGGTTACGGTTACCGCTTACCATGGCGGGCCGTAAGCTTGTCTGGCACCTTAGTGGTATAAAAAAAAACGAGTTAGAAAACTAAAATCATATTTACGGCCCAGGTTACCTCTTCCATTGGTTGACAGTAAAGTAAAAAATAAAATAAAATAATTTTTGCAAGTAGATTTACAAGAAATACTTTTCCACTTCAATATTTTTTTATCCTACAAGCACTTCAGACGTGAATGGCCTGTTGTGAAGAAGAACTCAACTGTATCATTTTTTTTCTTTTTTTAAACCATTTTAACATTTAAGTGTTTTTTTTTAATTATAAATATACTAGCTTTTCCCCGCGGCTTCGCTCGCGTTATTTTTATGACATAGATCTCGTTTGACAACAAAACAACCCATAGCGCGACTTGTGGCGCCATCTGTTGGCCGATAGCATCACATACCTCTATAGTAGAAAAAATATTTTCCCATTCTAATGACATACTTTCACGGGATAAAAAGTAGCCTATATTCGGCTCTGTAGCCCTGACAATTTATATACAAATTTTCATAATGATCGGCTGATTAATCAAGCAAGCCGTGAAGGTCAAGGTGAAATAACAAACAAACAAACTTACTTTCTCATTTATAATATTAGTATGATTTAATCCTTACTAATATTATAAGTGAGTTTGTTTGTTTGTTATTCCTTCACGGCTTGACTAAGCAGCCGATCATTATGAAAATTTGCATACATATTGTTAGGGGTACATAGCCCAACATAGGCTACTTTTTATCCCGTGAAAGTATGTCGTTCCAATGGGAAAATAATTTTTCTACTATAGAGGGCATTGTATCGGCCAACAGATGGCGCCACAAGTCGCGCTATGGGTTGTTTTGTTGTCAAACAAGATCTATGTCATAAAATTAAACGCGAGCGAAGCCGCGGGGATAAGCTAGTCAGCTATTAAAGAAAGAAAAAGAAGCAGAGGAGCAAATTTATAGTGACCGCAAATTTTTATCTTTAAAATAATATTCCACTTTATCATCAAGCAACCTTCAATCGTAGCTACGATTACGCGTAGGTCTACGTGTAGATTTAAATTTATGTAGAGAACTATATTTATTTGGGCTCTTTGCTCGCGTTATCTCAGATTAAATTTATCAAAACAATAATAACAAGTAGGTATGAACGGTAAAATAAATAAAAAATATCAGTAAAGTTTTACATACCGTCTGGTATTGCTGATTAAACATGGAAGGGTTCGCATTTGAAGATAAAGCAGAAAGTTTGTCGTCAAGGCAACTGGAATTTCTTTCTGACGTACTCGAGCAAAGAGGCTACAAAAATAACAAAGTACAAATCGAACCTTTGGGGAAAGCTGGGGATAATTATGTTGCAGAAGTCAAGAGAATAACAGTCTACGGAGACAATGGAGATACTTTCAAAATGGTGGCAAAAGTTGCACCGAAGCAAGAAATGGCTCGAAAAATGATGGACGCAGAAGAACTATTTACTAATGAAATCACTATGTATAGTGAAGTTCTTCCAACGTTAGTTGAACTGCAAAAAGCAGCTGACGTGCCTGAAGAGGAACTCCTACGATACCCTGAATGTTATGGAGTATTAACTGAAATACCACATGAAATTATTCTCCTCGAAGATTTGCACTTATCTAATTTCGGAATGTTGGACAGATTTACGCCATTGACAGATGAAAGCGTAAGATTGGTTCTTAAAAATTTTGCTATTCTTCATTCGTTGTCGTATGCATTGAAGAAGAAAAGACCAGAAGTTTTTGAAACTTACGTCACGAAGTTTTTCGATAAGTTTGGCTCTATGGCTGACGTGCCTGAATTTAAAGATTTTTTAACTGCTCTTGAAAACGATACCATCAAAATATTAGACAGTGAAAAATTTAAGAAAGCAGTTCGTAATTCGGTTTCCGTAATGGCAGAGAATGCAGCAAAGATTTTGAAAAATGATCTTAGATCAAGATACTCTGTTGTGATACAGGGCGACGCGTGGACTAACAACTTAATGTTCTTGATGGAGGTAAGAGTATTTTTTATAATAATATATTTAAAATCTGATTATAATCTACTTATTTGATAGCGGATCCACACAGCTGGCTTGCAATTATAACGTTATTAATGACATATTTTCTTTTGGACCCATCATTCAATAAAATGGGAAAATTTTGAAAAATTTGACGTGCATAATATAGTAATAAGA
Source organism: Endotricha flammealis (assembly GCA_905163395.2). Classification (NCBI taxonomy): domain Eukaryota; kingdom Metazoa; phylum Arthropoda; class Insecta; order Lepidoptera; family Pyralidae; genus Endotricha; species Endotricha flammealis. The sequence continues at coordinate 10,539,720 of LR990871.1, forward strand.
AAAGGTTTTTTTTTAGGAGAATACACCAGTTCAGGCAATAATGATCGACTATCAACTATCAAGAGTCACCTGTCCCGTAGTAGATATTCTTTATATGATATTCAATTGTACAGATCACGGCACTAGAATGGAATGTTACCATGATTGGATTGACTATTACCACTTAGAGTTGGACAAATCCTTGTCAAATTTTGGCTTGAAGGCTAACTACGTATACCCAAGAGACCAACTTGATGCCGACTTGAAGAGATGCTCCAAAATATTTTTTGGCACATCAATAATGTTATTAACCATGTTGATCAGAAAACCAGAAGATGCAGCCAAAGTCAAAGAAGCTATGGAGAATGCTGTCGATATGGACTTGACAGAATTAAAAAAGCATCATACTTCGAGCTTGGATCCTCATTCGGTTGCACTTTTTAGGAAAAGAGTTGAAGATTTAGTAAATAGCTACCGTGAATTGGGATATATTGAAAACTGATTACATATTACAATTAATTAATAGTAATTTACTATTGAATTATACCCCACATTTACAGCCAGTTTCTAAACGCATTTTTTTAAAGTTAATGAAACATTAAAATGTAGTTTTTTTGCATTTATGAAGTTAATGAAGCATTAAATTATACGTTCTTATAGTGGAAATCAAATGCGTTTCAAATCAGGCTCATATTCAGTAAAATTCGTACGGTACATGTACGAATTTTGGAGAAATATTGGTTTATCTAATGAGGAACATCTTCTAAAAATCTGTCAATCCACTTCTGTAGGAATTGGCGATACTTTGCGAAATATTCGTCACCTGTGTTAGTAAATAAATGATATGGCATTTTATTGTTGTAATTGGGTTCTGCCAAGGCTCGAGCCGATTGTCTTGCAGACCTTTGCCATCAAAATGGATTTGATGTTTTTGATATTAACTGACTGACTCTGTTGTTAGTAAGTAACAGTAATGAATGACTGTCATCTATTCAAATCAGTCAGGACAGGACCAACGAATATTATCCTTTTTGTCAGGTCCATGTTGGAAATAATATACAGGCGATTACGAACGTGAAAAGAGCACATTGGTTGCACTGCATTGGCCCATGATCATCGCGTATTTTATATTTCACTGTTTCAATAAATAATTTTTGACGTCTATACTTGTAATACAATGGCCGTAGAAATTTATAGGCAGTGCACCATTGATAGTGGCAACCATGGGCGTTGGCCCATGATTGTGTGTATCATCATCATCTCAGTCACTGAAAGTCAACTGCTATACAGACATAAGCCTCTTCCAATTGATTCCAACGCGACTGGTTGGTTGGCAGCGGCTTGCATCCAGCGGCTTCCTGCGACTTTTGCAACAATTACAATGTGCAGTATTACAAATTATATTATAATAGTAACATAACGTACCTATATAATAATTATTTATTGAACATAAATGATACAGAGTAATACTTTATCTGTCATACTTACTAGATGCCATTTAAATTCATAGTACTCAGATATCATTATCCATATTATCTGTGATTAATTTTATCAATACACTATTATGAAGGACAATATATAAAAAAGAATAATTATCAGTGAAGTTTTACATATCGTCAAGTATTGGTGGGCAAACATGGCACGGTTTGCGTTCGAAGGTGAAGTTACAAGTTTGTCAGCACGACAACTAGAATTCATATCTGACGTACTTGAGAAAAGAGGATACAAAAATAACAAAGTACATATTGAACCTCTTGGTAAAGCTGGTGATAATTACGTTGCCAATGTAAAGACTATAACTGTTCACGAAGAAAATGGAGAAACCTTTAAAATTGTGGCGAAAGTGGCACCTACAAACGAACTGACTCGAACAATGATGAACGCGGCTGCACTGTTTTTAAATGAGATTACTATGTATCACGAAGTTCTTCCAAGATTAGTTGACCTGCAAAAAGCTGCAGACGTACCTCAAGGGGAGCTCCTTCGGTATCCTGAATGTTATGGAGTATTGACTGATGAACCAGATGAAATTATTCTTCTAGAAGATTTGCGCGTATCTAATTTTGAAATGTTGGACAGATTTGTGCCACTTACAGACACCAGCGTAAGACTAGTTCTAAAAAATTTTGCTATTCTTCATTCCCTGTCTTATGTGTTAAAGAAGAAAGAGCCAGAAGTTTTTGACAGCTACATTACGAAGTTTTACGATATGTTTGGATCTATGGCCGATGTACCTGAGTTCCAAGAATATTTAACTTCCATTGAAACTGATACACTCAAGGTATTAGACAATGAAAGATACAAGAAAGCAGTACGTAACTCGGTATCCCGAATGGCAGCTCATTCAGTAAAAGTTTTTAAAAATGATCCCAAATCAAGGTACTCAGTTGTGATACAGGGCGACGGGTGGACTAACAACTTAATGTTCTTACTGGAGGTACGTGTGATTAGTATTTTATTATTTCATTCACATTTAAAAATATTGAAGGCTTAAATTTCCAACGCGTTATGGGGCTACTCGATCGCGTGCGAACTGATCTCGGACGCGTACCAGTTTACCCTTAAAAATGATATGGTTAGCTCGTCCCACATTCTTTTTAGCGATGTGAGCCAAATTAAATAAGGGCTCAACGGGCTGCAGAAAATTATTATCCTCTTAACATTTTATGATTTTGACTCGTTAGTTACTAAAAAGTAATTAATAAAAAGAACGATTAGTTAACAAAATAAAAAATAAAAACATTTATTTTGCAAGTAGATTTTACAAGAAATACTTTTGTACGTTAATGATTTTTATTCTACTAGCACTTCTGATGTAAATAGCCTGTTGAGAAGAAGTGCCGCAAGAAACTGAGTAGTTAATTTTTTTTCAAAAAGCCATTTTTAACATAAAAGTGTTTCAAAAAAAAATTATACATTAAAAAAATATTTTGATAATAGATTAGTTATAAAAAGAAAATCAAAGCAGAGGAACTAATTATAGTGACCACAAATTTTTAACTTTAATATAATCTCCCACATTATAATTATTACCATTTTTTCATCATTAAAGTCAGAGGAAGGCGATGGTTGTTCTAATAAAGTATTGATTTTTTCAGGAGAAAATACCAGCTCAGGCAATAATGATCGACTATCAACTATCAAGAGTCACCAGTCCCGTAGTCGATATACTATACATGATATTCAATTGTACAGATCATGGCACTAGATTGAACTGTTACTATGACTGGATTGACTACTACCACTCGGAGTTGGACAAGTCCTTGTCCAATTTTGGCTTGAAGGCAAACTACGTATACCCGAGAGACCAGCTTGACGCTGACTTGAAGAGATGTTGCAAGATATTCTTTGGTACATCATTAATGTTATCAACGATGTTGATCAGGAAGCCAGAGGATGCTGCAAAACTAAAAGATGCTATCCAAAATCACGCAACTATGGATTTAAAGGAATTAGAAAAGTTACAGACGTCAAGCTTGGACCCACAGTCTGTTGCACTCTTCAAGAAAAGAGTCGAGGACCTCGTCAACAGCTTCCGTGAATTTGGATTCATTGAAAAATAATATTGTAATTAGATAAAATGTCATTTGTGATAACAATAATTACTAATGTAGATTTTTTATGATTAAACTTGTAAAACCCTCGCAACTTCGTTTGCATTTATCCCGCTTTCCCGTGGGAATATTGAAAAATCCTTTCTTAGTACACCCCTAGACGTCTCGTAGGGAACCTACATTCCAAATTTGGAATCTCCAGATACAGCAGCGGTTTGGGCTGTGCGTTGATATATAGTTAAATCAGTCAGTCAGGACTTTGAATTTTATATAATACACAAGTAAATTATGCGCCAGGGATTTTAGAAAATATATAATATCACATATCACACACACACACGCACCACACACACACTAACACAAACACACACGCATACACACACGACACACACACACATACTCTTGTTGTTGTTGCGCTCTGTAAATTGTAGTAAGCTTAAGCTGGCAAATTTTGCTTTTGTATTGTAGTACTTTTCTATAACATACAAACTAATAATCTAACTGTAATTGAACAATAGTGTGGGAAGCCTGAAGCCTGTAGCACAGTTTTAACTAACACAGAGCTTCAGAGCTGTCAACTAAATTGTAACAAGTGCATTTTTGAATAAAGTATTATTATTATTATTATAAGAAAAATAGTTAAATCAAAACTAAACTATGCCCCCCTTATTCCACTGGTACTACTTCCCCGTCAAAGCCGTCTAACAGCAAGTTTTTGGAACCCCTTTTTAAAGTGGATGACACAGTAAATCATAACTGTCACTGTCAAATTAAAGAAGAATAAATAGCTTGAGACCTAGTGTGATTCGAGATCGCCGCCTTGTCAACGAAGGTCGTCAAGATGGCGACCTCGGATCCTCACCGTACCACGTTGCTTTTTTAAAGTGTACTTTTTTGATAAAAAGTGTTCATTTAAATACTCGACATTGGCGAAATTGTCAATGTGTCGTCAAGACACGACAGAAACGCCATTAATTAAGAAAAGAAGAAGAAGACCTAATGTGGAATTAAAAATGAAATTCGTTTCAGAAACTGGCTGATTGTCAATTAAAAGCCACAATTAATTGTCGGCAACTTAACGGCTCGTATCATTTTGTAGCTTTTGGTGTAGAAGTCGTAATTATGTTTTTTTAGCTAGGTACTAACCTAATATTTACTATAGTTTTTCTTTTAACAGTCGTTTTTATTGGGTTCGTTAAAGTTTGTGCAAAACACTGACAAAAAATCTACTTTTTGACTTTATGCGACGATTTATAATTTATTTAAAAAATCAGAGGTTATCACAGACATTTATAAAAATCCTCTAAAATTTGGTTAAACAAAATTTAGATCTATTCAAATTAATATGAATATGTAGGTAGGTAGTTCATTTAAATAAAATATTATTCATTGTGTTAACATCGTTTTAAACTCTTCACTTCCACATCAAACAATGCATTTTGCTAAATGGATGATAAAATAAAAATAAATAAACACTGTTATTACTGGCGACCAAAGATAATAACAGACCGATTTAAAATTGCCTAAAATATTTTATAAAGTTAATTCTCTCTTCTATTATCTGTCACTGTCAAATTAAAGAAAAAAAAGGTTGAGACTTAAAGTGGAATTAGAATTAAAATGCGTTTCGGAAACTGACTGTAAAAGAGGTTTAAAGTGTTAAACCAAAATTGTTGAATTTGGGTTAAAATACAAATTATTAAAATTTAATTAAATAAATCATAGATGCTTGAAATATATATTTAATTATTTTAAAGGTAAGAAAAGTCAATGAAAATGTAATAGCAAAAATAAAAAATTTAAGGTATAAGAAAAATCAACTAAATAATGGCCAAAATGATTATTTTGTTGTGGTCTAATGGTTGCCGTTAAATAAAAAAGAAGAATGAGTAAGTAAAATTTGAATTTGACAGCTACAAAGTATTGAGGCGATTTATTTGAATTTCGATCATTTACCGGCCACCGGTTGCAGAAATTTTGCCCAGTGAATAAATTGCAAAGCAAATATTAAAAGGTTAGTAGATTTTATTTATATTACAAATTATTACCTATTTTATATTAAATGTTATTTCTAGGTAAAAATTTAAAATGTTTTAAAGGTTATTTTTTGTAATTTTACTTTCAACCGACAATTTCATAAACTGTCTTTGATTAATTTTAGTTCATAGAAAATTATCTTTAGAAAATAATCGAATTAGTCTCGGTATTCAAAGTCACCCCTTTTTACGGTCCTATGTAGGCTTTTGTTATCTACCTGCCAAATTTTTTATATATAGTTTTTTTATATGGCTAATTTACAGTTTTTACCATTTTCCAAGGTACATAATAATTGTGCCAATCATACTAATATAATAAAAGTAATAGTTTGTGAGTATCTATGTATTTTTATTACTTTTTTTGTGATCAACGGATTTGTTTTAAACTTGGAAGGTAGATTTTTTTATTTATTGTCATACATTCGTCCCAAAGTAAATCGGTAACGGAATAGTGTGGTAAATTTGCCACAATTCTACAATTATAAAGTAAATTCGTCAAGTCATTCATACTTATTAACTTAGTCGTCACTTTTTTTTTCTAACAGTATAACTTGCTACTTATATGTTACTTTATGGTTAAAAAATTTGATATCCGTGGCTTTATCCGTGAAATCCAGTTGTTTCCGGATTAATATCCGGGTTGAAAACTGTACTACTACCCGTTCGCCTCAAGTTTGCCGTTACCTCCCGCCGCGCACACCCTACCGCAAGGCAAGGCAGATCCGATGATCCGATAGCATATCCGATAGCATTATGTGCGCGGGGCGGGAGGTAACGGCAAACTTGAGGCGAACGGGTAGTATGTGTATGATCCAAGTCATAAACAACCCATGTGCGTGTGTAAATTTCGGTCAGAGTGTAGCCTTAGGGGCACTATTTTTAGGACTTAGATTTTTTTTCTGAGTTGGCTTGGGGCACTATGAGATGCCAAGAAAACATGAAAAAAAAATGTTTTGAGCCAAATTTTTTTTTGGACTTAGATTTTTTTTTCGCAAAATTTTTTTTTAATTTCCTTTTTTTTTTCAAACTAATGTATAAAGTTCAAGCCGTTTTTGCGTGAGAGTCAAAAATAAATAATCAATACGTCTTCACAAACTATTTCATTTATAATATTAGTAAGGATGATGTAAAATGAATACAAATTACAAATATCTTTATTGCATATCACATAACCATTGGCAAACAAGCATGATACGCCGCCAGGGGCCCGATTCTACTAAACAAATGCACCAATGGACTCATTTGTTATGGACTTAAACAATAACATAATGTTATTATAATGTTATTGTTACATTTGTTTAGTAGAATCGGGCCCCTGATGGTAAGCATCACCGTAGCCTATAGACGCTTGCAATACCGGGCTATCACTCACGCGTTGCCAACCCTTCCAACCACGCCAAGTGGAGCTCTGGAGACCTTAATCACCGTAGGAACACAATTTGGCCGAGACCAAGGATATTTGGCTACGATCTTCTGTAAGGTGGAGGTACTTCCCCAGATGATGAGGGCTCCTCCAATTTGAGCGATTTCTTGTCCTTCCTGTGATGGCCCGTTGGGGCATTGCAATATAAGAGAGGGTACATTTTTTCCTCAATCTTAATAAACTATAGCCCCGTCATACTAATATTATATATATGAGAAAGTGAGTTTGTTTGTTATTCCTTCACGGCTTGACTGCCGATCATTATGGAAATTTGTATACATATTGTCAGGGGTACAGAGTGCTTAGTACGAGTTTTTTGGTCACATTCGAACGTGTTAACGTTTACAAGCCGACTGAATTGAAAAAAAGTTTCATATTGTCAATTTACTAGACGCGTGTTACGTATCCAAATTAGCCGGGTTACTCACTTCAAAATGTGAGCAAGTAAGACACATAATTTTGATATGTAACACGCGTCTTATAAATTCGCAACATGAGAATTCTTCCCTATTTGGTCGGTTTATTTACGTTGACATGATCGAATGTAACTCAGAGTCCAAAATAAAATAATTTTTACGCGGTCGGTAACAGCTAGTAGGCTATATTATGTTTTTTTTTTACAATTTACTAGCATGGTTTTCTTTTAATGTATTTTTTAAGTTTTTTTGAGTTGGTTTCATTATTTGAGTTTTTGGAACATGATACTCTAACTAAATTATAAGTTTATTTTATTAAGGTTAAACAGGTTTCTGACAAGTTCCAGTTAACTAACAGCCAGTTTCTCAAAACTATTTTTAAAATTAAAGCACAGTATAATAAATACATAAGTCAAAAAGATATAGCCTGAGACTTAATGTGGAATTAAAAAAAAATGCCTTTCAGAAACTGCTTTAGTAATATTTTTTGAAAATTAACTTCACAAAGTTAACAGTAACTTATCAGGAACTTAAAGTACACAAAGCCCTTAACAGTTTTTCCTATTATGTGAGTAATTTATATTTTTATTATTAGCCATTCATGTCCCACTGCTGGATATAGGCCTCTCCTGTTCTTCCCCAATAACCCTGTTGCTGATTCTTCTTTCCAGTTGCTGTTTAATTCCGTCGGTTCATCTGTCCATTTCTTTCTTGGTCTTCCTCTTGGTCTGTGTCTTATAATATTATTGAATATAATATTTTTTTCTAGTGCCAGTTTATGAGAGAGATCGTAAGAAGCAAGAAGTAAATCTGTTTCACCACAAATCATAAGATTAGAGGTGACATAGAAAATCCTTTTAATGCCCTAATTTTGGAGTTCAATGACCTACAATCAACTCTCCACTTTATCATAGATTAGTCTTATCAATCCATATAAGTCGAAAGTAACACGTAAAAGAATTGTATTGAATAACTGTGCATAACATTTCAGAAGCAGTAATTAAAATGTCGACATTTAAATTCAAGGGTGATTTAAATAGTCTGTCAACGAAACAACAAGAATTCCTTACTGAAATACTAGTAGATAAAGGGTTCAAAGATAATGTAGTTGAACTAGAAGCAGTCGGTAAGGCCGGTGACAATTATAATGGCAATGTTAAAAGAATCACTGTACATAAAAACAATGGAGAAAATTTCAAATTGATAGCAAAGACAGCACCACCACATGAAGTAACGAGGGCGTTAATGCATACAGGATTATTGTATACAAATGAAATAAATATGTACAAAGAAGTAATACCAAGATTCATTGAAATTCAAAAAGCTGCAAATATACCGGAATGTGATTATCTACGATTCCCAGAATGTTATGGTATATTGAAGGAGTCACCAAATGAAATGATACTTCTAGAAGATTTACACATATCTAATTTTGAAATGTTGGATAAATTCCAATCACTTACAGATGAGAGCGTAAAGATAATATTGAAAAAGTTTGCAACTTTTCATTCACTCTCCTTTGTATTAAGGAAAAGAGATCCAGATGTTTTTCAATCATTTTCCATAATACTTTCTGACTATATAGCAGCTATGAGTAATATAGCAGACTTCCAGGACTACTTGACTGGTCTAGAAAAGGATACTCTAGCAATATTAAAGGATGAAAAATATAGGAAAGCGATAGGAGACTCGATAACTCAAATGGCGATGCGTTCAGAGAAAGCTTTTAGAAGACAAATCAATTCTAAATATTCTGTTATAGTACAAGGTGACGCTTGGACTAACAATCTGATGTTTAAGTTGAAGGTAATAATGAATTTTTTTCTTACTATTACTTTACGTGCTTCCCAAAATTTTTTTTGTTGTTGCCGATGTGTAGTTTGTGTTCATTCAGTTTTATTTGCTTATAAAATGAGTTGAGCTAAAAACAAATTGCTCATATATTCACTTAGGTACTTAAGATTACAATAATTAAAATGAGTAACAACAAAGTAATAAATGTTTATTGGATTCAATTGGATTGATACTTAAAATATTTCCATTTTATTGTTGGTCTGATTATTATTGATTTTGATCTTTTTTGGATACTTTGATTTTCATTCACATACACATAGTACAAGCTAGTAGCTTACCTTGGGACTAGATGGCGTTGTGTGACTCGTCCAAGAATATTCATTTCATAATTTTCATTCAATTTGTAAATAATGTTCGTTTTAACGTTCGGTGTCGCATAAATATTTCAATCTTACCTATTTATATTATAATATCTAATTATATTATAGACTAAACGTTTTTGATTCTGTAAAAATTAACTACATTTAAAGATAGACAGATAGAATATGCTTTATTTCCAAAACACATAAATTACAAAAAACAGAAGGTACATACAACTTCAGACTAGCGTTTTTGCAACAAGGTAGCCTCAATCTTTTCAAGGCAGTGAAAATATATGACGCTATGGAATTAAGATTAGTTAAACTATCATCATTACAATAGGTGCACGGTGGGAGTTTTATTTTACTAATGCAATTCTCATATTGTTCTAGGGTGACATAGCAGTCGACGCAATCATGATTGATTACCAATTATCGAGAGTTGGTAGTCCCGCTGCTGATATCCTCTACATGATCCTCAGTTGCACCGACCACAACTTAAGATCAGCCCGTTTCTACGACTGGATCGATCACTACTATTCAGAATTAGACAAGTCTCTATCCAACTACGATTTGAAAGCTGATGATATTTACCCCAGAACACAGCTGGATGATGATATAATAAGCCACTCTATGATATACTTTGGTACATCAATTTTGATTAACTCTGTATTGATAAGAAGTACAGAAGAGGCTGCCAAGATTAGGAGTGCTATGGAAAATCCAGATGTGAGTAAGTCACGTGAATTTAATATTTCACAGTGTGACAATGCTTCTATTGAGTTATTTAGGAAAAGAGTTAAGGGACTTATTGACACTTTTCGTGAATTTGGATTCATTGATTAAAGAGATAATTCAAATAGAAGTGACTGATAACCTGTGGTTTCTACCAAGGTTAATATAATTTAAGGTATTTGTAGGAATGTAAGTGACAAAATAGTAATAATGGCTTCCTGAAATAGAACTTGGTTTTCGAAGTTTTCTCCTTTTCTGGGGTCAGAACACCGTGACGTAACAAGCATTTGTTTTTCTACTTTCTGGGGTTATTTCAGAACAATGCTACAATGACAATCAATTTTGATATTTTTACTTTATTATAATATTCGCTACTTGTCGTCAAACACCGACATTTGCTTTGTCGCGTTTTCCTGGACCCTGGTCAAGCTTTTTGCTTTTCTATAATAGATTTTACTAAGAGTTTGCGTGTGCATGTGTTTTATGCTAGAAAATAAGTTTTTTGACTGCTTCCCTACAGTTTGCTGGGTAATTTTAAGTTTTTATATGAATACATTTTTGACTGATGTTTACCAAGAATTTGCTAGCTAGTAAGATATGTTTTTTTTCTAGAAAATAAGATTTCTGACTGCTTCCCTACAGTTTGCTAGTTTTTAAGTTTTTATTAGAATATATTCTTTGACTGATTTTTCACCCGTGCTAGCTATAATTTAGTTTTAATTTTTATTCTACATTTTTTATGACTGCTTTTCTGCCAGGAATGTGCTATAATAACAAGTAATAGATATAGGGCGTGTACAGTCAACAAAAGAAATAGTTAACAAGACCCGTACATTTGATTAAGGATTTCTAAATATTGCATGAAGGGATTTACTAGAAAATTTGTAATTACATAGTACAACATGAATATTACTGATAAATAATTTTATAAATCCCTTCACGAAATATTTAATCATATTACGGCAACTTTCTCATTTATTAACTGCACGATGACCTCAATGAGGAGCATTTACTTTTGTGACTAAGATTGTTTACCCTCAGGTGAACTAGCTAGCTCTTCTTTCTTGTGTAATAGAAAAATCTGCGCAACTGTTTTGTCTACACGTCACAAATATTAAAGCTACTATAATGATTTTATTTAAGCCTACGTATGAGCTATCACAAACGGATAATATACGATATATTTTCATATTACAGTATCTACGATATCGAGCGATATGTAAACTTGATGATAATGTATCAAGTAAAGACATCTAAGATGCGAAATATCGTACAATCTCAGGCCAAGTCTTTAAAAGAATGACTCGAGCTGGTATGTTATCGGATTTTAACCGTTTGCGATATTATATGATACTAAAATAGCTTATATCCAAATATCTATCTTCTTGAAGGCTTCAGGGCGAGATCTTCAGTTCAATACCGGATTTAAGACCGAGTTAAGTTAAGCTTTGAAAACTCCTAATATAAAATATTATAGTATCTTGATATCTTCGCAGTTTGTGACAGGCTTAATTATAATGGTGAAGTAGATGCATAGCTTTGATTATCTGCTTAGCACAGCTTTGGTGGAAAAGCTTACTATGGATAAAGCTTATTCATTATGAATTTCTGACAATACTTAATAGAATGTGTCTCTTATAATAAGTCCGAAATCTAACACAACTTAAGAGTTTTTTTTGGTAGTTTGATTATTTTTTAATCCAGATCCATCCTTCTCAACAAAAAAATATTTGAGTGGTGTTAGAATTTTGCAAAACTAAATTTTATATTTTGTTTAATTATTATTTTAAATTTTGCATCGATGTTCTACAGTAGAAATTTCGAATTGATGTGATTATCTATGAAATGAATTGTGTACTGTATTTTTTAAGAAATAAATAAGTATGATATGACACTTCTTATTATTTTTTTAAACCAACTTTTATGTGTATGTGAAACAGTTTTAATTTTATTCCACATTAAGTCTCAAGCATTTGTATTTTTTAATTTGACAGTAGAAACCATAATAATAATATCATTACCTACTTTTTAGGGTTCCGTAGTAAACTACAAGGAACCCTTATAGTTTCGCCATGTCCGTCTGTCCGTCCGCGGTCTAGCGCCTAGACGCTTGATGCTAGAAAGCTGTAATTTGGTATGTATATTAACAATGCTAACAAAGTGGTAGAACAAAATAATGAAAAAAAAAAAACTTGGGGGTGCCTCCCCCTACAGGTAAAGTAGGAGTGACATTTTTATTTCGCACCCACCCCATGGTGTGGGAAGATCATTTTCCGATACAATGATCCGTTTGCGAATTATTTACATTTAACGTGTCTTTTTTCGTTTTGCACGGAGGCCCCCCTCTATCTCCAAAAGTCTTCTGTTTAGAAATATAAAAAAAAAAAGGTAGTAGTCCATATAGTGAACCTACAAGGAAAACTATAACGGTTAAGTAGGCACTACTAGTTTTCTTTAACGAAAACGTACAAATGTCAAGAAAGAAAGAAAGAAATGTCATAGAATAATGGCATTGTACTCATCTGCAAGTAAGAAGTGCGTAGCCAATACGGAACCCTAAATTGTGCGTGGCCCGACACGTACTTGCGCGGTTTTAAAAAAAGGTTTTGAGAACCTAACTGGTTGTCTATCGTCAATTTCTATTAAATATAAGATCATTTACTTTTAGTTCCAAAATAGTATCAAGATGTGTATATTTAAATCATTAGTAATTACTTATGTATATTCTTAAAGAAAGCTCCTGCGCAGAACAAATATTTTGATCGAATTTTTAATAATCTAATAACGCCTAAATTAAACAATATAGCAATAACAATTTCCTAAGTATTTATAATGTTTAAATTAAAAAGGAACCAATTTTCAGTTTCTGAAACGCATTTTTAAAGTTGACACATTAAATTATTGCCGTCAATGTCAAACTAAAGATAGCCTAAAAACTGCAAACTACAAACTAGCCTATGTTAGCCTATGTAATGTATCTAATCTACCTTCCCAACGGTGAAAGAATTTTTGAAATTGGTCTAGTCGTTTTTGAGTTTTCGTTACAAACGTACACAAACACAAACAGATACACAGAAATACAAATCTTTCCAATAGGAAACTAATATTATAAATGTATAATATTAGTATAGATAAAAATAAATATGCTTAGATTTCGCACGAAGGTCAAATTGCTTGTTGATAAACCATTGCATAATATTTGAAAATGTTTATTTCACAATATTAGAACCCTAATCTCGTATATGATAAAGCAGTTATAATATTTCTTCTCAATTTTAAAGCGTTATGGTCTTTATTGCAATTGCTTACATAATATTAAATAATGTTAGGTAATGCTCGCGGTTTTACCTGTGAAGGAACGCTACCAGAACGAAAAAAAAAACGTTATGGTAATGATGCCTAGGAAAAATACATTTTCACCTCACAAGCTCGGAAAGAATCTGTTTGTCATTCGAAATCTGAGCGCAAAAGTGCATTTTGTGCCCTAGCGTGGAAAGTATTTTTAAAATTAGAACCTTTCTATTCTTTAATTTTTTATACCGCCAGTCCTCTGAAAATGCATGCTGCATTAATACTTATTTCATGCCAGTGTGCCAACCTTATTTTTAAAATAATCAAACTGGCCAGCACGACTCCGCATGAAAAAAAAAAAACACTTATTTAATATATTATTTGCGTTTTTCTTGCACCTAGGATTTTCCTCGCTGTAGTGAGGTGAAAAATCGGCAGCAAAGTTATTCTGCGCCTCGTACCTTTGAAACCCTCGCTACGCTCAGGTTTCAATTTAAGTACTCGCGCCAAAAAACAACTTTGCAGCCTTGCATAACAAATAACTATTTCACCTCACAAGCTCGAAAAGAATCTGTTTGTTATTGTTTGTATCGAGCCTGGGTTTTCTAAATAGTATATTATTATGTATATTTAAAATAATATGTTCGTTGTCTGTCGTATCGTAACACAAGTAGGCTAAGCATAGGTTACTTTAGGATTCGGTGGCGCTGTGTAAATTGTTCAGATTTTTTTACAATTCGAACCAGTATTGCGATGTAACTTTTTATTAATCTGTGCCAGTAGTTTCTTAAACTAGCGCGTTTAACCGAACAGACAAAATTTTCAGTTTTATAATATTTATGAGATAATAAGATGTAAGCGCTATCTGTGAGTCAGTTTCGAGTACCAAGATATAAGATAGAAATAAAATATTATCATTTTGAAATCCATTGTCGAGAAAAATTGTACTTGAACGTGAACAATTTGTTAAATAAAATTCAGGTGTGTATATTACTATAATTACTATTTTAATATATTCGGATAACTTAAGTGTAAAGGTTTTTTTATGTCATAACGTTGCAAGCAAACGAGTCACTTGATGGAAAGTGGTTACCACCGCCTACGAACCTCAGTACTACCAATGCGTTGTCTGCTACAAGGAGGGGTAAAGGGAGACAAAAGAAAGGAGTAGGCAGCAGCAGACGACTTGTCGACTACAGGTAAAAAATTCTGTAGTTAGCGGTACGAAGTAAGCAACGTGTCTTCAAGCGGCAGATGTCACTGTCGCCGGCCGTAGATCACGGAACCAACTTCATACTTCAGTCGCAACTGGATGGATACCCTTGCCGTCTGTTGTTGCCAAGTTGTTGCCGTCTGCAGCCAGGGACGGAGTCATGATCAACGACATGACGCGACGACGATGTGTCGGCAATACGTTACGGCTACAAAATAGCTTGCGTCCATTTAATAATATCACCTAACAGAATTAAAACTTTTTGTTCAATATTGAACCACATTGAAAACAAACATAAACTATCTCTCACGTTGTTGCTATGAATGAGGGGAAGTCATTTAAACGTTTCCTACCTTGTCTAACATCTTTCTGATTATTTGTATTATAATTTTCTAGAATGGCCAACTTTGAATATAAAGGAGAAGTAAACAGTCTATCAAAACGACAACAAGAGTGTATTATTGATATACTCAAGAAACAAGGCTTCAATGATGGTGTAATTAATGTAGAAATCGTTGGAAAAGCAGGTGATAATTATACTGCCAATGTTAAAAGAATAAATATTAAGGATAAGGATGGAAGAAATTTCAAAATGATAGCTAAAATAGCACCTATAGATGATATCGGTCGAATCAAATCGGGTGCACGTATAGTCTTTGCTAATGAAAGCATTATGTATGGAGAAGTACTTCCAAAACTAGTCAATCTGCAAATAGAAGCCGGCATACCTGAAGAAGAACGCTTTCGCTATGCTCAGTGTTATGGTACATTATTAGAAGAACCACACGAGTTAATACTTTTAGAAGACTTGCAAATATCAAAATTTGAGATGCTTGATAGATTTCAACCATTAACAGACAAATCTGTAAGAATGATACTGAAAAACTTCGCTGTACTTCACTCTTTATCATTGGTTTTAAAGAGCAGAGATCCAGAAACCTTTTCTACTTACAAAACTAAATTTATAGATTTATTTGAAACCAGAAAAAAACACCTAGTTGCTTATGCGATTAACGTGGAAAAGAATACAATTGAAGCGTTAGATAAAGAAGAATATAAAAAGGCTGTACGAAATACTGTTTCTAAGATGGGTGAGGATTTTGACGAGACATATAAAGATCGAGCTGATCTAACTCAATCTGTTGTTACACAAGGCGACAGTTGGACCAACAATATCATGTTTAAGCTGGAGGCAAGTATTTTTCTTATTTTGTTGTTCATTGGTGTTAACTGCGGTTTAAAAGTCAATAACTTGCATTAAAAGCAAATCCTTATCTTTACTAATATTATAAATAAGAAAGTGAGTTTGTTTGTTTGTTATTCCTTCACGGCTTGACTAAGCAGCCGATCATTATGAAAATTTGCATACATATTGTTAGGGATACAGAGCCCAACATAGGCTACTTTTTAGGAAAATAATTTTTCTACTATAGAGGGCGCTGTATTGGCCAACAGATCGCCACTAGTCGCGGTATGGGTTGTTTTGTTGTCAAACGAAATCAATGTCATAAAATTAACGCGAGCGAAGCCGCGGGGAAAAGCATAAATCATGACATAAATATTTATATAAATCTTGACTCCCAGTCCAGTCTATTGTTATTACGATTAGTCAAAACTAGGTTAGGCTAGGTTAGGTAAAGCCCTCCCTACCATCCTCCATTCTATGAGTTCTTTATATTCATGGATATAGGAGGCGTTTGGACGTAAAAATCCAACACGCTTGTCCAATGCAGGTTGGTGGATGAGCAAGTAGATCATCTAACTAGGCGATTGAATCTATGTTGAGTAGAAAAACTCTTTAGTATGTACTATTAAACATTTAAAGCCACCGTCCACGTGATTTTTAATTGGCCGATAGTTCAGTCGCAGTCATTTTTGATAGTCAAATGGGCGCACTGCCATATAACTCCATACTGAATCCCAGAACGATCAAACTATCGGCCGATTTAAAAATCACAAGTGGGCGGTGGCTCTGAAGTTTAGGTTTTAACAATGACAGCGATTCTATAAATTAACATCCTTTTTGGTAAAATTTTTGTCTTATTGTTTATTTTTATTACTTGTGTTTGTTGTAATGTCTTTCTGCCAAATAAACATATTTCTTTCTTTCTTTTCACAGGACAACGAACCTACAGAGTGTATTATGATCGACTATCAGCTATCAAAAGTGTCCAACCCAGTATGTGACATCATGTACATGATATTCAATTGTACTGACCACGAAACCCGAAGTAAATTGTATAACGACTGGATACAACACTACCATACAGAATTGGATAAGTCTTTATCCAATTTTGGTATGAATGCCGATGCCGTATACCCAAGAGATACACTTGATGACGATTTAAAGAAATATTCTAAAGTATTCTTCTCAACTGCAATAATACTAAGTACAATATTAATAAGGAAACCAGAGAGTGATGCTGTAAAATCTGGAGCTGCAAAACCAGGTCTTAATGAAGCATTGCAATCTACACTTCAAGATGAGGAATCTATGGCATTATTTAAAAACAAAATCGAAGGTCTAATTGATAGTTATCGGCAATTTGGTTATATTGAGTAAAGATTTTTCTTGTTTTTTCTTTAAATCACGTTAACCTTTTTCTACTTTATTATTTGATATGCACATTCATACTTACCCCAGAAGATTACTTTTCACAAAAATCGAAAACGCACTTCTCGTGCAATGTTCCATAATAATTTGTCTATTCAATATGGAAACTTCTTTGAAACCATGCAGTACGGTATCAGTTTAGTTCTATGTTATATCTCAGAAAACTGAACACAACAGATATATTATGATATTACATCGGTTTATAAGTAGACGATCAAAACAATGATTGTCAATTAGTTAATTGGGAAACAGTATCAAATGTAACAAACGGTACTAGGGTGTATGAAGTGAAGGACGCAGAGGAATTTCCACCAAGTGCTATGTGCAGAATTGTGAACGAACATTTTAGTATGTATTTTGAGTGTGCGGAATATTTTGGTGTTTCTGTAGCAATAAAAAACAACGATAATTATTATTTTACGTTTTTTTTGTTATTACGAAGAGATAAAACTATCGTGTAAAATATTAGTCGTGACCATAATAAAGTGATAAAGGGTGGCCTTGCTACAACAGTTGGCAAAGATTGTAGTTTAAATGGATTAATAATTAAGTAAATCAATGTTTGGAGTATATTAATAATGGATTATGAAATAATTTTCATATTACTATATCTAATAATTTTCCAAAATATTTTAAGGAGCAGATCAAAATGTCAAAAAGCATCTAATGTCAAAGCATATTGCTATGAACGTTAACAAGTTGTAGTTTGTTTTTTGTTTTTGTTTATGTCTGTTCCGTTTCCGAAATGGGAGTGATTTCTACAAAGGCTTTCACTGGTAGATTTTAAATAAAATTGACTAAATATTTATTTTTATTTCTTTACTAGCTGTTGCCCGCGGCTCCGCCCGCGTGGTCAAGGTAAAAGGATAATAATTTTTCCCATGGAATATATTTTTGCCGTGGGAAAAAAGTAGCCTTGGCACTCTCCAGACCTTATATTATCCCTGCTAAAAAATAATGAAAAAATAATGTTATACTTTTTTTTCCCCGTGGGAATGAGATGTTTTTCCGGGATAAATAGTAGCCTATGTCACTCTCCAGACCTGAAACTTACCCCAATAAAAAAATCATATCAATCCGTTCATTACTTTCGACGTGAAGGGACAAACAAACACACTTTCACCTTTATAATATTAGTATGCATTTCTTAAATTTGGTGTTAAATGTTGTATGATTCATCTGTTTACTAATAGTGACTCAACAAAAAACTATTTATTATTAAAATAATTAAAATTATACAAACATTTAAAAATCACAACCGCATCATGACTTGTTGAAATTGCCTACATATCACATGTCCAATCTGATAGTTTATAATTATCATATTTATTATTATAGAACAGATTATACTTATCGACTTTAGGTATTTACTTAATATATAAATGAAAATACGAAAGAATGATTACATTGTTATTTAGAGCATAAAACATTATGGCTACGTTTGTATTCGAAGGCGATGTAAACGCTCTGAGTTTACGTCAAAGAGAATTTTTAACTGAAGTACTTGAAAAACGTGGACACAACAATAGCAAAGTGATTGTAGAAGCAGCAAGCAAAGCTGGTGACAATTATTGTGCTAATGTAAAAAGAATAATAGTTGAAGGTAAAGATGGTGAGGTATTTAAAATAATAGCTAAAGTAGCGGCAAGTAATGATACGATGAGAGAAATGGTGGGAATAGACAAGCTATTCATAAACGAAACTATAATTTACCGTGAAATTCTACCGAAGTTTATTGAATTACAAAATAACATCCCCAGAGAGGACAGAATCGTTTTTCCTGAATGTTATGGAGTGCTTACCGAAGCACCACACGAGCTAATTTTACTAGAAGACCTGGTGAACTTAAATTTTGAAATGTTGGACAGATTTAAACCTCTCTCAGATAAATGCATTAGACTGGTGATAAAAAATTTAGCCATCTATCATTCTCTGTCTTTCGTATTAAAAACGAATGAGCCAGAATATTTTGAAGAAACAGGCAAGAAGTTTACTGATATATTTAGCGCTATGCATGAAAAGCCAATGTTTATTCATTCGGCACATATGCTGGAATCAAACGCTGTTTTAGTAGTAGACGATGATTATAAGAACCCAGTACGAAATAAGTTACTGGGAATGACTGAAATTGCACCAAAAGTTTTACATGACCAAAGTATTTCCAAACAATCAGTTGTAATTCAAGGCGATGTTTGGACGAATAATCTGATGTTTAGACTATGGGTAAGTAAAATTTAGTTTCATTAAAAAAATAGGGATTATTATAGGGATACTCGTCCTATTTTAATATCTTTTCGCATTGGTGTCAATTACAGATAAGCTAGTGTCTGTGTTTATATGCAGCCTGTCGCTGACTTGACTCAATAACATACATCTCTATTTACTCTATTTATCCCGAAATAAGTAGAAAAAAATCCATATACTTCTCTCATTGCTTGTTGTAAAATAGTATAAAAATCAAGATGGTTATCTCATTATAGTAATATAGTTTCAAGGTTAATTAGATTTATTATTTCACTAGAAGACCGCCCGGCTTCGGACGAGATTTACTAAGGATCCCTAATTTAAAAAAATATAATATAGCTATGTTACCCGGGGCTAACGTACCTTCCCGACGGTGGAAGAATTTATGAAATCGGTCCAGTAGTTTTTGAGTTTATTCATTACAAACATACATACATATAATACACACACACACACACACACACACACACACACACACACGCGCACACAAATACAAATCTTTCCTCTTCATAATATTAGCGTAGATGTAGATTAGTGTAGTGTAGATAATTCGCTGTCCCCGGCGAATATTATGGTTATCGAAAAATCTAAATTTTACAGGAAAAATAAAAAACTGTTTTTACTAAATAACTTTAAAAATACACAAGGTAAAGAAACCATTCATATACCAAAAGAAAGCTAATTTTTTGGGAAATAAAGATATGCATTTTGTGATTATTAATTATTATTGGTATTTAAATTATTAATAAAATTAATTTTACCAGAAATTGTAAGTGTATTTTACGACGCTAAGCTACATTACAATAGTATTCGAGTAAATTCCAAGATTCGAGCTTCACAATAATAAAGTATTACGATATTATTCGTTATTCTCAATATTGCGCTGGGTAAACGTAACGAATTAAAGCCATTTTATTCGAGTATCAGTGAAAACAAACGCATTGACGTATTGTTGTGTAATCGTGTTATTCGTCGAATCTAGATAATTAGATATTTTATGTATAACACTTTGCAGTTAGAGCAAATAACAAATATTTATCGTAAAAAAACACTATTTTTCAGTTAAAATCTTTATTTTAATATTAAAATAACAAAAAACGATTACTCTTTTAGAATTTCTTTTTAGAGCGACATCCTTTGTATTCTTTGCCTGAATTTTTTAGTCGCCTTCGTTCAATTTAATCTCTTGAAAACCCTTAAAAGCCGCAAAAGTTTCATGGTGACTACCAAACCTTCCCCAACACTGCCCGGAATCTTTCCAGGCCACAGCTTCCCTTGGACTGTATGGAAGTCTCTCAACTTACAAATGCAGTCGTGTTCCCATTGACCTGGCTGCCAGAAGTTCTCATGAAGTCGAGGCCCAATACGCAGTCATCCATAATTTCAGCCACGATAACGTTGTGAGTGTATGATGTTTCACCCACTTGCAATGTGACCAAAATTTCCCCTAGAACGGGTATATGCTGGCCGGAAGCGGAAATAAGTTGGACATCAGTGGTATTGTTGCGCCTCTTCATGGTTTGCATGAAGTTGCAGTTTCAGCGTGATTATTGTCCTAGAGGCTCCCGTCACCCGTGTTCTCAGTTATCTTGCAGTCTCTCAGGAGAGACTGCAAGATTAAATTGAACTAGCTTGTGAGACGATCATTCTCGGGGTTTCTTCTGTTCCAGCCAGCACCCGCCCCTTAGCCCTGGCTGTTAGTCGTTTTCCTGATTCTCAACAGAAGCTGAAGTATCCATCTTCTTTGCCATTTTCATAAATTGCTTTTGCATCTTGCTCAACTCCTCAGCAAGTTTAGCCGTTTGAGGCTCCTTCTTCAAACTGCAAATGGCCTGTATCTCCACATACACTTAGGTGTATAGCACTTAGGTCCGGTCTTTTTCTTCGGCTGTAACGACGTCTTTATCTCCCGCACTTTTTCCATTACTTCCCGTACTTTGTAAACTGTTCGAACATCACGTCGGTTTCACCTTCTTCCAGGGCTTGCGCTAGGGCTTCCTTTAGTAAGGCATGATGGCGAAGCCATACCGCAGCCCTAATCTCCATGTCTTTGATCCCATCGACGAAACGCTATAGTATAGATAGGTAGGCCTTGCGGACAAGCATCTCAATTTCCAAGGGCCACTGCTGCAGCTCTTCTCCCGAACGCTGAGTTCGGTCTCGTAATTGAGCACGGAAGACATGCTCCAGATGTTGTTCGCCGTACCTTGCTTCCAGTGCCTCCATTAGCTCCTTGAATGTTCTTCCCGAGGACGGTAGCGCCTCCAGAACCGAAAGAACCGATCCCTGAAGTGCAACTGTCAGAGTTGTCAACCTTTGTTCTTCCATCCATCCATTAGCATTGGCCACGGTCTTAAATTTCTGATGGTAGGCGGTCCAGGATGTAGTGCCGTCGTAGGTTGAAACTTCTACTAGAGGCGCCCGGCTGCCTATAGCAAAGCCACTCGACATGACAGGGGCCCGATTCTACTAAACAAATGCACCAATGGACTCTCAATTATGTCTCAATCGTGTCTCAATAGAATGCCGATAGTGTATCAGTGGAATAGTTTTTGATATTTGTTATGGACTTAAACAATAACATAATGTTTAACTTATTGTTGTAGTCTCCACTCGCAGAAGCCCCTTTCGCAGCCATCGACATCTTTTAATGTAGTAATACGTAAGTACTACGTAAGTAATACGATAGTTGTTTTCCTTTTTCGGGTATAGGGTGTCCAATGTCCATGTTGTCCTCCAGATTGATAACCCTTTCTTCTACTTGGTCTACATTCTTCTGTAGGTTTTCCACCTTATCATCCACTGAACCTACGGCATGCAGTAATTTTTGACGCCATTCCTCCTGCTCTTGGCGCATTTTCTCTTGCCCCTGGCACATGCATTCCATAATCTGCATTAATCTATTAAAGTCGAATGCAGATGCTCTAGCCTCTTAAGCTGGTGACGAGGTCCGATGGGTGGATCTAGTGGACGGGGCCTGCATAGTTGATGTCGCCTGGTCCTGGTCGATGGAGTCGGTAGACGTGTCCCGATGGTCCGTTGATGGGTCCTGTCGAGCAGTAGCCATGACTTCCGCGGCTTCCTGTGCCCTCGTTCTGACGCTGGCGGTTTCTTCCCTCGGAGTCACTAGCATCTCCAAATCCTACTTTTGACACCAAATGTTACGAACGTGGGGGTCGGGATTTGGTTTAAACACCGTTGACTTGTTAGAAGAATTTGTTGAGCGATGTACAGGATACAGATACAATCATTGTAGCCAAATCACACACAGAATCGAAGTAATACGATAGTTGTTTTCATTTAAATAAAATGTATTAGAACTTTACCAAAAACACAAAACAAAAATATTTACTCGAATAATATCGTATTTGCGCTTGCCGAAAAATTTACGAATATTTATGTCTCGAACAGTAAGGTTATAATACACTGCCGACAAATCTCGAACTACAGATATCAGTAATCAAATGTTACATCCTTTTTCGGGTACAATAAAGAACATAAAATTTTAACGAATGTCATTGTGAAGTATGTTACAATAGGTGTGGAAAAGTCCTAATTCCGTCAATATCAATAAAAAAAATCTGAAAAAAATTTACAAGGTGTAATGGGACCTTAAGATAAAGAATCTGTCAAAAAGTGAAAACTATGGTAATAGTTGAATACGGGAATATTCCCGGGGGACAGCGAATTACTTTTCCCAAATAGTTAACGGGAGTTTTGTAAATATTAATAACAAGCTTTTCCCCGCGGCTTCACTCGTCTTAATTTTATGACATAAATCTCGTTTGACAACAAAACAATCCATAGCGTGACTTGTGGCGCCACGTGTTGGCCGATAGCATCCCATACAGCGCCCTCTATAGTAGAAAAAATATTTTCCCATTGGAATGACATACTTTTACGGAATAAAAAGTAGTCTATGATGGGCTCTGCACCCCTGATAATATATATATAAATTTTCATAATGATCGGCTGATTAGTTAAGCCGTGAAGGAATAACAAACAAACAAACTCACTTTCTCATTTATAATATTAGTACTATCTTTTCCCCGCGGCTTCGCTCGCCTTAATTTCATGACATAGATCTCGTTTGACAATAAAACAACCCATATCGTGACTAGTGGCGCCACCTGTTGGCCGATAGCATTCCATACAGCGCCCTCTAAAGTAGAAAAAATATTTTCCCATTGGAATGACATACTTTCACGGGATAAAAAGCCTATGTTGGGCTCTGTACCCCTAACAATATGTATGCAAATTTTCATAACGATCGGCTGCATAGTCAAGCCGTGAAGGAATAACAAACAAACAAACTCACTTTCTCATTTATAATATTAAGTAAGGATGAGTATGATATGATAAATATGACCTTTTATTTCAGAATAACAATCCACTAGATTGCATCATGATCGATTATCAACAAACAAAAGTTAGTAACCCAATGTGGGATGTTCTGATCCTAATTCTCAATTGCACGGATCATGAAACAAGACATGTTCATTATTACGAATGGATAGATTACTACTATTCTGTTCTTGATAAAACCCTCTCTTATTTTAACTTGGAAGCAAGTTCGATTTATCCAAGAAAGGATGTTGATGCTGATTTAAAGAAATACTCCAGTATGACATTTGGTTTGTCAATTCTTATGACTGCGGTGATGACGACGAGACCTGAGGAAGCTGAGAAATTGAAAGAATTAATGGATAATGGTGAACATGACGTGAAAAAAATGATGGAATCACTTATCGCTGAAAATGGTATGGGAGGAATGTTATTAATGAAGAAGAAGTTGGAAGGTATAGTCGACAGTTGCAGGGAATTCGGATTACCAATTGAGTGAGTTATATTATGTTGTTTTGTTTTTAAAAACGTAAATTAATCTGTAAGATAACATACATAGTAAACTAAATAAGAATAATTTACCTAAAAGTGGTTTATTTTTGTTTTTAACCCAACATATACGATTTATTAATATCTATCCGAGGAATGTTTCAAGTGCGTATGGATGGTCAATTTCTAAACTGTTAGTGATATCGAAAAATAGTCAAAGGAGTCTCGAGGCTGATTTTGATATAAACTAATATTGCATGAATAGATTTTTGAAAAATTGTTTTTCTTTGTTTTCTAGCTACAGAACCCGTCAATATTTTGAATAAATATCACACCCTTTCACCAACCAATATTGACGCTGATAGGGGCTATTAATAACTTTTTTTTAATTCTTAGAATTAATTTCTTAGAATTTTAAAGATCATCAAGATAAGGATTAATAGCTTTCGATTTCTGATTAGGAGATTGTTTGTTTAAATCTAATAATGCAGTTTTAATTTTTATCATAAAAATTGGCCTTGAGACTCCAACTCTAAATGCTGTTTTTGCGCCTCTACTTAAGCAAAAACGATGGCAAAAACATACATTAATTTCAAATTGTCTATAGGAAGTAAATAGTAAATTTCAATATCTATATTTAAAAAAAACTTCTGAACTACTGAACCAAAGAGGAGAAGAGAGTTAACGTTGGGGAGGAGAAAAGGGGGAAACGGGATCGCGAACTTGCACCGGCCAGCTAATCTCCAAAAATCTCCTGCAAATTCATGCGTAAAACTCGAAGATGTAGGATCGATATCATACTTTAGCATTTGATAAATCTATCTAAAAAATACACGGTAAACATTCTAAATACTCAAATTGTACTTTGATAAAAATGCAATAATGAATAACGTGGAGTACATGGAACTAAAATATTTATCGATATTATCAACGATTATATTTATCTTAACGATTATCAAAGGTAACGTATAAAAAGAAAAAATAATCAGGTATCAATTTACATTATTCCTTTCGTTAGTGGCAACCATGGCGAAGTTTGCGTTCGAAGGCGAAATAGAAAGCCTTTCACCTAGGCAACAAGAATTCCTGTGTGAAATACTAGAGAAGAGAGGTTACACAGATAGTAAAGTTCAAATAGAAAACGTCGGGAAGGTCGGTGATAACTATATTGCAAATGTTAAAAGAATCACTGTACATGGAAATGATGGAAACACATTTAAGATAATAGCGAAAATTGCACCAACGCATGAAATGGCACGCAAGTTAACCTCTGCTCCGATACTGTTTATGAATGAAATAACTATGTACAACGAAGTCCTACCGAAAATTGCTGAACTACAAAGGGCGGCTGATGTACCGGAATCAGAACGACTAAAGCAAGCTGAGTGCTATGGAGTTTTGACGGAACCACCAAACGAACTGATCCTTCTTGAAGACTTACAAGTGTCTAATTTCGAAATGCTCGATAGATTTGGCACTTTGAGTGACGAGAGCGTGAGAATAGTACTTAAGAACTTCGCAATTCTACATTCTCTAGCGTTTGTATGGAAGAAGAAAGAACCAGAAGTGGTTGATACTTACATGCAGAAACTTATGAATTACTATGCCCTTATGAATACTGCGGATGAATTTAAGGCTTATATGACAAACTTGGAAAATGATACGCTTAAGATATTAGATAGCGAAACTTATAAGAAAGCAATTCGGAATACAATATCTAAGCTGGGAGAACTTGGTGCAAAAGCGGAGAAGAATTTACGCACTTCAAGATATTCGGTGTTCGTGCAAGGCGACGCATGGACAAATAATTTAATGTTTAGATTGGACGTAAGTATTAATTTTTAAGAATAAAACTTTATTAAGACAAAGAACTTAACACACATACACTATAATAGTTATAACTGTAGTAACTTGATTTGCCTTTACGGTTCCCTCCATTTTATTATTATACATATTATATCAATAGTCAAAATCAAAATTGCTTTATTCCGTAGGTGTTAGTTGTGTTAGATATATTTTTTACACTACCAGTATTTGGGAATGATTCACGGTAACAAACGCCAATAGAAACTCTGTCAATACAGGTAATTTTTTTATTTAAACAGGAAGGAAAACCAGTCGAGGCTATTATGATTGATTACCAGTTGTCCAGACTCACCAGCCCGGTTGTGGACATCCTTTATATGATCTACATCTGTACAGACTACGTCTCAAGAAAAACCAATTTCCACGACTGGATGGACTACTACCATTCTGAGCTGGACAGGTCCTTATCCAACTATGGACTGAAAGCCAACTACGTGTACCCAAAGGATCAACTTGACGCTGATTTGAAGAGATACTCCAAGTTGTTCTTCGCT
Organism: Endotricha flammealis; assembly: GCA_905163395.2. NCBI lineage: Eukaryota > Metazoa > Arthropoda > Insecta > Lepidoptera > Pyralidae > Endotricha > Endotricha flammealis. Next base: position 10,566,571 of record LR990871.1, read on the forward strand.
ACATCGATAATGTGTCTATCTGTCTTGATCAGGAGTTCAGAAGATGCTGCTAAGATAAAAGAGTCGTTTGAAACAGGGATAAATAGCAGTGAATTGCAAGCTTCCAGCTTAGATCCCCAATCTGTGGCTACCTTCAAGTCAAAAGTTGAAGACTTAGTGAGGAATCTTCGTGAATTTGGTTATCTTGAAAACTAAAATGATAGAAAAATGTTCGAGGATTGTATTTATTAAATTGAAATATATGTTTTTATTGTGTTTGCTGACTGTTATTTGTTTATTTTTTGTAAGAGATTGGTAAAAAACGATCATGCGTATCACCTAATGTTAAGTGATCACCGCCACCCATGGAGTACAGAGACACCGGAGGAGTCCCTGAGCCTCTGCCGGCCTGTACGCTCGCTTCTTGAAGGTTCCCAAGTCATAATTATTCGGAAGTTGTGTAATCTGCAATGACTTGACCGACCTCCTAAAAATCGTTATGCCCCACTGAATGGTAATGTGACAATGGAATTGTAACCGTGGTGGACCTCGACAATTTAGTTTCACTTGATTTCTCTAAACTTTATACTATTACAAGATATTTGTTTCAAATTGCTCTCTCCAAATAAGGAAATCATGTCATTCTTGTCATTCATTTAGGGTCGTCAACGTGCGATTGATACCCCCGGGGTTGCAAGCGTCCATAGGCTACGGTGAGTGCTTACCATCAGGCGGGTCGTATACTTGTTTGCCATCTTACTGGTATAAAAAAATCTTTTTTACTACACCAAATATTTTTCTGATTATTATTTCCATATTCCACTGTGGTCACCTTGGCCTGGCTATGAATGAAATGTTGATCAAAAACGTGGTATTACATCGACAGATATTCCTGTATCTTATAAATTACAATTTTCTATTTGTTATCCGACTGTTTTCCGAAAATTTCTGCATTCGATTTTTTCTGTTGATACGGTAACACCTAGGTATAATTAGCTCGAATCACACATTTTTAAAGCGATATTAATACCTTATCTTACGGCATATATAATCGTTATATGTCATCTATGTATTATCTTTGTTGGTGGTTTTTATACAAATTAATAAAATTGGTGTTTTTGTTTGTTTTTATAAAATTCTGCTACTCTGAATTATTACTAGTTTTCAAAAAATTATGTCCACTTTCATTTTTTCTTACACAAAATGAATATAATAAAATAGAACTAAAAGAAGTATACATATTTTTAATTTAAACAATAGAAGTCATTCTATAAGTATGTTAGTTCCTACTAATTGGATGTTGTGTTCCTACGGTGAATAAGGTCTCCAGATCTCCACGTTTTACGGGGTCGGCAACGCGCAAGTGATACCCCCCCCCCTTTTTTTATTTTTTTATTTTTTATTTATTTTTATTATAGAAAAGGGTATGTCGGGCTCCCCCTCTAATGCCACTTAGGGTATACCGACTAAAACTCTCACTGACAGCCACCTTATCCGCCTATACAGGCGGGGCCACGGGAACTGCGATACTTCCGTGACCCCGCCGGCAAGTGATACCCCCCCTGGTGGTCTTGCAATCGTCCATAGACTGCTTGCTTACCGGGCCGTATGCTTGTGGTATAAAAAACATATATTTATATCTGCATCAAAATTGCATTCTCTCATATTCACTCTCTCAACATTTCCTCCGAGGAAAAATATAGGGAATTAGAAACGTCTGGACAGGTTTTAATGGAATTTTCACTGATAGTTTGTTGGAAGGTAATGCCAGTGTGTTTATTAATTTAAAGATAAAATGCAACGTAAGCTTTTTAAATTACATATTACCATTATCGTGTTCTGGTATTTCGGTCATATCACTGATAACACAAAGGTCAAATGTCTACAATTTTTTCGTATTGTTCATTGTTAACTAACATAATTTAGATAATTGTAATTATCTCACGTAGATTATAAATTGTTTGTTTGTCATATCAATTGGCCGATTTCAGTTCAACATCATCATGATCTCGACTATGGAATCCAATCCCGCATTTGCCGGAATCACTATCGACACTATTGGTGCGTTTGTATTTAGCAGACTTGGGTCTTTGTTACGGGAATAGACCCAGCAGATATCGCTTTGTGAATTCTGTACATTTTTCGACGCGATCGTCGAACCTATGATTCAATTTCAATCTCATAGTAACTACTGTCAGTCACCGAGGTCGACCGATAAAGACGCTAATCCATCACTGCAGGGAATATGATATAACATATATTTTTTTATATAAAGCAAAGCAAGTTTATTCATATTATCCCGTTTGATCCTGATATTATGTTTATTATATGCGTATTAAAATAATACATACATACTTATAATAAAAATAACCTTGCCAATAATTGATACGATTTGAAATTTTTTGTTTTTTAAAAACCGGCCAAGTGCATGTCGGGCCATGCACAGTGTAAGGTTCTGCATTTGCTGTGCTTTGCTTGCTTGCAAATGATTCCAATATTATATTAACATTTATAAGTTTTCATCAAATAAATTTTATTTTATCAGTTCGTCAGCTATTACTCGGTAACTAGTAGAGCCTACCTAACCGTAATAGTTTTCGTTGAAAGTTCAGCATATGGACTACTACCATGTTTTTTTTTATATTTCTAAACAACCGACTTTTGGAAATAGCGAGAGGAGGGACTACCGTGCAAAACGAAAATTGCCACAATAAATGTAAATAATTCCGAAACGGATCATTGTATCGAAAAATTACCTTCCACACCCTCAATGTTTGAAGAGACCTATCTAATGATACACCAAAACGTGTGGTGGGCGCGAAAAAAAAATAATTTCCACTTTACATGTACCTACACATTTTTTTATTTTTTATTTTGTTCCAACACTTTGTTAATATGTGTATATGTAAAATAATAAATCCGGCAATACTATCCAGCCATTATTTATAATGTCTACTCAATTTAGACAAAGTGATAAATGAGACAGAATTAATCACATTAACTAGCAATTATATATAATATCGTTGATGATTTGGTTAAAGTAATAAAACAAGTAAATTAATCACTTTGTCCGGGCATTATTCATAACAGCAGCGGGTCAATTTAACCAAAGTAATAAAACGCGGAATCGTAAGAAAAATTTGCTCTCTCGGCGGTGTTATGTCTGTCTGAATACCAACAGACATTGGCGGGTTAGGATAGGATTATGTTGTGATTGTGATAATAACATAATGTTTAACTTATTGTTTAAGTCCATAACAAATGTCAAAAACTATTCCACTGATACACTATCGGCATTCTTTTGAGACACGATTGAGGTACCATTGAGAGTCCATTGGCGCATTTGCGCTAGTAGAATCGGGCCCCTGCTTACGGCCCATAGTTTGACAAATGCAATACTAGTGGAATGTACCTTTAACACAGTAATCTGTAATGATGTCACTATCAAGATGAATTTGTTGGTTGTACAGCCGCCTTTTGACGCGCAGTTCAACCGGAGCCGTTGACTAATATACACTTGAAAGTGAGTTATATAAATGCTCTAATAGATATATACAAAATAAAATAAGGGCCACTCATGTTGTAACTACTATAAAAACCATAACTTTTATTTTACGTTTACAATAACATTGTGATGTGATGATATGTTACAAGTTGTGTGTTTCAAGTGTGAAATTGAAAAAAAGATCCTCCAATTATTTTGTTATCGTTTTTGTTTAAGACGCTTATTTGTGGCTATTATTTTGTTTTGATATATAAATCTGGTTTCTAAAGTTAAGTTAGTTTTTTTAAATAAATAATTCCAACACAATTAAAACACACACTACTCTGTGGTTAAATACAATTGTGCAAATATTAAAAGTCAAGTGAGTTATTTAAAAATTTCATAATAATTAAATTAAAATCAGTTAAGTTTTATATGAATTTAAATTTCGTCACAGTTAAATTGAAATCTGTTAAGTTTTAAAGTGATTATTTTTATTTGTTATTTTAAATAAAATTTCATCATATTGAAATTAAATGGCGGTAATTAATTAGATGAGTTTACTTAAATTATTTCCTAATTAACTAAATTCTGTCAACTTTGAAATCCAAAACCGTCATTTATAAATTATAGTAGTTTTAATAATTGGTGGTATGTATAATATGATGTAAAAAAACATACAAATTATCCACAGATTACATAGTTACTGTATAACTTGTACCGTCTATGGGAAGTGTCTTGGTGAATTAGCCGTTGTCTGTGGCTTCTCCCGTGTGTATTTCGGGTAATAGCATATGAGATGACAGTCACAAATTATGTGGCTTTCTATTGGGAAAAGAATTTTCAAAATCGGTTCGGTGGTTTGGCAGATCTATACAGACCAGAATCCTAAACTCATAATATTAGTTGTGATAAATAAAATAAATAAATATTCTTGGACAAATCACACAACGCCATCTAGTCCCAAACTAAGCAACTAAGCTTGTACTATAGATACTAGATTGCTGATAAATACATATAAATACTTTTTTTTTGTAAATAAATATATTATACATAGAAAACACCCAGACCAAGGCAAACAGACATACACACAAATGTTTGCCTTGCGCAGGATTCGAACCGCGGCCCTCAAGATAAAGTGACCATTGCTAGCCACTCGAACACAAGGCCTGTCAGATAGATAAGTCTGATGGTCAAGTGGGTGGGAAATACCTAGGTAGTTACTATTTCATTTCAAGGGCCATTGATGATGAAGTTGACAATCTGAATCTAAGCATATATATATGTAATATGTATTTGTCGCATTCTTATGAAATCAGAATTGCATTTATTAGATACAAGCCTCGGCTTAGTTCTGGAGGGCTACTACGAAACGTAAATCCGATACTTCGGCCGAAGTATCGGAAGAATTTAAACCATGAAATACAAGGTTTTTCATGGTTATTTTAGTAATTCCGTGAATTCTATATATGAAATACCTTGCACTTAATGATAATTTCAATAGTTCGTTGAATTATAACCATGAAATACCGAGTAATTCATGGTTTAAATTCTACCGATACTTCGGCCGAAATATCGGATTTACGTTTCGTAGTAGCCCTTCAGGCTCCAGTCTCTCTATTTAAGGGCCTACGTCGTAAAATAATTGCGGCCGACTGAGCCCGCCCCGCCCGTGCGACGCATATATCAATCCCTGCTTCGAGAGACAAAGATGGGACACCGTGAACCCGGCGATTTTTTAACACCGTAAGCGCCAAAACACATTTAGGCTTATTTAAAATTCATTAATTAAGTTTTTTAATATTTGTTTTTACAATATCTAGAAAACATTAATGTCTTTCTTTATATGAAGTTTAAAATTTATATTATTTACCGTTTAGAAGTTACAAGAGTTCTGAAAAAAAAAACCAGAGGTTACTTCGGTTTTTTTTTTCTATCGAGGAAATGTGTCACAATCGTGTTTTGGCTCTTTCCAAAATTTCGATTACCTATATGATGAATTAATACATATCAAAAAATCTAAGTTTAAATTTTAGTAGTTTAGAAGATATTTGGTTTTTAAGGACCCTTCTTTTTTTCACATAGCCCCTTAATATTATATGTTACATAACTTGTTAAATTACCACCTAAGCATATGATTGTGGAGAGAAAATAAACTTTTATTTATTTATTCTGTGCATCCAATCAGTTTAAGTGTGGTTTAAGTGAATAAGTATTTTTTATAAGTTATTTAATTATACATAGCTGTTTTAACAATAACTTCGAACCATTTTCTTCAGCAAAACAGCTTATATCTGTTACTACTATTATGTATTTGTTATAAAATATAGTATCGTTGAGATAGTATCCCATGACACAAGTCTCGAGCTTACTTTGGGGCTAGCTCAATCTGTGTGATTTGTCTCTATATATTAATTTATTTATCGACAAAAGTATATAGCAGGGATGCAAACAAAAGACGGGGTACAAAAACTATTTTGTTATTGATATCCTTATCCATAATAATAATATAAAAGTGAGTTTGTTTGTTTGTTATTCTTTCACGGCTTGACTAAGCAGCCGATCATTATGAAAATTTGCATACATACTGTTAGGGGTATAATTCGAAATCAAGTAGTAAACCCCGAGCAACATAGGCTACTTTTTATCCCGTGAAAGTATGTCGTTCCAATGGGAAAAAATTTTTTCTACTATAGAGGGCGCTGTATCGGCCAACAGATGGCGCCACAAGTCGCACTATGAGTTATTTTGTTGTCAAACGAGATCTATGTCATAAAATTAACGAGAGCGAAGCCGCGGTAAAAAGCTAGTATTATTTAAATTAAGGCGGCATTGGGCAATCAGTTTTATTTGTAATGTAAATATAAACAATGATAATTAACCTTGAAATCTAAAGTTGTACCTACTTAGTTGTTTAACATGAATTGTGATTATGGCGACGCGGAAGTATCTCATCGTCTAATTTATTGTGACACACATGGCGTAGTATTTTTGCTTATTTCTAGTATTCTGTATCCATTGACCATGTGTGCTAGATAAAAAATAACACTAAACACAATTTACACAGAACTATCTGATCCCAAAATAAGGCTTAACCAGCTTGTGTTATGGGTACATGAAAATTTATAAATTAATGTAAATATAATAGGTACTTTAGAAAGAAAACACATTTAAGTAAATAAATAATAAATATAAATAATAAATAAAATTACACCCGCGGCCCTTAAGATAAAGTGACCATTGCTAGCCACTCGACCACCGGGCCTGTCAAATATACTCAAGAACAAACAAATTCCCCAAAAGTTCAAATCAAATCAAATCAAATCAAATAAGTATAGTCAGGTCATTGACGTATAATGTAGATACTTCCTTACTGCTTAATTTCTCATTTCCGGACAGCCAGCCTACTAAACCCTGTTTTTCTTAACTTGACCAATGTAGTAAACAATCTTAGCAAATAGGCAATTAAAATTATCATTCAAACCCAAATAATAATAATATAGCTAGAAATGGCATTTAACACAACACTCTTATTCTGACGATTTATCGATTTTACACATAATTGAATAAGACACGCTAAGATTGTTTACTACATTGGTCAAGTTAAGAAAAACAGGTTTTAGACAATATAAGTCAATGAGTCAGGTGAACCCTATTGACCCACTTCTTCAAAATTAAAGAGTATGTACCAATAGTGTTGTAACCATGAAGTTGTAACCCAAAATACGTAAAATTTGACATAACAACATAATCACATGTAAAAGACATTTCTTATTGCTTTATCACACAAAAATATCAAAATAATGATACATTTTAATAATTAATTTTAATTTTTTGTATTTATTATGACACCAACAACGACCCTTTTGTTGTCATATCTATCTCTGTTAACTAAAGGATAATACTAATAATTAACATAATTTGTACACAAATTCACAGTGCGTTATCTTAAACAATCACAAAGACTCTTTGTATTGTGGTTTTAACCTCATTAATTGTTTGACAATTTTATCAATTAATTAAAAACAAATACATTCTTGTGCCCAGGTTGACATTTCGTGAAGTTGTGCTTTATCGAATTGTTCATTAAACAAGTTGCGGGCTTTGTTATTTCGGGTATTTCAGCGACTGACACCACGAAGGATTGGAACCATTGTGTCAACCGCGGAAGGACTCTTTTTGAATTGACTGATTGACGTCATGGTGTCAATCAAGTAACATATAATTTTGACGTGGTCGATTGACACCATGGTGTCAGTCAAGTAACATATAATTGGGACGTGGTCGATTGACACCATGGTGTCAATCAGTCAATTCAAAAAGAGTCCTTCCGCGTTTGACACAATGGTTCCAATCCTTCGTGGTGTCAGTCGCTGAATTACCCGTTATTTCGCCATTTCTTTTACCAGTGGCCATTTTGCTTTTGTTAGCGAAGTGATGGTAGTTGGTATTTGTACACTTCGACAAGGGACAGTGCCCGTGAGGGCCTAGTTCCTAAATAGATGATTTTATAATTTTTTTATCTGATTCATGATGAGCAACGCAGCTAGTGAGATTACAGCTTCACTGAATCTTTTTTTATTACGATAGCTCTTAGTTATATCCAGTACGTAGAAGTTTGTAAGAGAGGTAGGTCACAGCGGATAATCCGCTCAATTCGGAGCAGCCCGTCTGGTGAAGGACCTCCACCTTACAGAAGAATGTAGCATTAGTCTCGGTCGTGTTATGTTCCTACGGTGAGGATAAGGTCTCCAGAGCTCCACTTGAGGGGTTGGGAGGGTTGGCAACGCGTGAGTGATAACCCGGTATTGCAAGCGTCTATAGGCTACGGTGATGCTTACCATCAGGCGGGCCGTATGCTTGTTTGCCGACTTTGTGGTATATAAAAAAGGCCCATTTCGTCCTTATTTTAATTTAAATAGAACCATATTGCATTGAGTAAACTTGGTATAATAAATAAAATTATAATTTAAGAGAAGTGAAAAGAAACTTAGAAGAAACAAAAGAAACCTCGCCGGCCAGTAAAGGCTACGCGTAGTGTGCGGTCTCCTTCCTCGGGAATTCTTCCCAACACCCAGGGTAATCGTTTACTACGTGGGTCGTCCTAAAAGATTTGCACTTCTGGCAACTAGCAAATGCCTGAATTATGAAGTCTGAATTTAGAAGCTCAAAATATCATCTAATGATTGGACTACTTTTTGGCGGGACAACGCTTTTCAATTGTTTACATCCATCCATCCATCTCAGCCACAAGAAGTCCACTGCTGGACATAGGCCTCCCACAAATGTTTCCAGTGCGACCTGTTGGCTGCGGCTTCCTGCGACTATTCTTAGGTCGTCCTTGTAGACGGCCGTCGTACGGCTTTCCGGTACGCGGTCGCCATTTCAGAACCCATTGTTTACAAAGGAAATATATTACTTATACCTCCACCTTACAGAAGATCGTAGCCAAATGTTTTATTTTTATTTTATTTATTCGAATAACATAACAAATTACAACCTTTATGCACAATAATATAGTTTTACATTTAGTTCTATTCTAGATTGTAACTCAAATATGTAACACTACATTACAATTTTAATAATAATTCCAAAATTAAGTTATATAGCATTGGTCTTGGCCATGTTGTATTCCTACGATGAGTAAGGTCTCCGAGCTCCATTTTCTACAGAGTCGGCAACGCGTGAGTGATACCCCCGGTGCGGTCCCCGGTATTGCAGCTACGGTGACTGCTTATCATCAGGCGGGACGTATGCTTGTTTGCCACCTTAGTGGTATAAAAATAATATAAAAAAACTTAACCTTGGCGGAGTTACCATCAAAACACTATTACGTGATTCGATATAATACTGTCATTATTCGCGCGACTGCATTCAATGTGTCATGGTCGTTAAACATCAATGGACGACAAAAAAAATCTAGATGCTAATGTTAGGGTACGGGTTTGTCCATTTTATGTACTGTTCATACATATTTTATCACATTGGGAGCGAAGCGGTACTAATAGTAATTATAACTAAGGTACCAAACATACGAGCAGCATTTTGCTGTCTGAGACTCAACTGCATGCTGTCGACGCAGTAAAACCACACGAGTAAAAATAATTCCGTGATTTTATTTACTCATGTGGTAAAACTGCAGCTGTCGACGCAGCAAACTGCGCTGTCGACGCAGCAAACTGCCGCAGCGGTTGACAGTGTCGACGGCTGCAGTCCATCAATGTCGACAGCTGGCACCAAACACGAGCAGCATTTTGCTGTCGACCACTCAACTGCATGCTGTCGACGCAGCGAACTCCATGCTGTCGACACAAAACTGTCGACATTGATGGACAGCAGCCATCGACAGCGCAGTTTCCTGCGTCGACAAACCTAAAATACCAAAACGTAAAATAATCAAATTTTCACTCAATAACAATTTGTAGTACAGACAAAATAGACGGTACTGGTTACTATGTGGTACTGTTAAATGTCGAGGTCACAACCGTAAGGTCAATTCGATTGAAGATAATATGCGTATACGCGTAGTTAAGCTAACATTATAAAGTATATTCTAGTGGGCTCTTTTTTTTTTTTTATTGTACACAATTCACATAACGCCATTTGGTCCCAAAGTATGTTTACCTGCTTGTGTTCTAAGTACCAAACAAAGAAAAATTTAACATGTCCTTAATACTAATAGTTTTATTGAACATTTAAAAGTATTCATAAATCTGTTGTCAGAAAAAGTTAAGTTTTTGTTATAAAATTTTGACAATTTATCTGACAGATAGGCTATCTGACACATATCAGGATATTATGAAACAAACCAGACTTTGAGTAAAATATTTGCAAAGTACGCAAAAAATCTTGAAGTGCAAAAACATGTAGACATACAAATGTGATTATAATATCCTTTTTTTTCCTGTTACAGAATGTCCGGTTTTACATATAAAGGTGAAGTAAACAGCTTAGCACCAAGGCAAAAGGATTTTATCAATGATGCGCTAGAGAAACAGGGTTTCAAAAATGCTGAAATCAACGTACAAACTCTTGGAAAAGCCGGAGACAATTATATGGCTACAGTCAAAAGAATAACAGTTAAAGAATGCGATGGAAGAATTCTTTGTATGGTAGGAAAAATTGCACCAACAAATGAAATTGCACGAATGAGGACAAACATGCATGTAATTTTCGAAAATGAAGCCACAATGTATGACGAAATCCTACCAAAACTTGTCAGACAACAGATAGCTTTAGGATTACCCGAATCTAAACAACTTCGTTATGCTAAATGCTACGGCACATTATTAGAAGAACCTCATGAGCTGATCCTTCTAGAAGATTTGAAAGATTTAAATTTTACCATACTCGATAGATTTGTACCATTAAATAATGAGACAATAAGAATGGTCCTTAAAAATTTTGCTTTATTGCATTCCTTATCATATGTCATGAAGAAAAAAGACCCAGAAACATTTTTATCATTTAAGACAAAGGTAATTGATGCATTTAGCAAAATGAGAGATGAAGAATTTAAAATGTATACACAAAGCATAGAAAGTGATTGCCTTAATGTTCTTGATGATGAGAAACATAAAAGTGGTATTCGAAATACTCTTTCCAAGATGTTTGAGATTAATGATGAAATAATGCCAGATCAGGCAGATTTAAATCAATCAGTAGTTATACAAGGAGACGGCTGGACCAATAATATTATGTTTAGATTAGAGGTAAGTAGTAAATTAAAATTATTCTACTCATTCTTGACAATCCATTAATATAAATCAAGAGGGCCGTTAATTTAAAACGTTAAAATTGTGATTAAATTTTGGTTCGGTTGAGCCGTTTTCAATATTGTATTAACGTATTGAATATTATCAATCCCTTGATGTATCAATTACTTTATTTCTAGAAAACCCCGAGCAGTCAGCACTATCTCATGAAAATTCCCAAAATTTTCCTTTTTATTTTGATAAATTTCCAATGTCCAAAGTTTAATAAATAAAAATAATGCTGGAAGTCCACTACTGGACAAAAACCTCCCCCCCCCCAAACGTTTCTTGTACGACCGTTTGAAAGTGGCATGCATTCAGCAGCTTCTTACGACCATCCTTTCGTCGTCCTAAGATAACATAAACACGCGTTGACATAGGGTTTCGAGCTACATTGAGCTCTTTACATGCTAGACCTCACGTTGAAATTATTGCAACTCCGCGATGGCTTATGAAACGTGGAGAAATTAGCAGTCTATTCGCCCTTTCTGGACAAAGTCTAAAAGTATATTTGGTTTCCTTTCAGGATAACAAAATTGAAGAATGTATTATGATCGACTATCAATTATCGAAGGTGTCAGTTCCGGCGTGTGACCTCCTCTACATGATATTCAACTGTACTGATTATGAAACTAGATGTAAACACTACGACGAATGGATACAATACTATCACAATGAAATGGATCAATCATTATCCAATTTTGGATTAAATATTAACATGTTTTACACAAAAGATCAACTCGATTATGATCTTAAGAAGTATTCCAAACTTTTTATAGGAATATCGATAATGTTATCTTCTATATTAATAAGAAAGCCAGAGGATGCTGCAAAAGTGAAGGAAGCCATGGAAAGTGGTGGTAAACCTGAAGATATGATAAAATCATTCAACACTAGTAATCTTGATGCAGACTCTGTAGCATTGTTCAAAAGGAAGATGGAAGGAATTATTGATTCTTATCGTTTACTTGGTTACATTAAATAAAGTAAACAGAAGATAAGATGAACTATTTAAAAAGCAGTGCAAGAACGTTTTGTTTGAACAAACAAAACTGCTTGGAAAAAATACAGCATAGTTTTCGCTGGAAAGTCGGGCTACAATGGTTGTGGTCAATCTTTGGCAGCTGTTGTTAATTCTAGCCACAACACATAGTATTTACACCCTGTTTCTGAAAAGCATAAGTTAATGACATTAACTGTCACTATTAAAGTAAAGAAGAAGAAAAATAAGGCTAGAAACTTCTTTTTTTAAATTTAAGAGCCGCGCTCTTGTCAGTGTACCATCTCTTTTTTCTCTTTTCTGTGCCAGCCTCTTCACCTCTTTATAAGACACGACGCCTGCACTTACCTTCACTTGATCCATGTAAGCTCTTCTCAGACTTCCCCTCCTCTTCTACCCTCTATCTTATGTAAAGACAATATGCTTGAGACTGTTGAGACTAATGTTGTAAAATTAAAATGTGTTTCGTAAACTGGCTGTTATACCCTTTCCACACGGCCCAATCTAATTGGCCAATTTGTATACCTGTCCTTTTCTTTAGATATCACTAAGAACATGACAATTAGATTAAATTGGGCCAAAAATTGGGTGCGTGTGGACGAGGTGTTAGTCTACTCCAAATAATGATATCCTAAACAACAAAATAGCAATGTACGTATAGTTGGTCGTTAAATATTTAAATACAATCAGGCGTTATTTTAAATAGTGTTTGTATAAAAAGTAATGTTATTGGACAAGAAAGTTTATATTTTAAGATATTATACTAATTTTATAAATGAGAAAGTGAGTTTGTTTGTTTGTTATTCCTTCACGGCTTGACTAAGCAGCCGATCATTATTAAAATTTGTATACATATTGTCAGGGGTACAGAGCCCAACATAATTGTTAAGCGGGCAAAGCTGCGGGTAACAGCTAATAAATAAAACCACTTATTAAGATAAGTCTAGGTTTAAATGAAACATGTTTTGTCACTTTAGTTAATTTTCCTGTTGACAAAATAGGTTTTAATTAATTCTGGGTTCATATTTTTTATTAAGAAAAAGGTTATTTGTTAACCTAAAATAGTTTCATTATAAACATACATATTACAATGTTTTGTTTCTTTCGCATTTCACTTTATTATCTTCCAGAATAACAGTGACAATACAAGTTTAAGGTAATTCCTGGGTAATTTTGTATTAATATAAGGTTTAATGTTTTCGAAATCGTACCCTTTATGGTACTTGATGGTTTTAGATAGTAAAAATTGTATAAAATAGGAATAAAGGAATTAGAAAAAGACAATGTATAAAAAATAAATTAATGAAATAGCATGTTTTTTTTTAACGAATCACAAAACGCCATCTAGTCCTAAACTAAGTACAGCTAAGTGAACAGACAGCAAAAGTACCTTGATGTTAAACACAGCGGTATATCACCACTATTTACGTCGATATTCTGTGGGAGGGTGGTACTGCTATAAGTACTAAAAAATTCAAAACTTTTATTCAGAGAATAGGTTTTCACAAACACGTTCTCTATTACGTACTAATATTAAGGCCCATTTAGACCACGCCAGCTTATTGCCTGTGGCATACAATAATGTTAAAGCAATAATTGATATGATGCATCGTCTAAAGCCTCAGTCACACGCAGCGATGTATAGCTGCTATTTTCCGCCAGCGAAAATTAGCTTCGTGTGAGCGTGCACGAGCTAAAAATCACTGATCGAAAAATAGCCGCTATAAAATTGAGCACGTTCAATTTTATAGCTTGCGAAAAATAGTCGAGCGATCAATTGTTACGTGTGACAGGACAGTTGCTACAATTAGCGCGAGCAGCCATTCCTTTCCTATAAACGTCAATGTTGCGTAGCAGTTTTGTACTCTGTGGTTTGCAATTTAATTTAACTTGGCGCCAATCGGATGAGGTTTTTATCTGCTAAAAACTGCATGTAGTCGACAGCGGTCACACGGTGGCGGCGGTTTATAGCTACTAATAATCGCAAGCACTAGCAGCTATAAATCGCTACGTGTGACCGTGGCATAAACGACAGTTGCTTACAATTTTTGAAGGACAAATTATTCTCACTAGATTGCATGCAATTATTGCTCATGATTGTGCAAGAAACTGGCGTCGTCTAAATGAAGCCTTATAAAGACGAAAGATTTGTATTGTTGTTTGTAACGAATAAACTCAAAAACTACTTGACCGTTTTAAAAAAATCTTTCACGGCTTGGGAAGCGACACTATCCGCTCGTGACATGACATGGTATATTTAAAAAAAAAGGGATCCTAACAAAAACCCCTGCGAAGCAGCTTCGCTGTACTAGCTAGCTAGTACTGGTGCCCCCCTTAACGGGGCGCTAGTTTTTTTTTTCTCCAAGACACCCCCCGAGCTCTGGAGACCTTACTCACCGTAGGAACACAATATGGCCGAGACCAATGCTATTTGGCTACGATCTTCTGTAAAGTGAAGGTCCTTCCCCAGACGGGCTGCTCCGATTTGAGTGGATTATCCGCTGTGCCCTACCTCTCTTAAAAGTAATATATAAATATACGAAAAAACAATCATAATACAAATTATTGCTTCTTCCAAAGGTGCTTGAAATAGACAAAATTGAATCAAAATTTAATTTAGAGTAGAATTAGCGTCAGCGTAGTATCATTATTTAGCCCTGTGCCAACTCCCAGACGTAATCAGGCGGGGTGATAAAATATGACAGCATCCGTAATAGAAGCAAAAGGCTCTGGGATTTAAGAATTAAGTAATAATTTTCGGATTGAGCATCCGATGTGACATCGTTGTTTGTGTTTGTGTCAAGTAGAATAAATACGGAAAGCCTTTTGACAAAACATTTCTGAAGGATATTTGCAATAATCGGTGCAAACCATGAGCGCAAACGGATCACCGTAAACAGCCACAAGTGGCGAGACGCGAGCACTGCCGTAGCGATTAGCTGTCACCGGCCACACGTGTGTTGAACTAAATGTATGAACAATCATGTGAAGTGTGAACTGATAGTTGCCGACAATAAGGGACCATCTTTGACAGGCCTGGTGGTCGAGTGGCTAGCAATGGTCACTTTAGGTAGTAGTAAATAGGGCCGCTGGTTCGATCATCCCTGCTCAAAGTAAACATTTGTCTGCATGAACATGTCTGTTTGCCTTGGTCTGAGTGTTTTCTTTAAATAATAAGCATTTATTTACAAAAAAAGTATTTAAGTATATTTATCAGCAATCTTGTACCCATAGTACAAGCTTAGTTGCTTAGTTTGAGACTAGATAGCGTCGTAGAACGTGTCTCCATACGGCGCGATTTCATCGCGGATATTTTCATTCGGACACGTCGCGATTGTCTAGTTCGTGGAGGTCACTCAAGTATGTCTTTTTTTTCTTTAGTTTTGACAATTACAGCCACTACAGCCAGTGAAACAAGATGGAACCCCTAAAAGTCCTAAAACGCTGACCGGCGCGTGACAAAAATTATCCGTGTCTTGTCCGACCCTTGTTTAACATTAGTAGAATATTCGCTAAGGACCAACTAACATATTGTAACGAAAATAATAACACCATTAAACTTTTATTATGTACATAAACAAAAGAACAGTGTTGGTCTATACCAGGCACACTCTGGAGGCCAATGTGTTGTCCATTCGGCAAAGTTACTAAATTCCTTCAAGTAAATGTAGACCATTGGATTATAAACCTTCGGATCTTAAGATTAAAGGTTAGTGTTTAGTTTGTTGGGGATATTCTTAAGGTAGTTTTCACTCTGTAAAGCCTTTATAAGCTCATCTAAGTTATCGCTTTATTGGAGAAGCCTGAAGGACTATGGTAAAGAATGTATGACCTCTTAAGATGGTAACATAAATGAAATGAAAGTAAGTTTTCATTGGATATTTTTTACAATATAATCAACCTATTAAAAAAGTGACCGGGTTGAGAACTAACAACAAAGATTTTGATGCTAATAATATGAGCATCGTTACATACGAAACTTTGTAATTAATAATACATAATGAATAATATCGATAAATAATAAATTATAATAAATCAAATCACCCAGTATTTAGAAACCTTGAATCATATTTATGGCCATGGTCACCTCTATCAATGACTGATTGTACCATATGGTACAGTAAAATTGCTAGCAGTGTGTGGCAAAAAAATAATTAAGAGTTGAAATATGTAGATAGATAGATAGAATATACTTTATTTGCAATACACATAAATAACATCACAAAGAAATATTACATTGAAATCTTAATGCTAATGTATTAGCAACAAGGCGGCCTTATTGCTGAAAGCAATCTGGCTGTAGTTAGAGTAAAATCTGTACATATAAAATGCGTTGTCCTGAATAACTGACGTTTAACGCCCGCCTAAACCGCTGATCGTGGAGTCCGGTGTGGAGTCCTGAAATTAGGAAATTTTCTTGATCTTTATCAAGAAAATTTCAAAAAATACCTTTGTAAATGAAATTATTTATTCAGAGAGAAGACCCTCACATGTAGGCATCCGAAAAATAAGAATTTTTCGAAATTCCTATGGGAAAGATTCCAACGGCGTACACGCAAACGCAGTTACGCGGTTTATATGTACAGATTTTTCACATTCTTTTACAAGAAGCGTAATTTCTGTAGTTTTTAGGGTTCCGTAACTCAAAAGGAAAAAACGAAACCCTTTTATAATCACTTTGTTGTCCGTCTGTCTGTCTATCAAGAGCCATTTTCTCTGGAACGCATGGAGGTATCAAGCTGAAATTCGGATCAATTACTCAGGTCTACTGTCCCTAGGAGCTGTGAAAAAATCAAACTTCTACAACGCAATCAATAGATCGATCGGGCTGTTTATGCCGCATTTTCGTCACTCGCAAGGGAATCAAATCCTACAGGGTACTTTCCGTAAACTCAGAATCTTGAAATTTGGTACATAGCAACTTCTTATAGTACAGATAAAGGAAAAATTGCAAAAAGCATACACTTTTGGTTACATTATATACTTAATAAAATATTTTTAACATAACTTTTACTTACCTACCTAATTTAACCTTACAGGTTTGTACGGAACCCTCGGTGCGCCAGTCCGACTCGTACTTGCCTGAGTTTTTCAACAACACGCAAGCGGGAATAGTGTGTTCAGACTTTAAAATATCAATGTACAAAACAAACACACATACGATGTTTATTTGATAAACGATATATACCTAGTTAATGAATGAATACATTCCATATACATTATTATCATTACAGCTATTATCAATATTATATCACAATATTATATTCCACGCATTATTGTCTTGCTTTATGATGTGATATAACGTCATGTGTTCGTTTCAAACGTTATAATTTGAAATTAAAGAACTCTGTTACCAACTAGCCGTCAGGCTGGGGACACTACTGGGGAGTAAATAAGTTTTTAATAGAATATATTCTTTGACTGATTTTTCACCCGTGCTAGCTATAATTTAGTTTTAATTTTTATTCTAGATTTTTTTTGACTGCTTTTCTGCCAGGAATGTGCTATAATAACAAGTAATAGATATAGGGCGTGTACAATCAACAAAAGAAATAGTTAACAAGACCCGTACATTTCATAAGGATTTCTAAATATTGCATGAAGGGATTTACTAGAAAATTTGTAATAACATAGTACAACATGAATATTACTGATAAATAATTTTATAAATCCCTTCACGAAATATTTAATCATATTACGGCAACTTTCTCATTTATTAACTGCACGATGACCTCAATGAGGAGCATTTACTTTTGTGACTAAGATTGTTTACCCTCAGGTGAACTAGCTAGCTCTTCTTTCTTGTGTAATAGAAAAATCTGCGCAACTGTTTTGTCTACACGTCACAAATATTAAAGCTACTATAATGATTTTATTTAAGGGGCTCCAAGGAGCAAGGAGAATTGAGGATTTGACCTCAAAGTAACGTTACATCACCCCTTCACCCCGCTTTAATATTACGTAAAATGCCAAAAACTTGACATCTATTGATCATTTTGTAGTACTAAGTTTTGATGAAAACCTTGCCTTTTTCACCACTAGAGGGCTGGCAATGACGCGGCGCAGCGCGGTAATATTAACGACATCTAGTTGAGAAACCAATTATTAAAATATTTGAACACTTTCCATAGACCTCTAGAACTAAACAATATCAGTTGACACTTTTAAAATGTTATGTGAATTATGATAGAACTAAATATATATTATTAAAAACAAATCTTAACATTGCAAATGAAATTTTGCAGGCGATGTATGTTATGTTGTATTTGGTTGGTTACACAAAATTATTTAACAAAACCCGATTTTTTGCTCTAGTTGTACCATACTATCTCAGGAACTGTATGCTATCAAAATATGGATTAGACAGAAAAATTGGGTATTTTTCTTTGATTCACAATATTCACATTCAATGAAAAAGGTCATTTTGCTACAACTCGTGTTGTACCGGTTTTCACAGGACACACACATTTTTTTGAAATATTGATCGGCTGGATTTTACTATCGATACAGTACCAAAATAGTCATTTTCGACAAAAAAAAACTGTACGTCAGTGTGTTATACCGTATCACGCAAAAACCACTGAATTTAAAGAATGAATTTTGATGATATTTTACACGGAGATCTCGAGTCAACATTTAGAGTGCTTTTTATCCCAGAAATGCGTAAAACTAGAAAAACCAAACTCCACGCAGGCGAAGCCGCAGGCACCCACTAGTATGGTATGAAAGGCACTATGAGTCAAATAAATGACGTAATCTATATCATAATTTTATTTGCGACATACAATACATAGTTAAATTTCGCCACATCTCTTATTGTTTACGATGGCTTTATGGTTGATTCAAGAAATCATTAGTAAATAAAAAATGTGCGGTCTCCAGTTTCAAACTTTTATTATTTGATTTTATACTTTTTTTTAATTCATATGATTAATGTCATGTTTCTTTCTTTTTTAAAATAATGTTTAAAAAAAAGAGAACGAAAAATATTATTTACTAATGAATGTGTAAATATCAGATTCCTATTAAAAATTTTGAGGGCATTCTATTACATATTTTTATAATAGTTTTATATTGTTCGTAATTGTTAGGTAAAAAGTAAATCATAAAATTATATTGTTAAAAAAAGTATAAAAATCAAAAAGCATGAGCACCAACCTAAGGATCGAACCAGGAGACACTGGACTAAAATTAGCGATTTGTTGAATCTACCACAAATCCATGTAACCAATAGGAGAAGTGGCGAAATTTATGTATTGTATGTGGCGCTGTAATGAGCCACAATCATTATCGTGGATAAAATAATATACGTCATAATATATAATTGAACGTATTTGGTTTGACGACCTCCGTGGCGTAATGGTTACCACGCCAGACCGCCACCCAGGAGGTCCCGGGTTCGATCCCCGGTCGGGTCATGATGAAAAACGAACTTTTTCTGATTGGCCTCGGGTCTTGGATGTTTATCTATATATGTATTTGTTATAAAAGATAATATCGTTGAGTTAGTATCCCATAATAGGCTAAGAGCTAGCGAACCATCTGACTAACCCGTTTCCCACAAAGCTAGAATTTTTTTAAATGATGTTTTATTATCGGTCTATTAAGAAAGTACCATTCTGGCAGGCATCTCGCGGTTGCGTCATCATCCCTTAAATTTTTTTAAATGTCAAAAAATATTTTATTTTAATCTTCTTCCACAAGGCTACAATTTTAATACGGTGTAATTTATATAATAATGTTTAAGTGTAAAAAAAATCGACAACCTATTTTGACGGTTGCAAGTATATGCCAGTCGATAGCAAAGTTGTCATCGGGATAGTAATTCATAACCTGTTTCCCACATGGCTAAAATTTTTAGGGCATATTCTTTCAACTGTTTAGAAAGTATATGTAAACAGCCAGAACATTCTGGCGGTTGCAGGGGTCTGCCAGACGAGCTGTATATACTAGGAGAACTTGTATCACTTGTATGTACCTACTAATAAAATAAAATATTAATTTAGGAAAATTTACTAACATAATCTGTTTTTTACTCATTAAAAAAACATTAATTATTGTTAATAATTAAATGGCAAAGTGACCTATATTAGCAACCGCGCAACGCGGAATGCGCCAGTCGCCATAGGCGTGGCCAAAAATAAAAATATAGGCTTAAGGTAATAAAATAGGCAAGTGCAAAAAATTTTTTGCGTCAAAAAATCCAAAAAATCCAAAAATCGTCCGGGAGCCTTAAACCTCAGGTTTAAACACTTTAACCTTTAAACCATAGACCTAGCATACGCAGTCTAATAAACATTCATTTAATGACATATTTTGTGTTTGTATCGAGTCTGGGTGTTTTCTAAATATTATATGTAGGTATATTTATAATAATATGTTCGTTGTATGTCGTATCGTATCGTAACACAAGCAGATAAGATATAAGCGCTATCTGTGAGTCAGTTTCGAGTACCAAGATATAAGATAGATATAAAATATTAACATTTTGAAATCTATTGTCGAGAAAAATTGTACTTGAACGTGAACAATTTGTTAAATAAAATTCAGGTGTGTATATTACTATAATTACTTGTGTTTTTCCGGGATAAATAGTAGCCTATGTCACTCTCCAGACCTGAAACTATCCCCAATAAAAAAATCATATCAATACGTTCATTACTTTCGACGTGAAGGGAGGACAAACAAACACACTTTCACATTTATAATATTAGTATGGATTTCTTAAATTCGGTGTTAAATGTTGTATGATTCATCTGCTTAATAATAGTGACTCAACAAAAAACTATTTATTATTATAATAATTAAAATTATACAAACATTTAAAAATGACCACCGCATCATAACTTGTTGAAATTGCCAACATATCACATGTCCAATCTGATAGTTTATAATTATCATATTTATTATTACAGAACAGATTATACTTATCGACTTTAGGTATTTACTTAATATATAAATGAAAATACGAAAGAATGATCACATTGTTATTTGGAGCATAAAACATTATGGCTACGTTTGTATTCGAAGGCGATGTAAACGCTCTGAGTTTACGTCAAAGAGAATTTTTAACTGAAGTACTTGAAAAACGTGGACACAACAATAGCAAAGTGATTATAGAAGCAGCAAGCAAAGCTGGTGACAATTATTGTGCTAATGTAAAAAGAATAATAGTTGAAGGTAAAGATGGTGAGGTATTTAAAATAATAGCTAAAGTAGCGGCAAGTAATGATACGATGAGAGAAATGGTGGGAATAGACAAGCTATTCATAAACGAAACTATAATTTACCGTGAAATTCTACCGAAGTTTATTGAATTACAAAATAAAATCCCCAGAGAGGACAGAATCGTTTTTCCTGAATGTTATGGAGTGCTAACCGAAGCACCACACGAGCTAATTTTACTAGAAGACCTGGTGAACTTAAATTTTGAAATGTTGGACAGATTTAAACCTCTCTCAGATAAATACCTTAGACTGGTGATAAAAAATTTAGCCATCTATCATTCTCTGTCTTTCGTATTGAAAAAGAATGAGCCAAAATATTTTGAAGAAACAGGCAAGAAGTTTACTGATATATTTAGCGCTATGCATGAAAAGCCAATGTTTATTCATTCGGCACATATGCTGGAATCAAAAGCTGTTTTAGTAGTGGACGATGACTATAAGAATTCAGTACGAAATAAGTTACTGGGAATGATTGAAATTGCTCCAAAAGTTTTACATGACCAAAGTATGTCGAAACAATCAGTTGTAATTCAAGGCGATGTTTGGACGAATAATCTTATGTTTAGACTATGGGTAAGTAAAATTTAGTTTAATAAAAAAAAACGGATTATTTTTAGGATTGGTGTCAGTTACAGATAAGCTAGTGTCTGTGTTTATATGCAACCTGTCGCTGACTTGACTCAATAACGTAATAATCTCTATTTACTCTATTTGTCCCGAAATAAGTAGAAAAAATCCATATACTTCTCTCATTGCTTGTTGTAAAATAGTATAAAAATCAAGATGGTTATCTCATTATACCAGTTTCAAGGTTAATTAGATTTATTATTCACTAGAAGACCGCCCGGCTTCGGACGAGATTTACTAAGGATCCCTAATTTAAAAAAATATAATATAGCTATGTTACCCGGGGCTAACGTACCTTCCCGACGGTGGAAGAATTTATGAATTTGGTCCAGTAGGTTTTGAGTTTATGCATTAAAAACATACATATTATTATAATACATACACACGGACACACAAATACAAATTTTTCCTCTTTATAATATTAGCGTAGATGGGTATTTCTTTGAAAATGTGCAAATCGCTGTTCCAGTTAAAAAGAACTTATTATATTTCATATTTTTTTTACTTTTGGCCAGTATTGAGATGGACCAGTATCTGTTCTAACAGGAGCAGTTATCAAATTAATGTTAAATTCAATACAATCTGATATGAATTCAATCTTGTGTCGAAATTCACATTACCATTCGTGTCCCGAGGCCCCAGATTTAAACACAAAATATTTTATTTCTCGACTTGTACCAAGAAGAACGTAATATAAGCAATAAATTCCATAAATAGAATGTTGTTATTAGTATATAATAAAATATAAATACTTAAAAGACTATTTTACAATGTTAAAAAAGTGAATCAACAAATGTTCCGGCACTGCATTACCGTTCGAGAATATTGTCGCCTTAATATCTTTGCTCCTAGTTGGCCTTGTGCGAAACCCTTAACTGTGCGGGACAGTTCAGGCGTCGCTCGTCCGTTGCACGGAGGACACGTAGCCAGAGAGTATTTTTTCTACGGGATAAAATTCAAAATTCAAAATTCAAAACTTTTATTCAGAGAATAGGTTTTCACAAACACGTTCTCTTGACAGAGTATACAGTAATAAATGATTTGTATAAATTAATCTACTCTATACTACTACCATTTCGGAAACAAAAGCAAAATGACCACTGGTAAAAAGAAATGGCGAAAGAAAACCAGTTACGGCCTTTTTTGTCATTTAAAAATATATCGTACTTTTCTTTTTTCTTTTCTTTTTCAACATAGAATTTAAAACTAGGTACATACATACAACATTACGTACGCGGAATGTCAATAAATAGTGCCATTAATTTGTCTCAACATAAAATTAAATCTTAAATATAAAATGCTAAATCGGTGTTAAAGATAGGAGCAGACCGCCCGCAAGGCAGCAACCGTTCTCGTGTATTTTCGAGTTGACGTCGTTTTTCGAGTCGGCCTTCCAGCCTCCATTACTGGGCTCACCATAACGATATTATGAACAATATTGTAGGGAACAACAGTAGATATAGTAGTATTTAGTGCTCCGAACGGTTTTTGTTTCTTCTACGTTCTCCATACAGTTTTTGTGTTTATTGGTAAGTAGACGTGTGATATTTAATCATTTAAGGTCTTATGATCTTCATAAAAGGGCTTATTTTAAGTATTTACTTGTTTCAAAATGGTAAATGACATGAAAATTGTTCAAAATGAATAAAACTACGAATTTCTAATTACCATTTTTCTAATTACCAGTTTTTACCATTCCCTTTATTCAAATGGTAATGATATAACATGAATGGTAATAAGAAATTATATTGTTACAGCAATAATGTAGAATGTATATTGTAAATTTAATGTTTTGAGGACTGTGTCGCCCCCGTCCGTGGGAGAATACCTCTATTCCTGTATCCCCACACTTGGTCCTCGGGTAGTGTGAATCAGGCGACAACCAACTGGTGGTAGGCTTCGGCCGTGGCTGAGGATCACCCAACGGGCTAATACGCGCTGCCAAGCGGTCTAGCCGTGTTCCAGGGTGTTGTCCGGTGACGCCGTATACAAGTAGTCGGGTCAGACCAGTTGCGTCGCAGAATGGCTGCCGAATATGAAGTGCAACGAGTACGGCATCGGGTGACTAGTCGCGGAGGGTAGCGGGATCCGAGGCACGGTTCACCGCTGGCCGACCGCAGGTAGTAGGGGACTCCCATACAGCCTATTGCGTGGACCTCTTGCTGACAACAGATCCAGACAGGTACTCAGTGACAATTTCTTCGCCATTGGGGCGCTGTGTGTTATCACTGTCTGGTGAAATCGGTATCAGCCTACCACCCGCCCGATCCCAGCCTGAAAGGCAACCGGCGGTTATGGCGATACAGGTCAGCAGACTGGGATGAGATGCGGTCTTTCTATGCATCCTTCCCTTGGCAGTATGTCTGCTTCTCTTCTAGTGACCCCAGCGTCTGTGAAGATGCCGTTACTGATGTGCTTCGTCAAGGGATGGAATACTTCATTTTCTTCTCTAACGTGCCATCTACTGGTAAAGCTCGCCCATGGTTTGGGCCTGAGTGCAGCCGTGCCGAGGCGCATAAGCATCAGGCATACCTGGCCTGGGTTGCATCTCGACAGCACAAGGCGTCTGATGTTCGCGAAAAAAAGAAGGCCTTTAACAAGGCTGCCAAGTCCTGCAAGATGGTTTTACAGAAGGCTGGATTTGATCATATTGGCCGAATAGGGAACAAATTGGCTTTCCCAGTGGGAAGTAAAGCGCTTTGGAATCTAGCCAAGGCGGTCGAATCGAACTTCTGCCGCCTCTCTCTCCACTGCAGAAACCTGACGGATCACTTGCTTACACCGCTGAAGAAAAAGCAAACCTGTTACCGTCTCTGTTCGCGGAGTCTTTACGTCTTGATGCTGGCAGCGCGATACCTCCAGTTTTACCTGGCAGCACGGTGGTAATGCCGAAAATCTGGTTGCGCCAGGCTGAGGTTCGCAAACCGCTGCGCAATCTTGACCTGAACAAGGCCAGTGATCCAGACGGTATCCGCTATTGTACAGAGGACATGTGCACCCGAGTTGACACCTGTATTGACCCGTCTCTTTAGGCTCTGTCTAAAGTCTGGGAAAGAACCGAGTTCCTGGAAGCTCACTAACGTGCCCAAAAAGGGCAGCCGTGCCGACCCTGCCAACTACAGGCCCATTTCGATCACGTCCATACTCTGTAAGACTATGGAACGTGTTTTTGAACCGCAGGCTCCTAGCGTACCTAGAATCGAATGACCTCCTCAGTGACCGACAATATGGCTTTCGCCAGAATCGGTCCAAAGGGGATCTTCTAGTGCACGCCACCCACGTCTGGCATGAGGCTCTTGAGGAATTCGGAGAAGCCCGCGTTTGGAAGCTTGCGGTTTCCCTCGATATTTCCAAAGCCTTTGACGGTATGGCACGGTAGTCTTATTAGCAAGCTTCCTTTCTACGGCCTGACCTCTAATTTCTGTGCGTGGATTTCTGACTTTTTGGGGGATTGATCTATTCGGGTGGTCATTGATGGCTGGTCGTCTGATCGAAAGGCTATTAATGCCGGTGTCCCTCAAGGATCGATTATTTAAAGCATTTGTTTTTTGTTGTTTGTGAAATCACATGCAGTGTTTTATAAAGTTCAAACTATGGTTGTTATTAGTGTTTATGAAGGAAATTAATAACTAAGTATATATTTTTTATACTTAAATGTTTAAGAAACTAACATTGGGTCATCAGTTTGGTAAAGAAAATAATTATAGTCTAAACATGTTAGAAACTTTTAAATTGTGTTATTATGTCGAGTTGTCGTTAATTGACAGCTAAATGCGAATGTGTGAAGTTAATAAACGTTGATTTTTAATTATTTCTTTATTTTTCTCTGTAATCTACTCACCATTTCAAATTCTTCTCTTTACCGTTTGTGAGCCTCTTTACCATTTGTGTAAATTACTCATTACCGTTTGCATAAAAAAATAATGGCTCATATCTTTAATACTAAAAGACTTTTCTGGGTCCGGTTCAAAAAAATGTATATAACTCATACCAAAGAACGCGGCTAATACTCTAAACAACCATTCTTCTAAGTAAGGATGAGTATGATATGATAAATATGACCTTTTATTTCAGAATAACAATCCACTAGATTGCATCATGATCGATTATCAACAAACAAAAGTTAGTAACCCAATGTGGGATGTTCTGATCCTAATTCTCAATTGCACGGATCATGAAACAAGACATGTTCATTATTACGAATGGATAGATTATTACTATTCTGTTCTTGATAAAACCCTCTCTTATTTTAACTTGGAAGCAAGTTCGATTTATCCAAGAAAGGATGTTGATGCTGATTTAAAGAAATACTCCAGTATGACATTTGGTTTGTCAATTCTTATGACTGCGGTGATGACGACGAGACCTGAGGAAGCTGAGAAATTGAAAGAATTAATGGATAATGGTGAACATGACGTGAAAAAAATGATGGAAGCACTTATCGCTGAAAATGGTATGGGAGGAATGTTATTAATGAAGAAGAAGTTGCAAGGTATAGTCGACAGTTGCAGGGAATTCGAATTACCAATTGAGTGAGTTATATTATGTTGTTTTGTTTTTAAAAACGTAAATTAATCTGTAAGATAACATACATAGTAAATTAAATAAGAATAATTAACCTAAAAGTGGTTTATTTTTGTTTTTAAACCAGCATATACGATTTATTATTATCTATCCGATGAATTAGAATTAGACCTATGGATCTGAGACGTGGTCGCTCACTATGGGCCTCATAAAAAGGCTTACGGTCACTCAGCGAGCTTTGAAGAGACATCGATCTCGTAGAGAAACCCCGAGCATAGGGGTTTCTCTACGAGATCGAATCAGAAATGAGGAGATCCCTAGCAGAACCAAAATTATCGACACAGCCAAACGTATCAGCAAGCTAAAGTGGCAGAGGGCAGGGCACATAGCGCGCAGAATAGATGGCCGTTGGGGCAAGAAGGTTCTGGAGTAGCGACCACATACCGGAAAGCGCAGCGTAGGACGCCCGCCTACAAGGTGGTTAGACGACCTGCGGAAAGTCGCAGGAAGCCGCTGCCAGCAGGTCGCACTGGAGACGTTTGAGGGAGACCTATGTCCAGCAGTGGACTTTTTGTGGCTGAGATGATGATGATGACGATGACTACTAAATGTGGCTGTGTTTAATTATATTACTTATAGTCTTAATAATTGTTATTGCATTTAGCCAGTACTATAAAACACTAAAGATTCACATAATGTTATCCGATAATTGATATAATCGAAAATAACAAAATCCTATATGTGCAATAATAACGCACATACATAATTTTTTTGAACGGTGCCAAAACAGTTATGTGCACTTTTTGATTAAAAAAAATTATATCTCATTAAGTATTTGATATAACAATACCAAATTGTGGTATAGGCATACTTTTAATACATGTTTATTTTTCTATAACACTGGTTGTTTCATATAATGAACTATTTTTTAAATAAAACGTTTTTTGTTGTTTTCCAAAACCTTGCAAAAATCACATGTGGAACTTGTCAGGCGCAGCGACGATGTTAATTTGCTTATATTGTTTACAGTCAAAGCGTGGAGCGGCGTGAGCAGGCTCGCGCCGATCTCAAGGGTCTCGAGGATACCGTGGCCAAGCTTTTTGTGCAAGACTTGCAGGTATGTCATAACTACACGGAATTAAATACCTTTATTAGAAGAGCGCGTTGACGTTTGTCTATTGGCAAGCAATCAAACGTCAGAGGATTCTTAATGCTTTACCCATCTTTAAGAAAATACATTTCTGCACAGCAGCGTCATGATAGATCAGTACCCATGATTCTCACAATTCTAATACATAATAATCATGTCATTATTAATATTTAGGCAAGGATAAAGAAGTCTACAAACTCCGAGGAGGGTGCAGAGGAAGAAGGTGGCTCACTGGCGCAAAAGCAAAAGATCTCATTCCTAGAGAACAAACTGAAACAACTGACCGAGGAGCGCAGACAGCTGCTTCGCAACAACGCGGACCTTCGCTGCGAAGTGCCCAAGCTCGAGAAACGCCTTCGCGCCACCATGGAGCGGGTGAAGGCACTCGAAACTGCGCTCAAGGTAAACAACAATACACAATACAGTTTGATTTTTACTATCGTGTTTTAAACTCGTTTTAAATATTTAACGGAACTTCATCATGTTAAACCACAGCTAACAAATTCAGTAGGGCCGACGATAATCCAAACACTTATTTTACTTCTTTAAATTGTTTATTTCAATAATTATATCAATCATCCATTAATAATAACCATCCGATAACATTATATCCATCCATTAACATAAACTATTCAAAATTAACAAAAATAACGACGTTTCACTTGCTAGCTTATGAACGAGTGCCGCTCTGTTTTATATTCGTCACCCTCATTCTTTTTATTTTTTTATTTTTCCCGCCAACATTTTCGCGAATCGGTGACGAGTATTAAACCGAGTCAATATCAATACTTCATTTCAACAAAATTAACATAAATACTAAATAGAATGCCATTAAATTAAATTAACCTATTACAAAAAGGAATTAAATAGAAAGACAACATTCATTCATAATCTGTAGAATATAAACAGGAACAAGTTCTGATTATGACCTCAATACTCATACAGCCTTTACTAATATCAAAAATAGTCAGAATCAGTACTTATTTTTATATAAACCAACTATTTATTTGCATAACTCTTACAATCACGTGCATGAATTTATTTTATTCTTACATCTGTCTTGCAGTTTTGTCGACACGTCTCATGTAAAAACATATGTTTATGAGCGCGTTGAAATATTTTTTAATATTGTAAACGACATTTTTTCTACTTTTATTATGTGAGTGTTAACACAATTTATATTTTGTCTTTAGGGAGCTAAAGAGGACGCTATGCGTGAACGCAAAAGATATCAATTCGAGGTGGACAGAATCAAGGAGCAAATGTGGGCACAGGCGCAAATCGGTTAGTAACCATAAATTTTTTATTTGAATAGTTAATAATTTTATTATCCTAGCAAAATGTCATATTGACCGAAGAATATGATTCTTCTGTAAACTGTTAATCTGTAGTAAGAGTCAATCCCTTTGATTAGAGGAAGACATAGTGGTATAAGAATGGTTAAAGATTTTTTTTTTAAATTTTTTTTTATTGTCTTTATTTTTTTAGGAGCTTTTGTCTTTTTAGACATGGCAGCTCCATCATCACAAAAAACATCTATATTTAACACAACACATAACGATAAATATACAGTCAAAGCTCCACTAAACTGCACAAGCTCAAGGCAGCATCAGAGAGGGGGTTGGTCAGAATGCTCTGAACAATCCCCACATCCAGCCTATTAATCTCATAATCTTGTAAAATTATTTGTCTCTTAGTTTGGTTCCGCTCACACTCCATTAGAAGATGAAAGACGTCCTCGATTTGTCCACATATTTCACAATTAGGTGAAGTTACTTTTTTCATCAGATACGCAAACTTCCCCGATGGAATGTGACCGGACCTAACCCTCAGCATAAGTTTAATCTTATGTTTTTCAAGATTACACCCGATGAACCATGGTATACGTGGAGGTTCACTTTGTATCGTTTTATACCATATGCCTTTTAATTTCGAGCGCTCATTAAAATATTCTTTCCACCCACCATAACAACTAGCTTTAAACTCGAACAGGGCTTCTGAATTCGATGGGCTGACATTATACTCTGTTCCGTTTACGTACGCGTCATTTGCCAATCTATCAGCCTCCTCATTCCCCCATATACCTATATGCGCAGGAACCCACTGCAGTCTCACATTTATGTTGCGCGCCTGTAATCTAAGTAGTTGTGAAAGTACAAGAAAGGCTGTCGGTACACCTCTGTATCCAGAGGCGCATCGAGACAAGTGTTGTATAGCACTCTTACTATCTGAACATACAAGAACCTTATGCCAATTGTGGCATTCCACATATGTTAATGCTTTAGAAATTGCAATGAGTTCCAATGTCATAATACAGACTATATTTTTTACTTTAAAGCTGCCGTGTTCTTTTACAGCTGGGTCAAAGAACGCCGCTCCTTGCTTGTGATTATTCTTTGATCCATCTGTAAAAACCATGTGCCAATCATCGTATTTTTTGTCAAAAGTTCTTCAATTATGACTTTTTGTTTTATTAAATCGGGTATATAACAATGTTTGGACTTTTTAAGGCAGTCTAATTCACTTACAGCTACATTATTAATATCCACTCGAGAGAGCCATATATCAGCTGTAAAGATATCTAGAACTGGTGAAGTATATATCTCTATATCATTAGTTTTACTATATAGTTCTACTAATATTGGTATTTTTTTATTTTTCCAGTAACTAGACAGGCATAGGGAATTAAGTTCCTGTAACAATTGAATCGTAGCATTATCTGTCCACGAACGCGCTTTTAAAATATATTTATAGCCAAGATATAGTCTTCGTATAAACAATGGAGGTACGCACAGCAGCTCAGCCACCATGACGTGAATTGGAGAACTTCTGATGAAACCTCCTATAATCCGTAATGACTGATTCTGTATTTTGTCCAATTTTGATACATGACATTTAGCACTGCTACTAAATAACAGACAGCCGTAATCCATTCTGATCCTTTTTATTAAAATATATATAATACGAAGATGTTTTGGGTGTACTCCCCAAGATGAACCTGATAAGACTTTGAGCAAATTAAGGAATTTTGTACAATTTTGCGTGATTTGGTTAATGTGTTTACCCCATAAAAGATTCCTATCTAGCCATATACCTAGGTATTTAACGCAGTGAGAGAACGTTAGTGATACTCCGCCAGCCGTTACATTAGGTAGAATTCTTCTTTGTCCTCTACTAAACAGGCACAGTTGGGTTTTGTTATTAGACAAATGTAAGCCTAAATTTTCCAAAGCCTGCACGATATGATCTAATGCAGTTTGTATGTAGGATTCACATAATTTAATATCTTTATTTTTTACATAGACTACAAAATCATCGGCATACTGAGCTTTACAAACATTTTGCACCAAATAACGACAAATTTTGTACGTGGCAATATTGAAGAGAAATGGTGAAATAGGATCACCCTGTGCTAATCCTCTATTAGTTTGTCTACTGACTATTTTCTCCCCGTCTTCTGACCTTACTTGTAAATATCAAATGT
Organism: Endotricha flammealis; assembly: GCA_905163395.2. NCBI lineage: Eukaryota > Metazoa > Arthropoda > Insecta > Lepidoptera > Pyralidae > Endotricha > Endotricha flammealis. The sequence goes on from LR990871.1 coordinate 10,597,800, forward strand.
AAAAAAATATAAAATGACCACAGATATCTACAATATTTGCTACCAACTTGTAATTCATCTAAGATACTTAAAACGCTCTCTACAGACACATTATTATATGCATTTTCGATATCTAGGAAGCAAGCAAGGGTTGGTTCATTTCGTGTAAAACCTATTTGGATATATGTCACCAACCGAGTCAGGCAATCCATACAAGACTGAGATTTCCGAAACCCCACCGTATAAGGAGAAATATTTGGTTTTTCTCCACATACCATTCTAAGCGTTTAAGCATCATATTATGAAAAACTTTACATAGACATGACATTAAAGATATGGGCCTAAGTTTGGGGTTAGTCGAATGTAAATCAGTGCTCTTAGGTATAGGCAAAATTAGCATGCGACGCCATTGTTCCGGAACCTTACCAAATTGGAATATTAAACCTCCCCCCCCCCAAACGTTTCTTGTACGAACGTTTGAAAGTGGCATGCATTCAGCGGCTTCTTACGACCATCCTTACGTCGTCCTAAGATAACATAAACACGCGTTGACATAAGGTTTCGAGTTACATTGAGCTCTTTACATGCTAGAACTCACGTTGAAATTATTGCAACTCCGCGATGGTTTATGAAACGTGAAGAAACTAGCAGCCTATTCGCCCTTTCTGGACAAAGTCTAAAAGTATATTTGGCTTTCTTTCAGGACAACAAAATAGAAGAATGTATTATGATCGACTATCAATTATCGAAGGTGTCAGTTCCGGCGTGTGACCTCCTCTACATGATATTCAACTGTACTGATTATGAAACTAGATGTAAACACTACGACGAATGGATACAATACTATCACAATGAAATGGATCAATCATTATCCAATTTTGGATTAAATATTAACATGTTTTACACAAAAGATCAACTCGATTATGATCTTAAGCAGTATTCCAAACTTTTTATAGGAATATCAATAATGTTATCTTCTATATTAATAAGAAAGCCAGAGGATGCTGCAAAAGTGAAGGAAGCCATGGAAAGTGGTGGTAAACCTGAAGATATGATAAAATCATTCAACACTAGTAATCTTGATGCAGACTCTGTAGCATTGTTCAAAAGGAAGGTGGAAGGAATTATTGATTCTTATCGTTTACTTGGTTACATTAAATAAAGTAAACAGAAGATACGATGAACTATTTAAAAAACAGTGCAAGAACGTTTTGTTCGAACAAACAAAGCTGCTTGGAAAAAATACAGCATAGTTTTCGCTGGAAAGTCGGGCTACAATGGTTGTGGTCAATCTTTGGCAGCTGTTTTTGATTCTAGCCATAACACATAGTATTTACACCCTGTTTCTGAAAAGCATAAGTTAATGACATTAAATTAAAGCTGTCACTATTAAAGTAAAGAAGAAGAAAAATGAGAAAGCTTGAAACTTCTTTTTTAAATTTAAGAGCCGCGCTCTTGTCACAATAAAATAGCAATGTACGTATAGTTGGTCGTTAAATATTTAAATACAATCAGGCGTTATTTTAAATAGTGTTTGTATAAAAAGTAATGTTATTGGACAAGAAAGTTTATATTTTAAGATATTATACTAATTTTATAAATGAGAAAGTGAGTTTGTTTGTTTGTTATTCCTTCACGGCTTGACTAAGCAGCCGATCATTATGAAATTTGAATACATATTAACAGTGGTACAGGCCCAACATAGGCTAATTGTTAAGCGGGCAAAGCCGCGGGTAACAGCTAATAAATAAAACCACTTATTAAGATAAGTCTAGGTTTAAATAAAACATGTTTTGTCAGTTTAGTTAATTTTCCTGTAGAAAGACAATAGGTTTTAATTAATCCTTGGTTTATCTTTTTTATTAAGAAAAAGATTATTTTATTAACTTATAATAGTTTTATTTTAAATATACACATTACAATGTTTTGTTTCTTTCGGTCCGGAGTTCGGTCAGTCCGGTGTGGAGTCCTGAAATTAGGAAATTTTCTTGATCTTTATCAAGAAAATTTCAAAAAATACCTTTGTAAATGAAATTATTTATTCAGAGAGAAGACCCTCACATGTAGGCATCCGAAAAATAAGAATTTTTCGAAATTCCTATGGGAAAGATTCCAACGGCGTACACGCAAACGCAGTTACGCGGTTTATATGTACAGATTTTTCACATTCTTTTACAAGAAGCGTAATTTCTGTAGTTTTTAGGGTTCCGTAACTCAAAAGGAAAAAACGAAACCCTTTTATAATCACTTTGTTGTCCGTCTGTCTGTCTATCAAGAGCCATTTTCTCTGGAACGCATGGAGGTATCAAGCTGAAATTTGTATCAAATACTCAGGTCTACTGTCCCTAGGTGCTGTGAAAAAATCAAACTTCTAAGCCAACGCAATCAATAGATTGATCGGTCGAAAATGCGGCATAAACAGCCGTTTATGCCGCATTTTCGACACTCGCAATTAATACTTTCTGTAAACTCAGAATCTTGAAATTTGATACAAAGCAACTTCTTATAGTATAGTACAGATAAAGGAAAAATTGCGAAAAGCATACACTTTTGGTTACATAATATACTTAATAAAATATTTTTAACATAACTTTTACTTACCTACATAATATACCTTTTTTTTATATTATCGTCAGAAAAATGCTTTGCAGCAGCCCCACCGCCCGGGGAATATGCGGTGGGGACTGTGGGACTTACCACTAAAAAACTGACGGGATGCCACTCGCCCCCTAAGTGACGGGGCCACGGGTACTGTGATACATCCGCGACCCCGCCAGGGCCGTCCGGCCAAAGTTAAACTGGCCGGACCCGCTCTCCCCAGAACGCCCCGTCCGCAGCACACCGCATCCAGGTGCACTGCCGACACCGAGGACCATTGCCCCCTCAAGACGATGGGCCTTCCCCGGCTCGCCGCCTCGGCTGGGCAAGGGTCCCCTCCATCTCTGTGGTTGCTGCAACAACGTGCGACCGCTGGCCGGGCTCTGCGAGCCGCCGGCCCCTCTCTTCAATTTTTTAACGATTCCTCCACCGCGCCTCCCGCCCCACTCCGAGTGTACTCAGTGGACACTGTGACACTTTACGCCACCGCGCACTCCCTCTTCCGGGGTGGCCACATTCGCCTATGTGACCCAACCCTTAACGCCCCCCGCAGTGTCTAGGTTGGCGAGACCCAGTGTCTACAGGGCCTCCGCGTTCCACCATACGGAGGTCGCCCCCGGTATCGACGGGTGGAGTAAGCCCGGACACCAGTCGGGGCGAAGACGCTTTTGGGTAGGGTCAGCGAGCGAATGAGTCCACCACCGCTCAGCATACAGCCGGCCCGGCCGGGCTTTGGTCGGCCGGCTCCACCTCTTGTTTTTTAAGGAGGTTGTCTCCTCGACCGCTGCACCCCCAGCACCAGTACGGATGCTAAGGGGAGCGGATTTGTCCGCATCCCACGCACTCGAAGACAGGAGCACGGGGAGCAGACCAATCGCGTCGGGAATTTGGCCGTCGGCAAGTACAGAGTTGGCTCCAGAAACTAAGGAATTACTCGCCGACGTTACCAGGGTGGACCGCGTGGAGGTATCCCAACTCCCCACCCCAACCTACTTATATACCTACGGGTTTGTACGGAACCCTCGGAGTTTTTCAACAACACGCAAGCGGGAATAGTGTGTTCAGACTTTAAAATATCAATGCACAAACAAACACACATACGATGTTTATTTGATAAACGATATATACCTAGTTAATGAATGAATACATTCCATATACATTATTATCATTACAGCTATTATCAATATTATATCACAATATTATATTCGCGCTACGTTAATTAGGGGTTCTACACACTATCGTCTTGCTTTATAATGTGATATAAATGATGTGTTCGTTTCAAACGTTATAATTTGAAATTAAAGAACTCTGTTACGAACTAGCCGTCAGGCTGGGGACACTACTGGGGAGAAAATTATTATATTTTTTTTTGTATTTCTAATATTTTTCATAACAGTCATTATTGTCTCTCTTGTTTTGTATTTTCTTTGTGCGTATAATATGTCACGTTTATTTTATTATTTCCCTTTTTACATTGAGTTCTTGTTTTCCACCTCTCCCCCTTTACACCTTCATCCTTTACAAACCATTAAACCCCACGATAATTAAATTAATTTTGTGACTGGGCAACGACGGGTATATAATATATTAGTAGAAGAAATCTTTATGATTTATACGATCAGCGTCAATATAATCCTAGTCCACAATTTGATAAATATGTGAAGGATTATTCTAAAACTCGTGTGCACGGTCGCTAAGGCGCTTCATTTAAGTAAAAAGATCAAAACTCCACTAACAAAACAAAAACTACGTGAAATATTATTAACAACGAAACCGGCAAGTCAAAGCAGAGCAATAATAAGTACTTGCTCCTTATAAATAACCATATTGTTTCCGCTGATGATGAGGTAGCTGATGCTTTTCAGGACTTTTTTGCAGATATTCCTACACAAACGACTAAATTCTTGAACTCTTCCCACACACTTGTGGATGAAATTCTTAGGTCGAACGTTCCCGAGCCAACAACAAGTTTTTCGTTTAATTTTATAAATGCTGAAACAATCAAAACTTTTAAATCACTGAACATCAAAAAGTCAGAGGATATATGGGGAATATCTGTAGCTATCTTAAGTAATATTATAGATATCATAGCACCACATTTGGCTTTAATTTTCAATGAATGTATTTCAGCTGGCATTTTTCCTGATAGTAAGATCATACCACTATTCAAGAAAGGGTGTAGTAAGGATCCTAATAATTTTAGGCCTATATCTATTTTGCCAGCACTCAGTAAAATTAAAAAAAAAATTATACTTGACCAACTAATCGGTTGCTTCACCCACGTCTGTATGGTTTCACTAAAGGTAAATCCACAACGGATGCAGCTGCCATGTTATTTAAAGTTATCGTGGACGCTTGGGAGGAAAGCATGAACGCTGTTGGTGTTTTCTGCGATCTTTCCAAGGCTTTTGACTGCGTTGATCACAAGACCTAGTTAAGAAGTTAAAATTCTATGGCTTGGACAGTTATGCAATCAGTGTCATGTCCTCCTACCTTAACGCCAGAATTCAGAAAGTGGGAGTAAATGAAGCGACCTCTGCAGGCTGTCCTACTAGTATAGGCGTTCCCCAGGGCTCAATTCTGGGTCCTTTTCTCTTTTTAGTCTATATTAATGACTTGCCTTATGGGACTCATAATTTATGCGACACTATTTTATTTGCAGACGACACTTCTTTGATTTTCAAAGTAGACAGAAAAAATTCTAATGTCGATAATATTAACAAGACGCTGTCTCTACTACTACAATGGTTCACTGTAAATAATCTGGTACTGAACGCCAATAAAACCAAATGCATAGCCTTTACACTCCCGAATGCAACCCAAGCTATTAGTCGGTCATCAGTCGTTATTAACGATGAAAAGTTAGAAATGGTTGAAACTACTACTTTTCTGGGCATTGTACTTTTTTTTTTTTTGTTTATAGTCAGGAAAATGCATTACTGCATGCCCCGCCGCTTGGGGAGCAGCGGGGGTATGTCGGGCTCCCCCTCTTATACCACTTAGGGTATACCAACTAAAAACCTGACTGACTACCACCTTGTCCGCCTAGATGGGCGGGGCCACGGGAACTAAGATACTTCCGTGACCCCGCCGGCGGCTGTCCGAAGACCCTTCTCTTTGGGTTCGGCACTATTGGCGGCGCGCACAGTTGAAGTTGGTGCGCCGCTCTGCTCGGGGACTTCCGATCCGATGGGCGACGGTTTCCCCTAACCGCCGCCCGGAAGCCCCCGTTAAGGTGGTAGTCGCCGGGCATGCGCCATGCGCCTACCGCCCGGTCTTTTACGGCGGAGCGGGGGGGCGGCTGGATCCGCTTCCCTCACCCGCTCCGCGGCCTCCTTCTGCGTCAGTACTTCGTCGCAGAAGGAGGCTACCGCGTCCCACGACCTCTCGCTCTCGACCATCTGATGAACAACAGCCGGGAGCGAGAGGTCGTCGCCAACAACAGCCACGAGTGCGGCGCGTGGCGCAGCCCACTCGGGACATACCTCCAACGTGTGCTGCGCCGTATCTTCCGCGCAGCCGCACTCGTGTCACTCCGCCGAACTTTCTCTCCTAGCCACGCTGTGCAGGTACCAGCCGAAACAGCCGTGGCCGGACAATACCTGCACAACGTGGTACGACAGCGCACCGTGGCGCCTCCCTAACCAATTGACAGTAAACTACAATGGCATCATCACATAAAACCCTAGCAGGTAAACTAAGTGCTAAGGCTGCTTTCGCTGTTAGGAAAGTTCGACTGTTCACCAATGTCGACACGGCACGACTAGTTTATTTTAGTTATTTTCATAGTTTGCTGTCGTACGGCATTCTAATCTGGGGTAAAGCAGCGGAAATCGTGCTGCAGAAACGTGCAGTGCGTTTTATTTATAAACTTGGTTACCGGGAGTCTCTACGCGAGTTTTTTAAAGGCACCAATATCCTCACGGTGGCGTCACAGTGTATTTTTGACAGCATCATGTTTGTTCGTAAAAACATTCATGATTATAACCAGGTGTGCGATGTTCATAGTTTTAATACGCGTAATAAGAATAAATTAGCTGTTCCTAAATTTAGGCTAAGAAAAGCGGGAAAGTCTTTTATTATTCAAGGCTTGCGTATGTATAAAAAACATTCTCGATTACATTAAAAACCTCTCTAATAATAGCTTCAAATTAAATGTTAAAAAAATCTTAATCTGTAAAGCCTATCACACTATCAATGAGTATTTAAATGAAAAGTCTCCATGGCCCCCATGCGAAAATGAAATGCTTAAACTTGTCATTAAAAGCCAGTCAATGTTCGATATACTCCATAAATAATAAATGTTCGTTATCATATTTTTCTCATAATCTCAATGGACACACGTCGTGGTGTCATCTTAATAGTGCTGCATTTTCATTATACTACTTTATTAACGTCTACTTATTCGACATATTTAGGATTTGACCATAGCGCTATTTGGATCGACATCCCGCGTTTAGTGTTTGATTTCTGTATGTACCTGGATCTGTATTTTATTTATTCTTATAAATGTGCTTATACATTGTAACAAACGAGTGAAAGAAAAAAATTGCTAAATGACAAAAAAAGGCCGTAACCGGGTTTCTTTCGCCATTCTTTTACCGGTGGCCATTTTGCTTGTGTCCGAAATGGTGCTAGTATATTATAACGTAGTTTATTTTCTTCATACATATATACAAATTGTAAATGACAAGAAAAAGTGCCTGTGAAGGTCCAATTTCTGAAATAAACGATTTCATTTTATTTCATTTCATACAACACAGAGTAAGACCAATATAATTAATGTAGTTGACCAACCAAGTTAGAAGGCAACAAGTAAAGACGAAATATAGGACGAAGCCAGTCCAAACTCTCGTTTTCTCTCAACTACGCGAGTGTGGAGTGGAGCCGGCAACACAACAACAAGGATACATCGACGTAAGTAGGTACTACATATATATCGATGCAAGGATACGGCGGCGGCGCGTCGAGAATTTCCTCCCCTCCCTCTCACACCGCTTACCACTTGGTGTTTCGAGTCGAGTTCAGTCGGCTAGGCGCTTGGTGCGCCGTACACGTCACCCGTTTCGCCGCCATTTTGTAATTGTGATTATTTTTGTGTTTTAGGGCAGTGTACTTAACGATTTTATCGAAGTGTTTGTGGAAACCCTAACACTTCGAAGGCGTGATTCTTTGTTTATTTACGAAATAGGATAGAACAGGATGTTGATAAGCTTAGGTATTTATCAGTAGAATGAACAATTTACAAATTGTCAAAATAAGATAATTAATCGGTAAAGAGTGAGTTACCCATAATGAAGACAAAATAAATAAAGAAATGAACCTACAAAAACATAAAATGTAGAATAACTATGAAAATGTAGAGAAGGCCTCTTGAATACACATGGTTTTTCGCCGTAAATGGTTAACTCGCCGTGACGCCGCCGCACGGCCTTATTGTTGTATGGCCGCTACGACGAAAAAACCGTATGTGAATACTATGCAATGGGTCTTAAGCCATTGGAAAATAAATTAAAACTAAGATTTTGTCGCAAACTATAATAGAGTTAAGTTGAATCGTAATTAAAAAAACTATCGTATAATATTTGAAATCCAATTCATAATTTATTTATTAAATTATCAAATGATTTCTTGGTTTTTAACAGAATTAAACTGTTACCGTTCAAACTTCTCATGATTAGTACGAAAAACATGGTTTGGATGCCGACCTATTATTTGTCTGGTTTTACGTAGTACCTATTTAACGTAACAAATATCATACGATATCCCACACTCAATAGATAACAACCTTATCTCAGATCCTGGTCGAAAATGTGTATATAAACATTAAAATCAGCCGATCGATAAAATTCTCTGTACGATAGTTATTGCAAAATGGCAGCGCTCACGTTCGAAGGTGAAGTGAGTGCTCTGAATTTACGCCAACAAGAATTTTTAAAAGAAATACTAAATGAAAGAGGTTTCAAAGACAACAAAGTTACAATAGAAGCTGTGGGTATGGCTGGTGATAATTATGTTGCTAACGTAAAAAGAATAACAGTTGAAAGAGATGAAGGTGGAACATTCCAGATGATAGCCAAAATAGCACCAGCTAATGAAGCGCACAGAGAAATGGCTGGAACACCTGCACTATTTCAAAATGAGATTCTGCTTTACGAAGAAATTTTCCCGATGTTTGAAGAATTACAGATGAAAGAAGGTGTGCCCGGTGAAGATCTATTTCGATTTCCCGAATGCTATGGAGTGCTGAATGAGAAACCCAACGAGCTAATTCTTTTAGAAGACCTTCAGGTGTTGAATTTTGGGATGCTTGATAGATTCCAGCCACTGTCCAACGATTGTATTAGATTGACACTTAAAAACTTGGCCATATACCATTCACTTTCATTGGTGTTAAAAAGAAAAATGCCAGAGTTTTTTGAAACGGTCAGTAAGAAGTTTTTTGATGTTTTCTTCAGTATGGTCAGTTCACCAATGTTTATGCATATTGTACAAGGTATAGAAACATTAACGCTTATGGTTTTGGATAATGAAAGATACAAGAATGTTATTCGTAATATGCTGAAGAATATACCAGAAGTTGTAGCGAAAGTGTTAAGAGATCAAACAACAGTTAAGCATTCTGTACTTCTACAGGGAGATGTATGGACGAACAATTTGTTGTTTAGAATGCAGGCAAGTATTTTTGTAAATTCGTCAATCCTTATACAATTTATATTAATATAGATAATTTTTATCCCAAAAATATATCAGGAATAATGTAATTACCAAATTACAAGAAAATCTAATAGAATAAAGGATAAAATATAATATAAAAGTATAATATTCCATCTGTGAATAAGATCTTATAATCGTAAGTTAATATAATAGCAAAGCAGCTAATAACATGTCATTTATCTTTTACAGGATAACTTTCCATTGGAGTGCATCATGATAGATTACCAGCAATCAAGACTCAGCAATCCAGTTAGCGACATCCTCAATCTGATCTTTAGCTGTACAGACCACAGAACCAGATTGGAGCACTACCACAACTGGATAGCATATTACCATTCTGTTCTAGATAAATCACTATCGCATTTTGGACTAAAAGCTGACTTTGTATTCCCAAAAGATCAATTAGATGCTGATTTGAAAAGATACTCAAAACTGGCATTTGGTACAGCAATATTAATGCTTGGTATGATGACTACCAAGCCAGAAGATGCTGCCAAAATGAAAGAAACAATGGAGAAGAATCCAGGATCTTTTGACGATCTTAGTGCAGTTATGAATGACCGTGACAAGGAATCTTTGACCCTGTATAAGATGAAAATAGAAGGGTTGTTTGAGAGTTGTCGGGAGTTTGGATATATGGAGTAATGTCTTCTTGTGGTGTCTCCACAAATCCAACCAACTAGAGAAGGTTGGCGATCAGCTTGGTACAGTCCTCTTTACTCGCCGCACTGGCTATCCCGGTCCACTCCCTGATGGCGTAATGTTCTGGATTCCTGTTAATTATGGTCATAATCATCATCAGCTTGTATGGTGTTCACTACTGCACACAGGTCTGCAACTGCAGTTTTTATTGTATTAAAGTTAAAGAAAGTACTAATATTTGTATGTTTAGGATTTTATATTATTTTGAATGAAATTAAATGTATTTTGCACTGCAACAGATTGGTCTATTTTATTTATTTGCCTACACTTTTGGACACCAACTTCAACTTTTGTGGAGTGGTAGAGCAATTATTATGAAATGGGCTAGCTCGACCGGGGAAGTACCACCTTCTCACAGAATATCGACGTGAAGCAGCAATGCGTTTCGTTCGGTGAGAGAGAGATCCGGAAGCCCAACTCCTTCCCTATCCCCTCTTTCCCCCTCCTTCTTTACCTTCCCTTCCTCCTTCCTTTCCTCCAACCTCCTTGGTGGACAACGCATTAGTAGCGCCCCTGGTGTTACTGATGTCCATAGGCGGCGGTGACAGCTTTCCATCAGGTGGCCCGCTTGATTGTTTGTCTACTGTATGACATAAAAAAAACACTTTTGGTCAAATTGTCTAGACTAAATAAAAATATATCTGTGAGCGTTTGCAAACGTTATGCCATGATGTATTAATATCGTAAATAGATCATAGCACTGCCCATTATTATAGATATCGTTATTATGAGTCTGATTACCAGGAGATAATGAATATGACAAATACATAACAGACTGCTATTACATAAGTTGTATAATAATTCTAACAGATAAAGGATTTGTTTGAAGCCTTAGAGCGATAGCACACGGCATTTTTTAAACGCGCAGAGGACACGAGTTTTTGGTGCAGTAGACTCATAATGTACGCGAGTCGCGTTTCGTGCTACGAGCTCATTGTATGTCAAACCCTACGATGAAACAATTGTAACTCCGCGATGGACAACGAAAACACACGTTCCTAACTCACATTTTTGGACAAGGTCTTACAAGGTTGCGTTCAAATCTCGTTTAAAACGAGTACATGTATACACGAATCATCTGCGTACCGTCTACGCGTTTAAAAAACGTGTGCCATCGCATTTACTTTTGTAGGCCTTATATAAAATGAAGACATTGTAAGGAAATCATTATACGAACAATTTTATAGATAAATTGTAGCTTTTCCACGTTGAGGCTTTGGCAAAACACTATATTTGGAGTACAATTTGCTCACTCGAATACATTGCGCGTGTGGAAATTTCTACAGAATACCCTTATGTGTACAACACAGTGGAAAATAGACTTTACTTACAAAATATTCAAAGACTTATGTCCAATGTACGTTGTATATAAATTTTCGGCTGTGTTATAGAGTGAGAAATTTCATTTGAGACGATTTCGCGATTTTCTTTACACTCCCAAGAGGAGGTCTGTTGATTTATCGCAAAGATTTTCTTTTTTTATGTGTATTCAAAAAAAAATGTGTTACATTTTTTGTATTCTCAAGAGTACTGTTCAAAATTACAATATACCTACTAGCTTCCTTCGCACAGGATTAAGTATGGATTTCTATGTTAAAAAATATAATAATTATAGCCTTTGTGATGTGTACGATTAATTATGTACAAGAGCAGGTCGACCTTTACATATCGAACTTTGTACCACTCTTAAGTTCTATGCCATAAGAGCCAAAATTGTACTGCAAGTATAAAGCTCAAGCTCCTGACTGTACATGTAAGAAAAACAAAGTATTTTTATAGAAGAGAGAACCAAAAGTGACTTCATTTTATTCTTAAAAACCAACAGCACGAAAAGAGTTTCTATATGTCACCCGGAGATTGTGTAAAATGGTGTAAGTATTTTTCAAATCGGTCCAGTAGTTTCGGAGATTATATGCCATTTACAATCAAAGGTCTGGCCGGCTAGTGTTCCCAGATCACCTTTTATAATTCGGTAGATTTTCACGTAATAAATATTAATATCAAGTGGTATACTCCCATGTTCCTCCAATTTTTGCTGTTCCCGGTATTCGGATTTCCGGAATAAAACAAATTGAAAACTTTTTCATTCAAATAGGCCTAATAAAATCATAAGCTCTTTCGAATCGTCACATTTTTTCCTACCACCAGTTCAGGCGACGACAGACTCACAACATATTGTTGCTCGCTCAACACTCTCGTGAAGTAAAGTAAATTCTGTTCATTGCTGGTAATATTTTGTAAGAGGGTACTTCCCTAGCTAGCCCATTTCACAAATGCTCTCCTCTCCAATAAGAAATTCTTTAATTTTTAGAGCTCAATTAACACGTTAGAAGTGGCAGTCTATTCGTTCCATTTCTGTAGTACAAGGCGTTGTAAACTCATGAAATTATCTGCAACATTAAATTGAAAACTTGAATCAAATTTACCATGGATACCTATTTCATGATTGACTTCGTACGTATCTTACCATCGTTTTTGTAAATTGGTAGAACTCCCCTCATAATCAGTACGTTGTATAACTGGCAATAGCCAGTGTTTATATTGTGTAAACAACGCACGGCGCGATAGATGAAATTGACCGTGGGTGCGGCCAAAGTATTACGAGTTTCGCCGCAATGGAGTTCATAGGTGAAATAAGTGCTTTCAGTTTACGCCAACAAGAATTTTTAAGTGAAGTGCTTGAAAAACGAGGTTATAAAAATAACAAAGTTGTTATAGAAGCTGTTGGTAATGCTGGTGATAATTATGTTGCCAATGTTAAAAGAATAACAGTCGAAGATGATAAAGGAAATTTTAAACTGATCGCTAAAATAGCACCATCACATGGAATGATGAGAGCTATGGCTGGAATTCCCGTGCTATTCGAAAACGAAAGTCTAATTTACAACGAGATTTTCCCAATGTTTGCCGAGTTGCAGAAAAAGGAAGGTTTGGATATATTCCGATTTCCCGAATGCTATGGTATTTTGAGTGAGAAACCAAACGAACTAATACTTTTGGAAGATCTTCAAGTGTTGAATTTTGTGATGCTTGACAGATTTCAACCTTTATCTGATGAGTGTATTAAATTGACGCTTAAAAATTTAGCTGTTTACCATTCGCTTTCAATGGTCTTGAAAACAAAAATGCCTGAATTTTTTGAAACAGTCAGTAAGAAATTTCAAGATGTTTTCGCCAATATGTTCAAGCCAATGTTCACACATGTAGCGCAAGGTATAGTAACAATGGCATCCATGGTATTGGATAATGATAGATACAAGAATGTTATTTGTAATAAGTTGAATCAGTTACCAGAAATTGCAGCAAAAGTGCTGGAGGACCAAACTTTAACGAAACAGTCAGTGATAATCCAGGGCGATGTATGGACGAACAATCTGCTATTTAAAATGCAGGCAAGTATTTATTTTATTTATTTATTCTTTATTGCGCAAAAGAAAAGTACAATTGGCTGACCTAATGCATTCTCTACCAGTCAACCATCGGGTAAGGCAGAAATATTGTTGGCGGGATAAGTATTTCAATTAATATCATATCAATAATAATGTTACTTTTCCACGCTTAATAGAAGAAAAATCGAGACTTGAGAAATAATATAGGATAGCTTACATTAAAACCATCTTGAGAACGACGCCGACGGAACTGTCCAATTTTATAAATTTAAATGACCATGGACAGTGGCTTCCATTTGATATAAATAGCTGTTCCACACTCTTTTAACTACAAACTAAACAAAGATAATTTATCATTGACCTCGATGACCGGATGTTCCACGCTGGTCAGTACTGCATCGTTTTCGTTACCAATTTCTTTAACACCTAAATGTTTTTAATACATCGTAACTGTACCTATAATCTAACATTAAAATAAAATAAAATTAGCCTTTATTCTACCACAAACTTCAATACAATGTTCATAAGTGTAGATAATTAATAAATTAAATGCTGTTACAATAATTAAAATATTGTTTCCATTAATAATTTATATCTTATTATTATTTGTTTTTATTATATTATTATTCTATGTTTGTGGAAATCGCCTCTTTGGCGTAGGTATATCTAACATTAAGTATGTTTAAATACTTCAGTTATTACTCCAATTATTTACTGTTTTGTCAGTTTTCATTTTATTAAATTTTCCTCAAGAAAGACCGTGACAGAACAGTTAATAAAAGTCCTAGCTAATTATGAAGGGAGCTACTATTTTTATTGTTTTCTTTTTCAGGACGAGCTTCCTCTTGAATGTATAATGTTAGATTACCAGCAATCTAGACACAGCAATCCCGCAAGTGACATTCTGAACCTGATCTTCAACTGCACTGACCACAAATCTAGACTAGAACATTACAAAGCCTGGATAGATTATTACTACACCGAACTTGAGGATGCTCTGTCGAAATTTGAAGTAAAAGCAGATTTTATATTCGCAAGAGAACAACTTGATGATGATTTGAAGAAATATTCAAAACTGGTATTTGGCACGGCAATATTAATGCTCGGTATGATGACAACAAAGCCAGAAGATGCAATGAAGATGAAAGAAATGATGGAGAAAAATCCAGACCCATTGGATGCCCTTCGTAATGCTATGAGTGACAGGGACAAAGAATCGTTGTACTTGTTCAAAAAGAAAATAGAAGAGTTAGTTGATAGCTGTCAAGAGTTAGGGTATATTGAGTAAGGGATTCTGATTTTTTAAGGTTTCGTACCTTAAAAGGAAGAAATATCCCTTACTATATGGCTTTTTGTCTGTAGTCGTTGTTGCTATATTCGTTCCACTATAAGATAAAAGATCTCTGATTTTAAAACATAAATCGAAATGAACATGGATTACAAATTACTTTATTGCGATGAAGAACATATTTTGTTACCACAAGGTATGATGAACTAGTTCAAACATCATATTTGAATCGTAAAATAGGTACGCATTGAATTTGTACTTAAAATAAAATAAAATAAAAAAAAATAAAAATCAAGTTTTTTTACTTTTTTTTTTACAAAATATTTTATTGCTTTATGATGTTATAGATGTCTGTATTTAGATAAATAATAATATAGATATAAAATATATTCTTTTAATATTAAACACAACATTATTTTACTTCTAAAAATCTAGTATTTTTCTACAACACTGTACTGTACGAGCAGTGTCACGAAAATCCGACAAATTGTCACCGACTATAATAAAATTGTAAGAAATAATGTTGAATGCGGTTTTTTGACATGTATGTCGAGTTTTAATTAAACGCTATTTTTCAATTACAAATAATTATATTCTTTTAATATTAAACACAACATTATTTTACTTCAAAAAATCTAGTATTTTTCTACAACACTGTACTGTACGAGCAGTGTCACGAAAATCCGACAAATTGTCACCGACTATAATAAAATTGTAAGAAATAATTTTGAATGCGGTTTTTTGACATGTATGTCGAGTTTTAATTAAACGCTATTTTTCAATTACAAATATGTCAAGATTTCACCTGTCGATTTTTGCACTTTGCACACACACTTGCACATACACTCAAGTGAATCCAGGCCTGGGTAACAATTCTACGGTTTTATCGTTTTTTGACATTATGTCAAATTGTCTTTATTGTATAGGACCCAGACTGTTTCCATGAATTTCTAAGTTAAAATCAACGAAGCACAACCAAACGAATGATATTATTTAAGGACTAAAGGACCCCAAGGCACGTGCCAATGTTCCCGTTCCCACCCTTCGCCTGGGAAACATATCCCGTGTGAAATAAAAAAGGACGAATTCGTGAGTGATTTTGTATAGTTTTTTGTACAGTCACGTGCACGTCGAGCTTTACACTTGCAATACAATTTTTCCTCTTATGACACAGAACTTAAGAATGGTACAGCCAAGAGCAGGTCGACATTTACGTATTTACGAACTTTGTACCATTCTCAAGTTCTATGTCATAAGAACCAAAATTGTAAGTACTGCAAGTGTATAGCTCAACGTGCTCCTGACTGTACAAATTCCGATTTGTAAAGGTCGACCTGCTCTTGATTGTACCATAATCTACATAATTTTGTATAGGTACTTTTTTATTACAATTGTTTACTTATAATGCAATTCTTATCTTTACGTAGTGTAAAATAAGGTCTTAAGGCTTCCGCGTCTGTTCGTTGAGATCTTTCAATTAAACAAACGGATTTTAAGGTGGTACGGTTCGGTCCGCGCGGGAAAATCAATTGTTTTGGTGTTTTTTACAAATCGCATCTCAATCATTGATAGAATTTTCGTGAAAATTGATTTGGCGACAACAATTACAATATATCTACTGAATAATCATCATATAAATTATAAATATTGGCTCTTCTCATTATGAATGTGCATAATTTGAAAAAAACCCCAAAAAATTTGAGTTTCTCGCGCGGACCGAAACGTACCACCTTAAGCAGTAGATAGATTATATGTACGAGAATATTATGTACAAGGATTTTTTCGAAATTCCCACGGGATAGCACGCAAATTGCGTATAAAAATTTCTATGATTGTGAATATTTTTATAACCCCCCTTACTAATAAACGTAGTTTAACGAGTATTTAGTTATTCACTGTCACTGTCTTTCTTGATGAGAATTAAATGAAGTGTGAAAGTGACAAAACATTGTGTAACTAGTAACTATACACGCCTTACACAACGTTTGTTATTAGTAAAGGGGAATATTTACATCAAAATAAAAGTGGTTTTACCAGGGTAGAGAGCTAAGAACAATTATTTTCTGCCGTCAATGTTAGAAGTTGGGCTTCCGGATCTCTCACTCACCGAAACACATTGCTGCTTTACGCCGATATTCTGTGAGAGGGTGGTACTTCCCAGGTCGGGCTAGTCCATTTCGAAAATGCTCTACCACAAAATATGTTCACATAACTCAATCATCACATCATCATATCAGCCCATAATGATCCCACTGCAGGGTCTCCCTTTAATCGAATGTGATTAGAGCGTACTCTGCCACGCTGCTCAAATGCAGATTGGCAGAGACCGGGTCAAGTCGCCCGAAGACCATCGACTTGACTTAACGACTGTCTTCTACTTATAAGAGCCGGGACCAACGGCTTAACGTGCCCTCCGAAGCACGGAGAAGCTCGAGATAACGAAACCCATCCAAACACTGGCTAGGGTCGACGTCGCTTGACTTGTTCAAATAGAGTGCGACATACAGCGACGCCATCGAGCTCCTCACACCCTATAGTTCTGATCAATAAACACATTTATCCCATGAGAAAAATAACCGTAATAATCCATTAGCAAGTTGTACCAATAACTGTTAGTTAAGTAAACAAGCTATGATGTTTAAGTGAGATTCACAATTAACATGGTAACGCCACGCGCCACCACTTACCACCCTAATGTAGGATGCACTTAAATGTTGGCCTCCTAAATCAGCGGGAGCGTTGTTATCAGAAGAGGTAGCGGGAAATTACCAATACGAACATACTTGGTAGCCCTTTTCAGGCACAGCAATTTAATTTAAAACAGAGGGCACTCGATAAAAAAAGGCTGACAATAATATCAATATTAATAATATGTTAATATCGTCATATTAATAATATTCTTGTGCCGTGTGGTGGCGGCAGATTAGAATACCACCTCCTGTTCTCTTCCCATGGGTGTCGTAAAAGGCGACTAAGGGGTTATAGTAATAAAAGAATGGGCAGCAGCTTCTTCTTCAATTGGACTGGACTACCAACTTAACTGCGCTCGCCAACCCGCCTGCCAAGCGTCGCGAGACTGGCGAGTATTGGCAAAACCCCCCCAAAATATTTAACACCAAAAGGCCCACTACAAGAAAGAGGTCAATCGACGAATCCGACTCGGCTGGGCAGCTTTCGGGAAATTACGGCATGTCTTCTCGTCCAAAATTCCTCAGTGCCTAAAACGAAAAACTTTTGAGCAATGTGTGTGATGACATATAGATCCGAGACGTGGTCGCTCACTATGGGCCTCATAAGAAGGCTCGCGGTCACTCAGCGAGCCATGGAGAGAGCTATGCTCGGGGTTTCTCTACGAGATCGAATCAGAAATGAGGAGATCCGTAGCAGAACCAAAATAACCGACATAGTCAAACGGATTAGCAAGCTGAAGTGGCAGTGGGCAGGGCACATAGCGCGCAGAACCGACGGCCGATGGGGCAAGAGGGTTCTGGAATGGCGACCACGTACCGGAAAGCGCAGCGTAGGACGCACACCTACAAGGTGGTCAGACGACCTAAAGAAAGTCGCAGGAAGCCGCTGAATGTACGCCGCTGCCAGCAGGTCGAATTGTAGGCGTTTGGGGGAGGCCTATGTCCAGCAGTGGACTTATTTGTGGCTGAGATGATGATGATGAATAATATTCTTGTCAATTCTTATAGGCAATACACACCAAAGCCGCCGATCCGTCGACACAACCCGGCGGCCTACCTATATGAAAAGATCATGTCGGCAACATGAGCCCGTGCATATTTTATGTTGCCGAGATACGTAGTCGTAGCGTACATGATCAATTGTCCGGAGACATTATAATCTCTAGTATTTTTGTTTTTCTAGCCGACATCCCGCCACCAAAATTATGTCGCCAACAAAAAGTTGCCAACATTATGTTGGCAGGTGTATATTGCGATCATTCTGATTTTTACTCATACGATTCAATATTTTTTAAGTGCTTATAGCTCCACACCGATGCCTGCGTTACAGCTCTCACGGAAAATCCATTCCGTTGGGGTTCTCAGGAGAATATCGGGGCCCTTGGGAACTTTAAACGGATAGTAGAAATTAAATTGTTAATAAGATCAACGTATATCTCCAACAATGGTCTCCCTTCCGCATTGTCGGGATTACATTGGTCAGTGGGAATTTAAAATGGGCATATTGAAATTCTTTTGTGTATGCAATTTTTATTACTTTTTTTATTGGTACGTTAAATTGATACTTTTTTATCACTAGTAGGGCACTAGTTTATTATAAAATTGTTATGGAATCGGAAAGAAGAAGCAATGGGTTTGTATTTATGGACAGTCCCGACATACCATAAGCGAAATCTACTTAAAGATGTTTAAAAATAAGTTTTAATATCTTTGGCGCCGATCCACCGACACTTTTACCGTAACACTAAAAAAACACTTTCGCTTTAAAGAAGTTCAAGTCATTTTGAGGTCTACTATTATACATTAACCCCTTTATTAATAAACGTTGTGTAAAGCATGTATAGTTGTACAATGTTTTGTCCCTTTCACACTTCATTTAATTCTCCTCAAGGAAGACGGTGACAAAACAGTGAATAACTTTAAACTCGTTATACTAGGTTTATTAGTAAGGAAGGCTATAAGTATTCTATTTTCATAAAATTAGGGATCCTTAGTGTGTGCGAAGCTAGGGCAGTCCCCTAGTAGATATTATAAAAAAATATAAATAAAAAAACTTAGAGTGAATAACTTCTAATTTCTTTCAGTGGTGGTGGTTTGTGGTAGAGACATTTTTTACGGGTTAGCTCTACCGTACCGAAGTACCACACTCACAAAATATCGACGTAAACCTGCAAAAAACGTTTTTTTTTTAATGATCCTAATATCTAAAGGCATACTGATGCCATTGGCTAAGACCGGGCTTTTTCGGGAGCGTAGGGCTCTCACCGCCACCTGCAAAACGCATCATACGCCCGGTGACCTATCTGCCTGTTTGTATGCCTGCCGCATAAAAAAACTGTCGTTTTTTTTCCAACGACGAAATATCAATAATTTTTTTTTCGATTCTAAAAAAAATTATATAAAAATAATAAATTATGTAAAAAAAAAAAAAATTGAGTCGAATTTATTCCCTAGGTACGGAAATCGAAAAAAAAGTCTCTCATGAGAAATTCACACGGTCGTGGGTTCGGTTCCCGGACTGTGAGAATGGGAACTGGAATGACACGCGTCGAAGGGCATTTTGACACCTTTTGACCCCAGTTTAAGTGGTTTGTTTATTGGGGTATAAAGCGGTCGGTTTTTTAATAATTCAAGGAGACAAACGCTATGCGATACAAAAGTAGATTTTTAGCGCGTTTTTTTGTAGTGATTAATACAGGCATATGTCCAGCAGTGGACTTCTTGTGG
Source organism: Endotricha flammealis (assembly GCA_905163395.2). Classification (NCBI taxonomy): domain Eukaryota; kingdom Metazoa; phylum Arthropoda; class Insecta; order Lepidoptera; family Pyralidae; genus Endotricha; species Endotricha flammealis. The sequence continues at coordinate 10,617,890 of LR990871.1, forward strand.
CTGAGATGATGATGATGATTAAAACATGTAAGTACCTAACAATTTTTTGTATTTTTCTTATTAAATCTTGATAATATGGTCCTTTTTTGATTTTGATATTTTGAATTATCTGACATCAAATTTTGTATTTTTATTTTAATAACTAGATTTTTTTTGGAAAATTACATATTTTTTACCATGTATGTATGTTTAATATGATGTTTTTTTTACTTTTCTTATCCGCGTCCAGATAAAATGATATAGATTAAAACTTAAAATGAATATTTAAACACAGATCTTAAACGTAACCCTAAAATCACATTATGAGAACAGGAAGTTCATTAGTCCTGCCCAAGTTTTCTCACATAAAAAAAAATAACGGAATTCACAAAATTGTGAGAATGGATGAACGGTTCACACGGGTAGGGTACGGCTCCCACAATATTGGGGTGGGAAAGGGGATAATTGGGTAACAGGCGACTAATTGTGGGTAAAAAATCGTTTGTTTCTTTTCGATTTGTTGTGGTTAAAACACCTAATTTGTTACTGGACGCTTTTAAATTAAAAGGATACAAGTTTATGACAATTTTCGGATTTAAAACGTTGCTTTTTTAAAATTTCGACTATTATTACATTTTACTTTACAGAATAAATTGATTCTCGTGGATAGGTACACAATCGTCACCAACACAGGTCACCAAAGGTCAACCAATGTAAGAGGTGACCAGGGTAGATAACTAGGATCTTTTTATCAGCATAATATTATCATACCAACCCATACTAACAGCAGGGATACAGGGTCTCCCTTGAATCGAAGGATTAATTGAATATTTCTTTAAGTTCGTGTTGTAACTAATACAGAAATGATTGATAAGTACCTATGGTTGGTTTGATATTAAGTATGATCGAAATTCTTTGATTTTAGACAAGTTAGCTTAAAGGATAGCAGTCGTTATGCCAAGTCGGTGGCCTACAGCTTGAAAACACGGACTGCCAATCCCCTTTGTAGCAGAGTTGCAGAACACGCTTTAATATTACTTATATATCTAAAATTAATACATAGGTATGTTAAATAACAATTTTATGAGAGTTTTGACACCAGGCAAATCAATTAGAGTAAAATAAAATCAGTTGATTGGCCATAAAAAAAATAACAGTTCGTGCAATATTTTTTTGTTGGACGCCTTGTCAAAATCAAATAGCAATTACTCTTTTTTACAACTTTTGTCCTACACAAGTTGCGCAAGTAATCGCGAAGGAAATACATAATATAAACACTATGTACAACAATTTAGTAGTAAGTATTCTTTTCAAGCTTCGAAAGTCAGTCGGTCCCGTCTACTGATGATAGATGACAGATACAGACCACTTTTTATGCACTTTTTATGATGCTACTCGAGGCCTTAATCTCCTCCTTTCCCGACTATGAAAGAAGAAAGGGTCAGAGGCTTGTGTTTTATTTTATTTTTAAGAGAGGTAGGGCACAGCGGATAATCCGCTCAAATCGGAGCAGCCCGTCTGGGGAAGGACCTCCACCTTACAGAAGATCGTAATAGCATTGGTCTCGGCCATTATTAAGGATGGAAAGATTAGGAAAAGATGAAGGGATGAAGAAAACTTATATTCTAGAAAAATATAAATAAATAAATATATGGGGACAATTCATACAGATTGAGCTAGCCCCAAAGTAAGTTCGAAACTTGTGTTATGGGATACTAACTCAACGATATTATATTTTATAACAAATACATATATAGATAAACATCCAAGACCCGAGGCCAATCAGAAAAAGTTCGTTTTTCATCATGACCCGACCGGGGATCGAACCCGGGACCTCCTGGGTGGCGGTCTGGCGTGGTAACCATTACGCCACGGAGGTCGGATATGAATCGATGGCGAGAAGATGAAAAAGGAAGTGAAGTGACAGTAAAATAGAATATAAAAACCATAAAGAAAAAGGAAACATAATAACTATTTACAAAGAGGTTTTTAAAAAGAGTTCGGTTTGCCACAGCCATGTTGTGGTCCTACGGTGAGGTGGAGACCTTATCCAGAGCTCCTCTTGGGATGGTTGGCAACGCGTGAGTGATACCCCCGGTATTGCAAGCGTCTATTATAGGCTACAGTGATGCTTACCATCAGGCGGGCCGTATGGTTGTCTGCCAACTTAGTGGCATAAAAAAAAATACAAAATCTCCAGTTCTCACATCTAATTTTAAACATTTTTTTTTTGCATTCAGCCAATTAGTAATAGTTATTTAATTAATAAATATTTAATTAATTTAAAGCAATTTTATCAGTCGCAGGAAGTCCCTGGATGCAGGCCCAGCAGGTCGCATTGGAGGCGTTTGGGGGAGGCCTATGTCCAGTAGTGGACTTCTTGTGGCTGAGATGATGATGATGTATCAGTCGCTCTCATTACTTTTTTCATCGCTATCACGCAGGTAAGAAGATGCTGAAAGGCAAAACATTTCAAAGAATAAAAAATGCAGTCAGCAACAGACGTAGATTAAAGCGTGATTGTGAATCACAAATGGTGAAGATACCAGAAAATGAAATTCGGCTGACTTTGTTTGCATGTATCCCGCTTTCCCGTAGGAATTTCGAACAAATCCTTTCTTACCAGATAGCTACGTTATACAACGACAACACCATTCTACGATCAGCGTATAAAGTGCGTGAATACGTCATTCATTCAGGACAAAGCATTTTATGCAGATTTTCGTTCTAAATTACGATACGGGTCTCTCTTCAATCGATCTCGGAATGGACCGTACTCTGCCACGCTGCTTCAATACGGATTGGCAGGCCTGTTTCCTTTTCGACTTGACTTAACGACTGTCATCTAAAGACAGGGTTAAAATAAAAAGACATACATTTATTGTTTCGACACAGCATCCTGGTGCAATAGGGTGTTCCTTCGGCGCCGCAAACGCATTTGTTACATTCTATAAAATAGGTGGTGAAAGGTGCACATTTTTCGTTGTTAGCTGCAACATTAATTTATTAATGGCCTCTTTAATTATTTCAAGTGAATATGTATATCTGGTACAGTCAAGAGCAGGTCGACCTTTACATATCGGACGTTCTATGTCATTCTTGAGTTCTTAGTTATTTGGAATTAAAACTGTTATTTATCTGTCCTCTTTAAAATATCGTCCTAATTACTGTTGATTATAAAATTGACACTATAATGCTGTACTGTGCCATCCTTTTTTTAAATCGGAATTGATGATAACATGGTAGTGGTAGATCGTGTTCATCTTTACCTCTTCGCCAGTACAACAATTTGTCCTCATCTAATGTCCTTAAATCTACCATTGATATCTGAAAAATGACAAATTCATTCGGTGAGTTGCGATGATGATAAAGTTTTAAATAAGGTGATGACAAGGCAAAGGACACATTATTTACTTTTTTATTTTAAAAGAACCAGATCTCGAGCATCCCTGTACTTTGGAGAGCACGTTTTTTTATACCATAAAGTTGGCAAAAAAGCATACGGCCCGCCTGATGGTAAGCATCACCGTAGCCTATAGGTATAGACGCTTGCAATACCGGGAGTATCACTCACGCGTTGCCAACCCTTCCAACCCCCCATTGGAGCTCTGGAGACCTTACTCACCGTAGAAGCACAACATGGCCGAGACCAATGCTATTTGGCTACGATCTTCTTTAAGGTGGAGGTCCTTCCCCAGACGGGCTGCTCCGATTTGAGCGGATTATCCGCTGTGCCCTACCTCTCTTAAATGGATGGATGACAGTCGTCAAGTCGGTGGACTTCTGGCGGCTTGAAAACACCGGCCTCTGCCAATCCGCATTGGAGCAGCGTGGCAGAGGACTTCCCTTCGATTGAAGGAAGACCAGTAATCCCTGCAGTGGAATGATTACGGGTTGATATGATGATGAAGTAATGTGGGAAGTTGTCGGCACGACTAGGTAGATATTTATTTATTTATTTATTAAACAGCACATGTAACAATATATATAAGGACAATTCATACAGATTGAGCTAGCCCCGAAGTAAGTTCAAGACTTGTGTTATGGGATACTAACTCAACGATATTATATTTTATAACAAATACATATATAGATAAACATCCAAGACCCGAGGCCAATCAGAAAAAGTTCGTTTTTCATCATGACCCGACCGGGGATCGAACCCGGGACCTCCTGGGTGGCGGTCTGGCGTGGTAACCATTACGCCACGGATGTCGTCAAAATATGGAATCCTTATTAAAATTATTACATATCTGTAAGGGTGTAGGCAGATAAATAGAGTGGCGCTGATGAGATCTTATACAAACTTAATAACATAGGTAGGATTCACATCAGCATTATAACGTCCTATCTTCCATAAACTCTATATTATTGAGTAATAACATTTTCCTTCTAAAATGGTTTTGAGTTGTTTTTTTTATAGATTGCATTGTTGTACTTTTAGTAAAATATAACTAAAACTTACTGAGAACAACACGAAGGCCACTTTCACAAGCATCTCGATAAGAACTGAATTAAAAGTTTTATGGCAACGAAAATCAATTTACCACGAGTCCGCATTTACTATGATTTTGATTAACCACTTATTGTGTTCCGTATATTTTTTGGTCATTTAAATTGAAATTTTTAGGGTTCCTTAATTAGTAAAGTCGCAAAACGTTTCACCATATTTTAAACTTTCCTATTTTATTTCATTATCAACCCATAAATCATCAGCATATTCAGCCGCCTGATGTGGCCACCGACTTGGCTTAACGCACGACTGTCATTCATCGACAACAGCCGGGACCCACACGGCCGTCCCGTCCGCCCCACGGAGTAGCTCGAGATAACGGAACGGGACCCATCCAAACACAAACCAAATTCGACTTTGCTTAACTTGCGTGTTCGTTTAGAATGCGACACAGCGACGACGACTTCGAGCTCCTCGTTATATTGTTTGCTTCTTCGTTAAAGTAAATCTCTACGGAACCTTAAACACCTTAAGTTCAAACTCGCACCATTCCCTTTTTTTCATCAATATAAATAAATAAATAAATAAATATATAGGGACAATTCATACAGATTGAGCTAGCCCCAAAGTAAGTTCGAAACTTGTGTTATGGGATACTAACTCAACGATATTATATTTTATAACAAATACATAATATGTAGATAAACATCCAAGACCCGAGGCCAATCAGAAAAAGTTCGTTTTTCATCATGACCCGACCGGGGATCGAACCCGGGACCTCCTGGGTGGCGGTCTGGCGTGGTAACCATTACGCCACGGAGGTCGTCCAATAATGCAATGTTTCTGTTTAATTATTATGTCCGTTACTATATTTACAATTTTACACTTACCTACACGACCGAAACGGGCGACGATACGACAGTACTGCACATAGATTTAGTATAAACTAGCGTACCTATAGATCGGCTTTTTTTGATTGAGGCGAGACCAAAAACAAAATACACTAGTGTGCGTGGAATGTACATGTGTGTAAGCAAGATATATAATTTTGTGGATTTTCCTTTTAGTTTGAGTTACATTACATCCAGGCACTGCACAGGTAACCATATTTAATTACGTCGAATTAACACCAAAACTACACTTAAAAACCATAAATTTTGTAAAAATAAGTGGGATTTGTTTTAACATGACTGACGTTAAGGCGATACAAGCCCATAGCGTGTATAGGAAAAATGGTCTCGTCTATCTATCTCGCTCTAACAAACGCGTATGCTATGATCTATCTCTTTTGCATTGCCAATGCCAATCTTCTTACGCTAGTAAGTTTTAATAAATCTATGGTACTGCACAAAAAAAATCCTTTGGATACGGTCATGAGTACGGATCGAAAACGAGCGAGAGCATCGATAATGGTGGCGCTTTGACAGGACCAAGATGGCGGGGCGGATCCTTCCCCTTACTCTTGAAGATAATTCCGCTCGATCGCCATTGGATTGTTACTTTTAGGTACTCTTTACAGCTAGACTAGCACTAACTAAATACTAAACTAAATGAAATCGGATTGTATGCTAACCAAATAGTTAGTAAAGTATAAAATTTCAAGGGTACGAATTAGGATTTGCTGTTAATTTTGCATTTGAAATTATACAGAATTGAAATTAAAATCGCGATTGCTATGCAGAGTATACCTAGCCGGTCATGAACGAGCACCTACGGATTGTTCACCATAAGATGTCCCCTACCGTGATGTTGGCACCTGGAACGAATTTATCGCGTTTCGTGCGTTGACAATACGTAGTCGAACAGCGACGAATTGTTTGAAATGTGTTGTACCAAACCAAACCACTTTACCAAAAACTGTCGACGCACGAAACGCGACCAATCCCCTTCAACACTCTCTTGCACTGCTTTTAAATGACTCTATGATAATTAGTTAAAAAAACATTAAGTAATAACACAAAAACTATTTGATCAAAATCATCATTCATTGAATTTGTGCGATCGAGATGAAGTAACGACCTGGAACCTTTGGAACTAATTATGTTTGCAGTTGCTAAATTAGAATTCAATAGTGATTAGACTGTAATTAAAATGTGTGATAATGATTACGTTGTTTCTCTCATACCACGAGTATTTTCGATACGTATGATGTGATGTCGAATCGTATCAAACCATAATTACTACTTATCTACCTACGGGTCTCCCTTCAATCGAAGCAGATCAGTGCGCATTTTGCCACGCTGCTCCAAAGCGGATCGGGGAATGCCAGTGATTTCAAGCCTCTTATAAGGTCACTGACTTAACGACTCATCCATCGACAAATACCCGGAAAGGCGTCAAAGGCGGTTTAACTTGCCTCCCGAAGCACGGAGCTCGAGATAATGGAACCCATCCAACCAATGGGTAATATCGACGTTGCGTAACTCGCGTGTACGTTTTGAGTGCAACACACAGCGACGAGCGACGCCATCGAGCCGCTGTGTGATGTCGAATAGCCCAATAAATATCTCGGTTTTCTGATAGAATGATTTTTACAAGCCTTTAATTAAAATCGCCGTGTATAAATGGCTAAATGGAATTTTATAGCAGTTGTTGTGAACCGAATGAGATGAATTGCATGCATATGTAAATTGGATGAAAATACAATATTATTGTGATATGAAGCTGATTTTATGATGAAGCCGCAATGGGAGCTGTAGTTAAAATGTTAGGTACAAGTAGTTACATACATACAACCAACTTGACAAGTCTAGTGTATAAAGAGTCGTAATTGTAGGTAATACTAACGGGTTTTAATTGCTTTCTAGAAGTTGTTGTTAGCGCTCTGTAAATTATTATTCGAGGCGTATTCATTAGTTCTTATTTTGGCCACCGGCACAGATAAGTTTGTGACATGTAAGTACAAATGTCAAAAAACGAAGTTTGAAACTCTTACTTATTAAACGGCCTACACTTGGCTAAATTCAGAGTAAGTCATACGAATAAGCGAGAAGCACTTACAACTTCTCACTTCTTAATATTGCACCATCTCTTTTCTTAGACTCTGAATTTAGAAAAGTTTAAAGGCCGTTTTAGGTGCAAGACAGACAGAAACAGCGCGCCCAATGACACACCTGATGGCGAGCAGAGCAACCGTCGCGCCGCCTTGACGCCATTCATTTGTTCTTTCATACAATATGTAGTAAAGCACAATGCGATGTAGCGCGCATCGGGCGCGGCGCGACCGATGGCGCGCTACCGCCGGTCGTCGCATGCCGCCTCGACGCCTATCCTTCTTCATACAAAATGTAGGAAAGCGACCACGACGTGGTGTAAAACAGACCCCCTATTAAGGATGGAGAGATTAGGAAAAGAGGAAGGGATGAAGAAAATTATATTAAAGAAAAATATGGTTCGATGGCGAAAAGGTGAAAAGTGAAGTGAAGTGACAGTAAAATAGAATATAAAAACCATAAAGAAAAAGGAAACATAATAACTATTTACAAAGAGGTTCTTAACATAAAGAGTTCGGTTTGCCACACCCCCAATAATAATTATCGCAACAAAACCCGATTCTATTTCGATTCAAATTCAATCTCTGTCTCACTCATACAAAATAGAAATTGAACGGGACAGCGAGTGTGTTTGAATCGAAATAGAATGGGTTTTTGTTACGAGAATCAGCCCTCCGAGAGGTGCGCTGATGGAGTGCCATATGGCGCGCCGGGCCCCCGACATTTATGTCTGACTTGACTGAAATCAAATCAAATCAAAATATTTTTATTCAAATACGCATATTACAAGCACTTGACAATCCAATTTCAATTGTTTTATAAACTGTGAGCCAGAAGCTTTGGCGTGGAGTTTAGTACCGCAACGTATGGGCAAACCCATCTTATACTAATAACCGTAAATCTATATGAGTTATACTAGCGATGTATAAACCTTCAAGCGTGTTCAACAATACCGCAACAGAGTGTCTCTGGAGTTCTGCCAGCATTTGTGTAACGTAGTTATTCACAATAAAAGCCTTAGATTTTTTTCTCATTACTGGCTATATGCAACATAAGGCTATATATTTATAACGTAAACAAATAAAATAACATTAACACACAACACAGCATTGCCACTGGACATCCAGTGAATTTAGCTTTATATCTTTGTCGCAACATGATATTGTGCATGATTTGAAAAATTTATATATATTTTTGTCTTTTGTGATTGTTAAATTGTTTACGCACGCTCAAAATGCGAGACTTTTGTACAGATTTGTTTAATTGTTATGTTCTCATAGTAAGTGAATTATAAATTCTTTTATGGCAGTAAATGAATAAACTATTACTGAAAGCAATCTTTTTCAAGGCAATAATGACGAATTTACTTTGTGACCAATGTACAGACAGCTTCAGAGAAATTCTCCAGAGCTCCACTTTGGGGGGGGGGGGGGGGGAGCATGGCGTTTGGGAGGGTTGCCAACGCGTGAGTGATACCCCCGGTATAGCGTTAGGCTACGGTGATGCTTACCATCAGGCGTGCCGCGTATGCTTGTTTGCCAACTTTGTGGTATAAAAAAAAACTGACCACCCAAACGAAGTAAGAATTAGGCTAAGGTAACTCTGATCATATTATTTCAACGGAATTTCATCGAATACTAGACGTCATCAATACGTACTTTCGTTTAAACACATTGAGAATTCCATGAGAAAACTTAATTATTAGGTATTAATTTTAGATGGTTTCTGCTGCTGACTGCACAATAACACAAAAATATCTCCATATCTAATCAGTACTTAGACACAACGTACACAGAAAAAAAGTGATAACGGCACAAAGCTTGAAATATTGTAACATCTATTTCTGCGACAGAAATGGTATGTTAAAAATAACAACACTATGGCAGTAGGTCATATCTATTTTCGCACTTAGACAGTGAAAGTGAGTTTTAAATAGATTGTACAATGGTGAAAATAGAATTACGAAGATAGAAAATCGATTTGTGATAGTAAAAGTCGGCGGCCATTACAACAGGCGCGTCTATTTCAATGTTTGCTCGGCACTGAGTGAAAACGAGAGTATACATTCTTTCTTAATTATTGGAGTGGTATAATCCACAGAATATCGGTGTATTGTGAAAAATTCGTAAGCCCAACTCCTTTTCTAATAATTAATTTTTTTGTTTATTTTTAGTTTTTTTTTAGACGAATCATACAACGCCATCTAGTCCCAAACTAAGCAACTAAGCTTGTGCTTTGGGTACTAAATTGCTGATAAATATACTTAAATACTTTTTTTGTAAAACTTATTATACATAGAAAACACCCAGACCAAGGCAAACAGACATGTTCATGCACACAAATGTTTGCCTTGTGCAGGATTCGAACCCGCGGTCCTTGGGATAAAGTGACCATTGCTAGCCACTCGACCACCGGGCCTGTCAAATTCTAATTTATATTATACTTACCTACTATGAATACTGTACCATGAATATTGTACTTTATAATAAAAAAATAATAAAAAAAAAACATTTATTCTCAGACCAACAGTCCATACAAAAATTAAATAAAATTACAGACAGTCACATTAAAATCAAACTTAAAATCAAATCAAAATTTAAATAAAATTAAAATTAAATTAAATCATACATTAGGTTAGAAAGACACTATGCCAATGCCAATATGGGATAATCCAGTGGAAAATCACATAAAAATAAAACAAAATAATCATGAGGACACAAAGAATACAAGATGGACCCAACCATCCCTTCGGCTCACCTGTGCAGGCGCATAACATGCAGCTCTGTGAACCTCTGGAAGATAGTTGCGTCCATCCTGTCGGCTATCATCCCCAGGATGCCGTTTCTGGCGTCCCTCACCCGGCGTATCAACGAGGACATAACATACGAGGACATATTACGCGTAATAGCATAAAAGTCATTGACGGCTGCATACGCGAACATACCGGACGCACTGCAGTAGCGAGAGAGCCTCATCAAGGCCCTGAAAGTGTGTAAGATATGTGATGTGACATGTGTGTTTATGTTATGGAGGAGCGACTTCCTCTGACATAGGTGTATTTTAACACTTATAAGAGGGAGTCAACCTTATTTTTGATTAACGAAATAAAGTCTTTTTTTTTTCATTCCTACTTCGTCTATTTTGTTTCTGATTAAGTTACAACGTCGGGACGTCAATAAGTTTCATAGAACTTATTGTCTATCCGAAGTATTCCGAAGTCGAAGTCCAAAGTTGTTGATCCTGGCTATTACAGGAGACATAGCAGTGGGAAAGTGTGGTGGGTTTGTCCTGATCCTTCTCTTCCAATTCACTTTCTTAAAGCAACGCATTGGTAGCGTCTCTGGTCAAAGCACGTGCTCTGTGGGTCAAAGTCAACTACATTTAAAAAAAAAACAAATAGGTCTTTTTATAAACAAGCTCTAAATAACAAGCTCTTTAGAGTGTCGTAACATTTTCCTACCACCTGTGTTCAGACGGCAGATTTGTACTAAAACCCCTTCTACACGGCTCAATCTAATTTTTTATACGTGTCCTTTTCTATAGATATCACCAAGAACAGGACAATAGATCAAATTGGCCTAAAAACTGGGTTCGTGTGGACGGGGTGTATGTAGCTATGACAAGAAACTTTGCACTTACCCATTTAAATTGTTATTAATTAAAGTTACAAATTACTGTTCTTAGGCAGTAATAACAACTGCCTAACATTCCATCAGGCTTGTTTATTTGCTTGTGTGTCATAAAAATAATACTATATTAAACAGAGCGATTAATATAAATCCTAAAATTAAACAATGCAAACAAAATTCATTTTATAACATCGGATTGATGCAATATTTGCTTAACGCCGATGTTTCAACTGCAAATAAAACTTACAAACGACAAAATTCAATGTTCAAATTCCAATTCCAATGTTTGTTTTAAAGCTTTAAAAAAACGTTATTTCTGGATTGTAAAATACAATAATTTGCTGGAAAATTTCTATTTTTGAGGTTCGCAAATGATGATTTACTTTGATGAGTGCGGTTTGCACTCGCCAACTTGTGTGTGCGCGTGGCGGTTAAAGGGAATAAGGACAAACAGATAGGCTCACTCACAGAACTTTTATTTTATTTTTTATTTAACCAAAGAAATTGACCCCACCACATCTGATGTTAAGCAGTAGTGAAGTCCACAACAGATGAGACACATCGGCACCGCGGACAGCATGCACAGTCACCGATCAGTCTCACCTTGTTGGCTTGAAAAACTTTTTCGCGCTCCGTTTAACCGGGATCATAAGAAGAAGGACTCACGTGAGCAGGCAGCTCGTTCCACATTTTGGTACGACACAAGTAAGAGCTGCCGATGAAACGCATTGCTGCTTCTCATCGATATTATCTCAGAGGTTGGCATAGAGGTGGAGGCATAAAATTATTTCTCTGACCTGGTCAACTCTTTCATTGGTTTACCGTATTTCCCGACCATCCCAGCCCCCTCAAGTGAAGATCTGGAGACCTTACTCACCGTAGGAACACAACATGGCCGAGCGAGACCAATGCTATTTGGCTACGATCTTCTGTAAGGTGGAGGTCCTTCCCCAGATGGGCTGCTCCGATTTGAGTGGATTATCTGCTGTGCCCTACCTCTCTTTGAACACTACTTCTCATCGATATTATCTCAGAGATTGGCATAGAGGTGGAAACATATTCTTAGTCTTATTTCTCTGACCTGTTTAACTGGTTGATAGTATTTTATCAGTTAGCCTGTTTCATAAACCTACCACTTAAATAAAAATCTATTTTGTGTCATAATTGATAAAAAATAATTTCGTGAAAATGTAATATAAAACATAATCACATAGGTATTTGTAATTACTAATGGCACAGCGTAAAACGAAAACAAACGCTACATGATTAGGTATTATAAATGCGTTGAGTGGAATACAATTGAGTATATTTTTGGAATGCACGTCATTACCGGTTACGAAATAATCGTCATTACGAAATTATTCACAATACATACATACAAGACGAGTAGATAATGTAATTTAGCATTAAAACGTAGTGATTAGTTGCTCAGTGTTTAGCATTATAAACCTTCGACATAAAAGTAAAGACAAGCTGTCCGGTACTGAGATTTTGAGGCAGTGCGATGGTGCAAACACCACCAACCTTCAGTCAGCTGCGAGCGAGCGACAGAAGCAGTGGTGTCCGATTGACAAAAAACTATCTGTTAAAAAAAAAGACAAAAAACGATCTGTTAAACAAAAAATGATAATTGGACATCACTGCTTCTGTCGTTCGCTTGCTGACTTCACCAAGAATTTTAAAAATCGGTTCACATTGAAAAAACCTTCAGGCGGCTTGAAAACACTGGCCTCAGCCAATCCTCATTGGAACAGCATGGCAGAGTAAACTCTAATGTATCCCTGCAGTGCATGATTATGGATTAAAATAAGAAATAAAACATGCAATGGAACATACAGATACAGAGTGATTTCTAAAGCGTGTCCGACAAGATTCGTAGTAAATTTTTTATTTGTCTAAATCCGAAATCTGCCAGCGGAGACCCTTTTGAGTCTCCTTCTTTGACGATTTAAAAAGACGAATACAATCATCACGAAGGTGATACAAATCCGTTGCATATTGACAAAACAAATAGAAAATGAAAAGGATATTGTCCAATTAAGTTTGGGGGCACAAATCCGGACTGTCGCGTAACCGGCCCGGATATTGGTATTGCTCGGTAACATTGTGGACAAGTCCTTCCGCTTTGAAGTTGAATCGGAAATTCATTGGGATTTGTCTGTCCAATTGATTCATGAAAGATTATTGTCGAACGGAAAGGACTTTGTAGGTTATTTTGTATTTTAGTACAGTCAATTCTTATTCACAATAGTATGACACATTATACATAAACTAGCTTTCCCCGCGGCTTCGCTCGCGTTTAATTTTATGACATTGATCTCGTTTGACCACAAAACAACCCATAGAGCGACTTGTGGCGAAAATCCAAATAATAAATTAATTATGTATAAAAGGCTATTTAAAAAAATATTACGCTATTTAAAAAATAAATAAGGTCCTAATTTAAGTGTTAACTTTTAACACATGACTATATAGGTTACATAATCATCGTTTAAGCAAGGAAATAATAGTATTCCGTAAAAAAAAAAGATTGTATTGTAAATAGATAGAAAAATGTTGCATAAAGCCATCCATTTTCACTGAACACCACACCATTATTTCCTTGTTTAAACGATCATATGTAACCTTTAAAGTCATGTGTTAGAAACAAAGTTCATTAATAAATTAGGACCTTATAATTACGATAAATGATACTCGGTCAAATCAATGGCTGTAAAATAAGTTAATAGTATAAAAACTCGTAAAAAACTATGGCCAATAAACAATAATGGAAGCACTATACATTCAGCAGGAATGGTCCGTCTGAAAGGCAATTAGTTCACGTAGAAAGAACTTCGATAGTGGGTCAGACTAATTGGGAATTATATATGGATGTTAATACCACAGTCGTATGTCCGTACAGTCGCAGTAGGCGGACTTAATGATAAATTGTATTCTTACTAATATTATAAATGAGAAAGTGAGTTTGTTTGTTTGTTATTCCTTCACGGCTTGACTAAGCAGCCGATCATTGTGAAAATTTTGTTGTCAAACGAGATGTATATCATAAAATTACCGCGAGCGAAGCCGCGGGAAAAGCTAGTTATCTCCTCCTTTAGATTGTTCATACAGAGTTTAATACTCGTTTTCATCAACGCCTCCTAGCGTTAACCTCTAACCTAAAATAACATAACTGAAACAACTTGTATGATATTTGATGACATAAGGTTATTCCTACCGCTAGGAGGCGTTGGTGAAGACAGGCATAAAGCTAAAAACATCTTATTCAAATCACACAGCGCCAACTTGGTTCTAACGTGCTAATCTCAAACGCTGTCTCACTCAATACAAAATAGGATTTGAGCGATTGTGATTGACACGAGATTTGATCGAGTTTTGTTACAAGAATAGAGCCACAAGAGTGGTGTTATCATCACTATATCAATACAAAACGCGTAGTTAGCGCCCCGTACCGAAGTAGTGTATAATTTTTCAACTAATTACAACTCCTCGGCGGTGGCTCCCAGCTATTATTCTTCCTTTAAACTAAGATAGTACTCTCAATACGGATTCCCCTCTAACTTCTCACTTCGCCAAAGTTAATCATAGTTCAGTGAAGTAATTTTCAAATTGTTTTTACCTCTTCGCTGATATCCGGCTTTTGCTGTTGTCAATAAGAATTGCATTTACGACCTCTGAAATTCTCTTCTCCAAACCATAGTACGGTTTATGGGGCTATCTGTTGGCACTTGGTAGACATGACAGTAATTGTTATGATTTGGTGACGTAACTCCTTGGCGTAATGGTTACCACGCGCCCAGACCGCTATCCAGGAGGTTTCAGGTTCGAATCCCGGTCGGGTCATGATGAAAAACGAACTTTTTCTGACTGGTCTTTCGGGTCTTGGATGTTTATCTATATATATTTTTTTTATATAAAAGTATCGTTGAGTTAGTATCCCATAACACAAGTTTCGAATTATTTTGGGGCTAGCTCAATCTGTGTGATTTGTACCTAAAAAAAGAAAAAATAAAGAAATAAAAATAAGTACTTGGCGTAAAAGCTCTAAACAATCGTCTGATATAAAAAATAAATATAAAATAAACATGAATCGATTACAAAACATTTTATTGCGATTACACAACATTATGTTACCACTCATCACCATCATCATCATATCAACCCACAATTTTCCCACGTCTGGGATACGGGTCGCCCTTCAATCGAAGGTGATTAGAGCGTACTCTGCCACGCTGCTCCAATGCGGATTGGCAGAGGCCGGTGTTCACTTACTACCCGACTTGACATTACGACTGTCATCTATCGACAACAGCCGGGACCGACGGCTTAACGTGCCATCCGAAGCACGAAGAAGCTCGAGAACGAAACCCATCCAAACGCTGGCTAGGGTAGACGTCGCAGTAACTTGAGTGTTCATATTAGACCACTATAAACTAGTAAATTCAAACAAAATCGTTGAATTACACTGGTAATTGCCAGGTATATTGGAACGAAATATAGCACATTCCACTTTCATATAAAAAAAATATGAATTTCCCACTCGTGAAAAATACAAAGGAACTCATTGAAAATCAATGAGTGAGGCGCTCTGGTATATTGCTGAATAATCACCCAAAGAACGTTTGCACAACTGAAAGGCTCGGCAAACATCGGGGCTACATGAAACTTTCATATTTACTATCTCACTCGCACACTTACGTTTTTCTATTGCTCTCCCTGTCACATTAGGCTGATTCTTGACTCCACAGTTTTAAGCAATGGTATTGCGATTCGAGCTTTTAAGTTTGAGTAAATTCGAGTAAACTATAAAAATGGCATCCCATAATCACAGGATCAATAAAAAACTACTACATTTTTTTTAATTCGTCGTCACTCGTGTTTTTATTCTGGTGTAATGTTGAATAGTTTACTGTACAGTCAAGTACGTATATGTACTCTTGTATGTGTCCTTGTACGTAGATGTACAAGGATGTTTCTAAACGTGAGTGACGTTTGTAGGAGTAAACTGTGGCATATTTTCATACATTTTGTCAAAGGCGAACTGTCAAAAAGTGACATACAATATGAACGGGAGTTGTAGTTCCAATTTCGGACACGTTCATAGATACCCTTGTAGGCAATGAGGTTTTATATATTCTTCTAAGACAAGAGAAGTAACGCCATACAAAGCATTCGTAAAAAGCCGCAACCACTTCAGAGTGTTAAAGACGTAGCTTTGAAACCGATACATATTCCGAGCATATGCCAAAGTAAAATATGTTTGTCTCTTTTTTTCTAGAGTCAAACTAATTATGTCAAAATGAGACAAAAGCATTACTCCCAGAAAAATGGTCAGAGTTGCCAGCTCATGAATAATTTTCCCATTGAATGAATGTCTTTTTAAAAATAGAAATAAAGTTTTTATACCATATTATTGTTTCTTAGGTGACAGAAGAATTAAAGATAGGAAGAAATAAATATATAGATGCGTAAATATTGGTACATACATATTATATTTCAAGAATGAATCATGGCGGAATGGAGAAGTTTCCATTTTTTAGTCATTGATGAACTACTATTACCTATCTATTCTGTGCTACTACTAACTTTTAGCAGAGATTTTTTTTTGTTTGCTTCACCCATTCTGGGTAGGCAAAGGGAACTATGCCCATACAGCCAAGTCTCCAGTAGATTTTTTTTATTGTTAAGAAATGAAAATGAAATTTAAATAAAATAAAATAATAAATTTAAATAATTTGAATAAAATACAACATAAAACAAAAAAACTATTGTACTCAATCGAACATTTGATAATTGCAGAAACAATTTAAATTAAACACCGTTACCACAATGAAAAAGATGAAATTGTTACTTCACTGTCATAGTAATAATATCATTATGTCAAATGTCAGTTATAAGCCATATCAAAAAGAGGAAAATGATTTGTTTTTTCTTGTCTTGACGTGTGTAGCACTAGCGATTGATTTTAGTATCAATCAATTCTAAGTAAATAATTAATTCTAGTTTGAGCCTGGTTGTAGGTTTACTTCTACTGTGTTACTAATGATACATAAAGGCGTATGAGTTCGTCATTGACTAAACTCCCAACATTTGGAAAACTTAAATTTTTTTTTACTGGCAACACTGTTGGCAAAAACAATACGTAATATATTAATTTCGATTTTAATACTATTTTGGTATAATTTTAACATAATTAAGCATTCTTATTTGTGAAAAGTGATACCACTTGCTTTGTTATTAGTTTGGGATCACGACATACATGTTTTAACAGTGCATTTAACCATTTTTGTGATATTATTGTGAGATACGCATTCACTGAACGTCAAACTACGACTAAGTCGGAAGAAATTCAACTAAGACTGTGGCCTCAGTCGACGTGGCAGCGGGTATGTGTCAAACATTACGAATCTATAGTAAATAACAAATCACTGCTTGTAGGTCTGTAAAGCATTACAGATGATTAAAGATGTTGTTGCTAATTATGTAAAGTCAATTCCATTAAACTTGGCACAGTTATTTTTCGCCATTTCTTTCAGCAGTGGTCATTTTGCTTTTGTTTTCGAAATGGTAGTAGTTTATAGAGTAGATTAATTTATACAAATAATTTATTACTGTATGTAATCAGACAAGAAAACGTGTTTGTAAATGTCTCTGAATAAAAGTTTGAATTTGAGGGAAATTCATTTTATTGTTTTTGAATTAATAAAAAATGAACAAATAGCTAGTCATACGTCATACCTGGGGCCCAGTTCTACTAACACAAATGCACCAATGGACTCTCAATGGTGTCTCAATCGTGTCTCAAAAGAATGCCGATAGTGTTTCAGTGGAATAGTTTTTGACTTTTGTTATGGATTTAAACAATAACATAATGTTTTTGACTTAGGTATTGTTTAAGTGGGGTCCCAGTGGTTATGAATTAAAATATTGATATAAAATTCAATAATTATTCTCATTGTTTTAATTATATTGTAATAATGTTGTTGGCTTTAACAAGGCTTTTACGCAATTGAGTGATTTGTAATCATTTATTTATATTATAAATCAGGCTATTGTTGATGGCTTTCGTATTTTTATTTATTTAGTTGCACAACATTACAGTAAATGACCAAATCGCTGTACAATGGAAGAACAAAAAATCATTTAAGTTTAAAAATAATGTATGTACTAAGTATGGAATGAAATATAAGTAACTGATGCATACGCTGACTCAGAAGTTTTCAAGTGACTCATGGTTATTCCATTTTCCACAAGCAATATGACTCATTGGCCTTAGCATTGATAAGTGGGAAGCACCCTTTTGTTTGCAAGAAATTGTATTTTTTTAAATTATCTCGCTCATTTCGCATATTTGGAGAATGGACGTGATATAACGTATATACTTACATGTTTTTTTTTTATCACAAATTGATGCTATTTAAACTAACAAAATAAAAAGCACTAAACTTAACCTATTTTTTAAAAAATTTGATTGTAAATAAATTCATGATACAATTTTAACTATGATCACGTCGAGTAATAGCAACGCAGTAAAAAATACAGGTAAGTAGGTACCTCATCGTTTGTTAAAAAAAACTACAGTTTTAAAGGATGAAGGTAAAGGAAGAGAAGTCGATTGCAAGGACAAAGTACAATCAAAATTATAAGACAAATAGACAATCATACTATCATACTAATATTATAAATGAAATGAGAAAGTGAGTTTGTTATTCCTTCACGGCTTAACTAATCAGCCGATCATTATGAAAATTTGTATATATATTGTCAGGGGTACAGAGCCCAACATAGGCTACTTTTTATCCCGTGAAAGTATGTCATTCCAATGGGAAAATATTTTTTCTACTATAGAGGGCGCTGTATCAGCCTAAAGATGGCGCCACAAGTCGCGCCATGGGTTGTTTTGTGGTCAAACGAGATCGATGTCATAAAATTAACCGCGAGCGAAGTCGCGCGGAAAAGCTAGTAATGACATAATATCAAAAAATATGAAACTAATTAAATATTAATATATTATCAAAAAGTATTATGGCTAGTTCGTAACAATGCGTGTTTATTATTATAACAATGCATTGTAATAATCATATAAACAGTTAAACAGTTTCGTTTCGGACATTTTAAATTTTGTTTTGTATGAGTCAGCGCTTGAGAGTGTCTAGTGAAGAGAATTGTCGAAAATGAAATAATGTTATTTTGTAACGTAATTATTATGTATTCTGCGACGAAATTGAATCTGGAACATTGCTACGAAATCCGTAACTCATTAATTATTCAACGTTAAAATTGTTTTCTTGTTCCCAACAATCACAATATAATTCATTTCCCCAACGTTTATATTATGATTTCGATTTGTAAAGTTGTCGCTAAGGAATCACTTTGTTTCAGTGCTTAATTAATATTCAAGGTCCGCTCTGCCACGTACAGTCAACCGTAGTTTTGATCGCGAAAACAAAATAATTAAAAATTAATAGTAAATAATATCGTTATGAAACTTTGTATTTACATAGTACATTAAATACAATTGATAAATAAAAATTCGTAGCCTTTACAGAATATTTAGAGAAGTTGAATCATATACCTGCATAGAGCGGCTTCCTGCGAATTTCCTGGCGTCTCCGACCACCTTGCGGTTTCTGATAATATTAGAAGCGTTTGGATTTGAGAAAACTAACAAAGTGTTTCTATTTAAAAAGACTAGCTGTTACCCGCGGCTTTGCCCGCGTGGTCCAAAGGATCTGCCATTGATCACTTAATTTTTTTCTGTGGGAATAAGTTGTTTTTCCGGGATAAAAAGTATGTCACTCTCCAGACCTTAACCGATCCCCAAAAAAATCAAGTCAATCCATTCGTTACTTTCGACGTGAAGGACAAACATACAAACAAACATACAAACAAACATACAAATAAACACTTTTTTTTATTTTTTTTTCGCATTTATAATATCAATATTAGTGTAGGCGATGGGGTCAGTCCAAACAAGGTCTCTTACTTGGTATAAATAACTGTTTATTTTACAAAAAATATCAAAATAAAACTTAGAAATCAATAACATGACAACGAAACAAAATCTATCATAAAACACATGCGGCGACGTAGCAGGCCAAAGACAAATAAAGCCAAATATTACTAAAGAGGCCGCTACGTCGCCTACAATTAGTATGGATACGGTACAAACCGTAGACTAAAAAATAAATAAATATAAAAGTGTAGTTAGTAGAAAATATAACCTTACTTGAGCAAGGCTTGATTTTTCCGTTGAGGTCTCGTTAGCACTTCATTTTGTGCCGCAATTACCACAATGAAACACGTAACAACAAATTCTAATTCAGTTGACGACAACTACCGGAAATAGATCCAGGCGGTAATAGCCGCTGTTTCCGGCTGAAACTGATCCCGCGGCCATATCCGGTGGGGAGGCTTTGTTATGCTCTGCGTTTCCGGTTCCAGTGGTAACGTTTTATTTACATTTTTATAAATAACTTAGGTAAGAATGTTTTTTCTTATGAATTTGTGCTAATAAAATGGTTTTCAGACGCGTTTGTTAAATTAAGCATATCCTACTACAGTGGCGTGCATAGGGTTCAATAGCAAGGCAAGCCAGATAGGTAGGTAGGTACTTATATTTTTTGAGCGAATTGATGCTACTTAAGTATTCAAAGTTTCATAGAATACAATTATGTAATCGTTTTTTTTTTAAATATCTTTTAAATCGGGATTTAAATTAGGTACGTACATACTTACACATGCATAATTATTTTTAATAAATAAATAAATATAAAGGAACAATTCATACAGATTGAGCTAGCCCCAAAGTAAGTTCGAAACTAACTCAACAATATTATATTTTATAACAAATAGGTACGTATATTGATAAACATCCAAGACCCGAGGCCAATCAGAAAAAGTTCGTTTTTGATGAAATCCGACCGAGGATCGAACCTGGGACCTCCTGGGTGGCGGTCTGGCGTGGTAACCATTACGCCACCGAGGTCGTCGTCATACATTATAACAATTCGAATCGCATTTATTTCTAAAATTATGCGTTATTTAATCCAAGCGAGAGATTAGAATTATTATATTCATTCATTTTTTCACAAAACAACAACAAATTAGCCGTATGAACACTAATAATATGAATGAAGTTCGATCGAATCAAATCCAGCGCTGAGCCGCTGAGGATCCGCGGCTACATTCATTGGCAATCAAGGCTTATTTTTCCATAGTAATTTGTTCAATTTTGCCAGATACGTCAGATACGTTTGTGTGCGTTTTTTCATACGTTAGAGCGAGAAGTCTGAAGCCGTTCGAATGGAAAGCACGGTACAAATCTCATTTAAAGCCCATTTTTGAGCGGTTCTGTCTCGCTCGCTCGAGACTGTGTAATCATTATGTCGACGGGGATGTGTGCGTGCGCCGCGTAGAGATGGCGCGCTAATGAATTATTTATTTTTGAATATTATTTCGATCGATTTTGATTGTAAAAAATAAGTATGAATATGTAGTTAAGCTATAATGAGTTTTTTATATTATATTGCCTATTTTAGTAGGGCAAGCCCGGCTTTTCGGCTTTATTGGAAGTACCGCCACTGCCTACTAATATCATAAAGACGAAAGTTATGTGTATGTTTGTTACTCACGCTCAAATGACTAGGCCAATATTTATGATATTTGGTAGGTAAATAAATATATAGTGACAATTCACACAGATTGAGATAGCCCCAAAGTAAGTTCGAAACTTGTGTTATGGGATACTAACCCAACGATATTATATTTTATAACAAATACATCTATACTAATATTATAAAGAGGTAAAGTTTGTGTATTTGTTAAATTGTAAGGGGTAATCTCGGGATCTACTGAACCGATTTTAAAAATTCTTTCACCAATAGAAAGCCACATTATTGCTGAGTGTCATAGGTTATATAAAAAACCAAAAAATAAAAAGGCTTTTAACATTATGCCCAACGAATTGGGCACGGGTCAGCTAGTATATAGATAAACATCCAAGACCCGAGGCCAATCAGAAAAAGTTCGTTTTTCATTATGATCCGACCGGGATTTGATCCCGGGACCTCCTGCGTGGCAACCGTTACGCCACGGAGGTCATCATATAGGTATGTAGGTAGCTGATACCTTGGATTAACATATAGGGTACTTTTTATCCCGAAAAGTACGTGATTCCCGTACTGATAAAGGTGGCAATAAGTCAGTCAATAAGGTTTGTCTGTGGTTGGGCGTCGCACTCTCTTCTACGCCATGCTTTTACGTACTCGGTTGACACCATTTTGTAATTTTAATTATTAAAAGTGCATTTACTTCAAGCAGTTTATTATTTATTATCATTCAACGAGACAACAATAAAGAAAATAGGTTTTCACGATAAAAGAAACTTGTAGTTTGCTCTAAAAACAGACAAGGACAAAAATGAAAATCTTCAATGAAAATCAGTTTCAAATTCAATCAATTTAAAACTGACTTTCTTTAGGAAAAGCTTCGTTCAATACTGCTAAAACGCAGGTAGTCTTTTCTAAGATTGCAAAAGCACAACAAAGGAACGGGATACTACCGTATTGTGAACCAATTTACTTAAAGCATTCGGAGTAATATCACTATGGGTGGCTGAAAACGACTGGTGAGAGCTGGAGACATGTCGATACACAGAAGCTGTAAAAGGTTCACAGAGATGAAACGACCAGCACAAAAAGGTAGCCTGAATATTGACCCTTTATGTCAGAACTTTTTATGTCATAATATTATTACGTAAAGCAGCGGATGATAGAAATTATTAAATTTACACAATTCACACAGCAACCTGGCCCCAAAGTAAAGTTAAAGTCAAACATTATTCAAATCAGCATATTACATGCTCTCTCGAATCGTCGTATTTAACTTGCTTTTTTATGGGCACCAGACAACGGACTATAAGTTCGCAGAAATTAGTTTTGCATGCACTTTTCAAGCCGCTTGAAGGCCACCAATTTGGCTTAACTTACCCATAACACAAGTAGGTAACCTAACCTAACCTTTTTTTTTTAACGGGGGGAAATCCTCATGGACTGCGTGCCGGACTCTTACCGACTAAAACTACCCCGGTGTCTCCTCGCACGTGCGCGCGGGGCCGCGGGAATCCAGATTCTTCCGCAGCCCCACACTAGTGCTGGCCGGTTCTGTCCGGGCCTCGTCTCCTGCACGGGGTAGTGAGGTGTTGAACTACCCCGTGCATCGCCTCAGAGGCACGCGCCGACACCCGCGCGCGCCTGCGACTCGGGTCCATCAAATAGGGGCGGGGACTTCCCCAAGTCCATCGCCCCTGGACCCATTCATGGGGGCCGGAAAAGGGCGTTGTCCGCCCTTCTCCTGCGCCCGGTGCGCCTTCTGCGGCCGGGAAAGGAAGTCAAGATCTCTCTCTCCCGTTCCGCAGTTTCCTTTTGTGACATCACGTCCTCACAGAAGGACACCACCGCGTCCCACGACTCTGCTCTACCGACCATCCTTCGCACTACGGCCGGCAGCGACAGATCGCTTCCTACTTCATTTGTGAGGACACGGCGCTGCTCCTCCCAAGCTACACACTCGAACCTAACCTAACCTAACCTAACTTACTTTGGACCAGGTGGCGCTGTGTCAATTATGTAATTAAACAAAGTTTGATAGTATCCAAGCTCGTGCGGCAGAATAACGAATTCGTGAATCGGTGAAAAAGAAATCGAGTGAACCCTAAAGAAAATTTGCTGACGAATCATAAAAGATCTATTTTGTAAATTGCAACAGCAAAAAGTTAACAAGATTTTTGAAGAACAATATACTCTACGTTGAATTAATAAAGCATATTCTGCAATAACTTGATGTGAGTGCAGAAATTCAAGCAAGGCTTCGAAGCATAAATATTTGTGCCATCATCGTCTCGAATCTTTCGAGCGTGTTCGTTCACATGGAAACATGCTACGGTGCAGTTTCCACACATATAAGTATTATGGAGTTGGTGGTCGATGTTGGAATTATTCGATAAATCAAAATAGTAATCCGTTGTAGCGTGAGCAATGATGATATGCTCGACCGCCTCGAAGAGATGATCTTCCGGCCAGGGTCGGCGTGAATCACGCCTGGGGAGCCTCGACTCTAACTATTTCTATCGTGAAAACTTCGTGTGCGCGATCCAAGATCCTGGTGATGTTGGCGCCATCTACTGTTCGCATTGTGAACTGTTTTGGCGAACTGTTCTTCTGCGTGGCGATAGGTGTCGAGACACTGTTATACCTTCCGATTAACTGTTGTGATAAAGTCATATTCAAAATAGCTCGACAAAACCTTTGTCGAGCATTATTACTTATATTGCATAGTTGCAATCAACTCAATCTTTCAATGCACTTTCATAAGAATGCGATTCCTGACTTTCAACACAATATACCTATCTACTGAATAATCATCATATAAATTACAAATAAGCGCTTCTCTTTGTATTTGTGACAGATACAAGTTTATAGGAGAAACTTGAAATGAGGGAGATAAAGAGAGCGAACTGTTCGATATGCCAAATATTTTCGAGTGATTCGATAATACTATACAAAGTAACGTTATCATTTTTTTCTACCATTATGTGTGTGCGCTGAGTCGATCAAATCTTTGAAGAATGTAGGTGCGAAGTTTTTTCTGTAAGCCATAAATGTGTAGACTTCGTGTACTTTATTATACTTGGAATATTTCTCGTAATGCTGGGTAAAAGGTAAATCATAAAGGTACAATTTCGGGACGGACCGCAAGCTGCAAACTGCAGCTGCAGACTGCAAACGACATTACTATGTAGTTTTTATGTCTATCGCTATAAAAGTGCCGCTGTTTATAACGCTGGATTAAAAAATTGTGAAAATATATTTTTTTTCATTGCTTCAAAAATATTTTTACAATAGTTTTTTTATGTTTATAGGCTGTGCAAAAAAAAACATAATTTACACATAGAATAATTTGCATAGTCGTAGGTAATTCACTATGTCTGTAGCATTAACATGAACAGTAGAAAAATATATTTAAAAAAAACCGCTTAATTGTCCCACGACTGGGAGTGCACCCTACTGTAAAATACAGTCTTGTGCAAAAACAAATAAATAAATAATGAAGTGATGTCATTATAAATTGAGTGGCAAACGAGTAAAATGTAATGTTGAGAATTTCGAATAAAAATTCGATTCAAATCCCTTCACGCAATATTTCGAAATCTAGAATCCAAACTGCCCAAGCTCTCCTCTTTCATTGGCTTACACATAATTGCTTGTCAAAGGTTTAACTAACACGCTTAAATAGTCTAATACTTAAAGGCCTAAAATACAGGCGAACCTCGAAATCGAAAATTGCGTTGAACTGGCAAATTGATGAAAATTAACATGAACTTGTTGTTAAATGAGTAAAAGTCAAACTAGGAGGCTGTAGTTCGTTCTCTCATTCTCATTCCACAAGAAGTCCACTGACATAGGCTTCACATAAACATCATTTTTGAGGGAGTAAGAGAGGTAGGGCACAGCGGATAATCCGCTCAAATCGGAGCAGCCCGTCTAGGGAAGGACCTTTACCTTACAGAAGATGTGTGTTTGGTGAGTAAGGTCTCCAGAGCTCTTTCTACAGGGTCGGCTACGCGCTAGTGAAACCCCTGGTTTTGCAAGCGTACATAGGCTATGGTGACTGCTTACCATCAGGCGGGCTGTATGCTTGTTTGCCACCTTAGTGGATTAAAAAAAAGAGTTTTGCTCACGCTTGGCATGCGGGTTGGCGAGCACAGTTTAGAGATTTCGAGTACATGAACGTTATTGTCCATTCTTTATACAGACTCTTATTCGCCTTCTGCGATCACCACATTGTCATTAAGGCTGATAAGGAGTTCCACAAAAAGAATAACTTTTGAGTAGTAGAGTTTAGCCAACTACCATGATCATTTTCATCGGCATCGGTACTGATTTCAGTACATCATTGTTATTTTGAGTGTAACACTACACTATTATTTATGACACTCCGCGCTTTTTCATACTTGTATATTTAAAAAAAATTATGCAGGTAAACAAAAAAAGCCGTACGTAACCGGTTATCTTTCGTCATTTCTTTTACCGGTGGTATTTTCGAGAATGAAATATTTTTGACTTTGACTTTATGAACTGGTAGTGGCTAGTAAGTATATTGGTACCATCCTTTTAAATAATATCGAACGTGTAAAAAGGGTGCTATGCCGTTGTGTAACGTACGATGAATGAGAGATTCTGAACTCAGAAAGCCAGAAATAAATATAATTTACAAACTCCTGTCTTGCAAAATACATATTGTTTCATAAATCACCTTTGGGGAACAAGCAAAGTATTATTTACGTGAAATTATTAATAATTAACAGGCAGGCGTTATTTAAAATATTTACACTCAGTTGCAGAAATAATAATTTCATTACATAATCTTCTTTAGTTTGACGCTTTTACAAAATATCGGCGTGAAAGTAATACGTTTCATTCGTGTGTGGCAGATGCGGAAGCCCAACTCTTCTCCTATTATTTCTCTCCTTATTTCCTCACCTTCTTCTTGTTAAAAGCCGACAACTGCTTAGTAACTCCTCGTGTCTCTGAACTCCCAAGGCGGTAGTGATCATTTAAGGGCCGACATATATGGTCTACTTGAAGCAGTCAGGAGGAACAGTAACTCCTTCAAGCTGCGACTGCATAGTGAACTTAATAGACTTCTACATACACACATGCACGGACGGCCCGAGCAGTTCAAATGCTTCGGGCGGTCGTGCGGTCAAAGTTTCAAACTGGTGACTATGACTGCAAGAGCAGTCCATGTATGGCTAACTGCTCGAGCAGTCCGTCTATATCGGCTGTAATATCAGGTGACACGGATGCTCATTTGCCAACCTTTTTCATAAAAAAAATGTATCAAATGAAAGATAGTTGGCTAGTTTTAATTCAATTGCTTTTTCTACATAACAGTAAATCCGGATCATCGTGGAACATATGGATCTTCTATTCGATGCCAAGTCAAGCAAATAGGCACGTATCCTTTCTTGGAATAACACAGCTGGGTAACTTTTAACGTAATCGAATTAGGACGAAATCGAAATCACATGGATTTTATTTGATTTTCATACTTTCGGTTGATCGTACCTTTTTGGGGTTCCGTAGTAAAATCAACTTATAGTTTCGCTGTGGCCATTTAATTTTGTCCGCGGTCTAGCTCATAGACGCTAAATAATAGAAAGCTGTGGAGGAGGCGTGGAGTTGCGAATTGTTTACATTTAACGTGTTAGTTTTTGTTTGCCCCCCCCCCCCCTCTATCTAGAATAAGGGCAAAGAAAATGGGGGGGGGGAGGTCTCTTTTGCGCGGGCAAACTGTCAGAGGAGAGGGAGAGAACAGATATTACAAATAATAAAAACATGTTTGGGGCACTCCTATACGATACTGTACCATATAATAGTCATTTCCATGCATGGTGGTCACACGATGTCCTTTGAGAGTAACCGCCGTTATCAGATATTCCAGGAAAATATACGTACAATCAGCCAACCAAAGAGGTGAGCAGGGCCTATGCTTCAAGTTTTCTAAATATTGCGTGACGGGATTTACTAGAATATTTATTTATCAATAGCTTTCAGAATTCAAAGTACTGACTGAATTAACTAGTATGTAAAAGCACAGCCCAAACCGCTGGGTTTAGAGATTCCAAATTTGGAATGTGTCCTTACGACGCTACAGGGTTGTACTAAGAAAGGATTTTTCAAAATTCCCACGGGAAAGCGAGATGAAATCACAAAGTTTCATGTCACCCATCGATAACTATGTCGGGACTGACGGCTTAACCCCCGAAGCACAAAGAAGCTCCAGATAACGCAACCCATCCAAACACTGGTTAGGGTCGATGTTGCTTGCTCGTTGTGCTTGATTTAGAGTGCGACCTAGTGTTAATATTTATTCCATTTCTATATTGAAGGACAAAAAATACCGCGAGCAAGCGCCAAAGATTTTTGTAAATGTCAGGACCACAGAAATTTTTTGTGAATAATGTTCTATTACGCATTAGAATAGACGATGAAGTATATTTATATCGATTTGTTAACATTTAAAATGTTGCTGGTTCGATAAATAACGCCTTGAAAACAAAAACGTCTTTTTTCTCAACTCGTTATTTTATCAAAACATTCTCATGCGTAATAGATCATTATTTTACTTTTTCATCTACGTTTACCAGATATCACTCTCGTTCAAATGGCGGCGCTAGTGGACGATTGCACGCTTTTAACACATAGGGTACTTTTTATCCCGAAAAGTACGATTCCCGTAAGTTTTGATGAAAAATCTGATATAGATGGCGCTGCTGTGCATAAATAAATACACGCAAACGAAGTTGTGCGGGTTTCATTAGTTGCTTATAATTGCAAATGATGAGAGAATTGCTTATTTCATAAAAGTAAGACACGAATTTGAACAGTTTCGCAAATAAAACACAATATAACCAAAACCAGTTTATTACTGTTCACCAAGTACAATTAAAAACACAATCACTAATAGACTAAACGAATAACTCCACTCTTTTACTTCTACAATATTCAAATTCACCGTCTCACTGTCACTTAACGAAATGAATTATGCAATCGGCCTCGATTCCCGCCATAATCGTTCTATATCGCGGGAAAACGAACTACGCTCTCATTGGTTCGTTTTCTAGCCCCTCTCCAGCCAGTGTTACCAGCCAAAAAGTACTTTTAAAGCATAATATTTTATCATTAACATAAACTATAGAAACACCTATATTTATATTTTTTTATTTATATATTTTTTTTATTTATTTATTATTATTTATATTACAAATTTATGAAATAAAATGCGAACCCTAACAATCGACCGTCCTGACAACGTGTGCGTCCCGCACACGACACCAGGTGGAACCCTAACAATCGGAATCTTGGCCAATTACACTATTCTTACAAATCATAATCAGAATTTTACTTACCAATCACATGATATTATTATATTTATTTACAAATCAAAATAATTTATGTACATTTTTTTTTTTTTTTTTAAAATCATTTATTCAAGTTTCTTAATATTACAATATAAAGTACAGGTACCAAACCACGAAAACCTCGCAGGGCTTATCTGGGTTTCGGTGAGTCGCTATTGTTATTTATAAATTTACAAGGTAGGTAGTACTGTTTCAACATTAGAGCAAACTTATTGTGATTTTTTGCATAACAGTTTTGCAGATTAGTTGGAAGCTTATTTAGGTAATACGGAATAATGTAACTGGTAACTCTAGTTCCGTACAAGTTATTATTTTTAGGTAAAATAAACCTATTTAAATATTCCACTGATCTTAAGTAATTGGGTCGTTTTTTTTCTATAAGACAATCTAAATTTTTTAATTCTGTTAAGATCTGGTATTCTATTTTTTCATAGACACTCATGACATTACAGTACTTAAATATTTTTTTGTCATCATCATTTATTTTTTTAAGGATGTAATTTGGTGTAATAATTTTTAACATTTGAACTTGTAACCTATAGATACACTCTAAATATGTTGCATATGTTCTACCGTAGCTACTCAAGCCATAACTGATAACCGAATCAGCTAGGGCCATGTACATTAAGCGTAGTGTTTTAAAAGGAAGTTTATATTTGAGTACATACAATTTGCCCATGACAGACCTTAGCTTATTGCACACATGATTTTTGTGGGGTCCCCAACAGAATCGGCTATCAATCATGAGACCAATATATTTATGTTCGTCAACTACATCCAGTACGGGGCATACGCAAGTACCCATGTTGTGTTTGTTGGAATGCAAGCAGGCATGTTCATGGGCTTTCACATTTGGTACGATAGGTGTTTTATTATGTGATGAGCGTATATGAACTACTTTAGTTTTTTCCGCGTTAATGACAAGTCCAAGATCATGTGCCCATTTACACACATTAGTAAAATTTTCTTGAAGCAGTTGTTGAGCTTCAAAAACACTTTCACTGGCTACTAAGAGACATGTATCATCTGCAAATTGGTACACAGATCCCGATTTTATGGTATTGCACATATCATTGACATATAGGAGGTACTCAGTTGGGCCGATTATGGAGCCCTGCGCCGTGCCTTTTTTGGTTAATGTCTTGGCGCTGAGCTGATTCTGGACTTTGACGGTCGTGAATCTGTTGTTGTGGTAATTCATAAGCAGTTCTAGCAAAGGGCCCTGAATTCCATTTTGTGTCAATTTGTTATAAAGCGTGTTATAATCCAGCATATCGAACGCCATACTAGGTATATCGAACTATAACTTTTGCCGATCGATTTATGCAAAAGTACCTATTTTATAAGCCCGAACGATCGATAAATCAGGCAATTTAATGTAGTTAAACAATCATTTATGATACCAGGTATATTATATCGAACTATAACTTTTGCCGATCGATTTATGCAAAAGTGTTCTATACGCCCGAACGATCGATTAATCGGGCAATCGAATGTCTAAATGCAACTAGCGTTTCGACCGATCGAATATCGAAACGTAGTTGAAGATGTCGACAAGCCGATCGAATACTTGTAGCGACATTAGTTTCACTGCATCAGACACAAACCGATCGAATGTTGTGCCCAGTCTGAAACAATGAAAAAGACACCTTCTGTAGTCAATTGCCACTGATTGTGTTATTATAAATCAGTACATGTAAAAACATCAAGCAACTAACTAAGCGTCACATTACATAATTACTATTACCAACATATCATTCCATTAATGACATGTTGCCGAATCATTATAACTAAAATAGCTAAAATACTTCTAACTGTCATCCTCACTACCACTTGTATCAGCGTCTGTGTTAACGCCTAAGGCAGCTATATGGATCCATGGCATCATGCGGTCCGCGGCAACGGTTGTTTGACGCTTATTTTCCATGCTACTGATACCAGGCACCGGTTCTACTATGTATCTATCTCTACCCAAGACTTTTATGACGCGGTATGGCCCTACATACGAGGGCATAAGTTTCTTGCTTTGACCATCATTGTTAAAACAAGTTCTAGTTATTTTAACAAGTTGACCTTTACTATACAATCGTGCTGGTTTCCTACCCTTATCAAACCTCTGCTTTTGTTTGATTTGCTCTCTGTCTATCCTATCCTTCACTTCCTGTCGGATATCGGGGAGATCGTCATTCTCAGGAGTCTCAACAATCTCATTCAAAATAGGGTTCAACTCGACATTCATCCTAGAGCCAAATAATACTTCAGATGGCGTTCGCCCAGTAGTCTTTTGAATCGTATTGTTGAGACCTCACTGAACTTTTCCCAAGTGCTTGTCCCATTCTTTTTCTCCACGATTTACATTTAACGCTTTCAAAGAAGCTAGAATGGTGCGATTGTACCTTTCTACTTGGCCGTTCGACCTAGGGCTAGCCACCGCATTTAGGATATGTTTCACTCCTTTATCACGACAGAACTGTTTAAACGCGTGAGACGTGAAACAACTACCTCGATCACTTATGAGACGGTTAGGGGTCCTGAACGTAGAAAAAACATCTTCTAGGGCACGAATAACATTTTGAGTGTTCGTGTTTCTGACCGGTTTAATGAAACAGAACTTAGTGAACGAATCCACAACAATAAACAAATGAGTAAAACCACTATTTGATTTAACGAATGGCCCGAGGTGATCAACGTGTAAGGTATGAAACGGAACCTCGACTTTAGCAATGGGGTGAAGTAGACCCTCGTGCGCATTATTTTTATTTTTAGCATACGCGCATTCAATGCACGCGCTCACATACTTCGTGACAAACCTCTTCATCTTTGGAAACCAATACTTGCTTTTAATGCGCTCGAGTGTCTTCTCAACCCCGAAGTGACCGATGTCGTCGTGGTTCATACGGCACAATTGCCACCTCGCACCCTTCGGTACTACCCACCGACAATTTTCTTTATCACCACCGAGAATGCGGAACAATTTGTTATCTTTTATGATATAATTATCACGAATGTACCGAAGACCCTTTTCATCTAGACCGCTACTCAAAATATCTTTAATCCTGCACAATTCAGAGTCGCCTAGCTGAAGGGTTTGCAGCCAATCCTCACCACTAATACACATAACCATTGGATGTGAGTCAACAACCGTCTCATGGGAATCATTAGCGGGATTGCGTGACAATGCGTCAACGTGACTCATTTTTGAACCTGCCCTATACTCAACGGCGCAATCAAATTCTTGTAGAGTCAACCACCAACGCGCTACCCTTGGAATAAGATCTCGCTTACAGAACGTAGACCTTAGTGCACTGCAGTCTGTGACAATTTTAAATTCTTTGCCCAGTAGGTAAACTCTGAATTTCCGCAAGGAGAAAACGACCGCCAACGTCTCCAGCTCATAAGCGTGGAAATTCTTTTCCTCGGGAGAAGTTTGCCTGCTGTAGTAAGCCACTGGGTGAAAAGTTTCTCTTCCTACAGACCTCTGAAGAAGTATGCCCCCAATGCCTAATCTGCTCGCATCTGTGTGGAGCTCTATTTCAGCGGTGGGGTCATATATTGCTAAAATGGGCCTGTCAGTCAATTTAGCCTTCAAGTTTTCAAAAGCCTGCTCCTGACTACTATCCCATTCCCACAATGCGTCCTTCTTCAACAGTCTGCTAAGAGGGAAAGCTATCTGAGCGAAATCTTTAACAAACTTACGGAAATAGCTCGCTAAGCCAAGGAATTGACGAACATTATGTACATTCTGAGGTCGTGGAAAATTGCGAACACTTAGAATTTTCTTCTCACAAGGCCTGACTCCAGCAGCACTAATTTCATACCCAAGATAATTAATACTATCACGTAGAAAGTCACACTTTGCTAAATTCAACGTGAGATTCGCCTTTCCTATGAGACATAAAACCTCTTCAAGCCGTTGCAAACATTCCGTTGAGTCTTTCCCATAAATTAGGATATCGTCCATATATGCTGTTGCTTTGCAGAAACGAGCAGACCCAAGGACCGAATTCATCATTCGCTGGAATACGGCAGGTGCATTTGCCAAGCCAAACGGCATCCGATTAAATTCGTATTGGCCGTCTGGTGACAAATGCTGTGAAATGTTTGCTAGCCTCCGAAATCGGAACTTGGTAGTAGCCTGACACGAGATCAAGCGTAATGAAACAAGCTTGACCGCTAAGACGAGCGATCTCGTCTTCAATTATTGGCATGGGATATCTCTCCTTCACTGTAACAGAGTTCAACATACGATAGTCTATGCACATCCGAAATGTACCATCCTTTTTACGGACTAGTAAGATGGGGCTAGCATATGCAGAAGCCGACTCTCTAACTATACCAGCATCCAACATATCATCGATCATACACCTCACCTTCTCTCGTTCATGATGCGATAGCCTGTAAGGACGGTAAACAACAGGGCGCTGGCTATTGAGTTCAATGCTCATTTCAGTTGCATTTGCACAACCTAAGTCCTTGAGCGAAGAGGCGAAACAATATTTGTATTTCCCTAATATCCCCAAAAGTAGTCGTCTGTCCTCGTCAGTCACTGTGTCACTTACATGGACTTGATTCTGGTCGAACTTAACATCATCATCAATAGGTACTTCCGGTGGCTCAACAACTACTCTGTTAACAAGATCTACCTTTTCTGCTCTACAAAGTACTGCATTCAATAAGATTTGGCAAGAACCAGAACAAGGCACTAATGTTATGTTGATGCGACCATTAACTGATCGGTGAAGGCCTCCATATATGTAGTATTGTTCGTTAGGCTTCCCTGCTATATTATAATTTACTATTATATAACCATCAAGTAATGGATCAGTCTGAGCCCGAACAGATACCGCACCATAAAGACGCGCCATACACTTCGACCTAATTTTAATCGGGCGCTCATCGATAATTGTCAAATCTGGTGAAGGCATTTCCTTGTCAATATTGAAAAACTGCAATGTGGATGAATCCTTATATACGGTAATGTGTGATTGTTCCGTATATGACTGACCAATCAACATAGGTACATC
Source organism: Endotricha flammealis (assembly GCA_905163395.2). NCBI lineage: Eukaryota > Metazoa > Arthropoda > Insecta > Lepidoptera > Pyralidae > Endotricha > Endotricha flammealis. Next base: position 10,651,954 of record LR990871.1, read on the forward strand.
TAATAAGTTGTCATTCACAACTTTACATACAACTTTTGCTTCTACTTCATCAACATTTAAATCAACAGTTAATTCCCCTAATGATTGCACTAAATCATTACCAAACCCCTTCATTAAAGATGTATTATTATCATACGACACTCCTAATTTATTTGCAACTGATTGCTTTAATAGACTTACTTCACTACCAAAATCAATAAATGCCCTTAATGGCCTACCATTCACTCTCACTTCTTTCAAATATTTCGAATTTAGGTTAGCGTTTTGTAATTCAATGCACATTGTTTTTTGTATATTATTGTTATTATTTGTATTAATTGGCTTATCAGTCACTTTAGTAAAACAGTTATCGGAAGTATGCCCAACACGATTACAGCGAGTGCATTTTATGATTGGTTTAGGACAATATAGAAAACTATGACCTTTTTCTTTACAGTTATAACAACCCGTCGTTTGACCGGATCTACCACCTGATTTCTGATTTGTATTGATTGATTGACCAGAATTTGTGAAACTAGGATCGTTATTCTTATTTCTAAAGTTATTTCGCTCTGGCAAAAAGTTTATGGAATCTCTATTGCTAACCAAATACTGCAACAGCTGGTCGGGGTGAGAGCAACGTAATGCAAGAGCACCGGACCTTAGGGTCCTATCATTGATACCATGGATAATGCATTCTACCGCCCTCTTCCCCTCTATATCACACTGATTAAGCAACGTTAGTTTATCATAAAAATATACTTCTATGGGTTCGTGTACTTTGCTTCTCCTTCTCAGCATATCTTCAAGGGCCTGGCCATAATTTTGTTCGAAGGGAAAAGCATTAATTAACTTTTGTTGCCACTCACTCCAAGTAAAGAGTATAGAATTTAACCCTTCGTACCACCTTTTAGCTAGGCCCTGAAGCTTCTGCATAGCAAAGTGGGTAGTTGTTTTTTCATCCCACCCGTATACCGAAGCGCACTCATTTACTTTTTTTATCCAAATATCTACTCGTTGATTTTTAGCTGACGGGTCAAAATCAGGCAATATATTTTTGTGATCAATTTTACGCGCTGGTTGTGCGCTTTCGGTACACGACTGCGATGTAAAACCATCTCTAAAGCACTTAAGTATATTAACAAATTCTTTCTTAGAAAAGGAACGACTACGTGACCTTTTATTTCGTCCCGCGTCGCCTCGACGCTCTGCACCACGGCTGCCCTGCGCCGGGCTGCGGCTGCCTTTGTGACGACCGCGGCTTGCCCGAGTAGTCGGAGTGCGGCCGCGTTTCACAGCTTCACGAAGTCGCTCACGTTCCCGTTGTAACTCTTTCTCCAACAGCTCGACTCGTTCACGACCATAGTCGGCCTCATGGTCGCACTGCCTCCTACTGCCACTCCGAGTTCGAAACCTTCTGCGGCTACGACTACGAGTACGAGTAGGCCTGCGAACTTCTCGTGCACTAGGCGTTTCGAGTCTCCTCCGGGTTGTGTCCCGGCTTTTACGGCTCGATCGCTCACTCATAATAGCACGTAGGTCACTTGTCACTTCTGAACTTTGAACAGTTTCGCAAATAAAACACAATATAACCAAAACCAGTTTATTACTGTTCACCAAGTACAATTAAAAACACAATCACTAATAGACTAAACGAATAACTCCACTCTTTTACTTCTACAATATTCAAATTCACCGTCTCACTGTCACTTAACGAAATGAATTATGCAATCGGCCTCGATTCCCGCCATAATCGTTCTATATCGCGGGAAAACGAACTACGCTCTCATTGGTTCGTTTTCTAGCCCCTCTCCAGCCAGTGTTACCAGCCAAAAAGTACTTTTAAAGCATAATATTTTATCATTAACATAAACTATAGAAACACCTATATTTATATTTTTTTATTTATATATTTTTTTTATTTATTTATTATTATTTATATTACAAATTTATGAAATAAAATGCGAACCCTAACACGAATATGAATCATGGTTTTCCCAAAACATTACTCATTTGACACGACCCCAAGTGATGCGTAGATCATTTGATACAATCTACTGGTTTTTCACTATGACTCAGAATTTATGAAAAAGAGAAATAAATTGGAAAATCTGTCGTCTGTCGACAATTAGTTCAAAGTAAAACGTAAAGATTCGAGAAACACGAATGCTATCACATTGTTTGGCTCGAGCGGGTATCGAATTAGTGTCCTCTGGTCTTGTTGGTGACAGAACAAACTGCACCATCGTCTTGTTAAAAAATTATATGCGATTTCAAATCTTCTTTATTGCATAATATAAAGTGAAGTCGCTTCCCGCTATCTGTCTCTCCCTATGTCCGCTTGACTCTTTAAAACTATGCAACGGATTTGGATACGGTTTTTAATAGATATGTGACTCAAGAGAAGGTTTATATGTAGGTACGAGCTGTTACCCGCGACTTCGTCCGTGAAATGTTAAAATAGGGATAACTCCTGTTCCTGTCATGCGATTTAAATGAAACAAAGCCTATATTCTGCACCAAGCCGAGCTCTCTCTCCCTGTGAAAACAGCATTAAAATCCGTTCAATAACTTAGAAGATGTGCTCGTTCAAGGGTATTTCTTTGAAAATGTGCAAATCGCTGTTCCAGTTAAAAAGAACTTATTACATTACATATTTTTTTAACTTTTGGCCAGTATGGAGATGGACCAGTATCTGTTCTAACAGGAGCAGTTATCAGATTAATGTTAAATTCAATACAATCTGATATGAATTCAATCTTGTGTCGAAATTCACATTACCATTCGTGTCCCTCTCCCCAGATTTTAACACAAAATATTTTATTTCTCGACTTGTACTAAGAAGAACGTAATATAAGCAATAAATTCCATAAATAGAATGTTGTTATTAGTTTATAATACAATATAAATACTTAAAAGACTATTTTACAATGTTAAAAAAGTGAATCAACAAATGTTCCGGCGCTACACCCTCATTACCGTTCGAGAGTATTGTCGCCTTAATATCTTTGCTCCTAGTTGGCCTTGTGCGTTCGCCTTAACTGTGCGGGACAGTTCAGTCGTCGCTTGTCCGTTGCACGGAGGACACGTAGCGAGTGAGTATTTTTTCTACGGAAATATCGGTATTTAGTGCTCCGAACGGTTTTTGTTTCGTCAAAGTTCTCCATACAGTTTTTGTATTTAATGGTAAGTAGACGTGTGTTATTTAATCATTTAGGGTCTTATCATCTTCATAAAAGGGCTTATTTTAAGTATTTACTTGTTTCAAAATGGTAAATGACATGAAAATTGTTCAAAATGTATAAAACTATGAATTTCTAATTACCATTTTTCTAATTACCAGTTTTTACCATTCCGAATATGAAGTGCAAGGAGTACGGCATCGGGTGACTAGTCGCGGAGGGTAGCGGGATCCGAGGCACGGTTCACCGCTGGCCGACCGCAGGTAGTAGGGGACTCCTATACAGCCTATTGCGTGGACCTCTTGCTGACAACAGATCCAGACAGGTACTCGGTGACAATTTCTTCGCCATTGGGGCGCTCTGATCAATGTCTGATGAAATCGGTATCAGCCTACCACCCGCCCGATCCCAGCCTGAAAGGCAACCGGCGGCGGTTATGGCGATACAGATCAGCAGACTGGGATGAGATGCGGTTTTTCTATGCATCCTTCCCTTGGCAGTCTGTCTGCTTCTCTTCTAGTGACCCCAGCGTCTGTGAAGATGCCGTTACTGATGTGCTTCGTCAAGGGATGGAATACTTCATTTCCTTCTCCAACGTGCCATCTACTAGTAAAGCTCGCCCATGGTTTGGGCCTGAGTGCAGCCGTGCCGAGGCGCATAAGCATCAGGCATACCTGGACTGGGTTGCAGCTCGACAGCACAAGGCGTCTGATGTTAGCGAAAAGAAGAAGGCCTTTAACAAGGCTGCCAAGTCCTGCAAGATGGTTTTACAGAAGGCTCGATTTGATCACATTGGCCGAATAGGGAACAAATTGGATTCTTTCCCAGCGGGAAGTAAAGCGCTTTGGAATCTAGCGAAGGCGGTCGAATCGAACTTCTGCCGCCCCCTCCACTGCAGAAACCTGACGGATCACTTGCTCACACCGCTGAAGAGAAAGCAAACCTGTTGGCGTCTCTGTTCGCGGAATCTTCACGTCTTGATGCTGGTAGCGCGATACCTCCAGTTTACCTGGCAGCACGGTGGTAATGGCGGAAATCCGGTTGCGCCAGGCTGAGGTTCGCAAAACGCTGCGCAATATTGACGTGAACAAGGCCAGTGATCGAGACGGTATCCGCTATTGTACAGAGGACATGTGCACCCGAATTGACATCTGTATTGACCCGCCTCTTTAGGCTCTGTCTAAAATCTGGGAAAGAACCGAGTTCCTGGAAGCTCGCTAACGTGCCCAAAAAGGGCAGCCGTGCCGACCCTGCCAACTACAGGCCCATTTCGATCACGTCCATACTCTGTAAGAATATGGAACGTGTTTTTGAACCGCAGGCTCCTAGCGTACCTAGAATCGAATGACCTCCTCAGTGACCGACAATATGGCTTTCGCTAGAATCGGTCCACTGGGGATCTTCTAGTGTACGTCACCCACGTCTGGAATGAGACTATTGAGGAATTCGGAGAAGCCCGCGGTTGGAAGCTTGCGGTTTCCCTCGATATTTCCAAAGCATTTGACGGTATGGCACGGTAGTCTTATTAGCAAGCTTCCTTTTTACGGCCTGACCTCTAATTTCTGTGCGTGGATTTCTGACTTTTTGGGGGATTGATCTATTCGGGTGGTCATTGATGGCTGCTCGTCTAAACGAAAGGCTTTTAATGCCGGTGTCCCTCAAGGATCGATTATTTAAAGCATTTGTTTTTTGTTGTTTGTGAAATCACATGCAGTGTTTTATAAAGTTCAAACTATGATTGTTATTAGTGTTTATGAAAGAAATTAATAACTAAGTATATTTTTTATATTTATAGTTGTCGTTGATTGACAGCTAAGTGCGAAAGTGTGAAGTTAATAAACGTTGATTTTTAATTATTTCTTTTATTTTTCTCTGTTATCTACTCACCATTTGAAATTCTTCTCTTTACCGTTTGTGAACCTCTTTACCATTTATGTAAATTACTCATTACCGTTTGCAAAAAAAAAGAATGGCTCATATCTTTAATACTAAAAGACTTTTCTGGGTCCGGTTCAAAAAAATGTATATAACTCATACCAAAGAACGCGGCTAACACTTTAAAGAACCGTTCTTCGAACAAAATTTATCAATCTCTTTTATTAGGCTAATATGCGCATCCTCAAAGAATTACCCTCAAACAGACAGACAGTAAATTCAAACAGACAATAAATTCAAAAAAAAATTTTTTCGCTTTTATTTATTTTTTTATTTCTTTAGCTGTTCCCTCTCCATTTTTGCCAAATATGTTCAAAGTACAGACATATCGGGATCTACTGTTTTATTATATGTAGATAATACATTCAAAGATTTTCCAAAATTCCCACGGAAAGCGGAATTTTTCTGATTGGCCTCGGGTCTTGGATGTTTATCTATATATGTATTTGTTATAAAAATATAATATCGTTGAGTTAGTATGGTATCCCATAACACAAGTTTCGAACTTACTTTGGGGCTAGCTCAATCTGTATGAATTGTCCCTATATATTTATATTATTTATTATTTACTATAACTTACTAGCGTAAGAAGATTGGCAATGCAAAAGAGATAAACCATAGCATACACGTTTGTCAGAGCGAGATAGATAGACGAGACCATTTTTCCTATACACGCTATGGGCTTGTATCGCCCTAACGTCAGTCATGTTAAAACAAATCCTACTTATTTTTACAAAATTTATGGTTTTTAAGTGTAGTTTTGGTTGTTAATTCGACGTGATTAAATATGGTTACCTGTGCAGTGCCTGGATGTAACTCAAACTAAAAGGAAAATTGTTAGAAATATCAGAATACTGGCTGTATTTCTATTTAAAATGTTATGTTCTTCTAAAAAAGTAATACCTTTGGTATGTCACTCTTCAAAATAATATATATATTTCAACACGTTATCAGCACGAAGTTCTATAAAACTAAGATAAAACTATATGTTTTGATGTTTTAATTGTGCAGAATTGTGGTGGGAAGAAGAAAAGTCCCTGTGAATCCATAATACATAACTCATAAACGTAAAATGTAAAATATTGTTAATAAAAATTTTTTGACACCTCAGTTTGTCAATAATTTTTTCCGATATAAAAGGAGAGTGTTTATTTTACTATTGTTTATTTTACTATTAATATGTTATCAAGTTCAAGTTCCAGTGGCATAAAGATAAGTTTGATGTTGAAGGACAGAGACGGATACGCATCATGGAAATTTAAAATGAGGATGTTACTCATTCATGAGGATCTCTGGAACACTGTGAATGGTTACCCAGATGAAAGTGCGATTCCCCTGGAGGTACGTAAGAGTAAAGATTTAAAGGCATTGTCAAAAATATGTCTTACTCTAGACGGAGCTGCAATAACTCACGTTCGATGTGCTACTACAGCCGAAGAAGCATGGGATGCGCTTGCAAGCGTCTATGAAGATCGAGGTATGGGGAGAAAACTGTCGCTAGAAAGAAGATTATATAGATATTCGTTATCTGATTTTCCATGTATTGAATCATATGTCAATGCTATAATGTCCACTGCACAAGATTTGGCGGACATTGGAAAGATAATCGATGATTCTTCAATAGCAGCAATAATGTTGGGTGGCCTAACATCAAAATACGAGCCACTGATCATGGCCTTAGAGAATTCGAACATAGCCATAACTACTGACATGATAAAGACAAAACTGCTGAATGAGTTTACTAAAAATGTTACTGAATCTGATGCAGCTTTAAAGACTCGGTACAGTCAGAAAAAGAAAACAGCACCTAACCTTAACAAGAAAAACTCGAAGCCTGTCGTGTGCTACAGTTGCAATGAACCTGGCCACAAACGACCAGACTGTCCCTATAAAATGGACAAAACACCAAAGAAGGTAAGCAACAATAACTCAACACATCTTGGAGCGCTGAATGTGAATATTAGAGATACACATTTTTCAGACAAACACTGGATTGTTGACTCAGGAGCCACAACACATATGAGTTCTCGTATTGATTGGATGGACAATGTAAAGCCGTTTACACATGGCAAAGTAACTATTGCAAATGGTGACGTGCTTCAAAGTCAGTGTATTGGTGATGTTTCTATTTTTACTGATTTACAAACTACTAAAGTAATTTCTGATGTTGTATTTGTACCGAATTTAAAGTCTAATTTATTATCTGTCCGAAAGGCTGTTCAAAAAGGTTTAATAGTTGTATTTGATAAAGAAGGTTGTAAATTTTATAATAGTAGTGATTTTTCTTGTACAGGTGTTCCGGTTCTATATGCTTCTGATCGTGATGGGCTGTACTCTCTAAACTGTACGAATATTCCTCGCGATTTGTCAGCATTTAATGTGCACTCTGACGTTTCTCAGTACAGACTATGGCATAGACGATTAGGTCACTTAAATCGTATAGGCATGGGTAAGCTTGCTAACGGTCTTTCTATAGGTATTGAATTTGGAGACGTCGACTTGGAACCCTGTGTGGCTTGTATAGAAGGTAAGCAAAGCAGAAAACCTTTTAAACCACTATTATACAAGAAGGCAACTGATATTCTACAGTTGATTCACTGTGACCTAGCAGGTCCAATGTCTGTAACTTCTTTTGATTGTAATATTTATGTTTTATATCTTATTGATGATTTTTCGAGATTTGTTTTTACATATTTTGTAAAATCAAAAGCAGAAGTCAAGAATAAGATTTGTGAGTTTATCAATTTGGTACAGAGACAAACTGGAAAGCAAGTAAAGATTTTACGTACAGATAATTTACATTATGGTACAGAGTTTGTAAACCAAGATTTGCTTCAGTATCTGGAGTCTAATGGCATTGTTCATCAGACCATCGTACCATATTGCCAACAACAAAATGGAGTTGCTGAACGTACAGGGCGCTCTATTATGGAAAAAGCTCGTGCTTTACTTGCAGGTTCCCTCTTACCCAAGATATATTGGCAAGATGCTGTCACATGTTCAGTCTATCTGAAAAATAGGTCACCTCATCGTGCCTTGAACGGAGTGACACCTTATGAAGTTTGGTTTGATCAGAAACCAGATCTCGGTCACTTAAAAGTGTTTGGGTGCAGAGCACTCATACATGTGCCACCTCAAAAGCGTACAAAGCTTGATGTCAAAGCTACGCAACATATATTTGTAGGGTATACAGAAGATCCCCACAGTTATCTCTTCCGTGTAGTTCAATATCCAAGAAGATTGACGAAAGCAAGAGATATCGTATTTTTTGAAAATTGTTTTACTGATATTAAAACGATTTGTAATGACAATGTTCATGCTCCGATGTCGTTGTCTGAAGATCCGCAGCCAAGCTGTTCAAATATTGAGCTTCAAGATTCAGATGCTCTCAACCTGGTACCTGAAGTACCATCGGTTTCTTCTGCTCCCAATCCGGTACCTGAAGTACCATTGGTTTCTTCCACAGATGAAGACGATGTGTTTGAAGAAGCATCTAATGAGTTGGAGAATGAAGCAGATGGGTTATGTGACGCTCGGAGATATCCTCAACGTGAACGTAGAAGACCAGATTATTTTAATTTTGAGTCTTGGGTAGCTAGATCTGGAGAAGATACATCTGATGACCCTCGAACATATGCTGAAGCTGTAAGATCGGATGAGAGAGAGAGCTGGATTTCAGCCATGAAAGATGAATATCAGTCTCTTAAATCGAAGGAAACTTGGGTTTTAGTTGATCGACCCAATAAACGTGTTGTCCCTTGTAAATGGATATATAAGTTGAAAAAAGATGCCGATGGGAATCCTTCAAGATTCAAGGCTCGATTGGTTGCAAAAGGTTTCACACAAGTAGCTGGTATTGACTATAATGACACCTTTGCTCCAGTAATTCGGAACTCTTCGTTACGAACTTTGTTTGCCTTAGCGGCTGAAAATGACCTAAAAATGCATCACCTTGATGTAGATACTGCCTTTCTCAATGGTATTTTAGAAGAAGAGGTGTATATGGAGCAGCCACAAGGTTTTAAATGCAAAGGTCAAGAAAATAAAGTCTGCTTACTGAAGAAGTCGCTGTATGGTCTCAAGCAAGCACCAAGAGCTTGGAATATAAAATTAAACAGCACTCTAGCTTCATTAGCTTTTGACCGAACTCCTTCGGAAGCATGTGTTTATGTAAAAAAGTTTGGTAGTGAAACTGTCATATTGGCAGTATATGTTGATGATGTATGTAATTTTATTTTATAAAGAAAATTGTCATTTGCAGACTGTCAAGTCTGATTTACAAAAATATTTCTCACTTAAAGATTTAGGAGAAATAAATTATGTTTTAGGAATGAATGTAACACGTAAAAGTGATTGCATAACGCTTTGTCAGCGTACGTTTATTACCAACCTTTTAAAGAAATACGGGATGGAAAACTGCAAAGCTGCTGATACCCCATTAGTAAAGAAATTGTTGGAAACGGATGAGTTGTGTGATCAAACTGATTACCAAGCATTAATTAGCTCTTTAATATACATAGCTATGAATTCACGGCCAGATATAGCCTTTTCCGTTTCTTACCTCAGTCAGTTCAATTCAAATCCAAGGAAAGTTCACTGGACAGCAGCAAAACGCGTTCTAAGCTACATAAAAGGTACTTTAGATTATACAATCACCTATAAGAAGACTGGTCAGTATATTGAAGGTTTTGTAGATGCAGATTGGGCTAATGATATTAAAGATCGTCGTTCCTATACTGGATTTGTATTTTTATTAGGTAGCGGCCCGATTTCTTGGGAAGCTAAAAAGCAGCCCACAGTTGCCCTATCTTCAACCGAAGCGGAATATATGGCTCTTTGCTCTGCAACGAAGGAAGCTGTATTTCTACGGAGATTCCTTTACGAAGTAAGTGGTTTGTCCAATGTTGTAGTATTGTCTGGGGATAGTCAGAGTGCACAAAAAATTGCCTTGAACCCTATCCATCATGGTCGGACAAAACATATAGATACCAAATACCATTTCGTTAGGGAAAAAGTGTCAGATAGTACTGTAAAACTTGAATTTATACCTACTACAGATCTGCCTGCGGATTGTTTAACTAAGCCTCTGCAGAAAGTAAAGTTCAAACACTGTTTGAGTAAGTTAGGTTTTATAGATTAAGTTTTATTTGGTACTATATTTTTTATTTATTGTTTTGTTACTTTTTTACGACATACATTAAGGGGGCATGTTAGAAATATCAGAATACTGGCTGTATTTCTATTTAAAATGTTATGTTCTTCTAAAAAAGTAATACCTTTGGTATGTCACTCTTCAAAATAATATATATATTTCAACAAAAATCGACAAAATTACTTGCTTGCACATATGTACACTCCACGCACACTAGTGTATTTTGTTTTCTCGCCTCAATCAAACAAAGCCGATCTATAGGTGCGCTAATATATGCTAAATCTATGAGTAAAACTAAGTTTAACAATAAAAAGTTCAATAGCCGCTCAGATCTATAAAGTAGCACACAAACAAAAACGTAGGGAGATACCCTAATGAGTAGTAACATAATTATAAACATTCTGGACAATTAACTGAGGTACCCAACCCCTGTGTGACACTGTTGTCAAGTGAAATATACGTGTCACTAAGCCATGCACCGGAGAATAGCTGATATATTTCCCATTTCCCAAATGAGCATTCGAATAAATCCTCTTTCGGTATTCCAAAATGGACATTCAATTCAAAGCCACATTTGGTTTGCGCCAACGAATTTGTGTGATGACCGCAGTGTTATGGGTTAACGTTGCGGTGTGTCGTATTATACCTTGGCTTATTTCGTTTTTCAATGGATTTATTACTAAAATAATGGAAGCAGAGGGTATTATGTATCCAATATTATGAATGTTCAGTGAAATTAAATGAAATCGTTTATTTCAGAAATTAGACCTTCACGGGCACTTTTTCTTTTCATTTACTACCACCATTTCGGACACAAGCAAAAAAAAAAAAAGTCAGTACTGATAAGAGTGAGCAGCCCAGTCCCCAGGCTGCACCTGTTCACGAGTCGACGCAAGAGTCAGCCATCGCTCTGCTCAACCATATTAGAGGCACTCAGTAAATCAATGAAAGAGATGAACAAATATTATGTTTTTTTTTTTTATATTCCGTGAAGGCATTTATTTGATTTTTTATTTATTAATAGTTTTATTAATCAATGCTATCTTACTGGCCGAATGTCTTGCCAGAGGCGCAAATATGCTTACAAAAGAAAATGTCGTTTTGATGTCGATATGATGTTGATCCCAAAGTTAACATGGTTTTTAAATGAAATGAAATGAATGAAATGAAATCGTTTATTTCAGAAATTAGACCTTCACAGGCACTTTTTCTTGTCATTTACAACTTGTTTAAATAAAGAAAATAAACTACGTTATATACTACCACCATTTCGGACACAAGCAAAATGGCAACCGGTAAAAAGAAATGGCGAAAGAATGGTATTATGCCATATACATTCTGTATCGCATTTTTGACATTTACGTGATACCATTTCATGTCAAAAAGGGGAGTGTAGGTAATACGCGTTTAAGTTGATGTCAAGTTTATAATCATTTTGATATCGCATATTTTGAAGAGCATAATACGTAATAGTCTGTAATGTCATGTTGACATCAAAACGACATCATAATTTGTAAGCATAATTGCACCACAATAGTGTATGAGAATTTGATTACAGTCATTGACACGAAAAAAAAAGAAAATTGGTATTCATATTGAAATTCATTTGTATGTAATTACAAAGTTTCATAGCCATTATACTTACATAGCATGTACAGTGAACCAATGATAAAGGTGATCGCAGAGACCTGAATCTTGGAGAAATTCTTTGTATTAGACTTCCATTATGAAAGATTTTTTTCCAAATTCCCTCGTGAAAGCGGAAAAGCTAACGAAGTTGTGCGGATTTATCTAGTTAATATTGGCTTAATTTTAATATTTTTAGGGTTCCGTATTAAAAAACCGTCATAGTTTCGCCATGTTCACCGTCTAACTCCAAGACGCTACTAGAAAGCTGTAATTTAGCTCGCTGTCATTTTAAATTAATTTTTATTGTAACTAAGAAAAATTAAAAATAAATACTAGAAAAATGACAAGTGACTCTTTAGGCATTGTAACATTTTTTATCATCATCACTACATCACTACATAGTATAAAACAAAGTCGCTTTTTCTGTCCCTATGTCCCTATGTCCCTATGTCCCTTTGTATGCTTAAATCTTTAAAACTACGCAACGGATTTTGATGCGGTTTTTTTTAATTGATAGAGTGATTCAAGGGGAAGGTTTTAAAGTATCATACATTCCAAAATTCCCACGGGAAAGCGGGATACACGCAAACGAAGTTGCGCGGGTTTCGCTAGTTTTTATATATAATGATAAGCATGTTTTGTTACACATATTGTTGAAAGTCAACACCTATTTCACTTTATACTCTCCAGTATTCGCATGGGATGAGATCAGCACAGAAGTTATAAGCACAACACATTCGATAACCAGTAGGGATATCGATTGGACAAATTGGATAGAACCGGACCGCAATGACTTAGATATAACTAAATAGACGACGCACAATATGGATAAATAAATAAATCTTTATAAGCACAATCAAGAGTTATTACCAGTCTTATTGTTGGGCTTTAAAGTGCTGGCTAGAGATTTATTGTATCTCCGCTGGAAGCAAGATGTGCTTTCCTAGGTGTATGCATCTCTTTCACATGAAATTTAAGAGTTACAAAAACTGTATTTAAAGACAATTACAAATTTAGACCATGACAGTTTATTGCCTGTGGCATACAATAATGTCAAAGCAATAATTGACATGCATCGTCCAAATTAGTCTAAACGACAGTTGCTTACAATTTTTGAAGGACAAATTATCTATCTTTTAGCTCTTGAACGTGCAACAAACTGGCGTCGTTTAGATGAGCCGTTATGTAACTACAATTTCCTATGTTTCAGGCTATAAAAACAGATGGTCGGCGGCTTATTGATTTTCCAATTGTAAAACTTCTTCAGACACCCCGATGGTGCGTTAAAATGGCCACAGAGGGCGTGGTATATCATTAAAAAGTAATTAATGATGTAAAAAAGTGACAAGGTATTTAAGTGACAACATATTTATGCCGCTGATTGTACGACGGCCATTTCGTTTTACATCAGAAAAAATATAATAAAACGAGATAAAGCTAAAACGAGGAAGGGTTATCTATTTAAATTAATGTCTGTGTGTGGGTCATACTGCGGCATAGGCTGGAATAGCGCATTGTTGTACGTATTTCCACCTGGGGAATTGTAACTTGCCTAAAATAATGTTTTAGGAAGACCAGCCAAATTGCTGTGAGTTTGTAATCAACAGACTATACATTGTAGCACTGAAGAGGAATTCTATATAAAAAATATATTATTTACAATATTTTGTGGCCATGTTGTGTTTCTACGGTGAGTATCTAAGGTCTTCAGAGCTCCACTTTTAACAGGGTCGGCAACGCACGAGTGATACACCCCCAGTGGTGTTGCAAGCGTCTATAGGCTATACGGTGTGTGCTCGCCATTAGGCGGGCCATATAGGTACCTACTTGCTTGCCACCTTTGTGGTAAAAAAAAAATTGTATGTAAAACACTACAATATTAAAAAAAACAAGCGATCCGCCCCGGCTTATGGTTACAAAGTTTACTTTACTAACTTTTTTAATAAATAAATATATAGGGACAAATCACACAGATTAAGCCAGCCCCAAAGTAAGTTCGAAACTTGTGTTATGGGATAACTCAACGATACTATATTTTATAACAAATACATATATAGATAAACATCCAAGACCCGACGCCAATCAGAAAAAGTTCGTTTTTCATCATGACCCGACCGGGATTCGAACCCGGGACCTCCTGGGTGGCGGGCAGGCATGGTAACCATTGCGCCACGGAGGTCGTCAAAATGATACAGAACTGTTTATTGCACACGTAACTTAACATATAGAAAAACGATCTTTCGACAACCCCAATGATAAAAGATCTATCGACATCTCACACGATGAGGTGAGCTCGAAATATAATCATTAGTAATTTTATTTACATTGTAGATAAATCAATAAAAAAACCATTCAAGATTTTGTTCTACCACTTGTTTTACACATTATTAATTTACATGTGGAGACAACAATGTCATTTGCAGCTAGACTAGACTGCAGACAGACGGACATGTCGAAGCTATAAGACGACCTCCGTGGCGTAATGGTTACCACGCTAGACCGCCACCCAGGAGGTCCCGGGTTCAATCCCCGGTCGGCGATACTATATGGCGATACTATATGGCGATTGCATTAGCCCATGATGAAAAACGAACTTTTTCTGATTGACCTCGGGTCTTGGATGTTTATCTATATATGTATTTGTTATAAAATATAATATCGTTGAGTTAGTATCCCATAACACAAGTTTCGAACTTACTTTGGGGCTAGCTCAATCTGTATGAATTGTCCCTATATATTTATTTATTTTATTTATTTATTTATAAGGGTTCCTTCTTAGTTTACTACAGGACCCTGAAAAAAACAGCAATATTTTAAGATAATTCTGTAAGTAACATTATTCCGTATCTGTTTGCTAAAAGGAAAATCGGGTTGTGCCCTAAGGAAGGACACGCGTTTCGACTTCAAAACAATTTTATCGATAGCTTGCTATTATACTCAGAAGGGGGAAAGCTTTGAAGTTACTATATGGCGATTGCATTAGCCTCTATTAAATCCGTTGATGCCTGGGGTCTTTTCTATGCGCTCAAATTCGAACGTGGGCCGAAAACAGCACTCTGGATGCAGGCGGCTGCCAAACAGTTATAATGAAAGCGTTTATGTCCAGTAATGAACTTCTTGTGGCCGAGATGATGATGAAGTACGGGATGAACAGATAATTTAGATTCTATACGCGAATATATTTTCATAGGCAAAACTCGAGGCCTAAAACAAAGTAGTTAAAAGAATTGCTCTTATCTGAATTGCTTTAAGCGAATACAAAATTAGCAGTACTCCTTTTTCAAAGATGGTCTTTTCTCTATAGTACTACTACGGAAATGTCGCCTACGTTTAGTTTATCACATGAACACACACGAAAATCAGCATTTAATGGCTGGACTCCAGCTCCAACTATGTCTACATAATTATGCCATAGGCTACTGTAAAAATTATTACAAAGTTATCCTTAAAAGATAGACACATGGCATGACATATACCACTTTTACTGCACACAAATAGTTCATTCTAATGAGTAATGCTGGACTGCATATAACGCATTCTTACATTATTTCAACGTTTTGTGACGTAGTACCTGCTGACTATAGCAGACTGAATTATGTAAGACAGCGTTACTAACAACGCGGCGGGATACGCACTGTTGTAAAGTAACGCCACGTTTTGTTGTGTCACTATATTTCAAACAGCTTCTGAAAAAAAAAATATTTGGTATGACAGATGTTCGTAGATAAGCATTTTCCAACAGGTTTTCGCTTGTTTTCGGGACAAGCCCACCACACATTCCTTCTTACCGTTCGTCTCCTGTAGACCCAGGACCAATAATAGCGAGCCTAGATGACAATAAAGCTTATTGACGTCCCGGGGGAGACGGCTGTATTCCAATACAGCCAAAACTAATTTAATCAGAGAGAAATTAGATGGAATAAGTATTTTCCCTCCTTAGAACTACATGACAGACAGCATTTTGAATCAAAAGGCATTATAACATAGATGGCAAATCAAGTGAAGCACGATTGCCGAGCACCGCTTGCTTGTCTGCGGTGTGATATAAGAAAAACGCAACGTTTTAAGCGTTTACAAAGGTTAAGTGCGTGTGCTATAATACTAAATGTTTGATGCGAACGGCCAACCGGCTGCGTTAGTAACAAATTCATGGCACAATAGAGCCTTTATTCACATTCACCAGCTAGTTAACGAGTTCCACAAACTCGTTAACTAGCTGGTGAATACAGTAAACAGCTGTTGTTATTTTATTACTAGACCACACTGGACGGTATACGAGGTGAAATTATGTCAAAGGTAACATCGATCATAGAAAATTAGATGAAAGTAAAATTTTCTTTTTGTTTTGTTTAGACGACCTCTGTGGCGTAATGGTTACCACGCCGGCGGCGCCGGACCGCCACCCAGGAGGTCCCGGGTTTGAATCCCGGTCGGGTCATGATGACATATTCCTGTAATCTGGGCAAAGGTGTTCTTAAATACGACGATAGATTAAACTACTATAAGATTGTATCTGTATTGGATCGAAGACGCATGCACGACTTGCTTTTTGTACAAACTGGCAAATGACGACCTCGACACACCGGATCTGCTGCATGGTCTTAGATTTTCAGCACTGTCTATATTCCCACGACCTTCGCGATTTAAGCTTCTAGTGGCACCATTTCCTGTTGGACCAACTATTACGCACAACTAGTTGGTCCAACAGGAACAATTCGCAAAAAAAATTCCTGTTCGCACAACTAAGAGTCTGGCAAGTCGAATCTTGATCAATACGCGCCTTTGTATAGACTTATTAGAGAACTGAACGGCATGCCTAAGACCTTTGATTTTGAACTATTCGTGGACGGCATTCGTAGGTTTTAGAAGATATTGCATGCTTATTTTACCGCTTCCTCTATGTAATTGATTGTGTTTTTTTTAACTGTTATTTTATTTGTATTCTAAATGCGTAATCAAATTTTTCTAATTGTAACTTTTCTTGATTTTAAATCCATATTATTTATTGTTGCTTTACAAACGCCAGTCTTCACTTGTAAATGTATTAACATTAAGCTAAAAATGTATATAGACGAATTCAATTTAATGTAATAGTGTTTTTAATGTTGGTGATAAATAAATAAAAAAATAAAATGTCTGACGGATGAAATGCACAGACTGCTGATCGTTGAAACCTGAATCTTAGTATTTTTGTAAGACGTAGGCATTCAAATTCAAATTCATTTATTTGCTTATATATAGGGTTTATGCAATACATGCCATCCGATAAGAAAGGATTTTTGAAGTTGCTCGGGTTTCTCTAGTATAAAATGGCTCGCTCGTCTCGTGAATCCTGTTTATCAGTATTTTGTTACTAACAATGCCAACTATTACTGATAACGTTACCTACACATGTCTATTTAAAAGCGACTGAACAAAATAGTAAGTGATTGTGCAGGTCACGGCCAAGTGACATGTTTTATGTTACCTGTTCGTTGACGTCACATCAAGTACTGTAAAATAGTAGCCATGTATAAAGTCTTGTTGAAGACGTTCAGTCAACGCGACGTATTTTTTATTATAGACTAGCTTTTCCCCGCGGCTTCGCTCGCGTTCATTTTATGACATAGATCTCGTTTCATAACAAAACAACCCATAGCGCGACTTGTGTCGCCATCTGTTGACCGATACAGCGCCCTCTATAGCGGAAAAAATATTTTCACATTAGAACGACATACTTTCACGAGATAAAAAGTAGCCTATGTTGGACTCTGTACCTCTAACAATATGTATGCAAATTTTCATAATGATCGGCTGCTTAGTCAAGCCGTGAAGGAATAACAAACAAACAAACTCACTTTCTCATTTATAATATTAGTAAGGATAGTAAGGATTTGACTGCCTTAGACCACAATCTTGCCTGATTTTAAGCAGTGATGAGGTCTAGGGTGGTGCACGCAAACTCAAAAAATGCCTATACACTCTTGCTATACACTCCGCTTGAAAATCCCTAAATTGTAAGAATCGGGAAACTATGACGCGGGAAGGGAGTTGCATGACCTAAACGGTTCGCATTATGAAAATGGAGGCGTATCGTCAGGTGCGGTGCAATTTACTTGTATGCGGGGAGATCGCTAGGCGTGCGTCGCGTTACCTGTCTGCTGCATATACGTTCATCGAACGCCTACACTACGTCTACGAGATGTGTGAAGCGGCCTCTAAGCCACTTCGTTCATGCCTCGATTTACCCAATCAGGCATAATTGGCATGATACGGGTAAAAAGATACCAGGAGCTCGTTGACGTCACTGTGTGTCGCATTCCAAACGAATACGCAATTCAATCAATGTCGACCCTAGCCAATGTGTGGATGCGTTTTGTCATCTCGAGCTTCTTCGTATTTATTTATTGAGAAAACCAACAGCGTTACAGATAAATGCATACAATTTTATAAAAATAAAGCCAATGGCTGCTTTTCCTGATTATGACGATACAATAAGTAGGTACTTGAGAGTAGCAGTCAGTTATCCGAATTTATTAGAGTCGTACTTAATCAAAGAGACGTAACAGTCATAGTGTAAGTATGTATTTGTATGGTATCATCATATGAACCCATAATCATCCCACTGCTGGGATACGGGTCTCCCTTCAATCGAAGGTGATTAGAGCATCCTCTGCCACGCTGCTCCAATGCGGATTGGTAGAGGCCGGTGTTTTTAAACCGTCCTAAGGCTACCGACTTGGCTTAACGACTGTCATTCATCGACAACAGCCGGGACCGACGGCTTAACGTGCCCTCCGAAGCAAGGAGAAGCTCGAGATAACGAAACCCATCCAAACGCTGGCTAGGGTCGACGTCGCTTGACTTGCGTGTTCATATTAGAGTGCGACACACAGCGACGCCATCGAGCTGGCGGTATGGTATGGCTAGGTTGTAAAATGCGGGAAAAAAGTAGGTTCAGAGACCAAAGTCATATAGGAAAGCATCGTATCCACGCTCCAAAGAGCAAAATATCATTTGAATCTACTAATATTATAAAGAGGAAAGATTTGATTGTTTGTTTGTTTGCATTGAATAGGCTCCGAAACTACTGGACCGATTTCAAAAATTCTTTCACCAGTAGAAAGCTACATTATCTGGGAGTGACATAGGCTATAGCTTTTCCCGAAATTCAATGTGGTTCCCACGGGAACGGGTCCGGAACTGCACGCGGACGAAGTCGCGGGCAAAAAAGCTACTATAAAATAAAAAGAACGTATCTATTTGACTTTTGACTTGCACAAAGATCAAGAGAGGTCAAATCTGTCTTTTCAGTTACAATATTGTTTTTCACAATTGAATATTTAAAATTAAAAACATATTTTGTACAGTCAGGTGCACGTCGAGCTTTTACACTTGCCGTACAATTTTGGCTCTTATGACATCTTTAAAGAACGGTACAGAGTCCAATATGTAAAGGTCGACCTGCTCTGGACTGTACCTTTTTTGTTTAAAGTCAGGAAAATGCATTGCTGCATGTTCCGCCACTTGGGGAAGCGACGGGAGTCTGTCGGGCTCACCTCTCTAGCCAATGAGGGATACCGACTAAAAACCTGACTGTCTGCCACCTTCTCCGCCTTCACGTGGCGGGGTCGCGGGCACTGGTGATACTTCAGCAACCCCGCCGGCGGGTGTCCGTGGACCCATCCCAAACATATTTTGTACCAACAAATATATTTACGTCAGGCAAACACGAATGATATCACATAAATGCTTGCCCCGAACGAGAACTTAACCCGCGCCCATTGATGCCGAAGGCGGGCGACGTTGCTTCACGCCGATAATCTGTAAGAGGGTAGTACTTTCTCGGTAGAGCTATACATTTCATAAATGCTCTATCAATTCAAATAAATAAGTTTTTATTATGTACAGTCCGTTTCAAAGAAATGAATACACATTTGACTTTAGTTCAATGTAATGAGGTCGTCTGAATAAATAATAAATATATAGGGACAATTCATACAGATTGAGCTAGCCCCAAAGTAAGTTCGAAACTTGTGTTATGGGATACTAACTCAACGATATTATATTTTATAACAAATACATATATAGATAAACATCCAAGACCCAAGGCCAATCAGAAAAAGTTCGTTTTTCATCATGACCCGACCGGGGATCGAACCCGGGACCTCCTGGGTGGTGGTCTGGCGTGGTAACCATTACGCCACAGAGGTCGTCGAATGTTCATGTTCATTGTATCAACCCAAGTGACTGTGTGTATTTTGAAATTCCGTACTTGTTATGTAATCATTTTACACGAGAGACAAATTGATACTACATGAAGAACATTAAAATCCATACATTATTAAGTACAGTGTGTACCTATTGTTATTTTTTATTTTATTTTAATTATTATCCTAAACTGTCTCACTGCTGAACAAAGGCCTCCCTGCCCATGGGGCAATATTAGGAACTTATGGAATGGACCTTAACTCCCTTATGTTCATGGGTATAAAAAAGGGACTTAAAAATCTTCATGGATTTTCACGTTCAAACAGCGGATTAGTGAATGACTAGTCGTTACCCGTATAGTCTCAAATTAAATAAAGCTAGTAGTAGTAGTAGTAGTAGCCTAGTACAATGAGCATGAATTAGTTAACGTTCAAAACACACTGTCACAGACACGATTGCTCTTCTAGTCGCGCCGCTACCGATTCACGCTACTTTAAGTGTGTTGACGTTCATACAAATAATGAAATACAGAAAGACTCGCTGCCGCTGGCAGTGTGTTTTGCACTTTGTCCTCAAATGTAGTTATAGGCCCTATTTGTTTTTTTATATTGGGTCACGGCATGTGACGCCAGCGCCTGCCAGATGGGCCGCAGATCACTGGAGTTCAGGAATAGGAACGGAGCTAATCTCCTTTATGGTGTCTTGTCGCTTCTGCTATGCCGGCTTGAAAGGTGCCTCTTCACGCTCCGCTTGAAGGACCCCATGTCGTATACGTGTGATGGTGGCGTGGTGTTCATTTGCCGTATGACATTAAAAAACAGCCTGTAGATCGTTATGGAACGATGTTTACTAATGGCGTAATGTTCATTTTGTTTTTAGGCCTCCATATAAGTTAGCATAAGTCAGTAGTTCATTCACGGTATTAAAAAAATATTTTTTTCTATTTATCTTGATAAAAATAAATAAAATCACAATTATTCGGTAAAATAAATTAAATACATATTTATAAAAATATATTTTTACATATTTTCATAAAGAAATAATTTACATAAATGAATGAAAAGTGGTTATGTGTGATTTTAATAAATATTTTCGTTGGTAAGTCTATGTCTCAAAAAATGACTTATTTACTTTTAGGAATTTAATTTATATATTTATTTACTTTTATTCCTATTATTTTTACATAGTATAAAATAAAGTGGCTCTTGCTGTCTGTCTGTGTGTTTAAACATACATAAGAACTCACAGAGTTCTTATGTATGTTTAAATCTTTAAAACTACGCAACAGATTTTGATGCGTTTTCTTATATAGATAGAGTGATTCAAGGGGAAGGTTTTTAAGTATAATATATTCCAAAATTCCCACGGGAAAGCAGGATACACGCAAACGAAGTTGCGGGGGTTCCGCTAGTATATAATTACATTACAGATATATTATTATTTTTCCATAAATTTTATATTAATGGACAATATGTAAAAGTGCGTAAATCTTTCTAGTAAGTAATAATGGCAAATTATGCTTTTTTTTTAAATTAAATTGGGTACGCGAAAAATCTTATAAAGTACGGTGGCCTCGAAAATAGGAGGACCATTTTAAAACAAAATCGCTTGCACATCTTGTAAGTGGAATTTTTGTCAGCTCCGCCCTTTTCTTTGTTACCAAACAGGGTTTTTGTTTATTAGAGCCACATTAAATGTGGCTCTAATAAACAAAAACCTCTTATTATCTAGTGGACACAAATTTTGTGTCCACTAGATAATAAGAGGTTTTTTTTTTTTTGTGACAATGTTGTGCAAGCTAGTGAAGCGCTAACGGGATACGCTTCACCAGCAACATTGGTTTTACGTGGGCGAGCTGTCAACCCGCCGCACAACCCCCGAAATGTTGGAGGACCACACCCGTCGTTGGTCAGCGAGTCCAACGGACTTAGCCGGTTAGTGTAGCTAGGCTGTACTACCGACCATTCCCCTATCCGCCACCTTGGGGACGCTCCCCTACGCTGTGAGGGCCAGCGCGGGGATAATATATAGGGTTTTTTCAACAAAGTTTTATTTTATGAAGTCATAAACTTTAAACCTTTTGTGATGGTCTTTCGGGCTATTCTATTGGTCAACAAAAAAAATCGCTATCTTGGATGTTGCAATCAAAAGTCATCCTAACGATGGTCTTGCTATCCTCGAGGCGACATTGTTTTGGTCGAATCTAGTCTAGTGATACATGAACCTGGCGGTCCGTACGGAGAACTGTACAGGTGTACAGGCTGTCCGTATACGAATCATATTGGTTGATAGACCGTTTGGTGTTCTATTAGACAGCATATTAGAATGAAATATTATTCAGACAACATTGAAATGCAATAAAAATCTTTATTCAAAGACTAGGCCCTCACAGGCATAAATAAAAATAGTTAATAGTTTATTGTACATCGCTCTATACATCTAGCCCGTGGGCTAACTATAATAAGCGCAGTTACAACGATCTCCGCATCTTGTAAAATAACGCTTTCAGAGTGATTTTGGGGCTGCCCCGCTTCTGCAGTGCCTCGAATATGCATGTTGCAGTGGAGTTTCCCAAAAGATTTTTTTAATAATATTTATATTAATCATTAATAATAATAATAAATGTGATATTTTGATTTTTGAATAGTTTTTAATAATTTTTTATCTTTTTGTTTTATTTAATTGGTAGTTTAATTGAAATGGATTTATTTATTATTATTAATTTAATGATCGAGTTTGTTTGTTTTTATTTTTTATTTTTATTTTGATATGGATGTTACTTATCTGAAAATAAATGAATTTGAATTTATAAATAAATCTACTTACTCTATAAAATACCACCATTTCGGAATCAAAAGAAAAATGGCCACTGGTAAAAGAAATGGCGAGATAACATGGCGAGATAACTTTTGAAAGAAAACATTATTTCAATATCGATTATATATTAGTAACTAACTAACATATTTGTAATATAACTGGGGCCCGATTCTACTAACACAAATGCACCAATGGACTCTCAATGGTGTCTCAAAAGAATGCCGATAGTGTATCAGTGGAATAGTTTTTGACATTTGTTATGGACTTAAAGAATAACATAATGTTTAACTTATTGTTTAAGTCCATAACAAATGTCAAAAACTATTCCACTGATACGCTATCGGCATTCTTTTGAGACACGATTGAGACACCATTGTGAGTCCATTGGGGCATTTGTGTTAGTAGAATCGGGCCCCAGGATGATAATATTAAGAGCTTCGAAACTAGTATTTTTGCGCATGGACAGCGTACATAGTCTTAAGTTAGATATTCATTCATCGTCATTTTATTTCAGGAATAAAAGCAAATCTCATAGAGGTAAAAGATGTAGATGATCAAAACAAAAATAACAATGTGGGTCATGACAAGTTGTCCCACTATGATCTGCTCATAGAGTCACTTGGTGAAGAAGACTGGCCACCAGAAGAAATGCCTTGCTTCAACGCAATGCGAACGGTTTATGAGAGCGCCAAAAACGCCACATTGTATGGTGCTTGGAGTAAGTTAAATACTCCTCTTCTTAATATAAGTGCTTATGAAATACAAGCCAAAAACGTTTGAAACAAAATATTTTATTTTATATAATTTTCCACCAGTGCAATCTGTATTTTAGGTAATTACTAATATAGATAGTTAGAAAAATTATTACTAATATATTAAAACGATATGTGCTAAACACGCTTAAGATATTTTTGTATTATTTAATTTAATTTTCTACCAGTGATGGATACAACACAGGTGCCAATCGGACAACTATTTGCGACGAAATTTCATGTAGGAAATTATGATAACTGTGTGAAATCACAAAAGATTTTTACAATTGATAATCCAGACTTACAAACTCATTTTTGCTTAATGGAAATTGAACTGTCTGATGCTATGCAGGCAAAAACTTTTGCATTTTCGCATAATACTTCGTTGGAGACTTATGTGAATGTAAGTATTATTTTTAATGATAAAATTGTTATGATAACAAACTATACAATGGTATAATAGCTATCGAGGCAACATTACACAATATAAATGATAAATTACACTTTGTATGTGTTACGAACTATCTATCTGTCTCGAAGGACCAAAAATGTAAAGGAGAGAAGTGGTAAACAAGAGCTTAACGTTAAATTGGGAAATATAATAAAACTAGCTGTTACCCGCGGCTTCGCCCGCGTAAAAGTTAGCTTATGCTGGGCTCCGTAATCCTGACAATGTGTATACAAATTTTCATAATGATCAGCTGCTTAGTCAAGCCGTAAAGGAGGGATAAGTGGAAAATAAATTAGTTAAAACCAAAAAAAAAAAAACAATTCTCGAAGCAAAACTAAATCAAAAACCTTATTCCTTAAAAGTCCAGGAACATTATAACTCTAAACTAAACGAATTAATCCAATCCGAAAAACAACAACGGAACAACGGTAAAACCGAATCGGAAATCCAAACCAAGACAACAATAAATAATTAATCGTAAAGCTAAACACGAAGCTAAATAGCGCGATTTAGAAAATGAACAGCGCCATCTATTGTTCAATAGTCGTACTAAGCGTTTTAAGAACGAACTGAATAAATTGTTTTTTTATTTTTTATTAATTTATAATAATAGAAGGTGGTATAAGAATTAATTTATCCTAAGAGATTTTTTGCGCCATCTTTTTCGCAACTGCCGCGCCATCTATAGTAGAAAAAATATATAATAATGGTTTCAGGATGCATATGGGGCTGTCTCGGTTCTGCAGTGCATCGGGTATGTTCGCTCAAAACCATACTCGAACTGCCTCACTGCTAAACAGAACTCGAGCCAGCTCCAACTCCATCCTGAAGACAATGGCTTGGAGATGTGACTCTCCTATCCTGAAGCAGTGGGTTCAGCTGTGTATTACCCAGCTTGTTGGTAAATAAGTTGATGGAGTGTAAAATATTATTATTGGTTAATTAATCAATTTCAAATTTGTTAAATATGACATTTATAATTATTACTCGTTATTATTTACTCGTTTATATTTTTAATTGATTTTATTATAATTTATTTAAAAATTAAATTATTAATTCTGTTACTATGACATATTATAAATTTAAATTAATATATTTTTACTAACATAGCTATTAAGTATCACTCTAACTAACACCATTATGGACTCAAATTGTCTGAAAATAAAAATAAATTTAATATAAAAAAAAAACATATTTTTTGAATTCTATATGAATTAATTAATAATCAACCAAAGTCGTTTTATTATTAGAATAAAGATTTATTTGTAAACGTTATGATTCTGTAAATCATTCACGTATGGAACTGTCAGGCGGGCCGTATGCTAGTTTGCCACCTTAGTGGTATAAAAACTAAAAAAAACCTGCGCCTCCGGCGGGGCAGGCATCGCCCTGCGCCCGCGCCCCGCAGACTTCGAATGAATGACGAATTTAAAAAATTTAATGAAGAAACGTATGAATGACTCAGATGACTCCTGGATTCAATTCTTGTTGGTGTTGATGCTTTTTTGAAGTGAAAACTTCTTTAGCGGCGCTTGGGACTTTTTTAGATGAGGAAAAAATTTTAAACTCGCGTCGTCAGATCCTGATCTAAAAAAGAAACTGCACAGCGACATCTATTGAATATTTTTTTGAAGTTTTATGTTGTTTTACATTTTTTTTGCATTAAAAATAAATTTTAAATTCATTTTCGTGACTTATTACAACGCCATCTAGTGAACAACGTTAAAACTACTAAACAAAAAGCAATACGAACCTATGACGCTAATTATCGCAACTAATCTTGAGAAATTTTTAACTTTTGATAATTTTATTAAGACAAAGTAGCATATTTATCTTTATATTTTACATAATTATGTTGTATAATATTAGTAGGATAGATCTCGTTTGACAACAAAACAACCCATAGCGCGACTTGTGGTGCCATCTGTTGGCCGTTAAAGCGCCCTCTATAGTAGAAAAAATATTTTCCCATTGGATAGACATACTTTCACGGGATAAAAAGTAGCCTATGTTGGGCTCTGTACCCCTGACAATATGTATACAAATTTTCATAATGATCGGATGATTAGTTAAGCCGTGAAGGAATAACAAACAAACAAACAAACAAACTCACTTTCTCATTTATAATATTAGTTATCGTGACTTATTACAACGCTATCTAGTGAACAACGTTAAAACTACTAAACAAAAAGCAATACGAACCTATGACGCTAATTATCGCAACTAATCTTGAGAAATTTTTAACTTTTGATAATTTTATTAAGACAAAGTAGCATATTTATCTTTATATTTTACATAATTATGTTGTATAATATTAGTAGGATAGATCTCGTTTGACAACAAAACAACCCATAGCGCGACTTGTGGTGCCATCTGTTGGCCGTTAAAGCGCCCTCTATAGTAGAAAAAATATTTTCCCATTGGATAGACATACTTTCACGGGATAAAAAGTAGCCTATGTTGGGCTCTGTACCCCTGACAATATGTATACAAATTTTCATAATGATCGGATGATTAGTTAAGCCGTGAAGGAATAACAAACAAATAAACAAACAAACAAACTCACTTTCTCATTTATAATATTAGTTAGGAAGTTAGGATATTAGTTAGGAAGTTAGGACGAGGCAACATTACAAAATAGGAATGACAAATTACACTTTGTATGTGTTACGAACTATTTATCTGTCTCGAAGGACCAAAAATGTAAAGGAGAGAAGTGGTAAACAAGAGCTTAACGTTAAATTGGGAAATATAATAAAATAATGGTCACAGAGGCTGAAAAATCGATAGCAAAGGTAATGAAAAATACAAGACAAGAAAGACAATCATCATCTCACCCACAAGAATATACTCTGGAATACAATCATTGACATATTATATCAAAATATAAAAATTGTATTTTGTTACAGTTTAGTTACTGATAGTTTTGCAACAGAGCTTTATTTATTTTTAATTTTGTGCATTTCATTAATTTTCAGACATTTACGAAATATAAATTCAACCCGTCTTTAATGTATTGTGGAATTTGTGTACCTAGAGCGTGTAAAATACAATCAATCGCAAAAATCTATAGAGCCCGCCTACGAAATAGTCACTTTAGTAGTTTGGCTGAAAAAGCAAAGATCACAACTAGACATTGCGTCACTGATGAAATTCCTCAGGAAAATAAAACCGGACTATATATTTTGAAGTAAGTAACATATTTTATACTATATAACCCCCTTAATAATTAAGTGTATTACAGCCTTAATAATTAACAAAGATGAAGGTTTAACTTAAACTTATTTAGCCTCTTTCATTTGTATTTCCTCAAGAATGACAGTGACATAACAGGTTTTATCTAAATCCTTGGTTTATCTCTTTATTCATAAACCCCGTTTGTGTCCAATGTATTGTCTTTTACCGGTTGCCATTTTGCTTGTTTCCGAAATGGTGGTACTTTATATTATTTTCATCATCATCCATCATCTCGGCCGCATGAAGTCCACTGCTGGACACTGTCCTCAACCAAACGCCTCACGACCTGCTAGCAGCGGCCTGCATCCAGCGGCTTCCTGCGACTTTCCTTAGGTCGTCTGACCTATAATATTTTCATTTAATTAAATAAACATGTTGCAGATGACTAGAGAAAGTGCATGTGGTAGTCGAGTCTCTGAATAAATGATTTGAGTTTGAGTTGAGTAATCGCAAAACCATGTTTCATCAACGTAAAAAGTGCATAAGGGTTTTTGGTCAGTTGGGTCTGTGACCTGTAATAATGTAATTATGTATGAATAAATAAATAAATAAATAAGGTCAGTTGGGGTAAGACTAACATACTTTCAATCAAAAAAATAAAATCTGTATTGCACTATTCAAACAAGGCTTGCCTTGGTGGTAGTCTTACCCTAACCGACCTGAATATAAATTTCTATGGGCACACACTCTTATTTTAAGTAAGTTTTTTTATTTTTATTGTTTAAGTATGAATGTATAATTCCTACTTAAGAATATTACAATCTAGCGATTGGCTAATTAGTAATTTAATTTTGACCTAAACTTATAAAACGTATTGTCTAAGAATATTGTCCATCGACTTATCTTAGTGTCTATTAATTGAAACACTTTGTTCATGTGTTAAATGTTATTGCACTATCACTAGTATGGTTTTCACTACACTACACTAACTCAAAGGGTTTAGTTCTTTTGAGCCTTCTCACTAGGTCTGTGTTATCGAGAAGCTGGGTTGCCTCAGGATTCACATGATGTCGAAGTCTTTGTTCATGAGCTTCTGCACACTTTTGAACCACTTTATCTACGAACTCCATTTTAAGGTCCCGATGGAGATTGTCATTTGTGAAGTACCAAGGTGCGCTTACAATGCCCCTAAGTACTTTATTTTGGAACCGTTGAATAATTTGTCTATTACTATGTTTGGTACAGCCCCAAAGCTGTGCGCCATACATCCACACTGGCATGAGGACTTGTTTGAATAATAATAGTTTATTGTGTGTTGACAGGCTGGATTTTCTGCCGAGCAGCCAATACATGTCTCTATAGCCTATTTCTAGCTCTCGTCTTTTCTTCTTGACGTGAGCTTTCCAGCGTAGTTTCGCATCTAGGGTCATACCGAGATATTTGGCCGTATTAGAATACGGTATTGGTTGGCTATCTAAATACACTGGATGGTAGTGCGGGTTTTTGTTTGTAAAGTCAATGTGGACAGATTTTGATTCATTTAGTTTGATTCGCCATTTTTGAGCCCACTTATGAACTTTTGTTACAGCGACTTGAATTTTACTAACTGCCTCTTCATGTGAATTTCCGACAGACATTATAGCAGTGTCATCCGCAAAAGTGGCAATTGTATTATTTTCTAATTCTGGAAAATCACAGGTGTATAGTAAGTACAGAACCGGACCTAAAACACTACCTTGCGGTACTCCAGCTTTTATTTCCTTTAGATCAGAGAAAACATCTTCTTTCCTGATTCTAAACATTCTATTTGAGAGATATGACTCTAGTATAGTCGTAAACTGTTTTGGCAACATTGAATTGAGTTTGTGTATTAAACCTTTATGCCAAACTTTATCGAAAGCCTGCGCAACGTCTAAAAATATAGTCGAGCACACTTTCTTTTCTTCCAAAGATTTTTCTATAACGCTTGTTATCCTGTGGATTTGATCTATAGTAGAATGTTTTTCTCGAAAACCAAACTGATGATGTGGTATCAGATTTTTTTCTTCTAATATAGGCTTCTATCTTTTGAGAAGTAGTTTTTCAAATAATTTTGATATAATTGGTAACAGGGAGATTGGCCTGTATGATGTCGCATCATGAGGTGGTTTTCCCGGTCTTTCCCAGTCAGTTTTTCTATTTACTAATGTGGGGTTGTTTTCTTTATGTATAGGCTGTTCACTTAAAGTCAGCGTTATAGGTGAATGATCCGAGTTTAAATCAAATTCTTCCTTGATACTCATATGATAGTTCGATGTTTTTATATATGAAAAAGTCAATTAGATCTGGTATTTTTTGCGGATCAGTGGGCCAATATGTAGGTTTTCCAGTAGATATTGTATCACATTTGCTATCTTTTATGGCACTAAACAATTCTCTTCCCTTTGTGGTTGTTAATCGGGAACCCCAATGTAAATTTTAGCATTTAGGTCACCCCCGAGAACAAATCTATTTCCAAGTCGTTGTAAGAAGCATTTGTATTGCTCTTGCTTTAGCGAGTACCTTGGAGGGCAGTATATTGCTGACACGGTAATTGGGTATTTTTTTTATTTAATACATACCGCTACAGCTTGCATTTCATGTTCCTCGTGTTTTATACTTTCGTAGTGGCAAAGATTTTCTTTTATGATTATAGAGCTGCGTCCCCTAGCACAATTGTCAGGGTGTAATGCATGGTAGATTTTATAACCATCAAATTCTATGTAAGAATGTTTAGTAAAGTGAGACTCTGAAATTAAGCACACATCAATTCTTTCAGTATCTAGGACTATTTGCAACTCGTTATGTTGCAAAGTCCATTTCCGTTCCAAGCCATGATTTTCAGATTATTCATGATTGTTTTTTAGTTGAAGCTCCTTTAGTGCTACTTTCGATTTTTTTAAGACGCTCGTCAAATGATGACATTAATTTGAGCATCGTGTTCAATTTTTCTTCTATGCCAGCATTGTGCTTAACATCATTTTCATGTTTAGAGACATGTTTAGATGTTATTTGTGCGTAGCTTTGTTCGCCAGTATTAGTTACGACTTTTCGGTGTGATTCCAATGCAGTGGTTTCAGGCATTTTAATATTTGTTGGTAAGCGTGATTGCTGCGATAGTGACTGTTTGGGCTGTTCTTTTTTCTTTAAGGTTTTGTTTTTGTAGCTTTGTAGCTCTTTGGCTACTACGCACCCCCTGTAATTTGCAGGATGCTGTTCACCGCAGTGTACACATCTTGGTTTGTCTTGTGGTGACTTTGTGCAATCTTTAGTGTGATGTTTGCCAGTACATTTCACACAACGTGGGTCTTTGGAGCAGTACCTTTGTGTATGGCCATAGGCTTGGCATCTTTTGCATTGCGGAACTAATTTCGGGGTCTTAAGAGGGTGTATTTCTACTCTGCATCCCAGAATGTTTTTAATACCGAAGACTTTATTTATATCTTCATCGTTTGTAAAAGTGAGCATAAACATATTTAGAGGCTCTATATCTTTCCATCTAAGCTTGTTTACGGCACTTTCTATCTTGTATCCTTTAAACAATAGTTCTTCAACTATTCTCTCTGGAATGCACGTGTGGTGTAGCTTTTTTGCAATCACTCTTATAGGGCGATCCCGCTTGTTTTCATAAGAGTGCCACGTACAATTATTGGAAGTAAGCCGTTTCGTGATCAGCCTAAATGCTTCCTCGTTGTCAGTATTGATTTTTACACTGTCTCCACTCAGTGTTTTTATTGTGAATGGGTCACCTAGAAGACCTTCTACCAAGAAGTCGTAGAATTTTTGGTAGTTTTGTATTCCGTCAACAATTATCGGTGGCGGTGATGGTATCTTTTTGATTTTTGACGGTTCTGGTTCCTTCCTAACATCTGAAGTAGCTGTGGGTGATGGTGAGTTTATGAGTTTCCTCTTTTTTCTGTTCTTTGCGCGCACCCATCCAGTTTCTTTGGCCAGTTCTTCTTCATCCGTGCAATATTCATCACGTTCTGAAGAATCCTTTTTTTTATTAATGCCTTCATCAGAAGCATGTGGTTCCTTCGGCTCTTTGCTAATCTGCAGCTTTTCTAGATCTTGCTGCAAATTTTTCAATTGGTCCTGCAGCATTTGCACCTGACATTCTAACTTTGCTCTAGCTTCCTTCTCGCTCTTATAATAATTATAGAGAATAATCTCATTCTCAGTTTTAATTTTTATTGTAGATGGAGAATTGCTAGCCATTTTTTTTTTAAAACGGTTTCATTTAGGTTTAATACGAACATTTATTATTTTATAAACAATAATATGTTACGCTTAGACTATATTACTAAGGTCAAGCTTAGACTATATTACTAAGGTCAAAATTTTAAGTAAGTGATATAACATTCATTTTACAGATTCCTGTTAGCTGGGATTGTAGTAACGGCGATATTGTGCACGTATCTTATTAAAAATAATGTATTTTCAAAAAGTTTTGGTAAGGTTATTTTTTTGTTCTCATAATTCCCAATTACAGTCAATGTGTGAATTGCAATGAATAAATGAATTGAATCGAAAGTAGCGTATTCATGTTGTCTCAACTCAGTATAATACAATCTCTGAGTCAAGACGCCACGAAAAAAGATGATAGCAAACATTCTTTAGAGAGGGGAGGGTTCATTTTGATTGAAGTCAACACGAGAATGCTCAAATGGCTGGGCCAAAATTTATGATATTTGGTATGCAAGTAGCTGATATCCCGAAAAGTACACGATTCCCGTAGGATTTGGTCAAAAATCTGAAATAGATGAAGCTGCTGTGCATACATTTAAACGCGGGTCACATCGCGGGCAGCAGTTAATATATATTTTTTTTTGTAGCTAGAGAATTGGCCAGTTGCTTCTGTTTGGAACGGAACTTAGGTAGTGTGACAAAACTGCGCGATGATGAAATACCTAGTATGAATCTTATACGTCTAATCTCCAGCTTTATAATTATCGCCGGACATTTTATATTGGCAGATTTACAACATCTTTCAGTTAACAAAATAAATTTAGAATATGTAAGTATCTGTGTTTTAATACTCGTCATAAAAGAGAGTCATAAAAATACAAGCATGCGCCGGGTCACCTGATGTGAAGTGATCATCGCCCGCCACCCATGGAGCACAGAGACACCGAGGGAGCCGCTGCCAGACTTTAAAGCACATGGCTGTATACATACGCTCGCTTCTTAAAGGTTTTTATTAATTAAATTAAAATAGTAACAATAATAATTAATTAAATTGTTTTAATAGGGTTTATAAGTGGTAAGGGTTTATCAAGCATTGATCCATAGAAGCGCGAAACGAATCTTTATAAATTATCAGATTATACTATAAATTTTCAGATGGTAGAGACTTCTTACATGAAATCAGAACTAGCTGTGGATACATTTTTAACATTATCAGGTCTGCTGTACGTAAGAGGATTCTTGAATAACATAACGCAGAATGAGTTTAAATACTTATGGAAGAGATATGTGAGGTAAAATTAAGCACTATTATTTGACAATATGGCTGTCGAAAACAAGTTTAGGATTCTTGATGGGAATGTAATAGAAGTTAGTGATCATGAAACTTTATTTATTTATTCGAAGACTAGGCCATCGGAGGAGTTTACTCTAGTAAACATTTTGGAAACAAGAGCCAAATGGTAACAGTCATAAGAGAGTTAGGGCACAGCGGATAATCCGCTCCAATCTGAGCAGCCAGTCTGGGGATGAACCTCCACCTTACAGAAGTTCGTAGCCAAATAGTATTGGTTTCGGTCATGTTGTGTTTCTACGGTGAGTATCTTCTCGAGAGGTCCACTTGAGGGGAGGGGGGGGGGGGGGTTGGTTGGGTGGGTTGGCAACGTGTGAGTGCAAGCTCCCAGTATTGCACGCGTCTATAGGCCACACAGTGATGCTTACCATCAGGCGGGCCGAATGCTTGTTTCCCAACTTTGTGGTATAAAAAGTCATATGAAATTATATAAGAAAACTAGTAGGTAATATTAGTATTTTTTATTTTGGGTTGGTAATTTTAATGGATGCTTTGCCTTCACAGGTTACAGATAAGTTCCAGTTAGCTTACTAGTTAGACAAATTGACTTTTGTGGACCTTTAACCATTTAACTGATAGACTTTAAAATCTTATGCTCATGTTATACATGAGCATAAGATTTTACAATGGTTATTATGTGTCGCCAAAATTTTAATATTTAATGAAGTCTTAAATTTTCTTTCAGATTAATTGTCTCATTCCTTGCTGTAATGTTGTTTTACATCTATGCATTCAAAGATATTAATGATGGTCCAGTGTGGCCTATATACGCTTATAACGCACACAACGTCTGCAAAAATTACCTCTGGACCAATGTCTTTATGCTTAGCTCCTTCAACGTTAACAAATTGGTTAGTAACAATTATAAAGTAACTTTCTACAGCGTCATTGACTATCAGACCTTTGACCCAATCTTACGGGAATAGCGTACTGTTCGGAATAAAAAGTATCCCATGTGTTAATCACATACCAAATATCATAAGAATTGGCCCAGCCATCTGAGCGTTAAGAAGTAATAACCATAATCACAAACTTATGCCTTTATAATATTAGTGGGATTGTACCATTATATTGAAGTGGGGTTAGAATAAAACCTGGATGAAGAGATCAAAGTGGCGGGTGACTAACCCACCACAGTAGCTGTTGTACAGTCTGTGCCAATCAAAGAGGAGTGTAGACTCGTAAATATTCTTATTGTTTTATTTTTCTTAAACGATGCTTATATTATTAGCATAAAAATCTTTGTTCCTAGTTGTTCCCTGATCACCTTTTTCATTGCTTGACTGTACGTACCTACCTAATAAAATAAAAAATAAAAATTATCTGAACAAAGGCCAAGAAAGACCAAGAAAGAGATGGATAGTTGAACTGACGGAATTTGATAACAATTGGAAAGAAGAAGCAGCAGAGAGGGATAGTTAGAGAACGAGAGGAGAGGCCTTTGCCCAGCAGTGTGATATACTTAAATGGCTAAAAAATATCTTTATTGACCACACAATACACAAACTACTGATACAAAAGGCGGACTTAATGCTAAATGCATTCTCTACCAGTCAACAAGAATACAGAAATTCATGAAAACGGCTTCTTTTAAATTGTAATCTTAATCTATTTAATATTTATGTGGTCATCAAAATTTGTACTTGCAGTGTGCACCGGTGTCTTGGTATGTAGCATGTGATTTCCAACTCTGCTTAATGGCTACCATCCTTTTCTTCATATACAAAAGAAACGAGACAGTGGGAAAATACACATTCGTAACGTTGTTCGTATTTTTGACGACACTACCGGGAGTGGTGACTTACTTGAACAATTATCCAGCGCAATTGTTCTATGGTTTTGAGTAAGTATTTTTTACGAAAAATGTAACATGTTTTATACCACTAAGGTGGCAAACAGGCATACGGCCGGTCTGATGGTAAGCACCGTAGCCCATGGACGCGCGTTGCCGACCCTGTAAAAATCTATTATTATTACATCTAAATTAGTAACATGGAATTATTATACAGAGAAGTCATCAGCAAATTCAGAAGATTTTTTTTTGTTTTTTATTATAAGATTCTTGTTCTAAAAAGGTAGACCTGTTTCAACTTCGTAGTGATTCTTATCAGTGTTACTTATTTTCAGTTCTTTGCACGATTTGAATAAAAACGTGTTTTTCGTTAATCTCTACGTATTAAGTTATCACCGGGCTGCGCCTTATATGATCGGCATGGCCGTGGGTTACCTTGTGTACCATTACAACCCTGCCAACTACAGAAAAGTGATTTCAAAGGTAACATTAAGGAAAAAAATAATGTAATCACTAATCATAATATCCTTCTTTGCGTCTTTAGTTGAGTCAGCTTTTCAAATTCTTCTCTGGTGGACAGAGTTAAAATTTCCTGTTCTAAGCAAGTTCAAATTTCCTATTCTAAGCAAGTTCAAAATTACTATTCTAAGCAAATTCAAATTTACTATTCTAAGCAAATTCAAATTTACTATTCTAAGCAAATTCGAATTTACTATTCTAAGCAAGTTCAAATTTTCTATTCTAAGATAGTTTAAATTCTAAGATAGTTTAAATTTCATATTCTAAGCAAGTTCAAATTTCCTATTCTAAGCAAGTTCAAATTTCCTATTCTAAGCAGGTTCAAATTTACTATTCTAAGCAAATTCAAATTTACTATTCTAAGCAAGTTCAAATTTCTTATTCTAAGCAAGTTCAAATTTCATATTCTAAGCAAATTCAAATTTACTATTATAAGCAAGTTCAAATTTCTTGTTCCAAGTCACTTCTTCTGTTTCATCACCATAATCTCATATATTACGTATCATCGAATAATCTCTAAGTCCACCCCAGCAATTAATAAATTAATAACCAGTCAGACCGACAAGTCTGTAAACTGGTGGTATGTTATCAAATCGGTTTTTTATTTTCAGAAATGGTCATTTATTGGAGTTATATTCGCAGTCTGGTCAATGGGGTTCATAACGGATTTAGGCGGCCGATTTAGTATAGATTATGATGTTCTAGAGGCATCTTTATATTCAGCACTAAACAGAGTGGTATGGTCCATTGCAGTTAGCATAGTAGTTTGTGTATCTGAGTATGGAGATTTGCGTAAGTATGGTTCAAAATCACAAACTTATATGTGCAGTTGGCAAAAACTAGAACTAATACGCCTTGAAAACCTTGACAATTACCTTCAACAACTTTAATCCTGGCACCCCCGCCATTGGCACAGATAAGTTTTTGGCATTGTATTCTGCTGTAATAGTCTTCAAATCACAATAAAAATGGATTTTTAATTTTTAGCAATTCTGAACGATTTATTCAACTGGTACCCCTTGTCCGTGCTAAGCAGATTGACCTACGGTGTATATATTGTACATTTAATCTTCATAGAATTAGCAGCATCTTCTTCACGAAGTCTGGTTACGTTCGATATTCTTCAAATGGTAAGTACTCCTTTATATTTGAACGCAGCTAATCCGCGCAGCTTCGTATTTCTAGCACCATTTATCTGTTACATCGTGTAACCCTGTTTATATCTCATATACAACATGGAACCTCTGAAAAACTTTAGCTCTTTAGAGTTTGAGATATGTCAGTCAGACTTTAAATTTTATCCTAACCCTAACACTTATTAACTGAAAATAATATTGTAAATAGGAAAGTGAGTATACTAGTTTGTATGGTTTTTCTTTGTCTTGTAATATGTATGAATTATGCCTCTTTTAACTAACACCTCCTAGCACTAGGAGGCTTCGTTAAAAACGGTAATTACGGTTAGTAATTTTTTATCCTGTAAAATTATCTCATGCCAGCGGGTTACCGATAATTCGGAGTTTCACGTTTATATTGAAAGTTTCTGATTACATCTTTGTGTATGACTTTCAGAGTATCAAGACAATGGGTATCATGGTGTTTTCAATGATCATCAGTTTCTTCATGTGGATGATACTTGAGGCTCCTGTCATTAACCTCAACAATTTGCTATTGAATAAACTGTAAGTACTTTAAGTGATTCCCATAGCTGTGTCTTCTAAAAGCCAGGATCAACAATGGCGAGCTCAAATTGATAATAAGCAATGAAGCTTATTGACGTCTCGGGTGAGAAACTACAGCTGTCTTGGAACTCACAACGACTTTAATCAGAAAGATATTAGATGGAACAACTACGTGAGAGAGCAACAACAAACACACGTTATTAGGAAACTGGGCTTATTATATTCGTCCTATTTCATTAATTAGCCTACTCTGACTGTCAGGCAATGTTTTATGGAGTCATTGGAGGCGGGCGTGAAGGTGCCAAGACCTGAATGACTGTAAAACTAGATAAAACTTTTTTTTAAGACATACCGCAGGCAAACAAGAATATTCAATCTTTTGTAACAACAGAATTCATGAAATTATGAATTTTGTTTCAGTTTACGAGTCACCAGTAACAAGTCATTGGATTCCAAAACGAATTCTTCGGATGTCAACGGTAACGCAATAAACGCAAAAAATCTCAACCATTGTTTACGAGAAGAAAAGAAAATATCCTAACAAAATTATTGTTTCCTCATCAATTAGGAATATCAATCTAAAGTTAAAGTAAATAAATATTCTTGAACGAAGACTTAACGTGTAGGTAATTATAAATTAAAATGCTGAAAGTGGCTGTATGACTATTCAGTTTTTTTTAAATTGGTATTTATTTTTATTCATACAGACTTTTTTTTAAAGATTTTGAAATCCATTGTTTCAAGATTACAACACAATATACAGCATGTCACATATTTTATTTCATTAATAATTGGCACGCGCCACTCCTGTGTTTGTGTCGTGGCATCGCACTACCGCAGCTTACGCTTTGGCTAAGTAGCGGGCGAAGAATCGTGTCGCGTACGAGCGTACTCCCCGTTCACAGTTAATTTTACAGCGTCTCCGTGTTCACAGGTTTAAAACACTCAAAATAGGTGTCACAGGAATAATTCTGTATCACAAAATAATATGTGAGCCGACTTAGACGGTCTGCTTGAGCAGCCATTGATCAACATACAAGGATCGCTCTAATTTTGAGTGTTTCACACCTGTTTTTACATCTGTCAGAGGTAAAGCAACAGTCAACGGTCTTTACACGATGTGCTAGACTTTACCCTCAAGTGTTGCAAAAGTTCAAGCATGTAAACAAACTCCCCACAACAAAAAAGTCTCCATAGTTACATTAAAGAAAAAATTTGAAATAATGTAACTACTAGGAATAAAAATGTCCAACTAGTTACATCAATGTAACTACAATGTAACTAGGTGGAATAGAGGCACATAACTGCGAATTCGCATCGCTCGAAAAGCGATGATCGATAATATGCTTAATATTACTTCTCGCAAATAACGTGGCTTTGTAGTAGTAGAATTTTCGAAAACGGTTCAATAGATCCAGATATTACCCCCTACAACCTCATAAACATTTTTTTTTTAAATATTAGTATACATAACACGCTGTAGATCATTATGTAAAGATTTTCTGTTTAATGCCGGGCACAGACTGCCGTATGTAACAGAATTCCCATTACTAATACATAGATTATATATTTGGGACAAAGTCTGATAGGGTTGAGTATGTCATGCTCGCTTAAATGTCCAAACTGGTGGTGGCGTCGGGAGTCGGGTCGCTGAGTTCCCTCTAATATGGTTGAGCACAGCGATGGCTGACTCTCGCGTCAACTCGTGAACGGGTGCTGCCTGGGGGGACTGGTCTGCTCACTCTTGTCAGTACTGACTTTTTTTATTTTATTGTAGATTTAAGACTTGTTCATTCCACACCATTGTGTATAACATTCCGCGTATTCTTCTTATAAATTGTATGTACTTATACCTACATTGTAACTAATGAGTGGAAAAAAAAAAGTACAAAATGACAAAAAAGGCCGTAACCGGTTTTCTTTCGCCATTTCTTTTTACCGGTTGCCATTTTGCTTGTGTCCGAAATGGTGGTAGTATATAACGTAGTTTATTTTTTTTATTTAAACAAGTTGTAAATGACAAGAAAAAGTGCCTGTGAAGGTCTAATTTCTGAAATAAACGATTTCATTTCATTTCATTTCATTTCATTACGCGCACGAACCGTGTACGCTACGCGCACGAACCGAGCATTCAACTCGTGCTCGCCGCGATCTATAGAGGAAAACACAGTGGTACATCCACTTTACATTACATTATGTTATGTTACAGCAGTCTGTACCCGGCATAATACTAAAAAAATATATCTTTTCAGGCCTAAAAAAAAAGTTAGCAAATAGTTTTTTTATTTAATTGCGTACATGAAAATAATAACTCAGTGTTCACAATAAGTACATTCAATAAACTTGTTTAAACAGTATAATTTTATATCAAATTATTTAAAAAAAAAAATGAAAATAAAGTTGTCGTGTGTTCTTTTAATAAATATTTTAATTGGTAAGTTGTTTTATTTATTTAAGTAGTTCGGATAGTAATCTTGAAACAAAACAAAAATATTTAGTAAAATTTTTGTTTTTTCCAAGTAGATCCATAAAAGGACGATGTTTAATTTATAATTTAAACATAAGAAAAATAACGCGAAGAATATCTAAGCAAGAAGCTGAAATTCTGACGATCTCTGTATTACAAAAAAGGGCCATTCGTGCCATATACCTTAGACCACGCGACTCGCTTCAATAATTATTTAAGGAAATTATCATAGTAACCGTGGCGTCTCTACATTTTTGATTGTATTTTGTATGTACGCAAAAACTATGATGTTTTTCAAAAAAATGCAGACTACCATAGCTTCAACACCAGAAATAGACGTAAGCTTGCCGTTCCGAGCCTCAGACTTCACAAGACTGGTAATAGTTAAGCATAAAAATGTTCAACAAGCTGCCACAAAGTTTTATTGATTTGCCTCTGCATAAATTTAAGTCGACTACCACAAGTTGCTTGATGAAAAAAGATTATTATAAAGTAGAAGATTAATTTAAAGATAAAAATTTGTGGTCATAGTAATTTGCTCCTCTGTACCAAACAATACTTATTTTGCAATGTATAAAAAACTTCAAACTACTTTTAAATAATTATGTATATTGGCTTTCAAAAAAGGCTGCTTGTTGAGTTCTTGCGGCACTTCTTCTCAACAGGCCATTCACGTCGAAGTGATGGTAGGATTAGAAAAAATTGTGACGTATTTCCTGTAAATCTACTTGCAAAATAATAGTTATTTGTTATACAAG
Organism: Endotricha flammealis; assembly: GCA_905163395.2. NCBI lineage: Eukaryota > Metazoa > Arthropoda > Insecta > Lepidoptera > Pyralidae > Endotricha > Endotricha flammealis. Next base: position 10,691,993 of record LR990871.1, read on the forward strand.
GCTGCAAAGTTGCTTTTTGGCAAGTACTTATATTGAATCCTGAGCGTAGCGAGGGTTTCAAAGGTACGAGACCCAAAATTACTTTGCTGCCGAGCGAAACACACAACTTTTCACCTCACTACAGCGAGGAAAATGCTAGGTGCAAGAAAAACGCAAATAATATATTAAATAAGCGTTTATTTTTTTTCATGCGGTGTCATGCTGGCCAGTTCGATTATTCTAAAAATAAGGTTGGCGCACTGGCATGAAATAAGTATTAATGCATTTTCAGAGGGCTGGCGGTATAAAAAATTATATAATAGAAAGGTTCGAATTAAAAAAAAAAAACACGCTAGGGCACAAAATGCACTTTTGCGCTCAGATTTCGAATGACAAACAGATTCTTTCCGAGCTTTTGAGGTGAAAATGATTTTATTCATTGTACAGAATTTCTCGCTCAACTCAGTCTTGCTCATCCTATTATTCTTAGTTTTATTAGTATGCTTATAGTTTGCAACGTCCAGTAAAAAGAAACATAAGTTTAGTAGGTAGCAGAAAAATATTGGTAATTTAGAACGTTTGTAATTTTTAAAACGCAGTATGGTGCTCCGAAAATTGACAGCTTATTTAATTTCAGTAATAAAAGCAGATCGAATAGACACAAAAAATGTAGGCGATCTAAACATGACTAACAATGTGGTACAAGACAAATACTATGATATGCTCATAGAGTCACTCGCTCAAGAAGAGTGGCCACCAAAGGAGAAGCCTTGTTTCAACGCGATGCGGACAGTTTACGAGAGCGCCAAAAATGCCACACTGTATGGTGCTTGGAGTAAGTTACAAACATTGACTGAAATTATTGTGATTAACAACAACTTATCGAGCTCGGTACAAGCCCATCACACATTCCCACCGTTGTGTCTCCCATAGAACCAGGATCAACGGTTACCTCAGACAATAACCAATGAAGTTTGTTGACGTCCCGGGGGAGAAACAACAGCTGTCTTGGAAATCACAACGAATATCATCAGATTTGATGATGATTTAAATTTATATTTTAATTTATAGAGAAGTAGCTGTTAACCGCGGCTCCGTCCGCGTGGTCAAGGGAAATTGTCAATATTTTTTCCCATGGGAATCTCTTTATCACGTGGGAAAAAAGTAGTCTTATGTCACTCTCCAGACCTTAAATTATCCCCGTTAAATAATTATAAAAAATTATGTTTTACTTTTTTTCCCGTGGGAGTGAGATGTTTTTCCGGGATAAAAAGTAGTCTATGTCACTCTCCAGACCTTAAATCATCTCTGTTAAAAATATCATGTCGGTTAATATTTTTTCCCATGAGATTATCTTTATCCCGTGGAAAGAAGTAGTCTTATGTCACTCTTCAGACCTTAAATCCCCGTTAAAAAATTATGAAAAAATACCCCGTGGGAATGAGATGTTTTTCCTGATGAGATTAAATCATCTCTGTTAGAAGTATCATGTCAGTACTTAGGTTCCTTTCGACGTGAAAGAAGAACAAAAAATTGTATACTTTATTTTTTCCCGTCGGAATAAGATGTTTTTCCGGGATAAAAAGTAGCCTATGTCACTCTCCAGACTTTAAACTATCCTCAATAAAAAAATCATATCAATCCGTTCATTACTTTCGACGTGAAGAGAGGACAAACAAACAAATACACTTTCACATTTATAATATTAGTATCGATTTAGATTGATAGAACGAGCTCTCGAGCATCGATATTATTATAACTGAATGATAAAAAATATCTATTAGCAATTAAACAGCGCGGCGGATTTGCTTTAAGCTGTGCTGCTGGGTTCGTGTGTTCACTTTTTTTCTGGGAATCTAGCTGACTTCGAATATTAACTCCTTGCTCGAGTGTCTTCACCCTAGGTCACTGAGCCTTACTGTAGTCCTTAATTAGTAAAATTATGTAGGTATAATTATGTTATGAAACTGTATGCTTTATCTAATCCATTAGTGATGGACTCTACGCAATTGCCAGTTGGACAACTATTTTCGGCAAGATATCATTTGGGAAATTATGATAACTGTGTGAAATCGCAAAAAGTTTTTACAATCAATGATCCTGATCTACTTACTCATTATTGTTTGGTTAACATTCATTTTTCGGGGCGTTTGCAAAAAAGAACTTCGATCTTTTCTCAAAATACTTCATTGGACACGTTTGTTAATGTAAGTTTTATTTTCATTAATCTATTCCTAATATGCTTTGTCCTGAATGACTGATGGATCAAGGCACAGCCTAAACACACACACAAACAATCACACACGCACACCCAACACACGCACTCAACATACAAAACAACCAATCTGACGGCCGGGAGTGAGTGGCCGGAATACTGTAACACAGGTTCTCCTAGTACAGATTCCGCTCTCACGATGGCATACATACATAAAGTGCAAAATTTGAATATGTACATTATGATTATATATATTGTCTTGTCATCTTGAGGAAAAATAAATGATTTTTTATTTTTATTATTATTTTTAAACCACTATGGACTAGACCTGAACCTTGGAGTGTGTGTTCTTAATATAACACAGTCGTCCTATAAGAAAGGATTTTTCGAAAATCCTAATGACTTAATACAGGCCGAAGTCTAGTTCGAGCATTAGCCCTCTACAAATTTGTCTGCTTCATCAAATGTTACTCGTAGTTCTATGTAGATTTATTCTGTTTGTGGATTATAAGTTTTTGTTTTTATTTATTTTCATATCATTCTTTTTTCTTTTTTAGACATTTACAAAACATAAATTCAACTCGTCTTACATGTACTGTGGTGTTTGTGCACCTAGAGCATGCAAACAGGAGTCAATTCCAAAAATTTATAGAGCCCGCCTTCGATATAGCCACTTGAGCAGTTTGGCGGACAAAGCAAAAATTTCGACTTTATATTGCATAACTGATAAAACTCCCCAGGAAAATAATATCGGACTATACATTTTAATGTAAGTTAAGGCAACTAACAGATTTCGTAATTATACAGACATGACCGGGAAATAGTTCAATTCCTTAAAAACGGTTAAACTAAAGGTATTGCAAAAAATTTGCTCCTATCAACAAAGCGTCGAAAGAGAGCGGTTTCCAATTTATAGGTACATATTTTAAGACTATCGAAATTTTCCTATTTGCCATATATTGAATTATACTTATCACTTATTTATTTAATTTCAAATTGCACAACATTACAGTAAATTACTGTAAATCATGGGACAACACAGGAGAGGCATCTCGTACTCAAAGAAAAAATGAAGCGGAAAGGTTTGCTTTGAGTTGGTTGGCTACTGTTGCCTCATTATTTTGCTAAATTGCATTTTACAATACTTTTAAGATAGGAATACGAAAAATGTTTTGGAAAGCTAAATAGAGAGCATGAAAACTTTTTAAAACCCTGAAAATTCGAAAATATCTAACTCTTTCGACCCTTGTTGCTGAGGGCTGATTTGTTGCAAATAGTGCTCATTCGCTTAACCACTTTTAAGAAATAGGATTTACCATTTCTCACTCTGTATCAGACACGTTATTATAATTAAGACACAGTCGAGTAATTGTAGACATTGGTTTTAAATTATTTGATGTACTCTCATTTTGCAGGTCCATCCTAGCTGGGATTGTAGTAACCACAATATTTTGCACGTATCTCCTAAAAAAATATGTATATTCTTCAAAAAGCTTTGGTACGGTTTTAATTTTTTGTTCATTTATTTAACTTTATTTACCACAATACAAAAGTACAGATACAATAGGTGGACTTAATGCTAAGTTTCATTCTGTACCAGTCAACCATTGGAAAGTGCAGAAATTCACTAATGCGGTTTTATGATAAACTAGCTGACCCGGCAAACTTTGTTCCGCCTTAGAGGCACTACCCTACCCTACGCCTACCCTACCCCTACCCCTACCCTACCCTACCCTACCCCACCCCTACCCTACCCTACCCCTACCATACCCCACCCCTACCCTACCCTACCCTACCCAACCCCTACCCTACCCTACCCTACCCAACCCCTACCCTACCCCTACCCCACCCCTACCCTACCCCTACCCCACCCCTACCCTACCCTACCCTACCCCTACCCTACCCCTACCCCTACCCTACCCCTACCCTACCCCTAATCGTTTTTTTTTTTTTTAAAGATGTATTCTGCTATTCGGGACGGAAACAAATACAACAAATCAAAAACCATGGCAATCGGTCCAGCCGTTCTCGAGTTATAAGTGTTGTAACAAACACGACTTTCTTTTATATATATAAAGATATACATACCTACATACCTTTATACTAGTAGACATACATACTATTGTTGCTCATCAATATTACAAATAAAATCCAACAACAATCAAAGTTTCAAAATGAACGTTGTGTTTTTTATACTACTTTACTGGTAAACAAGCATACCCGCCTGATGGTAAGCAGTCACAGTGCCTATGGACGCTTGCAACACCTGGAGTATCACTCGCGCGTTGCAGACCCCGTAAAAAGTTGACCTTTGGAGACCTTACTCATTGTAGGAACACAACATGGCCGAGACCAATGCTGTTTGGCTACGACCTTCTGTAAGGCCTCCGCCTTTCTTCCCCAGATGGGCCGATTTGAGCGGATTATCCATTGTAAGAGATATAGGATCTCTTAAAATTGTCTGTGATTATTATGATTTGGAATATTCGGTGGGCATAGGGCTTGGTACTATGTACTCACTGCTTCAGCTATTTTTGATCTTTTGGTGTGCCCTTTGTCAAAAAAATTATGTCCACACCGGTTGCTTCTAAGAACTTCCAGACCAGATGTGCTGGGCAGCTGTTGTATTTCTTCTTTTAGCCAAAATATGCTTTCCTATATACGTCCCTTTCTCAAGAGTGGCCCCCGCAGGATCAAAGTGATTAGTGTGTTCCCACGTTAAGTAGGGTCTCCAAAGCTCCACTTTTTACAGGGTCTGCATGGCACTTTATTCTGTTTCCTGGCAGAATCTGTACATCGCGGACTGGCTCATGTACATGTAAAACAGGTGTTTATTAAGTTTGTGATGCTAATTATCGTGCACGATGTATTTTTGTTTGTTCTGTTGCAGCGATTGAATTAGCCAGCTGCTTCTGTTTAAACCGTAATTTTGATAGTTTGACGAAACTGCGTGACGATGAAATAACATCTATGAATTTTTTACGTCTAAGCTCCAGTTTTATAATAATTTATGCTCATTACTTTTTATCAGAGTATATTCCTATGGCTGTAAACAAATTAGATATTGAACTCGTAAGTATATTGTTTTTTTAACTGGACTAAAGGTGCTTCCACACCGCAGTTTATAACTGTTTCAAGCAGTTTTCTTTAATGTTTTGTGCAAAAAAATACCTAAAGATTTTTTGTTAAAAGTTAACAAACACATTGTAACAGTTTGTCATTTGAGGTCTTTTTGAGATATTAAGATTTCAATGTCATCATTTGTACCTTGAATATTAACTTACGTTTTATTTTCTCCCCACTTATAATGTTACTATTTGTTAAATGACGTTTTATAATACCGATGATGTAGAAGCACCTTTATAATACTATAATAACTAGTGTAGTGATAGTGATTAGTGACAAAATATTAGTGCTAATATAGTGTAAACAAAGCCACATGAACAAAGTGTAGTAGTAGTGTGTTCCCTTTAATAGAGACAGTAAGAAAAGTGCCAATGGACACATTCTTATATTAGGTACAAAAAATGTATAAAACAGGTCAATTTAAAATTACTCATTAGTCTGTGTTTAGGCTAGATTGTAATTATATTAGCGTATAATAATAATAACATTTTTAATATACAAAAAAAAACAAACCTCTTTTTAAGGTTGATTGTGCCATCAGTAACGAAATAAAATCCAGTACTAAGAAATAAAATAACATATTTTTTTGCCACTAAGGTGGCAAACAATGTTATACTACAAACAAATAGAAATTGATTCCAAAGGATCCAACAATAAAAATTGTTAACGTTTATTTTTAAGGTCTATTCAGACATAAGCGATATCGCTGTCGCTCGGTAGCGATACCGAATCGGTACGCGATATCGCTGTCGCCCTCGGTAGGCTATATCGCCTTACAGCGCGGCGGGGTAGGAGGGTGCGCGGCAAACGGTCGCATAACAATAATGCTTCCTCTTCATCGCTATCCATTATAAAAATAAAATTAGCGGTCACGCTCCCAGTGTACTCGTGTTCATTAATAGACGGCACAAAATGGACTAACCATTTTACCGAGCGCGACACGGATATCGCGCATGTTGCGATATCGCATACCGATTCGTTTGCCGCGCCCCCCCCCGCCCCACCCCCCCGCGCTGTCAGGCGATATCGCCTACCGAGGGCGACAGCGATATCGCTTATGTCTGAATAGACCTTAAGACATTTAAAATTTCTTGTCCTTATTTTCTTTTGGGTAGTATATTTATGCGTCGGCGACCTCAAATTGACAATAAGCGATGAAGTTTATTGACGTCCCGGGGCTAACTACAGCTGTCTTGGACATCTTGGAACTCACAACGAATTTAATCAGAAAGAAGATAGTCGAAGTATTGAGAGGACATCCGAAGTTAATGATATTAATATAAATTTTCAGATGACAGACAATTATTTCATAAAAGCAGAACTCACTGTGGATACATTTTTTACATTATCAGGTCTGCTGTACGTAAAAGGATTCTTGAACAACATAAAGCAGAATGAGTTCAAATACTTATGGAAGAGATACGTGAGGTAAATTCATTCTATCATAGCATAACAGCATGAATGCAGTATTTAACAATAGTAATAAACGTTTATTTTCTCCACAAAGAAAAACTTAAATATAACTTAGGTCTAGAATTAAAGTTATATAAACAATATGCAGGCTATATGTATTTAAATACAGAAGAAATAAACAATAAACAACAGTCCCTTTGAGAGACTGGTGTCTGAAGAAGGTTCGAAAGAACCTGTGTTACAGATCACTAGTGCCCTAGTTTTCTTTTTCAATATTTTCAAAGAAAATGACAAATATTACGTCTCTATTGGATACATACTCTCTGTTTTTTGTGCATTTCTAACCCATGACATAGAATAAGTAATAACCCGAGGTAGAATGGTCACTCTCCGCCCCGCACCGAATCGCGTTACCTTACCCCAGGCGGGTGTCGAGGCGGGAATAGTTGCAAAGGTGTGCGATTAGTGAACGAATGTGTATACGTGTGCGCGTGTACAGACGACATTGGCCTATGTAGTAGAAATATGTAATTATTTCACGCGCGTTGTATGGAGTGTCCGGGCTGTGCCCATGATCCATTGTTGATCCAAATAAAAATTATTACATTAATATTTTTGTTCTTTAACGTGATAAAATAAGACGAATAAGATTGCTGGACATACTGCCAGTTACTCAAACGCATTTTAATTTAAAGTCTATGTTAAGTTTCAAGCTATTCCTTTTTAAGGTTCCGTAGTAAACTACAAGGAACCCTTATAGTTTCGCCGTGTCCGTCTGTCTGCCCGGGGTCTAGCGCTTAGGCGTTATGCTATAAACCTGTAATTTGGTATATATACGCATAATAACAATGCTAACAAAGTGCTGGAACAAAATTTATGTTGTGGGGTATCGTTAGATATGTCTCTCCAAAACATCGAGGGTGTGGGAAGATTTTTTTTGATACAGTGATCCGTTTCGGAATTATTTACATTTATCATGGAAATTTTCAATTTTGCACGGGACCACCGTGCAGATTACACCGTGCATCTCCGAAGAGCAAGATTTGTTTGTGTTTAGACATTTGAAAAAATCATGGTAGTAGTCCATATGCTGAACCTTCAATGAAAACTATACGGTTAAGTAGACTCTACTAGTTACCGAGTAATAGCCGACGAACTTATAAAATACAATTTCTTTGATTCAAACTTACATAATGTGGTAGAATATGATATTGGACTCATTTGTAAGCTCGCAAAGCACAGCAAATACGGAACCCTGCACTGTGCGTGGCCCGACACGCATTTTTATTTTTTATTTTTTATACAACACAGGTGGCAAACAAGCATACGGTCGACCTGATGGTAAGCCGTCACCGTAGCCTATAGACGTTTGCAATACCGGGGGTATCACTCACGCGTTGCCAACCCTCCCAACACCCCCATGTGGAGCTCTGGAGACCTTACTCACGCATTTGACCGGTTTTTCCTTCTTTAGATTGACAGCGACAGCTATATTTTAATACGTCATTAACTTTAAAATACAAGTTTCAGGTTCACAAACCGGCGGATGGTCTATAATTATTATATAAAAATAATTTTAAATATAAAAAATAATACACGTAGAATGTCATTAAAATGTGAAATGTTTATTGTCTGTCACATGATTTGTGTTCATTGAAATCTTTAATTGTTTTAGATTAATTGTTTCATACCTCGCTGTAATGTTGTTCCACATCTACGCATTGAAGAATTTCGGTGATGGTCCTATATGGCCTAGATTCTCTGAATTTATGCGTTATCCCTGTAAAGAATACCCTTGGATCAATATTTTCATGCTTGGCAACTTCAGCGTATTTAAAATGGTGAGTAAGATTTTTTAAACGACTTCAAAAAAGGAGGAGGTTCTGTGTTTTTGTATTATTATCTAGCGACACCCGCGCAACTTCGTTTGCATGTATCTCGCTTTCCCGTGGGATTTTTGAAGTCTTTCTCTCCGTAAGAACCATCCTCGTACTTCAAGGAATATACTAAAAAAAGAATTCAAGGTTCAGCCGTTCTCGAGATTTGCGCTTAGGCAACACACTCGGCTATTCATTTTTATAATATTGATAATTAATAAATTCTACATAAATCACACAGCGCCATAGGAAACCAATCCTGAGCTATCAAACTGAATCATTTATTGCATATTGCATCTCATGTCTTTACATACCATGTACATATAGTGCAGGATTTATATGTATTGAGTTCTGACATGAACCCTGCGAGAATGCACAGCAAAATATATAAATGTGACATCCTTAAGTTTAATTTTAGGCAGGTAAATTGATTATAACACATGCGTTAATTTGATAGAATCATGTCAAAAATTAAAATAAATTAAGTTTTATGTTCATAATATTGTTATGTCAGAAGTTTAATTACATTACATTATCACCTTACACCTAATGAAAAATTCTTGCAGATAATAATAGCTATTTGACTATAGCTATTTATGGTCGGTATTGGATTGTTACATTAGGTAACTCTTGAGACACTATACTAATTGTGACTTACTAAACTAAATCTTTATTCACAAAACTTACGGCAAGTCTATACTTAATATTATAAAGAGGAAAGATTTGTTTGTTTGAAATGAAAAGGCTCCAAAACTACTGAACCAATTTTAAAAATTCTTTAACCAGTAGAAAGCTACATTATCATATAACCAATTCTTTTTTTCACGATCGTCATTAATCCCTCTAGAAATACGTTTGTACAGTAATCAGTTAGTACAGTAAAAAGTTACAAGAGAACGATTTAGGGTTTGCCGTTAATTTGAATTGAAATTAAAATCGCAATTTCGTTACAGAGTACAGTCAGGAGCACGTTGAGATTTACACTTGCACAATTTTGGCTTTTATGACATAGAACTGAATGGTACAAAGTGCGATATGTAAAGGACGACCTGCTCTTGACTGTACTAGCTGGTCTAAAAGCAAGCTATAACCTGCTTGTGTTATTGGTATCAGACAATGAATATATTATTGTTAATACACTTAAACTCATAATATTTATAGAAAACAGCCAAACTCGAGACGGACACAAATGCAATCACACAATTTACGATTCACGACTTAGACGACCTCCGTAGCGTAATGGTTAGCTCGCTGGACCCACCTCGCCACCCAGGAGGTCCCGGGTTCGAATCCCGGTCGGGTCATAATGAAAAACGAACTTTTTCAGATTGGGCTGGGTCTTGAATGTTTATATATGTATTTGTTATGTAGTATCGTTGAGTTAGTATCCCATAACACAAGTCTCGAACTTACTTTTTGGGGCTAGCTCAGTCTGTGTGATTTGTCTATATATTTATTTATTGTACTTTCAGTGTGCACCAGTGTCTTGGTATGTAGCATGTGATTTCCAACTGTGTATTATGGCTACTTTCATATTATTCATTTACAAAAGACACCAAACTGTGGGAAAATTGATATTTTTCACGTTGTTAATATTTTTGACTGCATTGCCTGGAGTAGTGATCTACATGAACAACTATCCGATACAATTATTCCATGGTTTTGAGTAAGTATTTTTTACCCGACTGCAAGATTTTTTAATAGCCTATGGACGCTTGCAACACCTGGGTTATCACTCGCGCGTAGCGGACCCTGTAAAAATCTTTTAACGTCCCTTTTGGAGAACCCCATATTACAGTTTATGGAAAAGACCTCGGTATCTTATTCCATAACTTTAGTGTTCGCGGGAGGAAACTCCTCTGAAACCGCGCAGTACGCGACCATATTGGTTCTAGCGTGTGAGGTTGGATTCCCCGCCCCGGTGACGAGCATTTCTATGGTACAGTGGACAAACAAGCAAGTGGGCCACCTGATGGAAAGCGGTCACTGCCGCCTATGGACATCACTAACACCAGGGGCGCTACCAATTCGTTGTCCACCAAGGAGGTTGGAGGAAAGGAAGGAGGAAGGGAAGGGAAAGAAGGAGGGGAAAGAGGGGATGAGAAAGTCGGGCTTCCGGATCTCTCACTCACCGAACGAAACGCATTGCTGCTTCACGTCGATATTCTGTGAGAGGGTGGTACTTCCCCGGTCGAGCTAGCCCATTTCATAATAATTGCTTTACCACTCCAAAAATCGCTGTTCGCTTAGTTAGATCTTTTAAAGTCAACTCAACTAATTTTTATGCAATTTTACAGCAATAGCAATATTTAGATAGTGCAATTTCAAAGGGAGGTTCATAATGTGTATAATACATACAAGGATTTCCCGAAACCATGTCGATGTAAACAAACCGACCAAAATAGAGCAGAACTCTCATGTTGTTGTTGTATAATAAGACGCGAGTTACGTATCAAAAACAATGGCTTATAATTGCTCATATTTTAAAGCGACCAACCCGACTAATTTGGGTATGTGACACGCGTCTGATATATTCACATTATGAAACTTAATTTAAATTTGGTCGGCTTGTACTCGTTATCATGTTCGAATGTGACCAAAAAATTCGTACTTAGTATTTAGGCCTGACAGCCTGTCGCATACACTCGGGATTCTGAAACGGTTTTCCGATTACGAATCCGTTTCGAATGCAACTCTTCCATGTATTTTGTACAGTCAAGGTCTTTTATTGTCTTTTATGGTCGTTTGCAGGTCGACCTTTACATATCTGACTTAGTACTATTCTTAAGTTCTATGTCATAAGAACCAAAATTGTACTGCAAGTATAATGCTCGACGTGCTCCTGACTGTACGAGTCGCATTACACATTCGTACGATTCGAACGAAACGCCTGATTAAATAACAAAGAAATTAATTTTAAAAAAAATTAGTTAGAGACTGAAGGCTTTCCTAATATATTCTTATTTTTTCAGCCATATATTTAGTTTGTTTACCGACCCATATTATGTTAATATCTACGTATTGAGTTACCACCGGGCAGCGCCTTTTATGATAGGCATGGCCGTGGGATATTTTGTGTGCCATTTCAACCCTGCCAACTATAGAAAAGTGATATCAAAGGTAATATATTCAGGAAATTTGAAACATATATTTAGTTCCAATATGGCGGATTTTGGCGCCAACTACGCCAGAAGGCTCGTGATTAGAAATTTAATTTCTGTGTGTTTCAAAGTTTGATCCTTTATTCATTTTATAGTGTATTGTGAAGCAAATATTGGTGTAAGTCCATAGTGAATGGAATTTATGAACTAACTATTAAAAATGCATTATCATGTTGACTTCAAAATCCCCCTTCACTGAAGAAATTTTGCTATCGTCTTTCTTCGGGGCGTCTAGGCTTAGAGACTGTGTACTGAGTCATGATAGCATAAATATGCTGCTTTGAATTACGTACCTACACAAGTATAACTTGAAAATGGCACGATGGAATCTTCGTCTGAAGTCCGATTGCCAAACGAAAGAAAAAAAAACTAATTATTTATAGCTACCTACTTAGCACAAAAGTTCCAAAAAATCATGATTTAAAATATTATGAACATAAATCACTTTTTTAACGGATATATTTGTAAATTACGATAAATAGAAAACATTCAGACTTGAGACAAACACAAAATGTCGTCACATAAAAATTACTCCGTCCCGGGATCGAACTCGCAACGTCAAAACTATGTATAGTGCTACAATGGTCTTTATGAACGTGGCCGAAATTGGAACTACAACTCCCGTTCATTTTGTATGTCACTTTTTGACAGTTCGCCTTTGACAAAATGTATGAAAATATGCCACAGTAACGCCCTCCTACAAACGTCACTCACGTTCATAAAGATGTTTGTACATCTGGATTGATGCAAGTTTTATCTTTTATTTTTAATTTGTTGCCTTGAAAACATTGCTTTTAGTAATAAGGCCGCCTTGTTGCAAATACACTAGTCTGTAAGTTGTATATGTACTTACCTATACCAAATACTATAGACGAGTAATACGCACAGCTTCGGAAGAATTCGGGCAAGACGCGACACTAGCGCCCCTACGGCATGAGGGCGGCATGAGGTGAACGATTTCAAAACTTTTGTATGCAAAATGTTATAGCGCCCCTAGCGGCATGAGGTGAACGGAGGTGGCCAAGTCATTGTATGAGAAACGTCAAGAGCTGTGCGTATTACTCGTCTATAGTATTTGCCTATACTATGTAACACGGTTGTGTATTGCAAATAAAGATTTAAATATGTTCATTATCTTCAAAGTTCGTATCGTCGAGTAGATACAATAGATATACCACGTCGTTAAAAATTGACAGTCGTTCAAAACTATTTCTCGCCGCGATTTATTTTTATTTTATTTATTAAAACTAACCTCGACGTTTCAATGTATCACACATACTTATAACATACACACTAAGCTAACATAATTCTTATTTACATAAACTACAAGGAATAAAGCATATTCTGTTTGTATTTTTTCAGAAATGGTCATTTATTGGAATTGTGTTCTCAGTTTTCTTAATACTCTTCGACTTAAGTGGTTATTTTACTCTCCGGTATAGTTCAGACTTTGATCTTTTAGAAGGATCTATATATTCATCTCTTCACAACGTTCCGTGGTCCACAGCAATTGTCATTTTAATTTGTGTATCTGAATACGGAGATCTACGTAAGTATAATTTTTATTGATTTTATTTTGATAACTTATCTATATATATGTTATAGGCAATGTGTTCAGGTGCAGGCATTCTATACAATACCTAGGCAATGTATAGAATGTCGGGGTCGTTCATGCAATGTATGAAATTAAATTAAAATTTTAAACTATTTTACACTAATACTTAGGAAATGTATAGAATGCCGGTTGAATCATAGGTAATGTATGTAATAGAATTTTCTTCTCCATGATTTAGTTAGGTAGGTATTATGTTACCGGAAATGTATGTAATCCGTCATTGTATACAATTCCTATGTAAAGAGGGCCTTGCTTCCTTCGGTCGTTCGACTTTTGATGGTCACAAACTAAACATTACCTAACCCAGACTAATTGTCTGATTAACAACATGTTTAAATTATTTTATTTACAGATATTTCTGATTCTCTGGGATAATTTAAATTCGCGCTTAACTTACAGTAACCATTTTTAATTATTACGAAACGTCTCAAAAACTAAGTTCTCAGTCTTTTTTTAGATACCAGTGTTGTACTTGTAACCATGTACATTGTACAATTTTATTATATGCATATTTATACAATTACATCGGAATTGCTCATAAGTAGACTCGATCGGATTATATGCACTATCAAAATGCCAAAATATGCATGCAAATATGCACTAAAAAAGTGCGAAATATGCACAAAATATGCACAATCAAAAAACAAAAATAATGTTAAAATAAACAATTTACGTTTATTTTAACATTATTTTTATATGTTATACATACATTCATATTAGTTATTGTTATAATTCTTGTGACAATAAACAATAACATATTTTTCCAGGTTTTCTACGGAAAACTTGTGACGTTTGTCACTTAATATTAATCTATAGGCTGAAAATGACCTTTCAACGTCAACTGACATTACCGGACAGAACTTGAAATTTGGCGCCATTTCTGCAGAGACCTCTTCAGGCAGAGTTTGTCCGGTGCCATCAGTGGGTGCCGTTGATAAATGCGTCAATTTATTTGCGCCTAACACATATAAATACTGAAATATGCACTATCAATGAAAAAGTACCAAAATATGCAATAACGCTATAAAAATGGAATTATATGCATTTGCATATGCAAACATGCAAATGCATATAATCCGATGTCTACTCATAAGAGGTGGAGTTCGCCTCGAGGATCGGCTTTGCAAATTAGTAAAGATGATTTGTGAGGAAGAGAAGATGACGAAAGAATGGGATTTAGGTATAATCGTACCTATATTTAAGAAGGGAAACAAGAGCATTTGCAGCAATACAGAGGTATATCCGTCCTCTCCGCAGCCTATAAAGTTTGCACAGCAGTTGTTTATAGACGCCCGAGCAACTAATCGGAAGACTTATTAGGAGAGTATCAATGCGGCTTCAGGCCAAATAAGTCTACTACAGATCAGATTCATCTCCTGCGCCAGACACTGGAAAAGGCTTATGAATCGATTTGCATCACATATTCGTGGACTTTAAGCAAGCTTTTGACAGTGTAAACCGTACGCAGATACTCTCCAGCATGCTTCAGTTAGGTGTGCCAAGTAAATTGGTAAGACTTTTCAGAGCGACACTAGAAAACTCAAAATCAGTAGAAGCGATGCAAAACGACATATCTGAACCATTCGAAATCTGTTCACGAGTAAAACAGGGAGATGCACTTTTAACCATTGTTTTGAACTTAGTGCATGAAGCTGCCACTCCAAAATCAAACATCAATGGTTTAATCGACTACAACACTATCCAAATGGCCGCATATGCTGATGACATAGCTGAGGTCCAAAAATAGAACGGTCGATCATATCCCAAGACTTGAATCGGAGATCGCATCATTTGGCCTTCATGTACATGCAAGACTGTCTTGACCTTGCGACTGCAAGACAATTTAGGCAACCAGAAAATGTTTCTCTCGGAAATCAGACTATAATCGATGTCCATAACTTCAAGTACCTGGGAACGACGATCCTGGTACTTGACCTTCCAAAATAGAACATACGAGGAGATTGAAGCAAGGATAGTCGCTGGCAAGTTCTGCGCTTGTGGCAAGTTACTGGACTCTAAACTACTGAGTAGAAGATCGAAGCTTACCATATACCGTACCATCATCAGATCTGTTGTGACTTACAGCTGTGAAACCTGGACCTTAACCCAGAGATATGAGCAAAAATTTGCAGTGTTCGAGAGGAAGGTTCTACGAAAAATCTTTGGACCCACTGGTCCGAAGGATGTGACGATAGCTATTGTCAGCGAATGAACCACGAACTGGATGCACTCATCGAACACGAAACAATCACCAGGTTTTTGCAAGTCGCAGCGTCTTAGATGGGCGGGTCAACTCGAGTCGAGAGGATGCCGGACACGAGATCCGTGAAAATAATGAGTTGGTGGACGCCGCAACTGAAACGCCCGAAAGTCAAGCCCAAAAAACGTTGGCTGGATTGCGTGGAGGAAGATTTGAGGAGAATGGGAAGGGTCACCAACTGGAGAATGACAGCCAAGCTCCATGACAAATGGAGTGAGACTGTATAAGAGGCCAAGACCCACAAAGGGTTGTAGCGCCACCGGAAGAGAAAAAAGAGTTGTAACCACGTTTTAACTAATTAATTGCTGAATTTACCAGATTCATTCGATTTTGACAGAGACGTAAATATCGATAATATAGTTAGAAAACGAAATAATTATAAACAGGTGACAGGTTCTTGGTCCAATTACTTAGTGGTTAAACTAGAGGTCATTTGCAACAAATTAGTCCCCTTAAATTATATTGTGACTCCTTTATATTTGTACGTAGAAAAGTTTAATGTGTTTAGAAATTTGAAAAAAAAAAATGGTAGGAATCCACATAGTGAACCTACAAGGAAAACTATAACGGTTAAGTAGGCTCTACTAGTCACCGAGTTATAGCTGACGAACTCATGAAGTAAAATTTCTTTGACGAAAACGTACAAAATTAAATGTCATAAAATGTAGCATTGTACTCATCTGAAAGCAAGCAAAGCATAGCAAATACGGAACCCTACATTGTGCGTGGCTCGACACGTACTTGCCCGGTTTTTATTTATAAATAAGCATTATTTATCTGCTCAACCTCTTTTGATTATCAGTAATATGGGACTTCACCTTACTACAAAAAGATCTTATACCTTTTTCAGCGGTTTTGAACGATTTCTTCCTATGGTACCCCCTGTCCGTACTAAGCAGATTGACCTACGGTGTTTACTTAACACACATAACCATCTTACAACTAGGAGTACTTTCATTGCGAAGTCCTGTTACTTTTACCCAATTCCAGATGGTAAGCATTCTTTTACAGTGCCACAAACTTATCTGTGCCGGTGGCCAAAGCTAGAACTAATGTATACGCCTTGAATAACTTAACAATGACCTTGAATAGGTTTCGATCCTAGCGCCCCCGCCATCAGCATAAATAAGTTTGTGGCATTCTACCTATAACTTTAAGTATTATATATTACTAGCTTTTCCCCGCGGCTTCGCGCTCCCATAGCGCGACTTGTGGCGCTATCTGTTGGCCGATAGCATCCTATACAGCGCCATCTATAGCAGAAAATATGTCCCATTGGAATGACATACTTTCACAGGATAAAAAGTAGCCTATGTTGGGCTCTGTACCTTTGACAATATATACCTATGTAGTCTTGTAGTCTTGCGGGCCTTCTCCGCAATTAGGCAGCCTATGTGCCCTTTGTGCGTGCGAAGAGTGGGAGCTGGATTACTCCAGCCATCATAATTCCTCCAGGAAGCCGGCCAGGGACTTGACATCGCTGAGTACTTCCCGGAGACTGCCTGGAGGGCTACTACGAAACGTTAATCCGATATTTCGGCCGAAGTATCGGAAGAATTTTAACCGTGAAATACAAAGTATTTCATGGTTATTTTAGTAATTCCTTGAATTCTATCCATGAAATACCTTGTACTTTATGGTTATTTTAGTAGTTCATTGAATTATATTCATGAAATAACTTGTAATTTACGGTTAAAATTCTTCCGATACTTCGGCCGAAGTATCGGATTTACGTTTCGTAGTAGCCCTCCTGGTGTTCCCAGGTGGAAACCCGGTATGCTGACACCTCACTGCATTCCAGCAGGACGTGTGCTCGGGATCATTATGAAAATTTGTATATACCTATACAAATTTTTATAAATCGGCTGATTTGTCAAGCCGTGAAGGAATAACAAACAAACAAACTCACTTTCTCATTTATAATATTAGTATGATGATATTATTATTATGTTTATAGGTCTGCGCACTCTTGTAAATACTGATATTTTTTTCTTTTTTGTCGATTTAATACTTACTTGTTTATTCCACATCATTGTAAACATGAATTTTGTTTGTTTCCGAAATGGCCGTAGTTTATAACGTTGTTTTTTTCTTTTAGTAAAGCGCGTGCGAAGCCGGGGTGGTCCGCTAATACTAAATATAAATATAGCGGCATTGTTAGTTACATAAGACTACAAAATAATTTTACATTTATTTTCACCGAAGACCTTATTATTCGTGAGATGTTACAATCATATCGTGACATGTTTTTATTGGTTTGAGATAAAATAAGAAAAGAGTTTTTTTCTTTATTTCTTCTTTTTTTTCACAAACCACCAATAAATAATTTTTATAGGGCATCTGCACTAGCCGCAAATTATTCTTATTTGTTGCTAAATTATGTTCCAACTTGTTTCTTATGTTTCAGATAATTAAGACACTGGGTTTGATGGTGATTTCAATGTTCGTCAGTTTCTTCATATGGATGATTCTTGAGGCTCCTGTCATCAACTTCAACAATTTGCTGATGAGTAAACTACAAGTGTTCATCTCGTGGATCAGTAGAGGTAACTCAAGGGACTCCGACAATAGTAATTTGGAGTCAAATCCGGACCGTTTACAAGAAGAAAAAATATAATATTGTTCAAACTAATAATCCATTTTTTTAATACTAGCAGCTGCCCGCGGTGCCCCGCGTTTAATTTTATGCACAGCAGCGCCTTCTACATTGACTATTAGACTTTTGATGAAAACGAACATCGTACTTTTCGGGATAAAAAGTACCATTTGTGTTAATCCAAGGTATCTACCTACATAGTCTACATACCAAATATTACAGCCATTTGAGCGTGAAGAAGTTACAAACTTATTCACCAACTTTCGTCTTTATAATATTAGTAGGAACACACTTTGACGACCTCCGTGGCGTAATGGTTACCACGCCAGACCGCCAGGAGGTCCCGGGTTCGATCCCCGGTCGAGTCATGATGAAAAACGAACTTTTTCTGATTGGCCTCGGGTCTTGGATGTTTATCTATATAAAATATGTATTTGTTATAAAATATAATATCGTTGAGTTAGTTATCCCTTAACACAACTTACTTTGGGGCTAGCTCAATCTGTATGAATTGTCATTTATTTATTTATTTCCGTGTTTGCTTGTAGATAGATAGTAACTGTCACGTAGATAGTAACGAATGGATTGACATATTTTTTAGAGCCACCGACTTGTGATTTTTAATCGGCCGATAATTTGATCGTTCTGGAATCAGTATGGAGCTATATGCCGATTTTTTATAGTCAAATAGGCACTCTCCTATTTAGCTCCATACTGAGTCCCAGAACGATAAAAACTATCTGCCGATAAAAAAATTACAAGAGGACGGTGGCTCTTAGGGATGAGTTCAGAGTGACATAGGCTACTTATCCCGGAAAAACATCTTATTCCCACGGGAAAAAATAAAAATAATAATTTAGCACGCGGGCGTAGCCTCGATTAACAGCTAGTGACCAATACCAATATCATAAAGGCGAAATTTTGTGTTTTGTTTGTTACTTCTTTACGCTCAATTCAAATGGCTGGGTCAATATTTATGATATTTGGTATGTAGGTAGCTGAGACCTTGGATTAACACATAAGGTACTTATTATCCCGAAAAGTACGCGATTCCCGTAGGATTTGATCAACAATCTGATATAAATGGCGCCATTGTGCATAAATATATACACGCAAACAAACTTCGCTTGTTTCACTAGTAAACAATAATGTTAAAAAAGGAACTTTTCTCCCATTTACTTGGAAAGAATTATCTAGTAACTCTTGACTAGCTTTTGCCCGCGGCTTCGGTCGCGTTAAATTCTGTGTACCGAGTTTTAGCTTCCTACCGTGAAAACTGCGAAAAGTCCCATATAAAATTTCACCCCCTCTTTTAAGGGGTTGGGGGCAGATTTCCAAAAAAAAAAATTATGCACGATTTTTTTTTGTCACAAATAGTCCGCATACCAATTTTTAGCTTTCTACCTTGAAAATTGCGGAATGCTCTATACAAACTTCTACCCCCCATTTTAGGTAAATGGGGGGTTAGAATGAGACAAAAAGTAACCTATGTCACTCTCCATCCCTTCAACTATCTCCACTTAAAAAATCAAGGTCAATTCGTCGCTCCGTTTTGCCGTGAAAGACGGACAAACAAACAGACACACACTTTCCCATTTATAATATTAGTATGGATTATTATTTGACATGTTTATTTTTATTTAATATTCTTTGTTGTCTCTGACATTGTTTTTATTATTTTATTGTTATAATTATACTTTTACTGTAATAATGTTTAAATAAATCATTAATTTAAGAGTTAAATTGATATGTTAAATTAACTTCATATTGTCTTAACTATATGAACAAAAAAAAATAATATTTAAAAAAAAAAAATTAAAATATATTTTTAAAATTGGTAATAATATCCAAACTAAAAATTATCATTTTTTATTTTGATATACGATATTTATTTATTTCTTAACAATATTATTATAGTGTTGAAAATTATTAGGTACATTGTGAAAATAATTACAATAAGGCAACAAGTAGGTAATAGGAATAAAAAAACATAAATAACATTGAATAGGGGAGACCGAGGATAGTTGACTAACTTTTGGCTTAAACTCTTATAATTCTGAAGTTTGAATTGATATAATTAAAACAACTGATGGTATTGATAGAAGAACTATTTAGGTACTTAAAATTATAAACTTTTCACCTTTTTATTTTTCATTATAGTACTTTTTTAGACGTTATTTTAACCCTCTGACTCTTGGTCAACCTACCCCATGTCCGGGGTTAGTTGACCATAAGTACGGAGCTGGTTGACTTAGGCGGTATTCCATACATATACAACTAAAATCCCTATTTTTCTTGACACTCTATAACTTTTGAACCTAACCAATAAGAGAGCTGAAATTATGCACATAGGTTCCTTTTACGAAGTAGATAAGGTAGCAGGAAAGGGGGGGGGGGGGGTTATTAACCTGGTCAAGAGGTAACAGAGACGAACAGACGGATTGACAGACAGACGGAAAGACAGACAGACCGACTTTCACATTTATAATATTAGTAAGGAATATTCGATAGTAAGGGATATTGCGAGTCAACCATCCCCTGACACCGTTCTGGATTTTAACCGCGTGGCATGTCTCAACCTTGTTTTTAATATGGAAGCAATGCAGTGCAATATGCGTACACACATCATATTTACATTTTTCATAACAAAAACATTGTTTCAAAAAGATACATAGGTATAATAACAAAGAAAATACGAACGAAAAAAAATACTTGTACAGATCAAAAACACAACACCTGTAGCCACTCGTGAACGACGCGGGACTGCGGCAGCGCACATCGCACAGGGTAGCGGATTGCGCTGAAGTGTACACGATCATTAATTTAAGAATAAAATGTATTAGTTTTAAGTTACTGTATGTAAAATTGTTCAAAATAAAGAATTTGTTATTATTATGAGTTTTTACAAATGTAAAAACTTAAAAATTAGGCTGAGTAAATACTCAGCCTAATTTTTAAGCTGGTGTTAAATGACAACCACGGGCGAGAGCCAAGTAGGTGTCATGGGAGGGGTCATTGATTTGTTGATATAGCTTATTATTATAAAGTGAGCATTAACTGTCTTCATCTATTTATTTATTTATTCATAACAATTTTTTACATTGTGTTGAACATAATATTACTCGTACAAACCATTAATTTAAACATAACTTACAACAATTTCAATATTTAGCAATTATGTGTAACAACTTACAATTTTATAAAAATACAATACAAATGTTATCGGTATGTAATAATCTTCTTTATACATCTTTCGTCTAATCTCCCCTAGCCAAATGCCTTTTTCGCAAATTTCAATTGCTTGGTCAAAAGGTCAGTACGAAACATAGATTTAGTTCGTCAGAATTTTCCTCCAACAATTTTCTCTCTCCCCTTATTTTGTACTCGTTTTTACTTTTTTTAGCCATCCTCTCATTTCCTGCCTGCAATTGTCTACTTTCAATTGGCGTGCTCCAACGTACACTGTATTGTCTAGATTTTTTTTTAGAAGAACTTTTCATTTAGAATTCGATAGACACGAAATAGCCTGGAAAATTGAAAGGACTTCAATGAAATATCGTTAAATAGCTTTTTAAATGGTTTGTCGGGGTTTTAATATTTTTCCTATGAAATGAAATACTTTATTTAAAAACTAGGGCATTCAGAAACACTTTGTGTGGGCAAAATATAACTATACTAGCTTTCCCACGGTTAATTTAAAACAACCCATGGCGCGACTTGTGGCGCCATCTGTTGGCCGATACAGCGCCCTCTATAGTCGAAAAAATATTTTCCCATTGGATTGACATACTTTCACGGGATAAAAAGTAGCCTATGTTGGGCTCTGTGCCCCTGACAATATGTATACAAATTTTCATAATGATCGGCTGCTTAGTCAAGCCGTGAAGGAATAACAAACAAACAAACAAACTCACTTTCTCATTTATAATATTAGTATGGTTATGAAGAGGAAAGATTTGTATATTTGTTTGTAACGAATAAACTCAAAAACTACTGGTCCGATTTCAAAAATTCTTTCACCGTTGGAAAGGTTCATTACTCCCGGTTAACATAGGATATATATTTTTTTTTTTAAATATATGATTCGTAGTAAAACCCATGTGAAGCATAAGAATTCCATAGAGTGAAATATGTATTAGTTCAGTTCAGAGATTTGTAATATCAAATACTATAGACGAGTAATACGCACAGCTTCGGAAGAATTCGGGCAAGACGCGACACTAGCGCCCCTACGGCATGAGGGCGGCATGAGGTGAACGATTTCAAAACTTTTGTATGCAAAATGTTATAGCGCCCCTAGCGGCATGAGGTGAACTGTGCGTTTTGTATGCAAAATGTTATAGCGCCCCTAGCGGCTTGAGGTGAACGGAGGTTGCCAAGTCATTGTGTGAGAAACGTCAAGAGCTGTACGTATTACTCGTCTATAGTATTTGGTAGTATTAAACGAGAGCTCGATAAGTACACTTGTGTATTATTGCATCCGCCTCCGGACCTGCACCCCTCTTGATGACGACTCCGATATAGTTATAAATAAAATGATTTAAGTAAATGTTACGAAAACAAAAGTTAAATGTGGGACGAACCTGCTGTTCAAATATTACCTGGAAGACAAAGATATGTAAAATTTATTTTGTAGTGAAATATAGTAAGTCAGTTATTGTTTAAACTTTATGATATTTGTTCTAAATTCGTTATTAGAATCATTCCACAAGAAGTCCACTGACATAGGCTTCACATAAACATCATTTTTGAGGGAGTAAGAGAGGTAGGGCACAGCGGATAATCCGCTCAAATCGGAGCAGCCCGTCTAGGGAAGGACCTTTACCTTACAGAAGATGTGTGTTTGGTGAGTAAGGTCTCCAGAGCTCTTTCTACAGGGTCGGCTACGCGCTAGTGAAACCCCTGGTTTTGCAAGCGTACATAGGCTATGGTGACTGCTTACCATCAGGCGGGCTGTATGCTTGTTTGCCACCTTAGTGGATTAAAAAAAAGAGTTTTGCTCACGCTTGGCATGCGGGTTGGCGAGCACAGTTTAGAGATTTCGAGTACATGAACGTTATTGTCCATTCTTTATACAGACTCTTATTCGCCTTCTGCGATCACCACATTGTCATTAAGGCTGATAAGGAGTTCCACAAAAAGAATAACTTTTGAGTAGTAGAGTTTAGCCAACTACCATGATCATTTTCATCGGCATCGGTACTGATTTCAGTACATCATTGTTATTTTGAGTGTAACACTACACTATTATTTATGACACTCCGCGCTTTTTCATACTTGTATATTTAAAAAAAATTATGCAGGTAAACAAAAAAAGCCGTACGTAACCGGTTATCTTTCGTCATTTCTTTTACCGGTGGTATTTTCGAGAATGAAATATTTTTGACTTTGACTTTATGAACTGGTAGTGGCTAGTAAGTATATTGGTACCATCCTTTTAAATAATATCGAACGTGTAAAAAGGGTGCTATGCCGTTGTGTAACGTACGATGAATGAGAGATTCTGAACTCAGAAAGCCAGAAATAAATATAATTTACAAACTCCTGTCTTGCAAAATACATATTGTTTCATAAATCACCTTTGGGGAACAAGCAAAGTATTATTTACGTGAAATTATTAATAATTAACAGGCAGGCGTTATTTAAAATATTTACACTCAGTTGCAGAAATAATAATTTCATTACATAATCTTCTTTAGTTTGACGCTTTTACAAAATATCGGCGTGAAAGTAATACGTTTCATTCGTGTGTGGCAGATGCGGAAGCCCAACTCTTCTCCTATTATTTCTCTCCTTATTTCCTCACCTTCTTCTTGTTAAAAGCCGACAACTGCTTAGTAACTCCTCGTGTCTCTGAACTCCCAAGGCGGTAGTGATCATTTAAGGGCCGACATATATGGTCTACTTGAAGCAGTCAGGAGGAACAGTAACTCCTTCAAGCTGCGACTGCATAGTGAACTTAATAGACTTCTACATACACACATGCACGGACGGCCCGAGCAGTTCAAATGCTTCGGGCGGTCGTGCGGTCAAAGTTTCAAACTGGTGACTATGACTGCAAGAGCAGTCCATGTATGGCTAACTGCTCGAGCAGTCCGTCTATATCGGCTGTAATATCAGGTGACACGGATGCTCATTTGCCAACCTTTTTCATAAAAAAAATGTATCAAATGAAAGATAGTTGGCTAGTTTTAATTCAATTGCTTTTTCTACATAACAGTAAATCCGGATCATCGTGGAACATATGGATCTTCTATTCGATGCCAAGTCAAGCAAATAGGCACGTATCCTTTCTTGGAATAACACAGCTGGGTAACTTTTAACGTAATCGAATTAGGACGAAATCGAAATCACATGGATTTTATTTGATTTTCATACTTTCGGTTGATCGTACCTTTTTGGGGTTCCGTAGTAAAATCAACTTATAGTTTCGCTGTGGCCATTTAATTTTGTCCGCGGTCTAGCTCATAGACGCTAAATAATAGAAAGCTGTGGAGGAGGCGTGGAGTTGCGAATTGTTTACATTTAACGTGTTAGTTTTTGTTTGCCCCCCCCCCCCCCCTCTATCTAGAATAAGGGCAAAGAAAATGGGGGGGGGGAGGTCTCTTTTGCGCGGGCAAACTGTCAGAGGAGAGGGAGAGAACAGATATTACAAATAATAAAAACATGTTTGGGGCACTCCTATACGATACTGTACCATATAATAGTCATTTCCATGCATGGTGGTCACACGATGTCCTTTGAGAGTAACCGCCGTTATCAGATATTCCAGGAAAATATACGTACAATCAGCCAACCAAAGAGGTGAGCAGGGCCTATGCTTCAAGTTTTCTAAATATTGCGTGACGGGATTTACTAGAATATTTATTTATCAATAGCTTTCAGAATTCAAAGTACTGACTGAATTAACTAGTATGTAAAAGCACAGCCCAAACCGCTGGGTTTAGAGATTCCAAATTTGGAATGTGTCCTTACGACGCTACAGGGTTGTACTAAGAAAGGATTTTTCAAAATTCCCACGGGAAAGCGAGATGAAATCACAAAGTTTCATGTCACCCATCGATAACTATGTCGGGACTGACGGCTTAACCCCCGAAGCACAAAGAAGCTCCAGATAACGCAACCCATCCAAACACTGGTTAGGGTCGATGTTGCTTGCTCGTTGTGCTTGATTTAGAGTGCGACCTAGTGTTAATATTTATTCCATTTCTATATTGAAGGACAAAAAATACCGCGAGCAAGCGCCAAAGATTTTTGTAAATGTCAGGACCACAGAAATTTTTTGTGAATAATGTTCTATTACGCATTAGAATAGACGATGAAGTATATTTATATCGATTTGTTAACATTTAAAATGTTGCTGGTTCGATAAATAACGCCTTGAAAACAAAAACGTCTTTTTTCTCAACTCGTTATTTTATCAAAACATTCTCATGCGTAATAGATCATTATTTTACTTTTTCATCTACGTTTACCAGATATCACTCTCGTTCAAATGGCGGCGCTAGTGGACGATTGCACGCTTTTAACACATAGGGTACTTTTTATCCCGAAAAGTACGATTCCCGTAAGTTTTGATGAAAAATCTGATATAGATGGCGCTGCTGTGCATAAATAAATACACGCAAACGAAGTTGTGCGGGTTTCATTAGTTGCTTATAATTGCAAATGATGAGAGAATTGCTTATTTCATAAAAGTAAGACACGAATTTGAACAGTTTCGCAAATAAAACACAATATAACCAAAACCAGTTTATTACTGTTCACCAAGTACAATTAAAAACACAATCACTAATAGACTAAACGAATAACTCCACTCTTTTACTTCTACAATATTCAAATTCACCGTCTCACTGTCACTTAACGAAATGAATTATGCAATCGGCCTCGATTCCCGCCATAATCGTTCTATATCGCGGGAAAACGAACTACGCTCTCATTGGTTCGTTTTCTAGCCCCTCTCCAGCCAGTGTTACCAGCCAAAAAGTACTTTTAAAGCATAATATTTTATCATTAACATAAACTATAGAAACACCTATATTTATATTTTTTTATTTATATATTTTTTTTATTTATTTATTATTATTTATATTACAAATTTATGAAATAAAATGCGAACCCTAACAATCGACCGTCCTGACAACGTGTGCGTCCCGCACACGACACCAGGTGGAACCCTAACAATCGGAATCTTGGCCAATTACACTATTCTTACAAATCATAATCAGAATTTTACTTACCAATCACATGATATTATTATATTTATTTACAAATCAAAATAATTTATGTACATTTTTTTTTTTTTTTTTAAAATCATTTATTCAAGTTTCTTAATATTACAATATAAAGTACAGGTACCAAACCACGAAAACCTCGCAGGGCTTATCTGGGTTTCGGTGAGTCGCTATTGTTATTTATAAATTTACAAGGTAGGTAGTACTGTTTCAACATTAGAGCAAACTTATTGTGATTTTTTGCATAACAGTTTTGCAGATTAGTTGGAAGCTTATTTAGGTAATACGGAATAATGTAACTGGTAACTCTAGTTCCGTACAAGTTATTATTTTTAGGTAAAATAAACCTATTTAAATATTCCACTGATCTTAAGTAATTGGGTCGTTTTTTTTCTATAAGACAATCTAAATTTTTTAATTCTGTTAAGATCTGGTATTCTATTTTTTCATAGACACTCATGACATTACAGTACTTAAATATTTTTTTGTCATCATCATTTATTTTTTTAAGGATGTAATTTGGTGTAATAATTTTTAACATTTGAACTTGTAACCTATAGATACACTCTAAATATGTTGCATATGTTCTACCGTAGCTACTCAAGCCATAACTGATAACCGAATCAGCTAGGGCCATGTACATTAAGCGTAGTGTTTTAAAAGGAAGTTTATATTTGAGTACATACAATTTGCCCATGACAGACCTTAGCTTATTGCACACATGATTTTTGTGGGGTCCCCAACAGAATCGGCTATCAATCATGAGACCAATATATTTATGTTCGTCAACTACATCCAGTACGGGGCATACGCAAGTACCCATGTTGTGTTTGTTGGAATGCAAGCAGGCATGTTCATGGGCTTTCACATTTGGTACGATAGGTGTTTTATTATGTGATGAGCGTATATGAACTACTTTAGTTTTTTCCGCGTTAATGACAAGTCCAAGATCATGTGCCCATTTACACACATTAGTAAAATTTTCTTGAAGCAGTTGTTGAGCTTCAAAAACACTTTCACTGGCTACTAAGAGACATGTATCATCTGCAAATTGGTACACAGATCCCGATTTTATGGTATTGCACATATCATTGACATATAGGAGGTACTCAGTTGGGCCGATTATGGAGCCCTGCGCCGTGCCTTTTTTGGTTAATGTCTTGGCGCTGAGCTGATTCTGGACTTTGACGGTCGTGAATCTGTTGTTGTGGTAATTCATAAGCAGTTCTAGCAAAGGGCCCTGAATTCCATTTTGTGTCAATTTGTTATAAAGCGTGTTATAATCCAGCATATCGAACGCCATACTAGGTATATCGAACTATAACTTTTGCCGATCGATTTATGCAAAAGTACCTATTTTATAAGCCCGAACGATCGATAAATCAGGCAATTTAATGTAGTTAAACAATCATTTATGATACCAGGTATATTATATCGAACTATAACTTTTGCCGATCGATTTATGCAAAAGTGTTCTATACGCCCGAACGATCGATTAATCGGGCAATCGAATGTCTAAATGCAACTAGCGTTTCGACCGATCGAATATCGAAACGTAGTTGAAGATGTCGACAAGCCGATCGAATACTTGTAGCGACATTAGTTTCACTGCATCAGACACAAACCGATCGAATGTTGTGCCCAGTCTGAAACAATGAAAAAGACACCTTCTGTAGTCAATTGCCACTGATTGTGTTATTATAAATCAGTACATGTAAAAACATCAAGCAACTAACTAAGCGTCACATTACATAATTACTATTACCAACATATCATTCCATTAATGACATGTTGCCGAATCATTATAACTAAAATAGCTAAAATACTTCTAACTGTCATCCTCACTACCACTTGTATCAGCGTCTGTGTTAACGCCTAAGGCAGCTATATGGATCCATGGCATCATGCGGTCCGCGGCAACGGTTGTTTGACGCTTATTTTCCATGCTACTGATACCAGGCACCGGTTCTACTATGTATCTATCTCTACCCAAGACTTTTATGACGCGGTATGGCCCTACATACGAGGGCATAAGTTTCTTGCTTTGACCATCATTGTTAAAACAAGTTCTAGTTATTTTAACAAGTTGACCTTTACTATACAATCGTGCTGGTTTCCTACCCTTATCAAACCTCTGCTTTTGTTTGATTTGCTCTCTGTCTATCCTATCCTTCACTTCCTGTCGGATATCGGGGAGATCGTCATTCTCAGGAGTCTCAACAATCTCATTCAAAATAGGGTTCAACTCGACATTCATCCTAGAGCCAAATAATACTTCAGATGGCGTTCGCCCAGTAGTCTTTTGAATCGTATTGTTGAGACCTCACTGAACTTTTCCCAAGTGCTTGTCCCATTCTTTTTCTCCACGATTTACATTTAACGCTTTCAAAGAAGCTAGAATGGTGCGATTGTACCTTTCTACTTGGCCGTTCGACCTAGGGCTAGCCACCGCATTTAGGATATGTTTCACTCCTTTATCACGACAGAACTGTTTAAACGCGTGAGACGTGAAACAACTACCTCGATCACTTATGAGACGGTTAGGGGTCCTGAACGTAGAAAAAACATCTTCTAGGGCACGAATAACATTTTGAGTGTTCGTGTTTCTGACCGGTTTAATGAAACAGAACTTAGTGAACGAATCCACAACAATAAACAAATGAGTAAAACCACTATTTGATTTAACGAATGGCCCGAGGTGATCAACGTGTAAGGTATGAAACGGAACCTCGACTTTAGCAATGGGGTGAAGTAGACCCTCGTGCGCATTATTTTTATTTTTAGCATACGCGCATTCAATGCACGCGCTCACATACTTCGTGACAAACCTCTTCATCTTTGGAAACCAATACTTGCTTTTAATGCGCTCGAGTGTCTTCTCAACCCCGAAGTGACCGATGTCGTCGTGGTTCATACGGCACAATTGCCACCTCGCACCCTTCGGTACTACCCACCGACAATTTTCTTTATCACCACCGAGAATGCGGAACAATTTGTTATCTTTTATGATATAATTATCACGAATGTACCGAAGACCCTTTTCATCTAGACCGCTACTCAAAATATCTTTAATCCTGCACAATTCAGAGTCGCCTAGCTGAAGGGTTTGCAGCCAATCCTCACCACTAATACACATAACCATTGGATGTGAGTCAACAACCGTCTCATGGGAATCATTAGCGGGATTGCGTGACAATGCGTCAACGTGACTCATTTTTGAACCTGCCCTATACTCAACGGCGCAATCAAATTCTTGTAGAGTCAACCACCAACGCGCTACCCTTGGAATAAGATCTCGCTTACAGAACGTAGACCTTAGTGCACTGCAGTCTGTGACAATTTTAAATTCTTTGCCCAGTAGGTAAACTCTGAATTTCCGCAAGGAGAAAACGACCGCCAACGTCTCCAGCTCATAAGCGTGGAAATTCTTTTCCTCGGGAGAAGTTTGCCTGCTGTAGTAAGCCACTGGGTGAAAAGTTTCTCTTCCTACAGACCTCTGAAGAAGTATGCCCCCAATGCCTAATCTGCTCGCATCTGTGTGGAGCTCTATTTCAGCGGTGGGGTCATATATTGCTAAAATGGGCCTGTCAGTCAATTTAGCCTTCAAGTTTTCAAAAGCCTGCTCCTGACTACTATCCCATTCCCACAATGCGTCCTTCTTCAACAGTCTGCTAAGAGGGAAAGCTATCTGAGCGAAATCTTTAACAAACTTACGGAAATAGCTCGCTAAGCCAAGGAATTGACGAACATTATGTACATTCTGAGGTCGTGGAAAATTGCGAACACTTAGAATTTTCTTCTCACAAGGCCTGACTCCAGCAGCACTAATTTCATACCCAAGATAATTAATACTATCACGTAGAAAGTCACACTTTGCTAAATTCAACGTGAGATTCGCCTTTCCTATGAGACATAAAACCTCTTCAAGCCGTTGCAAACATTCCGTTGAGTCTTTCCCATAAATTAGGATATCGTCCATATATGCTGTTGCTTTGCAGAAACGAGCAGACCCAAGGACCGAATTCATCATTCGCTGGAATACGGCAGGTGCATTTGCCAAGCCAAACGGCATCCGATTAAATTCGTATTGGCCGTCTGGTGACAAATGCTGTGAAATGTTTGCTAGCCTCCGAAATCGGAACTTGGTAGTAGCCTGACACGAGATCAAGCGTAATGAAACAAGCTTGACCGCTAAGACGAGCGATCTCGTCTTCAATTATTGGCATGGGATATCTCTCCTTCACTGTAACAGAGTTCAACATACGATAGTCTATGCACATCCGAAATGTACCATCCTTTTTACGGACTAGTAAGATGGGGCTAGCATATGCAGAAGCCGACTCTCTAACTATACCAGCATCCAACATATCATCGATCATACACCTCACCTTCTCTCGTTCATGATGCGATAGCCTGTAAGGACGGTAAACAACAGGGCGCTGGCTATTGAGTTCAATGCTCATTTCAGTTGCATTTGCACAACCTAAGTCCTTGAGCGAAGAGGCGAAACAATATTTGTATTTCCCTAATATCCCCAAAAGTAGTCGTCTGTCCTCGTCAGTCACTGTGTCACTTACATGGACTTGATTCTGGTCGAACTTAACATCATCATCAATAGGTACTTCCGGTGGCTCAACAACTACTCTGTTAACAAGATCTACCTTTTCTGCTCTACAAAGTACTGCATTCAATAAGATTTGGCAAGAACCAGAACAAGGCACTAATGTTATGTTGATGCGACCATTAACTGATCGGTGAAGGCCTCCATATATGTAGTATTGTTCGTTAGGCTTCCCTGCTATATTATAATTTACTATTATATAACCATCAAGTAATGGATCAGTCTGAGCCCGAACAGATACCGCACCATAAAGACGCGCCATACACTTCGACCTAATTTTAATCGGGCGCTCATCGATAATTGTCAAATCTGGTGAAGGCATTTCCTTGTCAATATTGAAAAACTGCAATGTGGATGAATCCTTATATACGGTAATGTGTGATTGTTCCGTATATGACTGACCAATCAACATAGGTACATCTAATAAGTTGTCATTCACAACTTTACATACAACTTTTGCTTCTACTTCATCAACATTTAAATCAACAGTTAATTCCCCTAATGATTGCACTAAATCATTACCAAACCCCTTCATTAAAGATGTATTATTATCATACGACACTCCTAATTTATTTGCAACTGATTGCTTTAATAGACTTACTTCACTACCAAAATCAATAAATGCCCTTAATGGCCTACCATTCACTCTCACTTCTTTCAAATATTTCGAATTTAGGTTAGCGTTTTGTAATTCAATGCACATTGTTTTTTGTATATTATTGTTATTATTTGTATTAATTGGCTTATCAGTCACTTTAGTAAAACAGTTATCGGAAGTATGCCCAACACGATTACAGCGAGTGCATTTTATGATTGGTTTAGGACAATATAGAAAACTATGACCTTTTTCTTTACAGTTATAACAACCCGTCGTTTGACCGGATCTACCACCTGATTTCTGATTTGTATTGATTGATTGACCAGAATTTGTGAAACTAGGATCGTTATTCTTATTTCTAAAGTTATTTCGCTCTGGCAAAAAGTTTATGGAATCTCTATTGCTAACCAAATACTGCAACAGCTGGTCGGGGTGAGAGCAACGTAATGCAAGAGCACCGGACCTTAGGGTCCTATCATTGATACCATGGATAATGCATTCTACCGCCCTCTTCCCCTCTATATCACACTGATTAAGCAACGTTAGTTTATCATAAAAATATACTTCTATGGGTTCGTGTACTTTGCTTCTCCTTCTCAGCATATCTTCAAGGGCCTGGCCATAATTTTGTTCGAAGGGAAAAGCATTAATTAACTTTTGTTGCCACTCACTCCAAGTAAAGAGTATAGAATTTAACCCTTCGTACCACCTTTTAGCTAGGCCCTGAAGCTTCTGCATAGCAAAGTGGGTAGTTGTTTTTTCATCCCACCCGTATACCGAAGCGCACTCATTTACTTTTTTTATCCAAATATCTACTCGTTGATTTTTAGCTGACGGGTCAAAATCAGGCAATATATTTTTGTGATCAATTTTACGCGCTGGTTGTGCGCTTTCGGTACACGACTGCGATGTAAAACCATCTCTAAAGCACTTAAGTATATTAACAAATTCTTTCTTAGAAAAGGAACGACTACGTGACCTTTTATTTCGTCCCGCGTCGCCTCGACGCTCTGCACCACGGCTGCCCTGCGCCGGGCTGCGGCTGCCTTTGTGACGACCGCGGCTTGCCCGAGTAGTCGGAGTGCGGCCGCGTTTCACAGCTTCACGAAGTCGCTCACGTTCCCGTTGTAACTCTTTCTCCAACAGCTCGACTCGTTCACGACCATAGTCGGCCTCATGGTCGCACTGCCTCCTACTGCCACTCCGAGTTCGAAACCTTCTGCGGCTACGACTACGAGTACGAGTAGGCCTGCGAACTTCTCGTGCACTAGGCGTTTCGAGTCTCCTCCGGGTTGTGTCCCGGCTTTTACGGCTCGATCGCTCACTCATAATAGCACGTAGGTCACTTGTCACTTCTGAACTTTGAACAGTTTCGCAAATAAAACACAATATAACCAAAACCAGTTTATTACTGTTCACCAAGTACAATTAAAAACACAATCACTAATAGACTAAACGAATAACTCCACTCTTTTACTTCTACAATATTCAAATTCACCGTCTCACTGTCACTTAACGAAATGAATTATGCAATCGGCCTCGATTCCCGCCATAATCGTTCTATATCGCGGGAAAACGAACTACGCTCTCATTGGTTCGTTTTCTAGCCCCTCTCCAGCCAGTGTTACCAGCCAAAAAGTACTTTTAAAGCATAATATTTTATCATTAACATAAACTATAGAAACACCTATATTTATATTTTTTTATTTATATATTTTTTTTATTTATTTATTATTATTTATATTAAAAATTTATGAAATAAAATGCGAACCCTAACACGAATATGAATCATGGTTTTCCCAAAACATTACTCATTTGACACGACCCCAAGTGATGCGTAGATCATTTGATACAATCTACTGGTTTTTCACTATGACTCAGAATTTATGAAAAAGAGAAATAAATTGGAAAATCTGTCGTCTGTCGACAATTAGTTCAAAGTAAAACGTAAAGATTCGAGAAACACGAATGCTATCACATTGTTTGGCTCGAGCGGGTATCGAATTAGTGTCCTCTGGTCTTGTTGGTGACAGAACAAACTGCACCATCGTCTTGTTAAAAAATTATATGCGATTTCAAATCTTCTTTATTGCATAATATAAAGTGAAGTCGCTTCCCGCTATCTGTCTCTCCCTATGTCCGCTTGACTCTTTAAAACTATGCAACGGATTTGGATACGGTTTTTAATAGATATGTGACTCAAGAGAAGGTTTATATGTAGGTACGAGCTGTTACCCGCGACTTCGTCCGTGAAATGTTAAAATAGGGATAACTCCTGTTCCTGTCATGCGATTTAAATGAAACAAAGCCTATATTCTGCACCAAGCCGAGCTCTATCTCCCTGTGAAAACAGCATTAAAATCCGTTCAATAACTTAGAAGATGTGCTCGTTCAAGGGTATTTCTTTGAAAATGTGCAAATCGCTGTTCCAGTTAAAAAGAACTTATTACATTACATATTTTTTTAACTTTTGGCCAGTATGGAGATGGACCAGTATCTGTTCTAACAGGAGCAGTTATCAGATTAATGTTAAATTCAATACAATCTGATATGAATTCAATCTTGTGTCGAAATTCACATTACCATTCGTGTCCCTCTCCCCAGATTTTAACACAAAATATTTTATTTCTCGACTTGTACTAAGAAGAACGTAATATAAGCAATAAATTCCATAAATAGAATGTTGTTATTAGTTTATAATACAATATAAATACTTAAAAGACTATTTTACAATGTTAAAAAAGTGAATCAACAAATGTTCCGGCGCTACACCCTCATTACCGTTCGAGAGTATTGTCGCCTTAATATCTTTGCTCCTAGTTGGCCTTGTGCGTTCGCCTTAACTGTGCGGGACAGTTCAGTCGTCGCTTGTCCGTTGCACGGAGGACACGTAGCGAGTGAGTATTTTTTCTACGGAAATATCGGTATTTAGTGCTCCGAACGGTTTTTGTTTCGTCAAAGTTCTCCATACAGTTTTTGTATTTAATGGTAAGTAGACGTGTGTTATTTAATCATTTAGGGTCTTATCATCTTCATAAAAGGGCTTATTTTAAGTATTTACTTGTTTCAAAATGGTAAATGACATGAAAATTGTTCAAAATGTATAAAACTATGAATTTCTAATTACCATTTTTCTAATTACCAGTTTTTACCATTCCGAATATGAAGTGCAAGGAGTACGGCATCGGGTGACTAGTCGCGGAGGGTAGCGGGATCCGAGGCACGGTTCACCGCTGGCCGACCGCAGGTAGTAGGGGACTCCTATACAGCCTATTGCGTGGACCTCTTGCTGACAACAGATCCAGACAGGTACTCGGTGACAATTTCTTCGCCATTGGGGCGCTCTGATCAATGTCTGATGAAATCGGTATCAGCCTACCACCCGCCCGATCCCAGCCTGAAAGGCAACCGGCGGCGGTTATGGCGATACAGATCAGCAGACTGGGATGAGATGCGGTTTTTCTATGCATCCTTCCCTTGGCAGTCTGTCTGCTTCTCTTCTAGTGACCCCAGCGTCTGTGAAGATGCCGTTACTGATGTGCTTCGTCAAGGGATGGAATACTTCATTTCCTTCTCCAACGTGCCATCTACTAGTAAAGCTCGCCCATGGTTTGGGCCTGAGTGCAGCCGTGCCGAGGCGCATAAGCATCAGGCATACCTGGACTGGGTTGCAGCTCGACAGCACAAGGCGTCTGATGTTAGCGAAAAGAAGAAGGCCTTTAACAAGGCTGCCAAGTCCTGCAAGATGGTTTTACAGAAGGCTCGATTTGATCACATTGGCCGAATAGGGAACAAATTGGATTCTTTCCCAGCGGGAAGTAAAGCGCTTTGGAATCTAGCGAAGGCGGTCGAATCGAACTTCTGCCGCCCCCTCCACTGCAGAAACCTGACGGATCACTTGCTCACACCGCTGAAGAGAAAGCAAACCTGTTGGCGTCTCTGTTCGCGGAATCTTCACGTCTTGATGCTGGTAGCGCGATACCTCCAGTTTACCTGGCAGCACGGTGGTAATGGCGGAAATCCGGTTGCGCCAGGCTGAGGTTCGCAAAACGCTGCGCAATCTTGACGTGAACAAGGCCAGTGATCGAGACGGTATCCGCTATTGTACAGAGGACATGTGCACCCGAATTGACATCTGTATTGACCCGCCTCTTTAGGCTCTGTCTAAAATCTGGGAAAGAACCGAGTTCCTGGAAGCTCGCTAACGTGCCCAAAAAGGGCAGCCGTGCCGACCCTGCCAACTACAGGCCCATTTCGATCACGTCCATACTCTGTAAGAATATGGAACGTGTTTTTGAACCGCAGGCTCCTAGCGTACCTAGAATCGAATGACCTCCTCAGTGACCGACAATATGGCTTTCGCTAGAATCGGTCCACTGGGGATCTTCTAGTGTACGTCACCCACGTCTGGAATGAGACTATTGAGGAATTCGGAGAAGCCCGCGGTTGGAAGCTTGCGGTTTCCCTCGATATTTCCAAAGCATTTGACGGTATGGCACGGTAGTCTTATTAGCAAGCTTCCTTTTTACGGCCTGACCTCTAATTTCTGTGCGTGGATTTCTGACTTTTTGGGGGATTGATCTATTCGGGTGGTCATTGATGGCTGCTCGTCTAAACGAAAGGCTTTTAATGCCGGTGTCCCTCAAGGATCGATTATTTAAAGCATTTGTTTTTTGTTGTTTGTGAAATCACATGCAGTGTTTTATAAAGTTCAAACTATGATTGTTATTAGTGTTTATGAAAGAAATTAATAACTAAGTATATTTTTTATATTTATAGTTGTCGTTGATTGACAGCTAAGTGCGAAAGTGTGAAGTTAATAAACGTTGATTTTTAATTATTTCTTTTATTTTTCTCTGTTATCTACTCACCATTTGAAATTCTTCTCTTTACCGTTTGTGAACCTCTTTACCATTTATGTAAATTACTCATTACCGTTTGCAAAAAAAAAGAATGGCTCATATCTTTAATACTAAAAGACTTTTCTGGGTCCGGTTCAAAAAAATGTATATAACTCATACCAAAGAACGCGGCTAACACTTTAAAGAACCGTTCTTCGAACAAAATTTATCAATCTCTTTTATTAGGCTAATATGCGCATCCTCAAAGAATTACCCTCAAACAGACAGACAGTAAATTCAAACAGACAATAAATTCAAAAAAAAATTTTTTCGCTTTTATTTATTTTTTTATTTCTTTAGCTGTTCCCTCTCCATTTTTGCCAAATATGTTCAAAGTACAGACATATCGGGATCTACTGTTTTATTATATGTAGATAATACATTCAAAGATTTTCCAAAATTCCCACGGAAAGCGGAATTTTTCTGATTGGCCTCGGGTCTTGGATGTTTATCTATATATGTATTTGTTATAAAAATATAATATCGTTGAGTTAGTATGGTATCCCATAACACAAGTTTCGAACTTACTTTGGGGCTAGCTCAATCTGTATGAATTGTCCCTATATATTTATATTATTTATTATTTACTATAACTTACTAGCGTAAGAAGATTGGCAATGCAAAAGAGATAAACCATAGCATACACGTTTGTCAGAGCGAGATAGATAGACGAGACCATTTTTCCTATACACGCTATGGGCTTGTATCGCCCTAACGTCAGTCATGTTAAAACAAATCCTACTTATTTTTACAAAATTTATGGTTTTTAAGTGTAGTTTTGGTTGTTAATTCGACGTGATTAAATATGGTTACCTGTGCAGTGCCTGGATGTAACTCAAACTAAAAGGAAAATTGTTAGAAATATCAGAATACTGGCTGTATTTCTATTTAAAATGTTATGTTCTTCTAAAAAAGTAATACCTTTGGTATGTCACTCTTCAAAATAATATATATATTTCAACACGTTATCAGCACGAAGTTCTATAAAACTAAGATAAAACTATATGTTTTGATGTTTTAATTGTGCAGAATTGTGGTGGGAAGAAGAAAAGTCCCTGTGAATCCATAATACATAACTCATAAACGTAAAATGTAAAATATTGTTAATAAAAATTTTTTGACACCTCAGTTTGTCAATAATTTTTTCCGATATAAAAGGAGAGTGTTTATTTTACTATTGTTTATTTTACTATTAATATGTTATCAAGTTCAAGTTCCAGTGGCATAAAGATAAGTTTGATGTTGAAGGACAGAGACGGATACGCATCATGGAAATTTAAAATGAGGATGTTACTCATTCATGAGGATCTCTGGAACACTGTGAATGGTTACCCAGATGAAAGTGCGATTCCCCTGGAGGTACGTAAGAGTAAAGATTTAAAGGCATTGTCAAAAATATGTCTTACTCTAGACGGAGCTGCAATAACTCACGTTCGATGTGCTACTACAGCCGAAGAAGCATGGGATGCGCTTGCAAGCGTCTATGAAGATCGAGGTATGGGGAGAAAACTGTCGCTAGAAAGAAGATTATATAGATATTCGTTATCTGATTTTCCATGTATTGAATCATATGTCAATGCTATAATGTCCACTGCACAAGATTTGGCGGACATTGGAAAGATAATCGATGATTCTTCAATAGCAGCAATAATGTTGGGTGGCCTAACATCAAAATACGAGCCACTGATCATGGCCTTAGAGAATTCGAACATAGCCATAACTACTGACATGATAAAGACAAAACTGCTGAATGAGTTTACTAAAAATGTTACTGAATCTGATGCAGCTTTAAAGACTCGGTACAGTCAGAAAAAGAAAACAGCACCTAACCTTAACAAGAAAAACTCGAAGCCTGTCGTGTGCTACAGTTGCAATGAACCTGGCCACAAACGACCAGACTGTCCCTATAAAATGGACAAAACACCAAAGAAGGTAAGCAACAATAACTCAACACATCTTGGAGCGCTGAATGTGAATATTAGAGATACACATTTTTCAGACAAACACTGGATTGTTGACTCAGGAGCCACAACACATATGAGTTCTCGTATTGATTGGATGGACAATGTAAAGCCGTTTACACATGGCAAAGTAACTATTGCAAATGGTGACGTGCTTCAAAGTCAGTGTATTGGTGATGTTTCTATTTTTACTGATTTACAAACTACTAAAGTAATTTCTGATGTTGTATTTGTACCGAATTTAAAGTCTAATTTATTATCTGTCCGAAAGGCTGTTCAAAAAGGTTTAATAGTTGTATTTGATAAAGAAGGTTGTAAATTTTATAATAGTAGTGATTTTTCTTGTACAGGTGTTCCGGTTCTATATGCTTCTGATCGTGATGGGCTGTACTCTCTAAACTGTACGAATATTCCTCGCGATTTGTCAGCATTTAATGTGCACTCTGACGTTTCTCAGTACAGACTATGGCATAGACGATTAGGTCACTTAAATCGTATAGGCATGGGTAAGCTTGCTAACGGTCTTTCTATAGGTATTGAATTTGGAGACGTCGACTTGGAACCCTGTGTGGCTTGTATAGAAGGTAAGCAAAGCAGAAAACCTTTTAAACCACTATTATACAAGAAGGCAACTGATATTCTACAGTTGATTCACTGTGACCTAGCAGGTCCAATGTCTGTAACTTCTTTTGATTGTAATATTTATGTTTTATATCTTATTGATGATTTTTCGAGATTTGTTTTTACATATTTTGTAAAATCAAAAGCAGAAGTCAAGAATAAGATTTGTGAGTTTATCAATTTGGTACAGAGACAAACTGGAAAGCAAGTAAAGATTTTACGTACAGATAATTTACATTATGGTACAGAGTTTGTAAACCAAGATTTGCTTCAGTATCTGGAGTCTAATGGCATTGTTCATCAGACCATCGTACCATATTGCCAACAACAAAATGGAGTTGCTGAACGTACAGGGCGCTCTATTATGGAAAAAGCTCGTGCTTTACTTGCAGGTTCCCTCTTACCCAAGATATATTGGCAAGATGCTGTCACATGTTCAGTC
The DNA here is from genome assembly GCA_905163395.2 of Endotricha flammealis. Taxonomy (NCBI): domain Eukaryota; kingdom Metazoa; phylum Arthropoda; class Insecta; order Lepidoptera; family Pyralidae; genus Endotricha; species Endotricha flammealis. The sequence goes on from LR990871.1 coordinate 10,731,613, forward strand.
TATCTGAAAAATAGGTCACCTCATCGTGCCTTGAACGGAGTGACACCTTATGAAGTTTGGTTTGATCAGAAACCAGATCTCGGTCACTTAAAAGTGTTTGGGTGCAGAGCACTCATACATGTGCCACCTCAAAAGCGTACAAAGCTTGATGTCAAAGCTACGCAACATATATTTGTAGGGTATACAGAAGATCCCCACAGTTATCTCTTCCGTGTAGTTCAATATCCAAGAAGATTGACGAAAGCAAGAGATATCGTATTTTTTGAAAATTGTTTTACTGATATTAAAACGATTTGTAATGACAATGTTCATGCTCCGATGTCGTTGTCTGAAGATCCGCAGCCAAGCTGTTCAAATATTGAGCTTCAAGATTCAGATGCTCTCAACCTGGTACCTGAAGTACCATCGGTTTCTTCTGCTCCCAATCCGGTACCTGAAGTACCATTGGTTTCTTCCACAGATGAAGACGATGTGTTTGAAGAAGCATCTAATGAGTTGGAGAATGAAGCAGATGGGTTATGTGACGCTCGGAGATATCCTCAACGTGAACGTAGAAGACCAGATTATTTTAATTTTGAGTCTTGGGTAGCTAGATCTGGAGAAGATACATCTGATGACCCTCGAACATATGCTGAAGCTGTAAGATCGGATGAGAGAGAGAGCTGGATTTCAGCCATGAAAGATGAATATCAGTCTCTTAAATCGAAGGAAACTTGGGTTTTAGTTGATCGACCCAATAAACGTGTTGTCTGCAGAAAGTAAAGTTCAAACACTGTTTGAGTAAGTTAGGTTTTATAGATTAAGTTTTATTTGGTACTATATTTTTTATTTATTGTTTTGTTACTTTTTTACGACATACATTAAGGGGGCATGTTAGAAATATCAGAATACTGGCTGTATTTCTATTTAAAATGTTATGTTCTTCTAAAAAAGTAATACCTTTGGTATGTCACTCTTCAAAATAATATATATATTTCAACAAAAATCGACAAAATTACTTGCTTGCACATATGTACACTCCACGCACACTAGTGTATTTTGTTTTCTCGCCTCAATCAAACAAAGCCGATCTATAGGTGCGCTAATATATGCTAAATCTATGAGTAAAACTAAGTTTAACAATAAAAAGTTCAATAGCCGCTCAGATCTATAAAGTAGCACACAAACAAAAACGTAGGGAGATACCCTAATGAGTAGTAACATAATTATAAACATTCTGGACAATTAACTGAGGTACCCAACCCCTGTGTGACACTGTTGTCAAGTGAAATATACGTGTCACTAAGCCATGCACCGGAGAATAGCTGATATATTTCCCATTTCCCAAATGAGCATTCGAATAAATCCTCTTTCGGTATTCCAAAATGGACATTCAATTCAAAGCCACATTTGGTTTGCGCCAACGAATTTGTGTGATGACCGCAGTGTTATGGGTTAACGTTGCGGTGTGTCGTATTATACCTTGGCTTATTTCGTTTTTCAATGGATTTATTACTAAAATAATGGAAGCAGAGGGTATTATGTATCCAATATTATGAATGTTCAGTGAAATTAAATGAAATCGTTTATTTCAGAAATTAGACCTTCACGGGCACTTTTTCTTTTCATTTACTACCACCATTTCGGACACAAGCAAAAAAAAAAAAAGTCAGTACTGATAAGAGTGAGCAGCCCAGTCCCCAGGCTGCACCTGTTCACGAGTCGACGCAAGAGTCAGCCATCGCTCTGCTCAACCATATTAGAGGCACTCAGTAAATCAATGAAAGAGATGAACAAATATTATGTTTTTTTTTTTTATATTCCGTGAAGGCATTTATTTGATTTTTTATTTATTAATAGTTTTATTAATCAATGCTATCTTACTGGCCGAATGTCTTGCCAGAGGCGCAAATATGCTTACAAAAGAAAATGTCGTTTTGATGTCGATATGATGTTGATCCCAAAGTTAACATGGTTTTTAAATGAAATGAAATGAATGAAATGAAATCGTTTATTTCAGAAATTAGACCTTCACAGGCACTTTTTCTTGTCATTTACAACTTGTTTAAATAAAGAAAATAAACTACGTTATATACTACCACCATTTCGGACACAAGCAAAATGGCAACCGGTAAAAAGAAATGGCGAAAGAATGGTATTATGCCATATACATTCTGTATCGCATTTTTGACATTTACGTGATACCATTTCATGTCAAAAAGGGGAGTGTAGGTAATACGCGTTTAAGTTGATGTCAAGTTTATAATCATTTTGATATCGCATATTTTGAAGAGCATAATACGTAATAGTCTGTAATGTCATGTTGACATCAAAACGACATCATAATTTGTAAGCATAATTGCACCACAATAGTGTATGAGAATTTGATTACAGTCATTGACACGAAAAAAAAAGAAAATTGGTATTCATATTGAAATTCATTTGTATGTAATTACAAAGTTTCATAGCCATTATACTTACATAGCATGTACAGTGAACCAATGATAAAGGTGATCGCAGAGACCTGAATCTTGGAGAAATTCTTTGTATTAGACTTCCATTATGAAAGATTTTTTTCGAAATTCCCTCGTGAAAGCGGAAAAGCTAACGAAGTTGTGCGGATTTATCTAGTTAATATTGGCTTAATTTTAATATTTTTAGGGTTCCGTATTAAAAAACCGTCATAGTTTCGCCATGTTCACCGTCTAACTCCAAGACGCTACTAGAAAGCTGTAATTTAGCTCGCTGTCATTTTAAATTAATTTTTATTGTAACTAAGAAAAATTAAAAATAAATACTAGAAAAATGACAAGTGACTCTTTAGGCATTGTAACATTTTTTATCATCATCACTACATCACTACATAGTATAAAACAAAGTCGCTTTTTCTGTCCCTATGTCCCTATGTCCCTATGTCCCTTTGTATGCTTAAATCTTTAAAACTACGCAACGGATTTTGATGCGGTTTTTTTTAATTGATAGAGTGATTCAAGGGGAAGGTTTTAAAGTATCATACATTCCAAAATTCCCACGGGAAAGCGGGATACACGCAAACGAAGTTGCGCGGGTTTCGCTAGTTTTTATATATAATGATAAGCATGTTTTGTTACACATATTGTTGAAAGTCAACACCTATTTCACTTTATACTCTCCAGTATTCGCATGGGATGAGATCAGCACAGAAGTTATAAGCACAACACATTCGATAACCAGTAGGGATATCGATTGGACAAATTGGATAGAACCGGACCGCAATGACTTAGATATAACTAAATAGACGACGCACAATATGGATAAATAAATAAATCTTTATAAGCACAATCAAGAGTTATTACCAGTCTTATTGTTGGGCTTTAAAGTGCTGGCTAGAGATTTATTGTATCTCCGCTGGAAGCAAGATGTGCTTTCCTAGGTGTATGCATCTCTTTCACATGAAATTTAAGAGTTACAAAAACTGTATTTAAAGACAATTACAAATTTAGACCATGACAGTTTATTGCCTGTGGCATACAATAATGTCAAAGCAATAATTGACATGCATCGTCCAAATTAGTCTAAACGACAGTTGCTTACAATTTTTGAAGGACAAATTATTGCTCTTGAACGTGCAACAAACTGGAGTCGTCTAAATGAGCCCTTAAGTGTAACAAAATGTGCCTGAACTACAATTTCCTGTGTTTCAGGCTTTAAAACCAGATGGTCGGCGGCTTATTGATTTTCCAATTGTAAAACTTCTTCAGACACCCCGATGGTGCGTTAATATGGCCACAGAGGACGCGGTATATCATTAAAAAGTAATTAATGATGTACAAAAGTGACAAGGTATGAAAGTGACAACATATTTATGCCGCTGATTGTACGATGGCCATTTTGTTTTACATTAAAAAAAATATAATAAAACGAGATAAAGCTAAAACGAGGAAGGGTTATCTATTTAAATTAATGTCTGTGTGTGGGTCATACTGCGGCATAGGCTGGAATAGCGCATTGTTGTACGTATTTCCACCTGGGGAATTGTGACTTGCCTAAAATAATGTTATAGGAAGACCGGCCAAATTGCTGCGAGTTTGTAATCAACAGACTATACATTGTAGCACTGAAGAGGAATTCTATAAAAAAAACATATTAAATACAATATTTTGTGGCCATGTTGTGTTTCTACGGTGAGTATCTAAGGTCTTCAGAGCTCCACTTTTAACAGGGTCGGCAACGCACGAGTGTTACCCCCCCAGTGGTGTTGCAAGTGTCTATAGGCTATACGGTGTGTGCTCGCCATTAGGCGGGCCATATAGTTACCTGTTGTTTGCCACCTTTGTGGTAAAAAAAATTTGTATGTATAACATTACAATATTAAAAAAACAAGCGATCCGCCCCGGCTTCTTATGGTTACAAAGTTTACTTTACTAACTTTTTTAATAAATAAATATATAGGGACAAATCACACAGATTGAGCTAGCCCCAAAGTAAGTTCGAAACTTGTGTTATGGGATAACTCAACGATACTATATTTTATAACAAATACATATATGATAAACATCCAAGACCGAATCAGAAAAAGTTCGTTTTTCATCATGACCCGAACGGGATTTGATCCCGGGACCTCCTGGGTGGCGGGCAGGCATGGTAACCATTGCGCCACGGAGGTCGTCAAAATGATACATAACAGTTTATTGCACACGCAACTTTTCGTAACTTAACGTATAGAAAACGATCTTTCGACAACCCCAATGATTTTAAAAGATCTATCGACATCTCACACGATGAGGTGAGCTCGCAATATAATCTTAGTAATTTTATTTACATTGTAGAGAAATCAATAAAAAAACCATTTTTAGGAGGGGTGTCCACTTAAACACACATTAACTGTTCATATATTTATTATACGATAAAGTGTACATAAAATCTACGTGTCGATCGTGCTAGTTCCCGACAGCCGACTGCGTCCGATGTCATAGGTTCGGGACATTAATACTGACTCTACATAAACCTATGTGTGTGTATCCCCTACAATATTCCTCCCCTTTTTGCAAAAAAAAAATGATTGTTAATAAAAAAAATAATATGTGACACATCCTTTAGCAAAATTATTTTACCATGACAATAAAACAAACTACAAAAATGCTGACATCGACGCAGTGCGGTTGCAATCGCTGCTTATTCACACACACTTAACATATAAACATGATTAATATTACATAGATAAGTTTCATAAAAATAAACATCTAGAGTTTCAATTATTTATTATAGCTTTTAAATTGTTATAGATATGTAAATTAGATTGAAATGTCTTTATGCTTTAAATTGATGATACATACTAAGATATTCACTCGAATCGAATTCACAATTTATAAGAATTTACTAAAAATAAAAATTCATAAACAAAAATGGTTAAATATTACCGAATACAATAACCGTACCTTTAGTTTCATTAAACATTCTGTATTGGGCACTGTGCCACTAGTGGCTGTTGAGTGGCTTGGTCCGCCTGTCTCAACGCCACTACTGCTACCATCTCCTTGCGCGCCCACTTTTTGGCACGCTTCTGGCAGCGGTTACAAAAGCAATACGCTGCTATCAAACCAATGATAATGAGCAAGCCTGCCATAATAAAACCCCATAGTTCCATTTTCTTTTCAAGGGAACTATTACTAGCGTTATTCGCACCGCTTTGTGCGATGACAATTTCTTCTTGTTTTGTATAAGATTGTCCCATTGTAATTAAAAAATACTTTGACTTTAAGGGTGAAAGTAAAAGAATATAATGTATCTCGACGATATGTAAAACGTGAATGTTAAATAAAACTAAAAGTGTTATTATGAAATGTTAAATTGTTAATAATGTAATATAAATTTGCTTATGCACTAACCTATATTTTATTAAAATAAAAGGTGGTACTACACTAGTAAGCGTCGCTATATTAAGCCACGATTGCCGTATAAATTACTATCGGTTCGTATAGCTTAGCATAGCGATCGCTTGTTTTGGGCTATCATCCTTACCGTCTACTGCATAAACCTGACTGGCGGTTTAATGACGCGCCCCGAGCGTGTGGTGCGCACTTGTGGTTCGATAGCGGGTTCGAATTTGTCACAAGGCACTATTATGTTTGAACTTTCAGTACTGTCATCAACATGAACAGGTTCCTGATCACTAAGTATATACGCCGGTTTTAACCTGTCGATGGAAATGCTAGCTTGTCTTCCAGGTAGTTGGATGACGTAAACTTTTGATCCTCTTTTTATGACGCGGTATGGACCGTCGTACGGAGGTTTCAGAGGTTTACGTACAGTGTCGTCCCTAACAAACACATGATCTACCTTATCTAAATCTGGATGTACAAAACACGGACGTGAATTGCTGTGCGGTTTTGGTACTGGTTTCAAGGATTGTATATGCTCCTGGATCTGTTTTACTATATTTTGGGGATCTAAAGAAGAGGCTACTCGAGTGGTATCGTAAAAATCACTAGGTAGTCGTAACGTGCGGCCAAAAGTTAACTCTGCCGCGGATATACCGCTGTCACTTCTGCATGCCGCTCGCAGTCCTAACAGAACTGTGGGCAATTCTTCGACCCAAGACTTCACGCTTAATTTAGCCATAAGGGCGGCTTTTAAAGTTCTGTGCCAACGTTCCACCGCTCCGTTAGCCTGCGGGTGGTATGCTGTTGTGCGAATCCTGTTAATTCCTAATAACTTTAAAAGCTCATGAAAGAGAGAACTTTCAAATTGTCGGCCTTGGTCGCTAGTTAGTGTTATAGGACAACCGTAACGACAGATCCATTGAGTATATAAAATCCTTGTTACTGTTTCGGCAAATATATCCTGTATTGGAAAAGCTTCAGGCCACCGTGTGCATCGATCAATAATCGTTAAACAATATCTGAATCCATCTTGGGAAATCGGTAAAGGACCGATTATGTCAATATGGATGTGTTCGAAACGATCGGCCTTGGGAAAAGTACCAATGTTTGAAAAATTATGGCGATTGATTTTCGACTTTTGGCAGTTCAAACATGTTTTAGACCAATTTTTAACATCATTATTCATATCCGGCCAAAAAAATTTTTCATTAATTAATTTTCGAGACATTCGTATACCGGGATGACTAAGATTATGAATGCTTTCAAAATCGATTTTTCTAAACTGCTGAGGTATGTAAGGTCTTATCCTTTCGGTAGACACTTCGCAGTATATCGGTTTATTACATGTAGGTAAATATAATTTCTTTAAAACAATGGTCGAGTCGTTATGCGCGTGATTGAGTATCCGTTTCACGTACTCATCGTTTTCTTGCAGTTGCGAAATGCTATCGTAGTCGAGAACTGTGGGACAGTATACTGTTTCTATACGTGACAAACTATCTGCAACAGCATTTTTACATCCGTCTATGTGTTGTATGTCCGTAGTAAATTCGCTTATGTATAATAAATGACGTATTCTGCGAGGTGTCTCGTCCGAATCTTTGCCTAATTTCGAAAAAGCGAAAGTTAAGGGTTTATGATCGGTGTACACGGTGATCTGACGTCCTTCAAACAACTTACGAAAGTGTTTTATTGCCATATATATGGCCAATAACTCACGATCGTACGTAGAATATTTTTGCTGAGCTATGCTTAACTTTTTTGAAAAATAGCCTAAGGGTTCCAAAGTACCATTTACTTCTTGCTGCAACACTGCTCCTACACAAAAATTGGAAGCATCTGTCATCAACGACAAGGTCGCATCAGTCCGCGGGTGAGCTAATGTAGCGGCCATTTTAAGGCCTGCCTTACATTGTTCAAAGGCTTTACTCGCGTCTTCCGACCATTGAATTCTACTTTTATCTTTCTTTTTCGCGCTTCCGAGGTATTTATTGAATAAGGACTGATACGACGCTGCGTTGGGCAAATGGGCACGGTAAAAATTAATCATACCTGTGAAACGGCGTAAGTCCTCGACAGTCTCTGGCTTTGGGTAATCGATGATGGCCTTGACCTTTTGTTCTGATGGGCAGATGCCCTCGGCTGACACTCTGTAACCTAAATATTCTAGACTAGTTTGACCGAAAGCACATTTTGAAAGATTTATAGTTATGCCAAAATTTTGCAATCTTTGAAAAATAATATTTAAGTGTTTAGCGTGTATTTCTTCGTTTTCACTAGCTATTAAGGCATCATCAATATAATTAAAAACAAAATCGAGCCCTTGGAAGACACTGTCCATAAATCTCTGAAAACTTTGGGCAGCGTTACGTAGACCAAATGTCATACGCGGGAACTCAAATAAGCCAAATGGTGTTATTATGGCGGTTTTCTCGATATCATCTTTCGCGGTCTCTATAAAATGATAAGCTCTGTTGATGTCAATTTTTGAAAATATTTTCTTTCCGGCCATAATATAGGTAAAATCCTGTAAGCGCGGAATTGGGTATCTATCGGGTTTCGTTATTGCGTTTAGTCGGCGGTAATCGCCGCATGGCCTTATTTTGCCATTTTTCTTTATGACCACGTGAAGCGGACTGGCCCATGCGCTTTTCGAAGGTCGGCAGATACCCAAATCCTGCATTTTCAAAAATTCCTCTTTTACGCGTTTATACCTATCAGGTGGTAAAGGTCTAGCTCTCGCGTATACCGGGGGTCCGGTAGTCTCTATACAGGCTTTCCGTGAATGACATTGGTTTCGTAATGCTCGGAAATTTAGACAATAATTCGTGATAAGGATGGTCAATGCTAACTGATAGTACTGAAGGTTCAAAATTACATATTACTGTTGCGACAACATTTAAATCGGTTACCTGATCGATGAGTTTTCGTGAGCTGACGTCAACAAGGAGTTTGTGATGACTCAAAAAATCAGCGCCCAATATAGGTTGTTTGACGTCGGCGATAATGAAATCCCATCGATAAGGTCTGCGTAATTTAAAATTTAAAACTAAAGATTTCTGACCGTATGTTTTAATTTCCGATCCATTGGCAGCAAAAAGTTTGTAATCGGAGCACTCGCGAACACTACTTTTTCGGTTGACGGGTAAAACCGAGACGTTTGCACCAGTATCCACCAAAAAGTTTAAGCCGCTGTTCATGTCCATGATTTTAAGGCGGTTGCTAGGAGATATGGCACAGATATCCGCCGCTGGCTGCACCTGAATTAGTTTCCCGGGCGAGTCTTCCACGTACACGGTTCTGCGCACTTCCTGGCCCGGTTGCGGAAACGATGATGGTAGAAACAAAGCCAGTCTGGGCTTTCCGGTGTCCTTCGCTGCGCAGATCTGCCGCGGCCGCGGTTTTGTGACGCGGAACGAGAGCGATTGTTGCCTTGCCACCGATTCTGGAACCGCGGTCGTGATCGTTCCATCTCGTCGACCTTCATCGTCAATTTCGCAATCTCCGCCATGATAAGCTCGGTGTCCCTGGTCGAGGTGGAGGGCTGTCCGTGCGAGACCTCGTTGACATGGTGCGTGATACGCGTTGTTTCGAAAACGTTGTCGGCAACAGTTGCGAGGTTGTCTAGCGTTTTAGTATCTGACACTGCTAAAACTGCCCGTATCGCGCTCGGCAGGTGACTTTGCCACAAAATCCTGAGCGTGTCATCAGGTATTTTATCTTTGGCGAGCTCCCTCATGCGCCGTAAAAGTTGAGACGGCTTTTGATCGCCAAGCTCCATTTCACTGATAAGTTTTTGCAGCTGCCGGTTCTGAGACTCTTCATATATTTGTAGTAAGCGCGCTTTGAGCGTATCAAATTTCTTAGTGGCTGGCGGCTGCGTCAAAATATCAGTGACTTGTTGTATGGCTTCTTTACTTAATTTAGAAACCACTATGTCGTACCTTGACTCGTCTGAAAGCTTTTGTGGTGCTAGCATGGCTTCGGTTCGGATAAACCATACTCTGGGCTGATCCGTCCAGAAGTCTGGTATCTTTGAAGTCAGGGTAATGGCTGCTAACTCCTCTGCAGGTGAGTGTGCGATCGATGGTGGTGCGGCGGTCGGTGCCGGCAGAGGAGCCCCAAGCACTGGGTTTGACGTCGGTGTACCAAACATATTGTCCAAAAAAAAATTATTTAGTCAATTTTAGTCCAAGGTTGCACTTTTCACTTTTGTCAGGGCACCACTTTAGGAGGGGTGTCCACTTAAACACACATTAACTGTTCATATATTTATTATACGATAAAGTGTACATAAAATCTACGTGTCGATCGTGCTAGTTCCCGACAGCCGACTGCGTCCGATGTCATAGGTTCGGGACATTAATACTGACTCTACATAAACCTATGTGTGTGTATCCCCTACACATTCAAGATTTTTTTTTACCACTTGTTTACACATTATTAATTTACATGTGGAGACAACAATGTCATTTGCAGCTAGACTAGACTGCAGACAGACGAACATGTGAGACATGTCGAAGCTCTAAGGGTTCCTTCTTAGTTTACTACAGGACCCTGAAAAAAACAGCAATATTTTAAGATAATTCTGTAAGTAACATTCCGTATCTGTATGTTAAAAGGAAAATCGGGTTGTGCCCTAAGGAAGGACACGCGTTTCGACTTCAAAACAATTTTATCAATAGCTTGCTATTAAACTCAGAAGGGGGAAAGCTTTGAAGTTACTATATGGCGATTGCATTAGCCTCTATTAAATCCGTTGATGCCTGGGGTCTTTTCTATGCCCTCAAATTCGAACGTGGGCCGAAAACAGCACTCTGGATGCAGGCCGCTGCTAAACAGTTATAATGAAAACGTCTATGAACTTCTTGTGGCTGAGATGATGATGAAGTACTCAAATCTATATAAAATTATCCTTAAAAGGTCTACCTTTTAAGGATAATTTTATATAGACTTGAGTATGTAGTACGGGATGAACAGATAATTTAGATTCTATAAGCGAATATATTTTCATAGGCAAAATTCGAGGCCTAAAACAAAGTAGTTAAAAGAATTGCTCTTATCTGAATTGCTTTAAGCGAATACAAAATTAGCAGTACTCCTTTTTCAAAGATGGTCTTTTCTCTATAGTACTACTACGGAAGTGTCGCCTACGTTTAGTTTATCAGATGAACACACACGAAAATCAGCATTTAATGGCTGGACTCCAGCTCCAACTATGTCTACATAATTATGCCATAGGCTACTGTAAAAATTATTACAAAGTAAACATGACATGACATATACCACTTTTACTGCACACAAATAATTCATTCTAATGAGTAATGCTGGACTGCATATAACGCATTCTTACATTATTTCAACGTTTTGTGACGTAGTACCTGCTGACTATAGCAGACTGAATTATGTAAGACAGCGTTACTAACAACGCGGCGGGATACGCACTGTTGTAAAGTAACGCCACGTTTTGTTGTGTCACTATATTTCAAACAGCTTCTGAAAAAAAAATATTTGGTATGACAGATGTTCGTAGATAAGCATTTTCCAACAGGTTTTCGCTTGTTTTCGGGACAAGCCCACCACACATTCCTTCTTACCGTTCGTCTCCTGTAGACCCAGGACCAATAATAGCGAGCCTAGATGACAATAAAGCTTATTGACGTCCCGGGGGAGACGGCTGTATTCCAATACAGCCAAAACTAATTTAATCAGAGAGAAATTAGATGGAATAAGTATTTTCCCTCCTTAGAACTACATGACAGACAGCATTTTGAATCAAAAGGCATTATAACATAGATGGCAAATCAAGTGAAGCACGATTGCCGAGCACCGCTTGCTTGTCTGCGGTGTGATATAAGAAAAACGCAACGTTTTAAGCGTTTACAAAGGTTAAGTGCGTGTGCTATAATACTAAATGTTTGATGCGAACGGCCAACCGGCTGCGTTAGTAACAAATTCATGGCACAATAGAGCCTTTATTGTGGAACTCGTTAACTAGCTGCTGAATACAGTAAACAGCTGTTGTTATTTCATTACTAGACCACACTGGACGGTATACGAGGTGAAATTATGTCAAAGGTAACATCGATCATAGAAAATTAGATGAAAGTAAAATTTTCTTTTTGTTTTGTTTAGACGACCTCTGTGGCGTAATGGTTACCACGCCGGCGGCGCCGGACCGCCACCCAGGAGGTCCCGGGTTTGAATCCCGGTCGGGTCATGATGACATATTCCTGTAATCTGGGCAAAGGTGTTCTTAAATACGACGATAGATTAAACTACTATAAGATTGTATCTATATTGGATCGAAGACGCATGCACGATTTGCTTTTTGTACAAACTGGCGAATGACGACCTCGACACACCGGATCTGCTGCATGGTCTTAGATTTTCAGCACCGCATATACTCCCACGACCTTCGCGATTTAAGCTTCTAGTGGCCGAGTTTGGCAAGTCGAATCTTGGTCAATACGCGCCTTTGTATAGACTTATTAAAGAACTAAACGGCATGCCTAAGACCTTTGATTTTGAACTATTCGTGGACGGCATTTGTAGGTTTTAGAAGATATTGCATGCTTATTTTACCGCTTCCTCTATGTAATTGATTGTGTTTTTTTAAAACTGTTATTTTATTTGTATTCTAAATGCGTAATCAAATTTTTCTAATTGTAATTTTTCTTGATTTTAAATCCATATTTTTTATTGTTGCTTTACAAACGCATGCAGTCTTCACTTGTAAATGTATTAACATTAAGTTATAAATGTATATAGACGAATTCAATTTAATGTAATAGTGTTTTTAATGTTGGTGATAAATAAATAAAAAAATAAAATGTCTGACGGATGAAATGCACAGACTGCTGATCGTTGAAACCTGAATCTTAGTATTTTTGTAAGACGTAGGCATTCAAATTCAAATTCATTTATTTGCTTATATATAGGGTTTATGCAATACATGCCATCCGATAAGAAAGGATTTTTGAAGTTGCTCGGGTTTCTCTAGTATAAAATGGCTCGCTCGTCTCGTGAATCCTGTTTATCAGTATTTTGTTACTAACAATGCCAACTATTACTGATAACGTTACCTACACATGTCTATTTAAAAGCGACTGAACAAAATAGTAAGTGATTGTGCAGGTCACGGCCAAGTGACATGTTTTATGTTACCTGTTCGTTGACGTCACATCAAGTACTGTAAAATAGTAGCTATGTATAAAATCTTGTTGTTTCTGCTTAAAGTAAAGACGTTCAGTCAACGCGACGTATTTTTTATTACAGACTAGCTTTTTCCCGCGGCTTCGCTCGCTTTCATTTTATGACATAGATCTCGTTTCATAACAAAACAACCCATAGCGCGACTTGTGTCGCCATCTGTTGATACAGCGCCCTCTATAGTGGAAAATTTATTTTCACATTAGAACGACATACTTTCACGAGATAAAAAGTAGCCTATGTTGGACTCTGTACCTCTAACAATATGTATGCAAATTTTCATAATGATCGGCTGCTTAGTCAAGCCGTGAAGGAATAACAAACAAACAAACTCACTTTCTCATTTATAATGTTAGTAAGGATAGTAAGGATTTGACTGCCTTAGACCACAATCTTGTTCATCAGTTAAGCAGTGATGAGGTCTAGGGTGGTGCACGCAAACTTAAAAAATGCCTATACACTCTTGCTATACACTCCGCTTGAAAATCCCTAAATTGTAAGAATCGGGAAACTATGACGCGGGAAGGGAGTTGCATGACCTAAACGGTTCGCATTATGAAAATGGAGGCGTATCGTCAGGTGCGGTGCAATGTACTTGTATGCAGGGAGATCGCTAGGCGTGCGTCGCGTTACATGTCTGCTGCATATACGTTCATCGAACGCCTACACTACGCCTACGAGATGTGTGAAGCGGCCTCTAAGCCATTTCGTTCATGCCTCGATTTACCCTGGCATAATTGGCATGATACGTGTAAGATGCCAGGAGCTCGTTGACGTCACTGTGTGTCGCATTCCAAACGAATACGCAATTCAAGCAACGTCGACCCTAGCCAATGTGTGGATGCGTTTTGTCATCTCGAGCTTCTCCGTATTTATTTATTGAGAAAACCAACAGAGTGAGAGTAGCAGTCAGTTATCCGACTTTATTAGAGTCTTACTTAATCAAAGAGACGTAACAGTCTCTTCCGGCAACATAGTTCGATCGCATAGTTCGATCAATCGCACTAAGAGGATTTCAAAATCCTCTTCGTTCGATTGATCGAACTAAAAGGAATTAAAAAAAAATTGTTCGATCGATCGCACTAAGAGGATTTTTAAATCCACATAGTGCGATCGATCGAACGAAGAAGATTTTTAAATCCTCTTAGTGCGATTGATCGGCCATAGGTTACAAACATGCGCTTATCTAAACTAATATATAAAGCTGAAGAGTTTCATAGTGTAAGTATGTATCGGTATGGTATCATCATATGAACCCATAATCATCCCACTGCTGGGATACGGGTCTCCCTTCAATCGAAGGTGATTAGAGCATACTCTGCCACGCTGCTCCAATGCGGATTGGCAGAGGCCGGTGTTTTTAAACCGTCCTAAGGCTACCGACTTGGCTTAACGACTGTCATTCATCGACAACAGCCGGGACTGACGGCTTAACGTGCCCTCCGAAGCACGGAGAAGCTCGAAGTAACGAAACCCATCCAAACGCTGGCTAGGGTCGACGTCGCTTGACTTGCGTGTTCATATTAGAGTGCGACACACAGCGACGCCATCGAGCTGGCGGTATGGTATGGCTAGGTTGTAAAATGCGGGAAAAAAGTAGGTTCAGAGACCAAAGTCATATAGGAAAGCATCGTATCCACGCTCCAAAAAGCAAAATATCATTGAATCTACAAATATTATAAAGAGGAAAGATTTGATTGTTTGTTTGCATTGAATAGGCTCCGAAACTACTGGACCGATTTCAAAAATTATTTCACCAGTAGAAAGCTACATTATCAGGGAGTGACATAGGCTAAGCTTTTCCCGAAATTCAATGTGGTTCCCACGGGAACGGGTCCGGAACTGCACGCGGACGAAGTCGCGGGCAAAAAAGCTACTATAAAATAAAAAGAACGTATCTATTTGACTTTTGACTTACACAAAGATCATAAGGTCAAATCTGTCTTTTCAGTTACAATATTGTTTTTCACAATTGAATATTTAAAATTATATATTTTGTACAGTCAGGTGCACGTCGAGCTTTTACACTTGCCGTACAATTTTGGCTCTTATGACATCTTTTAAGAACGGTACAGAGGCCAATATGTAAAGGTCGACCTGCTCTTGACTGTACCTTTTTTTGTTTAAAGTCAGGAAAATGCATTGCTGCATGTCCCGCCACTTGGGGAAGCGACGGGAATCTGTCGGGCTCACCTCTCTAGCCAATGAGGGATACCGACTAAATACCTGACTGTCTGCCACCTTCTCCGCCTTCACGTGGCGGGGTCATGGGCACTGGTGATACTTCCGCAACCCCGCCGGCGGGTGTCCGTGGACCCATCCCAAACATATTTTGTACCAACAAATATATTTATATCAGGCAAACACGAATGATATCACATAAATGCTTGCCCCGAACGGGAACTTAACCTGCGCCCACTGATGCCGAATGCGGGCAACGTTGCTTCACGCCGATAATCTGTAAGAGGGTAGTACTTTCTGGGTAGAGCTATACATTTCATAAATCCTCTATCAATTCAAATAAATAAGTTTTTATTATGTACAGTCCGTTTCAAAGAAGTGAATACACATTTGAGTTTAGTTCAATGTAATGAGGTCGTTTAAATAAATAATAAATAAATATATAGGGACAATTCATACAGATTGAGCTAGCCCCAAAGTAAGTTCGAAACTTGTGTTATGGGATACTAACTCAACGATATTATATTTTATAACAAATACATATATAGATAAACATCCAAGACCCAAGGCCAATCAGAAAAAGTTAGTTTTTCATCATGACCCGACCGGGGATCGAACCCGGGACCTCCAGGGTGGCGGTCTGGCGTGGTAACCATTACGCCACGGAGGTCGTCGAATGTTCATGTTCATTGTATCAACGCAAGTGACTGTGTGTATTTTGAAATTCCGTACTTGTTATGTAATCATTTTCCACGAGAGACAAATTGATACTACATGAAAACATTAAAATCCATACATTATTATGTACAGTGTGTACCTATTGTTATTATTTTATTATTTTTTTATTATTATCCTAAACTGTCTCACTACTGAACAAAGGCCTCCCTGCCTATGGGGCAATATTAGGAACTTATGGAATGGACCTTAAGTCTAATGTTCATGGGTATAAAAAAGGGACGTAAAAATCTAAAATTCACGTTCAAACAGCGGATTAGTGAATAGTCAAGTGAACGTTACCCGTATAGTCTCATATTAAATAAAAGCTAGTAGTAGTAGTAGCTAGTACAATGAAATAGTTAACGGGCAAAACACACTGTCACAGACACGATTGCTCTTCTAGTCGCGCCGCTACCGATTCGCGCTACTTCTAGTGGGTTGACGTTCATACAAATAATGAAATACAGAACGCTCCTGCGCCTCCACTCCCGACCCGCTGCCGCTGGCAGTGTGTTTTGCCCTTTGTCCTTAAATGTTTATAAATAAATAAATATATAGGGACAATTCATACAGATTGAGCTAGCCCCAAAGTAAGTTCGAAACTTGTGTTATGGGATACTAACTCAACGATATTATATTTTTTAACAAATACATATATAGTTAAACATCCAAGACCCGAGGTCAATCAGAAAAAGTTAGTTTTTCATCATGACCCGACCAGGGATCGAACCCGGGACCTCCTGGGTGGCGGTCTGGCGGGTAGGGTGTGGTAACCATTATGCCACGGAGGTCGTCAATTGAGTTTATATTGGGTCACGGCATGTAACGCCAGCGCCTGCCAGATGGGCCGCAGGTCACTGGATTTCAGGAATAGGAACGGAGCTAACCTCCTTTATGGTGTCTTGTCGCTTCTGCTATGCCAGCTTGAAAGGTGCCTCTTCACGCTCCGCTTGAAGGACCCCATGTCGTATACGTGTGATGGTGGCGTGGTGTTCATTTGCCGTATGACATTAAAGAACAGCCTGTAGATCGTTATGGAACGATGTTTACTAATGGCGTAATGTTCATTTTGTTTTTAGGACTCCATATAAGTTAGCATAAGTCAGTAGTTCATTTACGGTATTAAAAAAATATTTTTTTCTATTTATCTTGATAAAAATAAATAAAATCACAATTATTCGGTAAAATAAATTAAATACATATTTACAAAAATATTGTTTTACATATTTTCATAAAGAAATAATTTACATAAATGAATAAAAAGTGGTTATGTGTGATTTTAATAAATATTTTCGTTGGTAAGTCTATGTCTCAGAAAATGACTTATTTACTTTTAGGAATTTAATTTATATATTTATTTACTTTTATTCCTATTATTTTTACATAGCATAAAATGTAGTCGCTTTTTCTGTCTGTCTATGTGTCTGTGTGCCCTTATGTATGCTTAAATCTTTAAAACTACGCAACAGATTTTGATGCGTTTTCTTATATAGATAGAGTGATTCAAGGGGAAGGTTTTTAAGTATAATATATTCCAAAATTCCCACGGGAAAGCGGGATACACGCAAACGAAGTTGCGGGGGTTTCGCTAGTATATTATACATTACAGATATATTATTTTTTTTCCACAAATTTTATAGTAAAAGTGCATTGTTCTAGTAAGTAATAATGGCAAATTATGTTTTTTTATTTTATTAAATTGGGTACGCGAAAAATCTTATAAAGTACGGTGGCCTCGAAAATAGGAGGACCATTTTAAAACAAAATCGCTTGCACATCTTGTAAGTGGATTTTTTGTCAGCTCCGCCCTTTTCTTAGTTACCAAACAGGGTTTTTGTTTATTAGAGCCAAATTTGTGTCCACTAGATAATAAGAGGTTAGGGGTTTTTCAACAAAGTTTTATTTTATGAATGAGTAGTCATAAACTTTAAACCTTTTGTGATGGTCTTTCGGGCTATTCTATTGGTCAAAAAAATAATCGCTATCTTGGATGTTGCAACCAAAAGTCATCCTAACGATGGTCTTGCTATCCTCGAGGCGACATTGTTTTGGCTGAATCTAGTCTAGTGAATCTGAATCTGAATCTAGACTATACATGAACCTGGCGGTCCGTACGGAGAACTGTCTGTCCGTATACGGATCATATTGGTTGATCGACCGTTTAGTGTTCTATTCGACAGCTTATTAGAATGAAATATTTTTCAGACAACATTGAAATGAAATAAAAATCTTTATTCAAAGACTAGGACCTCACAGGCATAAATAAATCTACTCTATAAAATACCACCATTTCGGAATCAAAAGAAAAATGGCCACTGGTAAAAGAAATGGCGAGATAACATGGCGAGATAACCTTTGAAAGAAAACCATTATTTCAATATCGATTATATATTAGTAACTAACTAACATATTTGTAATATAACTGGGGCCCGATTCTACTAACACAAATGCACCAATGGACTCTCAATGGTGTCTCAAAAGAATGCCGATAGTGTATCAGTGGAATAGTTTTTGACATTTGTTATGGACTTAAAGAATAACATAATGTTTAACTTATTGTTTAAGTCCATAACAAATGTCAAAAACTATTCCACTGATACGCTATCGGCATTCTTTTGAGACACGATTGAGACACCATTGTGAGTCCATTGGTGCATTTGTGTTAGTAGAATCGGGCCCCTGGATGATATTAAGAGCTTCGAATCTACTATTTTTGCGCATGGAGAGCGTCATTCATCGTCATTTTATTTCAGGAATAAAAGCAAATCTCTTAGAGGTAAAAGATGTAGATGATCAAAACAAAAATAACAATGTGGGTCATGACAAGTTGTCCCACTATGATCTGCTCATAGAGTCACTTGGTGAAGAAGACTGGCCACCAGAAGAGATGCCTTGCTTCAACGCAATGCGAACGGTTTATGAGAGCGCCAAAAACGCCACATTGTATGGTGCTTGGAGTAAGTTAAATACTCCTCTTCTTAATATAAGTGCTTATGAAATACAAGCCAAAAACGTTTGAAACAAAATATTTTATTTTATATAATTTTCCACCAGTGCAATCTGTATTTTAGGTAATTACTAATATAGATAGTTAGAAAAATTATTACTAATATATTAAAACGATATGTGCTAAACACGCTTAAGATATTTTTGTATTATTTAATTTAATTTTCTACCAGTGATGGATACAACACAGGTGCCAATCGGACAACTATTTGCGACGAAATTTCATGTAGGAAATTATGATAACTGTGTGAAATCACAAAAGATTTTTACAATTGATAATCCAGACTTACAAACTCATTTTTGCTTAATGGAAATTGAACTGTCTGATGCTATGCAGGCAAAAACTTTTGCATTTTCGCATAATACTTCGTTGGAGACTTATGTGAATGTAAGTATTATTTTTAATGATAAAATTGTTATGATAACAAACTATACAATGGTATAATAGCTATCGAGGCAACATTACAAAATATAAATGACAAATTACACTTTGTATGTGTTACGAACTATCTATCTGTCTCGAAGGACCAAAAATGTAAAGGAGAGAAGTGGTAAACAAGAGCTTAACGTTAAATTGGGAAATATAATAAAACTAGCTGTTACCCGCGGCTTCGCCCGCGTAAAAGTTAGCTTATGCTGGGCTCCGTAATCCTGACAATGTGTATACAAATTTTCATAATGATCAGCTGCTTAGTCAAGCCGTGAAGGAGGGATAAGTGGAAAATAAATTAGTTTAAACCAAAAAAAAAAAAAAAACAATTCACGAAGCAAAACTAAATCAAAAACCTTATTCCTTAAAAGTCCAGGAACATTATAACTCTAAACTAAACGAATTAATCCAATCCGAAAAACAACAACGGAACAACGGTAAAACCGAATCGGAAATCCAAACCAAGACAACAATAAATACTTAATCGTAAAGCTAAACACGAAGCTAAATAGCGCGATTTAGAAAATGAACAGCGCCATCTATTGTTCAATAGTCGTACTAAGCGTTTTAAGAACGAACTGAATAAATTGTTTTTTTATTTTTTATTAATTTATAATAATAGAAGGTGGTATAAGAATTAATTTATCCTAAGAGATTTTTTGCGCCATCTTTTTCGCAACTGCCGCGCCATCTATAGTAGAAAAAATATATAATAATGGTTTCAGGATGCATATGGGGCTGTCTCGGTTCTGCAGTGCATCGGGTATGTTCGCTCAAAACCATACTGATGATTTCTATGCCATCGTTAGAAAGAGAACTGCCTCACTGCTAAACAGAACTCGAGCCAGCTCCAACTCCATCCTGAAGACAATGGCTTGGAGATGTGACTCTCCTATCCTGAAGCAGTGGGTTCAGCTGTGTATTACCCAGCTTGTTGGTAAATAAGTTGATGGAGTGTAAAATATTATTATTGGTTAATTAATCAATTTCAAATTTATTAAATATGACATTTATAATTATTACTCGTTATTATTTACTCGTTTATATTTTTAATTGATTTTATTATAATTTATTTAAAAATTAAATATTAATTCTGTTACTATGACATATTATAAATTTAAATTAATATATTTTTACTAACATAGCTATTAAGTATCACTCTAACTAACACCATTATGGACTCAAATTGTCTGAAAATAAAAATAAATTTAATATAAAAAAAAACATATTTTTTGAATTCTATATGAATTAATTAATAATCAACCAAAGTCGTTTTATTATTAGAATAAAGATTTATTTGTAAACGTTATGATTCTGTAAATCATTCACGTATGGAACTGTCAGGCGGGCCGTATGCTAGTTTGCCACCTTAGTGGTATAAAAACTAAAAAAAACCTGCGGGGCGCGGGCGCAGGGCAGGCATCGCCCTGCGCCCGCGCCCCGCAGACTTCGAATGAATGACGAATTTAAAAAATTTAATGAAGAAACGTATGAATGACTCAGATGACTCCTGGATTCAATTCTTGTTGGTGTTGATGCTTTTTTGAAGTGAAAACTTCTTTAGCGGCGCTTGGGACTTTTTTAGATGAGGAAAAAATTTTAAACTCGCGTCGTCAGATCCTGATCTAAAAAAGAAACTGCACAGCGACATCTATTGAATATTTTTTTGAAGTTTTATGTTGTTTTACATTTTTTTTGCATTAAAAATAAATTTTAAATTCATTTTCGTGACTTATTACAACGCCATCTAGTGAACAACGTTAAAACTACTAAACAAAAAGCAATACGAACCTATGACGCTAATTATCGCAACTAATCTTGAGAAATTTTTAACTTTTGATAATTTTATTAAGACAAAGTAGCATATTTATCTTTATATTTTACATAATTATGTTGTATAATATTAGTAGGATAGATCTCGTTTGACAACAAAACAACCCATAGCGCGACTTGTGGTGCCATCTGTTGGCCGTTAAAGCGCCCTCTATAGTAGAAAAAATATTTTCCCATTGGATAGACATACTTTCATGGGATAAAAAGTAGCCTATGTTGGGCTCTGTACCCCTGACAATATGTATACAAATTTTCATAATGATCGGATGATTAGTTAAGCCGTGAAGGAATAACAAACAAATAAACAAACAAACAAACTCACTTTCTCATTTATAATATTAGTTAGGAAGTTAGGATATTAGTTAGGAAGTTAGGACGAGGCAACATTACAAAATAGGAATGACAAATTACACTTTGTATGTGTTACGAACTATTTATCTGTCTCGAAGGACCAAAAATGTAAAGGAGAGAAGTGGTAAACAAGAGCTTAACGTTAAATTGGGAAATATAATAAAATAATGGTCACAGAGGCTGAAAAATCGATAGCAAAGGTAATGAAAAATACAAGACAAGAAAGACAATCATCATCTCACCCACAAGAATATACTCTGGAATACAATCATTGACATATTATATCAAAATATAAAAATTGTATTTTGTTACAGTTTAGTTACTGATAGTTTTGCAACAGAGCTTTATTTATTTTTAATTTTGTGCATTTCATTAATTTTCAGACATTTACGAAATATAAATTCAACCCGTCTTTAATGTATTGTGGAATTTGTGTACCTAGAGCGTGTAAAATACAATCAATCGCAAAAATCTATAGAGCCCGCCTACGAAATAGTCACTTTAGTAGTTTGGCTGAAAAAGCAAAGATCACAACTAGACATTGCGTCACTGATGAAATTCCTCAGGAAAATAAAACCGGACTATATATTTTGAAGTAAGTAACATATTTTATACTATATAACCCCCTTAATAATTAAGTGTATTACAGCCTTAATAATTAACAAAGATGAAGGTTTAACTTAAACTTATTTAGCCTCTTTCATTTGTATTTCCTCAAGAATGACAGTGACATAACAGGTTTTATCTAAATCCTTGGTTTATCTCTTTATTCATAAACCCCGTTTGTGTCCAATGTATTGTCTTTTACCGGTTGCCATTTTGCTTGTTTCCGAAATGGTGGTACTTTATATTATTTTCATCATCATCCATCATCTCGGCCGCATGAAGTCCACTGCTGGACACTGTCCTCAACCAAACGCCTCACGACCTGCTAGCAGCGGCCTGCATCCAGCGGCTTCCTGCGACTTTCCTTAGGTCGTCTGACCTATATTATTTTCATTTAATTAAATAAACATGTTGCAGATGACTAGAGAAAGTGCATGTGGTAGTCGAGTCTCTGAATAAATGATTTGAGTTTGAGTTGAGTAATCGCAAAACCATGTTTCATCAACGTAAAAAGTGCATAAGGGTTTTTGGTCAGTTGGGTCTGTGACCTGTAATAATGTAATTAGGTATGAATAAATAAATAAATAAGGTCAGTTGGGGTAAGACTAACATACTTTCAATCAAAAAAATAAAATCTGTATTGCACTATTCAAACAAGGCTTGCCTTGGTGGTAGTCTTACCCTAACCGACCTGAATATAAATTTCTATGGGCACACACTCTTATTTTAAGTAAGTTTTTTTATTTTTATTGTTTAAGTATGAATGTATAATTCCTACTTAAGAATATTACAATCTAGCGATTGGCTAATTAGTAATTTAATTTTGACCTAAACTTATAAAACGTATTGTCTAAGAATATTGTCCATCGACTTATCTTAGTGTCTATTAATTGAAACACTTTGTTCATGTGTTAAATGTTATTGCACTATCACTAGTATGGTTTTCACTACACTACACTAACTCAAAGGGTTTAGTTCTTTTGAGCCTTCTCACTAGGTCTGTGTTATCGAGAAGCTGGGTTGCCTCAGGATTCACATGATGTCGAAGTCTTTGTTCATGAGCTTCTGCACACTTTTGAACCACTTTATCTACGAACTCCATTTTAAGGTCCCGATGGAGATTGTCATTTGTGAAGTACCAAGGTGCGCTTACAATGCCCCTAAGTACTTTATTTTGGAACCGTTGAATAATTTGTCTATTACTATGTTTGGTACAGCCCCAAAGCTGTGCGCCATACATCCACACTGGCATGAGGACTTGTTTGTATAATAATAGTTTATTGTGTGTTGACAGGCTGGATTTTCTGCCGAGCAGCCAATACATGTCTCTATAGCGTATTTCTAGCTCTCGTCTTTTCTTCTTGACGTGAGCTTTCCAGCGTAGTTTCGCATCAGGGTCATACCGAGATATTTGGCCGTATTAGAATACGGTATTGGTTGGCTATCTAAATACACTGGATGGTAGTGCGGGTTTTTGTTTGTAAAGTCAATGTGGACAGATTTTGATTCATTTAGTTTGATTCGCCATTTTTGAGCCCACTTATGAACTTTTGTTACAGCGACTTGAATTTTACTAACTGCCTCTTCATGTGAATTTCCGACAGACATTATAGCAGTGTCATCCGCAAAAGTGGCAATTGTATTATTTTCTAATTCTGGAAAATCACAGGTGTATAGTAAGTACAGAACCGGACCTAAAACACTACCTTGCGGTACTCCAGCTTTTATTTCCTTTAGATCAGAGAAAACATCTTCTTGCCTGATTCTAAACATTCTATTTGAGAGATATGACTCTAGTATAGTCGTAAACTGTTTTGGCAACATTGAATTGAGTTTGTATATTAAACCTTTATGCCAAACTTTATCGAAAGCCTGCGCAACGTCTAAAAATATAGTCGAGCACACTTTCTTTTCTTCCAAAGATTTTTCTATAACGCTTGTTATCCTGTGGATTTGATCTATAGTAGAATGTTTTTCTCGAAAACCAAACTGATGATGTGGTATCAGATTTTTTTTCTTCTAATATAGGCTTCAATCTTTTGAGAAGTAGTTTTTCAAATAATTTTGATATAATTGGTAACAGGGAGATTGGCCTGTATGATGTCGCATCATGAGGTGGTTTTCCCGGTTTTGCTATCATGATCACTTCAGCTACTTTCCAGACATCAGGAACTGTCTTTAATCGGAAAGCAGCATTTATGATGTTTGTTAGTTTGACCAGGGCTTTGCGTGGGAGATGTAGCAAAATTTCTCCCGTTATAAGGTCGTATCCTGGAGCTTTTCTTGGATTAATGTTACTTTTAATTTCATTTGCTATTTCTTTTGGCGTGGCGAGTTTTATCATATCTAATTCTTCTCTGAGAGTTTCATTAGACGTTAAGACATCATTTCCTTCATTTGGCTGAAATATTTTTTCCAAGTGCTGTGCAAATCTCTTAGCTTTTTGCTCGTTGCTTATTGCCCAATTTCCATTTTCCTCCCTTATTGGAGGGATTTGCAAAATAGGTCTTTTCATTTTTTTTGTGGCCTTCCAGAGAGAATAGTTCGTGCTACGGTCATTTGTCATATGCTCTAAATGCTCTGTGAGGGATTCATCTTTAAAATTCTGTATGGCTGTTCTAAGTACTTTAGTTAACTTGTTTAACTGTTGTTTGTCATATGGACACCTTGTTTGATGCCATTTCCTCCTTTGTCTTCTTTTTTGGGCTACTAGCTCCATTATTTCTCGCGGATATCTATTTCCTTTAGTTTTTCGTTTAACGACAGGCGTGTTTTGCCATGCTGCTTGTTGGATGTCAGTTGTGAATTTTTCTACTTCTAAATTTAATTGATCTATGTTACGTAATGGTACATTAAGATTAATTCTATTTTCTAAATCAATTTGAAAACTTTCCCAGTCAGTTTTTCTATTTACTAATGTGGGGTTGTTTTCTTTATGTATAGGCTGTTCACTTAAAGTCAGCGTTATAGGTGAATGATCCGCACTAGCACAATTGTCAGGGTGTAATGCATGGTAGATTTTATAACCATCAAATTCTATGTAAGAATGTTTAGTAAAGTGAGAGATTAAGCACACATCAATTCTTTCAGTATCTAGGACTATTTGCAACTCGTTTTTATGTTGCAAAAGTCCATTTGAGTTCCAAGCCATGATTTTCAGATTATTCATGATTGTTTTTTAGTTGAAGCTCCTTTAGTGCTACTTTCGATTTTTTTAAGACGCTCGTCAAATGATAACATTAATTTGAGCATCGTGTTCAATTTTTCTTCTATGCCAGCATTGTGCTTAACATCATTTTCATGTTTAGAGACATGTTTAGATGTTATTTGTGCGTAGCTTTGTTCGCCAGTATTAGTTACGACTTTTCGGTGTGATTCCAATGCAGTGGTTTCAGGCATTTTAATATTTGTTGGTAAGCGTGATTGCTGCGATAGTGACTGTTTGGGCTGTTCTTTTTTCTTTAAGGTATTGTTTTTGTAGCTTTGTAGCTCTTTGGCTACTACGCACCCCCTGTAATTTGCAGGATGCTGTTCACCGCAGTGTACAAATCTTGGTTTGTCTTGTGGTGACTTTGTGCAATCTTTAGTGTGATGTTTGCCAGTACATTTCACACAACGTGGGTCTTTGGAGCAGTACCTTTGTGTATGGCCATAGGCTTGGCATCTTTTGCATTGCGGAACTAATTTCGGGGTCTTAAGAGGGTGTATTTCTACTCTGCATCCCAGAATGTTTTTAATACCGAAGACTTTATTTATATCTTCATCGTTTGTAAAAGTGAGCATAAACATATTTAGAGGCTCTTTATCTTTCCATCTAAGCTTGTTTACGGCACTTTCTATCTTGTATCCTTTAAACAATAGTTCTTCAACTATTCTCTCTGGAATGCACGTGTGGTGTAGCTTTTTTGCAATCACTCTTATAGGGCGATCCCGCTTGTTTCCATAAGAGTGCCACGTACAATTATTGGAAGTAAGCCGTTTCGTGATCAGCCTAAATGCTTCCTCGTTGTCAGTATTGATTTTTACACTGTCTCCACTCAGTGTTTTTATTGTGAATGGGTCACCTAGAAGACCTTCTACCAAGAAGTCGTAGAATTTTTGGTAGTTTTGTATTCCGTCAACAATTATCGGTGGCGGTGATGGTATCTTTTTGATTTTTGACGGTTCTGGTTCCTTCCTAACATCTGGAGTAGCTGTGGGTGATGGTGAGTTTATGAGTTTCCTCTTTTTTCTGTTCTTTGCGCGCACCCATCCAGTTTCTTTGGCCAGTTCTTCTTCATCCATGCAATATTCATCACGTTCTGAAGAATCCTTTTTTTTATTAATGCCTTCATCAGAACCATGTGGTTCCTTCGGCTCTTTGCTAATCTGCAGCTTTTCTAGATCTTGCTGCAAATTTTTCAATTGGTCCTGCAGCATTTGCACCTGACATTCTAACTTTGCTCTAGCTTCCTTCTCGCTCTTATAATAATTATAGAGAATAATCTCATTCTCAGTTTTAATTTTTATTGTAGATGGAGAATTGCTAGCCATTTTTTTTTTAAAACGGTTTCATTTAGGTTTAATACGAAAAAAAAAAAATGAAAAATGAAAAATGTTTATTCAATCAACAGAAAGGTAACAACATTGTGGCTGGAGCCTCCATTTAAGTACGTAATGTACTTGTGTTTGGAGTATCCGCTCTTCCTAAGTATACATAAATTAAATTGTGCAAGTTGATTAGGTCTAAGGTTTCAACATTAATTATTAATACAATTAATATTATACTAAGAAAATAGAAAAAGATAAACAAAAGGCAAAACAGTAAGTGCATGCTTGCTTCTCTCGAGTGTAAGTCGGTCGGTAGTTTGTTGTTATTAAGATTAATATGTACAGTGTAATTGATTAGTGTCATCTCACTTAGTAAGTAATAATAAGTACCTTACGTAGTCCCAATTCGCAGTAAATGTTTTCGTTGTAAAAGTTATATATTAGTTGCTAATTAAATCAAATCTTTAGTTTAATGTTTTAAGTAGATGTGTGTGTGGTTGTGGTTGTAATACGAACATTTATTATTATTATTTTATAAACAATAATATGTTACGCTTAGACTATATTACTAAGGTCAAAATTTTAAGTAAGTGATATAACATTCATTTTACAGATTCCTGTTAGCTGGGATTGTAGTAACGGCGATATTGTGCACGTATCTTATTAAAAATAATGTATTTTCAAAAAGTTTTGGTAAGGTTATTTTTTTGTTCTCATAATTCCCAATTACAGTCAATGTGTGAATTGCAATGAATAAATGAATTGAATCGAAAGTAGCGTATTCATGTTGTCTCAACTCAGTATAATACAATCTCTGAGTCAAGACGCCACGAAAAAAGATGATAGCAAACATTCTTTAGAGAGGGGAGGGTTCATTTTGATTGAAGTCAACACGAGAATGCTCAAATGGCTGGGCCAAAATTTATGATATTTGGTATGCAAGTAGCTGATATTCTGGATTAACACATTGGATACTTTTTATCCCGAAAAGTACACGATTCCCGTAGGATAGGGTCAAAAATCTGAAATAGATGAAGCTGCTGTGCATACATTTAAACGCGGGTCACATCGCGGGCAGCAGTTAATATATTTTTTTTTTGTAGCTAGAGAATTGGCCAGTTGCTTCTGTTTGGAACGGAACTTAGGTAGTGTGACAAAGCTGCGCGATGATGAAATACCTAGTATGAATCTTATACGTCTAATCTCCAGCTTTATAATTATCGCCGGACATTTTATATTGGCAGATTTACAACATCTTTCAGTTAACAAAATAAATTTAGAATATGTAAGTATCTGTGTTTTAATACTCGTCATAAAAGAGAGTCATAAAAATACAAGCATGCGCCGGGTCACCTGATGTGAAGTGATCATCGCCCGCCACCCATGGAGCACAGAGACACCGAGGGAGCCGCTGCCAGACTTTAAAGCACATGGCTGTATACATACGCTCGCTTCTTAAAGGTTTTTATTAATTAAATTAAAATAGTAACAATAATAATTAATTAAATTGTTTTAATAGGGTTTATAAGTGGTAAGGGTTTATCAAGCATTGATCCATAGAAGCGCGAAACGAATCTTTATAAATTATCAGATTATACTATAAATTTTCAGATGGTAGAGACTTCTTACATGAAATCAGAACTAGCTGTGGATACATTTTTAACATTATCAGGTCTGCTGTACGTAAGAGGATTCTTGAATAACATAACGCAGAATGAGTTTAAATACTTATGGAAGAGATATGTGAGGTAATATTAAGCACTATTATTTGACAATATGGCTGTCGAAAACAAGTTTAGGATTCTTGATGGGAATGTAATAGAAGTTAGTGATCATGAAACTTTATTTATTTATTCGAAGATTTTGGAAACAAGAGCCAAATGGTAACAGTCATAAGAGAGTTAGGGCACAGCGGATAATCCGCTCCAATCTGAGCAGCCAGTCTGGGGATGAACCTCCACCTTACAGAAGTTCGTAGCCAAATAGTATTGGTTTCGGTCATGTTGTGTTCCTACGGTGAGTATCTTCTCGAGAGGTCCACTTGAGGGGAGGGGGGGGGTTGGTTGGGTGGGTTGGCAACGTGTGAGTGCAAGCCCCCAGTATTGCACGCGTCTATAGGCCACACAGTGATGCTTACCATCAGGCGGGCCGAATGCTTGTTTCCCAACTTTGTGGTATAAAAAGTCATATGAAATTATATAAGAAAACTAGTAGGTAATATTAGTATTTTTTATTTTGGGTTGGTAATTTTAATGGATGCTTTGCCTTCACAGGTTACAAATAAGTTCCAGTTAGCTTACTAGTTAGACAAATTGACTTTTGTGGACCTTTAACCATTTAACTGATAGACTTTATAACATGAGCATAAGATTTTACAATGGTTATTATGTGTCGCCAAAATTTTAATATTTAATGAAGTCTTAAATTTTCTTTCAGATTAATTGTCTCATTGCTTGCTGTAATGTTGTTTTACATCTATGCATTCAAAGATATTAATGATGGTCCAGTGTGGCCTATATACGCTTATAACGCACACAACGTCTGCAAAAATTACCTCTGGACCAATGTCTTTATGCTTAGCTCCTTCAACGTTAACAAATTGGTTAGTAACAATTATAAAGTAACTTTCTACAGCGTCATTGACAATCAGACCTTTGACCCAATCTTACGGGAATAGCGTACTGTTCGGAATAAAAAGTATCCCATGTGTTAATCACATACCAAATATCATAAAAATTAGCCCAGCCATCTGAGCGTTAAGAAGTAATAACCATAATCACAAACTTATGCCTTTATAATATTAGTGGGATTGTACCATTATATTGAAGTGGGGTTAGAATAAAACCTGGATGAAGAGATCAAAGTGGCGGGTGACTAACCCACTACAGTAGCTGTTGTACAGTCTGTGCCAATCAAAGAGGAAAGTAGACTCGTAAATATTCTTATTGTTTTATTTTTCTTAAACGATGCTTATATTATTAGCATAAAAATCTTTGTTCCTAGTTGTTCCCTGATCACCTTTTTCATTGCTTGACTGTACGTAGTTTCGCCTACCTAATAAAATAAAAAATAAAAATTATCTGAACAAAGGCCAAGAAAGACCAAGAAAGAGATGGATAGTTGAACTGACGGAATTTGATGACAATTGGAAAGAAGAAGCAGCAGAGAGGGATAGTTAGAGAACGAGAGGAGAGGCCTTTGCCCAGCAGTGTGATATACTTAAATGGCTAAAAAAATATCTTTATTGACCACATAATACACAAACTACTAATACAAAAGGCGGACTTAATGCTAAATGCATTCTCTACCAGTCAACAAGAATACAGAAATTCATGAAAACGGCTTCTTTTAAATTGTAATCTTAATCTATTTAATATTTATGTGGTCATCAAAATTTGTACTTGCAGTGTGCACCGGTGTCTTGGTATGTAGCATGTGATTTCCAACTCTGCTTAATGGCTACCATCCTTTTCTTCATATACAAAAGAAACGAGACAGTGGGAAAATACACATTCGTAACGTTGTTCGTATTTTTGACGACACTACCGGGAGTGGTGACTTACTTGAACAATTATCCAGCGCAATTGTTCTATGGTTTTGAGTAAGTATTTTTTACGAAAAATGTAACATGTTTTATACCACTAAGGTGGCAAACAGGCATACGGCCGGTCTGATGGTAAGCACCGTAGCCCATGGACGCGCGTTGCCGACCCTGTAAAAATCTATTATTATTACATCTAAATTAGTAACATGGAATTATTATACAGAGAAGTCATCAGCAAATTCAGAAGATTTTTTTTAGTTTTTTATAAGATTCTTGTTCTAAAAAGGTAGACCTGTTTCAACTTCGTAGTGATTCTTATCAGTGTTACTTATTTTCAGTTCTTTGCACGATTTGAATAAAAACGTGTTTTTCGTTAATCTCTACGTATTAAGTTATCACCGGGCTGCGCCTTATATGATCGGCATGGCCGTGGGTTACCTTGTGTACCATTATAACCCTGCCAACTACAGAAAAGTGATTTCAAAGGTAACATTAAGGAAAAAAATAATGTAATCACTAATCATAATATCCTTCTTTGCGTCTTTAGTTGAGTCAGCTTTTCAAATTCTTCTCTGGTGGACAGAGTTAAAATTTCCTGTTCTAAGCAAGTTCAAATTTCCTATTCTAAGCAAGTTCAAAATTACTATTCTAAGCAAATTCAAATTTACTATTCTAAGCAAATTCAAATTTACTATTCTAAGCAAATTCGAATTTACTATTCTAAGCAAGTTCAAATTTTCTATTCTAAGATAGTTTAAATTCTAAGATAGTTTAAATTTCATATTCTAAGCAAGTTCAAATTTCCTATTCTAAGCAAGTTCAAATTTCCTATTCTAAGCAGGTTCAAATTTACTATTCTAAGCAAATTCAAATTTACTATTCTAAGCAAGTTCAAATTTCCTATTCTAAGCAAGTTCAAATTTCATATTCTAAGCAAATTCAAATTTACTATTATAAGCAAGTTCAAATTTCTTGTTCCAAGTTTGTCACTTCTTCTGTTTCATCACCATAATCTCATATATTACGTATCATCGAATAATCTCTAAGTCCACCCCAGCAATTAATAAATTAATAACCAGTCAGACCGACAAGTCTGTAAACTGGTGGTATGTTATCAAATCAGTTTTTTATTTTCAGAAATGGTCATTTATTGGAGTTATATTCGCAGTCTGGTCAATGGGGTTCATAACGGATTTAGGCGGCCGATTTAGTATAGATTATGATGTTCTAGAGGCATCTTTATATTCAGCACTAAACAGAGTGGTATGGTCCATTGCAGTTAGCATAGTAGTTTGTGTATCTGAGTATGGAGATTTGCGTAAGTATGGTTCAAAATCACAAACTTATATGTGCAGTTGGCAAAAACTAGAACTAATACGCCTTGAAAACCTTGACAATTACCTTCAACAACTTTAATCCTGGCACCCCCGCCATTGGCACAGATAAGTTTTCGGCATTGTATTCTGCTGTAATAGTCTTCAAATCACAATAAAAATGGATTTTTAATTTTTAGCAATTCTGAACGATTTATTCAACTGGTACCCCTTGTCCGTGCTAAGCAGATTGACCTACGGTGTATATATTGTACATTTAATCTTCATAGAATTAGCAGCATCTTCTTCACGAAGTCTGGTTACGTTCGATATTCTTCAAATGGTAAGTACTCCTTTATATTTGAACGCAGCTAATCCGCGCAGCTTCGTATTTCTAGCACCATTTATCTGTTACATCGTGTAACCCTGTTTATATCTCATATACAACATGGAACCTCTGAAAAACTTTAGCTCTTTAGAGTTTGAGATATGTCAGTCAGACTTTAAATTTTATCCTAACCCTAACACTTATTAACTGAAAATAATATTGTAAATAGGAAAGTGAGTATACTAGTTTGTATGGTTTTTCTTTGTCTTGTAATATGTATGAATTATGCCTCTTTTAACTAACACCTCCTAGCACTAGGAGGCTTCGTTGAAAACGGTAATTACGGTTAGTAATTTTTTATCCCGTAAAATTATCTCATGCCAGCGGGTTACCGATAATTCGGAGTTTCACGTTTATATTGAAAGTTTCTCATCGCATCTTTGTATATGACTTTCAGAGTATCAAGACAATGGGTATCATGGTGTTTTCAATGATCATCAGTTTCTTCATGTGGATGATACTTGAGGCTCCTGTCATTAACCTCAACAATTTGCTATTGAATAAACTGTAAGTACTTTAAGTGATTCCCATAGCTGTGTCTTCTAAAAGCCAGGATCAACAATGGCGAGCTCAAATTTATAATAAGCAATGAAGCTTATTGACGTCTCGGGTGAGAAACTACAGCTGTCTTGGAACTCACAACGACTTTAATCAGAAAGATATTAGATGGAACAACTACGTGAGAGAGAGCAACATACACTCGTTATTAGTGAAACAGAAATCTAATGATCTCATTAGACTAAAGCCATTTTATATCATTTATAGATTTGGAAACTGGGCTTATTATATTCGTCCTATTTCATTAATTAGCCTACTCTGACTGGCAGGCAATGTTTTATGGAGTCATTGGAGGCGGGCGTGAAGGTGCCAAGACCTGAATGACTGTAAAACTAGATAAAACTTTTTTTTAAGACATACCGCAGGCAAACAAGAATATTCAATCTTTTGTAACAACAGAATTCATGAAATTATGAATTTTGTTTCAGTTTACGAGTCACCAGTAACAAGTCATTGGATTCCAAAACGAATTCTTCGGATGTCAACGGTAACGCAATAGACGCAAAAAATCTCAACCATTGTTTACGAGAAGAAAAGAAAATATCCTAACAAAATTATTGTTTCCTCATCAATTAGGAATATCAATCTAAAGTTAAAGTAAATAAATATTCTTGAACGAAGACTTAACGTGTAGGTAATTATAAATTAAAATGCTGAAAGTGGCTGTATGACTATTCAGTTTTTTTTAAATTGGTATTTATTTTTATTCATACAGACTTTTTTTTTACGATTTTGAAATCCATTGTTTCAAGATTACAACACAATATACAGCATGTCACATATTTTATTTCATTAATAATTGGCACGCGCCACTCCTGTGTTTGTGTCGTGGCATCGCACTACCGCAGCTTACGCTTTGGCTAAGTAGCGGGCGAAGAATCGTGTCGCGTACGAGCGTACTCCCTGTTCACAGTTAATTTTACAGCGTCTCCGTGTTCACAGGTTTAAAACACTCAAAATAGGTGTCACAGGAATAATTCTGTATCACAAAATAATATGTGAGCCGACTTTGACGGTCTGCTTGAGCAGCCATTGATCAACATACAAGGATTGCTCTTATTTTGAGTGTTTCACACCTGTTTTTACATCTGTCAGAGGTAAAATAACAGTCATCGGTCTTTACACGATGTGCTTTACCTTTACCCTCAAGTGTTGCAAAAGTTCAAGCATGTAAACAAACTCCCCACAACAAAAAAGTCTCTATAGTTACATTAAAGAAAAAATTTGAAATAATGTAACTACTAGGAATAAAAATGTCCAACTAGTTACATCAATGTAACTACAATGTAACTAGGTGGAATAGAGGCACATAACTGCGAATTCGCATCGCTCGAAAAGCGATGATCGATAATATGCTTAATATTACTTCTCGCAAATAACGTGGCTTTGTAGTAGTAGAATTTTCGAAAACGGTTCAATAGATCCAGATATTACCCTCTACAACCTCATAAACATTTTTTTTTTAAATATTAGTATACATAACACGCTGTAGATCATTATGTAAAGATTTTCTGTTTAATGCCGGGCACAGACTGCCGTATGTAACAGAATTCCCATTACTAATACATAGATTATATATTTGGGACAAAGTCTGATAGGGTTGAGTATGTCATGCTCGCTTAAATGTCCAAACTGGTGGTGGCGTCGGGAGTCGGGTCGCTGAGTTCCCTCTAATATGGTTGAGCACAGCGATGGCTGACTCTCGCGTCAACTAGTGAACGGGTGCTGCCTGGGGGGACTGGTCTGCTCACTCTTGTCAGTACTGACTTTTTTTATTTTATTGTAGATTTAAGACTTGTTCATTCCACACCATTGTGTATAACATTCCGCGTATTCTTCTTATAAATTGTATGTACTTATACCTACATTGTAACTAATGAGTGGAAAAAAAAAAGTACAAAATGACAAAAAAGGCCGTAACCGGTTTTCTTTCGCCATTTCTTTTTACCGGTTGCCATTTTGCTTGTGTCCGAAATGGTGGTAGTATATAACGTAGTTTATTTTTTTTATTTAAACAAGTTGTAAATGACAAGAAAAAGTGCCTGTGAAGGTCTAATTTCTGAAATAAACGATTTCATTTCATTTCATTTCATTTCATTACGCGCACGAACCGTGTACGCTACGCGCACGAACCGAGCATTCAACTCGTGCTCGCCGCGATCTATAGAGGAAAACACAGTGGTACATCCACTTTACATTACATTATGTTATGTTACAGCAGTCTGTACCCGGCATAATACTAAAAAAATATATCTTTTCAGGCCTAAAAAAAAAGTTAGCAAATAGTTTTTTTATTTAATTGCGTACATGAAAATAATAACTCAGTGTTCACAATAAGTACATTCAATAAACTTGTTTAAACAGTATAATTTTATATCAAATTATTTAAAAAAAAAAATGAAAATAAAGTTGTCGTGTGTTCTTTTAATAAATATTTTAATTGGTAAGTTGTTTTATTTATTTAAGTAGTTCGGATAGTAATCTTGAAACAAAACAAAAATATTTAGTAAAATTTTTGTTTTTTCCAAGTAGATCCATAAAAGGACGATGTTTAATTTATAATTTAAACATAAGAAAAATAACGCGAAGAATATCTAAGCAAGAAGCTGAAATTCTGACGATCTCTGTATTACAAAAAAGGGCCATTCGTGCCATATACCTTAGACCACGCGACTCGCTTCAATAATTATTTAAGGAAATTATCATAGTAACCGTGGCGTCTCTACATTTTTGATTGTATTTTGTATGTACGCAAAAACTATGATGTTTTTCAAAAAAATGCAGACTACCATAGCTTCAACACCAGAAATAGACGTAAGCTTGCCGTTCCGAGCCTCAGACTTCACAAGACTGGTAATAGTTAAGCATAAAAATGTTCAACAAGCTGCCACAAAGTTTTATTGATTTGCCTCTGCATAAATTTAAGTCGACTACCACAAGTTGCTTGATGAAAAAAGATTATTATAAAGTAGAAGATTAATTTAAAGATAAAAATTTGTGGTCATAGTAATTTGCTCCTCTGTACCAAACAATACTTATTTTGCAATGTATAAAAAACTTCAAACTACTTTTAAATAATTATGTATATTGGCTTTCAAAAAAGGCTGCTTGTTGAGTTCTTGCGGCACTTCTTCTCAACAGGCCATTCACGTCGAAGTGATGGTAGGATTAGAAAAAATTGTGACGTATTTCCTGTAAATCTACTTGCAAAATAATAGTTATTTGTTATACAAGGCTGCAAAGTTGCTTTTTGGCAAGTACTTATATTGAATCCTGAGCGTAGCGAGGGTTTCAAAGGTACGAGACCCAAAATTACTTTGCTGCCGAGCGAAACACACAACTTTTCACCTCACTACAGCGAGGAAAATGCTAGGTGCAAGAAAAACGCAAATAATATATTAAATAAGCGTTTATTTTTTTTCATGCGGTGTCATGCTGGCCAGTTCGATTATTCTAAAAATAAGGTTGGCGCACTGGCATGAAATAAGTATTAATGCATTTTCAGAGGGCTGGCGGTATAAAAAATTATATAATAGAAAGGTTCGAATTAAAAAAAAAAAACACGCTAGGGCACAAAATGCACTTTTGCGCTCAGATTTCGAATGACAAACAGATTCTTTCCGAGCTTTTGAGGTGAAAATGATTTTATTCATTGTACAGAATTTCTCGCTCAACTCAGTCTTGCTCATCCTATTATTCTTAGTTTTATTAGTATGCTTATAGTTTGCAACGTCCAGTAAAAAGAAACATAAGTTTAGTAGGTAGCAGAAAAATATTGGTAATTTAGAACGTTTGTAATTTTTAAAACGCAGTATGGTGCTCCGAAAATTGACAGCTTATTTAATTTCAGTAATAAAAGCAGATCGAATAGACACAAAAAATGTAGGCGATCTAAACATGACTAACAATGTGGTACAAGACAAATACTATGATATGCTCATAGAGTCACTCGCTCAAGAAGAGTGGCCACCAAAGGAGAAGCCTTGTTTCAACGCGATGCGGACAGTTTACGAGAGCGCCAAAAATGCCACACTGTATGGTGCTTGGAGTAAGTTACAAACATTGACTGAAATTATTGTGATTAACAACAACTTATCGAGCTCGGTACAAGCCCATCACACATTCCCACCGTTGTGTCTCCCATAGAACCAGGATCAACGGTTACCTCAGACAATAACCAATGAAGTTTGTTGACGTCCCGGGGGAGAAACAACAGCTGTCTTGGAAATCACAACGAATATCATCAGATTTGATGATGATTTAAATTTATATTTTAATTTATAGAGAAGTAGCTGTTAACCGCGGCTCCGTCCGCGTGGTCAAGGGAAATTGTCAATATTTTTTCCCATGGGAATCTCTTTATCACGTGGGAAAAAAGTAGTCTTATGTCACTCTCCAGACCTTAAATTATCCCCGTTAAATAATTATAAAAAATTATGTTTTACTTTTTTTCCCGTGGGAGTGAGATGTTTTTCCGGGATAAAAAGTAGTCTATGTCACTCTCCAGACCTTAAATCATCTCTGTTAAAAATATCATGTCGGTTAATATTTTTTCCCATGAGATTATCTTTATCCCGTGGAAAGAAGTAGTCTTATGTCACTCTTCAGACCTTAAATCCCCGTTAAAAAATTATGAAAAAATACCCCGTGGGAATGAGATGTTTTTCCTGATGAGATTAAATCATCTCTGTTAGAAGTATCATGTCAGTACTTAGGTTCCTTTCGACGTGAAAGAAGAACAAAAAATTGTATACTTTATTTTTTCCCGTCGGAATAAGATGTTTTTCCGGGATAAAAAGTAGCCTATGTCACTCTCCAGACTTTAAACTATCCTCAATAAAAAAATCATATCAATCCGTTCATTACTTTCGACGTGAAGAGAGGACAAACAAACAAATACACTTTCACATTTATAATATTAGTATCGATTTAGATTGATAGAACGAGCTCTCGAGCATCGATATTATTATAACTGAATGATAAAAAATATCTATTAGCAATTAAACAGCGCGGCGGATTTGCTTTAAGCTGTGCTGCTGGGTTCGTGTGTTCACTTTTTTTCTGGGAATCTAGCTGACTTCGAATATTAACTCCTTGCTCGAGTGTCTTCACCCTAGGTCACTGAGCCTTACTGTAGTCCTTAATTAGTAAAATTATGTAGGTATAATTATGTTATGAAACTGTATGCTTTATCTAATCCATTAGTGATGGACTCTACGCAATTGCCAGTTGGACAACTATTTTCGGCAAGATATCATTTGGGAAATTATGATAACTGTGTGAAATCGCAAAAAGTTTTTACAATCAATGATCCTGATCTACTTACTCATTATTGTTTGGTTAACATTCATTTTTCGGGGCGTTTGCAAAAAAGAACTTCGATCTTTTCTCAAAATACTTCATTGGACACGTTTGTTAATGTAAGTTTTATTTTCATTAATCTATTCCTAATATGCTTTGTCCTGAATGACTGATGGATCAAGGCACAGCCTAAACACACACACAAACAATCACACACGCACACCCAACACACGCACTCAACATACAAAACAACCAATCTGACGGCCGGGAGTGAGTGGCCGGAATACTGTAACACAGGTTCTCCTAGTACAGATTCCGCTCTCACGATGGCATACATACATAAAGTGCAAAATTTGAATATGTACATTATGATTATATATATTGTCTTGTCATCTTGAGGAAAAATAAATGATTTTTTATTTTTATTATTATTTTTAAACCACTATGGACTAGACCTGAACCTTGGAGTGTGTGTTCTTAATATAACACAGTCGTCCTATAAGAAAGGATTTTTCGAAAATCCTAATGACTTAATACAGGCCGAAGTCTAGTTCGAGCATTAGCCCTCTACAAATTTGTCTGCTTCATCAAATGTTACTCGTAGTTCTATGTAGATTTATTCTGTTTGTGGATTATAAGTTTTTGTTTTTATTTATTTTCATATCATTCTTTTTTCTTTTTTAGACATTTACAAAACATAAATTCAACTCGTCTTACATGTACTGTGGTGTTTGTGCACCTAGAGCATGCAAACAGGAGTCAATTCCAAAAATTTATAGAGCCCGCCTTCGATATAGCCACTTGAGCAGTTTGGCGGACAAAGCAAAAATTTCGACTTTATATTGCATAACTGATAAAACTCCCCAGGAAAATAATATCGGACTATACATTTTAATGTAAGTTAAGGCAACTAACAGATTTCGTAATTATACAGACATGACCGGGAAATAGTTCAATTCCTTAAAAACGGTTAAACTAAAGGTATTGCAAAAAATTTGCTCCTATCAACAAAGCGTCGAAAGAGAGCGGTTTCCAATTTATAGGTACATATTTTAAGACTATCGAAATTTTCCTATTTGCCATATATTGAATTATACTTATCACTTATTTATTTAATTTCAAATTGCACAACATTACAGTAAATTACTGTAAATCATGGGACAACACAGGAGAGGCATCTCGTACTCAAAGAAAAAATGAAGCGGAAAGGTTTGCTTTGACTTGGTTGGCTACTGTTGCCTCATTATTTTGCTAAATTGCATTTTACAATACTTTTAAGATAGGAATACGAAAAATGTTTTGGAAAGCTAAATAGAGAGCTTGAAAACTTTTTAAAACCCTGAAAATTCGAAAATATCTAACTCTTTCGACCCTTGTTGCTGAGGGCTGATTTGTTGCAAATAGTGCTTATTCGCTTTTAACCACTTTTAAGAAATAAGATTTACCATTTCTCAGTCTGTATCAGACACGTTATTATAATTAAGACACAGTCGAGTAATTGTAGACATTGGTTTTAAATTATTTGATGTACTCTCATTTTGCAGGTCCATCCTAGCTGGGATTGTAGTAACCACAATATTTTGCACGTATCTCCTAAAAAAATATGTATATTCTTCAAAAAGCTTTGGTAAGGTTTTAATTTTTTGTTCATTTATTTAACTTTATTTACTACAATACAAAAGTACATATTATACAATAGGTGGACTTAATGCTAAGTTTCATTCTGTATCAGTCAACCATTGGAAACTGCAGATATTCACTAATGCGGTTTTATGATAAATATACATACCTACATACCTTTATACTAGGAGACATACCTACATACTATTGTTGCTCATCAATATTACAAAAAAAAAAAATTGCCAACGACAAACAAAGTTTCAAAATCAACGTTGTGTTTTTTATACTACTATGCTGGTAAACAAGCATACCCGCCTGATGGTAAGCAGTCACAGTGCCTATGGATGGACGCTTGCAACACCGGGAGTATCACTCGCGCGTTGCAGACCCCGTAAAAAGTTGAGCTTTGGAGACCTTACTCATTGTAGGAACACAACATGGCCGAGACCAATGCTGTTTGGCTACGACCTTCTGTAAGGCCTCCGCCTTTCTTCCCCAGATGGGCCGATTTGAGCGGATTATCCATTGTAAGAGATATAGGATCTCTTAAAATTGTCTGTGATTATTATGATTTGGAATATTCGGTGGGCATAGGGCTTGGTACTATGTACTCACTGCTTCAGCTATTTTTGATCTTTTGGTGTGCCCTTTGTCAAAAAATTTATGTCCACACCGGTTGCTTCTAAGAACTTCCAGACCAGATGTGCTGGGCAGCTGTTGTATCTCTTCTTTTAGCCAAAATATGCTTTCCTATATACGTCCCTTTCTCAAGAGTGGCCCCCGCAGGATCAAAGTGATTAGTGTGTTCCTACGTTAAGTAGGGTCTCCAAAGCTCCACTTTTTACAGGGTCTGCATGGCACTTTATTTTGTTTCCTGGCAGAATCTGTACATCGCAGACTGGCTCATGTACATGTAAAACAGGTGTTTAATAAGTTTGTGATGCTAATTATCGTGCACGCTGTATTTTTGTTTGTTCTGTTGCAGCGATTGAATTAGCCAGCTGCTTCTGTATAAACCGTAATTTTGATAGTTTGACGAAACTGCGTGACGATGAAATAACATCTATGAATTTTTTACGTCTATGCTCCAGCTTTATAATAATTTATGCTCATTACTTTATATCAGAGTATATTCCTATGGCTGTAAACAAATTAGATATTGAACTCGTAAGTATATTGTTTTTTTAACTGGGCTAAAGGTGCTTCCACACCGAAGTTTATAACTGTTTCAAACAGTTTTCTTTAATGTTTTGTGCAAAAAAATACCTAAAGATTTTTGTTAAAAGTTAACGAACTGTAACAGTTTGTCATTTGAGGTCTTTTTGAGATATTAAGATATCAATGTCATCATTTGTACCTTGAATATTAACTTACGTTTTATTTTCTCCCCACATGGAATGTTACTATTTGTTAAATGACGTTTTATAATACCGATGATGTAGAAGCACCTTTATAATACTAAAATAACTAGTGTAGTGATAGTGATTAGTGACAAAATATTAGTGCTAATATAGTGTAAACAAAGACACATGAACAAAGTGTAGTAGTAGTGTGTTCCCTTTAATAGAGACAGTAAGAAAAGTGCCAATGGACACATTCTTATATCAGGTACAAAAAATGTATAAAACAGGTCAATTTAAAATTACTCATTAGTCTGTGTTTAGGCTAGATTGTAATTATATTAGCGTATAATAATAATAACATTTTTAATATACAAAAAAAAAAAAAAAACTCTTTTTAAGGTTGATTGTGCCATCAGTCAAACAATGTTATACTACAAACAAATAGAAATTGATTCCAAAGGATCCAACAATAAAAATTGTTAACGTTTATTTTTAAAGGTCTATTCAGACATAAGCGATATCGCTATCGCTTGGTAGCGATACCGAATCGGTACGCGATATCGCTGTCGCCCTCGGTAGGCTATATCGCCTTACAGCGCGGCGGGGTGGGAGGGTGCGCGGCAAACGGTCGCATAACAATAATGCTTCCTCTTCATCGCTATCCATTATAAAAATAAAATTAGCGGTCACGCTCCCAGTGTTCTCGTGTTCACTAATGGACGGCACAAAATGGACTAACCATTTAACCGAGCGCGACACGGATATCGCGCATGTTGCGATATCGCGTACCGATTCGTTTGCCGCGCACCCCCCCGCCCCATCCCCCTGCGCTGTCAGGCGATATCGCCTACCGAGGGCGACAGCGATATCGCTTATGTCTGAATAGACCTTAAGACATTAAAAATTTCTTGTCCTTATTTTCGTTTGGGTAGTATATTTATGCGTCGGCGACCTCAAATTGACAATAAGCGATGAAGTTTATTGACGTCCCGGGGCTAACTACAGCTGTCTTGGAAATCTTGGAACTCACAACGAATTTAATCAGAAAGAAGATAGTCGAAGTATTGAGAGGACATCCGAAGTTAATGATATTAATATAAATTTTCAGATGACAGACAATTATTTCATAAAAGCAGAACTCGCTGTGGATACATTTTTTACATTATCAGGTCTGCTGTACGTAAGAGGATTCTTGAACAACATAAAGCAGAATGAGTTCAAATACTTATGGAAGAGATACGTGAGGTAAATTCATTCTATCATAGCATAACAGCATGACTGCAGTATTTAACAATAGTAATAAACGTTTATGTTCTCCACAAAGAAAAACTTAAATATAACTTAGGTCTAGAATTAAATTTATATAAACAATATGCAGGCTATATGTATTTAAATACAGAAGAAATAAACAATAAACAATAGTCCCTTCGAGAGACTGGTGTCTGAAGAAGGTTCGAAAGAACCTGTGTTACAGATCACCAGTGCCCTAGTTTACTTTTTCAATATTTTCAAAGAAAATGACAAATATTACGTCTCTATTGGATACATACTCTCTGTTTTTTGTGCATTTCTAACCCATGACATAGAATAAGTAATAACCCGAGGTAGAATGGCCACTCTCCGCCCCGCACCGAATCGCGTTACCTTACCCCAGGCGGGTGTCGAGGCGGGAATAGTTGCAAAGGTGTGCGATTAGTGAACGAATTTGTATACGTGTGCGCGTGTACAGACGACATTGGCCTATGTAGTAGAAATAGGTAATTATTTCACGCGCGTTGTATGGAGTGTCCGGGCTGTGCCCATGATCCATTGTTGATCCAAATAAAAATTATTACATTAATA
Source organism: Endotricha flammealis (assembly GCA_905163395.2). Taxonomy (NCBI): domain Eukaryota; kingdom Metazoa; phylum Arthropoda; class Insecta; order Lepidoptera; family Pyralidae; genus Endotricha; species Endotricha flammealis. Next base: position 10,774,228 of record LR990871.1, read on the forward strand.
TTTTTGTTCTTTAACGTGATAAAATAAGACGAATAAGATTGCTGGACATACTGCCAGTTACTCAAACGCATTTTAATTTAAAGTCGATATTAAGTTTCAAGCTATTCCTTTTTAGGGTTCCGTAGTAAACTACAAGGAACCCTTATAGTTTCGCCGTGTCCGTCTGCCTGCCCGGGGTCTAGCGCTTAGGCGTTATGCTATAAACCTGTAATTTGGTATATATACGCATAGTAACAATGCTAATAAAGTGCTGGAACAAAATTTATGTTGTGGGGTATCGTTAGATAGGTCTCTCCAAAACATCGAGGGTGTGGGAAGATTTTTTTGATACAGTGATCCGTTTCGGAATTATTTACATTTATCATGGAAATTTTCAATTTTGGCCGGGACCACCGTGCAGATTGCACCGTGCATCTCCGAAGAGCAAGATTTGTTTGTGTTTAGATATTTGAAAAAATCATGGTAGTAGTCCATATGCTGAACCTTCAATGAAAACTATTACGGTTAAGTAGACTCTACTAGTTACCGAGTAATAGCCGACGAACTTATAAAATACAATTTCTTTGATTCAAACTTACATAATGTGGTAGAATATGATAGTGGACTCATTTGTAAGCTCGCAAAGCACAGCAAATACGGAACCCTGCACTGTGCGTGGCCCGACACGCATTTGACCGGTTTTTCCTTCTTTAGACTGACAGTGACAGCTATATTTTAATACGTCATTAACTTTAAAAATGCAAGTTTCAGGTTCACAAACCGGCGGATGGTCTATAATTATTATATGAAAATAATTTTAAATATGAAAAATAATACACGTAGAATGTCATTAAAATGTGATATGTTTATAGTCTGTCACATGATTAGTGTTCATTGAAATTTTAAATTGTATTTTAGATTAATTGTTTCATACCTCGCTGTAATGTTGTTCCACATCTACGCATTGAAGAATTTCGGTGATGGTCCTATATGGCCTAGATTCTCTGGATTTATGAGTTATCCCTGTAAAGAATACCCTTGGATCAATATTTTCATGCTTAGCAACTTCAGCGTATTTAAAATGGTGAGTAAGATTTTTTAAACGACTTCAAAAAAGGAGGAGGTTCTTTGTTTTTGTATTATTATCTATCGACACCCGCGCAACTTTGTTTGCATGTATCTCGCTTTCCCGTGGGATTTTTAAAGTCTTTCTCTCCGTAAGAACCATCCTCGTACTTCAGGGAATATACTAAAAAAAGAATTCAAGGTTCAGCCGTTCTCGAGATTTATATAAATGTGACATCCTTAAGTTTAATTTTAGGCAGGTAAATTGATTATAACACATGCGTTAATTTGATAGAATCATGTCAAAAATTAAAATAAATTAAGTTTTATGTTAATAATATTGTTATGTCAGAAGTTTAATTACATTACATTACCACCCTACACCTAATGAAAAATTCTTGCAGATTGTAATAGCTATTTGACTATAGCTATTTATGGTCGGTATTGGATTGTTACATTATGTAACTCTTGAGACACTATACTAATTGTGACTTACTAAACTAAATCTTTATTCACAAAACTTACGGCTAGTCAAACTGATTTGACCACGAGGAATTTTAAAATTCCTCGTGGTCAAATCAGTTGACTAGTCGTGGTCGTGGTCAGACAGTTTGATTAAAAAGTTTGACCACGAGGAAGAAAGGCACTTTTCAAAATCACCCCAGAACCACTTCTGAAAATGATCGTTAGTAGTGTCATGGATAATGAGTTAATCCATAGGGATTTTCAAATAAGACTCTGATCAGCCAATGAGAATAGTAGAGTCACGGGAAAGAAAAATCTCCCATGACACTACTGATAGTGCCACGCAGTAGTGCCTAGGGCAATAAAGGACTTCACTACATAGTATAAAACAAAGTCGCTTTCTCTGTCCCTATGTCCCTTTGTATGCTTAAATCTTTAAAACTACGCAACGGATTTTGATGCGGTTTTTTTTAATTGATAGAGTGATTCAAGGGGAAGGTTTTAAAGGTATCATACATTCCAAAATTCCCACGGGAAAGCGGGATACACGCAAACGAAGTTGCGCGGGTTTCGCTAGTAATATTATAAAGAGGAAAGATTTGTTTGTTTGAAATGAATAGGCTCCGAAACTACTGGACCGATTTTAAAAATTCTTCCAGTAGAAAGCTACATTATCATATAACATAGGCTTTTCCCGAAATTCAATGTGGTTCCCACGGGAATGGCTCCGTAACTTCACGCGGACGAAGTCGCGGGCAAAAAAGCTAGTGTAACATTAATTAACAGTATAAAAACAATTAAGGTAAAAGTATTAACATTATGTGCCTGAGCTAGGAAAATCCTGTGTTTCAGGCGGTAAAAGATCTAATATAAAAAAATCATAATAATCTCTTTAAATATGATACAAGTGTAAAAGGTGTCTTGTAAGTTTATAAAAAATTAATAATAAATTGCAATGTCGTAGTATTTACAGGTTAATTTCGAATTGGTCGCGTTTCGTGCGTCGACAGATTTTTTTTATACCACTATAGTGGCAAACAAGCATACGGCCGCCTGATGGTGAGCAGTCACCGCACCCTATGGACGTTTGCAATACAAGGAGCATAACGTAATTTTTATATTATAGATTACTAGCTTTTCCCCGCGGCTTCACTCGCGTTAATTTTATGACATACATCGCGTTTGTCAATAAAACATCCCATAGCGCGACTTGTGGCGCCATCTGTTGGCCGATTGCCTCTCATACAGCGCCCTCTATAGTAGATAAAATATTTTCCCATTGGAATGACATAGGTACTTTCACGGGATAAAAAGTAGCCTATGTTGGGCTCTGTACCCCTGACAATATGTATACAAATTTTCATAACGATCGGCTGATTCGTCAAGCCGTGAAGTAATAACAAACAAACAAATAAGCAAACAAACTCACTTTCTCACTTATAATATTAGTTAGGATTAGGATAGTCTTTGGTTCTTTAAACAACACTTTTCATAGAATTCGTCGCTGCTCGTGCGTCGACTACGTAACTGTATGTTACGTAGCTGTCGACGCACCAATTCTTTTTTTTCACGATCGTCATTAATCCCTCTAGAAATAGGATTGTACAGTAATCAGTTAGTACAGTAAAAAGTTACAAGAGAACGAATTAGGGTTTGCTGTTAATTTGGTAATTTAACATATTTTTTTTTAACAGAATTGAAATTAAAATCACAATTTCGTTACAGAGTACAGTCAGGAGCACGTTGAGATTTACACTTGCACAATTTTTTGCTTTTATGACATAGAACTGAATGGTACAAGCGATATGTAAAGGACGACCTGCTCTTGACTGTACTAGCTGGTCTAAAAGCAAGCTATAACCTTCTTGTGTTATGGGTATCAGACAATGTATATATTATTGTTAAAACAGCCAAACTCGAGACGGACACAAATGCAATCACACAATTTACGATTCACGACTTAGACGACCTCCGTGGCGTAATGGTTAGCTCGCTGGACCCACCTCTCCACCCAGGAGTTCCCGGGTTCGAATCCCGGTCGGGTCATAATGAAAAACGAACTTTTTCAGATTGGGCTGGGTCTTGAATGTTTATATATGTATTTGTTATGTAGTATCGTTGAGTTAGTATCCCTATCACAAGTCTCGAACTTACTTTTTGGGGCTAGCTCAATCTGTGTGATTTGTCTATATATTTATTTATTGTACTTTCAGTGTGCACCAGTGTCTTGGTACGTAGCATGTGATTTCCAACTGTGTATTATGGCTACTTTCATATTATTCATTTACAAAAGACACCAAACTGTGGGAAAATTAATATTTTTCACGTTGTTAATATTTTTGACTGCATTGCCTGGAGTAGTGATCTACATGAACAACTATCCGATACAATTATTCCATGGTTTTGAGTAAGTATTTTTTACCCGACTGCAAAGAAGGGTTATTAAAGATTTTTTAATAGCCTATGGACGCTTGCAACACCTGGGTTATCACTCGCGCGTAGCGGACCCTGTAAAAATCTTTTAACGTCCCTTTTGGAGAACCCCATATTACAGTTTATGGAAAAGACCTCGGTATCTTATTCCATAACTTTAGTGTTCGCGGGAGGAAACTCCTCTGAAACCGCGCAGTACGCGACCATATTGGTTCTAGCGTGTGAGGTTGGATTTCCCGCCCCGGTGACGAGCATTTCTATGGTACAGTGGACAAACAAGCAAGTGGGCCACCTGATGGAAAGCGGTCACCGCCGCCTATGGACATCAATAACACCAGGGGCGCTACCAACTCGTTGTCCACCAAGGAGGTTGGAGGAAAGGAAGGAGGAAGGGAAGGGAAAGAAGGAGGGGAAAGAGGGGATGGGGAAGTTGGGCTTCCGGATCTCTCACTCACAGAACGAAACGCATTGCTGCTTCACGTCGATATTCTGTGAGAGGGTGGTACTTCCCCGGTCGAGCTAGCCCATTTCATAATAATTGCTTTACCACTCCAAAAATCGCTGTTCGCTTAGTTAGATCTTAAACTAATTTTTATGCAATTTTACAGCAATAGCAATATATAGATAGTGCAATTTGAAAGGGAGGTTCATAATGTGTATAATACATACAAGGATTTCCCGAAACCATGTCGATGTAAACAAACCGACCAAAATAGAGCAGAACTTTCATGTTGTTGTTGTATAATAAGACGCGTGTTACGTATCATAAACAATGGCTTATAATTGCTCATATTTTAAAGCGACCAACCCGACTAATTTGGGTATGTGACACGCGTCTGATATATTCACATTATGAAACTTAATTTCAATTTGGTCGGCTTGTACTCGTTATCATGTTCGAATGTGACCAAAAAATTCGTACTAAGTATTTAGGCCTGACGGCCTGTCGCATACACTCGGGATTCTGAAACGGTTTTCCGATTACGAATCCGTTTCGAATGCAACTCTTCCATGTATTTTGTACAGTCAAGGTCTTTTATTGTCTTTTATGGTCGTTTGCAGGTCGACCTTTACATATCTGACTTAGTACTATTCTTAAGTTCTATGTCATAAGAACCAAAATTGTACTGCAAGTATAATGCTCGACGTGCTCCTGACTGTACGAGTCGCATCACACATTCGTTTTAATTTCGAACGGAACGCCTGATTAAATAACAAAGAAATTAATAAAAAAAATATCTTGTAAAAAAAATTAGTTAGACACTGACGGCTTCCCTAATATATTCTTATTTTTTCAGCTATTTATTTGGTTTGTTTACCGACGCATATTATATGAATATCTACGTATTGAGTTACCACCGGGCAGCGCCTTTTATGATAGGCATGGCCGTGGGATATTTTGTGTGCCATTTCAACCCTGCCAACTATAGAAAAGTGATATCAAAGGTAATATATTCAGGAAATTTGAAACATATATTTAGTTCCAATATGGCGGATTTTGGCGCCAACTACGACAGCGTCTACAATTCACGTAACAAGAACCGATTCTAGTTAGATTCAACGACACTCGCTGTCCCGTTCGATTCCTATTTTGTATGAGTGAGACAGCGAGTGTCGTTGAATCGAACTAGAATCGGTTCTTGTTACGTGAATTGCCCCATTAGGCTCGTGATTAGAAATTTAATTTCTGTGTGTTTCAAAGTTTGATCCTTTATTCATTTTATAGTGTATTGTGAAGCAAACATTGGTTAAAGTCCATAGTGAATGGAATTTATGAACTAACTATTAAAAATGCATTATCGTGTTGACTTCAAAATCTCCCTTCACTGAAGAAATTTTGCTATCGTCTTTCTTCGGGGCGTCTAGGCTTAGAGACTGTGTACTGAGTCATGATAGCATAAATATGCTGCTTTGAATTACGTACCTACACAAGTATAACTTGAAAATGGCACAATGGAATCTTCGTCTGAAGTCCGATTGTCAAACGAAAGAAAAAAAAACTAATTATTTGAAGCTACTTACTTGGTACAAAAGTTCCAAAAAAAAACATGATTTACAATATTTTATACATAAATCACTTTTTTAACGGATATATTTGTAAATTACGATAAATAGAAACAAAATGTCATCACATAAAAATTACTCCGTCCCGGCACATGAGTAAATAAACTGACGGACAGAGGCTTCACTTCCATACAACGGCGCGCGCCGAGGACACGCACACAAGCATGAGGCGCGTGTATTGCGTGACCTCAAAGCGCTCGTCACGTACACATGCTTGTGTGCGTGTCCTCAGCGCGCGCTATTGTATGGAAGTGAAGTCTCTGTTCCGTCAGTTTATTTACTCATGTGGTCCCGGGATCTAGCTCGCAACGTCAAAACTATGTATAGTGCTACAAAGGTCTTTATGAACGTGGCCGAAATTGGAACTACAACTCCCGTTCATATTGTATGTCACTTTTTGACAGTTCGCCTTTGACAAAATGTATGAAAATATGCCACAGTAACGCCCTCCTACAAACGTCACTCACTTTCATAAACATCCTTGTTACATCTGGATTGATCCAAGTTTTATCTTTTATTTTTAATTTGTTGCCTTGAAAACATTGCTTTTAGTAATAAGGCCGCCTTGTTGCAAATACACTAGTCTGTAAGTTGTATATGTACTTACCTATACTATGTAACACGGTTGTGTATAGCAAATAAAGATTTAAATATGTTCATTATCTTCAAAGTTAATTTAAAGTAGGATGTACATTTTATCGTCGAGTAATACAATAGATTCACCACGTCGTTAAAAAATTGACAGTCGTTCAAAACTATTTTTCGCCGAGATTTATTTTTATTTTATTTATTAAAATTAACCTCGACGTTTCAATGTATCACACATACTTATAACATACACACTAAGCTAACATAATTCTAATTTACATAAACTACAAGGAATAAAACATATTCTATTTGTATTTTTTCAGAAATGGTCATTTATTGGAATTGTGTTCTCAGCTTTCTTAATACTCTTCGACTTAAGTGGTTATTTTACTCTCCGGTATAGTTCAGACTTTGATCTTTTAGAAGGATCTATATATTCATCTCTTCACAAAGTTTCGTGGTCCACAGCAATTGTCATTTTAATTTGTGTATCTGAATACGGAGATCTACGTAAGTATAATTTTTATTGATTTTAATTTGATAACTTGTCTATATATATGTTATAGGCAATGTGTTCAGGTGCAGGCATTCTATACAATACCTAGGAAATGTATAGAATGCCGGTTGAATCATAGGTAATGTATGTAATAGAATTTTCTTCTCTAGGATTTAGTTAGGTAGGTATTATGTTACCGGAAATGTATGTAATCCGTCATTGTATACAATTCCTATGTAAAGAGGGCCTCGCTTCCTTCGGTCGTTCGGCTTTTGATGGTCACAAGCTAACCATTACCTAACCCAGCCTAATTGTCTGATGAACAACTTGTTTAAATAATTTTATTTACAGATATTTCTGATTCTCTGGGCTAATTTAAATTTTAATTATTACGAAACGTCTCAAAAACTAAGTTCTCAGTCTTTTTTTAGATACCAGTGTTGTACTTGTAACCATGTACCTTGTACAATTTTATTATATGCATATTGATACAATTACAATCGGAATTGCTCTTAAGAGGTGGAGTTCGCCTCGAGGATCGGCTTTGCAAATTAGTAAAGATGATTTGTGAGGAAGAGAAGATGACGAAAGAATGGGATTTAGGTATAATCGTACCTATATTTAAGAAGGGAAACAAGAGCATTTGCAGCAATACAGAGTTATATCGGTCCTCTCCGCAGCCTATAAAGTTTGCACAGCAGTTGTTTATAGACGCCCGAGCAACTATTCGGAAGACTTATTAGCAGAGTATCAATGCGGCTTCAGGCCAAATAAGTCTACTACAGATCAGATTCATCATTCATCTCCTGCGCCAGACACTGAAAAAGGCTTATGAATCGATTTGCATCACATATTCGTGGACTTTAAGCAAGCTTTTGACAGTGTAAAAAGTACGCAGATACTATCCAGCATGCTTCAGTTAGGTGTGCCAAGTAAATTGGTAAGACTTTTCAGAGCGACACTAGAAAACTCAAAATCAGTAGAAGCGATGCAAAACGACATATATGAACCATTCGAAATCAGTTCACGAGTAAAACAGGGAGGTGCACTTTTGACCATTGTTTTAGTATATCAACTTAGTGCATGAAGCTGCCACTCCAAAATCAAACATCAATGGTTTAATCGACTACAACACTATCCAAATGGCTGCATATGCTGATGACATCGTTATTACCAGCAGGTCCAAAAATAGAACGATCGATCATTTCCCAAGACTTGAATCGGAGGTCCCATCATTTGGCCTTCATGTAAATACATGCAAGACTGACTTGACCTTGCGACTGCAAGACAATTTAGGCAACCAGAAAATGTTTCTCACCGAAATAGGACTATAATCGGTGTCCATAACTTCAAGTACCTGGGAACGACTATCCCGGTACTTGACCTTTCAAAATAGAACAGACGAGGAGATTGAAGCAAGGATAGTCGCTGGCAAGTTCTGCGCTTGTGGCAAGTTACTGGACTCTAAACTACTGAGTATAAGATCGAAGCTTACCATATACCGTACCATCATCAGATCTGTTATGACTTACAGCTGTGAAACCTGGACCTTAACCCAGAGATACGAGCAAAAATTAGCAGTGTTCGAGAGGAAGGTTCTACGAAAAATCTTCGGACCCACTGGTCCGAAGGAGCGTGACGATAGCTATTGTCAGCGAATGAACCACGAACTGGATGCACTCATCGAACACGAAACAGTCACCAGGTTTTTGCAAGTCGCAGCGTCTTAGATGGGCGGGTCACCTCGAGTCGAGAGGATGCCGGACACGAGATCCGTAAAAATTATGAGTTGGTGGGCGCCGCAACTGAAACGGCCGAAAGTCAGGCCCAAAAAACGTTGGCTGGATTGCGTGGAGGAAGATTTGAGGAGGATGGGAAGGGTCACCAACTGGAGAAGAACAGCCAAGCTCCATGACAAATGGAGTGTGACTGTATAAGAGGCCAAGACCCACAAAGGGTTGTAGCGCCACCGGAAGAGAAAAAAGAGTTGTAACCACGTTTTAACTAATTAATTGCTGAATTTCAGATTCATTCGATTTTGACAGAGACGTAAATATCGATAATATAGTTAGAAAACGAAATAATTATTAACAGGGTGACAGGTTCTTGGTCCAATTCCTTAGTGGTTAAACTAGAGGTCATTTGCAACAAATTAGTCCCCTTAAATTATATTGTCACTCATTTATATTTGTACGTAGAAAAGTTTAATGTATTTAGAAATTTGAAAAAATGGTAGTAGTCCATATAGTGAACCTACAAGGAAAACTATAACGGTTAAGTAGGCTCTACTAGTCACCGAGTTATAGCTGACGAACTCATGAAGTAAAATTTCTTTGACGAAAACGTACAAAATTAAATGTCATAAAATGTAGCATTGTACTCATCTGAAAGCAAGCAAAGCATAGCAAATACGGAACCCTACATTGTGCGTGGCTCGACACGTACTTGCCCGGTTTTTATTTATAAATAAGCATTATTTATCTGCTCAACCTCTTTTGATTATCAGTAATATGGGATTTCACCTTACTACAAAAAGATCTTATACCTTTTTCAGCGGTTTTGAACGATTTCTTCCTATGGTACCCCCTGTCCGTACTAAGCAGATTGACCTACGGTGTTTACTTAACACACTTAACCATCTTACAAATAGGAGTACTTTCATTGCGAAGTCCTGTTACTTTTACCCAATTCCAGATGGTAAGCATTCTTTTACAGTGCCACAAACTTATCTGTGCCGGTGGCCAAAGCTAGAACTAATGTATACGCCTTGAATAACTTAACAATGACCTTGAATAGGTTTCGATCCTAGCGCCCCCGCCATCAGCATAAATAAGTTTGTGGCATTCTACCTATAACTTTAAGTTTATATATTACTAGCTTTTCCCCGCGGCTTCACGCTCCCATAGCGCGACTTGTGGCGCTATCTGTTGGCCGATAGCATCCTATACAGCGCCATCTATAGCAGAAAATATGTCCCATTGGAATGACATACTTTCACAAGATAAAAAGTAGCCTATGTTGGGCTCTGTACCTTTGACAATATATACCTATGTAGTCTTGTAGTCTTGCGGGCCTTCTCCGCAATTAGGCAGCCTATGTGCCTATTCTTCGACCCACCTAGCAAGCTCCGTCATACTATAAGGGACCACTTTTTGCAGTAGGTTTCTGTCAAACATTTTACTTTTAGATATTTTTTTTTACCGAAGTTGTTATAGATATGTACGGATACTTATACTTAATGTTCTAAATTTTTTTATAATATTTATTGTGATTGATGAAATCATCAGTAGCATGTGGTATTCACCTTGATGATACAAATGTTGGTGGGTCAATAAATAAAAATTAAAAAAAAAAAAATGTGCCCTTTGTGCGTGCGAAGAGTGGGAGCTGGATTACTCCAGCCATCCTAATTCCTCCAGGAAGCCGGCCAGGGACTTGACATCGCTGAGTACTTCCCGGAGACTGCCTGGTGTCCCCAGGTGGATTGCCCGGTATGCTGACACCTCACTGCATTCCAGCAGGACGTGTGCTCGGGATCATTATGAAAATTTGTATATACCTTTACAAATTTTCATAATGATCGGCTGATTAGTCAAGCCGTGAAGGAATAACAAACAAACAAACTCACTTTCTCATTTATAATATTAGTATGATGATATTATTATTATGTTTATAGGTCTGCGCACTCTTGTAAATACTGATATTTTTTTCTTTTTTATCGATTTAATACTTACTTGTTTATTCCACATCATTGTAAACATCCCGAGTATTCTTCTTGTCAATGTATCGAGTGAGAATTTTGTTTGTTTCCGAAATGGCCGTAGTTTATAACGTTGTTTTTTTCTTTAAGTAAAACGCGTGCGAAGCCGGGGCAGTCCGCTAGTACTAAATATAAATATAGCGGCATTCTTACTTACATAAGACTACAAAATAATTTTACATTTATTTTCACCGAAGACCTTATTATTCGTGAGATGTTACAATCATATCGTGCGTGACATGTTTTTATTGGTTTGACATAAAATAAGAAAAGGTTTTTTTTCTTTATTTCTTCTTTTTTTTACAAACCACCAATAAATAATTTTAATAGGGCATCTGCACTAGCCGCGAATTATTCTTATTTGTTGCTAAATTATGATCCAACTTGTTTCTTATGTTTCAGATACTTAAGGCACTGGGTTTGATGGTGATTTCAATGTTCATCAGTTTCTTCATATGGATGATTCTTGAGGCTCCTGTCATCAACCTCAACAATTTGCTGATGAGTAAACTACAAGTGTTCATCTCGTGGATCAGTAGAGGTAACTCAACGGACTCCGACAATAGTCATTTGGAGTCAAATCCGGACCGTTTACAAGAAGAAAAAAAATAATCTTGTTCAAACTAATAATCCATTTTTTTAATACTAGCAGCTGCCCGCGGTGCCCCGCGTTTATTTTTATGCACAGCAGCGCCATCTACATTGACTATTAGACTTTTGATGTAAACGGACATCGTACTTATCGGGATAAAAGTACCCTAAGTGTTAATCCAAGGTATCAGCTACCTATGTAGGTACCCATTTTAGGTAAATGGGGGGTTAGAATGAGACAAAAAGTAACCTATGTCACTCTCCATCCCTTCAACTATCTCCACTTAAAAAATCAGGTCAATTCGTCGCTCCGTTTTGCCGTGAAAGACGGACAAACAATGGATTATTATTTGACATGTTTATTTTTATTTAATATTTTTTGTTGTCTCTGATATTGTTTTTATTATTGTATTGTTATAATTATACTTTTAATGTAATAATGTTTAAATAAATCATTAATTTAAGAGTTAAATTGATATGTTAAATTAACTTCATTATTGTCTTAACTATATAAACAAAATAAAATTATGATTTATAAAAAACAAAATTAAAATATATTTTTAAAATTGGTAATTTATATCCAAACTAAAAATTATCATTTTTTATTTTGATATACGAATTTATTTATTTCTTAACAATATTATTATAGTGTTGAAAATTATTAGGTACATTGTGAAAATAATTACAATAAGGCAACAAGTAGGTAATAGGAATAAAATAAAACATAAATAACATTGAATAGGGGAGACCGAGGATAGTTGACTAACTTTTGGCTTAAACTCTTATAATTCTGAAGTTTGAATTGATATAATTAAAACAACTGATGGTATTGATAGAAGAACTATTTAGGTACTTAAAATTATAAACTTTTCACATTTTTATTTTTCATTATAGTACTTTTTTAGACGATATTTTAACCCTCTGACTCTTGGTCAACCTACCCCATGTCCGGGGTTAGTTGACCATAAGTACGGAGCCGGTTGACTTAGGCGGTATTCCATACATATACAACTAAAATCCCTATTTTTCTTGACACTCTATAACTTTTGAACCCAACCAATAAGAGAGCTGAAATTATACACATAGGTTCCTTTTACGAAGTAGATAAGGTAGCAGGAAAGGGGGGGGGGTTTATTAACCTGTCATGAATTGTATGCAAGTGGTTTTAACGTGAAGAGTAACAGACAGACGAACAGACGAAAAGACAGACAGACCGACTTTCACATTTATAATATTAGTAAGGAATATTCGATCGCGTAATAAAATATATTGCGAGTCAACCATCCCCTGACGCCGTTCTGGATTTTAACCGCGTGGCATGTCTCAACCTTGTTTCTAATATGGAAGCAATGCCGTGCAATATGCGTACACACTATCATATTTACATTTTTCATAACAAAAACATTGTTTCAAAAAGATACATAGGTATAATAACAAAGAAAATACGAACGAAAAAAAATACTTGCACAGATCAAAAACACAACACCTGTAGCCACTCGTGAACGACGCGGGACTGCGGCAGCGCACATCGCACAGGGTAGCGGATTGCGGGGAGGCGTCGTCGTTCGTGATTGGTTGTCGGAAAACATGTGATACTGCCGCGCTATTGCCGATTAGTCTACCTGCCCCTATAGCCAACTATCCCCAGTCTCCCCTACATATAACAAATTATTTTTCACCTCACAAGCTCGGAAAGAATCTGTTTGTCATTCGAAATCTGAGCGCAAAAGTGCATTTTGTGCCCTAGCGTGAAAATAATTTTTAAAATTCGAACCTATTCTATAATTTTTTATACCGCCAGTCCTCTGAAAATGCATTAATACTTATTTCATGCCAGTGCGCTAACCTTCAGCACGACACCGCATGAAAAAAAAAAACACTTATTTAATATATTATTTGCGTTTTTCTTGCACCTAGCATTTTCCTCACTGTAGTGAGGTGAAAAGTTGTGTGTTTCGCTCGGCAGCAAAGTTATTCTACATCTCGTACCTTTGAAACCCTCGCTACGCTCAGGATTCAATATAAGTACTCGCGCCAAAAAACAACTTTGCAGCCTTGCATAACAAATAACTATTTTCATTAAGCCATTTATACAATTTAGTCTTAAATTCTTTAGTGGGCAACCCTTGTATATCAAAGGGTAGTTTATTGTACAGTCTAACGCACATACATGAGCAATTCCAATTATATTTTTCTGTTTTTGGTGGTTCAGAGAAAACAAGTCTGTGTGTATTTCTTTTGCTTCTAGGGTACTGGATACTGGGAATAGACTGATAGTGTGCGCTATGTTATACAATATTCAATCCCGGGACTGTTTCAGCGACAAGATTTTTCCTTCTATTCTTTCCCTTCTTACTTTGTCATCTTCAGTTTGAAATTCGTGAAGGTATTTGGCAAGGTTCGTTAACAGGACTAGATGTATATATTAGGGATTGTCAAAATATTTAATCTTGTGAAGTGATCTCTGCACGACTGCTCCTGTTTTATGCGCACCATGGTTCTGATGGCTCTTTTCTGGCACGTGAAGGTCTTTTTTATATTATACTTGTAGCTACTACCCCAAAAGATAATGCTGAACCGAAATCTACATCAGGTAGGCTCCTGAGGACGTAACAGGCAGTACTGACTTTATTCTTGATCTCATGTAGTTCGCTCTTCCAGTTTAGGTAGCTGTCAATGTTACTACCTAAGAATTTCACAGTGTCAACCATCTGTATATTTTGCCATCTAATATTAAATTATTCAGAGTCGTATTTTGTCTAGTAGTAGTTTGGAATAACATAATATTTGTCTTATCAGTATTGATTTTTAAACCATTAATAGAAAGCCATTCGCTGAAAATATTGAGAGCCTGATTAACTTTAGCGTCCAGTTCACACATTATTTTCCCAGATTATAGCATTTGCTAGCATAAACTTAATATATTCTGAACAGGTATCTGATACAAAGTCTATCAAATCATTAACAAACACAACGAATAATATTCTGTACTGTGTGGACCACAAGGCTCTATATTGGGTCCCCTGACCCAATATAGAGCTTTGTGGTACACCCACTTTTTTATGGATCTTTAGATTTTTTTTGCACATATTTTTGTCTATACTGTTAATTTCTACGAACATTTTGTCTGTTTCGCAAAAACGATTCCAAGAGTAGCAATGCATTTCCCCTGATACCATAATGTTCCATTTTTTTTAATTAATTATCATGATAAATATTATGTACCGTGTCAAATGCAGAGCTTAGGTCTAAGAAAATACCTGCCACTTTTTTCTTGTTATTTATTTGTGTTATAGACTACATGGTCTTGAACTAGGGTGTCCACTGCATCCACCACCTACCTTTTCCAGATATCCAAATTGCCGTCCAAGCATCCTTTCTCCAAGCACTTATCACAAAATATACTTATTGGATATGCCAGGATATCTATATTTTCTTTGATGACAGTTTTTGCCACTTCGTCATAACCACTGGAAGTCTTGCTTACCATATTTCTCACTATCATTTTGATTTCATTTGATGTTGTTGGGTGTAATATAAGTTCTCTTTCCATTACTATAGGTTTCCGTTTTCATGTAATCAGTGGCACTATGTATATTCCCAGAAATCTAAACTTTAAGACTTTTAATTCCACTTCAATCCACCGGTTAATCTTAACTTCAATTAAAATTTCACCTCTCCTCTCCAATCCACTACAATTTATCACTAGTTTTAATGAATGAACATCACAAACATCTCGATTTCATTCACACCTTCCAAATCGTAATCTGACATCTGCTCATTGAAGCCTGGCATGTAGACTTATAAGGCACGTAAGCAGCGTCGTGATTATTAAACACCAACTTATCTGGATGGTATAACAGGGAACGCGGGTATACAACGATGACTCAATGTACTCCAGCATAACGCCGCATAACCTACCTTAAGTCGAGGGAAATGGAAAATCGCTACAGTTCGCCACAACAGTGTATCAGAGGGAGACAAATGCAATTTTCCAGTTGCGTCTCACTCGCGGCAATCCATCGCAGGCAACGCTCCTCGGCCGGTTATTTTGTTTTTTCGCTCACTTCTCTCAGTATTGGCCGCGCCATCAAGGCGTATGTTGTGCCGGTGTGTTGCTGTGTGAATAAACAACGCTGTAATACCCGATAGTTAAACCTTAAATTTATGTTTATCAATCAATAATAACATTTTAACAACAATAATAGATCGTCGCAAACATCGTTGCGTTTCGTTTCATATTTAGTTATTTGGTTTTTGTTATTTTTTTTTACCGGGAAAACGCCGGGTGGATGTAGAAAATTGTGTGGTATACGCATAACGTACAGTGTTTTGTTCTGTGACGGTTTAAGGACTGGCTGGAAAGGATACTTTGTGTTTTGGTGTGTTCATGTTTTTTAAGTTTTACGTTGATTTTGTTCTGATTACGCCGACTGCCGAGGTGCGGTTGTCAACACGTGGAATATCGATTGATTGTCGTAACAGAGGTGAGTGAGCATTCTATGTTTGAAAATTGCGTTTTGTTTTATTTATCTTATGTTGTTTTGGAGGTTATAATTGTGCGCGTTTCGAGTTTGTCTAACTGCGTACATAGGAACTTTGGTTGGTGTTGACAGGAAAATGTGTGATAATTATGACATTTGACGTCCGTGTCCACTGATAAACAGCTGTGCACATTATCCTCTACGCCCAGTAACTATTAACCAGTCCTTATTTATTATGAACTATATTTTACCGCTGCGCTACCCAAGAACATATTATAAAACTATATATATTCCCGTTGGAATATGATGTTCAGGGATAGAAAATATCCTATGTCACTGAGCAGCCAGATCTTAATTTTTTTATAGCTATCTAGGCCCCACTGCTAGGCTACTACACCGACTAAAGCATTCCCTTCTCTCCTTCCATCCTTGTTTAAAGCTGGCAGTCGTCATTCATTCTTATCGCGAATAAGTCTTACCATCTCTTTTCGTGTGGTCCTCTTTTCCTTTGTCTGTCAGCTGCGAGGTAGTGGTTATATGCATGTACAGTCAAGAGCAGGTTGACCTTTACATATTGGACTTTGTACCATTCTTAAGTTCTATGTCATAAGAGCCAATATTGTACTGCAAGTATAAAGCTCGACGTGCACCTGACTGTACCTATTCTTCGTAAACTGCTCAGTCCCATTTAAATTTTTGCGCTCTTGCCGCTAAGTCAAAAGTTGGGATCAGGCTGTCACGGATTCCTATTGAAATACGACCCTAATAGGAGCACCTGGTTTCAAAGCCACTAATAAGCTATTTTGTCAAATATCAAAAACAGTCACTTTATTTCAGGATGTAAGTAGGTACCTATACCTATCACCTTCTTTGACAGATACAGACGACGAATAAACTCCCCTCTGTCATTCGAAGCATAGCTGTAACTACAAGTACTCGTGTTTTCGATCCGGATTTCACAGTGATAAAATTTTTAAAGCTTTACAATATTACAGGTGTTTATTATTAAAATAAATATATAGGGACAAATCACACAGATTGAGCTAGCCCCGCCCGAAGTAAGTTTGAAACTTGTGTTATGGGATACAAACTTTACTCAACGTTACTATATTTTATAACAAGTACATGCATATATAGATAAACGTGATGTAATGGTTATTATGCCGGCCCGCCACCCAGGAGGTCCCGGGTTCCAATCCCGGTCGTGTCATGACGAAAAACGAACTTTCTCCGATTGTCTGGGTCTTGGATGTTTATCTGAAAAATATAGTTTCGTTGAGTTAGTATCCCATAACACAAGTTTCGAACTTATTGGGGTTTGCTCAGTCTGTGTGATTGGTCCCTATATATTTATTTATTTTAACTTTGGATTTACAATTCAACAAATCACTAATGTTGGATTACCAACAACAGTAATAAGGCATTGACAAATATGACGTAAGTAAAAAGCGTGGTTGTTAATACCTTCTCCTGTTACCGGTTCAATACGCAACATAAATAACCTTTTTGCCTATGAAATAATGGCGTTAATCGAATGTCGCTTCTCATATTCGAGTGACATATAACACTGCAACGTAATCTCATGATAGATCAGGTACGGTGGTAATCAGAGCTTTTTTTATATCAGGAGACAAACAAGATATTCTCTTAATCTTTATTGTTTCGTTACTAAGATTAATGACAATTGCAAAAGCAAACGTTCTATAGAGAACAATTTCAAAGAAAATATGCATTTTCAATAAGCCTAAACTTAGTTACACAAAGAAAGAAACGGTAACATTTTGAATTATTTTCTAGCTTCAAGTAAGTCGAAACGAAAACTAAAAATGTCACATACAAACTTTCACCCCGCTTTTTACTCCCTGGTGTAATTTCTGGGATAAAAACTATCCTATGTCCTTTATTATCGAGTCTTCATCTATCACCATACCAAATTTCATCATTCGAAAGTAACAGACAGACGAGAGTTACTTTTGCATATTGAATCCTACGATTTTTTGTTTCTTCGTACAAATTGTATTCTATACTAACGGACCACATAACATAACAAGTCTCGAACTTATTTTGGGGGTAGCTCAATCTGTGTGATTTGTCCCTATTATTTATATTCATTTGATCCAGCAGTACTCGAAGGCAATCTCATTACACAGAGGCGTGAGACAGGGAGATGTCATATCTCCGAAACTGTTCACGACCGCTATGCAAGATGCCTTCAAGCTTTTGGGCTGGGAAGGATTCGGCATCAACGTCAACGGCGAGTATATCAGTCACCTTCGATTTGCCGACGACATCGTCGTCATGGCGGAGTCGCTGGAGGACTTTAGCACCATGCTCGAAGACCTTAATCGAGTTTCCCAAGAGGTAGGTCTAAAAATGAACATGGACAAGATGAAAATCATGTCGAATTTTCATGTCGCACCCGCCCTGGTCTCAGTTGGGAGCTCGATCCTCGAACTTGTTGACGAGTACGTATACCTTGGACAGACCATCCAATTTGGTAGGTCCAACTTCGAGAAAGAGGTCAACCGTCGAATCCGACTCGGCTGGGCAGCTTTCGGGAAATTACGGCATATCTTCTCGTCCAAAATTCCTCATTGATTAAAACGAAGAACCTTCGAGCAATGTGTGTTGCCAGTGATGACCTATGGATCCAAAACGTGGTCGCTCACTCAGCGAGCTATGGAGGAAGCTATGCTCGGGGTTTCTCTACGAGATCGAATCAGAAATGAGAAGATCCGTAGTAGCAGAACCAAAGTAACCGACATAGCCAAACGGATCAGCAAGCTGAAGTGGCAGTGGGCAGGGCACATAGCGCGCAGAACCGATGGCCGTACGTACGTTTACGTACCGGAAAGCGCAGCGTAGGACGCCCGCCTACAAAGTGATCAGACGACCTAAGGAAAGCCGGAAGTCGCTGGATGCAGGCCGCTACCAGCAGGTCGCACTGGAGACGTTTGGGGGAGGCCTTTGTCCAGCAGTGGACTTCTTGTGGCTGAGATGATGATGATGATGATTTGGTCCTATGAATTTTTGTTTCTTCGTACAAATTGTAAATAATTAAATTCGTGTGGCTAACCAACCAGTATTATGTAGCTGACCACTACTCTGCATTTCGAGCAATGCAAGCGCAACGTGCAGTCTAAATTCTGGGAGCTTGGGGTTACGACCGCAAGGTCGTGTGACCCCTTTGTTTTAGCAAAACATACCTAAATAAAATGTACCTACGTTATTCCAAATAACAATGGATTGCTAGATGTTTTTATATCCTTTCTCTTTGAATGAATAAATATGCTTTATTTGCAAAATACAAACAAATAACACTTAAAACATGGAGGCTGAACGAGTATATTAGCAACAAGGCGGCCTTATTGCTAAAATAATTCCTTTCTCCTTGTTCGTTAAAAGCGTATTTTTTTATTGCTAGACACAAAATATCGGCGTGAAGCAATGCGTTTCGTTCTGTGAGTGAGATCCGGGTGTTCATCGTCGATATTCTCTCGTTCGTGAAGATGGCCCGTTATTCGTTGACAATATTGTACAGTCAGGAGCACGTCATACACATAATAACATCCATACAAAATGTTATATTTCGTACAAATCTGCCGGCACGGGCGGTAGAAAAAATGTGTCGATTTGAAAGAGTTTGTAATATGCATATTTGAATTAAAAAAATAGATTTTGACGAAAAAAAAAGTGTACCAAAGTTTTTGTCTCTCTTAATTTTTTGAAATAAAGAAAGACTAAAAATATCTATCGAAAATCATTCGAAAGCATACAGATAATAGAAAGAAAGTGAATGGGAACTTCCTTTGACCTGACAAGTCATGTAAAAAAATAATGAGTCATGCAAAATTGTTACATTCGCCGAACACATTACGTTCATTCTATAATAATTTTATTTTGTATAACATGAAATATTGCATTTGCTCTTTCTGTGATGTAATATGTCTAGCTTCTGTTTTCGTCAATTTTTTACTACTCGCCACAGCAATTTGTACACAATTCACACAGACCCACTTGGTCTAACTAAAGTAATTGGTGTGGCATTGCGCTAGATCGACCAGGGAAGTATACACCCTCTTACAGAATGTTGGCATTTAATGTGTTTTGTTCGGTGAGTAAGTGATCCGTAAGCCCAACTCCTTCGTCCTTATCCCTTCTCACCCTATTCCCTTTCTTGTAGCAGATTCATGGCCCGGTTGCTTGTTTGCCTACGGATTGATATAAAAAAAAGATCCAGAACATCATTCTACTTGGTCATCCAGTGAACTATCGTTCATACGATTTCAAAAGAATTTAGTATTAGCTTTAATGTACGTGTAACTTACATATTACATTTCCAAACTAATTAACTACGGAATATCCGGATTTATCCGGATGAAAGCGGCAAACGCCGGTTCTATCCGCTTACCGGTGATTATTTTTCTCTAATTCATTTTAACGTCAATTACTATACATGAATTTATGTATTTTTTTATGATTGTTAAGGACAAACCGAAAGACGAACCGGAAGCTTAACGTGCCCTTCGAAGCACGGAAAAGCTCGAGACAACGAAACCGATCCAAACACTGGATAGGGTTGACGATGGTTAACTTGCCTATCTATACTTCTATACTATTATATATATATATATAATATTATACAGAGGTAAAGTTTGTGTGTTTGTTAAATTGTAACGGGTAATCTCGAGATCTACTGAACCGATTTTAAAAATTCTTTCACCAATAGAAAGCCACATTATTGCTGAGTGTCATAGGTTATATAAAAAAATAAAAAGACTTTTATGTGGTAGTCGGTTTTGCAAAGTAAATCGGAGAAAAAACGGTCGAATGAAAGCGTTTCTTACGAACGCCTGTACTAAAAAAGGATTATTAACATTATGCCCAACGAAGTGGGCACGGGTCAGCTAGTTCATTATAAAGTGTGACATACAGCGACGGTAGCGACGCCATCGAATCGAGCTCCTCTTCAAACATAATATTTTTCTTTTTGGGGTTAAAAACTTAAACCTTTTCCATTTACCACACAAAATAAGGGCAACAAAGTTAGCCAGTTTAGTTCCGTTATAAATTTTTATTAATATGTTAACAAATTTGCACTCGAAAATGCATTAAGATCGTGATAACTGCAATATTGCACACAATGTTATTCTACGGACAATTTAAAACAATAGGAACAAAGGCTTGCATTCGGCGCAAGGCCGGCGAAACCGCCGGAAATTTACTAGACGCGTGAAAACAAACTGTAGGTAATTTATGTGTGTGTTTTTGGTTTTTAAATGTAAGGTTTTTAACAGAAAATAAACTCAGATGGTACCTTGACCGTCTGGTTTATAATTCGAATTAAGCTGTCCACGGTTACCACCTTTGGGAACTGGTCTGATCTTTTTACCAACACTGATATTACACATTAGGGCTTCACACTTGACGTAGGATGACGTAGGCGTAGGCGTTCGATGAACGTATACGCAGTGCAGACGCGCACCGCGATTACGCGACGAACGCGTAGCGTTATCTCTGCGTTTCGTGTGCATTTTTTAAACCGCGTACTCGCTGCGTCTGCGCTGATTTTATTACATCTTTTTTTACCGCTGGCAATTTTGTTTTTGTTTTCGTAATGTAAAATAAATAAATTACATAAAATAATTTATTTTATGTACACTTTGACTATAGAAAGTGACTGTGAAAGTCAGCTCGCTGAACAAAATGATTTGATAATTACTAAGAAAAAATAAAGGTGCATGTATATAAAAGTTAAAAACTGGCCAAGTATGAGTCGGACTTGCAAACGAAGGATTCTGTACCATTATCTATACAAAATGGAAAAAAAAAACATATTTGTTACATGGGAATCCCATTTATTCTATTTTTAGTACTTATTTAATTTTGTTGCTATAACGGCGGAAAATGTTAATTGTTAATTAGCCATCACGGTTGATGAGATACAGCATGGTGATAGACGGAGAGTGTAGGCTTAGTAATAGTGTCCCGTCGGCACCCTTTGGTACGGAACCCTAAAAACCATTGAATGACCTATTACCCTTATACAGAGAAGAATCGTATCCAAATAGCATCGTATCCAATGTTCTCGGCCATGCTGTGTTCCTACGGTGAGTAAGGTCTCCAGAGCTCCACTTTTTACAGGGTCGGCAAGCGCATAATCAAGCGTCTATAGTCTGCGGTGAATGCTTACCATCAGGCGGGCCGTATGCCACCTTGGTGGTATAAAAAAATGCGTGTATGTAAACCATTGAATGACCTATTGCCAACTTATGATATTTCTAACAAGATGACAACACTTCCTTGCCATAATCTGCGGGGTATTGTTTGTGAACAGTTTTGGTTATTGAGGTCAGATGTCCGCTCATGAATCATTGCTGGGGCCATAACAATTACATTGTATTGTAAGTTTTGTAATCGAAGTATCCAAACGGGCTTAAATCACAACTAGTGTGTTTTTAACCAAATAACTTTAACCAAATAACAATAAAAATATTTGTTAAAATATATATCGGTTACATAATGTAAAGTGTGTTTACTGGGAAAGTCAACTCGATGAATAAAATCGACTTGATAGGTAATTCCTAAGTAAAAAAGGCATTAAATTTAGAAATACTCGGTAAAATGCGCCTCTCTTGTAGCAGCCATCCGTCAGTAGAAAAAAAAGGTTTAGGGGTGCGGGGCGAAGGGCGCGTCAACGCGTCTCACATATCCTGACTTCCGACTTGACTGACTAACTTAACTATATATCAACGCACAGCCCAAACCGCTGGGTCTAGAGATTCCAAATTTGGAATGTAGGTTCCTTACGAAGTTAAAGAAAGGATTTTTCAAAATTCCCACGGTAAAGCAAGATATACGCAAACGAAGTTGCGCGGGTTTTACTAGAGAGAAATTTCTTAAACCATAACCATAAGTGCACAATAATTGTAAGTGCACTATTGCATTAGGCTAAGACCTGTAAAAATAGTTGTAAGAGTAGAATGAATAAATAAATAATGTTTATTAGGTACATAATTATCTACCTATATCTATACATATAATAAAACAGTAGAACCCGATATGTCTGTACTTTGAACATATTTGACAAAAATGGAGAGGGAACAGTTAGAAAAAGGTTATGAAAGCGAAAATTTTTTTTGTTGATATTTTTGTCTGTCTGTCTGTCTGTTTGAACGCGCACATCTTCTAAGTTACTGAACGGATTTTAATGCTGTTTTCACAGGAAGGTAGAGCTCGGCTTGGAGCAGAATATAGACTTGTTTCATTTAAATCGCATGACAGGAAAAGGAGTTATCCTTATTTGAACTTTTCACGCGGACGAAGTCACGGGTAACAGCTCGTATAAAATATACATGATACTAAAACAAACAACTCGAAATATTTCTGTTTTATTGATCATTTTCATGTCCAAAAATTGTTGTGCAAAGCATCTTCGCCTTTTATGACGCCCTGTATAACTTACTATAGAACATTGTTACTTTGACAGTAGATTTCAAAAACAGGATGCAGTGGAAACCAGCGGAATTGAATCGGACAGCTTAACCTTGTCACCGTCCGGTCTCCAAGGGACCTCTCACAAATTCGATTTGGCAATCCGAAGGCCAATACTCTCGATAAAATTTACAGTCTAATTTCAGTTCTGATTGAGTCTTGATTTCACATTGAAGTGGTAAAATATGGTATATTTTAATAGTAAATAATTATGTTTAATGGGCTAGCTGGCTAGCTAGGTGTGTCAGTGTTTTCTAGTCACATATCAGTCAGAAAACAAGGAACTTAAACGATTTATAATAAACATTATGCTCAAATAACTTAAAACTGCGTGTTCCAGAAAGAAATGGGTTAAACTTGTTGTGTTATAACAAAATTAGGACTTGACGGATGTTATCTATCGACAGCAGTCCGAAACGACAGCTTAACGTGCCCTCCGAAGCCTGAAGCACAGGTAAAATCAGTAACAGAAATAAACAACAATTGACTAATACTAATAATATAATTATGCATTACTTACCTACCTAAAGAATCATACGTTCTTACACGCTTCCTATAACATGCAACCCTGACCGAGCTACGGATTGAGAACTATGGGTTGAATGACCATTAGCATGGAGGTACAATCGCGGGCCATTAATTTTGTACACTCTAACAATCTTATTAATATTAATTTGATGAGTTCGTTTGGTTAAACGGACTAATCTTAAGAACTTGTGCGTGCGAGTCTTGTGCGCAGTGTCTTGGAGTATGCTAGCGTGATCTGGTCGCCATGTTATGAGGTTCACTCTAACGCCATAGAAAGCGTTCAGAAAAAGTTCTTGAAGATCCTTAGTTAAAGATCTGGTCACGGTCGAAGGCTGGGCAGTTACAAAGAAAGACTCGATAAATTTGGAGTAGTTCCGCTGGAAACTCGACGTAGGCAGCAAGACCTTATTCATTTATACAAATTATTACATAACAAATTTGACTCCTCATATTTACTAAGCGTGATTAACTTTAATATTCCACGCAATCGACGAAGACATTATGAACACTTTTACTTTACTAATATATAAAAATAATACATCCTACTATAACCCACTTACAAGAATGTGCCGTCTCTTTAATGAACTATCTAGTAAACATCCTGATCTTGACATACACACCTCAAAATTATGCACGTTTCGTAATTATATTAAACATATTTTCGACGATCGCTCTCCAACTTCGCTTGCTTTAATTAAGAATTAGAACACTTAAATGATTTTAAGACTTAAAATTTACTTAATTTGGATTTTTAATAAAACTGTAATGTAGTGTTAACATTTTAGAGTTACAATCTAGAATAGAACTAAATGTAAAACTTATTATTGTACATAAAGGTTGTAATTTGTTATGTTATCCAAATAAATAAATAAATAAATAAATAAACTTGGTTCGAATTATAAAATTCTTTCACTGTTAGATAGTTTATTTATCGATGAAGTATAGGGTGTTTATTAGATCATCAGTCAGCTGGTAAATATTATATTTGCAGTACAAAATATACTTAACATACTCCTACTCCGTGGTATTTGCACCAAATTCCACATATTCTTCTTCTTCTTCTTCTTCCTGATCGTTCCCTCACTGCTGAGGATCGTGACTCTACACGACCTTGTCGACTAGTTGCCGCCATCGGTTGCGCTCGGACGCCTGGTGTAGTGCGGCGCTAACAGTCATATTTAGCTGACTGGATATCTGGTCTGACCATCGAATGGGACTCCGGCCACGAGGTCTTTTGCCCTCAATCTTCCCTGTCACCATCAGCCTCTCCATGTTATCCACATCCCTTCGCGCGACGTGGCCGAAGTATCGTACAATACGTTGCAGACAAGTGGAAGACAGGCGTTGTGCATCCTCCAATTTGAGTTCTTTTAGTACAGAGACGTTTGTACGGTGGGCTGTCCACGGTATTCTCAATAGCCGACCACATATTAAAAACCGTCAATTTCTTCAGATAGTAATATTTTGATTAATGTTATTGATATTTTAGTCTAATCTAAGCTGTTAATAATGATGCCAGGAAGAGTTTTTCCTCATCGGCACCTATACGCCCACCATTGGGCATATTCCTCTCCAGTTTGACATTTATCAGGAATTCAGGAGGCTTTCTGTTGGGTTATAGTAGTCATAGAGTCAATATTTGGCAGCCCATTTTTGCCCAGTGCCAGGAAAAAGTTTAAAATGTAACTTTAATATTTTGACTTTTATTTAGCTGTTTCTACACTAACACTTTCTGTTTTGTTTGGCAGTCAACTTTTGTGTGCACTAAAAAAATAAAGACAATGATTTATACGAAAAATGAGGTTCAGGCAACGGACTTTTTTATGTAAGAGGTTGGAAAAGAAGCATGCGGGTCACCAAATGTTAAGTGATCACCGCCACCCATGAAGCACAGAAACACCGGGGGCATCAATAAGCCGTTGACGGCCTTTAAAGTAAGTCAGATTATTACAGTTCTGCTGTTATCAACCAGATAAATTGCTCTATGTTGTACACCATTTGTATTCCAACTGCATATATCCTCTATGCATTGCATATTACGTCAGTGCCTTCGCACACTCCTTACAATGCCTCGGTTGTCCTTCGTGAGGCGACATAAAACTTTTCAACCTTAGTTTATCTACCTTGTTTGCTGACCCTACAATTTTAATGGCTTTTACACTTATTTGAGAATTAGTACGATACGATTTCGTGTAGACTTCTTTCCACGTTTTGAGTCACCAGTCGTCAGTTGCGATGCGTTGTGCGAAAGCCAGGGGTCATCTGAATTTCGACAATGAATTATTCCGTCCGAATCTGAATTTCGAAACCCTGTAGTTCGAAACTCATTACTTCGACAGAACATATATTTCTCAACTTCGACAATTCATTCTAAATTCAGAAATATACGTTAAGTCGAAGTAAAGAGTTCGAACTACTGGGTTTCGATTTTCGGACACTGTCGAAATTCAGAATGACACCCGAAAGCGTGCTCATTACATTTTTACGATGCGACATCGCATCGCAGTATAAAGTAAATATAAGTTTAAAATATGATAGACAATTTGGCTCGCTGGTTTCTTTTCACGGCTGTGCATACAAATTACAATATTGAAGTGTTTTTATACCTATAAAATAGTAAACATTCAATGACAGTTAAATGTCATATTTTTATATTACTTGTTTCCTAAAAGTGCTGGTTTTATAAAACGTTATCCTACTTATATTATATATTTGTTAATTCTTCACGCTCATATGGCTGGGCCAATATTTTTGATATTTGGTATGTACGTAGCTGATACCTTAGATTAACACAAAGGATACTTTTTATCCCGAAAAGTACGTGATTCCCGTAGGATTTGATCATGTCTGATATAGATGGCGCTGCTTGTGCATAAATAAAACATGCAAACGAAGTTGCTCGGGTTTCACTAGTCTAACATATAGTAACATTCAGTATGGGAGCAGAAAATGTTCTAAAACGTTAGCTATCATCTATTTTTTTATATATTTTTTTATATTTGTTTGGTGCGGCTGTAATATCACTGGGACCAGGACTGGTCTATTGTTAGAGCTATCATCTATACTAATATTATAAAGAGGAAAGATTTGATTGTTTGTTTGCATTGAATAGGCTCCGAAACTACTGGACCGATTTCAAAAATTCTTTCACCAGTAGAAAGCTACATTATCAGGGAGTGACATAGGCTATAGCTTTTCGGGGAACGGGGAGGCTTTGGGAACGGGTCCGGAACTTCACGCGGACGAAGTCGCAGGTAAAAAAGCTAGTTCATTATAATAATATTATCATTCAAAATAAAAATGGTGACATTAATATGTATAATCTAATGTTCTATAATGTATCGCCAATCTTCATCAAAACATTATGTAACTTTTTGCACGAAACACAAACAGTTATAAACTTCTGTGTGGGACTACCTTAATACCTGGAGGGCTACTACGAAACGTTAATCCGATACTTCGGCCGCAGTATCGGAAGAATTATAAACGTCGAATACAAGGTATTTCATGGTTATAATTCAACGAACTACGAAAATAACCATAAAGTACAAGGTATTTCATGCATACAATTCAAGGAATTACTAAAATAACCATTGAAAAAACCTTGTAATTCATAGTTTAAATTCTTCCGATTTAGGTTTAGGTTTAAAGACTTTTATTCTCATTAAGACATAAAATACATCACTTACATGAGAACATAGATATTTAAAAAATAATTAAATGCACAAATTCGTTGACACACCAATAACAGTAGTACAGAATAACAAAGTAGTACTCACTAAAAAATTACAGTTTTAACAATTTAAAATTATATATTTACGTTTCGTAGTAGCCCTCCTGACATGACAACTATCCGAAACGTAATGTAAAGCGAGAAATTGATTTTATATAAAAAATCTTTTAATCTGTGGTAAACGGTGTTGATGGCACAATTACTACTTAGTTTTGTAAGATGCTATTATTTAAAATATATTGTACCATTGTTTGTTTGCCCAAATAAATAAAAAAAAAAAAAAAAAAATCTAGTGTCCGTCCCAGCTTCGCACGGATTTTACTAAGGATCCCTAATATTTTTGAAAATATAATATAGCCTATGTTACGCGGCGGTAAAGTACCTTCCCAAAGGTGAAAGAATTTTTGAAATCGGTTTAGTAGTTTTTGAGTTTATTCGTTACAAACGAAAATACAAATATTTTCTCTTTATGATATTGGTATAGATTTAAAACGTTCCTAAACGTTAGAAATAATATAACTGGACAAAGAAGAACGGTCACTCTCCATAGAAAAAGAGATACATATTTCAGTGTTTAGTCAAATTATAAATTTTTTATATTCGAAATCAATGACTATTTAATTTATCTACATAATTGGTTAATAACACACATTTACTTATAATACATACAATACATTTATCTACAATGGCTATTACAAAATAAAATAAAATTACATAAATTTACGAATTATGTAGATAAATAGTAATAATAATTTTTTCTTTTTTTTTTCTTTTAATTATGTTCCTATGTTTTGTTCTTTAGATACGTTAATGTAGATAAATAGGCATATTGTATTTGTTTTTTGTAAAACTCGAAATTGTCTTGTACAGACAAAAACACAAATCAATATTTTGGTATTAACGATTGATTTTGAATGAAAAAATATTATGTAATTTGACTATTTAAACAATAACAAAAAAAATTGATACGTCTCTTTTCTGTCTGGTTATTTTTACCACTAGGAAGAAACTGTTGGTGAAATAATCGGCCATAAGTAACTTAAACATATAAAAAATATGTGTGCGTCATTATTACATTATATAATTAAATACATTTACGCCATTGTGTACTTATGAAAACAATAACAGGCGATAACAGTTTGTAATAATAAATACGTAACTATATTAAAACGTTTTTATTAAAATACAAGCCGACCCAGTAAACTTTGTTCCGCCTTAGAGGCACTACCGTACCCTACCCTACCCTATTCACCCTTTAAACCTTCCCTGGACTTCCACGAACATTTTAAGACTAAAATTAGCCAAATCGGTTCAGCCGTTTTCGAGTTATAGCAAGACTAACGAACATAAATTAATTTTTATATAAATATATATTCGATTTTCTTGCACAATTATAAGTAAACAAGCTTTTCCCTGCGGCTTCGCTCGCGTTTGATTTAAAACAACCCATAGCGCGACTTGTGGTGCCATCTGTTGGCCGATAGCCCATCCCATACAGCGCCCTCTATGGTAGAAAAAATATTTTCCCATTGGAATTACATACTTTCACGGGATAAAAAGTAGCCTATGTTGGGCTCTGTACCCCTGACAATATGTATACAAATTTTCATAATGATCGGCTGCTTAGTCAAGCCGTGAAAGAATAACAAACAAAGAAATAAACAAACTCACTTTCTCATTTATAATATTAGTTTGGATTCTATAACTACGTACTAATATTATAAAGAAGTAAAGGTTGGAAGATTGTAGGGTATAATCTTTGGATCATTTTTTTTATACCACGCCACGCCGGTGGCAAACAAGTACACGGCCCGCCTGATGGCAAGCGGTCACCGTAGACTAAAGATCATATCTGGACCCACCTTAAAGTATTTTTTTGATAATGACTTTGACTTTGTTAGCTGTTCTTAATAGCACTGTAATTTACTTATTTATAATTTTAATTAAGTTGTTATTCATTGACGCCCTTAACCTACAGCATTCGTTATATTGCGAGAATGAAAAGAATGCCTTAAAAAATATAACCTGAAAACCTTTATTCTTTATTTGGTTAATTCGAGGGCATATTTTAAAACTTGTCTGTAAACAACTGGTTTTGACTTTTTGTGGATATTTTTGGGTCTACAGGTTAAGGTTGCAATTTACTTTATTCGAAACTAGTTGTGTCCGCGACTCCGTTTACGTGGAATTCAGGTATATGTAAATTAGAAATCCTCTCTTCCCTGTCCCCTACTATCTCTTCTCCACTCTCAAGAACATTACAACCAAGTTTCATGTAAATCCCATACAAACTTACACCCCACTCTTACCATCATGTCTTTCCTTTTGTGATTTAACATTTTATGTCATGGACCTAGAAAAAAAGGCGGAAGGAATCTTGCTAAGAAAGAATTGAAGCACCTTATTGGCAGCGGCTTAACTATGCGTGAGTGTGAAATGGCTGACCGGCACGCACACATTCACACCATAGTAAGCCGGTTCGTACGTATACGCGAGGTGGCTTACTA
This sequence comes from Endotricha flammealis, assembly GCA_905163395.2. Classification (NCBI taxonomy): domain Eukaryota; kingdom Metazoa; phylum Arthropoda; class Insecta; order Lepidoptera; family Pyralidae; genus Endotricha; species Endotricha flammealis. The sequence goes on from LR990871.1 coordinate 10,804,415, forward strand.
TGGGTTGACGACCTCCGTGGCGTAATGGTTACCACGCCAGACCGCCACCCAGGAGGTCCCGGGTTCGAGCCCCGGTCGGGTCATGATGAAAAACGAACTTTTTCTGATTGGCCTTGGGTCTTGGATGTGTATCTATATATGTATTTGTTATAAAATATAATATCGTTGAGTTAGTATCCCATAACACAAGTTTCGAACTTACTTTGGGGCTAGCTCAATCTGTATGAATTGTCCCTATATATTTATTTATTTATGGGTGCTAATTTTTTAGTTTCAGTGATGGTGTCCGCCTTTTTTTCTAGGTCCATGTTTTATGTGATACTAGCTAAACCCGCGTAACTTCGTTTGCGTGTATCCCGCTTTCCCGTGGGAATTTCGGAATGTATTATACCTAAAAACCTTCCTCTTGAATCACTCTATCTATTTAAAAAAACCGCATCAGAATCCGTTGCGTAGTTTTAAAGATCTAAGCATACATAAGGACAGACAGAGAGACAGAAGGTGCAACTTCATTTCGTACTAAGTAAAGATGCATTTGTACTTGTCTCAAGATTGAGTGTTGAATTATGTGTACAGTTAAAATTTAAAAAAATATGCATTGGACCTTAGTGAACTAAGCCAAAGCTTTGTAAAAAATGAAGCTTTTTAAAAAGTACATACAATTTAGAAACCTTTGTAAACTTTTTGCAATAGAGCTTTCCAGGTTCACTGTTAACTTGGCGTAAAGTCTGCCTTTTCCAACTTTCAAATAGCTCTATTTACTTACTAAAGTTTCCATTTTCAGGATGAACTTTTAGCTGTACGTGTACTTAAATGTTGTTCACGAGTCCTTTAAGCTTCAAATGTAAATTTTTGCAACACTAATTATTATACTGTTTAAATATTAAATAAATAAATATCTAGAAAGAAATCACACAGATTGAGCTAGCCCCAAATCTCAAATCCATAAGTTCGAGACTGTTATGGGATAATAACTCAATGATACTATATTATATAACAAATACATTATAAGTATATATATATATATACATAAATTACATTATATATATAAACAACCAAGCCCCAGGCCAATCAGAAAAAGTTCGTTTTTCATCATGACACGACCGGGATTCGAACCCGGGACCTCCTTGGGTGGCGTACCTATCAGTTTGCACACTGTGCTCAACTTAGTGTACTTGGGAAGACCTCACGGCAACCGACAAAGGTTTTGCCGTTGCCAAGTACTGGTCAAATTGATTACCACAATTGATTGATCTTTTTATAATACTAACTAGAGAAACCCGCGCAACTTCGTGTGCGTTTATCCTGCTTTCCCGTGGGAATTTCATATCGGTTGAATACATCATACACCACACTTTTCAGAACACACCCAAAAAATTGTCATATATTTAGTTTTTTTTTTTTATATTTTTATACTTCTCATTACAATCTTTGGAGTGGGCGTTTATGAAATAGGCTAGCTCAACCGGTGAAGAGCCACCCTTATACAGAATATTGACGTGAAGCAGCAATGCGTTTCGTTCGGGGAGTGAAATATCCGAAATTCTTGTTTGTCCCCTTTGTGGTATAAAAAAATCTAACTCATTCCTTATACTATTTCTCGCTATATCCTGTTTTTTCCTATTATAGGTCGGCAACGGGTTAGGGACCCTAGAATCTATGTGCTCCATAGTCGACGGTATATAATCACCTAATATTAAATGATCCATATTCCTGAGCTTGTTTTCCAACCACTTCCGTAAAAAAAATGTATAAGTATATCGGTAATTCAATACCTACAACCTCAGCCTACAACAACACTACGACATAATAGAGCGAGTCGACGTAATGAGATTTCCTATAAGTGAGAAAGAGACAATATCAATAGGTATGCCATTTAACCATTGACCAATTTAACTTGAACCCTGTCAATTATTATAAAATTTAATATTTAATTACTTACTATTTATTATCGATGAATGTGATTCAGTCCGCTTTATACATAGTTAGAATAAAATTTTAGCTGTTTTTCCGATATCACAAACAGAATAAATAGACGACATTATGATTGAATATTCACAATTTATAATTTACATGACAGATGACACTTCACTTCACGGATGTGTCAAAATTAAATGTAATTGAAATCAAAAGCACTAAGGAGTATGAGTATTGATATCAACTCGAAGAAAATTACCCACAAAATAAATTTTTTTCAAGAATTTCAATAAAATAAGAATCACATCTTCCATCAATTCTCTTAAACAATTTTTATGCAAAATTTGAAGTAGATTGGACCAAGGAATCAAGTTGTCCCATAGTAACTTTACCCCCCTTTTTTACCCCCTTAGAGTTCGAATTTCGAAAAATCCTTTCTTATCGGACGCCTACGTCTTGTAATAGTTCTACCTGCCAAGTTTCAGATTTTTACGATGAGCGGTTTAGGCTGTGCGTTGATTCTCAGTCAGTCAGTCAGTCAGTCAGTCAGGACAAAGCATTTTATATATATAGATATTATAAAGAGGAAATATATAAATATAAATATATAAATTTTGATTTTGATTTGATATAAATAAATATATAGGTATGGGGACAATTCATACAGATTGAGCTAGCCCCAAAGTAAGTTCGAAACTTGTGTTATGGGATACTAACTCAATGATATTATATTTTATAACAAATACACATATAGATAAACATCCAAGACCCGAGGCCAATCAGAAAAAGTTCGTTTTTCATCATGACCCGACCGGGGATCGAACCCGGGACCTCCCGGGTGGCGGTCTGGCGTGGTAACCATTACGCCACGGAGGAAAGATTCGTAATTTTTTTTGTACCGAATAAACATAAAAACTACTGGACCTTATTCAAAAATTCTTTCACCGTTTGGAAGGTACATAACCCCCGGGTAATATAGGCTATATTATATTTTCAAAAAATTGGAGATCCTTAGTAAAATCCGTGTGAAACTGGGACGGGGCGCTAGTCCATACTAATATTATAAATGGGAAAGTGTGTGTTCCTGTTTGTTTGTCCGTCTTTCACGGAAAAACGCGACGAATTGACGTGATTCTTTAAGTGGAGATAGTTGAAGAGATGGAGAGTGACGTAGGCTACTTTTTGTCTCTTTCTAACCCCCCACTTCCCTAAAATGGGGGGTGGAACTTTGTATGGAGCATTCCGCATTTTTCAAGGTAGAAAGCTAAAAATTGGTACCTATTCGGACTATTTGTGACTAACAAAAAAATCGTGCATCTTTTTTGGAAATCCGCTCCCAACCCTTTAAAAGAGGGAGTGAAATTTTGTATGGGACTTTTCGCAGTTTTCAAGGTAGCAAGGGGAACCGTGTTACCTCGAATTTAAAAAAAAAAGCTAATTTCTTATATAAAGTGTTATTGACTCTGAAAGAAGAAGCGATGGGTTTGTATTTATGTACAGTCCCGACATACCATAAGCGAAATCTACTTAAATGTGTTTAAAAATAAGTTTTTATATCTTTGGCGCCAATCGACCGACACTTTTACTGTAACACTAAAAAAACACTTTCGCTTAAAAGAAGTCCAAGTCATTTTGAGGTCTACTATATACAAGCACTAAAATTACTTCGCAAACGGTACTATATTTTATTCTCATATGTTTAAGGTTTATATTCCATTGTTGTTATTAAGGCTAAGTGATTTTTGATCGCTTCATCAAATCAAGGTGAGAGTTTTACGGTATGATTTCAGACGAATAAAATAAAATAGACAGGTATAACAAAAAATAACTGTGTTTTGGAACAAAAGTCCTCCCACCTCCTTGGTGGACAACGCATTGGTAGCGCCTCTGGTGTTACTGATGTCCATAGGCGGCGGTGACCGCTTTCCATCAGGTGGCCCGCTATCTTGTTTGTTTACTGTATGACATAAAAAAACGTTGCCCGACTTGTGTGTTCGTTTTTCACAGCGACGCCTTGGAGCTCCTCATCGGCTGGTGTTGTTGGATGACAGACATTAAGCCAAGTCTGTGACTTTTTGGCCACCTGAAGGCCCCCGACTTAGCTTTACGACTGTCATCCATTGTCAGTCAACAGAGGGAATCTTATATTACTATGTAATTTACTATTAATTTAATTCCTCCGTGGCGTAATGGTTACCAAGCCAGACCGCCACGCAGGAGGTCCCGGGTTCGAATCCCAGTCGGGTCATGATGAAAAACGAACTTTTTCTGATTGGCCTCGGGTCTTGGATGTTTATCTATATAATGTATTTGTTATAAAATATAATATCGTTGAGTTAGTATCCCATAACACAAGTTTCGAACTTACTTTGGGGCAAGCTCAATCTGTGTAAATTGTCCCTATATATAAAAAAATAATATAATATTTATCTAAATATACACAATATTATTTGCACGAAGCATTGATCAATAACTGTTTCGTAGCAAATGATTCGAATGGAATTTGATACATACTTGTTACAAAGGATAATACTGTAATCGACCGTAGAACGAACTTGGCTCCTTGCCACACGGACATAAGCCTTATTAGATACTATCATTGATCAACTATCTTTATATACTCAAATTATTTATTCAGAGATCAGGAGGGTTACGTTAAACGTACACATGCTGTGTTCCTACGGTGAGTAAGGTCTCCAGGGCTCCACTTGGGAGGGGGGAGGGGTTGGGAGGGTTGGCAACGCGTGAGTGATAACCCCGGTATTACAATCGTCTATAGGCTACGGTGATGCTTACCATCGGGCGGGCCGTATGCTTGTTTGCCACCTAAGTAGTATAAAAAAAGAATTTTAGCCATGAAATACAACAACACAGGTACAAGATATTTCATGTTATAATTCAACGAACTACTAAAATAACTATGAAATATCTTGTTTTTCGTGGTTAAAATTCTTCCTAATTGACACGAGATACTTCGACCGAAGTATCTGCGCTGTCTCGTTCTATTTCTATTTTGTATGAGTGTGACAGCGATTGAGTTTGAATCGAGATTGAATCTGTTTTTTGTTACGACAATCACGGTGGTAGGCCTACATAGGTACTTTCTCTTTTCTTATCTGGAGCACGGTAATGCCCCCACTAAGACGAGCGAAGCGAAGCGCAAATGCACTACCTTTTCTCGAAGCGCTTCGTCGTTTTTTTGAACCCTCATAACTTGGGTTTGGATTATACTAGATAAACAAAATTTTCAGGATATGTTATTAACAGTGGTCCTTGTGGCTTTTATACTTTATTGATATCTAAAAAACCCTGAATTCGTCACTGACTCACTCACTGAAGATCATAAAAATTCTAGGCTACTTCCTAATGTCCTAGAAAGCTGAAATTTGGTATGTAAGCTAGTATTAGTACACCAACAACAAAAAGATCATAAAACTTGAAATTTTCATCACCCAGCCCTTTAAATTAGGGGATGGAAGTTTGTATGAGATTTATGCTTCCTAATATCCTAGAAAGCTGTTTGGTATGTATGCTAGTATTAGTGCACAAACAACAAAAATATCATAAAACTTGGAACTTCACCCCAAAAAAAAATTGTTATACGCAACTTACAAAAAGAAATGAAATCCCACTAAAAACATTTTCATGTAAAATGTTGCCAAGACGTGACCATATGACTCGCATTGTCAAAAAGTTATCAGATCTCATGTAGAGCCAAGCTTACTCTACACGTTTATGAAGTTAGGCTTTGTAGAGGTAGGGCTACTTCCACAAAGCCTAACTTCACAAACGTACACGTGTAAACATGTTCAGGGTCGCCGACTCAACTGGTGAGTCGATATGAACGTCATCCAAGTCACGCCGGGCGAGTCGCGAGTCCACTTAGAAACCCAGTATGAAAATAGTAGATTTTACAACAAGTGCACAAAACGAATCATTTCTATCGGAGATATTTAGCAGCCCGAGCCGAAGGCGAGGGCTGATAGTAATGTCGAGGATAAAAATGGTTTTGTAGACGAGTTATAAACTCTGCTTTTCACTTCGATTGCGAGGAAATAAATTAATAAACGCACGAAAAAACAAGACCTGTTTCCCGCCGCTTTTTTTAAAAATCTTACAACATTGATATTAGGCTTGGGCTGCAGACCTATACAGCCTACTATTAAATTAATTTTGTAATAAAATAATTTTCTTAAATTAATTAACCTACCGTACTTTAATTTAAATTTTAATATCTTTTATGACTTAAAAAACACATAAGGCAAATAAATTAAAGTAAATATTATAAAATAACAAATTCTATCTCTGAACTTTTTGTTGTGTTTGGCTGTATGGCTTATTGCCTTTGCCTTAATATAGATACATTTATGAGTAGATACGTTTTTGCCCTTGTGCACAAAATTCGATTTTGTGCAGCCTATATCCTGCGCAAATAAACATTTTCTGAGCATGAGAAGTGAAAAATTTATTTGATGGCCGATGGCAATGTGGAAACATTTTCCCTCATTCCACTTGAATCGATGTTTCCACAGCGCCACCACTAAAACTTTCTTGACTTTATCTCGTATCTTTCTTGGCTTACATTATACAAGTTATAGTTGGTCTTTGGATGATTATTTACATTATACTATACTTAGATATTAATGAAAAATAGCATTGCAGATTTGTCATACCAATATAATTCCTGAGGATCTTGACAAATGGCTTTTCCTTACAAAATTTATATATTCATTCGGTTTGATACGCGCAGCGCCATCTAGCTCCACATGCCTTGCCACACATATCAACCCATAACCCACTGCAGGGATTCGGGTCTCCCTTTAATCGAAGGAGATTAGAGCGTACTCTGCCACGCTGCTCCAATGCGGATTGGCAGAGGCCAGCATTTTTAAGCCGCCTGAAGGCTACCGACTTGGCTTAATGACTGTCCATCGACAACAGCCGAGACCGACAGCTTAACGTGCCCACCGAAGCTCGGAGAAGCTCGAGATAAGGAAATCCATCCAAATACTGACTGGGTCTACGTTGCTTAACTCGTGTGTTTGTTTTACAGTACTAAATGGTTACTACGTAAACTCAATGGCGTCGCTGCGTGTCGGTTACCATACTATATACATATTAATATGTTTTTCATAATATCTCTGTGATAAGTTTACTTTCTTTGTTACTTTCCTTTTCTAAGTGTAACGTTACGCTATACGACTTTACGTGGCCACTACGCCTAAATTGTAGGGTGTACCATGTACTTTACGTTACGTCATATTACGTCATTGTCGCATCGCTATAAAAGCAATATAAAAATCTTAACAGTAAGTAAACTTTATATAAGCTTCGATTTCGTTTAACACCTTTGTTTATTTATAAATAAATAAAATTTGTTTTAAATATTTGTTGTGTGTGTAATAATACAGTTTAGATAAATATATACCAATAACAAATCTTCGTACGATAAATGTAGCTGTGTTGTTCTAATGCAGACCTGATACATATTATTATATGCTTTAGAAAAATAAATATACGTACCTATTTAAGTTATTTACAAATAAGTAAGCAATGTTAAACTAAAACTAATATCGTCAAAATATTTCGACCTTAGGCATTGTCCTAATAGGACGCGAATCCGCGATCATCGCGCGAGTAAGCGATGCGACCATCGCGTGTTCATAAGCGTGCGCCTAAGCGTCGCGCGATTGTCAGTTTAGGACACCTATTGGAGTTCAATATGTTTGATCGCGCGTACACGCGACGGTCGCATTGCTTACTCGCGCGACGATCGCGCATTCGCGTCCTATTAGGACAATACCTTACACCCTGTCTCGTTCATTCAAATAATGAAATGAGAGATAGCATAAGAGTTTCAAACTTTACAGAAGTTTTCGTTATTACGAAAATAGAACCGCTATTAAAATTTACATTCTTGGGGAAGGAGGAGAATGAAATGAAGAAAATGTCAGTCTTGAATTTTTTATGTTTTACCTACTGTTTTGTCATTTGCACTGTGTGTATTGCGGCATTATATAGAGCAATTAATACCATTATTATCTAATAATTCTCCGTGAACAAAGCCATCATAAACACGAGTCATTGTTTTGTAATGAAGATTAAATTGACGCGCAAAGGATAAATATTTTCACTCGTTTGTTGAGCTTAGATTAAAATTATAATATTTCTTTGTAAGAATTTAATAATTTTCAATTCTAAATCACAGTTGACATGCAGTTTCTGTAAGTGAACGATATTTAATATGTGATATACAATGTACAAATAATTTAATTTAATTTTTGGAGTCCAAACATAATTGCATGTCATTATTTGACGAAGCATGCTTGTTCTTATTTTAATGTTAACAACCTACTCGTATTTACACTATGATTTGGGAATGATTAAATGAATTATGAGTTGTACTTATTTATTTATTTATTTATTTAACTTTATTGACCACAATACAAAAGTACTGATACAATAGGCGGACTTAATGCTAAATTGCATTCTCTACCAGTCAACCATAGGGAAGTGCAGAAATTCACGAATGCGGTTTTATGATAAATATACATACATACATTACAAACTATTGTATAGACGTACATAAATACATATAATAATAATCATTATATATATATATATATATATATATATATATATATATATATATGCATTAATATATATAAATACTGATGATTTATAAATTAACTACAAAAGTGAAACAAATATAATTACCTAATAGGTATAATGATGATTTACTTTCGCAAGTTATCTAGCAAATGCGCACGCACTCTCTTTTTAAAAGTAAAATTATTATGGGTATCTCTTAAGGGTTCAGGCAGCGCATTCCAGAGTCGTGTAGCTTGGAGAGTGAAGGAGTTGGACATAAATCCTGAATGAGAAAGGGGAGTAAACTTATGACCTTTCTGGAATAAATAATAAATAAATATATAACAAATCACACAGATTGAGCAAGCCCCAAAGTAAGTTCGAAACTTGTGTTATGGGATACTAACTCAATGATACTATATTTTTATAACAAATACATTATATAGATAGATAAACATCCAAGACCCGAGGTCAATCAGAAAAAGTTCGTTTTTCATCATGTCCCGACCGGGATTCGAACCCGGGACCTCCCGGGTGGCGGTCTGGCGTGGCAACCATTACGCTATTAATTTCAAGTTAACTCTTTTTACGTCTATATTGATTGTGACAGCTATAATTTTATGTGTCATTAACTTAAAAACGCTTTTCAGAAACTGGCTGTGAGAGATTTGAAGTACTTTAATGACAGGTACTAAACAAGCAGTCATTATAGTAAACTTCGAATCTGTGCATACATACATAATAATTTAGTGCGTAACACTTTGTCATACAACAATTATTACAGGAATTGTATAGAGCAATTAATACCACCTCGGTAAAACAATGAAACAGCTATAAAATGGTTGCTGTTATGACTGTAATTATAACGCCTTTGTGGTTATTGAAATTTACTTCAAATTATTAATACTATGTTGTAACCTACTGTACTTAACGCCAAAGCGTGATTGTCAAATTGTCATTATGCACTGTGTAATAAGCATAGATTTAGTATATACTTACTAGCGTATAGATCGGCAATGGTTTGATTGAGGCGAGACCAAAAACAAAATACACTAGTGTGCGTATAATGTACATGTGTGTAAGCAAGATATATAATTTTGTAGATTTTCCTTTTTGTTTGAGTTACATCCAGGCACTGCACAGGTAACCATATTTAATCACGTCTAATTAACACCAAAATACACTTAAAAACCATAAATTTTGTAAAAATAAGTGGAATTTGTTTTTAACACGACTGACGTCAGTCCGACACAGGCCGATAGCGTGTATAGGAAGAATGGTCTCGCCTATCTATCTCGCTCTAACGAACGCGTATGCTATGATCCATCTCTTTTGCATTGCCGATCTATACGCTAATAAGTATATACTAAATCTATAGTAATAAGTATAAATTTCGAACTTCGTTTTATGATTTCACACGCCAGGAGAATTGGCGTTCAGATTGCCTTTTTCGTTTTGTTTTTATTCTATTCTGGCAGTATCTAAACGTTTTTATCTTTTCTCAATATAAAATATATTTATTATTAGCCAAAGCTGTCCCACTGCTGTCCTCCCTCCCTACCCCCCTTGCCATGAGTTTATTACTAATATAATTGTAACCTACTAACATATCGGTGTTATTATCAATAATAATTGTCTTAAAGGAAAAATAGTCTATATTCGATTTTTGTATTCTCCCGCGGTATCTACACGTTTTTCTCGTGCTAATAATGTAAGAATCATGAAAGAATCATGAAACTAATTTAATTCTATCTATTGGTAAATAAAAATACGCGAAAATATTTTCATGTAATATTTATAAAACTTATTTTCGCCTTGGTTACCTCTTTCATATAGTAAACACTTATGAGTATAAATGCAATAAAATGACATAGCTAACCGATTATGCAATTGCGAAATTTGATAACAGAACGCTGAAAGCGCCACCTACAGTGTGTGAACGTAATCGGTTTATGGAAATACCTAGTACTGTAGCTCAGTTTGGAATACATGGAAATTGCGTTAGGCTATGGGTACCGGATTATTTTGTATTCATATATGAGTATGTCTTATATTGTCTTGTTTCTTAGTATGCATTATTATAGCTTATTTATTTTATATATATATTTATCACTGAAGGACAATATGTTGTAAGTGACGTCTCTAAGTGCGCAAGGGCCTACAGAATAAAAATATTTCCGATTTGATTTGAGAATTAAGATAATGACAAAATCATTTAGGGACTAGGCCATCACGGGCACTTTTCCTTGTCACAAGTGTACAAATAATATCGATTTGTATAAACAAATCTACTCTATAAAATTCCACTATTTAGAAACAAAAGCAAAATGATTTAGATTTAAAAATGAATGACAATCCTCGCGCATATGGTCGCGGTCGCGCGCGGCCGCGAACAAGCTCGCGCGTTCGTTCAAGTACCATATTTCAATGTATTCAAAAACAATCATGCTTAGACTGTGAAAAATGCTCTGCGCTGCGCATCGCTAGATGGGCGTCGGCACTTAATTTTTTTTAAATTGCTAATTCATTATTATAATAATCCAAAAGTAAAGGATCATTGAAGAACTGGACGTCTTGCGTTTTTTTTGCATCCGTAATGTAAAAATCGAACTCACGATCGGTTGATGGCACAATGTTACTACATACAGTGCCACAAACTTATATGTGCCGGTGGCCTAAACTGGAACTAATGAATACATTGACAATTACCTTCAATAGCTTTGATCCTGGCGCCCCCGCCATCATGTAGGAGAGCCGACGATGCTAAATTTGTAGTCACTCGAGTGCTCTGGAAACCTATATAATTTCGAAGATTAGGTGAAAGAGAGCGAAAAATGTTATATGACACATTTCAAAAACATCTGTGATAAAAAACTACTTACTAGTTTTCGTCGCAGATTATATATTTTTCGTTATCCTTGAACTATTTACGTGAAAATAAAAAAAATACCGCGCTTGAGAATACCAAGGTGTTTGTCCTTTTATTTCGTCGAAATACCGTACGAAAATAAAAAATATAATTAGTTTGTCACTGTCTAATGACATCGACCTCTGATGCCCTCATGTCAGTTCATGTAAAAACAATAGATATTGTTTTTTACATAATGAATTAAACCATCCATATACAGTCAGCAGTGGGCTTTGCTTGACGTGATTATTATTCAAACGAACACAAATCCTCAGGAGATTTAAAAAACATAACTGTGCGTCACTTGAATTTCTTTTCATTATTCATGAAACATACAATATATCATATCTACGCAAACTTCACCTTCGTACGTGCCGCAAAAGTTGATAATATAACAAAGTTGGTATTACATAAAACAAACGGAAAACTGAATAACTAAAGACATTCTTACATGGTGCTGGTGAATTTGTGATATCTGATGTGATAGCTCTCTAACCGAATTTCAGGAGCTAATAAATAAATAAATATATAGGGACAATTCATAAAGATTGAGCTAGCCCCAAAGTAAGTTCGAAACTTGTGTTATGGGATACTAACTCAACGATCTTTTATTTTTATAACAAATACATATATAGATAAACATCCAAGACCCGAGGCCAATCAGAAAAAGTTCGTTTTTCATCATGACCCGACCGGGGATCGTACCCGGGACCTCCAGGGTGGCGGTCTAGCGTGGTAACCATTACGCCACGGAGGTCGTCAAAATCAAATGCATTTTTTATTGACGAATGATGTCATTTCGTCACTTGGCATCATTAATACAATTTTGACCAAAAATACAAGGTGAAGTTAATATATAGATCGATGTGTTAACTATATATTTTTTAAATCTACCAGCATTTCGGAATGACTATTGACGAAAAGATGCCGAAAGAAACTCGTCAATATAAGTTTTCATCGCCATAAACTAAAAACTTATTGACTACAATGGATGTATACTAATTCAACATACCAACAGCGCAATGTGTGATAACCTTAATACCATTTGAAATTCTGTGCACGATTGTCATCGGTGGGTCTGCCACAGCTCTGCAGACCGCGAACGTAAAGCTGCGGTTAGACTTGCGCGGGACGGTTGAACGAATTTTTGACATAATTGTATTTTGCATAACAGCAATGTAGGTTACATTGCATTTTGCGATTAACATTCTTTTTGTTTTTTATTCAGCCAAATGGAAGTAGGTACTGTTTTATAATTGGCGAATTATCATTTTTATTTGATAGCCGAATGCCTTTTTAATGCTAACGGTTTCTATGATGGTTTAAACAAGTACACGAAATTTAGATATGGTATTGGGATGAATTAGAAATGGTTTTGGGAGGACTGCTTGCTTGTATCCATGTTGTATGCACGCCCTATTGACTCCCGGGATAAAAATTGTCCTACATGTTAATCCAAGCTAACAACCTATGTGTATAAAATGCACGGTAGATATGAGCGGTTTCAGAGGAGTTTCCTCCCGCGAACTCTGAAGCTGTGGAATGAGATCCCTGCCGAGGTCTTCCCATTAGACTACGATGTGGGGTTCTTCAAAAATCATCATTAACAATTAAAAGATTTTTACAGGGTCGGCAACGCGCGTGTGGTGCTCCCGGTGTTGCAAGCGTCCATAGGGTACGGTGACCACTTACCATCAGGCGGGCCGTAAGCTTGTTTGCCACCTTAGTGGTATAAAAAAAAATGAATTTCAAGCAAATCTGTCAGCCGTTTTGGCTTAAAGAGTAATAAACATCGATACAAAATTTTGTGTTTATAAGATTACTAAGGATTTGAACCCTAACTCTATAGTTTGAGGTTCAAATTAAGATACAAAATTTTGTGTTTGTAAGATTACTAAGGATTTGAAACCTTAACTCTGTAGTTTGAGGTTCAATTTAAGATAGCTTTACGCCAAAAGTCTTGTAAAGTGTTAAGATTGTAAGCTTTTTCTTGAAAGCTCGTTTTACATTTTCCGTCCTAGTTCAATGAATAATAAACTACGATTAATATTCACGAGTAAATCACTTTATAGCATCCCCACTAATACTTTAATATATTATTTTGTAGTTTACATTGATGTTATATTAAAAAAACCGGGCAAGTACGGTCAAGAGCAGCCCCCTTACTCTTGAAGATAATTCCGCACGATCGCCATTGGATTGTTAACTTTAGGTACTCTTTACAGCTAAACTAGCGCTAACTACATACACTAAATAAAATCGGATTGTATACTAACCATAGTTAGTAAATCATAAAATTTCAATGATACGAATTAGCATTTGCTGTTAATTTTGCATTTGAAATTATACAGGATTGAAATTAAAATTGCGATTGCTATGCAGAGTAACTTAGCAGTTCGACCTTTGCATATTGGACTATGTGCCATTAAGTTCTGTGACATAAGAGCCAAAATCGTACAGCAAGTGTATTGCTCGACGTGCACCTGACTGTACAAGTGGGCACGCATAGTGAGTTTCGAACTGACTACACTTTGCTTCTAGATAAGTTTCTATTTTGTCAAATCCTTACTAATATTATAAATGAGAAAGTGAGTTAGTTTGTTTGTTATTTCTTCACGGCTTAACTAATCACCCGATCATTATGATAATTTGTATATATATTGTCAGAGGTACAGAGCCCAACATAGGCTTTTTAAGAAGAAAGTATGTCGTTCCATTGGGAAAATAATTTTTCTACTATAGAGGGCGCTGTATCCAACAGATGGCGCCACAAGTCGCGCTATGGGTTGTTATGTTGTCAAACGAGATCTCTACAGTCATAAAATTAACGCGAGCGAAGCCGCCGGGAAAAGCTAGTTAATTATAATTATTAAGTCACTAGCGAGACCTGCGCAACTTCATTTACGTGTAATTATGCACAGGAGCGCCTTTTACTTTATAAAACGCAATTGACAATCATACTTTTAACCAAATCCTACGGGAATCGCGTAGTTTTCGGTATAAAAAGTACCCTACGTGTTAATCCAAGGTATCAGCTACCTACATACCAAATATAAAAATTGTTCTAGACATTTGAGCGTGAAGAAGTAACAAATACACACAAACTTTCGCCATTATAATATTAGTGAGAATGAAACCACGTAGCATTTATTTTATTTTTTACTAGCTTTTTTACCCGTGACTTCGTCCGCGTGAAGTTGCGGACCCGTTCCCGTGGGAACCACATTTAATATCGGGAAAAGCTATAGCCTATGTCACTCCCTAATATGTAGCTTTCTACTGGTGAAAGAATTTTTGAAATCGGTCCAATAGTTTCGGAGCCTATTCAATGCAAACAAACAAACAAACCAACAAACAATCAAATCCTTCCTCTTTATAATATTAGTATAGATATCATTCAAGTTTATTGTGTTAAGATTACGTGATGGTAAGCTAATAGAAGTCGTAGCAGACGTATTCTTGAGTGGAAACCGAGAGTCCATAAAGCCAGTGCAGAATTGTCTAATATTAAACGGAGTAACGATTGTAGAGGGAATAATAGCAGCTAGACTAAAGAAGATAATGATAATGCAATAGAAGACGCCTTGGCACGTCCATCAGTGGACTACTAAATGCTGATGTTATTAATGACGATAGTGCAAAAATATAGGTACACTAATTCCATAATAATCAAGCGGGCCACCTGATGGAAAGCGGTCACCGTCGCCTATGGACATCAGTAACACCAGGGGACTACTAATGCGTTTTCCACCAAGGAGGTTGGAGGAAGGCAAGGGAAAGAAGGAGGGGGAAAGAGGGGGTAGGGAAGGAATTGGACTTCCGGACCTCTCACTCACCGAACGAAACGCATTGCTGCTTCACGTCGATATTCTGTGAGATGGTACTTCCCCGGTCGGGCTAGCCCATTTCATAATAATTGCTCTCCCACTCCAAATCCATGCAAACAGAATTACCACCGAATTTATAATATCAATGTAACAAGTTTCATATTACGCAGACGCAGAGATAAAGTTAAATTAAACCGACACCAAATTATTTTAGAAAGACAGAATCACGTTACGTCTGACTTCCAAATCACCTCAGAAGACAAACAATTCGCGAAAGCACTTATTGCCGTCTAGGATTACCTAATAATATTCCGAATGATTGATAGTACCCCGAACGCCAGGGTTCGCCTGGGAAGTTACGCAACTTTTAGTGTTGTGACCGTATTTTTTGTAACATCCTTATCGATCTTTTTTTTTGTGATTTCGTTATCGATATGTTGACATTTGGAATGAACATATCAGATTCGAGATATTGTGTTACGTGTGTGTTTGGCGTGAAGTAATAGACTTCCTCGGTTTATTTTAAAACTCATAGATTATTCATGTATTTTTTTTAGGGAATTTGAAATTTTTAAGGCTATGAAAATTGTGACAATCAATAAAAACTTCATTCAAGAATGTTAAATTTTCGAAAACATGCCACCCGATTTTTTTAATCAATGGGTGGCGATTTTATTCGTAAACATTCAAAGAGATCGATGGCGTCGCTGTGTGTCATACTTTAAATGAACACGCAAGTCAAGCAACATCGAACCTAGCCAGTGTTTAGATGGAGTTCGTTTATTAAAATCAGTTGAGTAGTTTAAAAGTTTTTGACATTAGTTATGGACTTAAATAATAAGGAATAAGTTATGTTATTGTCTAAGTCCATAACAAATGTCAAAAACTATTCCACTGATACACTATCGGCATTCTTTTGAGACACGATTGAGACACCATTGAGAGACCATTGGTGCATTTGTGTTAGTAGAATCGGGCCCCAGACAACGGAACCGACTAAATTTATATGTAAATATTTAATAATACGAATTTATCGATATAACTTACATGTTTTCACTTCACATCACTAAACTCATTCCTTATAATTCAACGGAGTAGGCTTTCATTTATGTAACACATCCTTATCTTGTACGCCTTAGCACGTCCGTTTGCTATGCCCAGGGATCCCTAAATTTTGGAAGTTAGACAGATATGGAACTTGTATGTTACGATTCATATTTTTTTGTAGAGAAATATGTTTGTTCTATTAACAATCATGAGCTCAGATGCGTGTAGAATTATTAATAAAATAATAAATAAATATACTTATATATTATAGGGACAATTCATACAGATTGAGCTAGCCCCAAAGTAAGTTCGAAACTTGTGTTATGGGATACCAACTCAACGATATTATATTTTATAACAAATACGTATATAGATAAACATCCAAGACCCGAGGCCAATCAGAAAAAGTTCGTTTTTCATCATGACCCGTCCGGGGATCGAACCCGGGACCTCCTGGGTGGCGGTCTGGCGTGGTAACCATTCGTATTAGTAAGTACGTTCAGCAAAAAAGGATAAATAATGTACGCGCCAAAATTTGGGCTCACAGTTTATAAAACAATTGAAAATCGATTGTCGTTATGCACTGAGTAATAAGTTTAGTATGAGTTTTGAACTTCGTTTTACGTCTGCGCGAGCCAGCAGAGTTGGCGACTAGTATAGTACCATTTATAATACTGGTGCTATTGCTGATATAGATTGTCAGGTATGTATTTTGAATCTCTAAAATAGTGATGTGACTTCGTAAACTTTACTTTTGAGATACTACAGAAATAATTCAATGGAATTGAGGTTCGGCAACCTGTGTGGTAAGGGTGAAGAAAATATTATCCGTAAGATTAATTCTATTCAACATCACTTCTTTACCAAGTGTGTGAATTCTGTGCTGTGGAATACTGAAGCCAGATTATACTTTAACTAATCGTTGATCACATAAAAACGGACTTAAAACCAGACCTAAACGTAGGATAAAATCAATAAGTTAATTGTTAATAGGGGTCAATTGAAATGGACCTTTCATAATATTTGGGGTCAGGTCATAGCGGGTCTTTGGGTCGGAGCAACCCCTATTTGTATTACATAACATGAGTAATTTGGGTAGCGATATAATTTCACATATCATAGAGGCACAGTTCGTTGGTTTTACAGGTAAAATCCTCTTGTTTCCATTCGCGGATTGATATCTATCGTAATGCGTTACTCCAGATTTTAAACTACTTTCTTACCAAATTTCAAACAAATCTGTCGAGTTGTTTTTGCGTGACAGAGTAACAAACATCTACACTACAATTCATAAAAACTTTCGCATTTATAACGACTGGTTGTCATTTGACATTTCAATGTGAATGAAAACCGTAATAACATGTCCAAAAAATTAAAATTTAAAAGACGTGTGATTTAAATAAATAAATAAAAAAATAAATATATAGGGACAATTTATACAGATTGAGCTAGCCCCAAGGTAAGTTTGAAACTTGTGTTATGGGATACTAACTCAACGATATTATATTTTATAACAAATACGTATATAGATAAACATCCAAGACCCGAGGCCAATCAGAAAATGTTCGTTTTTTCATCATGACCCGACCGGGGACCGAACCCGGGACCTCCTGGGCGTCTGGCGTGGTAACCATTACGCCACTGAGGTCGCCAACCTAAGATAGTTCCCGGTTCCAGGGTCTTGTTAGAGGAGGTCTGATGGCTCAGATCTTCACCAATCCTTTAGGTTTAAGCAGTGGTATGGACATCATCATCATATCTACTCATAATAAGCATACTGCAGCGTTACGAGCTAGGAAACAGCAAAACGTTAGGAAAAAGAGAATCAGAAACAGGGAATCACTGAGGCCTCATAGATACAGCATTCGTTGCTAGTTCAGAGTACTTCAGAGGACTCAGGGCTCCAAACGCATTGTTACCCTACTGTATTTTTTTACATGAATAGTCATAAAAAAAATCGTATAAATAAAAAAAAAGGTGGCTACAACTATGCCTGTAATCACTAAAGTAGATGTCACAGGTTCAATCCCACTAAAAGAGTGACTTCTTAACCCACATTTAATATTAACAAAGTTCCCTTTCGCCAAACAAATTGTCTGTGGCCGTTTGAAAAATGATACTCCAGTTACTTTTGTTTACATTCGCTAGCCTATACCATAGACAAAAATTTAAATAGATACCGCAAATCTCCTCACACCTATAATACCTACCTATAATATAAAAATCTATCAAACCGACTCTCTGAGCATAGGTGTGTCACTATTTTTGTTTTGCATTCTTTTTTCAAAGGTTTGTAAAAAAGGAGTCGTTGGATGCAGGCCACTTATAATCACTAGGCTAGGTCATACCGGAAACTTTTGGACGAGGTTCAAGTCCAGCAGTCGATTTCTTGTGGCTAAATGATGACTATGTTGTAAAATAGTGACACACATTATTATGCAATAAATTAAAGTGTATATGTGACACGAAAAGCGTTTTTTTTTTACAAAATATCGAAATGAAATGAAATGAAATGAAATGAAATGAAATCGTTTATTTCAGAAATTAGACCTTCACAGGCACTTTTTCTTGTCATTTACAATTTGTATATATGTATAAAGAGAATATACTACGTTATATACTACCACCATTTCGGACACAAGCAAAATGGCCACCGGTAAAAGAAATGGCGAAAGAAACCCGGTTACGGCCTTTTTTGTCATTTAGCAATTTTTTTTTTCCTTTCACTCTTTTGTTACAATGTATAAGTACATTTATAAGAATAAATAAAATACAGATCCAGGTACATACAGAAATCAAGCTAAAAACGCGGGATGTCGATCCAAATAGCGCTATGGTCAAATCCTAAATATGTCGAATATGTAGATGTTAATAAAGCGAGCAGACCAGTCCCCCAAGATGACAACCACAACTGAGAGGTATCGAGGTTAGTTTTACCATTGTTATTTTACAACTCCATGCATTTTTTTTAATTTTGCCTCTATTTCACACGTATTAATCTGAATAACAGAAACAACGCACTGAGAAAATATCCGATTTCTGTCAACCCTTATTGACTGTATGACAATCGAATGTTGTCGACCGAATCTACGCAGTATACGAAGAGATAGACGTAACACAGAACGCTTTTTGACCTTGTCACGCGATATACACAGACTCGTGGAATTTATTTAGATTTATATCAATGTTTTACCCTCTTGTAGCTAAATAAATGAGGTACTTTGTGGTAACCTTGTTTCGAATTTTGTTTGGAGTTGCAAACGCTTGGGGTTGAAGGAAAGCCAACGACAACCATAAGTTACGAAGATGAGAATATTTATCTAAAGAGGGGATAACACTTAAAATGAGATTGCCTTTTACAGTCTACAAAGCGCCCGCAGTTGCGATGCGTAAATATACGTAGCAATAGCAATCAGACACTACGCGTAAAAATGAAACTACTACATAGGATTCAAATGCTACGCGTAGAATCGAAAATTGACGACAGGAATCACAGGTTATGCGTAGAGAGAGACCGTCCATACATAGCGATAGAAAGCAAATGCTACGCGTAGATACGAAAGATACGTAACAACAGAAATTCAAAATTACGCGTATAACGTATTTCGCGTAAGATCACGATGCTGTGCGTGGATATGAAATATACGTAGCGTCAGAAGTCAGTGCGACAAGTAATACGTAGGGTCAAGAATATGATGCTACGCGTAAAAATGAAACATGGGTGTCATGATAAGTACCTTGTGACCCTCAGGTAAGAAGTGTAGTGAGTATGATCCTTAGAGCAACGCGGGCTTCCGTCCCGAGACGGAAGCCCGCGTTGCTCTAAGGTATGATCTAACTAAACCGAGAGTCATATCCCAGTGGGTTGAATATGGGTTGAATCTTTAATGTATATTTTTATTTATTTAGGTACACCAATAGGTTACATTTATTTATTTTGTTCAAAGCTAGGACCAATGTGCAACCTAATTACAGGTTATATTCGGTTCAACTGTTAAGAAAAATGTTTAAAACAAAAAAAATATTTTTAGAAAAAAATTACATAAAATGAGTTTAAATTTTTTTTAAACTCATTTTATGTAATTTTTTTAAATTAACAGTTATATATATTAACAGTTATAGTTATATAGTTATATTAACAGTTTTTTTTAATGTCTCTTTAGACATTAAAAAAAACTGTTAATATAACATAGATTGATTGAACATACAATAATTTTGAATTCAGGCACTAAAAGTAGACATACAAAAGCCAAAACGATATCATGTAAATGCCTTCACAAAATTTGTGCAAATGAAAATTCTAAGGCCCTCCCATCTCAACACAAAAGGGAATGAATATAACATATTGTATGAAAAATATACGCGAAGCGCCTTCCGGGAACTGTACTAGTGGATTAAGGTGTGTCTGAGTTGTGGGTATACGGCTGAGGTCCTTTTGATAGATATAGCGGTTTCAAAATATTATTATCATCATTTCAGCCTATAGTAGTCCACTGCTGAATCCTCTATCCTGTGTCACCCTCATCCATCAACACTCTGTAAAGGTATCTACGCTAGAGGAGCCGAGCACGAGCGGAGCACGAGCCGAGCCAAAGTTCGTGAAGTGTGGATCGACTTACGAGCCTCGAACCACACTTGTCACCGCGAGCAGAGCGGCTCGGCTTGCGCTCAACTTGTGCTTGGCTCGTCTAGCGAAGACCCACCTTAACAGTATGTCTTTTGAAGTCGTCGTTCTATCTAGCAGAGGGTCGCCCCACACTGTGTCCACCGATACGGGGACGCCACATGAGAACCTTTCTGTTCCAGCTGAAACTACGAACCCAAAACTGAAATAAAAAAAATCGTGATCTAGGTATTTAATTATCTGTTTTTTTTATTAACGTTTTAGGTAGATAGATTGCAATACACAAACGAGTGATACAGTTAGCAACAAAAGTTACAGATTAGTGTACGTGCAAGGAGGCGGCCTTATTGCCGAGTTTTAGTAACTTTAGCTAGAACGAACAAATAATTAATATAAATTTCTACCTTAGACACTCAACCAACGAAGCGTTACTACGCTCATTAAATTAGTCCCAAGTAAAACGCTACAAGCTGCCATTAAAACCACTGGTTTACTAATACACATCTTATTCTGCTACCGCCGCACGTAATGGAATGTTTTGTCGAAGTATCTAATGATTATGTCATTGTATATTCTCAATGTAAATACGAATTATCAGATTTGAATTGTGGAATGAGGATAAAAATAATTTCTACCCTCACATAAGAGCATTTTCACATTGGAGTTTATTCTGCGTCGTCGTTTATTATGGTGTTTACACAGCATCATACAATAATATAAAAACGTAGCGATTACTAGCGATCTAGCTATTGACTTCAGTTTTGAGACTCAAGACTGAGGTATACCCGGAATAAAACAGTGCATACAAGATGTTTCATACCAAAAAAGTCGAAAGAAAACCGGTTTCGGCCTTTTTTATCTATCAGATATTTTCACATCTCTTTTTATGTAAATTTTTACAATAGTTTGTTTTTTTGTTATTTGTGTGTTTATTTTTTTTTCATGCGGTGTCGTGCTGGCCAGTTCGATTATACTAAAAATAAGGTTGGCGCACTGGCATGAAATAAAAATTAAATAATGCATTTTCAGAGGACTGGCGGTATAAAAAATTATAGAATAGAAAGGTTCGAATTTTAAAAATTCTTTCCACGCTAGGGCACAAAATGCACTTTTGCGCTCAGATTTCGAATGACAAACAGATTCTTTCCGAGCTTGTTTGTGAGGTGAAAAAAAATTTACAGAAGATCCGAGTGTCATAAACAATAGTTTTATGCTTAAAATAATAATAAAATAAGTACGTTTACGAGAATATTAGGGAACCAGTTGCCCAATTCCAATCTTTTACTGACAATATTTTTCATTGAAACTTTGATAATAACCCCCCCAGTTCAAACTCGCCATGAGTTTAAATAATCAGTAAGCTAACTCGCTTATCACTCCCAAAACACATCAGCCGTCAAACTTTTGTCACTTCAAACATTCCCAAACAATTAGAGCGGGCCCCGACTCTAGGTTCGTAATAAGCTTACTTACTTTGTACATTGTTGAGCCACAGGGGCCGAGTATACGGAATTGTGATAAGCAGAAAGCCGACAACAAACGCCCATTGGTGTAGGTTTAAGTGATAAGAGATTGATAACAAAAAAATATATAAAACTTAACTCGAGGAGCTCGATGGTGTCACTGTGTCACAGCTCGAACACTCCATAAAACGCGCGTGAAATAATTACCTATTTCTACATAGGCCAATGTCTGTAACACGCGCGCACGTATGCGCACACGTATACACTTTAAGTTCGTTCAATAAGCGCACACCTTTGCAACTTTTCCCGCCTCGGCACCCGCCTGGGGTAAGGTAACGCGATTCGGTGCGGGGCGGAGAGTGACCATTCTACCTCAGGTTATTACTTATTTTATGACTGTGTGTCCAACTCTAAAGCGAACACGCAAGTTAGCAACGCTAATCCTAGCCAGTGCTTGGATATGTTTGCAATGAGACCGGTTGATATGATGTAACGATGATGATTTTTTTTATTGGGACACAGCATGTGAGGCCAGCGCCTGCCAGATGGGCCGCAGGTAATTGGGGTCTAGGAATAGAAAATAGGTAAGTTAGTTAGAAATAAGGTAAGACAGAGTAGTTGATTTGGTATTCGTTTTGAAGTCGGTTTTATTTTTTAAAGTTTTTTTATCATCAAGATAACGAAACCCATCTTAACACTGGCTAAGGTCGACGTTGTTTGACTTGCGTGTTCGTTTCAGAGTACGACACACTGCGACGCCGACGAGTTCCTCCTTCGAAAAACTAATGTTACTAAATTAGTTGCTAAAGTTAGCCGCTTGGGTTCAGACTGTCCCATCGCGTATAACTTGTAGCATACGCAAATCCATGATGGCGGGTGCGTAATAAGCAATTCACGGAACTGTCCTGTAGATAACAACTGTTGCCAAACAACACGCGAAGTATCTTCCCTTTATAGTTATAAATGACAGTGTTACCTACAATTTGGGAGCATAAATGTCAACAGAGGCCAAATTCCGTATCTTCACGTTCTACTAACTACTTCTGAAGGTTGTCAACGCATTCTGATGTCCTTTGGGTTCGCTGGTGTACATGGGCATTGGTGATTTTATGACAGAGCAGGACAAACAAGCTAGTTACTTGATTGTTAGCAATCACCGCTGCCCATGGACATCCACAATTACAAAGCTTCTTCGTCTACCCCAATGAAAATAATAATTTATTTTAATATGGTTGTGTAGACAGCAGTATCAAAAGTAGACTTTGCTTATGTTTTTTTTTTACTCTTTCAACACTATTTTGATTGATGACGCGTATTAGTAGATATCTACGTTTCTACGAAGTTTAAATTTTTTTTAAAGATGTAAAACAAAATCTTTTACCAGTGGTCATTTTGCTTCTGTTTTCAAAATGGTGGTAGCCTACAGAGATTACTGATCACCTGTTATCTAAAATAAGAATTTGAATTTTAAAAATTCGCTTCTGGGTCAAATGCGTCCACTATCTCGTCCATTTCTTTCTGATCCATTGCTATGCTGCTTACAGCATCTTACATTAAGTGCACAAAGTGTCGCAAATCTAAATTTATGTTCGCATAACATCACTTCGTAAAGTAACAAAGAAAATCGGTTGTAGTGTTAATTTGTCTATCTGATAAATAGCATTTGGTTTGATGCCAACTGTGTACTTGGAACCGGCTTTTGTTTAAAGTTGCTCGTTATTTAGCATTACTTCTAACATATATGGTATGAGTGTATTGTATGCTCAAGTAGCGGTCATATTATAATGTGAAACGTCAGACCATTCTATGTTTTAGAATTTACTTTCACAGATTTTTATATAGGTATGGAAGAGCTTGGTAAACGAGTGGACTTGCGGACGCAACCAACTTCACTTTTGCCTCTATACGCATTGCAATTTCCGATATGAATCTTGAATCTAAGTGTCTATAAATTTTTATTTATACCACAAAGTTGGCAAACAAGCATACGGCCCGCCTGATGGTAAGCATCACCGTAGCCTATAGACGCTTGCAAAACCTACCCTCCCAACCCCCCCAAGTGGAGCTCTGGAGATCTTACTTACCGTAGGAACACAGCATGGCCGAGACCAATGCTATTTAGCTACGATCTTGTGTAAGGTGGAGATCCTTCCCCGTGCGGGCTGGTCCGATTTGAGCGGATTATTTCGCTGTGCCCTACCTCTCGTAAAACACAATAACTATAAGAAATAAACACACTTCATTCCTGCATAGGTGGACAACTCATCCAAGATCCTGTAGTCGTGGTGATTGCTTACCATCAGGTGATCCGCTAACTAGTCTATCTCTGTCGTAAAAAAACGCATAATAATATTTCAGTTTAAAAAGACCAAAAATCGTCAAAGGAGTTTATTTAGGATACAACCTGATATCATGATGGATAAATCGGTAATAAATCAAGTGAATTTAACAATGTTTCAATTTGTCAGCTAATGCTATTGTACCAGGGATTGCGATTTCATAATCTTGGTACCCGGGGTTGTGAAAAAATATCCAGTTTCCTTCGGAGTCAAATGACATTCGCTCCCTCGTAAATTACGAGATGAGTTCACATCGATCTCCTATTTTGTGACACAATGCTGGCTAGGTAAGAGAACATTTCAATGTAAAATTAAAAAAAAAAACGAAGACATTCTTTGTTTCATAAAATGTGGCAGTAGAAATTTTGTGATAAATTGGTGGTCAGAAAATTTCTAATGATAAAAAAAAACAAAAGATACTTATTTTGTTTTTCTATTGGTCATACTGGAAGCGTTTGGGTGAGGTCTATGTCCAGCAATGGACTTCTCGTAGATGAGAGATGATTATGAAACACACTAATCTTCGGCAGTCCACAGGAAGATCAGCGTAGTGTTTTAAAACATCTTTTGTTAAATATCCCATTTTACAATTCATGTAAAATAACAATTTTTTTATTTTTGAGTTTTAAGGCTGATTCACGTTACACCGTGCCGTGCCCGGGCCGGGCCCCGTCCGGGGCACGGTCCATTCTTTTTGTGTGAATTGAAACAATTAAATCATGCATGACCCTGTCCCGGCCGTGTGCCGCGGGGCACGGTGTCGAAATGTCAGTGGGTATTGTTTAAGGATGATTCACGTAACACCGTATCGCGCCCGGGCCGGCCAGAGCCCGGCCCGGGTGCGGCACGATGTTACGTGAATCAGCCTTTAATCGTTTTTGAATTAAAGATTCAAATTAAGAAATTAATTTATTATGTTAGCTTCTTTTTATATCTGTGTGTATTATAAAATTCCAAGTAAGGAGAAGATGAAAATACTGTTCCCTGTGTAGCGAGCGAAATGAAGACTGACTTACTTGATTGACAATTCATCCAAGAACACCTTGAAATAGACGCTTATTTCCAAGAAATTTGTATTTCAACTGGTTTATTTATGATTCTATCATCAGACGACACGATTTTTATGTAAGTGGCAAACAATTTAACTGCTTGAAAGCACTGTTGAGAAAATTTTTGCTATTTAAGTTAGATTTCAGTATCAACATTTAAACAGTATCAAAAAGCATTTTTGTGATAATAATAAAAAATTCTACACAACTTACATAGCGCCTCCTGGTCACAAAAAAGCTTGGTTTAACCTTGTGTTATGGGTATGCAAACATAAAAACTTGTAAATAAGTACATAGAAAACATCCAGAATCGAGAAAAAAATATACAAATGCCATCAATAAACGTTTGCTTGGAGCGAGAATCGAACCCGCACCTTCTGGTATCGAAGATAGGGTCACACTAACTGCACCACTGCCACTGGGTAATCTACAACTGACTAGTCTATAGATATTTAAGTTCTATTCTTAAGCTTAAAGTAAGCTCATGTTAGAAACTTTTCGAACTAAAGGAACAGTGGGGTCTAGGTCTTTGTTTCAGGATTAAAACTAAAACGTTCTAGAAAATGCGATAATACCTTCAATGGAAAACTAGCCACAAACTTCCCAACTATCTGTGCATGTAATTAAAGTTCTTTAATTAAAATCATTTTGCATTATATAGTTTAACTTTTTAGTCTGTGTTATTAGGTATACTTGGTTCTAGTTTACCTCATAATGAGTGAATCTAGAACAGCACTTTTTGTATTAAGTTATATATGGTAGTTATTTAATTATTACCATATATTATTACTTCAAGAGAGGTAGGGCACAGCGGATAATCCGTCAATCATCAAATCGGAGCAGCCCGTCTGGGGAAGGACCTCCACATTACAGAAGATCGTAGCCAAATAGCATTGGTATCGGCCATGTTGTGTTCCTACGGTGAGTAAGGTTTCCAGAGCTCCACTTGGTTGGGAGGGTTGGCAACACGTGAGTAATACCCCTGGTATTGCAAGCGTCTATAGGCTACGGTGACGGCTTACCATCAGGGCTACGGCCGTATGCTTGTTTGCCACCTTTGTGGTATAAAAAAAGTATTATTTTAGGTTAAGTTAATACATATTATACAGGTTACCACCTAATGCGATGGTTACACTATCGCATTGTATGTAACCTGTAAAGATAGACTGTAAGTGTAAAATAAATAAATAATCCTACCCGGATATTTCCAGTATTTTTTACTTAATCAGGGTGGGTTATAGCTAGATGCTTGTCATAAAGTTTTTTTACTTAATCAGGGTGGGTTATAGCTAGATGCTTGTCATAAAGTTTTTTTACTTAATGAGGGTGGGTTATAGCTAGATGCTTGTCATAAAGTTTTTTGTTACTTAATCAGGGTGGGTTATCTAGATGCTTGTCATAAAGTTTCTTTTACTGGATCAGGGTGGGTTATAGCTAGATGCTTGTCATAAAGTTTTTTTACTTAATCAGGGTGGGTTATGGCTAAATGCTTGTCATAAAGTTTTTTTACTTAATCAGGTTGGGTTATAGCTTGTCATAATCTATCAACCCATAATCAACACACTGCAGGGATACGGCCAGTGTTTTTAAGCCGTTGTGTCTGCTATGGACCCAGGATCAACAACGGCGACCTCAGATTGACAACCAGCAATGAAGCTTATTGACATCCCAGGAGTGAAACTACAACTTTCTTGGAACTCGCAGCCAATTTAATTAGAAATAAATGAAATGCAGATACTTCCTGTATTGAAAGTACCATCAGAAAGAAATCAGGAGTAGGAAGTATTAAAAGGACTTCTACGTACTCCTTAGCTACTAATACGTGAGAAACAACACGAAACAAAAGATTTTATAGCATAAAGAGGCGGCAAATCAAGTGAAGCTCTATTGTCGGGCACCACGGTCTATTGTTTACATAACTATTGGGACCTAAAGTTGTACATAGTATGTTTAAAACGTCAAAATTGCAATACCGATCAAGATAATTTCCAAGGGTTATTGACCCTGCTGATGACGTAATCGCACTATATCTCATCAAATCTTTTAGGGCTTAGATGACGATACGCCTAATAGGATAATGGTTGGAAGACCAAAGGAAAAAGTACGAGGATTCATCGTTCATAAAGTCGCAATTTCCCAAAACAAGGGGAAAATGAGGGTGATTTATTATGGTCATTTATTCTCAGCTCCTCAGAATCTTAGGAATGAATTAGAGAGATCTTTATCGTTGCCCGACGATTGCATGGATTAGGATGGATCCGAGATCTAAAAAGGCCGTAACCGGTTTTCTTTCGCCATTTCTTTTGCCGGTCGTCATTTTGCTTTGTTTCCGAAATAGTAGTTTATATACACAGATAATGTAACGTGTCATTAATTTTAAAATGTTTCTGTTGAACAGAATAATTAATTATATAATGTTAAAGATATATTTGACGAGAGATTTTTTTTAAATATTTTTTTATACCACAAAGTTGGCAAACAAGCATACGGCCTACCTGATGGTAATCATCATCATAGCCTAGAATAGCGGGGGTAGGCCCCTAAAAGGCCTAGTCTGTTAATAAAATATTTTCTTTATTTTTATTTTAACTTTATTGACCACGGTATTTATGTACAAAAGGCGGACTTAACGCTAAAAGCATTATCTGTTATTTTATACTTTGATAAAAGTAATTAACTGAGAGACTTTAAAAATACTAACTGTTGCCCTTGGCTTTGCCCGCGTCTACTCTAAGCATGATAAACTCGAAAACAAATAATTCTATTATTTTGCACTAACAACGTTAGAAGTGATTTCTGATATTTTACATCTTTTTTTGTTTGTCACCTTTCACCTTTAAAAATTGTATTTCACGGAACAATAGTACTAATCGGATCACTGGAAACCACTTAAAGGTGATAGCTAAAAAGAAAATTAACTTTCTTTTGAAAATTGTGAATTTAATGCTGTTTCACCAAAGAAATTTTTTCCAGGAAAATGTATGACATGACAACATAACACATTTTAAGGAAATTATAAGACTTTTTAAGGAAATTGCAAAAAGGTTAGTCGACATCACAGGAGACCGAAGAGCTGGCAGCTACCTCGGACAAAGAATTAGTCTAGCTATTCAAAGGGGGAACGCTGCCAGTATCTTCGGAACCTTGCCTAAAGGGACTCCTTTTAATAACATATTTTAGTTATTTTATTATATTTTTTAAGGTTTTTAGTTTTAGGTTCATTATAATTTGTTCATAATAATATGTTTGGTTTAGTTTTAGTTTTAGAAATAATGTAATTTTTAATTATTATAATAAATAAAAAATTATTGAAATATTTTAGGACTTGGAATCACACAACACATTTTATATACCTAAATATTATAATTGCGAAAGTTTTTGTGAATGTATTGTTTGTTACTTTTTCAAAAACAAAAACAAACAGATTTGCTTCAAATTTGGTATACTGGTAATTTATAACATGGATTATTGGGCGGGACAAGCCCACCACACATTCCCACCGATGTGTCTCCTGTGAAGCCAGGATCAACAACGGCGACCTCAGATTGACAATAAGCGATGAAGCTTATTGACGTCCCGGGGGAGAAACTACAGCTGTCTTGGAACTCACAACGAATTTAATCAGAAAGAAGATAGTCGGAGTAGGAAGTATTGAAAGACTACAATACTGACTGCAGCAATTTGAAACAAAAGGCATTATACCTTAGAGCTATGGCAAATCTTTCTAACACCCCGTCCACACACACCAAGTTTTTGGGCCAATTTGATTTATTTTCCTGTTCTTAATGATATCTATGACGACCTCCGTGGCGTAATGGTTACCACGCCAGACCGCCACCCAGGAGGTCCCGGGTTCGATCCCCGGTCGGGTCATGATGAAAAACAAACTTTTTCTGATTGGCCTCGGGTCTTGGATGTTTATCTTTAAATGTATTTGTTATAAAATATAATATCGTTGAGTTAGTATCCCATAACACAAGTTTCGAACTTACTTTGGGGCTAGCTCAATCTGTATGAATTGTCCCTAAAAAAAAAAATCTAAAGAAAATGACAGGTATACATATTGGCCAATTAGATTGGGCCGTGTGGAAGGGTGTAAGAATATAACACATATTTTATACCGGATCAACTGGATATCATCTCGGGAACGGGACATGGGCTTGTAATAAATAAACAGATATCTAGCTCAATTTACACCCTTTCTAAATTTTTAAACTTAACATGAGTAAAAATGACACTTTAAATTATCGCTGTCACTGTCAAACTAAAGAAGAGAAAAGATGACTGAGACTTAATGCGGCATTAAAATTAAAATGCGTTTCACAAACTTTTTTTTTATTTTTATATATTATCGTCAGAAAAATGCTTTGCAGCAGCCCCACCGCCCGGGGAATATGCGGTGGGGACTGTGGGACTTACCACTAAAAAACTGACGGGATGCCACTCGCCCCCTAAGTGACGGGGCCACGGGTACTGTGATACATCCGCGACCCCGCCAGGGCCGTCCGGCCAAAGTTAAACTGGCCAGACCCGCTCTCCCCGGAACGCCCCGTCAGCAGCACACCGCATCCAGGTGCACTGCCGACACCGAGGACCATTGCCCCCTCAAGACGACGGGCCTTCCCCGGCTTGCCGTCTCGGCTGGGCAAGGGTCCCCTCCATCTCTGCGGTCGCAACAACGTGCGACCGCTGGCCGGGCTCAGCGAGCCGCCGGCCCCTCTTCTTCGATTTTTTAACGAGGTTTTCTTCCTCCACCGCGCCTCCTGCGCCACTCCAAGTGCCACAGCGTCCACTACGTACTTAGTGGACTCTGTGACACTTTGCGCCACCGCGCACTCCCTCTTCCAGGGTGGTCTCATTCGCCCATGTGACCCAACCCTTAACGCCTCCCGCAGTGTCTGGGTTGGCGAGACCCAGTGTCTGCAGGGCCTCCGCGTTCCACCATACGGAGGTCGCCCCCGGTATCAACGGGTGGAGTAGGCCCGGACACCAGTCGGGGCGAAGACGCTTTTGGGGAGGATCAGCGAGCGAACGAGTCCACCACCGCTCATCATACAGCCGGCCGAGCCAAGCGCGGCCGGCTCCACCTCTTGTTTTTTAACGAGGTTGTCTCCTCAGTCGCTCCACCCCCAGCACCAGTACGGATGCAAGGGGGAGCGGATTTGTCCGTATCGTACGTACTCCATCCAAGGTAGGAGCACGGGGAGCAGACCCACCGCGTCGGGAATTTGGCCGTCGGCAAGTAATTCCAGAGTTGGGTCCAGAAACTAAGGAATTACTCGCCGACGTTACCAGGGTGGACCGCGTGGAGGTATCCCAACTCCCCACCCCATGCGTTTCACAAACTGGCTGTTAGTAGACAACCCAAACAAAGTAAATAACATATATTGAATGACATAGATTCGAAAGAATTATATTAGGCCTATTTGAATAAAAATATTTTGAATTTGAATTTGAATATTTTTATTTAAATAACATTACATTATTTAATTTTTAATTGTTTTATTTAATTATCCAAAACTACATAGTAAGTACATAATTTTTCATCAAACTGTTAAGACAGCTTGTTGAATTTAAAATTTGATTAGCTGTCACAGTATTAAAAAAATATTAAATTTAAAGTGGGTACAACATAAAACAAGTACCGTTGACCCTCTGTTGGTGACCACTCGAAGGTTCGAAAGGACGTTTCTCGCTTGCACTAGGTATACGGATTTGGAATGAGCCCCCAGCCTCTGTGTTTCCTTCGGACTATGACATGCATGGTACATTAGAGGTCTCGTCAGAGGTGGGTAACACATTGGTAGTGCCCCTGGTGTTGCTGACGTCACTTTCAATCAGGTGGCCCGCTTGCCTGTTTGTCTGCAGTTTAACATAAAAAAAAGTAAATATAAACGTAACAGAATGCAGAAATGATTTTTCAGAGTCGCTTTAGCAAAACTTGCCTTTTTTTTTTTAAAATGCATTTAAACGCTCCAAAGAGGGCTGCACAAAAGTGTCTGACCCGGCTATTGAAGACACGTTAGCTGCATGTTGGCCATTTCGAAATTCACTTTAGGGTTCATTATGTGAAGGGTTCTATTAAATATTGAATTTTTCTTATCTTCCTTCGTGGCAGAAATTTTTATTTTATACGACCGCTGGCTTTTTAATTTATATAGCTGGCCAGAAGCGACGTTGAACCGTAACGAGAGATAAAGTTCAAAATTCAAATTCAAAATATTCAATTAGGCCTAATATAAGCTCTTTCGAATCGTAACAAGTTTTTCTACCACCTGGTGGACTTTGCCCAGCAGTGGGACATAGCACCTCTAGGCTAGGATTTTAAAAAAGCTGTGTTCCCCTTTTCTCCAAATTATGGGAATTTCGAAAATTGTACAGTAAATATTAAACACACGGAAACACATGTCAAACTTTTAATATTCTTTAGGTTCGTAGACACAATAAAAAGCCTTCAAAGCTCCAAGGAACCGAGAAGGTAAACCAATTAGCTTGCAACTAAGTATAGTCTATGTTTTTTACTAACATGTTTGTTTTTTATGCTACAAAGGTAGCAAACAAGCATGCGGACGGCCCGCCTGATGGTAAGCATCACCGTAACCTATAGACGCTTGCAATACCGAGGGTATCACTCACGTGTTGCCAACCCTCCCCCCCCAAGTGGAGCTCTGGAGACCTCACTTACCGTAGGGAAGGAACACAACATGGCCGAGACCAATGCTATTTGACTACGATCTCCTGTAAGGTGGAGGTCCTTCCCCAGACGGGCTGCACCAATTTGAGCGGATTATCCGCTGTGCCCTACCTCTATAGAGTATATCCCTCACACATTCTCGATATTGACAAAATGAAATGGGTCATAGTATAAACCAATAGCTACGCTCGCAATCGCAACGCAACCAAAAGGAATGATTACATGGACCAATAGCAAAGTAGCAAAATTATTTGGTATTTGTTTGTTGAAAATAGTAGACGTATATAGTAATAAGTATACGGAACCAGTATCGTATTTAATTGACTTTTTAACTGTTCCAAATCGTTTCTCGTAGAACGGCTAGCATTGAGATCAATAGATTTTATTTTTTGCAAAACTGGCATCACAGTCGCGCGTTATAAACTCCGGTTTCCCAAAAAGAATTACCGCTCAACGTTTGAACTGTACGTGATTCTTATTTCCTACCTGAGTTCTAGTTTTAGTAATCGAAAAAACATTTGTGAAATATAAGAAAAATTAAAGCTTTAACACGATTTTGATCGAAATATATTTGGAAAGATATAAGAAAATTAAAACTAGACCACGATTTGATAAGATAGAGAAATGGGGAAGAAGCTCAACCACAAATAGAAAATGTTAAAAATGTTGTTTTTTTTTTGTTGATTCATATTGCCAAAACGTATATAAAAAATATATATTAGTAAGTAGTACAGTGAAAGAGTTCAGAAGACCAAGAGAACCATAAATAAAAATTCGAGTAAATAAATCCCTTTACGCAATATTTAGAAAACTCGAATAATTTCGGCTCTGGTCATCTTTTTCATTGGCTGACTGTACAAGCTAACTCAAAAAATTTTTTTTGTAAATACTTACGTAGAGTCACGACAAACTAGATTAGAGAGTTAGGGCACAGCGGATAATCCGCTCAAATCGGAGCAGCCCGTCTGGGGAAGGACCTCCACCTTACAGAAGATCGTAGCTAAATAAGTCTCGTCCATGTTGTGTTCCTGCGGTGAGTAAGGTCTCCAGAGCTCGAGGGGGGGTTGGGAGGATTGGCAACGCGTGAGTGATTCCCCTTGGTATTGCAAGCGTCTACAGGCTACGGTGATGCTTACCATCAGGCGGGCCGTATGCTTGTTCGCCAACTTTGTGGTATAAAAAAAACGGATTTCCCAAACAATTTATCCATTGAGAGATTTGAGCTTGATTTTAAAAAAGTACCGAAAAGCCAACGTAGGAATTTGTACTGACAAACGAGTAAACGTATTGCTAAAACAAAAGTAGGAAATGCGCCACTGAAAGAGGCAAATTGAAATAGAATTTCTTGAATGGGAAACTAGTCAAACGGTGCGAAGCGAGAAATTCTCTTATTGGTTGAAGGAAACGTCTGTTTTTTGAAAAAATTGGTGGCGTTCATAGCGAATTTTTTTCATTGTTTTGCATTTTGCGAGTGTACTGTAAAGGTACGGGATTCTATGTCACTTTATTTCAACGCAGATGCACTTTGTGAACGAAAAAATTGAAATCTTCTAATGAAAATATACTGAAAAACTATCTCAATATTAACATTAAGAGAGAAAATAAAGTCAAGGTGATTTATATTGAGGAGCTCGGTGGCGTCGCTAACTCGCTACGTGTCGCACTCTAATATGAACACGCAAGTTAAGCGACGTCGACCCTAGCCAGCGTTTGGATGGGTTGCGTTACCTCGAGCTTCTCCGTGCTTCGGAGGGTACTTTAAGCCGTCGGTCCCGGCCGTTGACGAAAGATGACAATTGTTAAGTCAAGTCGGTGGCTTTCGGGCTGCTTGAAAAATATCGGCCTCTGCCAAACCGCATTTGAGTAGCGTGGTAGAGTACACTCTAATCACCTGCGATTGAAGGGAGACTATCCTTGCTGTGGGATGATTATGAGGTGATATGATGAATCTATAATATTGTAAGAATTGTTCATAATAATTTTGACAAAAGTACTTACATTAAGAATGACAAAAGTAGTAAGTAATGTAAAGAAAACATTAATAAAAGTAATATTTCTTTTCCAGGTAATATTTCGTCCCGTCTAGACCAGCCTGAGACATGGTTCGTACATTATCAAAAAACTAACCTAACTTTTCAGCCGCTGAATTCCCAAGTTCATACTTCGAAAACTTCATAATTAATTGCCTTCCTAACTCTTTGCCTTTCTAATTTCTTTGCGCTTTCAGAGGGCAAAAGTAGTTGTCAAAATTTAATCTATTGTCGGTAGGTTCATAACTTAATATTATGGCATAACGTTTTAGTGAAGTTTTAATAGCATTTTAATTGATTCGTATACTTTACTCAGCTTTTACTCAGATTATAGGGAATTCTGCCGCCGAAGTAGTTCGCAAACAAATAACAAATTATAAAATTTAAAAAAGCTAGTTTGAAGTTTGACAAATATAAAATACTAGCGAAACCCGCGCAACTTCGTTTGCGTGTTTATGCACAGTAGCGCCACCTACTTCAAAAAACTCCATTGACTACGATTAAAACATGATTTACTACAAAGTACGTTCACTAAGTCGCTCAGAATTAGCAGTGACTTGATTATACCTCTAATCAGCTCCCCTAGCCAAATAACTTTTTTTGTGA
Source organism: Endotricha flammealis (assembly GCA_905163395.2). Lineage (NCBI taxonomy): Eukaryota > Metazoa > Arthropoda > Insecta > Lepidoptera > Pyralidae > Endotricha > Endotricha flammealis. Next base: position 10,839,510 of record LR990871.1, read on the forward strand.
ATTTCAAGTGCTGAGGTCAGGTACAATCGATTTTATTTACGGAATAACCACAATCGCAGTGTTTTTCAAAGATTAGTAGATAGGTAGTTATTGTGGGTTTGTGCATTTGCTGTGCATTCATTATGCACAATAAGAATTTTCCTTTTCAAAAATACAATACTTAAATCTAATCCTTTGGTTGGATTAAGTAACGCATAATTTAAGAAATAAATTCAATTCGAAATGTTATTTTAAATAATAATTATGCATGAGTAGGTAATTTAAATCTCGAAACGATTGATAAGATAATTTAATAAAAAAATCGATTAATTGTATTCTATGAAACTTTGAATAGGTAGCATCAATTCTCTCAAAAAATATAAGTAAATAGGTACCTAGGTAGCTACCTATCTGGCATGCCTTACTATTGAACCGGCACGCCACTGAATATATATCAACTAAATTATATTAAATAGAGTAAATCTATACTTATATAATATAGGAAAGATTTGATCGTTTGTTTGTTTGTTTGCATTGAATAGGCTCCGAAACTACTGGACCGATTTCAAAAATTATTTCACCAGTAGAAAGCTACATTTTCAGGGAGTGACATAGGCTATGTTTCACGTGGACGAAGTCGCAACAAAAAAATCTAGTTATATTATATAAGAAATTGTTTTCAATCGGATAGGACCTGGACGCCCACGACACAGGGAATCCTAGTATAGAGTTCAGGGATACTGAAGTGTACACGATCATTAATTTAAGAATAAAATGTATTAGTTTTAAGTTACTGTATGTAAAATTGTTAAAAATAAAGAATTTGTTATTATTATGAGTTTTTACATTTACTCAGCCTAATTTTTAAGCTGGTGTTAAATGACAACCACGGGCGAGAGCCAAGTAGCTTATTATTATAAAGTGAGCATTAACTGTCTTCATCTATTTATTTATTTATTCATAACAATTTTTTACATTGTGTTGAACATAATATTACTCGTACAAACCATTAATTTAAACATAACTTACAACAATTTCAATATTTAGCAATTATGTGTAACAACTTACAATTTTATAAAAATACAATACAAATGTCATCGGTATGTAATAATCTTCTTTATACATCTTTCGTCTAATCTCCCCTAGCCAAATGCCTTTTTCGCAAATTTCAATTGCTTGGTCAAAAGGTCAGTACGAAACATAGATTTAGTTCGTCAGAATTTTCCTCCAACAATTTTCTCTCTCCCCTTATTTTGTACTCGTTTTTACTTTTTTTAGCCATCCTCTCATTTCCTGCCTGCAATTGTCTACTTTCAATTGGCGTGCTCCAACGTACACTGTATTGTCTAGATTTTTTTTTAGAAGAACTTTTCATTTAGAATTCGATAGACACGAAATAGCCTGGAAAATTGAAAGGACTTCAATGAAATATCGTTAAATAGCTTTTTAAATGGTTTGTCGGGGTTTTAATATTTTTCCTATGAAATGAAATACTTTATTTAAAAACTAGGGCATTCAGAAACACTTTGTGTGGGCAAAATATAACTATACTAGCTTTCCCACGGTTAATTTAAAACAACCCATGGCGCGACTTGTGGCGCCATCTGTTGGCCGATACAGCGCCCTCTATAGTCGAAAAAATATTTTCCCATTGGATTGACATACTTTCACGGGATAAAAAGTAGCATATGTTGGGCTCTGTGCCCCTGACAATATGTATACAAATTTTCATAATGATCGGCTGCTTAGTCAAGCCGTGAAGGAATAACAAACAAACAAACTCACTTTCTCATTTATAATATTAGTATGGTTATGAAGAGGAAAGATTTGTATATTTGTTTGTAACGAATAAACTCAAAAACTACTGGTCCGATTTCAAAAATTCTTTCACCGTTGGAAAGGTTCATTACTCCCGGTTAACATAGGATATATTATATTTTTTTTTAAATATATGATTCGTAGTAAAACCCATGTGAAGCATAAGAATTCCATAGAGTGAAATATGTATTAGTTCAGTTCAGAGATTTGTAATATCAAATACTATAGACGAGTAATACGCACAGCTTCGGAAGAATTCGGGCAAGACGCGACACTAGCGCCCCTACGGCATGAGGGCGGCATGAGGTGAACGATTTCAAAACTTTTGTATGCAAAATGTTATAGCGCCCCTAGCGGCATGAGGTGAACTGTGCGTTTTGTATGCAAAATGTTATAGCGCCCCTAGCGGCATGAGGTAAACTGTGCGTTTTGTATGCAAAATGTTATAGCGCCCCTAGCGGCATGAGGTGAACTGTGCGTTTTGTATGCAAAATGTTATAGCGCCCCTAGCGGCATGAGGTGAACGGAGGTTGCCAAGTCATTGTATGAGAAACGTCAAGAGCTGTACGTATTACTCGTCTATAGTATTTGGTAGTATTAAACGAGAGCTCGATAAGTACACTTGTGTATTATTGCATCCGCCTACGGACCTGCACCCCTCTTGATGACGACTCCGATATAGTTATAAATAAAATGATTTATGTAAATGTTACGAAAACAAAAGTTAAATGTGAGACGAACCTGCTGTTAAAATATTACCTGGAAGATAAAGATATGTAAAATTTATTTTGTAGTGAAATATAGTACAGTTATTGTTTAAACTTTATGATATTTGTTCTAAATTCGTTATTATACTTAATCATGTTAGAGCTATTACATAGAGGATACTGATCTATAAAGTATTTTTGGAGTGGTAGAGCAATTATTATGAAATGGGCTAGCTCGACCGGGGAAGTACCACCCTCTCACAGAATATCGACGTGAAGCAGCAATGCGTTTCGTTCGGTGAGTGAGAGATCCAGAAGCCCAACTCCTTCCCTATCCCGTCTTTCCCCCTCCTTCTTTCCCTTGCCGTCCTCCTTCCTTTCCTCCAACTTCCTTGGTGGACAACGCATTGGTAGCGCCCCTGGTGTTACTGATGTCCATAGGCGGCGGTGACCCCTTTCCGTCAGGGGGCCCACTTGCTTGTTTGTCTACTGTATGACATAAAAAAAAAGAAAAAAAAAGATAGTTATGGAATTGAAGTATTTTTTGCACTATCATCATCAATAACATCAGCGTTTAGTAGTACTGTATGACATTAAAAAAAACACAGATTTTTTTAAATCTACCTCAGAGGTCATGGACATCTATTGTATTATTGTTACAATTTTTTGCAAATAAACCGATATTAAAGTACTTGCATTAACTAATCCCGTCTTATTATATAGGGACATTCAGAAAAGCATATCTATTTATATATACGTATTTTGTATCACATAAAAATACCCCAAATCCGTACATATTGTGTTTTCTAGTTATGTGGCCGGTTTTATTGGCAATAATTGGCAGTCTACTTAAGAAAGAGGTCGTTGGGGGTTCGTGTGGGGTAAGACAGACGATGAAGCGATATAAATTGGCACTTACAGGTCCCGGGATAACACTGGCACATAGTATTAATGTTATCCAACCTTATGTTGAGGTACAGTCAAGAGCAGGTCGACCTTAACATATTGACTTTGTACCATTCTTAAGTTCTGTGTCATAAGAGCCAATACAAAAATAAAACTATCTTACAACTTGCATTCTTAACTTTTCAAATGTCCGTTTTTATTTTCGATGTGGTGGTCATATTTGTGGCAGTAGCGACTTCTGTGTGTTATATGGAGAAGGTGTACTTCTCGAGTTATCCGGCACTGGTAGTCTTGCATTGGTAGTAGCCTTACCCCCCTTGACCTTACACAAATGTTTTTCTATGTTTAGAACATGCTAATAAACTTATATACCAAATTAAACAGAGTAGGTCGGGACAAGCCCACCACACATTCCCACCACTGTGTCTCCTGTGTAGCTAGGATCAACAACGGCGACCTCAGATAGACAATAAGCAATGAAGCCCATTGACGTCCCGGGGAAGAAAACTACAGCTGTCTTGGAACTCACAACGAATTTAATCAGAAAGAAGATAGTCGGAGTAGGAAGTATTGAAAGGACTTCCCTCCTTAACAACTACGTGAGAAACAGCAAACAGAGTAGGCAGGATCCTGTTGGTAGAGTGATATTAGTCTGGATTATTAAACAGTTCACGACTTGGACCGCAAATAACCAATAAATTAGTGTTGCACCCCCAGTCAGCACTTGGGAGGAAAACTTACCATTATTGCTCACTTTGCCACCTTCATTCGCAGATTCAGTGTGTACGCTACAAATATTTACAAAATGAACCCCTTTTATAAGGTGAAGTGAACTGAAACGGGTTTATTCATGTTATTTTTCAATGCGAAGTCTTTTGTATACGGAATATTTTTGTAGTTCAGGATACGTACCTATGTTGAAAGATTGAAAAAAAATGTTGAATGACAAAAAAGGCAATAACTGTTTTTTTTTGCCATTTCTTTTACATTTTGTTTCCGAAATTGTGGAAGACTATAAAATGGTTAAATAAAATTCAAATTAAAAACTTTATTGTATAAAAAGAACTTAAGCAGGTGTTACAATAATAAATAAATAAACAAATATATAGGGACAATTCATACAGATTGAGCTAGCCCCAAATTAAGTTCGAAACTTGTGTTATGGGATACTAACTCAACGATATTATATTTTATAACAAATACATATATAGATAAACATCCAAGACCCGAGGCCAATTAGAAAAAGATCGTTTTTCATCATGACCCGACCGGGGATCGAACCCGGGACCTCCTGGATGGCGGTCTGGCGTGGTAACCATTACGCCACGGACGTCGTCAATAATAACTTTAAACAGCCGAATTTCTTTCAATACTCCGACTATCTTCTTTCTGATTAAATTCGTTGTGAGTTCCAAGACAGCTGTAGTTTTCTTCCCCGGGACGTCAATAAGCTTCATTGCTTATTGTCTATCTGAGGTTTGTTGATCCTGGCTACACAGGAGACACAGTGGTGGGAACGTGTGGTGGGCTTGTCCCGAATAACTTAAAAAAAATTACTATAATATGTAACCATGTGTTACTTTTTTTTGCCTATGATGATTTTGTATGTGTAAAAGAGGAGTGATTATTAAATTTCCAAAGTATGGCTACGCTAGTTAAGCTAACCAATACTTGGATGGGTTTAAAAAAAATTTAAGCTCCTCTGTGCCTCGGAGCGCACGTTGAGTTTTTCGGCCCCTTGTCGATAAATAACTTAGGGCCGATATTCTGTTGAGCGGTACTTCCTCGCTAAAGCTTAGAGCTCTACTCTTGTCTCGGTCACCAAATATTATTTATTTTTAATGATTAAAACATTGAGTAGTCTGACTAAAAACATCTAAAATAGTTTAATAGAATATTTGAAATTGTTTAAGTAGTATAAAAAAAAATGTAATTGTATTACAGAATTTGCTAACGAAACCCGCGCAACTTTGTTTGCGTGTATCCCGCTTTCCCGTGGGAATTTTAGAATGTATTATACATAAAAACATTCCTCTTAAAGCACTCTATCTATTAAAAACCGCATCAAAATCCGTCGCGTAGTTTTAAAAATCTAAGCATACATAGAGATCATTTTATTTTGTGTAAAGATTTAAAATGTCGTATTTAAAAAAATGTAAATGTATTATAGAATTTGCGTGTATCATCAATTTTTGTAAAAAAAATAATTAATTTACGTTAATTTACTAATTATTAAAACTAGGATATTAATGATAGGATTATTGTTTGACAGACCCGTGGTCGAGTGGTTAGCAATGGCTACTTTATCTCTAGGGTCGTGGGTTCGATTCCCGTACTAGACAAACATTTGTGTGCATGAACATGACAATGTGTCTGTTTGTTTTCTATGTATAATATTATGTATTTATTTACAAAAAAAAAGTATTTGTGTATATTTATAAGTTATCTAGTACCCATAGTACAAGCTTATAACTTAGTTTGGGGCTAGATAGCGTTATAATATTTATTTATTATTTCAACGTTACAAGACTTACAAGGTACAATCAGGTGCACATCGAGCTATACTTGCAGTACAATATTGGCTCTTATGACAAAGAACAATAGTACAAAGTCCAATGTGTAAAGGTCGACCTGCTCTTGACTGTACGTAGTTACATAATTAACACGTGCCAATCAATACACGTGTTTCTGCGTCACTGATAATACAAATTGCGTTTGTTATGTGAATCCAATTTACCGTTAAGAAAGACATGTAATGATTCGTTAAAGAATTACCTAATAAAAATGTAATCTCTTTGAATAAACTTCAAATAAAATCGATTAAGGCTCTATCAAAAGTGATCAAAGGTTGCGAGTAATACCTTAATTAAATATTGTCAGGGGTATATATTAGGAGGACAGGAATCCTGCAAAAATTCCAGAACATGTCTTGAGAGCAATGACAAATGCACCTTGGTGTACAAGAAATGTGAAGATACATGAATTAGTAGAAGACGGTTGTGCCATATTTGAGCCTTATTGTGCACTTTGGTATAGAAGCATGAAATTTCTACCATGGATAGAGTGTCTCACAATGATCGTTTTAAGATGTGGAGGGAAGTCAGATTCTTCCTCTGTGAGTGGGGGGAGGGGGGCAAAGGGGGTGAATTCCACGTCTTGATGATTATTTTTTTACTGATCCGTTAATGTTACTAGGGCTTGTATGGTGTCGTTTTCATATAAACCGAATACAAGGAATTCATTTTTAACAATAAAAATGTATGGTCCCATACAAAAAAATTAAAAAAACTGCCAAAAAGTGAAAAGTGCCGCTACTTTTTTTTTGTTAGCACGTTATTTTTACTTTCAAATCTTAATTATTATGATATTAAAAAATACTGTGATAAAGCTTATTTAATGTAGTTTACAAATATACATAATTGTATTATACTTGTCATACAAAAACTATTTAAAAAAAAAGAAGAACGTGCAAATTCCAGAAAATGCGCGCGGTGATTAGGTGCGATGTAGGTACGCGTAGCGACAAATTTTCATAATGTACTATAGTCATTTGTTATTAATATTATATAGCAATGCTACTAGCCATTTTGCGACATAGTTTTAATGTAAACAAATGAAAGAAATGCGTTTTTATTGCTTCCACGGAGAAAAACATTTAATAATTTTGACTTAGAGAAGGTTACTAATAAAACATCAGAAATATAAGTAAAATGACGTTTAACCAGCAATCACCAGTACAAAAGCAAAGTGCTGTACATTTGAGTGCAGCTTTGTTACATTTGCATCTTCCAGTACACCCTTTTTTAACGCTGCACTGCACGTAATTAACATAGTGATAGTGGGGATAGTGTTGTCCAGACTGGCTGCCATTCGTTCGAATTTTTAATCCAACCCCAGTTAGATGGTTCAGGAATATCTGGAACTTTTGTTAAAGATTGCATCCAAATGTAAGCCTGATAGGAAGCGCGTTTTATATATTGCTGAAGTGCCGCTTTTGTTCTCTATGGCTCAGGATTTTTGGGTAAAGAGTTTTTTTCTGGCTTCATTTACAGTCAGCATTTCACTATTGTGGTCATACATTAAAACCACAAATCTTTCAATGAGTCGTCGCTTATTTGTTGTGGCATTGTCATCATTTCTTCAAAGGCGCTGTTTACTTCTGGAAAAGATCGCCATATTTCCCATGCTGTTTTTCCCTCTACCAGCAAAGAACTCCGTATCACACCCTACTGCGAACGCATGAAAGACGGGAATGTACTCACATTGTGACAAACTCATTGACGCTACCAGGTCTTGCGGAAACTGGAGGCAACGCCAAATGCAACCCATAGTTCAGATAAAGATAACTTTCTGAAGAATGCCACAGCCAGTACTAATACATCTGTGTCTACAGACGGTGCGTATTGTCACTCTGCTAAATCCTTTCTTTACTGCATCAGCTAAATGTAAAAACATTCAGTCAGCTTCATCGTGAAAACATCTATCTATCTAGCTATCGGCGCAAGTTGTTTGAGTTGAGCTTTAAAGCTGCTTTACGAGAAAAAGGCACAAGGAAAAGAGTGGCTTCCCACGCATGCGACGCCTAAGAACTGGAAGAGTTTCCTTTCAGTGAATGAGAACAAGACCGAATTGTTTTTATTTTTATCACAACAACTTGTTCTTTACAGGCAGGAGAAAAAGAAATATACGCGACACATTGAATCGAAGTTCTCTGTTTTATCAATATCTCAGATATCGTGACATAGCCCCATGTTTTCACGACGAAGCTGACACCCGAATGTTTTTGCATTTAGCTGGTGCAGTAAAGAAAGGATTTAGCAGAGTGACAATACGCACCGTAGACACAGATGTATTAGTACTGGCTGTGGCATTCTTCAGAAAGATATATTTATCTGAACTACAGGTTGCATTTGGTGTTGGCTCAAGGTTCCGCTACACGACCTGGTAGCGTCAATGAGTTTGTCACAATGTGAGTACGTTCCCGTCTTTCATGCGTTCACAGGGTGTGATACGGAGTTCACTTTTGTTGGTAGAGGGAAAAAACAGCATGAGAAACATGGCGATCTTTTCCAGAAGTAAACAGCGCCTTTGAAGAAATGACAACAATGCCACAACAAATAAGCGACGACTCATTGCAGATTTGTGGTTTTAATGTATGACCGCATTAGTGAAATGCTGACTATAAATGAAGCCAGAAAAAAAACTCTTTACCCAAAAATCTCGATCCATAGAGAACATACCCCCCCACAAAAAAGGCACTCTAGCAATATATAAAACGCGCTTCTTATCAGGCTTACATTTGGATGCAATCTTTAACAAAAGTTCCAGATATTCCTGAACCATCTAACTGGGGTTGGATTAAAGATTCGAACGAATGGTAGCCAGTCTGGACAACGCTACTTGAAGTAGCAACTTTATGTGCTGAGTTAATTAGGTGCAGCGTTAAAAAAGGGTGTACTGGAAGATGCAAATGTAACAAAGCTGCACTCAAATGTACAGCACTTTGCTTTTGTACTGGTGACTGCTGGTTAAACATCATTTTACTTTTATTTCTGACGTTTTATTAGTAACCTTCTCTATGTCAAAATTATTAAATGTTTTTTTCCGTGGAAGCAATAAAAACACATTTCTTACATTTGATTACATTAAAACTACGTCGCATAATGGCTAGTAGCATTACTATAAATATTTATAACAAATGACCATAGTACATTATGAAAATTTGTCACTACGCGTACCTACATCTCACGGAATTTGCACGTTCTTCTTTTTTTTTAAATAGTTTTTGTATGAAAAGTATACTACAATTATATATATATGTAAACTACATTAAATAAGCTATAACACAGTATTTTTTTAATATCATAATAATTAAGATTTGAAAGTAAAAATAACGTGCTTACAAAAAAAACGTAGCGGAACTTTTTACTTTTTGGCAGTATTTTTAATTTTTTTGTATGGGACCATACATTTTTATTGTTAAAAATGAATTCCTTGTATTCGGTTTATATGAAAACGACACCATACAAGCCCTAGTAACATTAACGGATCAGTAAAAAAATAATCATCAAGACGTGGAATTCACCCCCTTTGCCCCCCTCCCCCCACTCACAGAGGAAGAATCTGACTTCCCTCCACATCTTAAAACGATCACCGTGGGACACTCTATCCATGGTAGAAATTTCATGCTTCTATACCAAAGTGCACAATCATCGCACTACCGTCTTCTACTAAATATCTAAATATGCCAATCAAAGATGATGTAAACAAATACTGCGTAAATTACAAAGAAAGACTATAGGAACACACAAATCAACTCGCCAGGGACCTGGTTAATGCTAGAAATGACACCACTAGGCTGAAAAGATGGCAAATATCCAAAGAGGCACTGATTTAAGGGTGGACTCTTTTAACGTGTGGGGAGTCATCTGCTGAGATACCCCTCGAAAAATCATCACATTAAGACATCAAATCTGATTATGGCTAAGTAGCCGATGGCAGATAAAGTATGAGAAAAAAAGAGGGTACAGAGCCCAACATAGGGTAAATTTTACGCGGGCGAAGCCTCGGGTAACAGCTAGTAATATCATGAAACAATGAAGATAGTAAGTACATAACCCTGTTTTACCTAAATCGAGTGAATCGAATCGAGAACTAAAACTGGTTTTGACAGCTGCCCGCTTGACGGAGGGTCCGGCATTCAATTCTTGTCACGAAGAAACATTCATTGTTTTGTTCTCAATGACGTCATATACAATACAATATTTTTATTGCAACAAAATAAAGTTTAACAAAACAGTACCTACATAATTTGTTAGTACAATAAGCGGTTTTATTGCTAAACATTCTCTTAATTTTTAGGATAAAGAAAAAAATGTTAATATCTGGAAGATAAATTAATATATCTGCCTCTCTTTTTCTACTTAATTTGCTATGCCTTTGTGCATCTTGTTAGACACCAATTCAAACACCAGCCGGCTACGGCGGTGTCTAACACATCTAAATTAATGATGTATTATGTATAATAATATAATGTCCATTGTACATACATGTGCCACAAAAAAGTTCTGGAATCTTTCTTCAAAAATTATTTATTTCTAATTTATCAATGACCATTTACGCTTTGTATATTATTTTCTATTTTGTCTTCAAAACATATTATTCATGGTCACTAATGTTTTTATTTGAACTCAAAAACCCTAGTGGTTCAAAAGTTACAGCCCGTTTTTCACACGAGAAGTTCGAAATCTTCTTCTAACTTTTAAAAACAAAACATGGTAGATTTTTTTGTATTTTTTTTTTACCATAAATTGACCGTTTGTGCACTTTATGACGGGGCACCCTGTATTATCATCTGAATAGGCCACAACAGCAAGCAACAGAAATACATCACCCTGTGAAAATTTCGACTGTCTTGCTTTCAACGGTTCATGATCCAGCCTAACGACAGACGACTTTGACGACCTCCGTGGCGTAATGGTTACCACGCTAGACCGCCACCCAGGAGGTCCCGGGTTCGATCCCCGGTCGGGTCATGATGAAAAACGAACTTTTTCTGATTGACCTCGGGTCTTGGATGTTTATCTATATATGTATTTATTATAAAATATAATATCGTTGAGTTAGTATCCCATAACACAAGTTTCGAACTTACTTTGGGGCTAGCTCAATCTGTATGAATTGTCCCTATATATTTATTTATTTATTTATTTATTTATTTATTTATTTTATTTACTTACGACGAAGACTTAGTAATAGGGTCCCGTTGACACCCTTTGGGTACGGTACCCTAAAAACTATAGTGACATAGATTATGTCAGATATACTTCCACTTTCCACTAGGAGCCCGCTTGCCTGTTTGCAGCATGAAATAAAACAAAATGTACTACTGACTTAACCTTGCTTTACGTCTTTGATAATATACTCTTGGCCCAGTCTTATTTTGTTGTTACATAATATCCCTATGGTCCCAAGATCGATTCCCACTTCACTAAATAATGTTTTTAGGACAGATATTTTTATTATTATTTTTTAAATTATTATTAAAATAATCTTTAATTAAATCCTGAATTAACAATATTTTAGAAATCTATAATTATTGTTTAAATATAACAATTAATTTCCAATAACTAATATTAAAAAAAAAACAGGTATTCTACTATACAGTAATCTACTTTCTGTTAAAGAGGCACTCTACAACAAACATATTTTCATATCAACCATATTTTTTAAATAAAATACAATATTCTAATCGCATATAATATTTCACGAATTGAATGTACAAAAAAAATACCAATAATTAGTTCAAAACATCACCAAGAGATGTCGCCACATTGCACGGTGCATTATCTCTATTTGTTGCCGTCCTTGTCACGCATACCGCGCCTACCATAACGTTATCTTTATCACACTAAAAAAATAAACAATATCTTCGTATTTATTGGTATTTAACATTGCAAATATATTCTAAAAATCATAAAAAAATATAAGTTTAATGATGGGATAAGATTTTTTCAGTAAATATAGGCACAAACGGAGTTTTTGTTGTGTATTCCTGAATCGCGCTATCGAAGTTTTTCCCGCGCGTAGCATATATAGAACTTCGTGACCTCGATATCTGGGGAGTCCGTTTCTACACAGTGAGTCAGTCTTAGGAAGTGAGCTGATATAATTCACTTCACCTATGGATGTATTCAACTCCGGAATAGTTGATGCATATTCGTGTCACAGGCGCTATGTGGTCCTGTTGAATTTGATGTACGGAGGGTGGCCTTACCTCCTGCATACCGTGGCCCTTAAGGGCATTGAGAAGCCCAAATGCGGCATTAAGCAGTAACACCCCGGTAAATGGGGGATACAGAGTAAACAGAGGAATTTGGTCCTCAACCCCACTGTTGTAGAAGATTTGACTCTCTTTTGCCCTCTTAAATTAATGTTATAAAAAATATTTTATGCAATAATGGAAAATGAATAGTCGAATTGCTCAAAGCAATTTTTAAAGTTAATGACACATTAAATAATAGCACTATTTATTATGGTAGTTATTTAATTTATTTGCACAAAATATTTAAAAGTACCTATATGATTTGTAGGTTTGATTTTTTTTATATCATGCAGCAGGCAAACAAGCTAATGGAAAGTGTTTATTGTCTATGAACATACATCAAAGAGTGCTACCAATACGTTGCCACTGATATTAGCACAGTATAAAACAGTTGGTAAAGTAGTTGGGCTTCCGGAACTCTCACTCTCCTAACGAAACGCATTGCTGCTACATGCTGATATCGGAGCTAGCCCATTTCATTTTGTTGTACCACTAAGGTGACAAACAAGCATACGGCCCGCCTGATGGCAAGCAGTCACAGACGCTTGCAACACCGGGAGTATCACATTATCACTTGCGCGTTGCCGACCCTATAAATAAATAAATATCTAAATAAATATTCTTGGACACAACGCTATCTACTTCCATACTAAGCAAAGCTTGTACTATGGATACTAGATTGCTGATAAAAATACATAAATACTTGTTTTTTGTTAATAAACACTTATTATACATAGAAAACACCCAGACCAAGGCAAACAGACATGTTCATGCACACAACTGTTTGACTTGCGCAGGATTCGAACCCGCGGCCAAAGTTGTTCGTGGACAAAGTGGCCATTCGACCACCGGGCCTGTCAATGCTAGAATATTTAAAAAAATACTTTTCTTAAATGAAAACTTAAAAATAAAATGCTATGTATAATATAGTTTTTGACGCAGTCGGTTAATAAATCTTTTATTAATAATTATGTAAGAAGCCGGTTAAGATCGACGTCACAGACAGATTGACATTGTTATGTGATTTATTTGATAATGGCTTGGTAATAGGCTTCGATTAACTGTTATGTAAATGGTAATTAACATGATGATTAATTTTTAACTATTAATAATTAATAATATGTATGAATATATGTATGAATATTTATAATAAGTAATAAGCAAAAAATATAGAGAGAATAGGTTTAGGAATATTTTATACTAAGGTGGCAAACAGGCCGCTTCGTAGTCATTGGACGTTTGTAATATCATTGTATTTAAAAAATTTTTTTTTTAAAGAAATCTATTATATGGAAGGATTTCTTTGGGATCTCACACTTACCGAACGAAACGCATTGCTGGTTTCATCATATCAACATTATCAACCCATAATCATCCCACTGCTGGGATACGGGTCTCCCTTCCATCGAATGTGATTAGAGCGTACTCTGCCACGCTGCTTCAATGCAGATTGACAGAAACCGGAGTTTTCAAGCCGCCCGAAGGCCACCGAATTGACGTAACAACTGTGCCCTCCGAAGCACGTAGAAACTCGAGATAACGGAACCCATCCAAATACTGTCTAGTGTCGCCGTCGCTTAACTTGGGTGTTCATATTAGAGGGCGACACATAGCGACGCCATCGAGCACCTCCGTTGCTGCTTTATGGTAGCCAAACTTTATACTTATTTCATTCAATTCGGACCACCAAGGCCGTCAACAAAATTTAAATATTCATTGAAACGCTGTTTAAAATTCTGTTACGTTCAGGCGTCTGTCTGAGTACTCTGAGTACAACATTTGGGATGTATAAGTGGTGTTTAGACCTTCCACCGGTATACGGATTCTCGATCAATCCTAACTTTCAATTCCGCCACCCAGGAAGTCCCGTGTTCGAATCCCGATCACGGTCATGATGAAAAACGAACTTTTTCTGATTGGCCTCGGGTCTTGAATGTTTATCTATATATGTATTTGTTATCAAATATAGTATCGTTCAGTTAGTATCCCATAACACAAGTTTCGAACTTACTGGGGCTAGCTATGATTTGTCCCTACATATATTTTTTAAAATAGTTAGCAAGATTAAAGTGTAGTAAAATTTTCTTTACATAATATATAATGAAGTCGCTTCCCCTGTTCGCTTAGATCTTTTAAAACTATATGTTAAGAGAGGTAGGGTACAGCGGATAATCCGCTCAATCGGAGCAGCCCATCTGGGGAAGGACCTCCACCTCACAGAAGATCGTAGCCAAATAGCATTGGTCTCGGCCATGTTGTGTTCCTACGGTAAGGTCTCCAGAGCTCCACTTTTTGGCAACGCGCGAGTGATACCTCCGGTATTGCTTACGTCTATAGGCTACGGTGACGGCTTACCATCAGACCGACCGTATGCTTGTTTGCCACCTGTGTGGTATAAATATATATATATATATTATAGCACAACCCCCGCAACTTCGTTTGCGTATATCCCGCTTTTCTGTCAGAATTTCTAAATGTATTATACTGAAAAACCTTCCTCTTGAATCACTCTATCTATAAAAAAAATCCGCATCAAAATCCATTTCGTAGTTTTAGAGCCACCGCCCGCGGAATCAGTATGGATGGAGCTATAAGCCAATTTTTAATCGTCAAATGGGCGCACTGCCACATAGCTCCATACTGATTTCCAGAACGATCAAACTATCGGCCGATTAAGAATCACAAGTGGGTGGCTCTTAAGCCCACCATTCACTACACGAAACCGGACCCGACTCGCAACCCGGACCCGACCGCGGACCAATCCGGCGTTGCCCATACACTGCACGAACCCTCCACTCGAAGTATGGCATGTGGGGTTCGACAGGCGCTCGCGGCTCGCAACCGCGGACCTGCGAGCCCGACGCCAACCCATTTGACAGTCTGGCGTACCGGTTCGTCGCTTCCATACACAGGCGGATTAGTCCGATGGCCGACCAATCCGCCGGACCAATCTGCGTGTGAATGGTGGGCTTTATAGATTTAAGCATCATAGGGACAGCCAACGGATGCGACTTCATTTAATACTATGTATAAAGATAAATAAGTCCGCGGATTTACCAGCGAAATCATGTTGTTTTTGTTACCGGAACGACACACGGAATGAAAACTATACTATTTGTCAATACGCGTTATAAACGTTTGACAGGCCCGGTGGTCGAGTGGCTAGAAATGGTCACTTTATCTTGAGGGCCGCGGTTTCGAATGCTGCGAAAAACAAACATTTGTGTGCATGAACATGTCTGGTGCCACCTAATTGTAAAATATGTACAATTATACACATCCATGCATACGAACTTTCGCCTCGGTACATTATAATGATTATTCGTGAATTTCTGCACTTCGCAATAGTTGACTGGTAGAGAATTTAATTTAGCATTAAGTCCGCCTTTTGTACCTATCAGTACTTATGTATTGTGGTCAATTAAGTTAAATAAATAAATAATGTTATACTAGTGAAACGCGCGTAACTTCGTTTGCGTGAATTTCGGGATAAAAAGTACCCTATAAGTAATTCCAGGTTATAGTCTACCCGTGTACCAAATTTTATTAAAATCCGTTCAGTAGTTTTTGCGTGAAAGAGCAACAAAAATTCATACAACCATACATACATCCATACATACATCCTTACAAACTTTCGCCTGTAATAATATTAGTAGGATTTTTACGTTATCAAACGGAAGTCATTGGTCCCATTTTAAAATTCAAAGAGAGGAATGACGGCGGAAATCGCTAAAAACAAAAGTGCATTGGCTATGGGTCACCCCGTCCTTTGGGCGACCTGTCTGGAGGTCTGTGTTCCCATTAAATCATTCACCAACCTTGATTTTTTATGAGGACACAACGTACTTGGTCAAATGCCCTCCAGCGAATCCATTCAATATTTCTGATTCTGATTAAAATCGTCATCGCCAACTCTCTAGGTTATAAAGTCTTTTGTTTCAAATTGCTGTCTCTAACGTAGTTAAGAAGGGCAATCTTCAATACTACCTACTCCGTCTATTTTCTTGATTAAATTCGTTGTGAGTTCAAAGACAGTTGTCCACTCCACCGACGCGGACGTCAATAAGCCTCTTTGCTTATTGTCAATCTGAGGTCGCCGTTGTTGATTCTGATGATGGCCTCTGAATGGCCTCTCGTAAAATAAATGGAGAAACTCAGTTAAGGCCTTTTTTGTCATTTTTACATTTTAGCACCATTTATGTATTAATATGTTTTTTGTATTAATATCTAGGTATCATCCAGCGCACAACTAGGTACTTACATACAACATTTTATGAATACGAATACGCGGAGCGACGAGGTACCTAGGCCTATTTACTATTTTCTTTAGCATTGAGTTCGTCTTTTGTTTATAATTTATTACATTACTAGCTTTTCCCCGCGGCTTCGCTCGCGTTAATTTTATGACATATATCTCGTTTGACAACAAAACAACCCATAGCGCGACTTGTGGCGCCATCTGTTGGCCGATACAGCGCCCTCTATAGTAGAAAAATTATTTTCCAATTGGAACGACATACTTTCACGGGATAAAAAGTAGCCTATGTTGGGCTCTGTACCCCTAACAATATGTATGCAAATTTTCATAATGATCGGCTGCTTAGTCAAGCCGTGAAGGAATAACAAACAAACAAACAAACTCACTTTCTCATTTATAATATTAGTAAGGATAAGAATTTACTGTGTGTAATAAAGTTTAAATAAATAAATAGGTACCTATTTAAAACCAGACGACTTTGCGTTTGTGTTGACCATGTAACCCGGGCCGAGGTCATCACCATTTCTGGTAACTCTTGGTAGTCTAGACTTCCAGGAAAACAACGTTTAGGTCATCTTTGTTCGAGCCGCGTGAACTAAATACCTAAAAATAGTGACGTAATTTTAATGTTTTAAGCTAGTATATTTCCGTTCCAATTATGTTCCCAAATCTAAAAACAATTAGTCTCATTTAAATATATGTATATACATATGTACATTGATGTAAAAAAGACATGAATACCCCGCACAGCACATCCAAGTAAGTGGCGGGACATGCAGTATCCATTTTCTTGACTATAAACAAAAAAGCGGCCAAGTGCGAGTCGGACTCGCCCATGAAGGGTTCCGCAGCCGCAATTGCGGTTTACAAAACTACTGACTAGATCTTGTTCAAACCAATTTTCGTTGGAAGTTTGTATGGTATTATACATCATAATATATTTTTTAGTTTTATCATTCTCTTATTTTAGAAGTTACAGGGGGGGGGGGACACTTTTTTATTACTTTGGAAGTCTCTCGCGCAAACTATTCAGTTTAGAAAAAAAATGATTTTAGAAACCTCAATATCATTTTCGAAGACCTATCCATAGATACCCCACACGTATGGATTTGATGAAAAAAAAATTTTGTTTCAGTTCTAGGGGAACCCCCAAAATTTATTGTTTTTTTCTATTTTAGTGTGAAAATCTTAATGCGGTTCACAGAATACATCTACTTACCAAGTTTCAACAGTATAGTTCTAATAGTTTCGGAAAAAAGTGGCTGTGACATACGAACGGACAGACATGACGAATCTTTAAGGGTTCCGTTTTTTGCCATTTGGCTACGGAACCCTATAGGGTATTTATTACACGCGGTTTCGCGGTTAAAATAATTTATTTCTATTTTATTCCTTGAAAGTTGTGAATCAAATTGTTGTGTAGGTACAATGTCCATACAAATTCCCAAAAGACAGTTTGTCGCCGTTAAAATAATGAAGTTAACTGGACAAATTAAATCAATGATGTGTTATGAGTTATGACTCAAGCAGCGAGCGGTGTTTGTTGACTATGAGGTCAATGGGGTTAAATGTTGTATTATTTTTAGCCAACTATCTATAAGTAGTCTGAAATGGAGTCGCTCATGCTGTCTGTCTGTATGTATGCTTAGATCGTTTAAACTACGCAACGGATTTTGATGCAGGTTTTTTAATAGATAGAGTGATTCAAGAGGAAGGTTTTATTTTTATTATTAAATTTATATAATACATTCCGAAATTCCCACGGGAAAGCGGGATACACTGACTGTACAAGTTATGCTTAGTATGCGAGTAGATTGCGTTGTGTGATTCATCCAAGAAATATAATGTCGATATATGTATTTATATTAATTTTTGAGTTTATTGTTTAACAACACATTGTTAAAATCATAATATTTGATCAGACACACGTTAATAAATTGTAATCCTTGTTTAATAACATTTGTATTGAAATCATTGGATACCGTCAGGTTGTTATGATAATTTCTATTGTCCAAATTACGGGCTACCAAAAGCAACAATGTTTATTCGTGCTAAACAATAATACATATTGTACAATATATGTTGCAGTTCATAAAGCCATATAATACTGCCGATATTTGAACAGCGCTTTCCAGACTTTTTTTATCATTATGACACCGCGGACTAAGCTAGGCTAGTCACTACATAGTATAAAACAAAGTCGCTTTTTCTGTCCCTATGTCCCTATGTCCCTTTGTATGCTTAAATCTTTAAAACTACGCAACGGATTTTGATGCGGTTTTTTTAATTGATAGAGTGATTCAAGGGGAAGGTTTTAAGGTATCATACATTCCAAAATTCCCACGGGAAAGCGGGATACACGCAAACGAAGTTGCGCGGGTTTCGCTAGTTAAAAATAAATTAAAATCTAGTAAAAATAAATTTAAATTAATTTATCACTAGCAGCTGCCCGCGGTGTTACCCGCGTTTAATTTTATGCACAGCCATCTATATCAGATTTTTGATCAAATCCTACGGAAATCTCGTACTTTTCGGGATAAAAAGTACCATATGTGTTAACCCAAGGTATCAGCCTGCTACCTACATACCAAAGTACCATATGTGTTAATCCAAGGTTTCAGCTACTTACATACCAAATACCATAAAAATTGACCCAGCCATTCAGTGTCGCCATAGGCCGAAGTTCGAGCCTCCCTTTGGGGCGCCCCTAGGCAGATACTGTATTTTTTGGCGGTGTGAGCCGACGCTGACATTAGTGACGTAAAAAAACTGGAGGGCTACTACGAAACGTAAATCCGATACTTCGGCCGAAGTATCGGAAGAATTTGAACTATGAATTACAAGGTTTTTTCATGGTTATTTTATTAATTTCTTGAATTGTATGCATGAAATACCTTGTACTTTATGATTATTTTAGTAGTTCGTTGAATTATAACCATGAAATACTTCGGCCGAAGTATCGGAAGAATTTTAAATGTCGAATACAAGGTATTTCATGGTAAGTAATGCGCATTCTCGATTGCCAACAAAAACCACACAACGTTATGGAAAAAAAAGAATAATTCGAATTTCGATACAATGTTTTGGTTCAATTTATCATACCAATATGATTACAATTCCGTCTGTAGGGTAAATGTACTGTTTGTTGACACCAACTGATAAATTGCTCACGGCCTTAAGTTGACCTCATTTTGTCGATAAAAGGTCTATCCCAGATGTTTATTATTTTTTAATGGTGCAGTATACAAGTTTATATGTCTGGTAATAAAATATAGTAATCGCTATATGGAGGAATTTTTAATAATGATTTTTATATGAGCTAAAATTATTATAGTTTATGGATATAACATTAATGCATATAATATTATATAGAAAAGATAAATAGAATTAGCATTATTTGCAATACACAACAGATTAAAGAGTTTTTCAGATAGTATGGGTACGGTGACGTTTGAGTTATTCCATTTCACGCATGTTTTATTCCTCCTTTTGACGACCTCCGTGGCGTAATGGTTACCACGCTAGACCCAGGAGGTCCCGGGTTCAATCCCCGGTCGGGTCATGATGAAAAACGAACTTTTTCTGATTGGCCTCGGGTCTTGGATGTTTATCTATATATGTATTTGTTATAAAATATAATATCGTTGAGTTAGTATCCCATAACACAAGTTTCGAACTTACTTTGGGGCTAGCTCAATCTGTATGAATTGTCCCTATATATATATTTATTTAAACAAAAAACCGCGAAGTACAAAAAGAAATAGAAAAAGAGTGAAGAATAAGCGACTACAAAAAAGTAGTAAATTCAAATTTGCATTATTAATGATATTAATGATACATTTATTTTTATTCCCTGTAAATTCCATTCAAATCCCAAATGTCACCGTACCCATGCTATCTGAAAAACATTATACACGCATTACGATGAGCTCGATGGCGTGGCTTTGTGTCGCACTCTTATGAACACGCAAGTCAAGCGACGTTGACCCTAGCCAGTGTTTGGATGGGTTTCGTTATCTCGAGTTTCTCCGTGCTTCGGAGGGCACGTTAAGCTGTCAATCCCGACTGTTATCGGTGGATGACCATAATAAGCCAAGTCGGTGGCCTTCGGGCGGCTTGAAAACACCGCCTCTGCCAATCCGCATTGGAGCAGCGTGGCAGAGTACGCTCTGGTCCCCTTCGATTGAAGGGAGACCCGTATCCCTGCAGTGGGATGATTAACGGTTGATATGATGATGACAGGCATAACTTACAGACTGGTGCATTAGTATAGCAACAAGACGGCATTATAGCTAAAAGCATTTTTATTTAAATGTGGAATATCACTTATTTTTGTCATACATTAGACGAAGCAAGCGGGCCACCCGATGGAAAGTGGTCACCGCCGCCTATGGACATCAGTAACATCAGGGGCGCTACCAATGCGTTGTCCACCAAGGAGGTTGGAGGAAAGGAAAGAGGATAGAGATAGATTATTAGATAGATTTTGAAAGAAAAAATTTATTTGAATCTGGTGGGATTCAAACCCACGTCTTCTCGAAATACGGCCAAGTGCTCTTCCACAAATAAGCTTGAAAGGTACACAGTTAATTTATCAAGGTATCAACACAATACTAAGTTTTCTACGTCATTTCTTAATCAACGAAACGAAAAAAAAAAACGAAAAAAAATCCTTCAATTTTAAGGAAACCCGCAGGATACTTTTTCATTTAGTTCAGAAAAGTTATGCTGTAATGTTAGATTAATTCAAACTTTATAAACCAATTAAATGAAGTAATAGAAAAAAAATATATAAGAGTTTTTTTTAATTAAAATTTTAATGGATGCCCATCATTTTTACCTCTCCAAATATTTGGTTTATTAGCGTAATTAGCTTGTCGTGGAATAACCGCTGATCATAATCTCTTGTTTACGACAACGTTATTAATCAAAGTCTGCTTAATAAGTAGCCGGGCTTACGTATTTATTTTTTATTAAATTTAAAACTTGGACAAATTAAACTTAGCTCATTTTACCTAAATATTAGATTTTAGCTAAGATATTTTTATTTTTGTTTTAGATAAGTATTTATTTTCATAGCAAACGCATACGTTTTTGCGCGTAAAATCCCATCATAATCACAAAAAAAAAACCTAAAAAATTTCATAAACAAAACCTTATCTATACCAATATTATAAAGCAGAAGAGTTGTTTGTTCTTTTGTTTGAACGCGCTTATCTCAGGAACTACTGGTTCGAATTTAAAAATTATTTTTGTGTTGGATAGTCCATTTGTCGAGGAAGGCTTTAAGCTATATAACATTACGCTGCAACCAATAGGAGCGAAGCATCAGTGAAAAATGTTGCAAAAATGGGGAAAAATATTTATATCGTGACAGTGTTTTCGACAACCACGCGAACAAAGTCGCGGGTACAGCTAGTTTAATAAATAAAACATGGGACATGTACAGGCCGATATTAAGGTACTACATTCCGTTCCATTTTAATTGACAAAAAAAATTAAGTGAATTCCAATTATTTAATCTATTGTTTAAATACTATATCGTGGTAACATTTTCTTGTGTATATCCATACATAATGCAAAATATAATCTATAATGCAACATTAAGAGCGATGAAGTATACCTATTTATATCCCTTTGTTAACATTTCAAATATTGCTGTTTCGATAAATAACGAGTTGAGAAAAAAACGGCTGTTTTTGTTTGCATTGCAATGCGTTATTTATCGAAACAGCAACATTTAAAATGATAACAAAGCGATATTAATATACCTACTTCATCTTCTATTCTAATGCGTAATAGAACATTATTTTACTTTTTCATTACGTTTACCAGCTATCATCACTCTTGTTCAAATGGCGGCGCTAGTGGACGGAATGCGCGCTCTCATCTTGTGTATAACTATATCTATAATGCAATAAAATTATTTGGGCTTAGTGTTTATTTTGTACCGATTTATAATATTTTAAATCAGAAGATTGCTTAGAGCTTTTGTGCTTATCGGACTATACATACGTGGATGACATAATAATATTAAACAATCAAATTATTAGCTTGTTATCTAAAATTTAGGACAATTACCTAATTTGCATTCAAATAGCGGTAAGCGTTATCGCGTGCGGGATACTGTTAATAAGATGAAGGAACGATTTTTATAGAAATTTAGTAAGCCTATAATAATGATTACGATCTTTATTTTGTCCAAAAAATCTCCAAACAATCGTCTAATCTTATACTAATACTAGTAAAACCCTCGCAACTTCGTTTGCGTATATCTCGCTTTCCCGTGGGAATTTTGAAAAATCCTTTCTTAGTACACCCCTAGACGTCGTAGGGAACCTACCTACATTCCAAATTTAGGATCTCTAGACCCAGCGGTTTGAGTTGTGCGTTGATATTATAGTTAAGTCAGTCCGGAGTCAGAACTTTGAATTTTATATTTATCCGTCCGCGTGAAGTTCCGGACCCGTTCCCGTGGGAACCACATTGAATTTCGGGAAAAGCTAGTTACATTGTATATATAATTTTTACAAATATTATAAAGAGGAAAGATTTGTTTGTTGGTTTGTTTGTTTGGGCTCCGAAACTACTGGACCGATTTCAAAAATTCTTTCACCAGTAGAAAGCTACATTATCAGGGAGTGACATAGGCTATAGCTTTTCCCGAAATTCAATGTGGTTCCCACGGGAACGGGTCCGGAACTTCACGCGGACGAAGTCGCAGGGATACTTTTTATCCCGTGAAAGTATGTCGTTCCAATGGGAAAATAAATTTTCTACTATAGAGGGCGCTGTATCGGCCAACAGATGGCGCCACAAGTCGCGCTATGGGTTGTTTTTTTGTCAAACGAGATCTATGTCATAAAATTAACGCGAGCGAAGCCGCGTGGAAAGCTAGTTTAAATTATAAATCGATAAGAAATGTACAGAAATCAATTACAGATTACTTTATTGTGATAAAGCACACAATATTATGTTGCCACAAAAAAGTGTGACGAACTAGTTCAAACACTAGGTACTATTGAATTTCACTGGAAATATGTAACCTTCAATAATTTTATAAGTTCCTAGTATTCCTTCTAGAAGGCCTATATTTTGTAATGGTTTAAATGTCTCCGTATTGTAATTTTTTTAGTAAATAACTATTTAGTAATCTGTGCTTTTAGGTAGATCTTTCCTTTAGATAGATATTATATACTAGTAGTTATAATAGCAACAAGGCGGCCTTTATTGCTGAAAGTAATCTTTCAAGATTAGATTGGATCTAAATGGAAAGTTATTTCATAAGTGATTCAATATTTAAAATCAAGCAAGTGCCCTTTCACTCATGGGAGGGTTCTATCATTATTTACACACATGGACACAATCTAACATGGCGGATTACCGTAATAATTCCGGGGCACGCGATGGTCAGCAACAGGTTCGTTTACCCTACTTTCAAATGACATTAATGGGATAGTAAAAATACGTTTTATTATTGGTCATTTTTCTGAATTTATTATCGGAAAATTATTTTTTTATTATTTAAAATGAAGATTTGACCGTGGTTTATATTATGGCTATTAGTTAATCGTGACCATCGAGTTATGTATACGTAGTGAGTGACGTCCCGCGTGAGAGGGTGCAGGTTCGATTCCCGAACAAGACGAACATTTATATGGTGAATATTTGTGTTTGTCTGGGTTTATTATTATTATGTATCATAAATTCCAAAAAGGTATCCGTTGTTACTAAGGACCAGAATCCTGGCTTACTTTGAGACTATGTGCTATGTGAATATTGTAAAACTAATTATTTATATTTGTTTACAGGTAAGACGGCACTACGTAGCGTTACGTACAAAGAAACATGATCCCTTATGGTAAGCAATCATTTTAATATGCCGAACGCCAAGTAACAAGTATAATAAAATTTGGGACTTTAAATATAAGTCGCAAACGGAACGTTTTTTCTTAAGCTTGACAGTCAGTTCCTGAAACGGATTTTAAATATTTACGACGTTTAAAAATATAAAATACTAGCGAAACCCGCGCAACTTCGTTTGCGTATATCTCGCTTTCCCGTGGGAATTTTGAACAATCCTTTCTTAGTGCTCCCCTACGTTATAAAAAGAACCACAGACTGTGCAAAATTTCAAGTTTCTAACCCTTATAGTTTAGGCCCTGCGTTGATAGTCAATCAGTCAGTCAGCTTCTCCTTTTTTAGATATAGATAGCTGTCACTGTCAAGAGAAAAAGACATAGCTAGAGACTTGTGGAATTAAAATAAGCTGATTAAAACTAGCTGAAAGACAGTCTAATTTGGTTTTTTTTTATACCACTAAGGTGGCAAGCTTACGGCCCGCCTGATGGTGAGCGGTCACCGTAGCCTATGGACGCTTGCAACACCGGGAGTATCATTCGCGCGTTGCCGACCCTGTAAAAACCTTTTAATGCCCCTTTTGAAGAACCCCACATTAGTCTAAAGACCTCGGCCATAATGTATCATTATCTTTTTAAAATATTTTTGAGCAATTCATCGTTAACCCTAGTTTCTTATTGGCTGCAAAAGTGACAAGTTTCCTGTTCGCTTAGGGGTGTAAATGTACGTTTAGTGCTGGTATTATTCTGACCACGTTTGTTGAAGTTCCTCGGGTCCCGAATATACACCGGCGACTACGGAATGGCAATGAGGTAGGGTCAAAAAGGGACTACGGAGTGACCCTTCATGTAAGTTTCATTTTTATTGTTAAGTAAACGACTAATGGCTACTACAGTTGCTAAATCAATTACAAATCTATTTTGTTTTATCAAAAGAGTAGGTATTATACCGTGTAAATATCGGATATATGTGGTATTGGGAATTTTCGATGTAAATAAAATGTTCTTGAACGAATCACAAAACGCCATCTAGTCCCAAACTAAGCAACTAAGCTTGTACTATGGGTACTAGATTGCTGATAAATACACAAATACTTGTTGATATTGACAGTGTGTGTGGTTGGTCATTGGATCAACCAATAGCAACTCTCGCAATCGCAACGCAACCACTAGCAACGGACGTGGACAAATGGGACCAATTTGGCAACGCAGTAAAAAAAATTGGTACTCGTTTAAAAAAATAGACCATAGAATTATATTACTACAAATATTAATCCAAGCTAGACGACTTGCATAGTTGTGAAATTTTATAATTAGTAATAATAGTACACTATGAATTGAATATGTAAGTAATACTCGACGCCAACTGTCCTGGCCCGCGAATTCATGAAACGATTAAGCGCTAGGACTGCGTGCGCGTGCACCATGAATTGTATACTATGAGTTAGTAATGTATCAAGTCGGACAAATGTAAGTCGTCTATGTAGCAACTCGTCAAAAATCATATCGTTGCAAGTTGCATACGTACTGTTTAAAGTACAGTTACTGCTAAATATTATAGTTGTTTTCGTCCGATGACGTCACTGCGCACGTGCGCCCGCGCACGCGACATTACGCCGTACACACTGCGTTTGCGAATGACAAGTAAAAGTTTAAACTTTTATACGTTCACATGAAAATATTTGTTTTGTATTAAAAACGATACAAGTTTAAAAAAAATATAATTCGAGAAGGACGGTTGTATATTTTAGTTGGTTGTATTGTATATTTCAGTTTTGACGAGAAAATAACCAGTTACAGCCATTTTATAATTTACAAGTAGCCGTTCAATTGTACGACTAGCCCTTACATAGAACACACATATCAACCCATAATTATCCCACTGCAGGGATACGGCTCTCCTTTCAAGCGATGTTGATTAGAGATTACTCTGCCACTGCTCCAATGCGGATTGGTAAGGCCAGTGTTTCCAAGCCGCCTGAAGACCACCGCCTATCATCCATTGACAACAGCTTACAAAATAACTATAAAATTCATGTGTAGATTAGTTTGTTAGCAATTAAAGTAACAGCTAAAACGACATACGTTTTATAATATTATTTATTTATGCGCTCATAATAACGCAGGCAAGTCGTATTTTGTAATTTACAGCACTATAATATTTACGGCAATGAATATATCCATTTTATATGAATGGAAATTATTAATTTTATTGTGCTATAAATTGATCCTCTGATGCTATATCCATCGAAATTAATTATTGACTTATTGCATAAATAATATATCGGTTGTACGGGACGAATTATACAACTATAAATTAAGCAATCAGAAGCGATTTAGTTTAACAAAAACAAACTTTATTTAGCGAAATACACAATTTTACAGAAACAAATTAATTTAGAAAACCAGTAACAATAAACCGAAGGTGGAAACGAGCAATAAGATCTGCTAGGTTACTCTGCAAACCAATCGCGATTTTAATTTCAATTCTATATAATTTCAAATGCAAACTTAACCGCAAATCCTATCGTACGATTAAGATTTGCGGCCTACGCTTTGAAATTTTATACTTTACTAACTATTTGGTTAACATACAATCCGATTTCATTTAGTTTAGTATTTAGTTACCGCTAGTCTAGCTGTAAAGAGTACCTAAAATCACAATCCAATCAAACAATCCAATGGCGATCGAGCGGAATTATCTTCAAGAGTAAGGGGGCTAGACAGCTTATAGCGTGTACAATAGTCATGTAAAAAGTGGCGGTAAAAGAGAAGTAATGTGAAAAGTGGGCTAATCTCGTCGGTGCTGCTTCTTATATAGGCTCCGTGTTGCCATCACTGGCTCGTTCCGACGTCTTCTTCCTAACAAGATAAAAGAAAATATGCAGTTTGTTCTGCGAATAAGATTCTGATGCTTGTTTAATTTACGATTCGGTATTTTGGGTGTCTTGTTTGCCCTCTTTGGTCTACGCGCCGTTCGCTGTAAAAACCTACGCCGTCTTAGCATAAAAAAATAGATATTAAAATTGTAATAGACTTTGTTAGAATATCTAGTACTAGATATTCTAACATAGTACTAGATATTCTAACAAAGTCAGGATCTCATTGTCAGTAACTACTGACAATGAGATCCTGTTGTGTTATAGATTTGTGAGGAAATGAGACACTTAAAACGACGAAAACATAAAGTTACTATATAAGTAAGTTACTATACTATGTTGTAGCCGACAATGCATTGGTAGCATCACAGGATAGCACTCTAGTGTTACAGATATTCATTCGCGCCTTACCACTAGTTTACCTGTTTGCCTGCCGTATGACATTTAAAAAAAACACAAACAAGGTCAATTTCTATTTTTAATTGTATCTTGAACTTGTCGACTGTAAGTATCAATGCTAACAGCTCGTCAACCAATCAGGAACTGTTACGTAATCGTTGCGTGCGAACTCGTCGCGTCGCAAAATCACAAAACTGGGCCTTAATCTGGAGCAATCGTTGTATATGTATAATGATAACTAGCAAACGATCGCTATTTTACCTGATACGTTTTTTCTTTCCCCTTTTAACTAGGACAAAAACTATAATAATCCGTAGGTATACAAATTGTCATCTCAAATGTTACAGTCTTTCAGTTGTATATGATCGAAGGTCTTTGTAGTTAGTTACTTCGTTACTCGAATATGGAGAAAGATTGTTAAGGTCGAAATGACGAATGATAGGGCGAAGTGCAAATGACCGACATCCTGTACCGACCCCACGTAAAGTGGGGTAAGGATAAGAAGAATAAGAAGACAAAATGTTAACTAAAAAGTCATTTCAATTTCAGATTTTTTTTTATTTTATAAATCGTTTGATATTATAAGAACTTTAAAAAAAATCTTTTGTACGTCGATAAACTGCTATACTTCCAAGTTATTCGAAACATTTTTCGAAAAATGATGAAATATTTACCAAAAATCTACCGAGAAATTGAATTTCCTTTCAACTAAAAATCTTTGTGAATCCAACAAATATACGAAACGTATTTACACGTTTAAAGAATTCTCGCAAACTCTAGATATAGAGTTGTGAGATACCCGGCGTACACCGACCTAATTCTACATAGATGACAATTTCGTACGTGCGTTCGGGGTGAAATGAAATGAAATGAAATCGTTTATTTCAGGAATTAGACCTTCACAGGCACTTTTTCTTGTATTTACAACTTGTTTAAATAAAGAAAATAAACTACGTTATAAACTATCACCATTTCCGACACAAGTAAAATGGCAACCGGTAAAAAGTTCGGTAGCGAGCGTTGCGCGCATCGCACGCATTGCAGTATGCCTCTTGAACGTTCCCCGCCACGCGATGCACCCATGAATCGAAGTCGCGATATTATCGGGAGTGAGATGAAGTGCAACACGTGCCATGTAGTCGTTAATGAGATGTTAGCGTTTGTAAACAATAAAGTTGATACTTTGTCGGAAGTTGAAATAATAAAAATATGTTTGAGCGCGTATAATAGCGAAGAAATCGAAACAGCCAGGAGTACAGCATATAAACTGATGGCTCCAGCAAAGAAAATCACAAGAAGAAAGGAGGGCACCGAACAGAAGAGTTTGCAAGATGTGATCAAACTAATTAAGGAGACTGAGACGGATTGCATACCATTGTTTGTTGCTCAGAACCTAAATAAGTTACCGCCAGTGTCATTTGATCATATTGATGTGACGACATTTCTTAAAGAAATGATTGCTGAAATTAAGGCTAAGAAGGATAGTGATAAGTGTGATAGCACTTCGACGTTAGACATGATGCATCTAAAAAAGGAAATGGACGAAATCAAGAATATGATATCACAAATGCAATCGCGCCGAACCGAAGATAGAACTAAAGATAAAACTAACGAGAATACCCAAAAGAGCAAGTTTCTCAGACCTTATCATAATGATAAGGATACCAGAAACGAAGTAAATCCGTGTACTACACAACAAATGGAGGGTAGTTTGAGAAGTGACAGCGATAGTTTAACTACCGGTTCGGAGTCGACGACGCGTACGGCGGACGACGACGGGGAGACGAGGAAGGCGAGAGACGGGGGCGCCGCCGCCGGCTCGAGTGCAAACACTGCGATCCGTCCCGCGGCCGCCGCCGCTCTCGGCACGACGACGATGACTCATACGTTGCCTACTGCAGTGGACACTTCGATAACGAAACAGCTGATCGCGGTGAATAGAAAACACGACAATACGTATGCCGATATGTTGCGTACTGACAACTGTAGACAAGCGCAAACAATAGATAACGATGGTTTTACTAAGGTAACGAGAAAGAAACACACTTATAAGTATAGGAATGCCCGCGGTACTTCGCAAGCGACGAGCAGGCTACAAGCTGCGGATATTTTGGCGTATGTTTACTTATCTAGAACTATGAAACATATAACGGAAAGTGATATTATGGAATACATAAAAGAAATGCAGGAGAATTGTTTTGATGTTAAAATACTAAACCAAACGAGAGACACCAATTTTAATTCATTTAAAATTACGGTATCAATGAGTAGACTGAATAATTTTCTACAAAGGGATTTTTGGCCTAAGGGCTTAGTATTCAGACGCTTCCGGGAACCGCGCTCGGCTATCGCCGGGCTTGCCGCTAAAATATAAAAATTAATATGGACGCACACAATAGCAACGATATTGTTATGGTTTCTTTTAACTGTAAATCAGTTAAAAGATCGATACAACACGTTCGTGAGTTATGTAATAGTTCGGATATTATTGCTATACAGGAGACTTGGCTTATGCCTCACGACCTGGGTTTCATGAATGAAATTAATAAGGAATTTGCCTATTGTGCTAAGTCTTCTGTGGACACTTCGACAGGCGTGATACGCGGTCGACCCCACGGCGGTGTTGCACTGATGTGGCGCGCCGAATAGGCTATTTGACACTATTAAAAATATGCTACGAAATGTGGTCATCCTATTAGGTAATAACATAAAAAAACATATTTATCTCTGTTACATCCAAAAATATTTATAGATTTTTCAAAATAAACAAAATAAATCCAAATTATTTTTTAAATTTCTTCAGCCACAAGAACGCTCTGTGATTGGCTATGCCTCGCGTGACGTCACACGCAAGTCAACATTGTTCATTGTTACGACATTTTGTGTGATTTTATCATTTTATCTATTACTATTCGAATGAAATATTACTGGCATACTTACATCAAAGTGATCTTCACACATAAAAACATTTGTATGAGATAAAATGCTGTTTGGGTCTCTTCGAGCCAACACAGAAACAAACAGTTTTTGTGGAGTTTTTATAGAAGTATTTGTACATTGTGGCACAATTACACCATTTATAAACCATTTTTTCCAGTAAAATAACAGAAAAAATATTCTAAACACGCTGAATGTACACTTTGGTACAAATTTACTTGCCTGTGACGTCACGGCGTCCGCCATTACAGAAAAAGCGTTTTTAGCGCGAATATTGTAATTTAAATTTTAAACCGATATTTTACGGAAAATACTGCAAATTTCGCAGAAATATACATGTGGTGTATTAATCATATACCAACGAATAATTTAAAGCAGTTTTTCAAAATCAGTCAAATAGCCTATTGTTCTCCAGTGCGGTAACTGTTAAGTGTGACAGTGAACGGTTAGTGGCAGTGCGATTCACTCAAAACAATCGGAGCTTCCTTGTTTTTAGTGTTTATATGCCTGTAAACTGTGAAGACAATTTACCTGAATTCTCGCAGTGCCTTGCGGAGATTAGTGCAGTAATTGAAAGTTCAGAGACAGAAAGTGTTTTTATACTCGGCGATTACAATGCACACCCGGACACCCTATTTGGAAACGAGTTGAGAGACTTCTGTGGTGAGCAATATTTACGTTGTATAGACATAGATAGATTATCACCGAACTCGTACACCTATATAAGTGATGCACACGGTTCGTGTCGATGGCTAGATCATTGCGTGACGACGACTGCCGCGGCAGCCTTAGTGACTGATGTTTTTATTAACTATGACGCAAACTGGTCGGACCATTTACCGCTCATAATTATATGTAGTTTAAAACTAATAAGACCAAAGTTAGTATGTAGTATAGATGACGTAAAAAATAACTGTAAGTATAGGTGGGGAACGAGGGATCGAGCGCAAATAGATTTATATACAAACTTATGTAATAAAAGATTAAATAATATTTTAATTAAATATGACAACGATAATTATGAATGTATTAATATTATAGAACAAATTAATTTATATTATTGTGAAATAGTTGAGTCATTGCAATGCGCGGCCGAACAATCATCTTGTCGACCTTCTTGTAATAGGAATAAAAAAGTTATAGGGTGGAATTATCACGTCCGCCAGCCGCATCTTAAGGCTAGACAGACTTTTGCGCAATGGGTTAACTATGGTAGGCCGTGTTCGGGATATCACTATGAGGAAATGACGGCAGCGCGCAGAGCGTTTAATAACCAGGAGAAAATAAAAATGGATGTGCTGGTCCGACATCATACATATGAAAGAAATTTTACAAAGTTTTGGAAAGAAACTAAGAAATTTAATTATAAGAACAGTTTACCATTAAATGTAGAGGGCGTACAGGATAGAAAACAGATAGCCAACTTATTTAAAAAGCATTTTGATGTTGGCGTTTCGGATGCAAACAGCTGTGTGGATCTGAGGTGCCCGGATCTTAAAGGCAAACATATGGTAGAACGTTGTGACAGGGAGACTTTTAGTGTATCGGCTTCGCAGATAGCCCACGTATTGCGACATATGAAGCGCGGGAAGTCTCCCGGTCATGATGGGCTTAGCGTAGAACACCTTATTTATGCGGGTCAGCATATCTGTGAAGTGTTAGCGCGTTTTTTAAATCTATGCGTGCGCGAGTGCTACTTACCGGGTGAGCTTATTCGTACTCTTGTAGTTCCCGTAATTAAGAACAAGACTGGTGATGTCTCGAGCAAGGAGAACTACCGCCCTATATCCTTGGCTACGATTGTGGCAAAGGTACTTGAACGAGTGATACAATTAGTAATGACACCGTCAATAAAGGTTAATGATGCGCAATTTGGATTTCGACCAAACTTGTCAACGGATATGGCTATCTTCTCACTTAAACAGGTGGTAAACTACTACCGTGATAGAGGAACCACTGTATACGCATGCTTCCTTGATCTCAGTCGCGCTTTCGACACTATCAATCATGACCTTCTATGGAACAAAGTGCGCAAGACGGGGATTGAGGAAGAAATTGTAGACCTACTGCAGTTTTGGTATAGTCACCAAACCAACAATGTGAGATGGGGGGAGGAGATGTCAGATACATATAGACTTACGTGTGGCGTGAGGCAGGGTGGACTCACGTCTCCCGACCTATTTAACATTTATGTGAATGATTTGATCGAGGAGCTGAGTGGCACCCCAGTCGGCCTAAAAATGAACAGCATGTACATAAATAATCTCAGCTATGCGGATGATATGGTGCTGCTCAGCCCCTCGATCAAGGGCTTGAGTAAACTAATATCTAAATGCGAAAATTATGCGAGAAACCACGGCTTAATCTATAACGTGAAGAAAACAGAAATGGTGGTATTTAGGTCGGGGGCGGGGCCCACGCATATTCCTGCTGTCACACTGAATGAGCAGCCAGTAGCAATCAGTAGCTCGTTCAAGTACCTTGGCCACATTGTTACATCTAATATGAGGGACGATTCCGATATGGAACGTCAACGTAGGGCACTCTGTGTGGTTGGCAACATGATTGCCAGGAAATTTAATAAAGCGTCAACAGACGTGAAAACGACTTTGTTTAGGTCTTTCTGCCAGACCTTTTACACGTGTCAACTCTGGACAAATTATACCCAAAAACCGCACAACACATTGCGAGTAACCTACAACAACATTTTTAGGTTTCTTATGGGCTACAAGCGCAGTTGCAGCGCCTCCGGCATGTTCGCGACGGCTCGCGTTAATACATTTAATGCCATTCAGCGCCATCGAATCGCATCCTTCATTGCCAGAGTGGACACGTGTAGCAATGGAATTGTTAGGGGTCTGGCAGACAGACTTCACATGACGTCTACATACAGACGGTGGATGGAGATAACCACAAATTATGGTTGATTGTAATGCAGGAATGTGATAATGTTATTATATAACATATTCTTTATTGTATTTTTAATTTTAGTTTTATATGGACTCATTGTTTATGTCTGAAATAAAGATTTATTATTATTATTATTATTATTAAAAAGAAATGGCGAAAGAAAACCGGTTACGGCCTTTTTTGTCATTTTGTACTTTCTTTTTCTCCCCTTTTTTTTTGCGGAAGTATCACCAGTGCCCGCGACCCCGCCACGTGAAGGCGGAGAAGGTGGCAGACAGTCAGGTTTTGTCGGTATCCCTCATTGGCTAGAGAGGTGAGCCCGACAGACCCCCGTGTCGCTTCCCCAAGTGGCGCGACATACAGTAGGTAATGCATTTTCCCGACTTTAAACAAAAAAAGGTCATTAATGGGTTCGGAAACTTTTGTGTGTAGCATGCATGACCTAACCACAGGTTTTATATATTTCAAATCGACAGCAAATTTTCAAAAAATAATTTATTTTAATCAAAATTAAAACCCACAGGAGTTGAAGCAAATCGCTAAGAAAGCAATCCTCGGAAAAGTTTACGACCCAACCAACATCTCTCCGTGTACCTCATCTGCGCAAGCACGACCACTCTGACAAGAGTGCTGGACTAAGAAGAAGAGAATCAAAACTAAGGCCTTTTGTACATACATTTTATACACTAAGAAGAAGAGAATCAAAACTAAGGCCTTTTGTACATTACTTTTGTATTACGGTTAGTTCGCCGTGTCACCAAAAGATGAATTGATAATGAAGGACTAGACCTCTCTCATGTGAAGAGAGACCAAAATCTATTCCGGCAGTTTCGAGATAAATGGCAGTTTATAAAAATTGTATTCCGTTTTTACTATAAAATTAGCACCGATCATTAACTCCAATCACTTTGCACCATAACATTATGCTTTCAAACCTCTACACACAGATTTTTTTGTTATTCACGACCCCAAGTTTCTAAATTCCGGGAATGGAGTCGTCTATTTAGTTTTACGTCTGCGTACGACATAACCATAGAGACACGACTATCGGGACTCTAGGGACGTAGAGCTCAAATTGGATTCCTGCGTTCGTCGCAAACAGGACATAAATGTGATATTCTCTTCACATATTTTTGTAACGAAGAATTATTATTCACTAGTTTGTGCCCGTGGCTGCTCTCGCGTTTTTTGATTGTTTCAACTTTCATTGTTTCATTTTGTTTTGATTTTGTTGAAACGAGAGTGAGTTATGAGTGGTCACGGGTAAGGAGCAGTGCCAACACACTCCTGATGGTGTTGTCGGCACTGGTCGTCCATTTATGTGCAAAATAATGTTTGTTTTAAATACTCACATAATATTTCATAAGTTTCCTACTAACATAATATGAACTAACTTGTATTTAAAATGTGCAGTCTGAAATTTCTATTCGATTCATAGATCGAATTGATGGTTATTTTTATTTATTTTAAGTTTTATTTTTTTTATTTTATTTTATTCTTATTGTGTTTCTTTTTATTATTTTATTTGAATTGTTTTATTGTATTGTGTGTTATATATAATTTGTAACTAGATAATAAGTATTCTGTAACTGTATGTTTTCCATTTTGTAATTAAATATTTTTCAGTTAGGTACCTATTTAATTTTCTTATAAGCTAACAGATTACACTTCCAAAGCTCTTACAAGATTACAAATTGATTTAATTAAAACAATACTATCTAGAACACATAATTCTTTTAAATGATTTTGATATAGATATGTGTGATCAATTGAGAACACGCAAGTTAAGCAACATAGACCCTAGCCAGCGTTCGGATAGGTTTCTTCTTCGTGCTTCGGAAAATCCGTTAAGCCGTCGGTCCCGGCTGTTGTCAATGACAGTCGTTAAACCAAGACGGTGGCCTTTAGGCGGTTTGAATACACTGGCCAATCCACATTGGAGCAGCGTGGAAGAATACACTCTAATCCCCTTGCAAAAAAAAAACAAAATGGTTATCCCATTCAGGAACCAAACCTACACCGTACAAAATAACCCAACAGGTCAACGCATGCTATTGTGAAGCCAACGAACGACATAACTATTACAATTAGTTAGTTTGTTTACGAGTTGTTGAGTTATAAATAATTTTATATCGTCATTTCCTTTTTGTATGACGCAACAGTTTGTTAAGGAAATTGTGTATGTGAGAATAATTTAGATTGACTTATGATTGAGTTTGATGACCTTTTGTCTAGACTTTGCGCTGATCCGTCTAGTTTTAATTCATACTATAATTGTAAAACTTTTTATGAACGGATATATAACTTGTAAGTTTGTTTAGATGGTAGTTGTTAAGGAGTCCTTTCAATACTTCCTACTCCGACTATCTTCTTTCTGATTAAATTCGTTGTGAGTTCCAAGACAGCTGTAGTTTTCTTCCCCGGGACGTTAATAAGCTTCATTGCTTATTGTCTATCTGAGGTCGCCGTTGTTGATCCTGGCTACACAGGAGACACAGTGGTGGGAATGTGTGGTGGGCTTGTCCCGATCCGGTGTGGATGTTTGTTTTATGACAGAGGAGGAAAACGAGTTACCATCCAAACACTGGCTAGGGTCCACATTACTTAACTTATACATTCTAGAATGCGACACACAGCGACGCCATCAAACCCATCCAATTAAATTACTTGCGTACAATAAAGAGAAATAAAATAAAATGTCAACTAAGATATCTGTTCTCATGGACATGACACGCCTGTCACGGCATTTCCTGAAGCGCTTTCTTGCAGCATTTCCTGAATACTTCTTTAATACAGACAGACAGTTATATTTTCTCTAATATTATTTATTGAAAGACCTAATGGTCGAGTGACTACTTTATCTAAAGGGGTGCGGGTTTGAATTCAAAAAACTAAATGAAAATTAAATGAAATAAATAAACATTGGCGCGCAATAGTGTTTCTTGCAAATCTACTTATAAATAAAATGATTTTTATTTTATTTTAATTCTGCACAAAGCAAACATTTGTACGTATTGTTAGGATGGCTCCGTGGCTCCTTTCAACTAAAACACTTATCACTTTATACTGCTTTATTAATTCCCAAAAAAAAAATAATTATTATTAATATTTTTTTTGTCTATGGCGGTTATGTTATGACTCAACTCGCGCTAGTCATTGCAAAAGTTTTTATAAAATTAGGCGAGCTGAGTTTGCATGAATTTAAAAGATGAAGCAATAATATAATGCATTGAAGTACATAATATATTAATAAAATAATTATAACAGTATAAACATGCCTGTTTGCCTTGGTCTCGATTTTTTCTTTGAATAATATAATAATAATAATTTATGTACAGTCAAGAGCAGGTCGACCTTTACATATCGGACTTCGTACCATTCTTAAGTTCTATGTCATAAGAGCCAAGTACTGCAAGTGTTAAGCTCAACGTGCTCCTGACTGTACAATATTTATCATCAATCTATTACCCGTAGTACAACCTGTGCTTAATTTGTGACTAGATGGCGTTGAAATCATCTAAGAATATTTTATTATTATGGAATTCATTTATTTGAACGCATTAATAGTTTAAGGGCAAGTCATACCGTTACTAGGAAATCTCAAGTCGAAGATGGAATTCGAACTTGAGAGGCGATTCGATAGCTGTTAAGGCAAGGCTATCACAAACGAACAGATCGCATACACACCCAAATTGGTACTGCTTCCATTCCAATTCGAATTTGCACAGAAATCCTATAGACAGAGAGCTAATAGCTTTGATACGTATGTACGTCGAACAATACAATAAAAATAAATTACCAAAAACAATAATAAATATAATAAAAACAAGATAAGTACAGTCCAAAAATGAGATAAAGATAAGTAACGATTAATGCAAAAATGGTTACTTATCTCATTTTTGCAATATGTAAAGGTTGACGTGCTATGAAAGGTTGACTGTACAACAAGCGGGCTTGTCACTAAAGCAATCTCTTCCAGACAACCTTAAGGTCTCGCACTCTTTTAAAACTCGCTTTCTCTATTTTTTTCAATTATTTAAAAGTCAGTTTAACTGTTGTTCAACCTTTTAAAAGAAAGAAAAGATAAGTAAGAAAATGTAAATCAATGCCCATTCGGCTTATCCATCATTACTCGTTTATACAACTCTATATAATTCCACGGTCTCTTTGACTATAAAGTATCCGATCTATAACTTGAACTCTCTCGATCCAGATTCCAAGTCAAACATTCGGCGCGGATACGGATATCTTATCATACCCGTTGGTATCCACTGAAAGACTCTTAAGGAATTATACCAATACCCTGAATAGAACTCGACTTAAGATGGTATTAACAGCTCTATAAGATTAGTTAAGATAACACAGCTTTAGTTTGGTTCTCGCAAGTGATTTCAGTGGAGCTTGTGTCAGTGTTTCATCTGACATGTCTTAACGACTGTCTTGTTGATCTTGACGTGTCCGTCGAAGCACTTGAGATTTTTAAACCCATCCAATGACTGGTTGAGTGTCGTTACTTGACTTGTATGTTTATTCTGAAAATGAGCGTAGAAAAAAGTAAAACTGCATACATATAGATTTTTTGTAATATAAAATTCAGCTTGAATAAAAATCGCAAAGGTAAAAAAAAAATATTATTTTTATTTAAATAAATAAATAATAAATATATAGGGACAAATCACAAAGATTGAGCTACCCCCTCGGTAAGTTCGAAACTTGTGTTATGGGATACTAACTCAACGATACTATATTTTATAACAAATACATATATAGATAAACATCCAAGACCCGAAGCCAATCAGAAAAAGATCGTTTTCATCATGACCCGACCGGGATTCGAACCCGGGACCTCCTGGGTGGCGGTCTGGCGTGGTAACCATTACGCCACGGAGGTCGTATCATTAGTATTCTTGTACATAATGTGGGATTAATTTATTGGGTTTTCAATTATTAAACTCATAAACTAATAATAACATTAAAATTTAACAAACTAACATTAAAAATTAAACTAATACAAAACTTAAAACTGATATTAAAAAGGCAGAGTACCTGTGGCAATTTAATTATAAAGTTACAATTATCGTTTTAAGTAATGTTACCATTTCTAATTACATAATTTGAAATAAAGAAAAATTTAAACAAAGAAAAAATTATATGTCCCTGCGCTTCATACCTATGTCCTTCAGTGCACCAAGGCTAGACTGGAGACTCTCAGACGGTATTAGTAGTTATAAATTCTCTTGAGTTATTTATTGAAAACTAATTGAATTGTCTGCGCAGACTGTAAACTGAAGATTAATGAGATTTTCTAGCAAATATTAACATTTATATTATGCTTCATGTTTTATTTAAGCAATAAATAATATTATGTTGACATGGAAGTAGTTAGTAGAAAAAAAAGATAAGAAGACGTAATTTATGAATTTAAAAAGGAAGGTAAAAAATATGAAAAGGATGATTGGAGGAAAAGTGAGAAATCAAGAGAGGTAGGGCACAACGGATAATCCGCTCAAATCGGAGCAGCCCGTCTGGGAAAGGACCTCCACCTTACAGAAGATCGTAGGCAAGTAGCATTGGTCGAGGCCATGTTGTGTTCCTACGGTGAGTAAGGTCTCTAAAGCTCCACTTGGAGGGGTTGGGAGGGTAGGCAACGCGTGAGTGATACCCCCTGAGTGGTATTGCAAGCGTCTATACCTCAGAACACAAAACCTTACGCTTAAATCTAATCGCAATTTTAATTTTAATTCCGTATAATTTCGATTGTAAATTGTTGGTGAATTCTAATACGTACCTATAAAAATTTTACAGCTTACTATTTGGTTAGCTTAGCATACAATCCGATTTCATTTAGTTTAGTACTTAGCGCTAATCTGGAGAGTAACTAAGAGTAACAATCCAAAGCCGACCGAGCGGAATTATTGTCAAAAGGCCCCTGGATGGCTCTAAAAATATTCGAATTAGTTTATATTATAAAAAAACATTAGATTTGTACCGCAAATAAACTGCAGTTGCTTTTATATTTTTTTCCAAGATAACTATTTCACTTACACAATATCAGGACATTAATCGACTATTTGTAACAACAAAACAACCGGTTAGCTATTGCAACGTTAGCTGCACAAAACAGTACAATGCAGCTGCTAGCTGCATATTCAGATTTATTACAAGTTAAAATATTGCATAATTTAATTTGGTCTACAAATACTTACTTATTCAGTTGGTTCAGTGACCCGAAGTAGATTTTGGCCTCTGAAACAAGAGAGCGCCAAAATTCTGCGAGATGACCAGTTTAATAGCTTTAATCTCGTACAAATCACATCCGTGACGACCTCCGTTGCGTAATGGTTACCATGCCGTTCCGCCATCCAGGTCCCGGTTTCGAATCCCGGTCGGGTCATGATGAAAAACTAACTTTTTCTAAATGGCCTGGTTCTTGGATGTTTATCTATATAATGTATTTGTTATAAAATATAATATCGTTGAGTTAGTATCCCATCCATAACACAAGTCTCGATCTTACTTTGGGGTTAGCTCAATCTGTGTGATTTGTCCCTATATTTTATATTTACCAACGATCACTTACTGATTGATATCTTAATATCACGCCGGTGGCAAACCAAACAAGCATACGATCCACCTGATGGTAAGTGGTCACCGCAGCCTATGGACGCCAGGGATTACTACCGCGTTGTCGACCCCACCACCAGCACCTTTTGAAACACCATATTGTACTTCCTTAAGACAGCCTCATTCCAAATCTTAAGCAACCGCCGATGGAAATTCCCCTGGAACCGCACTGTCCGCGACCACTTAGTAGGTTCCAAGATGTGAGGATCCAAGACGTAAATATATTCGTTGCAATACTGACAGATTTTAAGACCACAGCATAACAATAATCCCTAGTAATACTGTGATAATGCTACCGATTAACTAAATAGCTGTTTTATCGAATCGCAATACCTAGATTAGTAAAACTTCCTAACTAAAGCTTTGGTTACGCAACGGCCTGTAAACCATAGTAATAATTACGAGAACGTTTGAAACGTGCGACGTTATGCAACCAAATAAGGTTGGGGTGGCAATGTCGGCGGGAACAGAAGGTCGAACTTCGAGAGGTTCGAAATGCCGAACCCTACAAAGATAGTTGGACAACCGCCGCCGCGCCGTGGTTAGGAATTATTCAGAACTAGCTGCCCGGCCCGGCTTCGCCCGGGTACTGTTTCGTTTTTTTTTCAATATTTCTGAGAGATTTTCTTAATATTTTTTTCCGTAAGAACCTTGTACAGAGTATTAGAAAACTACAAAAAAAAAATCAGCCAAATCGGTCAAGCCGTTTTCATGTTATGTCGTGACAACGGAAAACGGGTTTCATTTTTATATATATAGACTAGCTTTTTGCCCGCTACTTCGACCGCGTGAAGTTCCGGACCCGTTCCCGTGGGAACCACATTGATTTTCGGGGATAGCCCATGTCACTCCCTGATAATGTAAGCTTTCTACTGGTGAAAGAATTTTTGAAATCGGTCCAGTAGTTTCGGAGCCTATTCAATTCAAACAAACAATCACATATTTCCTGTTTATAATATTAGTATAGATATAGATAGCTACTTTTAGTTGCGGCGATCGGCGATTTAGCAGCTGTAAATGCGACGAAACAACAAGAGAGCAAGATAAAATTGCCATAAAACGCCTATAGCCACGACTATAAGTAGCTGAAAAGACAAATTCTTGTCAAAATTCCGGCTGCTTGAACAACTACAAATCATGGTGTTTAGATAGATCTATCGATCACCTTGCGTATTCTTCCATTTAATTCCTTTTAGTATAGTATAATAAATTCCTACGTTGATATAGATTATGATCATTATGATGCTAA
Source organism: Endotricha flammealis (assembly GCA_905163395.2). Classification (NCBI taxonomy): domain Eukaryota; kingdom Metazoa; phylum Arthropoda; class Insecta; order Lepidoptera; family Pyralidae; genus Endotricha; species Endotricha flammealis. The sequence continues at coordinate 10,880,859 of LR990871.1, forward strand.
AATTTATAATTCATTTTGAGCTAGATAATCGTAATATTTTTTGCTAATTTAAAGCTGGCGAAGTGTAACTAAACTTCTCACAACCTAACACCACTAAAATTTAATTTATTTTGATTTAGTGGAAAATATAATATCGTGTGTATCGCTACAAACTCAACCCTACCCTATGTGGGCTATCTCGTTGGTCAGGAAACTTTGCCACGTGGGCTGACGCACAGACCCGGCTCAGCTGTGCCTTGCACAATGTGCTGATATTGTGATTGTTACGGATTACGTAATATACCTATAACACGGGTATGTTTTCAATAATATCTGAACACAATAGTGATTAATTACACGACACACGACAGTTACACGATATCTGGTCGGATACTTATCCTTTTTTTATTTTTTATTTATTTATTATAAACAAGTAACTTCATACAGATAATCCACACATACCCACTCACTAAAAACCACGCAGGGTTTATCTGTGACGTGGGGAGTCGCATATACATTTGCCATAATCATAGAGTTAAGAGGACACACCTATGTCCTGATTAAGTTTTGGGTTTGTTAGATAATGTTTTTTGAGTTCTCCTTTAAAATGTACAGAGTTCAAGTACAATTCTTGTAAATTTTTTGACAATTCATTTAAGTAAACGGGAATGACATAGTTTAACTTTCTAGTTCCGTAGACGTTGATTGTTTTAGGCAGAACATATTTACTTATGTTTAGGTTTCTTAAATTGTTTGGTCTATTGTGTTTATTTAAGCTATGTTTATCTTCATTTTTTAATAATATTCTAAATTTTATTTTATCAAAAACGTTTATAATGTTACAATGCCAAAAGAGTCCCTGGTCATTATTTTTGTATTTATTTTTAATTTTTCTCGGTACAATAAGTTTAAGTAATTTACGTTGCAACTTATAAATCTCGTCAATTTTGGTTTTATATGTTCTGCCATAGCTACTCAGTCCGTAACCAATGACAGAGTCTGCGAGAGCCATATACATTAATCTGAGCGTTTTATACGGGAGTTTGTATTTTAATACGTAGGTTCATAATTATCTGCGCAACCTATTGGCACATGAATCATTAGTTTTGACACATAAATAAAATAAATAAATATTCTTGGACGTATTACACAACGCCACCTAGTCCCAAACTAAGCAACTAAGCTTGTACTATGGGTACTAGATTGCTGATAAATATACTTAAATACTTTTTTTTTGTAAATAAATACTTATATTATACATATGAAGCACCCAGATCAAGGCAAACAGACATTGGCTTGTCAATGACGAAACATGAATACAAAATACGAGATTTCTCGTTATCCTGACCCATCTCGTTCTTTGTATTGCGGAGTCCACGCCATCTCTTTATCCTGAGCCATGGCGTGGACGAAAGGAGGCTTATCCAGCAGTCGATGAAAGCTGATGATGATACAAAACCAATAGCAGGTAGATGGCGCCACGAAGTGTCGTGGAAGTTAAGGCTCCGCTGTACCCATGACACTCCCACTCTGACAATGAAGGAGCGCCGCGGGGTTTAGTGGGTGCGAGTCCCACCAAATACTATAAAAGACTAATACGCACAGCTCTTGACGTTTCTCATACAATGACTTGGCAACCTCCGTTCACCTCATGCCGCTATGGGCGCTATAACATTTTGCATACAAAACGCACAGTGCACCTCATGCCGCTAGGGGCGCTATAACATTTTGCATACAAAAGTTTTGAAATCGTTCACCTCATACCGCCCTCATGCCGTAGGGGCGCTAGTGTCGCGTCTTGCCCGAATTCTTCCGAAGCTGTGCGTATTAGTCTTCTATAGTATTTGGTCCCACACAGGCCCTCCGTCCCCTAGCGGAAGGTATCGTGCATAAGGCATTCCCCGCGTAAAAAAAATAAAAAAAATAAAAAAATGGTAGATGGCGCCACAGTGACTTAACCCGTTTATACTTGCGAAATCTATTCATATTACATAGCATAAAATGAAGTCGCTTCCTGTTCTTTTATTTAGACAGGTCCGGTGGTCGAGCGGCTAGCAATGGTCACTTTATCCCAAGGATCGCGGGTTCGAATCCTAAAGGCAAACATTTGTGTGCATGAACATGTCTGTTTCCTTGGTCTGGATTTTTTCAATGTATAATAAGTATTTATTTACAAAAAAAAAGTATTTAAGTATATTTATCAGCATTCTAGTACCCATAGTACAAGCTTAGTTGCTTAGTTTTGGACTAGATGGCGTTGTGTGATACGTCCAAGAATATTTATTTTATTTATTTATTATTTAGCTCTTTTAATTTTTCAACGGATCTTAATGTAGTTTTCGGTAATAGACACAGTGTTTATATGTAATTATATATTATTTAAGTAACTATATATAGATACAAATATATCCCGAAATACACAAGGGAAAGCAGGATACACGCAAATAAAATTGGGTCGGTTTTGCTAATGTTTAATAGCTAGTGAAAAAATTTAAATGCAGAAACAAAGAAAATTCAATACTAAAAGAGTATCCTAGGGAAATGAGTTGGAATATTTCCACAAAGGATAAAAACTAACAAAGAATGTAAAAGGTTTCTTGTGAGGATTCTGATAATATGGCGATCCTGTTTCCCTTTGTGTATATTTAATTTTGACAAGTTCAGGCAACGATTCTTATACTTTGTAATATCTAACAGTGTTACGAGCAAAATAAAGATTGCCATATTAAAGACTTGGATTCTTTAGAGAGCTTCAAATCACAGTTAACCAAATATATTTTTGAAAACTACTAACTTTATCGTAGAAGTATGAACTAGACTTTAAGAGAGGTAGGGCATAGCGGATAATCCGCCCATTGGGGATGGACCTCCACCTTACATCGTATCGTAGCAAAATAGCATTGGTCTCGGCCATTGTGTTCCTACGGTGAGTAAGGTCTCCAGAGCTCCACTTGAGGGGGCTGGGAGAGTTGGCAACGCGTGAGTGATAGGCACTGCAAGCATCTATAGGCTACGGTGATGCTTACCATCAGGCGGGCCGTATGTTATTGTTTGCCAAGTATGTGGCATAAAATATAAAAGGAGGAGCTCGATAGCGTCGCTGTGTGTGGCAATCTAAACGAACACGCAATTCCAGCAACGTTGATCCTAGCCTGTGTTTGAGATGGGTTTTGTTATCCCCAGCTTCTCCGTGCTTCGGATCGCACGTTAAGCCGTCGGTCCCAGCGTGGTCCCAGCTGGATGGATGACAGCCGTTAAGAGAATTCGGTAGCGTTCAGACGACTTGTAAATACTGGCGTGTGCCAATCTGCTAGGTTACTCAGCATAGCAATCGCGATTTTAATTTCAATTCTGAATAATTTCAAATGCAAAATTAACAGCGAATCCTAATTCGTACCCTTGAAATTTTATACTTTACTAACTATTTGGTTAGCATACAATCCGATTTCATTTAGTTTAGTTTTTAGTTAGCGCTAGTCTAGCTGTAAAGTGTACCTAAATGTAACAATCCAATACAATACAATACAAAATCTTTTTATTTCAATATCGATCCAATATCCAATGGCGATCGAGCGGAATTATCTTCAAGAGTAAGGGGGCTGTTCTGTTCTCTTATCCTCTCTAATTGAAGGTAGACTTTACTCATTTTGACGGTCCTGCTCACCTTTTTCATTGTCTGACTGTCCTACTATATACTACTCATATAACACGCACGCTTGGAGAAGAAAAGCATTTTTAGTTTTATATGCCAAAAAATTGTACAAAAAATTACGAGAATAACTGTGTTTTTATTATTTTTCTATCTTCAAAACTGACCGAGATATATAAGTGCAAAGTTACCATTTTCGGTCGAGCCGCTGAGCGAGCGCGATATCGTTGATGACGTCACTAGGACCATATCCGCGCGAGCGACTCGGGGATTCCAAGCATTTACCCGAATGTGCCTGTCGCGCGCGGAACTGCTGTGTTAATTTTATATAAGAAACAATAAAAACATCATGAGTTCATCAACTAAATATTGTATTGTGCCCCAGTGTAAGAATACTGCCACAAAAACACCCGAAAAGTTTTTTTTTACGTGCCTACGAATCCTAAAATTAGAAAAAAATTGATAAATGCCGTCGCATTTATCCATCTTCTCGTCAGAAGAGCACATCCATTGGGACTACAAACGTCAGCATATTGTTGTGATTGTGAGGATCATTCATTTTCTATTCTATTCTATTCTATATTATATTCTATTCTAATGAGTCCAGGTTATAAACAATACAAAACACAGAATGAAGTATAGTTTTTACACTGAGTTAGGTTTATTTATAACAGCTGTTTAAACTTGATTTAATATTACGAAAGTAGGTAGGTATAAAAAATGTAAAAACGCGGGGAACGGGGTAGACTCGGTCGCTAGCGCCTGCTACCACCCAGCAGGCGCTAGTTGACGATCTGTTGTGTTGTATGTATGAAATCGAAATCATTTCCAAATAATCTCGATATCAGCCGTGATTTTAGTACGCGCACAAGTGCTAGACCTAGTCACCTGTATGGGCTACTAGCACATGCGCGCGGACTATACATATACCTCGCATATTAAGTAGAAATGATATTTTACTAGCTGTTACCCGCGGCTCCGTCCGCGTGGTCAAGGCAAAATGCCCATAATTTTTCCATGGGAATCTCTTCATCCCGTGGGAAAAAAGTAGCCCATGTCACTCTCCACTTCTACAGACCTTAAACTATCCCCAAAAATATTTATTACTTTCGACGTGAAAGAAGGACAAACAAACAAACACACTTCACATTTTATAATATTAGTATGATAGGTAGGTACCTGGTACCTACCTTTTCATTTTAACTCCGCGAATTTTAGCTGCATCAAAATCTTTATTTCTTATAAAATATTCTGCCACCATCATATCGTGGACTATGGGAAGATTGTCGGATTGGCCTTTTTGAAATCCTTCTTCCATTTTAGTTCAAACAATAATATACTAAATACACTACATAGTTAATCAGCATTTTTTAAAATCAATAAAAAACACCAGAGCGCACTAGAGCAAGCAACTTTTACCCGCGAAAATGTACTACGGACGTATGAGCCGGGCGCCCCCGACGTGCCGTATGGATGCGATGACGTCACGCGCTGTTCGCGGGGACGACGAGATTTAAAAAACCTGCGTAAACTTCCCAAGCTTATAACTTCGTTAATATTGCACCGATCGATGTGAAATAACAACTAGAATAATGTGTAAGGTGTAGACTTTTATTCTACGTACTCAAAAGTGTAATATTGTAACTTTGTTATCTTCTCCAAGCATAATTTGTTTCATTTGCTGTGTACAGTAAACAAACTGAGTTTTAATGTAAAATTTAGTTTGAAAACTTTATAAGCGCTTCATACTATGAATAGAGCTTAATGTTTCATACAATTTTCACAGAATGTCACGACTCACCCGTACTTTAAAACGATGTTTTCTCACTATTCCATACGATATTTAACTAATTTGTGCTCGCGAAATGACAGGCCCGGTGGTCGAGTGGCTAGCAATGGTCACTTTATCCCAAGGGCCGCTGGTTCGAATCATTAATGAAGAAGTAAACATTTGTGTGCGTGAACGTGGGTGTATGCCTTGGTCTGGGTGTTTTCTATGTATAATAAGCAGTGATGTAGACGTACCTGCTAAGTATTTATTTACAAAACAAAAGTATTTAAGTATATTTATCAGCAATCTAGTACCCATAGTACAAGTTTAGTTGCTTAGTTTGGGACTAGATGTCGTTGTGTGATTCGTCCAAGAATATTTATTATTTATTTATTTAATTAACTCTTGTTGATGTCATTTTTCCAAACTTAAGTCTGGTTTTCCGACTAATGATAAATAACGTAGGTAACCTCAAATAATGTAACTTTAAAATTAAAACAATAATCATTTATTCTAGGTTTTATCATCCATATTAGAACATAACATAAATTATTATTCAACAAAAATAAATTAAATTTAGAGAACTAAAATAGAATCAATAAAAACAGCCAAAAATAGAATTAGTATTAATTAAGAAATTACAAATTACAAAGATTTGTCAAAATCGTTTTAGTAGATCCAGAGGTTTTTTATTATTTCATAATACACATAATAACATCTACACAAGCAAACAAAGTTGACTTTTTATAGAAAAAAACCTGGCAAGTGCGTGTCGGGCCACGCACAGAGGTACCACACAATAAGGTAGGCGATAAAAAATGTTTTTTTTTTGCCACTCATCCGCACTTTGCTTTACGTGTAGAAAAAACACATTCAACAATATATTTGTAAGATATTTTACTGTATCACTTTGTTAGTAAGAGTACAGCTTTATAGTCAAGAGTCTATGAGCTAGACCGCGTATAGACGGACGGAATATTTACTACGGAACCATAAAAAGAATCATAGTATAAACAAAGAAAACAATCCCACACGCAGACGCGGAACGCACAAACCAACAAATAAATGCCTACAACTACATAGCAGATGCTCAACCAATTGAGCCCAGTGCCAACGATCGCTCGCTGGTCACGCTCTGGGGTCAAAACGGGCATAGAGTAAGCAAGAATTGCATAACAGAGTGGACATATTATTGGTGGATACGACTGTAGTGTCTCCCAGAGAAAATATTTTGTAAAGTAAATGAAAAACGGTCTGTTTCGTTTATGGTGTAGATAGAATGATTTCTTGAATTGATCTATTGAATAATAGATTAATAAGTTGTTCTTTGTTAGAAATTTCAATAAATCTTGTTGTTAGCACAGGTGTTAAGGCCCATTTAGACCATGCCCGTTTATTGCCTGTGGCATACAATAATGTCAAAGCAATAATTGACATGCATCGTCTAACGACAGTTGTAATTTTTAAAAGACTTTATTGCTCTTACTAGCTATTGCTCTTGAATGTGCAAGAAACTGGCGTCGAATGAGGCCTTACTATTGGATAAAACAGTGAAAATTTAATAAGTAAAAATAGGAAGAAGAAGAATTAATTTTTAGATGCAAAAACTGGCAACACAGGTTTTCTATTGTACTCGAGTTTTCTTGCACGAAATTCATGCTCTCTAAAGTTAAAGTGTTTATATTGAATAAACGTAGTGAATATCAAGAGTACCTGGTATTATTTAATAGGTTATGGGCCCAGGACACTCTGACCCAAAATTCGGCAAAGAAAAGTTACAATCGATCGTATCATATAATTTTATATTGAAGTGCTAACCTCAAAATGGAACCCACGCGGTCCATGAATCTAGATAAATTTGATGGAAATAACTTTCGTCAATGGAAATTCCAAATCAAATGTGCTTTAAAAGCTAAAGGAATAGATATAACGACGCCCAAACCGGAAAACAGTAATGAATGGTCGAAAAATGACGGCATGGCGATGTTCATTATTACTTCTTCGATGGACTTCAAACAAATTACATTGATAGAAAATTGTGACACGGCCATGGAGATAATGTCAAAACTAGAAGCGATCTATGAACAAAAAAGTGAACTATGCAAAATGTTGATTCACGAACGATTTTACCAATATAAAATGTCTCCGGGTGACAGTGTAGCTCAACACATCTCAAAAGTTGAAACCCTTGCTAAACAGTTAAATGAAAGCGGGGAGAGTGTTAGCCAAATGGCCATCATTACAAAAATATTGGGAACATTGCCCCCCAAGTATAGGTCACTGCGACAAGCATGGATGTCGTTAGATCCAAAACAACAAACAGTTATTAATTTAACTTCACGCTTACTGGATGAAGAGGCGAGCTTGGCAGGTGAGGAAGAACAGGAGACAGCTCTCCTTGTTGCCAAGAAGGCATGGACAAGTAAGCCTAGAGGAAATGAATCAGTAGCGAGCAGCAGTGGTACAAATCAAAATAGAATGAGCAAACATAGGTTTGAATGTTATAATTGTGGCAAACGGGGACATTTCACAAGAGAGTGCCGTGCTCCGAGACGATCCAAATCGAGAAAACCTCAACAGGAAGGTGCAGATATGTTAGCATTTTATGTAGAAAACAATGCATGTAACACGGAAGAAAATACTTGGATTTTAGATAGTGGTGCCTCCGCCCACATGACTTTTAGAAAGGATTTCTTTTCTGAGCTGTCTGAAAGCAATCAGAAATCATTAACATTGGGGAATAAACAATCTGTGGAAATTGCAGGAATCGGCAAAGTGTTAATAAAGAGATATGTTAATGGTCAGTGGGAGGCAAGCGAACTACATGGTGTTTTATATGTTCCTAGTCTGAGAAGAAATTTGTTTTCAGAAGGTGTGATAATTCGAAAGTCCTATTATATTATAAAGAAAGATACAAAAGCATTAATTTATAGAAACGATAAAGTTGTGATGACTGGAAATATTACAGAAAATAATCTATATGAACTGAACATAAAGACAGTGGTTCAAGACACTTGTAATTTAGTTCAAAACAATCAGAGTGACATTAAGATGTGGCATGAGAGATTGGGACATATAAATTTGAAACAAATTAAGAAAATGAGTGCCAATAGTGTAGTTGAAGGTTTGAAATTGCATGAAAATGAACAAAGCAATTTTGTTTGTGAAGCTTGTGCATATGGCAAGCAATGCAGGTTCCCTTTTCATAAATCTGAAAGAGGTGAATTAAAACCAGGTGACCTGATATATAGTGATGTGTGCGGCCCTATGAGTGTCTCATCAGTTCAAGGCAAGAGGTATTTTTTACTGTTCAAAGATGCAGCAACCAGTTTCAGGCACATATTTTTCATTAAAAATAAATATGAAGTCATGGATGCCTTCCAGAAGTATAATGCTATGATTAAAAATAAATTCATGCATAGTGTCAAAATATTACATACGGACAATGGAACAGAGTATGTTAATAAGGTTTTCAAAGAATATTTGGATAAAGAGGGAATAATTCATGAACGGACTGCACCTTATACACCTGAACAGAATGGTCGTTCAGAAAGAGAAATCAGAACCATAATGGAGAGTGCACGTTCGATGCTTTATGCACGAGACGTCCCATTAGAACTATGGTGTGAATCTGTGAACTGTGCAGTTTATATATTAAATAGAACCTCTTCCACGCAGAATCCCAATACAACTCCTTTTGAATTATGGAATGGTACAAAACCACAAATAGGACATATAAAAGTATTTGGTAGTATAGGTTATGTTCACATACCAGATCAGTTAAGAACAAAATTAGAAAAGAAGAGTAAAAAGATGATACTAGTTGGCTATGACAATACCAATTACAGAATGTATGATGTAAATACAAAGAAAATAAATATATCAAGAAATGTTATATTTGATGAACAGCAAGTTCCAACCTTAAGAAAGAACATTGCACAAATAAATATAGCTGATGAGAATGAAGGTGAAACAAACCAGAGTCGTATAGATACAGTAAATTCGAGTGAAGATGATACTCTCATAGAAGGCTCCTCAGAGAATGAAGACAGCTTAGTAAGTTGTGATAGCAGTGATGATCCAGCTTATGAACCATCCCAAGAATTGAGTGACACAGTAACACAGTCTATGAATTTGAGACCACGAAGCAATAGAAACTTTGAAGCAAATCTAGTGGAACTATCGTTGCCACAAACATATGATGAAGCACTGAATAGTCCACAAAGAGTAGAGTGGTCTGAAGCTATTAAAGAAGAATTGGCTGCGCACAAGGAGAACAATACATGGACTGAAGTCGAGAGATCAGATCAACGAACCCTTTCTACGAAGTGGGTGTTCGCTGTTAAGAGAGGTGAGAATAACCACATTGTGCGGTACAAAGCTCGTTTGTGTGCTAGGGGTTTTAACCAAATTAAGGACATCGATTATCAAGAAATATTTTCTCCAACAACCCGTTACGATTCCATAAGAATTGTTCTTTCTATTGCTGCAAAGTATAATTTAGAGATACAACAGTTTGATGTGAAAACTGCATTTCTGAATGGGTTTCTTGAAGAAAATATTTTTATAGAAATACCTGAAGGTTTGTCAATTAAAGATAATTTTGTATTAAAATTGAATAAGTCTTTGTATGGCTTAAAGCAGGCATCTCGGTGCTGGAACAAAAGGTTCACCGAATTCTTGTTGAAATATGGATTTAAACAATCTCAGGCTGATAATTGTATCTATATAGGAACTTTCAAACAGTCAAAAGTATTCCTAATAATTTATGTTGACGATGCTCTTGTAATATCTTCAAATAAATTAGTTATCAAAGAAATAATAGATTATTTAAAAGAAGGTTTTAAAATTCAAGAATTAAATTTGAAGTACTTTGTTGGCATGCAGATAGAAAGAAGGCATAATAGTATTTTTATTCATCAGGAAAATTATATAAATCAGATTATTGAGAAGTTTTGCATGAGTAATGCAAATCCTGCCAACACTCCTGCAGATGTTAATGTTATTATTGCAAAGAATTTAGATGAAAATGTTGTAAATTTTCCTTATAGAGAGGCTATAGGTTGCTTGCTATTTTTGTGTTCTGTTTCAAGGCCTGACATTTCATTTGCTGTCAATATGTTGAGCAGATATGTAAACAATCCAAGTCACCAACATGTCAATGCTGTTAAACGTGTAATTAGATATTTAATGAACAGTAAACATTTATGTATAAAATATGGAGAAAGTGGTGGTCTGGTAGGTTATTCAGATTCAGATTATGCAAGTGATGTAGATACACGTAAATCCACTACTGGGTACATTTTTATAATGAACGGTGGACCAATCACATGGTCCAGTCAAAAGCAAAAGACCATTGCTCTCTCCACAACAGAGGCAGAATTTGTAGCTGCCTGTGAGTCAGCCAAGGAGATATTGTGGTTGCAGCAATTAATGTCAGATCTAGGTGAAACTTATGATAGCATTACATTGAATGTTGATAACCAGAGTGCGATTAAATTGCTTAGCAACCCTGTTTATCATAAGAGAACTAAACATGTAGATGTCAAGTATAATTTCATACGGGAAAAGGTTGAGTTGGGTTTAGTTAAAATTAATTATGTGCCAAGTAAGTTACAATTAGCAGACATTTTAACAAAGACGTTGCCCTCTCAAACTTTTACCTTTCTAAGGGATCAGATAATGTTTGTGTAATTTTTTTTATATTTTTGTACCAAGTGTGGTCAAGTTTTTGTTGAATGGGGATTAAATTTTAGTGGGAGTATTGGATAAAACAGTGAAAATTTAATAAGTAAAAATAGGAAGAAGAAGAATTAATTTTTAGATGCAAAAACTGGCAACACAGGTTTTCTATTGTACTCGAGTTTTCTTGCACGAAATTCATGCTCTCTAAAGTTAAAGTGTTTATATTGAATAAACGTAGTGAATATCAAGAGTACCTGGTATTATTTAATACTTACTTAGATAGTTTTATATGAGTTTATTAAACTATCAACAAAAATTTAATAAAATAAAACTTGAAAATAACATTAATTAAATTACAAGATGTAAATGATACTGTATATCAAAATAGATTTATATTAAGATTTATTGACTGTATGTTTTCCGAATAAAATAATAATTATATATTTATTTCCATAAAAGTTAGTTCCATGCATAAATATTTTTTTCCCATTGGAACGACATACTTTCACGGGATAAGGGAAAAGTAGTCTATGTTGGGTTCTGTACCCCTAACAATATGTATGCAAATTTTCATAATGATCAGCTGCTTAGTCAAGCCGTGAAAGAATAACAAACAAACAAACAAATAAGCAAACAAACTCACTTTCTCATTTATAATATTAGTAAGGTATGATCGCGTTAATTCCCGGTGTATAATTAATTTATATGCAACGCGAAAGTTTAAAAACATATTTTTTACTCGAATGAAGTTGACATTCTGTAACACATTAACCATATTTAGTCTGTGACAGTGCACTCGCGCCCTGCGTCCGATGCCCTTGCCCTATCTACATTGAGTTGAGGTAGGTCCGATGCTTTTATTGTACTGCGAATAATGAGGCCAGTCTTTGTTGCTTTTTCAATACTAAAATAACTATATTACTTACGATCATATATCTATACTAATATTATAAAGAAGTAAAGTTTGTGTGTTTGTATATTTGTTAAATTGTAAGGGGTAATCTCGGGATCTACTGAACCGATTTTAAAAATTCTTTCACCAATAGAAAGCCACATTATTGCTGAGTGTCATAGGTTATATAAAAAACCGAAAAATAAAAAGGCTTTTATGTGGTCGTCGGTTTTGCAAAGTGAATCGGAGAAAAAACGGTCGAATGAAAGAGTTTCTTACGAACGCCTGTACTAAAAAAGGATTATTAACATTATGCCCAACGAAGTGGGCACGGGTCAGCTAGTTATACATAATAGAGAAAGATTGCATTGTTATATTTTATTATAAGTTTAGTATAATATTGACAATCTGGTGGCACAGTTGGTAATGGCAGTATCTTCGATACCAGTGGATGCGTTCCGAAGCAAGAAGAAGCATGATTTTTTTTTCACCCATCCAAATAGTAGGTAGTTGAGTTTATCGTTTTCAGTGTTTATTTAATTACCCGATGATGATACCTTACTCTGAAAAAATTAGGTGAGGAATAAGTTTAGTTGGAAGAGCACTAGTCTGTATTTCGAAAAGATAAGGATTCCAATCCCATCTGAGGTGGGAAGTTGAATAAATATATAAACATATAGGGACAAATCACACAGATTGAGATAGCCCCAAAGTAAGTTTGAAAATTGTGTTATGGGATACTAACTCAACGATACTACATTTTATAACAAATACATATATAGATATACCTACATCCAAGACCCAGACCAATCGGAAAAAGTTCGTTTTTCATCATGTCCCGACCTGGATTCGAACCCGGGACCTTTTGAGTGGCGCCGCCGGCATGGTGACCATTACGCCACGGAGGTCGTCAATAAGGAATACACCTCTCCAAAATGAACAAGAGACAGAGACATACAAGAAACTTTATAATATACTAGTAAATCCCTCGCAACTTCGTTTGCGTATATCTCGCTTTCCCGTGGGAATTTTGAAAAATCCTTTCTTAGTGCTCCCCTACGTTATAAAAGGAACCCCTGTGCAAAATTTCAAGTTTCTAACCCTTATAGCTTAGGCCCTGCGTTGATATGTCAGTCAGTAAGTCAACTTCTCCTTTTATATATATGGATAAATACAAGTTTGGGGTCATAGAAACATGGCCGGCTCATTATACACGAGAAGTTTAAGAGTACTTCCCACCCCGCTGTCGCTAATAGGCCATACGGAACTATTCTGGAATTGTACTAAAAAAATTTGAAAAAAAAACAGATTTTTAATAACTTGGTACAGTCAACAATGAAATCTTACTGCTTACCATCAGGCGGCCCGTTTGCCACGCGGAGGAAGCCGCGGATAACCAGGTAGTGACATATAAATTAGGTCGACTGATATAGAATGCAGTTAGCATTAAGACTACCTATTGTATCAGTAGTCTTTGTATTGTGGTCAATAAAGACATTTAATTGAATTATAAAAAGGCAGTGGCGATTGCTGATCATCAGATGGCTCGCAGGCTCAGTTGTAATTTCTTTGAAACAAACTTAAATGTCCGAAAAGACAAAAAAAAAATACTTTATTTATTTCATGCCGAGATCGAAATCACACCACGACAGGGTCACCATTTAAGCCATAGGGCTAAAAAACAATTTAGATAATTCACGTAGATATAAAAAAGTTATATATAGAATCAGAGAATAGGGCGTGCACAGACGCGCGACTCAACAGTTTGCATATCATTAACTTGCGCCGATAAGTACGACGCCGTTGTCTCACAAAGAACGCCTTTGTGTACCGTTCCTTATGACTTTCTTACACATGTAATCATGTGTACATATGACAAAGGGAATATCGTCTTTTTTATTTTTTCTGTACGTTTTTACTATTGTTTTTTTTTTAACAAATGAGTAGGGATTTTTTACTGCATTGCTATTGGCCCATGTAAAGATTGCTATTGGTTGCGTAGCGATTGCGAGAGTTGTCATTAATTGACACAATGACCTATCTCACTTTCCAGTAATCGTTTGTTAAAAAAAGGTTATAGGAGTTTAGGAGTGGTAGAGATTTTTTTTTTAAGTATCACTGTTTCACAGAATATAGGTGCGAAGTAGCAATACGTGTCGTTTGATGAGTGAAAGATCCCGAAACGAAACTCCTCCGCTATTTATTATCTCCTTTTAAAAGTAGGCAACGGCTCAGTGACTCCCCTGGTGACTGAGATCACTTACCATTTTTTTTTTGTTTTTTTTTGTTTATAGTCAGGAAATTGCATTACTGCATGTTCCGCCGCTGGGGAAGCGACGCGGGTCTGTCGGGCTCCCCCTTTAACCACTTGGGTATACCGACTAAAAACCTGTCTGACTGCCACCTCATCCGCCTAGATGGGCGGGGCCACGGGAACTAAGATACATCCGTGACCCCGCCGGCGGTTGTCCGAAGACCCACTCGTTGGGCTACGGCACGGTTGGCAGCGCGCACAAGACTAGGCGCGCCGCAACACTTGGGGGACTTTCGTTCCAATGGGCGGCGGTTTCCCCCAACCGCCGCCCGGAAGCCCCCGTTAGGGTGGCAGTCGCCGGGCATAGGCCAAACGCCTGCCGCACGGTCTTTTCCGGCGGAGCGGGGGGGCGGATGGATCCACTTCCCTCACCTGCTCCGCGGCCTCCTTCTGCGTCATTACTTCGCCGCAGAAGGAAGCCATCACATCCCACGACCTCTCGCTCTCACCGAACCGCATGCTTGTTTGCCAACCCCTTCCATAAAAAAATATGTTACATATATCGCTACTGCTTTAAAGTTTATTATAATTAAATTATTTTGCAGTGATGTCCCCAGGTTGTGTAACTTATCGTATTAGAATCGAGTAAATCACAATATCGAGACGGAAGTCCCGGTAACGGGTGGCTAGTCGTGACTAGAGGTCACTTGGAGTCACGACGGGACTCAGGCTTGTTAACTAACTGCTTTGGGCAAGAATAATCTGGTCGTGTATAACTAGATATAATAGGTGTATGTTGTTTAGTCGAGTCTTTGTCGGTGGCCTAATTTTTATATAGACTTTTGACAGCTCTGAGGTAGTTAGTAACTCTATCATTATAACACCCTATCAGAGATACCTACAATAAATATTTTTATTATAATACTCTGCCACGCTGTTCCAATGCGGTTTGGTAGAGGTCAATGTTTTCAGGCCACCAACTTGCCTACAGCCAAGACCGATGGCTTATCGTATCCGAATCATGGAGAAGCTCGAGTGAGATGAGTCATTGTATCGACCAATAACAATGCTCGCAATCGTAGTTCAACCAATAGCAATTTACGTGGACCAATAGCTACACAGTAAAAAAAATTGTCTCTTCGACATGTCTCTTAAAAATAATTGACAAACAGTTAAAAGTTTACCAGAGTAATAGTCTTTTATCCTATCCAATTGGAAGTTGTAAGCGTGAATATACCTTTCTCATTTGTTTTCTTTCTGGAAAATAACAGCAAACGTGCCTCAGAGGTACTTAAATATTATTTCCCCACATTCGCCTTTACGATATGGACGTAGGAACCGCGAGAAATCGTGATGGGCCGTGTGGTATATATGTAGGTAACTTTGTAAATAACATTATGTAAAATATATATTCGTATTGTTGCATCGTTAAGGTAAGGTTTTGTGTGAATTAGTTACGAAAGCAAAAGATAATTTTCTATACGCGTAAATCAAGAAATCTGGAAAACACGGACTGTGTAACTCTTCTTCGCTTCCTATCTGAGCTTCTAACCTCGGGTATTTTCGTTTTCATTTTGTTTTTAATGGCAGAGAATGACAAACAAGCAAGCTAGCAAGTTACCTGATGGTAAGGCATTATCGGTGCCCATGGATAATACTGCAAAAATCATGAATAGTAACAGCTATATTTATACGCTCTTCCTCACAATATTTTGCGCAAAATATTTTTCAATGGCTATTGTAGGCAGATTTTGATTGGAAACAGGAACTTTTCTCTAATAGAAAGGTAAGCTCTAAACCTAAACCCTGGCCTCTAATAAAAGATACCGAAAAATGAGTTAAATACGTTCTCGCAACCTCAACTTTTTAAAGCGTATGCCAGACAAAAGGTGCGTTGGTTTTAGTTAATCCTTGGTTTATCTTTTTTTAATTAATAAGTGGGTAATGCCCATTTTCATAAACGAACGCTTCCTAGCGTTAAAAATAACTATCACAAATTAGTGAATGTGAATTTGTCCCCTATCCTAACCTAACTGGACTTTGTAGGTATATTTTGATGTTACCTATAAGTTTATTCCTATCGTTACAAAACGTTGGTGAAAACGGGCATTAGAGTCTAGTTTTAAAAATACATATCTATAAAGATCAAAACAAACTTAAATGCTACGGGAAATTAAGGCATAATAATTTGTAACACAAGCTCTGCTTAATTTGAAAATGGAATTAAACCTACTTGAAGTG
The DNA here is from genome assembly GCA_905163395.2 of Endotricha flammealis. Taxonomy (NCBI): domain Eukaryota; kingdom Metazoa; phylum Arthropoda; class Insecta; order Lepidoptera; family Pyralidae; genus Endotricha; species Endotricha flammealis. The sequence continues at coordinate 10,897,330 of LR990871.1, forward strand.
CATTTAATTTTAATTGTACTAAAAAAATTGATAGGATGGACGGACTGATGGGAAAGGGTAATAAATAGACATCGGATTATTTGCACTATCAAAATGCCAAAATATGCATGTGTCAGAAACTCCCCAATTATATCAGACAGTGTACCTAAGTGTATGTATGTATAGCGTGTTGATACTGTTGCTAGTCGCTTACAGCTTGTTTATTACAATTATATTATGGGTAATTAAGTTATCAATCCCATGAATCAACAGTTTATTAGTTCTAATACGGCTGTTGATGGATGACAGTCGTTAAGCCAAGTCGGTGGCCTTAGGGCGTTCTGAAAACACCGGCATCTGCCAATCCGCATTGGAGCAGCGTGGCAGAGTACACTCTAATCACCTTCGATTGAAAGGAGACCCGTATCCCAGCAGTGGGATGATTACGGGTTGATATGATGAGGTTCCAGGGGAGTAAATATCAAGAAAGTAAATTAAACAAAATACTTAGTAAATTGTATATTTTTTAGTAAACAATCCATTTTTAACATAAACTACTCTATATACTACTACCATTTCGGACACAAAGCAAAATGACCACCGGTAAAAGAAATGGCGAAAGAAAACCGGTTACGGCCTTTTTTTAATAGAACTTTCACAAATACATCGAAAATTATACCAGCACATTATTACAATATGCAATATTACGACCATAATAGATAAAGAAACAAGTTTAGTACTTAACTTAATCTGTTTGTTGCTAGGTGGTAGGAATACGTGCCAACAACGCGACTGACAACTTATTTGACTATTTTAACTTTTACTTTGTTAAGTACCAGAGAATAAGTGTCAGTTTAGAACTTCGATAACTTCAGTGCGAGCCAGGCTTATTGGCGAGTCAACTCGTGTCGTCTCCGGGGGTAGAACTGTGTCTAATTCGCCCATGCTATCGCTTATAAAAACCTTTTCCCACCTCGCAACAGACGATAAAAATCATCTACCAATGACAATTGAGCAAACGTATAACTTGTTATTATTCAAAATATAGAAACATTACAACAGTTTAAGTATATTTTTTACATAAAATATAATGCAGAGTATCCTAGGACTTACATAAACATTAGAATAATCTAATTAAATCACAGTTTTTGATGAATAACGTCTAGCCAATAGCAATCAAGATTCAGCGACATTAACCAATTACAACAGACTTTGCTTTACAGCACAACTTATAAAGTTAATCTATAAAATTTGAGAAGATACAACTTTCTAATTAACATATTATAGTAAATAATAAAACAACATGATTTATTAATACAATAAATCATGGTAATCATAACATAATATTTGGTGAACCAATTCTATCTAGCTAATCACACGACCTTCGGATTTCCGGTTTTTCAAAAGTCATAATTATTAATTTGAAATCACTACAGTTTTTAATTCTGTTATTACATGAATTTCTAATAATTCATAAAATTATTTTTAATCAATATATTACTATATATAACACATGCAAATATTTATTACAATTTACGTTTATTTTAACATTATTTTTATATGTTATACATATATTCATATTAGTTATTGTTATAATTCTTGTGGCAATATACAATAACAGATTTTTCCAGGTTTTCTACGGAAAACTTGTGACGTTTGTCACTTAATATTAATTTATAGGCTAAAAATGACCTTTCGACGTCAACTGACGTTACCGGACAGAACTTGAAATTTGGCGCCATTTCTGCAGAGACCTCTTCAGGCAGAGTTTGTCCGGTGCCGTTGATAAATGCGTCAATTTTTTTTTGCGCCTAACACGTATAACTACTGAAATATGCACTATCAATGAAAAAGTACCAAAATATGCAATAACGCTATAAAAATGGAATTATATGCATTTGCATATGCAAACATGCAAATGCATATAATTCGATGTCTAGTAATAAATAACGTTCGTCTGTTTCTTCTGAATGGTGTGAACCTAGTGCTGATATCAGATATAGTAAAATTCAGTTTATGTAAATATAACGTATCAGTGCGGCACTGATAAGTAAATAGTTATCTACAAGCAGTATTGATTTTTGTACATAATCCAAGGATTTCCTATTGTTTTAACCGATTACGAAAAGGAGTGCCGTTCTATTTCACATTTCTTTCGTCCCGAATTGCCTAATGACTGTGATCTATTCGGGACTTTATTAACACGGGGTGAAATCGGGACTTATACAAATTGTCATTTCTCACAAATGACTTTTTTACGGTTCAACCAACGATTCTTAATTTTGGAAAATATTTTTAAATTAATAATTTTCCAAGTATTTGGGTCGGGATCGGGAGGTGAAATCAAACCGAAATCGGTTTAAAGGGTTTTTTTTTATTTTTATGTAAGAGGTTGGCAGATGTGCATACGGGTCACCGGATGTTAAGTGATCACCGCCACCCATGGAGAACAGACACCGGGCGAGTCCCAGAGCTGCTGCCGGCCTTTTAAGTGCATGTATGCTCGCTTCTTGAAGGTTCCCAAATCATAGTCATTTAAATTTACCGTTCAACTTACCATTATTATTTTGAAAATATTCTTCAATGATAAATTTTCCCCTCGTTTCATTTTCATCTCTGAGGCGGAGGTGAAAATTTAAAAAAAAATATTTACTTACAAACTGAACCCTATTGAACTTGACCTTGAACCTGAGTGACCGCAGCTGTCAATGGGCATCAAACAATAGACAAGTGCGTCGTGACTACGATCCGTATCTTGAAGGTAATGAACTCTTCGTTGTGAACAATATTGTTCTTTTAAAATTTATATTTAGAATACATTATTACTTTTGTCATATTTTTTGTGTATTTGTATTTTACGAATCAAAATACCCAGTGTCTAACTGATCCAGGCGATATTTTAGTTACTAATTTCACTACATTTCCAAATTTTGACCGCGGCTTAGCCTTTTTTTAAATGTCGTACAGTAGACAAACAAGAAAGCGGGCCACATGATAGAAAGCTGTCACCGCCGCCTATGGACATCAGTAACACCAAGGGTGCTACCAATGCGTTGTCCACCAAGGAAGTTGGAGGAAAGGAAGGAGGAAGGGAATGGAAAGAAAGAGGGGAAGAGGGGATAGGGAAGGAGTTGAACTTCAGGATCTCTCACTCACCGACCGAAACGCATTGCTGCTTCACGTCGATATTCTGTGTGAGGGTGGTACTTCCCCGGTCGAGCTAGCCCATTTCGTAATAATTGCTCTACCACTCCTAAAACGCTACGGTCTTTTCCCAGTAAATATATAGCTTTTATGACATTTACACTCACAAATAACGTGTTTTTTCTAATTGGTAAAAGGTTTTTCAAAATACATTCAGTAAATTCAAGGATTAGTCAAACAACGAGTGCGTCAATTTGATCGACTTAATTGTACATATTGGCTTTGTAAATATATGCAACAAAGAATGACCAGTGCACAAGTATTGCAAAACGGGTGATCGATCAAAGCCTCATTACTGCCAAACGGATAACTCGCAAAATTAGTCGCTTTTGAGTGGAGCATTTCCGCGGCCACACATTTAGTTTCAAATGAGATTATTCTACGATTGAGAAGAGGATATATTTCTATCTAGTCAGCTATCTGTCTAGACTAGATATAAATCTATCTATCTATCCTCAAATAAATCATATTCTAGTCGTATCGTTCAAGAGAGGTATGGCACAGTGGATAATAATATATTTTTTTTATTTTTTTATACCACAAAGGTGGCAAACAAGCTTACGGTCCGCCTAGCGCCTGATGGTGAGCTGTCACCGCAGCCTATGGACGCTTGCAACATCAGGAGCATCACTCGCGCGTTGCCGACCCTGTAAAAATCTTTTAATGCCCTTTTTGAAGAACCCCATATTATAGTCTAAAGGAAAGAAAGAAATATATAGGGACAATTCACACAGATTGAGCTAGCCCCAAAGTAAGTTCAAAACATACATAATATATAGATAAACATCCAAGACCCGAGGCCAATTAGAAAAAGTTCGTTTTTCATCATGACCCAACCGGGATTCGAACCCGGGACCTCCTGGGTGGCGGTCTGGTGTGGTAACCATTACGCCACGGAGGTCGTCAAACGGTCGATAATCCGTTCAAATCGCAGCAGCCCGTCTGGGGAAGGACCTCCACCTAACAGAAGATCGTAGCCAAATAGTATTGGTCGCCATGTTGTGTTCCTACGGTGAGTAAGGTCTCCGGAGCTCCACTTCGGGGTTGGGAGGGTTGGCAACGCGTGAGAGATACCCCCGGTATTGCAAGCGTCTATCGGCTATAGTGATGGTTTGTGGCATTATAAAAAAAGCTAAATAGCATAATATGTATTTTACTCGTAACACACAGAAGTAGGACACATTATACATAGACAGCTTACAGGAAGGAGGAGGAATGACGGAAAGCTGTGCATTGGAATAGAAGGTTAGGCAACATAGAGTTATTATTGACTGACAGTACGGTGGTAAGTTGGTAGTGGTAAATATCTATAGACTAGCTAGTCAGTTAAAGATGACTCTGTGGCGCAGTTAGTGTGTAACCTTCGGCATCCGAGGGTTCGATTCATCTCGGGGCAAACATTTATGAGTTGGCATTCGTGTTTGTTCTCGAGTTTAGGTGTTTTCTATGTATTTACAATAATACCTACCTATCAGTTTTTTGAAATTGATTTTTTGAAAGAAAATTTTCTCCCCCTCCCCCAATTTCTGCCTCACCTGCTTCCCACTCCCTTTTTCATTTTCCTTCCCATTCCTTTGTGGGGGCTATCTGTGATGTTGATGTCTCAGTATGGAGTGCGCCGCGGCGCGCGTCGTATGTTGTATGCCATACCTTCAATAGTACCGCCAATGCGTTGTCCGCATCCAAGATCTTGTAGGCGGTGAAATTATTTCAAAAAATCAATTTCAAAATATGAATGGCTAGTTGATCTAACAACTATAAATAAAAATTATAAATATACCAGTTGTCTGATAACCAACACAAGCAGGTAGCCCAGCTTACTTTGGGATCAGGTGGCGCTGTGTGAACGGCTTCGTCCGCGTGGCCTAGAGGATTTTTATTTTTATTATTTTTATACAACACAGGTGGCAAACAAGCATACGGATCTAACAAATAATAAAATAAATTAAAAAAAACCCGTGGGAATAATGTTTTTCCAAAATAAAAAGTAGCCTGTCACCCTCCAGACTATAATCTATCCCAAAAAAAATCATGTCAGTACGTCCGTTATGTTCAACGTGAAAAAATTACAAACAAACACATTCGCATTTATAATATTAGTATGGTAGGTTCATAAGCCAAAGTACAAAATCCATTATATTCCGGAAATACGAAAATTGATATCGCAGACCATCTGCGGAGTCATCGACATACGGTTCAACGACATGTCCCCTTTATTAGTGCAATTACGTTCACAACGAGCAATGGAGCTTATGTTCACGATTGATAAAAATGAGATAATCTATAAATATATTTTTTATATCTACTAATAAGAGTGTCTGCATACGACGTTTCTTTTTGTGCGTCGACAACGCGTTATCCATGTTGAGATGAAATGAAATGAAATGGTTTATTTCAGAAATTAGACCTTCACACTTTTTCTTGTCATTTACAATTTGTATATATATGTATAAAGAAAATAAACTACGTTATAAACTACCACCATTTCGGACACAAGCAAAATGGCCACCGGTAAAAGAAATGGCGAAAGAAACCGGGTTACGGCCTTTTTTGTCATTTAAATATGGTTGAAAAATATGGTTTGAAAATTTTAGAGTGGCCTAGCCACAAATATCGGTGATACTGTGTTTCGTACGATGAGTGAGAGAGCCGGAATGCTATCCTGCCTTTTTTTATAACGTAGCAAACAAGCATAAGGTCGGCCTGATGGTAAGCCATCACCGTAGCCTATAGACTCTTGCAATACCGGGGGTATAATATTATGAAGAGATTTTGTTCCATGTATATTGAAACGGATCATATATTTATTTATACCTACCACTAAAGGTGGCAAACAAGCATACTTACTACGGTCCGCCTGATGGTAAGTAGTGACCGTAGCCAGGTATAACTCGCGTGTTACCGACCCTAAAATCTGTCTCTATTATAAAGATGACCATATTTGTTATTAAAATATATGTAATGGTCACTAAGATATTCCCGCTAAAAGGCCTTTTCTCCTAATGTAGCCTCTTTTTCAAAATCTAAGATTAATGACAAGATTTCACGGGAAGTTAACTCGAATAATTTACAGTAATTTTTTTCCTCTGAGCCGTTCGTTTGTTGAAGGAAAACTGTACTTTATCTCCAAGTATTTTATCTTTGCGTTGAAAAGGATTTAGGACATAGACTAATGCGAGTGAATCTGCATGGTAAAAGCTGATTGAGATTAAATCTAGGTCTGTTGTAAGAAACCTAGTTGGATGGATTCCCTGTCAAAAAACAGCGAGTAGTGATGTTTTTGAAAAAAAATCTAAATATATAAAATTCAAAGTCCTGCCTGACTGACTAATCGATTTAACTATTTATCAACGCACAGCCCAAACCGCTGGGTCTAGAGATTCCAAATTTGGAATGTAGGTTCATTGCGACCGACGTCTAGGGGTGTGCTAAGAAACGATTTTTCAAAATTCCCACGGGAAAGCGTGCCTTGCGAAGTTGCGAGGGTTTCATTTACTAGACATTTATATAAAGAGTAGGTCTTCACAGACACGTTCTCTAGTCATATTTTACATATTTATTTATTTATTTATTCATTGCAAATACATGTATACAACACAAAAATACACATGAACCTTTTCAGGCACAGCAATGGAAAAGAGAGATAGGCAGACCTATAATAGTTTATCTTCTAAATATTCCTTTACAGTGTAATAGGCTTTCGTATGAAGTAATTCGTATATATTTATGTGATATTCAATATGTTTTGAGTTTGAAATATTATTTCTGTAGTACTCTGCCTCTGTCATCTCGGTGGCATATTGGTGGCCTACCTTCGGCACCAAAATGATGTTTTTTTTAATCCCATTATAGTGGCAAACAAACTTACGGTCCGCCTGATGGTAAGCTGTCACCGTAGCCTCTGGACGCTTGCAACACCGGGAGTATCGCGCGTCGACCCTATAAAAATCTTTTAATGCTCTAATGTAATTTAATAATTATCGAGTCTGGATGTTTTCTATATAAAGCATGGACCTAGAAAAAAAGGCGGATACCATCACTGAAACTAAAAAGTGAAGCACCCATAGTAAGCCACCTCGCGTATACGTAGGAACCCGGCTTACTATGGTGTGAATGTGTGCGTGCCGGTCAGCCATTTCACACTCATACATAGTTACGCGGCCGCCATTAGGGTGCTTCAATTCTTTCTTAGCAAGATTCCGTGTGCCTTTTTTTCTAGGTCCATTATGTAAAGTAGGGATATTTACAATAAATCTGGTGCCCATAACATGTGGTGCTGAGGTCAATTGTGTAGAATTTATTTATCTATAATTAACTTAAGTAATGTTTCCTTTAAAAAAAAACGTGTAATTACTCTAAAGAAAAAGGCATAATGTAAGTAAATTATCGGGATAGCAAAAGCCGAGGTCTGTCCGGTAAAACCAGAACGGGCACATTCTTTCGTACTGCATTCCAGGATTGCACACAATAAATGATTGTAAATACGACCTCTCGCTCGCACGCAAATGATTTTTTTTTTTAATATTTTACCTACCTAAGCATTTTTTTCAAAGAAAGGACGAAAACGGTTTATGTATCGTCTTACTAACTTACATCAAATAGTAGATTTTACAAGTGCACAAACGTCTTCGGCTCAGGCTGCTAAAAGTCTAGTATAAAATCGTTTTGTGGACGAGTTATAAACTGCTTTTCACTTCGATTGCGAGGAAATAAATAAATAAACGCACGAAAAAACAAAAGACCTGTTTCCCGCCGCTTTTTTTAAAAATCTTACGACATTGAAATTAGGCTTGGGCTGCATACAGCCTACGATTAAATTAATTTTGTAATAATAAATTTTCTTAAATTAATTAAATAACCTACCGTACTATAATTTAAATTGTAATATCTTTTATGTCTTAAAAACACGTAAGGCAAATAAATTAAAGTAAATATTATAAAATAACAAATTCTACCTCTGAACTTTTTATTGTGTTTGGCTGTATGGCTCATTTTCTTTGCCTTATTATAGATACATTTATGAGTAGATACGTTTTTGCCCTTGTGCACGAAATTCGATTTTGTGCAGCCTATATCCTGCGCAAATAATCAATTTCAGAGAATGAGAAGTGAAAAATACTTTATTTACATCTATTATTACATTGTATTAATATGGTTTGAGAACACTTCATATAAAATTCTCATAGGACATTAACTAAAGCGAAGCTGCAGGTTAAAGCTAGTCTAAGCGATGCTCTCAATGTAACCGGTCTCAGTAGAAAGGGAAAGGGCGAGAGATTCCATAAAAAATGAAAGTGACAAAAGTGTTACATAGTCTTTGTTAACTTCACTTTTGTGCATGTTTTAAAATAGTTTCCACATTTTTCTTCAACGGTGGTCGACTTTGCTTGACTGCACAGAGATTTTACTGACTGCGTGTTCGTTTAGACTGCGACACACAGCGACTCCATCGAGCTCCTCGCTTGATTTGCCATGTCTCTAGGTTATGCATTATGATTTATAATGTCTCTCACTTTGGAGTCCTTATCTTTCCTACTCCATCTAACTTTCTGATTGATTATTTTTTTTATGCCACAAAGTTGGCAAACAAGCATACGGCCCGCCTGATGGTAAGCATCACCGCAGCCTATAGACGCTTGCAATACCGGGGGTATCACTCACGCGTTGCCAAAAATGTAGAACCATTTTTAAATTCGTTGTGAATTTCACGGCAGTGGTTTCGAAGTCCTTTAACGTTTCCTACCCGGTCTGTGATCTTTATTTTTTTTATTAATTTATCTATCATTGATTACATTTGAAAGTTTCTGGGACGTCAATGAACTTCATTGCTTATTCTAAATATGTGGTTGCCATTGTCAATCCTGTCTATACATAAGACACAAATTACCATGTGTGGATTTTATGTATCGAATGCCCTTCACTCGTAGAAGCCGACAAACTATTATAGACGCTTCCCCAAATGAGATACCTATTCACTGACGTTTCCTGACTAAGCAAAAAGGTGTTCATTATGCGTGTGTGTGTGTGGGGGGGGGGGTAATATAATATAGCCTACATCACCTGAGGATAGAGCCAATTCAATTCAAACAAACAATAAAATTTAAATAGTCTTTTCTCTTTAAAATATTACTAGCTTTTTTGCCCGCGACTTCGTCCGCGTGAAGTTCCGGACCCGTTCCCGTGGGGACCACATTGAATTTCGAGAAAAGCTATAGCCTATGTCACTCCCTGATAATGTAGCTTTCTACTGGTGAAAGAATTTTTGAAATCGGTCCAGTAGTTTCGGAGCCTATTCAATGCAAACAAACCAACAAACAATCAAATCCTTCCTCTTTATAATATTAGTATAGATATCATTCAAGTTTATTCTCTTTAGATTACGCGATGGTAAGCTAATAGAAGTCGTAGCAGACGTATTCTTGAGTGGAAACCGAGAATCCGTAAAGGCAGTGCAGAACTGTCTTATATTAAACAGAGTAACGATTATATTCATTTCGAACAAATAAACAAGCAATCAAATCTTTCCTCTTTATAATATTAGTATAGACTAGCGGCCCGCTCCAGCTACGCACGTGTTTTACTAAGGATCTATTTAAAAAATATATATATATGTCGGCGCAAGACCGTATTTACAAATTACTAATCTACTTAAAAATAATTATTAGTTTAATTTAATTCATTACAGACAATTTTGATACTAATTACTTTGTTTAATAGTTTTCGAATACTCAATAATAATTTTGTAATCTTAAAATAGAAATGTAGGATGTATGTAGTTGATTGTCATTGCTTGCGATTATTTATAGCGAAATAAGTAAACCGCAACTATTAACGATCAGAAGTTATTGTAAATTCATATTACGATTTATAAAAGCATGCAATGTGATTTCAGCAGTCAAGTTCAAAGGCATTAATAAATAAGTTATTTTAATGACTGATGAAAACACATGGGATGCAATTGATTTCATTTTGTAGTTTAAGAATTTAATTAAATGTCTAAAATTGTTTACAAAAATTAACAAGAATTATTGAATTCATAAAACTATAATCAATTACTTTTAAGTTTAATTCTTTGTTTGAGCTTCCGGTTTAAAAAGGCGGGGTTGAGCCGCCATATTTTTACTGTGTGCATTTTTGTGAGCAGTCTGAGGTGAGCTAGCAAAGTGTAAGCAACTCGGTGAGTGCAATTACTGTTATTTAATTAGACAATTAAGTTAATTAAGAATATTGGTTGTGTATTACAATTATAATGTGTGCAATTTGAATATCTGTGTTTCATTGGCCTGTAATGTCGGATAATGATGAAAATGGTGGCGTCAGCAATGCTGACGCCACAGTTTCTAAAAATTGTGGTGGGACCTCTGCGCCGTTATCAGAAGTGGGATTCACACCCGCTTCTGCCGGACATTCCTGTTTAAATAATGAAAATACCACTACTTCTGTTAGCGGTGTGCCCACTCAATTTTTTACTGAGATGTTGCAGGTAATGAAAAGCATGACTGATAGCATTAATACACAACCACATAGGGTTAGAATTAATGACATATTTTTACCATCGTATGACCCTGATGGTGAGGTCGGAATACGTGAATGGTGTCAATGTGTTACCACGGCGGTGGAAACTTATAACTTATCCGACTATGAGGTTAGAATGAAAGTGGGTAGTTTACTTAAGGGTCGTGCAAAGTTATTTGTTGATACGTGGTTGGTATCCGCTCACACGTGGCAGGAATTGCGCAGTTTATTAATCACGACGTTTGAACCGGAGAATAGATATTCCCGCGATATAGTTCGTTTTCGTGAACACACGTACGATAGTACTCAAGATATTGCACAATTTCTTTCACGATCGTGGGTATTGTGGCGACGTATTACTAAGGATCGGTTGTCGAATAGTGATGCGGTTGAGGCTGTTATTGGCTGCGTGGGGGATGATCGCTTGAGGATTGAATTGTTAAATGCAAGAGCTACATCGGTACCAGAATTAATTTCTGTTGCATCTTCAATTCGCCGTATTAAGCGGTCAAATCCTACATCAGCTACTAATCAATCGAATCCGAATAAACGACCGCGGTTTGTTGATAAATCGGCACTTTACTGTCAAATTTGTAAAAGATCGAATCATGATACACAGGATTGCCGATTTAAAAACAAGTCTGATAATACTCAATTGCATTTAGAGAAAAGTACCCCTCAACCACAAGGTTCAGAATCCGATAAACCAAAATGTACATTCTGCTCTAAGATAGGCCATACTTTCGATAAGTGTTTTAAACGGGAGCGCGCTGTAATATCAAAAATTAATTGTGTCGGCTCAAACAAATTAACACCTATTGAAGTCAATATTGGAAACTTTAAGATTCATGCTATATTTGATAGTGGGGCAGAATGTTCATTAATACGTGAGTCGGTGATAGCGAAACTACCAGGAAAACGCATTAATGTAGTGACTTATTTGAAGGGTATAGGTCAGTTTACTATAGTTTCACTTATGAAACTAACAACGGTATGTGTTATCGATAATTTAAAAATAGAATTGGAATTTCATGTAGTACCTGATTATGAGATTTGTTCAGACATGATAATAGGAATGAACCTTATCGATACCACAAACCTTGGAGTATTGGTGACTACAAAGGGAGCTGTTCTTGTTCAACAACCAACTATACAACACGTGCGAACCCATAGTGAAAAATTTGATAATCTAGAGTGTGACTTAACAAATGATAAACAAATTCACACTCTAAAGTTATTGCTTAACAAATATGGACATTTGTTTATTCATGGCTATCCAAAAACAAGAGTTAACACGGGCGAATTGGAGATCCGATTAAAAGATCCCAATAAATATGTAGAACGAAGACCCTATCGTTTAAGCCCAGTTGAAAGGGAGAAAGTACGTGATATCGTAAATGAATTACTTGAACATAAAATTATTCGGGAAAGTAGGTCTTCATTTTCGAGTCCGGTAATATTAGTGAAAAAGAAGAATGGCAAAGATCGCATGTGTGTCGATTATCGGGAGTTGAACAGGAACACCCTCAGAGATCACTACCCTTTACCGATTATATCTGATCAAATAGACCAATTGGCTGGTGGGAATTACTATTCCACATTCGATATGGCAGCAGGATTCCACCAAATTCCTGTTTCTGAGAGCTCTATCGAGAAAACAGCGTTCGTTACACCCGACGGGTTATACGAATACTTAACCATGCCGTTTGGTCTAAGTAATGCATGCTCTGTATATCAGCGATGCATAAATAGAGCCCTGATGCCCTTGTTGACTGAGCAGATATGTCAGGTTTATGTCGATGATGTCCTCACAAAGTCCCAGGACTTTGAGGAAGGACTCTCGCGAATTGAACGAATCCTGATTGCTTTACAAGAGGCAGGGTTTTCTATAAACATTGATAAGACCGTTTTCTTTAAACGTTCCATCGAGTACTTGGGCAATGTTATATCAGGTGGCCAAGTAAGTCCGAGCCCAAAGAAAGTAGATGCTTTAATAAAAGCACCTATCCCAACGACCGTTAAACAAGTACGGCAATTCAATGGCCTCGCCGGTTATTTCAGACGTTTCATTCCCAATTTCTCACGCGTCATGTTGCCTCTTTATGAATTAACCAAAAAGGACGCCAAATGGGAATGGAACTCGAGACATGACGAGGCCCGCAATGTAATTATCCAACATTTGTCTACTGCGCCTACCTTGTCTCTATTTCAGGAAAATGCTGCTATCGAACTTTTCACCGATGCCAGTAGTTTGGGATACGGAGCAGTACTGACACAGATCATAGAAGGTCGACAGCATCCCGTCGCTTTTATGAGCCAACGCACCACCGATGCAGAGAGCCGCTATCATTCATACGAGCTCGAGACTCTGACGGTGGTGAGATCAATTAAGCATTTTCGCCAGTACCTGTACGGACGTAAGTTTAAAGTCATTACTGACTGTAACGCCCTTAAGGCATCTAAGCATAAGCGAGATCTGTTGCCCCGAGTACACCGGTGGTGGGCATTCCTCCAAAACTATGATTTTGAAGTTGAATATCAAAAGGGTGAACGATTACAGCACGCAGATTTCTTTAGTAGAAATCCCGCTATTGAGAGCCTTGTTAATACAATGACTAGAGACAATGAGTGGTTGCGTATTGAACAGCGGCGTGACGATGTTCTCCGTCCGATAATAGATAGCATGTCCACTGATTGTCCTGTCCCTGGATATGAACTGAATGACGGAGTACTAAAGAAAGTCTTCACAGACCCAGTTATTGGGATCTGTAAGCTCACAGTAGTGCCCCGATCATTTCAATGGAGTTTGATTAATTCCTTCCATACATCACTACACCACCCTGGGTGGGAGAAAACACTGCGCAAGTTAAAAGATTCATATTGGTTCGACAAAATGAATACTGTGGTTAGAAACTTCGTTGACAATTGTGTTGTTTGTAAAACATCCAAAGGTCATTCTGGTGCCATTCAAGCACAGCTTCACCCCATCCAAACACCTACAGCGCCATTCCAGGTTGTCCATGTAGATATCACAGGCAAACTAGGTACGCGAGACTCTCAGGGCCGCGATGAGTATGTCATAGTAATGATTGATCATTACACAAAGTACGTACTTCTCAATTATTCTACCGACAAAAGCCAGAGCAGTACGCTCGCATCCCTGAAGCGTCTTGTACACCTATTTGGCACACCAATACAGGTGATAGTCGATGGTGGTAGAGAATTCCTTGGAGAATTCAAAGTTTATTGCGACCGTTTCGGTATTGACATTCATGCAATAGCGCCAGGAGCTAGCCGAGCTAATGGGCAGGTAGAACGGCTGATGGGTACATTGAAAAACGCATTAACCATAATAAAGAATTATGAGACTGAGTTGTGGCAAACAGCGTTGGAAGCTTTACAGCTCGCTTTCAATTGTACACCACACCGTGTAACTGGCGTAGCACCATTGACTATGCTCACGAGACGACAACATTGTGTCCCTCCTGAGCTCCTGAAGTTGGTAGATATTGATACCGAAGCCGTCGATTTCGATTTGCTTGAATCGCATGTTCAGCAAAGAATGGCCGCTTCGTCTCAATATGACAAACGGCGTTTCGATAAAAACAAAGCCAAAATGAGGCCTTTTCAGAGGGGAGACTACGTACTTATAAAAAATAACCCTCGTAATCAAACTTCTCTTGATTTAAAATACAGTGAGCCTTATGAAATTTACCGAATTTTAGACAACGATCGCTATATGGTGAAACGAGTTACAGGTCGAGGGCGTCCACGTAAAGTAGCCCATGATCAGCTACGGCGGGCTCCGCAACCAGGCGATCAGGCAACCATGTCGGCGCAATCAGCTGACGGTCATGAACAGCAGCCCAGCACATCTCCTCTGAGCACCTCGATGGGCAGAGCAGACGCACAGCCAACATCGAGCGAGCAGTTGTCGCCCTCGACTTGAGACGTTCTAATAATCTTGTGAGTCTAATCCGTATAATAACTATTTTCTATTCAACACCTTTCCTATTCTGTTTCCATGTAATTCATTTTTAGAGCCTCTGTGGACCACGGTCAATTAAAGACCCAGACCACAGCATCGTCCTACCTATCTCCTTTAGAACCTCTGTGGACCACGGCTTTATAATAGCTCAGACCACAGCATCATCCTCATGCCCCTCATCATGAGTAATTAATATTAACCTCTCATTGCATGTACGAATATTTCAGAGCCCCTGTGGACCACGGTCAATAAAAGACCTAGACCACAGCATCGTCATATCCTATTCCTTTAGAGCCTCTGTGGACCAAGGCCAGTAACCTAGACCACAGCATCATCTCATCTAACACTTTCAGAACCTCTGTGGACCACAGTCAATAAAAGACTCAGACCACAGCATCGTCCTATATCCTGATTCCTTTAGAGCCTCTGTGGACCACGGCGAATAACCGCCTAGACCACAGCATCGAACCTTCATGAACATATGAAATAAATTGTGCAGATTTACGTGGAGTAACTGTACAAAACAAATTATAAAACAAAGCTCATATTAAATGAGATAAACCTCTCCCGATTTTATTTCGTTTTTGTTTTATGAACCAGGCTTTTTACTAACAGCTACTGACTGCATATTTTAAGGTACAAAGTGACTAATAACTTGGTTGGAGTTACATTAGTCAAATTACATGTGATTGAAATAATATTTTTACAGGCAATCTTGCCATAGAACATACTCATAAACAACAAGCCAAGTTATTGGTTAGCGTACCTATTTATGGGTACCTAACTAAAGATTACAAACTTTTACATTCCAGAACTGAACTCGAGGCCTGGTGCAGAGCGCGCACCACCTCGCAGAATGGCCGTGTCGGCGCAAGACCGTATTTACAAATTACTAATCTACTTAAAAATAATTATTAGTTTAATTTAATTCATTACAGACAATTTTGATACTAATTACTTTGTTTAATAGTTTTCGAATACTCAATAATAATTTTGTAATCTTAAAATAGAAATGTAGGATGTATGTAGTTGATTGTCATTGCTTGCGATTATTTATAGCGAAATAAGTAAACCGCAACTATTAACGATCAGAAGTTATTGTAAATTCATATTACGATTTATAAAAGCATGCAATGTGATTTCAGCAGTCAAGTTCAAAGGCATTAATAAATAAGTTATTTTAATGACTGATGAAAACACATGGGATGCAATTGATTTCATTTTGTAGTTTAAGAATTTAATTAAATGTCTAAAATTGTTTACAAAAATTAACAAGAATTATTGAATTCATAAAACTATAATCAATTACTTTTAAGTTTAATTCTTTGTTTGAGCTTCCGGTTTAAAAAGGCGGGGTTGAGCCGCCATATTTTTACTGTGTGCATTTTTGTGAGCAGTCTGAGGTGAGCTAGCAAAGTGTAAGCAACTCGGTGAGTGCAATTACTGTTATTTAATTAGACAATTAAGTTAATTAAGAATATTGGTTGTGTATTACAATTATAATGTGTGCAATTTGAATATCTGTGTTTCATTGGCCTGTAATGTCGGATAATGATGAAAATGGTGGCGTCAGCAATGCTGACGCCACAGTTTCTAAAAATTGTGGTGGGACCTCTGCGCCGTTATATAATATAGCCTATGTTACACGGGAGTAAAGTACCTTCCCAATGGTGAAAGAATTTTTGAAATCGGTCAAGTAGTTTTTGAGTTACAAACAAAAATAGAAATCTTTCCGTATTAAGGTATACATTATGGATATATCCGTTATCTGGTACCCATAACACAAGGTTTAACCCAGATTACTTTGGGAATTGTGTAGATTTCCGGTCAAAGTCAGTCAAATAGCTCCAACTACAGATCGAAAGGAAGCGTACTTGGCCCAGTTAGTGTGTCGAAACAGCAATCTTGGCGGAGTGAGCGGTGAACTCAAGGATGTTAATACAAACCCCACCAACAATTGCCTGGGTTTAGTGCATAATTTACATTCGTTACAACATTGCCTTCATTGAAACTCTTGGTTTAATGGTCACGTTTTTTTTACCGACATTCTTTTGTTTTATATCTCAACACCATCTTGAATTCTCGACCACCATGAATTTGTGACTAGCGGATGGACCGCCCGCCACCCGTTGTACTGTATGCACCATTGGCCTGAACGAGACTAATTAGTTTCGTTTGCACCATCAATTATGGTGCTCCTCCTCCTCCACAGTCGGTCCCTCAATGTTGAGGATCGTGACTCCGACGTAACTTAGTCACCGTTTCTCTCCATCTGTTCCGATCTTGTGCCAGATGGAGAGCTGTGCTTATCGGCAGTTCCAGGATTTCAGCTACCTGGTCCACATGAGTAAATAAACTGACGGACAGAGGCTTCACTTCCATACAACGTCGCGCGCCGAGGACACGCACACAAGCATGAGGCGCGTGTATTGCGTGTCCTCAAAGCGCTCGTCACGTACACATGCTTGTGTGCGTGTCCTCGGCGCGCGCTATTGTATGGAGTGAAGTCTCTGTTCCGTCAGTTTATTTACTCATGTGCCTGGTCCGTCCATCGTCTAGGGCTGCGTCCTCTTGGTATTTTTCCTTCCACCTTGCCTGTTACCATAAGTTTTTCGAGGTTGTCGTCATTCCTCAATGGTGCAAACAAAACTAATTAGTCCAAACCGCGGATTTGGTATGGTCTCATCTGCACCATTGGACCGCCAGGCTTCGCAAAAGTTTTACTAAGAATCTCTATTTAAAAAATATATATAATGTTGCCTTTGTTACCCGGGGTTACGTACCTTCCCACCGGTGAGATAATTTTTAAAATCTATCACCTTTATGAAAATTTTTCTTCATCTTTTTTTTTTAGGTTTATTTGTTACAAACAAAAATATAAATCTTTCATCTTTATAATATTAGTATGGATGTAAAAAAGATAGACTTCGTAACATAATTTCGTCAGTTTAATTGAGTGAAAGGTCAAATGTCCCACGTCAAAAGATTGATTATAGTCGACTATTAAACTGCAATTAGCATTATAGAAAGTCTAGACTTGCATGACCTAACATTAGTTTTTTAGTAAGGACTCACTTCACAATGTTAAGGCTAGTCCACACTAGTATTTGTATTTGCAAGGTTTCGGCACTAAAGGTTAGCCGTATTCATATTAGATGATATAAAGTGATGCATATGCGCGCGGCAAGATCTCGATTCTATGGAACGCATGGATGGAACGTCTTTTGGATCAAGATCATGCCGCGCGCATCTGGATCGCCTGGTATGGATACGGCTTGTTACAAACCGAACTGTTGTCAGATCCGTATCCAGTGGCAGCTGCGTCAACCATGCTCCTTTTTTGGAAGCTACCTAGAGAATTGAATCAGACGAAATAGTAAAACGGTTAAAAAAGTTCATTTTTGTAAACCTCGGGCTTTCAAAGACCCCACGCGACGGACCGAGGGTTTAAATATTATCATTATAAATGAGAAAGTGAGTTTGTTTGTGTGTTATTCCTTCACGGCTTGATTATGCAGCCGATCATTATGATTTGTATACATATTGTCAGGGGTGCAGAGTCCAACAAAGGCTAATTTATACGCCGCGGGTAACAGCTAGTCCATACTAATATTATAAATGCGAAAGTAACTCTGTCTGTCTGTTACCTTTTCACGTTAATACTACTGAACCAATTTGGATGAAATTTGGTATAGCTTAAGACCCGAGGAAGGACATAGGCTACCTTTTGGCGCATAATCGACATCCACGCTGGCGGAGCCGCGGTCACAGCTAGTATTTTTATAATTCTTATTGTCTATGTTTTATAAGTCTGGTTTACTTTGTCGCTCACCTTCATCTTTTTATGACGTCTGTACAATTCTCACTCTAAAATATAAGTTTTCCATCCCTCACTCTTTCATTACCTCACCATCCTTAATACGGTTGGTAACTCTGCTTGTGCCTAAAGTCATGTTAACACTAGATACATATAATAAATTAGAATATAATTGATTTGCAACAACAAAATATTTAATTGAATATTGAAAAATTACAGTCCAGAATAATCGCCTTATTGCTAATATCAATCATTTCAAGTCAACCTTGGGGTACCTAGGTGCGAAATTAAATTTATATGAAGTAAGCAGAAGATTGAGAAAACTTGTATCTTATTTACGGCCCTGGATACTTCATTCGTTGGTTGACTTTACTAACAATTATTATAGGAGCATGGATTCGGCACGCACTAAAGTATGCCCAACTTAGTAGTTGTGCCCTAGTGCTAGACTTTATAAACTTCGAACATTACTGGCATTCATTAAAAGTGAAGAAAACTAAGTTTTCCAACAGTTACACGACCTGGATAACTACATGGAATTCGTGTTGAAATTCCGTAAATTATTTACATGAATTTTGAATCATAGTACATATAACTTATAACTAATAATAATTAATAACTATTAATAACTTAACTAATTTTATAAATGAGAAAGTGAGTTATTCCTTCACGGCTTGACTAATCAACCGATCATTACCGAAATTTTTACATATATTGTCAGGGATACAGAGCCCAACATAGGCTACTTTTTATCTCGTGAAAGTATGTCATTCCAATGAAAAAATGTTTATTCTTCTATAGAGGGCGCTGTATGGGATGCTATCGGCAAACAGATGGCGCCACAAGTCGCGCTATAGGTTGCTTTGTCAAACGAGATCTATTTCATAAAATTAACGCGAGCGCAGCCGCGGGGAAAAGCTAGTAGTACATAATTATTATGTTTTAAACTTTGCAGATTAAGGGAACCGTTTTCAAGTGTCTCAACAAGTTCCAGCTCGCAACCTCGTTTGCACGAATTGCGTGTTTTTGAAAAATCCTCTTATCGGATACCTACGGCTATTGAGACAATATAAGTTAATGCCTACGACATATAAACATGGAGGAGGGTCTATCCCTCCATGTTTCAGGTCTCCACGATCAGCAGATTAAGCAGTGCGTTGATCTGTCAGTCATTCAGGAAAACGCATTTTTTTTGTGCGTATAATGATGTGCCGTCGCATCATAAATGTCGGAAAGTAAAATCAGCCGAACATCGGTCGTGTATTCGGCACTGTGTTTAGCGTCTTAGGCCCGACATTCACAGACTGCTCGAGAAGATAGCCATAGATCAACATGCACGGATCTTGCAGTTATAGTCAACAGCTTGAAGCTGGACTTGAGAAGACCGCACTGCTCAAGCCCTTTCGTATATGTATTGTAGGAGACGTCTAAGAGAGGTAGGACACAGCGGATAATCCGCTCAAATCGGAGCAGCCCGAAGACCCAGCAGAAGATGGTAACCAAATGGCATTGGTCTCGGCCATGTTGTGTTCCTACGGTGAGTAAGGTCTCCAGAGCTCCACTTGGGGGGTTGGGAGGGTTGGCAACGCGTGAGTGATACCCCCGGTATTGCAAGCGTCTATATGCTTATCAGGCCGACCGTATGCTTGATTGCCACCCTTGTGGTATAAAAAAAAAAGTAAGAGACTGTAGTTCACTATGCAGTCGCAGCTTGATGCAATTCATCCTGACTGCTTCAAGCAGTCCGTGGGCCCTTAGTGTCTACACTAAAGACGCTAGAAAGACGCTTGTGTAGCGGTAGATGTCCTTACATGACTCAAACAGTTCTAAGTAATTCAACGTTGATTACACACGCCACGATACTCACTATAATTAGGCTTATACTGTGAATATTAGAAGTAATCATAAATCTACTGAAACCTACATTTTATGTAAAAACGTTAAGTTTTAACATACAATTTGCGGCGATTTGAACGGCTAATGATT
The DNA here is from genome assembly GCA_905163395.2 of Endotricha flammealis. NCBI lineage: Eukaryota > Metazoa > Arthropoda > Insecta > Lepidoptera > Pyralidae > Endotricha > Endotricha flammealis. The sequence goes on from LR990871.1 coordinate 10,917,819, forward strand.
ACGACCTAAAGCTTTTCGCACATTGTATATATTAGAGTTATATTTACGAGTATTATAAGTATAACTTTTTACTGGGACAGTGAAATTTTATTTTGGTGTTTAAATATACAGCTTTACCGCTAATCGTAGAGATCTAAAATTTACAGGGCTTGTTCATTGTATGAAGTGAAGTAGGAATTCGATAAGAAAGGATTTTGCTAAATTCCTTTTTTTTATGCCACATATTTGGCAAATAAGCATACGGCCCGCCTGACGGTAAGCATCACCGTAGCCTATAGACGCTTGCAATACCGGTATACCGGCTTGGTTGCAATATTCGAACATTTCAATAAAAGTATGTATGTAAATATGTATGTATATTGTACGATATGCATGCATAATATATTTTATCGATTAGCTAACATATTTTTACTTAAGTCAATCTCATCTTTATTTATTTTCCTTTTTCACCCCACACAGGGATATTGAAAGGCAGGGGGTGGCAAAATTCAATGAGCGTCCCGTTATCGCTATGACCTGGTAACTGACAATAGGGAAAATATTTTTACACAGAGCGTTTTGTAGTATATTGGAATCTTGAATATGTGAAATATTCTATAATACGATTAAAATTTAAACGCATTTATTGAATGGAATCTTATTTTATTTTACTAATGTTATAAATTATTATTATTTATTTATTCAAATAACAAAGACTCATATATCGTTAGTTAACTTAGAAAAAATATTTTCCCATTGGAATCACATACTTTCATGGTATAAAAAGTAGACTATGTGTGTGTGGCTCTGTACTGTACCCCTGACAATATGTATACAAATTTTCATAATGATCGGCTGATTAGTCAAGCCGTGAAGGAATAACAAACAAACAAACTCACTTTCTCATTTATAATATTAGTATGATAGTTAGGATTTGTATATAACTCTTGTGATAATTATACTAGCTCTACACTATCGGAAAGTTGAGCAAAGTGAAGAGAAATTAGGCACGAAGTTAAGATGAAGAAAAAATAATAAAGATGCAGTAGCACGAAAAATGACAGTCGTGGCTTAGGCGCCATAGGTCCAGCGACCCAAACGCGAAGTCGACTCCGCCGCAACGGGCAGCGCCTCGCGTCACGTTGCGACAACCGAGCGTCTTTTCTTATCATTGCGCACATAGTGGAAAAATATGCAGTACCGAAACTTTAAGTTTTCTAATTTGTAATAAAATAATAATTGCCTACAATTATTTTTTAATAAATATGAATGAATATAAAATGAAGATTATGAACAACTTTTATTAGGAACCAAATATGAAAAATGAAATAGACATGGTTTTCAGATGGTTTTGGTATGGTTTCGGGATGATTTTCAGATAATTTTCAGGTTATTTTTGGATGGTTTTCAGATGGTTTTTGGATGGTTTTGTGATGGTTATCTGATGTCTTTGGGATGGTATTTCAATAGTTTTCGGATGGTTTTTCAATGGTTTTGTGATGGTCTCGAGATGGTTTTGGGATTATTTTCGAATGTTTTTGGTATGAAACTATCTGAAAATTGTAACTAAATAATGCGATTGTTTACTTATGATTTTAGTTATGGTTACTTATTTAGGTCTAACAGGAAATAATGATTGAAAAATCATTATTTCCTGTTGGACCCACTGCTACGCACAACTAATTTTGGCACAACTAAAAGTATGGTGGTTTAGGTAAGTAAACTTGTACCAAAGTGTACATTCAGCGTGTTTAGAATATTTTTTCTGTTATTTTACTGGAAAAAATGGTTTATAAATGGTGTAATTGTGCCACAATGTACAAATACTTCTATAAAAACTCCACAAAAACTGTTTGTTTCTGTGTTAGCTCGAAGAGACCCAAACAGCATTTTATCTCATACAAATGTTTTTATGTGTGAAGATCACTTTGATGCCAGTAATATTTGATTCGAATGGTAATAGATAAAATGATAAAATCACACAAAATGTCGTAACAATGAACAATGTTGACTTGCGTGTGACGTCACGCGAGGCATAGCCAATCACAGAGCGTTCTTGTGGCTGAAGAAATTTAAAAAATAATTTGGATTTATTTTGTTTATTTTGAAAAATCTATAAATATTTTTGGATATAACAGAGATAAATATGTTTTTTTATGTTATTACCTAATAGGATGACCACATTTCGTAGCATCTTTTTAATAGTCTCAAATAGCCTATTATACCTAAATATCACGCGAAAATTATAGCACTTTAAATCTATTACGCTAGGTGTCGCTGTTTAAAAATCAAAACTAATATATAAAGCTGAAGAATTTGTTTGTTTGTTTATTTGAACACGCTAATCTCAGGAACTACAAGTTCGAATTGAAAAATTATTTTTGTGTTGGATAGTCCATTTATCGAGGAAGGCTTTAGACTATATAACATTACGCTGCGACCAATAGACGCGAAGCATCAGTGAGAAATATTGCAAAAACGAGGAAAATTATTAGGGCTTCCGTTGCGTGCGCTGCATAAACGGTTCAAGTTACCCAAAAAATATGTATGGCGCTCAACCTAGAAAGCTGGAATTTTGTATAGAGGTTCTTTTGACAAGAATAAAGATGGGGTTTTATAGAATTCCCACGGGAAAGGGAGTAATAGGACTATAAGTGTATTATCGCAGGCGCTCAACCTAGAAAGCTGAAATTTTGTTTATGGGTTCCCTTTGTGATGCTGACAAGAATAAAGACGGCAATTTATAGAATTCCCACGGGAAAGGCAGTATCTACGCGGGCGAAGCCGCGGGTACAGCTAGTTATAAATAATTTCAAAGACATGATGAGCTTAGTAAAATAACAACTTCTTGTCTGTCAAATAATAAATCCGTTTGACATACACAATATCCGCAGTCGTCATTATACTCATCTCTTATTACAAGTATACAGTGATATCAAAGAATATTTTAGTATAAGTACTATTTTTAAAACGTTGCAAACGTAAGTCGTCTTTGTAGATATAGTATATCGTTTAATTCGCCACTTCCCTAAAATGTTATTTCGCCTAAAATATACATTATGTAGTTCAAACCCTTAAAGAAACCATCGGATAATAGAAAACTACCCCAAAACTGTAAATACTATCCAAAAACAATTGTAAAGCTGTACCTATAAATCGAACCTATAAACCAAAAACATTCGAAAATAATCCTAAAAGAATATCTAATTCATTCTAAAAACATTAGAAAATAATGTTAAAAGAATTCCTAATTCATCCTAAAACATTCGAAAATAATCCTAAAAGATTTTCTCATTCATACCATACCTAACATACCAATGGTCAACAATGTCATCCAAAAAAATGCAGAAGCACATGAGAATAGATTGCTTCATCATGTGAACGTAGAGGCGATCCAGCTCCTCGACAATACGGACATAGTGAGACGACTTAAAAGAACTAAACCATTTGAATTAGTGTAGTGATTAGTGACAATATTTATGTGTTAAAATAGTGTAAACAAAGACACATGAACAAAGTGACTTCCCCTTAATAGAGACAGTAAGAAAAGTGCCGATGGACACATTCTTATATTACAATTTTATAAAACTAGGTCAATGTAAAATTACTCATTAGTCTATGTTTAGGCTAGATTGTAATTATATTAGCGTATTTAATAATATAACATTAGTATGCTACAAACAAAAAAAAAACAAAAAAAATAAAAAATTCATACCATAAACCATCCCGAAACAATCCCAAAAACATCTTGATACCATCCGAAAACCATTGGAAAAACATCAGAAAACCATCTGAAAGCCATTCAAAAACCATCCCAAAACCATCCAAAAATCATCTGAAGACCATCCCAAAACCATCCAAAAACAATCTGAAAACTATCTAAAAATCATTCGAAAACCATCCAAAAACATCTGAAAACTATCCGAAAACCATCCAAAAACCATCTGAAAACCATTCGAAAACCATCCAAAAACCATCTGAAAACCATTCGAAAACCATCCAAAAATCATCTGAAGACCATCCCAAAACCATCCAAAAACAATCTGAAAACTATCTAAAAATCATTCGAAAACCATCCAAAAACATCTGAAAACTATCCGAAAACCATCCAAAAACCATCTGAAAACCATTCGAAAACCATCCAAAAACCATCCGAAAACCATTCGAAAACCATCCAAAAACCATCTGAAAACCATCCGAAAACCATTACGAAACAGCAAAAAAAGTAGTTGTGCCAACAGGAATACTTATTTTGTGCATAATAGTTGGTCCAACAAGAAATGGTTCCACACTGTTTTTCCTTTTTTTATTGCATTTGTTACCCATTTTCACCAACAATTATTCTACGTAATCGAATTGCGAGCGCGGCGGTGATGGCGGAAAATTTGACACACGTCCGACGTCGATAAGGTCTGCGACCGGACTGAGTAACGCGAACTCACGCTTTGACTTCGTATTTTCGTGTATAAAATATGATATAAAAATGCCATGTAATCTTTCTAAAGTTATTTTGCATGAATTGACTAGTTCAATAAATAACTAAAAGGATAATTAAGTTTCAAATCTTAAAACGTGTCAGAAGTAAGTTTAAAATAAGTTATTTGTTTTTAAAAAGTGGAATTTTAAATAAATTTTTTTATCGAGTGAAGTAATTCTAATTGTGTATTGGAGATATGATTTAACTAGACAAGGTACTCAAGAATACCTATTATTTTTTTGATTCGTTATTTTGAAGAACTTCATTAAAAAAAAATGTTTTTTCTAGACCTCTTCATAGGTATTTTACGAACCGGTAGCGTCTTAAGACGGCTTGAAAACACTGGCCTCTGCCGATCCGCATTGGAGCAGCGTGGCAGAGTACGCTCTAATCCCCTTCGATTACAGTGAGACCCGTATCCATGCAGTGGGATTATTATGGGTTGATGTGAAATATTAAAATCCGTTTCAGTCCGAAGCAATGTTATTTAGTGGAAATCATCCATTATAGCATTTAATTGTAAATTAATTTAATTATAAAACTAACTTTTTAGCTGGTAAACTAACTTTTCAACAAAAGCCATTTAACTTGCCTAATGTTTTAAGTGCACACAGTTAAAACATTAGGTAAGTACAGTCAGATACACTAGTTCGTTTATATTAAATCTATAATGCAAAAGAAAGTCGTGTTAGTTACACCATTAAGAACGGCTGAAGCCATTTGACTGAAAATTGGTGGAGAGGTAGCTTAGAACCAGGAGCAGCACATAGGATACCTTTTATCCCGTTAGGGTAGGGTAGGGTAGGGGTTGGGTAGGGGTAGGGTAGGGGGTTGGGTAGGGGTAGGGGTAGGGTCGGGTAGTGCCTCTAAGGGGGAACAAAGTTCGCCGGGTCAGCTACTAGTAGTAAAATATAATTAAATATTCTTGGACTAATCGGATATCGCCATTTAGTCCCAATTAAAAGCTTGTATTATGGGTACAAATATACATAGGTACTTTTTGTAAATAAATACTTATTTTTGATACAGAAAAATGATGATGATCTACTAAACCTGCTTGGTTGTAAAACTATTAGGTAGATGGCATGCACTGCGAAACACGTAGATTAAAGAAATGTGTTCATCAACATTACTAACCTTCCCGGTAGCTCTGTGGTGGGTAGTGATCTAGTGATCTCGTAGCGAGCAGAGAGAATCATCAGGCTGAATGATATACAGGGTTATTTTTAAAACATTGAAGACCTCTTAGGAGGTGATTCAACCAACTTGGAAATCACGAAAAAAAAATCAGCTGTTCCATACATTTTGTCGAGTAGGTATGGATATTTTTTATAGAACAAACAGCAGATTTTTTTTCGTGATTTCGAATTTGGTTCCATAGTAAATATTGTTCGTATTGAAGAGTAGAATCACCTCCTAAGAGGTCTTCAATGTTTTAAAAATAACCCTGAATAGATGAAATTTTACTTTCAAAAATATTTTCTAAATGAACTGATTGATTTTTCAAAACATATTTCCTTTCCTCTCTTTTCCTCTCCGTAGAACACACCCTCTAAGTATCATGTCGCTACATTTTATATGTATAGAATCCTGTATTGATTTGTTTTATCAATTACCTACTAGAATTTACGCAACGTAATTCACTCGGCAAAGAAGATATCAATATCGCATGCCCACAATCCGTATAGGCGTGTCAGTTTCATTGACAGCCGCTGTCGCACGCAGATTCAATTTTTGCAAAACTGATTAAACACAAAATGTATTCTGAAAAACAATGAAGCAAATTTTTGATATATTTCTGTGGCTTACTTACGTGGTATTGCGCTATTCTATTATTTATTTATAGATACAGTTATTGAAACACACTTTTAAAGCTAATGACACATTAAATTACCGTTGACACTGTCAAATTAAAGAAAAAGAGAGATGTAGTATGTAGTAATGTAGATACTTACTTCTTACTTACTTCCGATGGGGCTACAACCCTTTCTGGGTCTTGGCCTCTTCTACAGTCTCCCTCCACGTGTCACGGAGCTTGGCTTTCCTTCTCCAGTTAGTGACCCTTCCCATCCTCCTCCAATCTTCCTCCACGCAATTCAGCCAACGTTTTTTGGGCCTGCCTTTTGGCCGTTTCTGTTGCGGCGTCCATCTACTCATTATTTTCACGGATCTCGTGTCCGGCATCCTCTCGAGGTGACCCGCCACTCTAAGACGCTGCGACTTGCAATACCTGGTGTTTGTTTCATGTTCAATCAGTTCATCCGTTCGTGGTTCATTCGCTAACGATAGCTGTCCTCACGCTCCTTCATTAGTCCGAAGATTTTCCGTAGAACCTTCCTCTCGATTACGGCTAATTTTTGCTCGTCTTTCAGGGTTAAATCCCAGGTTTCACAGCCGTAAGTCACAATAGGTCTGATGATGGCCCGGTATATGGTAAGCTTTGATCTTATACTCAGTAGTTTGGAGCCCAGCATCTTGCCACATTCGTAGAAACATGTTGCCAGCGACTATCCTTGCTTTAATCTCCTCGTCTGTTCTATGTTGGGAGGTAATCGTCGATCCCAGGTACTTGAAGTTGTGTACACCGATTATGGTCCTATTTCCGAGAGAATTATTTTCTGGTTGCCTAGATTGTCTCGCAGTCTCAAGGTATTCAGTCTTGCATGTATTTACATGAAGGCCAAATGATGCGGCCTCCGTTTCAAGTCTTAGGAAATGATCGACCATTCTATTTTTGGACCTCCTGGTAATAACTATGTCATCAGCATATTCGGCCAGTTGGGTAGTGTTGTAGTCGATCAAACCATTGATGTTTAATTTTTGAGTGGCAGCTTCAAGCACTACTTTAAAAACAATGGTAGAAAGTGCATCTCCCTGTTTTACTCCTGAAAAGATTTCGAATGGTTCAGATATGTCGTTTTGGATCGCTACTACTGATTTTGAGTTTTCTAGTGTAGCCTTAACAAGTCTTACCAATTTACTTGGCACACCTAACTGAAGTATGCTGGAGAGTATCTGCGTACGGTTTACACTGTCAAAAGCTTGCTTAAAGTTTCATAACAAAGATTAATGTAGATATAAAATTAAAATTCGTTTTAGAAACTGCCTGTTTCTGACATAAATTTTATAGCCTGCATTTTGACTGAATCTGACATACACAGTAGGTCTACGTACTCCTACACCTCCTCCTGGCCTACCATCGATTTATACCTATTTAAACAGATAATTTACTAACTAGTGTATATGAAACAAAGCGGCCTTATTGCTGACAGAAATCTTTGCAAGTCAACCTTGGGATAAAAATAAATTTTATTCACGCCATGGAATGGGCAGGGCTAGCAAAACAAGAAATAGAATAGACACTAGGTATGTAAACTACTAAATTACAATATAACATACATATACAGATATTAAGCGCCGCTTGACTTTTAGATCCTTTGTCGTATGTCAAAAAATACTTGTCAACAAACTTTTATTGCCTATCGCCATCCGGGCGGCCTTGTAACATTGTCACATACAAAGTTATACAATTGAATAGTAAACTTGAAGAATGAAGGAAAAGTGAATTTGGTAGAGGCTTTTTTAGAAATGGTCCTTGGATATTATTTCCTTTTGTGTGCGAAATTGGGAATTACATGGTTTAGTGCGCAAAAGAAATGGTTGTTATTAACGTTGTGTGTGATATGATGTCATAATTTTGCTATTGTTCTTTATATTTTTCTGCTTTTGATGGAATGGTGACATTTATTGTTTGTTTAAGGGACTCAGGACTGTGGTTCCAAGAATGATACATATTATTCCATTTTAATATACTTGGCATAAAATCTAACAAATTGTCTAATTTCAAATATATATGTACATCTTTGTGAAATAGACATGAATCAAACACTTTATTCCGATTTAACGCACAACATTATGTTACCACCATAAGGTATCACAAACTAGTACAATTATTATCATTGATTGCAAGAATTTCTTGTGCCAAGTACTGGAACGGAGTAAGTAACTAACCATATTTAATCTTGTTTGTTTGTTTGCATTGGATAGGCTCCGAAACTACTGGACCGATTTCAAAAATTCTTTCACCAGTAGAAAGCTCCATTATCAGGGAGTGACATAGGCTATAGTTTTTCCCGAAATTCAATATGGTTCCCACGCAAACGGGTCCGGAACTTTACGCGGACGAAGTCGCAAAAAGCAAGTCTATACTAATATTATAAAGAGGAAAGATTTGATTGTTTGTTTGCATTGAATAGGCTCCGAAACTACTGGACCGATTTCATATTTCATAAATTTGCATGAACGACATCACACTAAACACGGCGAGCGTCGGTGACGGCGCGGCTGTCATCGCGACTACGACAACGCGCGTCTCCCGCTACCACGTTTGTGTTTGAATGCACGTCCGGGTGCGACAGTCCGGGCTTTGGTGTGAATTAACCCTAAAATACAGATTTAAATGTCTATGGAAAACCCAATTCAGTTTTCGACCTATCAGATATAGATTGAGTCAGATCTGTTTGATTTATGGCTGTTACAGTCGGAAAGGACAGTATCAGTAGAAATTTTTAGGGGCTCATCGATCGGTAATGATATATCTAGTCCATCAGGTGACCCATCCGTCAACTCACAAACAATAGTAGGACTTCTTTAACGTCATAAAATGTATAACTGTGGTCCCGTCGCCCGGGGAAAATGCGACTGTAGGGCTCCCCTAGGGGTTACCCACAAAAAAACTGACGGGTTGCCTCGTCCTGTAAGTGGCGAGGTCACAAAAACTACAAAACAGGCAGAATATCCCTACTGTCATAAAAAAACTTCCACGACTGCTTCCGCGAGAACTTGTATCTGTAAACCCGTATATAAATAAAAAAATACATAGGGACAAATCACACAGATTGAGCAAGCCCAAAGTAAGTTCGACACTTGTGTTATAGGATACTAACTCACCGATACTATACTTTATAACAAATACATATATAGATAAACATCCAAGACCCAGACTAATCAGAGAAAGTTCGCACTTCATTATGACCCGACCGGGACTCGAACTCGGGACCTTCGGGTTGGCGGGCCGGCGCGGCATGGTATAACCATTACGCCACGGAAGTCGTCAATATATTATTATAAGTAATTCACGCGTTGTTTTGAATGGACATTTTATAGCCAGATCGCTGCGATCTTGTGACTAAACCCAGCAGTAATTCATATGTTTCAAGTGGAGATTCGTCCCTTTTTTGATTGGCCCCGGTCCCTCGCCGTCAAAGGACGATAAGGAATTCGCATTCCACATACATAAATCACTTTACGTCGAACCTAGATACTCGACAATCAGATTTCCTGAATTTTCTATTTGAATAATCTGTCGTACGCAGTCACTGAATCTTGAAAATTTATATTGGAATAAGACATGTCGATGACGTAAAAAGGATGCATTACGCTTGTGATTTTCGAGAGGGTAGACAAATAAGTTCACTATAAAAGTTTGAAGTGCAAGCAGCATTTTTATGCAATCAGCTAATTCCACACTTTTTTTACAGGCTTCTCAGTATGGTTAAGGGTTCCGAAACGCATTATAATTTTGCTCGTCCAATCCGCATTGGAGCTGCGTGGCAGAGTACGCTCCAATCCCCTTCGATTGAAGGTAAACCCGTATCCCAGCGGTGGGATAGTTATGGGTTGAGATGAGATTTTTATTCCACGTTAAGGCTCAACTTATCTCTTTTTTCTTTACTTTGACAGTAATATAATACCATTAACTTCAAATATGGTTTTGAGCAATTCATCGTTAGTGACATAAAACGTTTATTCGTTCATTTAAGGCTTCATTATCACTATATGATATAGTATAGTATTGTCAAAGATACCGAGCAGTCAAAAACAACACATTTAATACGTCCAAGTGCAAAAACGTAATAACTCACAAACATCATATTTCGTTAACAAGCATTTCGCGTGACATCAAGAAACGGTTTAAGTGTTTAGTAAGGTTTTTACCTGACCGTCGCATTTGTCATTTCTAAGAGCTGCGAGGGATGATCTGTCTACTTGATAAATTGCTTTAATGCTTGCTCTTTTCACTAAATGGAATACAAAGTGAAACGAGGCTGACTTAGTCTTCTTTTTTTGGATTTGTTACTTATGGACTTTTGTTACGTGGATGATTTTTGAGATTTAATAGAGCAGAAAGAGGCGTCCAGGTAGTACTATTATTTATTCTGTGGTCCAGGGCAAAGAGCAAAGAACAAAGATATTAATGCCAATAAAATGTAGTTAACTTGGTAATTACATAGTACAATGTTGTTAATTAAAAATTCGTATGAAGGTTACCTTTTTCATTCGTCGACTGTACACTATACTAATATTATAAACCTGTAGAGCTTGTTTGCTTTTTATACGTGCTAATCTCAGAAACTAGACTCGAATTGAAAAAACTTTTAGTATTATATAGTCTACTAGCTGTGCCCGCGACTTTGTTCGCGTGGTTGTCGAGAACACTATCGCGATATGAATAATTTTTCCCGTTATTTAAATATTTCCCTGATGCTTCTCTCCTATTGGTCGCAGCGTAATGTTATATAGCTTAAAGCCTTCCTCGACAAATGGACTATCCAACACAGTTCACTCAGTTCCTGAGATTAGCGCGTTCAAACAAACAAACAAACAAACTCTTCAGCTTTATAATATTAGTATAGATTTACCGAAAAAGATTATAATTATAGAGCATCTCAAGTAACGGGATTATGCGCTGCTTCTTCCGATCGAGTTAGTCTATTTCATTATGCATGTTGACCACTCATCATAATTCCTATGAGAATGGTGAGATTACTCTAGTAGGTACTATTATAATAGTACCTACTACTACTAAGTCTGGAAGAGATTGCTTTAGCGATAAGACCGCCTGTTGTACTTGGAAAAGTACAACAGGCGGTCTTATCGCTTATATCGCTTATATAGTACAAGGTGGTAGGAATACCACCTTGTACTTTTTGTTATTGTTATGTTTATTTGGTGCAATAAAGAATATTGTATTGTATTGTATTGTAAGGGGCATTAAAAGATATTTTAGGGTCCTCAACGCGCAAGTGATCCCCCGGCCGGTGGTGCAAGTGTCCAAAGGCTAAGATGACCGCTTACCATCGGCCGGGTCTTACCATCATGCTTGTTTGCCACCTTAGTGATATAAAAAAATTGTAACACCTTGGCTTTGTCTGGATCTCAATATTAAACTAGAAATTCAAGAATGTTTCTCAGAAACACAACTTTTTCTAAAAAGTTTATTTGATTAAATTAGTTGTGCACAGTTTTTTTTGCTTTCACTTTCTTATTACAATTTTCTTTGTTTCAGGACTGTTCTAAGGGCAGTGTGACGTACAGACCTTAAAGGTATGTTTATTTACTAGTTAATACCCCGCAACTTTGTCTATGACCTATCACTATTTATATAGAAGTGAAAACTACTTTAGCGGCGCTTGGCACTTTTTTAGATGGGTAAAAAATGTTAAACTCGCGTCAGATCCGTAGCCTCTTAGAGCAACGCGGGCTTCCGTTCCGGGACGGAAGCCCGCGTTGCTCTAAGCGTAGCCTGATCGAAAAATCGTAAGACGGATGGACAGGACGTTGATGTTTAAGTTTTCACTTCTGCCGGCGCTCCCGGGGTGCAACCCGTCCTTTAATTTATGAACGCAAGAAATAATTTAATTGTTGTTTAAATTGTTATTGAACGACTTTTTCATTGGCTAGGTACTTGTATTTTGTTTTAATGTGTAACTGTTTTGTGTGAATGTTTCTGTCTGTTTGTATGTGTAAAATGCTGTTGTTGTCTTGTGTCTCATGTGCTGTACAGAATAAATGTATTTTCTTTCTTTCTTTTCTTTCAACGATTAAATAAAAAAATGTTAAATGCCAAAAAAGACTAGTATTTCTTTTACCGGTGGCCATTTTGGTTGTTTCCGAAATGGTGGTAGTTTATTTCATATTAATTTAATTTAATATACATTTAAATTGCAAAAGATCAGAGGAAAAGCATGTGAATACCTAGTGTTGTGTAGTATATAATTAATACTACACAACACTATAGTAGCGGCACGCTATGATGGCCGTTTTGACGTATTACAAAAGTGATGTGAAATGTCAATTTATTCTCGAAGAAAATATAATCAAATCTATAAGTTTTTGCTGCAAGTAGTATGTACCTGATTAAAAAGGTTTAATAAAACAAAAATATAAATGTTTACTTAATATATTTGAACGAACTGAATATTGGAATGAAAATAAATATACCTACATACTTTATTTGCACACTTTAAATTTCGAAAAACTTATGCCGAGTTGTGTGGTAAATAAGTACACCATATAAAAATAAAAGATAAATGTTCGCGGGACTCTAATAATATAGTTTAGAAATCAATGTAATAAATAAATGTGTCCTAAAATCATACATTCGATAAATTGTATGAATAACTGAACGTCACTATTGACAATAAAGAACAGCAATTTGCTCCTTCAAATAATTTGTTAATGAATACGAAACTTCATGAGTGGACAAACGTCAAAACGGCCATCATAGCGTGCCGCTCCTATAGGCAACCAAATGTCACTTTTGACAGCGTCTTTTTTGAGTGCTTTTGTTTGGTGTTTTTTTGTCACAAAGGTGACAAACAAGTATACGGTCCGCCTGATGGTAAACATCACCGTAGCCTATAGACGCTTGCAATACCGGGGGTATCTTCACGCGATGCCAACCCTCCAAACCACCCCAAGCTCTTACTTACTCACCGTAGGAACACAACATGGTCGAGACCAAAACTATTTTATGTGAAAATAAAATATGAAAAATATTCTGATGGCGTATTAATTATTTACCCAATCAGAGATGTAACGCCTAGTCTCTTAATAAATGATATCATTTTATTTAATAGAATATTGGTTTGAATGCGCAGTGAGTCGATTTGATTGCACGCGACTGTATATTATCTCTTCGTTTCCACCCTGCACACTGTTCCAAAAGGATCCCCTAGTTAACGTAATCCTAAAAAAGGATAATGTCCAATTACGTTCGTCCGTGGAAAAAATATTACTAAAAAGAGTAACTTTTTTGTTGGAAAAATATTATAGCGTCAAGTTGAAACCGACGAATGATAAAAACTCTTGACATTTTCCAATCTGAAATTCACTGAAAAAATGTGGAAGCAGTTCTTTTTGAGCTGGACAGCCGACGCTCTATCATACAGAATTTTTTATCAGTTAATTTTTTTTAACATTCTATGCAAATGTTGTGGATTGCTCGTGTCGATATTGATTTAATCAAGTTTTTTTTTTAAATAAGTACTAAAGAACAATGTAAAAATATGACTTTATCGTAATTATATATTTATTCGTAGTATTTTTTGAAAAACATTAACAGTGGCAGTCCTTCCCACAAAGCCGAAAAGACGGGCTTGCCTTACTAAACAACGCAATACGATATGTTTAAAAAAAAGCTTTTTACGCCAATCGATTAAGCTCCTGATTCTTAATCCTCAAAAAATGGCAACCCCTTGAAAATTCACCCAGTATTGTTAAGCAATATCTTCCGTCTTTTTCCTTCGTCATTAAATACCGAAAGTCTATTTCAATTCATTATTCATTTAGAAAGAAAATAGTTTCTTTCTAATGTACTTTTCAAACAAATTATCCTCGAGCGACAAGTCTAACGATGTCTGCAAACGAGTGCCATTTAGAATCATGTCACCGCCCACACTGTTCTAGAGGACCTGAATTTCTGAACTATATAGATTGTAAGTTCTTTTTATTCTTTAAGAGCACCTTCACCTCTTGTTTTTTTTATACCACTAGGGTGACAAACAAGCTAACGGTCCGCGTGATGGTAAGCGGTCAACGTAGGGAGTATCATTCGTTGCCTACTTTTTATTACTTTATATTGTATAATCATACGTCTTGCTAGAACTGCCCACGCCATACAGAAATTCACCGCCATGAAAAAGATTGCTATTAGCAATAAGGCCGCCTTGTTGCATACACTAGAAATACAAATTCTTTATTAACAATTTTTAAAGTCCACGATTAGGGACTTTTAAGTAAATTAATAAATTGTGTTAGTAAATTCAGTAATTAATTTTATCTATTAACGAATACATTCGCATTCAATCCATCAATTTATCACTTACCGAAAATAATTTGTTTATAAAAGAAATACTTTAATACACACATCGTGTAAATACCATCGACATAAAAGTATAGACAAGCTGTCAAGTGCTGAGATTTTGTGGTATTGCGATGGTGCACATGCACACCACCACCCTTCAGTCAGTTGCGTTGCGAGCGAGCAACAGAAGCAATTATTTAACAGATAGTTTTTTGTCAACTGGACACCACTGCTTTTTTCGCTTGCTCGCAACTGACTGAAGGGTGGTGGTGTGCATGTGCACCATCGCAATGCCGCAAAATCTCAGTACCGGACAGCTTGTCTATACTTTTATATCGATAATAAATACACACGATCAAATATTTTAAAAATAGAATCGAAAAAAAAGCTAATCGCGATTAAAATACCAGATTTAAATAAAATTATAGTTTCTAAATTTAAATTACAATCAAATACAGACCACAGAATAAGTGAGGGAACGCACGAGCAACTTTGTCTCTACGACTTTTTTGTTTCTTACATCAAGTCTATGGGTTAGTATGAAAGTGCGCGCACGTAGCGACGCAACACCCGGGAGACTTTTTTGTCCGCGGGAGCCCGCACGGCGACAAAATAATTTTCCAGGGTTGCCAACTTATAACGTAAATTTTTATAGAAAAAGCAGTGTTGCCACCTTGGTTTTTGAAAAAGGGCAGTCGGACGTGTTAAAAAGAGCTAGATTTTTTTATTAGAGCAAATTTTGCCAAAATAAGGGCTAGAAACGTCTAAAAACATAAATACAAATAAAATGAGCGAAAGCAAGGTTTAAAAATTGTTTATTTGAAACGTACAATGGCAACACTGAGAAAAAGTTGTGTCGCTGTCGCTCTTGTGCGCGCACCTTTCAAAGAGACGGCGACATAGACAAATAAATTGCCGGGAGACAAAGTTGCTCGTGCGTTCCCTCTCTAACAAGTGGAGTTTAAAAAACATTTTAATCGTTTTGTTATTGCAATGCTTAATTTATTTTGTGTTAGCACTTTCTTTGTTTAATTACTTTAATGAAATAAATTTAAACGCTAAACATAGGTAGAAAGTAACGTAATCTTGCATGGAGCAATAAAATAACTGAATTATCGCCTCTTTATATTCTTGTAAATTCAAATTAATATACTAAATTTAGTTTCACTGTTTACTTTCATTTGAGGTGCTCGATGGCGTTGTGTGTCGCAGATTAAAACCAACACGCGAGTTAAACAACGTTGACCCTAGCCAGTGATTCGATGGGTTTCGTTATCTCGAGCTTCTCCGTGCTGCGGAGAGCACGTTATGCCGTCGGTCGCAGATCACGGATGTTGTCTATGGATGACCGTCGGGTCTTCGGGCGGTTTGAATACACTGGCCTCTGCTAATAAGCAGCGTGGCAGAGTACGCTCTAACCCCTTTGATTTAAGGGACACCCGTATCCCTGCAGTGGGTTTCGCGACAAGCTACCACACATTCCCACCGATGTGTCTCTTGTGTAGACAGGATCAACAACGGTGACCACAGATTGACCATAAACGATGAAGCTTATTGACGTCCCGGGGGAGAAACTACAACTGTCTTGGAACTCACAACGGTTTTTATCAGTGACTGCAGTTGGGTTTATGTGAATGTGAAACCCTAATATTTCGGCTTCATAATGTCCGTGTTACGTCACTCATCGGGCTAACTTTTGTATATTTTAAACGAGACGGCTCATTCAGCTATTCGTAACCACTAAATCGTATTTCCAATTTGTTTGTAAATTACGAAACGTATTCAAAGGTCGCCCGTAAATAATTTGACCTCTTTTATGCGGAGTTCAATTTATAATGGCAGATGGAATGTTTACGATGCATAAAAGTTATTAAAGTGAGCTATGAAAATTAATTTGTAAGATTTCATTTTTCATTTGCTCGAGATACGCCCTCTGGGAGATATATGTTGGGATAATTTGAAAAGTATATTAAGGATTAAGGGCTTATAAGATTTATTACGTACGCGATATCGCGATTAGCTTTTTTTTCGATTCTATTTTTAAAATATTTGATCGTGTGTATTTATTATCGATATAAAAGTATAGACAAGCTGTCCGGTACTGAGATTTTGCGGCATTGCGATGGTGCACATGCACACCACCACCCTTCAGTCAGTTGCGAGCAAGCGAAAAAAGCAGTGGTGTCCAGTTGACAAAAAACTATCTGTTAAATAATTGCTTCTGTTGCTCGCTCGCAACGCAACTGACTGAAGGGTGGTGGTGTGCATGTGCACCATCGCAATACCACAAAATCTCAGCACTTGACAGCTTGTCTATACTTTTATGTCGATGGTATTTACACGATGTGTGTATTAAAGTATTTCTTTTATAAACAAATTATTTTCGGTAAGTGATAAATTGATGGATTGAATGCGAATGTATTCGTTAATAGATAAAATTAATTACTGAATTTACTAACACAATTTATTAATTTACTTAAAAGTCCCTAATCGTGGACTTTAAAAATTGTTAATAAAGAATTTGTATTTCTAGTGTATGCAACAAGGCGGCCTTATTGCTAATAGCAATCTTTTTCATGGCGGTGAATTTCTGTATGGCGTGGGCAGTTCTAGCAAGACGTATGATTATACAATATAAAGTAATAAAAAGTAGGCAACGAATGATACTCCCTACGTTGACCGCTTACCATCACGCGGACCGTTAGCTTGTTTGTCACCCTAGTGGTATAAAAAAAACAAGAGGTGAAGGTGCTCTTAAAGAATAAAAAGAACTTACAATCTATATAGTTCAGAAATTCAGGTCCTCTAGAACAGTGTGGGCGGTGACATGATTCTAAATGGCACTCGTTTGCAGACATCGTTAGACTTGTCGCTCGAGGATAATTTGTTTGAAAAGTACATTAGAAAGAAACTATTTTCTTTCTAAATGAATAATGAATTGAAATAGACTTTCGGTATTTAATGACGAAGGAAAAAGACGGAAGATATTGCTTAACAATACTGGGTGAATTTTCAAGGGGTTGCCATTTTTTGAGGATTAAGAATCAGGAGCTTAATCGATTGGCGTAAAAAGCTTTTTTTTAAACATATCGTATTGCGTTGTTTAGTAAGGCAAGCCCGTCTTTTCGGCTTTGTGGGAAGGACTGCCACTGTTAATGTTTTTCAAAAAATACTACGAATAAATATATAATTACGATAAAGTCATATTTTTACATTGTTCTTTAGTACTTATTTAAAAAAAAAACTTGATTAAATCAATATCGACACGAGCAATCCACAACATTTGCATAGAATGTTAAAAAAAATTAACTGATAAAAAATTCTGTATGATAGAGCGTCGGCTGTCCAGCTCAAAAAGAACTGCTTCCACATTTTTTCAGTGAATTTCAGATTGGAAAATGTCAAGAGTTTTTATCATTCGTCGGTTTCAACTTGACGCTATAATATTTTTCCAACAAAAAAGTTACTCTTTTTAGTAATATTTTTTCCACGGACGAACGTAATTGGACATTATCCTTTTTTAGGATTACGTTAACTAGGGGATCCTTTTGGAACAGTGTGCAGGGTGGAAACGAAGAGATAATATACAGTCGCGTGCAATCAAATCGACTCACTGCGCATTCAAACCAATATTCTATTAAATAAAATGATATCATTTATTAAGAGACTAGGCGTTACATCTCTGATTGGGTAAATAATTAATACGCCATCAGAATATTTTTCATATTTTATTTTCACATAAAATAGTTTTGGTCTCGACCATGTTGTGTTCCTACGGTGAGTAAGTAAGAATATATTTATTGTATCTATTATATTATGTATTTAGGTATATATATACGTAAATCGCTACTTACTGCTTCAAATTTCTTTGATTAAACTCATTTTACACCTTTGGTTTTGTCCCTGAAGACTTCAGTGGGAAAATTCTTGTAAATCTTTTGTCCACCATACAATATTAAAGCACGTGTTAGCTTTGCTTTGCAAGAGGATGTACGTGATTGTTTCCACTGCAACCCACGGACACGTTAACCATCAAGTGACGTCATTGATACACGCGTGGCTTGCTCAACATAGCTCAACGCTGTCAACGCCATGCACGCGGTGAATGCGGTACACAGCTTGTTCCACAAAGCGTGCACATCGCTGCGCACGCTGTGGAAACGTAGACCCACGTAGTCATCCACGCAGCTGTAATGTGCCGCGTGGCCCACGTGTCCGTGCACAGCGTGCGCAGCAGTGGGACCGCGCCTTTACTACAACCAAAAAGCGCTATTTGTATGCTAGAATGGCCGTTGTGGCAAACCGAACTCTTTTTTATACATCATTATTTTTTTGTGTTTTTTACATGGTTTTTTACGTTATTTGTCATTCATTCACAATTTTTTGTTTAACCTGTCATAAATTATACTAATACAATAATTGTTTTCTTCCAAATTCCCACCATTCGCAATAACCATATTTCCTCACAACTACGAACTACAACCATCTCATGATCAAAATACCATTCTAGGGTGTCCTCAGCTTGTGCAGTGAGCTATAGTAAACTTCAAATAAATCCATACCTAGTTTTGACATTATTCTTTGCTGATTAAATGTACATTAAAATCTTATAATGAAAAAGTGCACTTACAACTTAATCACTCTTTTCAGAAGGTATTATTGCAAATGAAACAATATTAAATTTTCGTCTTAATATCACATTTAATTTTATAAATTTTATATAAGTAATAAACTATTATAAAATCTAAACTTTCACTTCTAATAAGCTTCTAATATTAATAAGATTATGAATTACAACGAGTTTACAAATTTATTCCATATTTATTTATTTATTTATTTAATTATCTTTATTGACCACAATACACAAAGTACTGATACAACAGGCGAACTTAATGCTAAATGCATTCTCTACCAGTCAACCCTTGGGAGTGCAGAAATTCACGAAAGCGGCTTGTTAAAATAAAATATTATTATATAAATATAATATACATATATACCTAAATACATAATATAATAGATACAATAAATATATACATACATACATACATATATATTTACTTAATTGGCGCAACGATTTCTGTAATAACTCTTTTTAAAATAACTAAGCGTGCAGTTTTCTTAAAGGAGATTTAATTAAATATTCTGCAGCTTCTCATTGCAAGGAAATCCTACTTAGATTAATCTGTAGAAAAATTAATCTGTAGTTATTCGTTGCGCGAAATTATATCGCGCGAATGCGCTCAGGTGGGCACAGCTTTATCTAAATAAATAATCAGGTTCCTCTGAAAACTCTGTTCCGCGTCTATTCAACAGGTGCTGTTAATTTGGAATCCAAATAAACGTAAATGTTGTTCCTTTACTTAAATAGCAGCCATTTGGTACGAATCCAGACGCCTTAATGGGATGACACGCCGAAAAGGAATTTAGCTATTATTTAAATTTCGAATTTCGCTAATTGGAATATTAATTGCCGAACGGAAGGCGTGAGTTATCGTTTTAAATGAGGAATTAAAATTAATTTTATTTGTTTTTTTTTTATTCCAGCCAGATTCAAAATTTTTGTTTTTTTAAGTTTGATTTTTAGTACGCATCAAAATTTGGACTCACAGTTTAAAAAACAATTGAAAATCGATTGTCGTTATACACTGAGTAATAAGTATGAGTTTCGAACTTCATGTTACGTCTGCGCGAGTCAACCGTGTTGGCGACTAATACCTGTAATATATTTTTTTTCTGGTTGTTAAAACATTGGAAATTGTTATTAAGTACTTCTCAATAAGAATAATATCACATTGCATAACTAAACATCAACTTGAAAATAGACTATAAATACTTTTTGTTCCTTACTAATATTATAATGAAGTGAGTTTGTTTGTTTGTTTGTTTGTTATTCCTTCACGGCTTGACTAGGCAGCCGATCATTATGAAAATTTGCTTACATATTGTTAGGGGTACAGAGCCCAACATAGGCTACTTTTTTGCCGTGAAAGTAAGTATGTCGTTCCAGTGGAAAAATATTTTTTTTACTATAGAGGGCGCTGTATCGGCCAACAGGTGGCGCCACAAGTCGCGCTATGCGTTGTTTTGTTGTCAAACGAGATCTATGTCATAAAATTAACGCGAGCGAAGACGCGGGGAAAAGCTAGTATTTTAATAAGTGTCAACTTAACAAACAAAAAATCTCATTTTACAAGAATCTTAATTACAGAGTTGATAACAGATAATAAATTGCCAAAAAAGACAATTTGTTATAAGACTGTTGTTTACAACGAACTGATTTACTAAGCGTTTAGGGTTTTTAAGACTAAAGTCCGTTGAACCATCAATGTTTTACGTACCAATCTTATTTTTTGGGTGATTAAAATAGATATATTTGATATGCCAATACAGGAAGTATTTTAAATGCAAAAGTAACTGAAACTGTTCGAAATCTGGTCACTTAATCCATTAAAAAAATACCAGTCTATCAGCCAGTTTTGAAACAGTATTTTTAAAGTTAATGACATATTAAAATATAACTCGGCGGTCCCTGGTCGGCAGCGGCTCAGGGACTCTCCCGGTGTCTCTGTGCTCCATGGGTGGCGGTGATCACTTAACATCAGGTGACCGGTGCATGCTCATCTGCCAACCTCTTACTTAAAAAAAACGGTCTTTGACAAACTAAAGAAAAAAAAGTTGAGTCTAATGTGGAATTAAAATTAAAATGCAAAAGCATTTTAGTAAAAAACATTTTTAGCGTCGGAAAAAAAAAATTAAAAAAAAAATGCTAAAGTGCAATATAAATTTTATTTGCGTTTCAAAATCTGGCTGTATAACTCACATAATTATGATTATTGTTTTCCTAGAAAACGACTTAACCCCCCATTTTAGGGAAGTGGGGGGTTAAAAAGATACAAAAAGTAGCCTATGTCACTGTTCATCCCTTGAACTATCTCCACTTAAAAAATCACGTCAATTCGTCGCTCCGTTTCTACTTACTCTTACTTTTGCTTAGACATAAATAAAGAATTTCTTTTTATATAAAAAAAATAAAGTAAATATACTATAAAGTTTATTCGTCTAAAATAAAAATACTATTAGTATGAGAAACGTGGTTTAGACGACGGTATACTACAATATAATCCCTACCCCTATTGTTGTAAAGAAGAGGGTTGAAAGATAATGGCCAGTATTCGAGATAGTCAAAATGTTTCTAGCCCCATTACGTAATTTCATCGCGAATTCGGCACAATTTTGGCACGAATTCAACGCATGTTTTTCATTGTAAAATTGTTTTTTATTGTTGTTTTTTTTTGTTGTAGATATTAAATTGTTGTTAAAATATATTTTCTTGCATTTAATATATATTTACTAATATTAT
This sequence comes from Endotricha flammealis, assembly GCA_905163395.2. Taxonomy (NCBI): domain Eukaryota; kingdom Metazoa; phylum Arthropoda; class Insecta; order Lepidoptera; family Pyralidae; genus Endotricha; species Endotricha flammealis. Next base: position 10,939,782 of record LR990871.1, read on the forward strand.
AAAGAGGATATATTTTTATATTTGTTTGTAACGAATAAACTCAAAACTACTGGTCCGATTTAAAAAAACCCTTAACGGTATTTTTTTTCTTAATGGCGTTTTTGTCGTGTCTTAACGACACAGACAATTTTGCTAATGTCGAGTATTTAAATGAACACTTTTTAACAAAAAAATACACTTTAAAAAAGCAACGTGGTACGGTGAGGATCCGAGGTCGCCATCTTGACGACCTTCGTTGACAAGGCGGCGATCTCGAATTCACCGTTAAGCTACACCATCCGCATGTGACATAGGCTATATAAATAAATAAATATATATGGACAAATCACACAGATTGAGCTGGCAAAAAGTAAGTTCGAAACTTGTGTTGTGGAATACTAATTCAACCATACTATATTGTATAACAAATCTATACTAATATTATAAAGAAGTAAAGTTTGTGTGTTTGTATATTTGTTAAATTGTTAGGGTTAATCTCGGGATCTACTGAACCGATTTTAAAAATTCTTTCACCAATAGAAAGCTACATTATTGCCGAGTGTCATAGGTCATATAAAAAACCGAAAAATAAAAAGGCTTTTACGTGGTAGTCGGTTTTGCAAAGTAAATCGGAGAAAAAAAGGTCGAATGAAAGCGTTTCTTATGAACGCCTGTACTAAAAAAGGATTATTATCATTATGCCCAACGAAGTGGGCACGGGTCAGCTAGTACATAATATAGATAAACATCCAAGACCAGAGGCCAATCAGAACAAGTTCCTTTTTCGTCATGACCCGACCGGAATTCGAACCCGGGACCTCCTGGGCGGCGGGCGGGCATTTGCGCCACGGAGGTCGTCGATATTATAATAATTATTTGTTTAAAAAAAATGAATCCTCACAAAACCCGTACGAAGCAAGTAGGTATAAAAGGCTTTATCCTAAATGACTGATGGAACAAAATACAGCCTAAACCATATAGACCTGAACCGGATTGTAGAGACCTGAATGCTGTGTTCTTTGTATGACGTAGGCTTCCAATAATACCTAACGGGTTTACACGCAATTTCATAAAATGCACTACCACTTCGAAAGTCAATATTAAGAACTTATCATATCCAAAGCCTTACATACCTATTTTCATCCCTGTTATTTCTTTTTTTAACTTAGTGATTTATTTGCGAAAGTCTGACATACAAAAATATTAGTATTTTACTAACAAACAGTGAATAAATGTTATTAGTTTTGAAATACTAAAACAAATTACAACTATTGCAAGGTACAACGTTAATGGTAATACTAGGGTTGGGAAACGTTATCGAGTTACGTATATCGATTAATTTGAAACGTGACAGTTAAGACAGTCACTGTCGATAACGATAACTCGTGTTCCTTATGAAATTACAATTTTTTTGCGAAATATAAAGCAAGTGTAAAACTTTAAGCGTATTCAAGTTATTTCTAAACTAAATTAGTTTATCGTTAAACTAGTAAATAGTTCTGAAAGATATTACGTAATTTTAAACACATTCAGCCCGGTGGTGGTGCGTTGGTAGTGATACTACATTCTCAAGAGGGTCGGGTTCGATTTCCCCTTGGGGTAAATATTTTATGTGGTAGCATAAAATCTTTAGTAATAAATTATTACTAGCGAAACCCGCGCAACTTCGTTTGCGTGTATTTATTTATGCACAGCTACGCCATCTATATCAGAGTTTTGACAAATTCTACGGGAATCGTGAACTTTTCGGGAAAAATGGTGTGTGTTAATCTAAGGTATCAGCTACCTACTTAAATATCATAAAAATTGGCCCAGCCATTTGAGCCAGAAGAAGTAATGAACATACTTACAAACTTTCGCCATTATAATATTAGTAGGATAAGTAAATATTATTTACAATAAGTCAAAAACAATTTACATAGTACCAATTTATGTTCACCAAATATGGTTTAAAATTACCTTTACAATTTTATTATCAAAAACAAATCGATTACATATTTATTAACACCGATAAGCATTAATCTCGGGTAATTCAGCGACTGACACCACGAAGGATTGGAACCATGGTGTCAATCGCGGAAGGACTCTTTTGTCATCCATGCAGTTATTAGTTAATAGAAATAATAAATATATCGATATTATCGACATAATGCATCGCGTCACGTCACTAATACGAAACGTGGTCTGAAGATTGCCCTAGGGCTCTACGCTAAGAACTTGATGCACTGACTTAGTATCCGTTTCTTGTAGCTTAGGATACCTATACAGGATACCTATATACATTGCAATGCAATATGTTATTTAACTTGTATACGAAAGTTTAGGATACATAGTAAGTCAGTGGGATTTATTTTGAAATTCAAATGTGTATATCTTGATACAGACTTTACTCTTCAAGCTTCGTTTTATAGGATGAGTGAGTGAGCTGACCCCCTATTCTCGTAACAAAACTCGATTCAAGCTCTATCGCTGTCTCACTCATACAAAATAGGATTTGTACGGGACAGCGAGTGTGTTTGAAGCGAAATAGAATCGATTTTTGTTACGAGAATCAGCCCCCTGGACTTCTTAATTCCTCTTTCTTTTCTTCTTTTATCTTCCCTTTATAAGTGGGCAACGCGTCTAAGAGATTGCTTACCATCAGGGGCCCAAGTCTGCTAAATACAAATGCACCAATAGAGTGTCGATAGTGTGTCACTTGAATCGTTTTTGACATTTGGTTATTCTCATATTTGTTTAAGTCCGAGGCCATTTCATTGACACACTATCGAACTACTATTGATCTTATCGGTAGTATCTTTCACATAAAAGCGATTTAACTGAAATAGTAGTTCATGGTAGATTTTAATTGTCGACCATTCCTTTCATATTCCACGACATAGTCAATACATTGAGATACTAAGTTAACTATTAGCAGAATACCAAATTTGGCACTACGGAAATATAATGACAATAAAATTGATGATGGTATAGCAATAGCTGGTCCCCTAATTTTAAATAGCAGACTTGGGCCCCAGGTGACCGCTAGTTCATAGCTGGTCCCCTAATTTTAAATAGCAGACTTGGGCCCCAGGTGACCGCTAGTTCATAGCTATTCCCCTAATTTTAAATAGCAGACTTGGGTCCCAGGTGACCGCTAGTTCAAATATTCAAAACGTGTATAGCTCTTTACAGTCACTTTTTCTTGTCAGAGAGTACAAACGTCAACTTGTCATTACGTAGTACTATTTATTATTCTGTGGTAATACACAAATAAATTAATTGTGTTACTAATCTAGTCTATAACTATTACCATTTCGAAAAATAATAACCACTGGTGGCTCGTTTGTCTTCCTCTGTCATAAAAAAATCGATCGTTAAAGCCTTCGAGTGATTAACACCAATAAAACCAAGGTAATACTTAAATTTCAGGAAAAAAACCTTAAAGAATTTTCACACCTCATCGCGAAAAAATAATAATCCCCTTTAACGAAAGGCTATACCGAACAATAGGGCGATTCCCCAAAAGAAAATTAACAAAGTTTAATGAAAACATTCGGGGTGAATCGCCCCCTTCAATAAACGAGCAAACAGGTGTAGCAGTGAAAAGATAGATGAATATAATACCTAATGTACTTTGGAAGGATGATTAGGGATGGGAATTTATAATATCGATATTTTGGTAGAGCTTAACTACTACTAAACTGGTGGGTTACTCTGCAACGAAATCGGGATTTTAATTTCAATTCTGTATAATTTCAATTTAAAATTAATAGAAAATCCTTATTCGTTCTCTCGAAACTTTATACTTTACTAACTAATTTGTAAGTGTAATCCGATTTCATTTATTATTTAGTTAATAGGTATCTCAAGAGTACCTAAACGTAATAATCCAATACAGATCGCTCAGGATTGGTTTCGTTCAAGAGTAGCCTAGCTGGTAGCGGCTTGTAAATGGGATGGCTCGACCGGGGTAGTACTGTCGAACTTACGTATTGCCGAATTACAGAAAATTGAAATAGAATAGGTACATCGGAAATTAACAATTTCAGACTAGCATTCACTAGCATTATTATCAAAGAAGTATGCAGTCGCACTTGAGTCGTTTCCTAGTTAAATCCTGTCGAAGAAACGCTTTGTTCAGTTACATCGGAGTTTAGATATTTCGAAGAAGTAAACTATTGTCGACATTACGAGTAAGCTATATCGCAGTTAGCTATTTGTCGAAATTAAAATGTTGTCGTAATATAATCGGAACTTAAATTTTAGGACCACAAAAAAGGAGGTTAATAAGGCGATATTTTGTGATCTCTCACTAATACATCGGTTTAAAGCATTTCACTTTGTAAAGTATAACATTTTTCTTTTTATTTCACATACAGGATAAGCAAATTATCATTTCCCATCACTAGATTAATAAAAGTTAATAAGCAGGCTGCCCAATGCCGACAAAGGCCCAAAAATATACAAAATTGTACCCCTGATTGTGGGAAAGAGGGTCCTTTATAAAAAAAGTTTCTTTTTTCAATAAAATTTCGGTTTGTTCAACTAATTTGTTTGGATATCAACAATTTCCAGTTACATTGTATGGGAAATGTAAGGGACTGTATATTAAAATGGTTGTCCACAATGGGCGAAGGTTCTGTACGGAAACAATGCTTAATACCCTTTTTTAGGGTTCCGTATTTCGTTGCGAAATTATGATTTTTACAGGGTCGGTAATGAGCGCGTGATACCCCTGGTGTTGCAAGAGTCCATAATATGCTACGTGTCCATGTCTGTCCATATCAGGCGGGCCCTAAACTTGTCAGTCAGGTATAAAAAAGTGATAGATATTTTTAGGTGTTGTAAAATTGTAATTTTTTTTCACACCTGTTGTGGAAACACATTTCAATCTTAATTCTACATTAAATCTCAAGATGTTTTTTCATTCTTTTGTTTGACAGTTATAAAATAAAATAAATAAATAAAAATAAAAAAGCCTTTAATTTTCCAAGATATCATGCATAATTCATTTGTGCAAAATAGTTAATTAAAATGTGGTTTCATGTGCAAGACGACTGGACCCCTAAACGGGTGAAGGCCTCCTCCAAAGATTGCCACTCTTTGCGGTTCAATGCCAGGTCTGGCCAGTTTCTTGTTCCGACAGTCTCTACTTCGTCTTTCCACCTGGCCTTTGGTCGACCTCTGCTTCTGAACCCATGGGGACCACTCCAAAAAGTCGCGCTTTTCGTCCACCTATTGTCCGTGTAGCGCGCAACGTGGCCCGCCCACCTCCATTTAAGACCACGAGCAAAGGGCAGGACATCAATCACGTTGGTCTGATCTCTAATTGTCCGGTGACGGACTCTGTCCCTCAATTTTATGTTTAGTGAGCTGCGTTCTAAGGCTCTTTGACATGATGTTAGTTTTCTGTTAGTTGTTGAATCAAATATCCACGTTTGACATCCATATGTGAGACAGGGTAGAAGGCATGAGTCCATTACTTTCTTTTTTAATTTTAGGTCCAAGTTTGATTTCATCACTTCTTTGTAGGCCCAGAATTTTCTCCATGTGATTGATATCCGCCTGTCTATTTCTTCTATGTTGTTATTTTTGCGAAAAGATACTTGCTTACCTAGGTAGATGTATTCTTCAACATAATCTATCACATTATTATTTACCAGAATTGGAGTTTTGTGGCGGTTAGACATGACCTTTGTTTTCGAGATGTTCATTTCTAGGCCGATGCTTGTGCTTGCGTTATCAAGTTCTGACATCATGGATTGGAGCTCTGTAGGGCTCTCGGAAAAAAGCACAATGTCGTCTGCGAAGCATAGGTGGTGGAGCCGTTCCTTGCCGATTTTTAACCCTTTGCTGTCCCATGGTAGGTTTTTCATAGTGTTTTGGAGAACTGATATGAATAATTTCGGCGATAGTGGATCACCTTGTCTAACTCCTCTGTTTATTTCAATTTTTTGACCTGAACTTTCTAGCTTGATTTTACTAGTGCTGTTTTCGTAGATGTGTTTAATTATTCTAATGTATTTGTTGTTTACATTTTGGTCGTGAAGGGCTTGCCAGATGTTTTGATGTGATATAGAGTCAAATGCCTTCTTATAGTCGATAAATGCTAGGTAGAGTGGCCTGCGAAATTCGTAGTATTTTTCTATTACTTGTTCGAGTACTTGTATGTGGTCAGTGGTGCTAAACGATTTTCTAAATCCAGCTTGTTCTCTCGGTTGGTGTTTTTCGATGTCGCTGTTAATTCTGCCCAGTAGGCAGTTAGCAAAGAGTTTGTATAAACAGGGCATTAAACTTATAGGTCTGTAATTCCCTACGTCTGTTGGGTCTCCTTTCTTGTATAACAGTATTATTTCAGACACTGTCCATGTCTTTGGGACTGTTTCTTCATCTAGGATCTTGTTAAATAATAATGTCAGGGGGTTAAGAATCACTGTTCTAGCTAATTTTATGGCTTCGTTTGATATTCCGTCGGAGCCGGGACTTTTGTCATCTTTTAACTTCTCTAATTTATTTAATAAGTCGATTTCATTGAAGTATGGTGTCTCAATATTTTGATTTTGTGCAATTAGATTTTCTATAAAATCATTGTGCGAGTATTTAGAGGCGCTATATAGCCTTCGGTAGAATTCTGTAGCGGAGTTTATGACATCTGCTCGACTTTGTTGTTGTGGAGCGTTCGCGTTCAATGATGGTATCCACTGCTTGGCAGTATTTAGTTCTTTTATAGCCTTTTTTAAACTTCCAGAAGATTTTAAGTGTCGCGTAAATATAGATTCTCTGTGGTTTTTATAGTTCTTTTTAATCTCTTTATTAGTTGCTTTGAATAAGTAGGAGAGTCTGGATTTTTCTTCATGACTTAGGTGTTGTTTGTGGAGTAGTTGCCTTCTCTCTTTCATTAAGCTTAAAGTGTAATCCGTAAGTATTTTTAATTTTTTGTGTTGTTTATTGACTTTTTGTTTGCTTAGACAAGTTTTGATTGTGTTTTCGATCTTTTTGTAGTATGAATTGACGTCTAGAATTTCGTTGCCTTTTCCAGAAAGTTCATGTTTTGCATTTTTCAAGTTGGTGATGTATGTTGAACGGTCTTCTACTGTTTTTAGTTGGTTACTTGGATTGCTGAAGTTTCTCCTGCTTAGCTTAGCGGTTCTTAAATTTACTGAACTTCTTAGCATCTTGTGGGGTGTTGGAAAACCTGTAGATATTGTTTCGAAGTTGGTAAATGAACGTGGGAAATTTGATAGGATAAAATCAATCTCATTTTTTGTTTTCTTGTCGGGGGAAAGCCATGTCCATTTCTTATTTTTATTTTTCTTAAACAGGGTGTTGATTACTGTTAATTTTTGCTCATATGCGTAGTGTAGTAGTCTTTCTCCTCGCTTGTTTCTGGCTCCATAGCCATAATTTCCAGTGATCAGAGAATCTTCTTTTTTTGGTTCGCCAATTTTAGCATTATAGTCTCCCATGCTTATCACATTTTTTCCTGCTAGGTCGTGGGCTAGTTGGACATCATGGTAAAATTTTTCGACATCTTCGTCGCTGGCTTTTGTTGTTGGAGCATAGACTTGAATAAGGGAAAGGTTATAGTCATCAAATTTTAATTTTAGTATGCATACTCTCTCTGATATTCCTGTGTAGTTTTCAATGTTGTGCTTTAACGCTGTTTTTATTAAGAATCCAACGCCATATTGGCCTGGAGTTTGACCTGTAAAACATAAGATGTGGTCTGCATCTTCTGTAATTAATGTTCCTAAACGTTTGACAGTTACTATAATTTAATGTCTCATTAACTTTATATTTGTGTAATTCACCATTAAATCATATTATCCGTATATTAGACAACTTCGTTTTTTTTCTATGTTTTTTATAGTTTGTCTAAGACGATAAATCCAATATGGCCAGTCAAGATAGCCGCGAAAAACAATTTTTCTTCTATCCCTTATCGATACACAATGAAAGATGAAAGGGCATTTTTCTCTACATTTTTTATGAGACAAAATAGACTTTAGTAATTCTATAGACTGTTAAAAGTGTACCTTTACATTTAAAAAGGCGAAATTCAGGTCGGAATCAGGTCAACTGAATTTTTTCACAAAGACTGAATGGACTACTGGACAAAATGGATCTGACACATTTTTAGTTAAAATGAAAACCTCGTTTAATAAATATAATCTTCTTTCTTAGTCTCTTGACTACAAAAAAGGTTTTATGGGTTCACACAAAGTCTTAACATAGTGTGGTTTTATTTTATATATTTATATATTACTAGTGAAACCCGCGCAACTTCGTTTGCGTGTATTTATAACCTGTTTTTCTCAACATGACCTGCGTAGTAAACAATCTTAGCGTGTCTTTTTATTCAATTATCCATGTGTAAATTCGATAAATCGCCAGAATAATAAGGGTGTTGTGTTAAATGCCATTTCCAACTATATTATTATTATTTGGGTGTGAATGATAATTTTAATTGTCTATTTTCGTTAAAAAGGCGTGCTAAGATTGTTTACTACATTGGTCAAGTTAAGAAAAACAGAGTTTATTTATGCACAGTAGCGCCATCTATATCAGACTTTTGATGAAATCTTAAGGCTCAATAAAAGCCCTATTATTACTACTACTACTAGTAGTAGTAGGTACTAAGAACAGCTACTATATAGATAGATAGATAGCTGGAATAAGCTTTATTTGCAAAACACACAGTGATACAGTAAACAGTAAAAGTAACAAACAAAACATGTGTATATGCAACAAGGCGGCCTTATTGCTCAAAGCAATCTTTATATAATAAAGTAATAATAAGAAAGTAGTTCTTATTTGCAACAAATGGTATTTATTATTAAAATAGACGTAGATAAATACTTAAACCTCAATTTAGAAGCTAAATTAGTCTTATATCCGAGTAATCTTGGCTAACGTGAAAATTTCGATGCAAATAGTTCCGACAAAGACCTGTGTTACACAAAATGAGATTCTAAATGCAATTGTTGCGAACCATTAGAGTGTGCACTCATTTACAAGAGGCAGCGATAGTGGAAGCGATTGTTGAACTGAGTTTTTGAATTTTTATTGCAAAGAAAACAAAAAGAATAACTAATCCAATTCGTGCAAAAGAAGACAATAATTATGGAAAATTGATAATTTGTACTCTAGACTTGCTTCATTTGTTTCTAATTCGTTACCATTTTTACCCGACTGCAGAAAGGGTTATGATTTTTTTAGTGTATGTATGTCTCATTCTCTGGCATCTTCTACGGCCTATACCGTTTAACAGGTAACAACATATGACATGTCATTTAATTTGTCGCAGTTCTGGGAGTGACGTAGAGTATACTATTTTAGTTTTTGTCTTTTGAGTTTTCCTTTTATGTAGTTTATTATTTCGGTTAGTTATACCAAATACTATAGAAGACTAATACCCACAGCTTCGGAAGAATTCGGGCAAGACGCGACACTAGCGCCCCTACGGCATGAGGGCGGCATGAGGTGAACGATTTCAAAACTTTTGTGCGTTTTGTATGGAAATGTTCACCTCGTGCCGCTAGGGGCGCTATTTCGGAGGTTGCCAAGTCATTGTATGAGAAACGTCAAGAGCTGTGGGTATTAGTCTTCTATAGTATTTGGTTATACTTAGTCGGGTTTTTTATTTTAATTATTATGAAAAACTGTTCCTTTAACCGCTGCCTCTTCATCACAAAGCTCTCACCCGAATCTCTTTGTGTACGATGCCCTCCCAGTTACAGTTAATAGCGACGTTAAGCTTACAGCTTTATTAAGTTTTAAGCAAGTACTCGCCATAGCTTTATTGTGTACTCACGCGCATGTCTTTGCTATTTTGGAACTTTAATTATTCGTAAAATATTGCTCTTTTTTTACCCATCGTAGTAAATGATATGAGAGTAATTATTTTCCTGTTTGTTTAGGGTTTCGTGGTAAACATACGTTTCTAGGTCCATCTGTTCGCGATCTAGCCCCGAGATGCTTAATACTAGAAAGCTGTAATTTGTCATGCCAAGTGGTAGAACAAAATCTAAAAAAAAAAATTGCCTCTCCTACATGTAAAGTGAGAATTTTTTTTTTCAAAGCTACACCCCATGATCCAAACATTGGGGGTGTGGAAAAAGCGTTATTCGATACAATGAGCCTTTCACGAAATATTTACATTTAACGTCTTAACTTTTATTTAACACGTCCCCCCCCCCTTCCTGTAACTGACTGATCCGACTCCCCCTTCCTGTAACTGTTGTGTATAGAAATTCGAAAAAAAAACGGCTTAACGTGCGTTCCGAAGCACGAAAAATGAAAACTTAAACCACCCGAAAACCACAAAAGTAAAGTTACACACTTAATCCAATATGGCCGATACGTCTAACAGACGGCTGCTGCATTATTTATATGGGAAAAACTTATTGGTAACATCTTCCATTGACTTAAGAACAGTTAGAACTGACTTTGAGTAGTGATATATAGTTTTACCTTTCCATTTGGGTCTAATGAATAAAATATTGCATTGCGTCTAAAGTAGTCACGTCGCAAATTAGTTAATAGAGTGCTAATTTTGTTTTTGTTTTTAGATTGTGTAGTAAAAAGTTAGCTATATTAGTACGAGTGTTCTTATTATCATTTCTCTGCCTATATGTAAACCGTCTTCGCGTAAATACATCATTACAAACCGTACTCTTTTCTTCAGTAACATAGGGCGCGTGTTCGTTCCCCGCACGGACCAAACCACATTTATGCATTTTTGTTTGTCTTTACATAGTTTTTGGAGTGGTAGAGCAATTATTATGAAATGGGCTAGTTCGACCGGGGAAGTCCCACCCTCTCACAGAATATCGACGTGAAGCAGCAATGCGTTTCGTTCGGTGAGTGAGAGATCCGGAAGCCCAACTCCTTCCCTATCCCCTCTTTCCCCCTCCTTCTTTCCCTTCCCTTCCTCCTTCCTTTCCTCCCACCTCCTTGGTGGACAACGCATTGGTAGCGCCCCTGGTGTTACTGATGTCTATAGGCGGCGGTGATCACTTTCCTTCGGGTGGCCCGCTTGCTTGTTTGTCTACTGTATGACATAAAAATAAAAAAATAAAAAAATCGCTTTTGCTGTCTGTCTGTGCGTCTGTCTGTTACTATGTATGTTTAAATCTTTAAAACTACGCAACGGATTTTGATGCGGTTTCTTTTAATAGATAGAGTGATTCAAGAGGAAGGTTTATAAGTATGTACTTATAATACATTCCGAAATTCCCACGGGAAAGCGGGATCCATGCAAACGAAGTTGCTAGGTTTCGCTAGTTTACTATAAATTTTAGGTAAACGTTTACAAAAAAATATCCGTAGACTGACACCAATAACACAAGTCGGTTTAAATCTACATTTGGGACCAGCCCCCTTACTGTTGAAGATCATTCCGCACGATCGCCATTGGATTGTTAATTTTAGGTACTCTTTACAGCTAAGTTAGCGCTAACTTAATATTACACTAAATGAAATCGGATTGTATGCTAACCAAATAGTTAGTAAAGTATAAAATTTCAATGGTACGTATAAGGATTTGGTGTTAATTTTGCATTTGAAATTATACAGAATTGAAATTAAAATCGCGATTGCTATGCAGAGTAACCTAGCAGGTGGCGCTGTGAATCGTGTATATTTTTCTTAACAACCTCTACATAAAATTTGCTCTATGGTAACTAACAATTCTTATGTCACTGGCTTCGAATTCGGCCATTTCCTCTAACCCATACAATTTCTCGGGCACGTGGACAGCATATCATTGACAGCCCGGTGGTGTGTTGGTATATAGTGATTCTACATTCGGCACCAGACGACGCGAATTCGATTCCCGCTTGGGGCAAACATTTAGTGTGTGTTATGTTTTGTTCTCGAGGTGTTTTCTATGTAGGTTAACTATGGAACCAGGTGCATGGCGTTGTGTGAAATAGTGTAAAAAGAGGTGTTCCAAAAAAAATCCAGGCTTCGCCTTCGGCGCAAAAATTTAATATTTCTGATTTTAGAGGATATTTATAAGTACTATTCTAAATTATCACTATCTCACTATTGGGTGGCTAACATTATTTTTTTGATATTGAAATCTTCGGGGCTATCATGTCATGAAAGTGTCCGTTAACCTACCTACTAGCCAGTGTAGGTGCCACAACATGGCCGAGACCAATGCTATTTACCTACGATCTTCTGTAAGGTGGAGGTCCTTCCCGAGACGGGCTGATTCGTGATTGTAAACGGTAGACGTTATGTTATGTAGGAATTATAAAAATCAGGATTCTGTTAGATCGGAGTTGTTATACTCGGAGTTTTGAAGTATTCGGAATTTTCAAAATCGGAATTTTGAACATCGGAATTTTCAAAATCGGAGTTTTATATTTCTGAGTATTGTAGTGTACCCGTCCGAAACACGTAGTCCTTTTAAAAAAAGACATTATAGTTAGAATAAGGTTCAAACAAAACTGGTTAGAATTCAACGAAACGTTAGTCCGTATTTCGGAATTTTCTCTCATGGTTCCCCCGCTTATTGTAGGTTCTTTCTGGATCGCCTCCTTTAATATTAATTATTATAAATAATTTATCTAAATTAAAATATTTTTTTCATAAATCAAATGATGCACATTTCATAACAGCATATCAGTGTACAATTGCATATGGGTGCATGCATGCGTTGCGCTCGTGGGAACTCGGACACGTTGCGTTGCCTAATGCAATTGTGTCACCTGTTACGATATATCACTGTGACGGTGTAAGTTAACGTCATACATGCTTGCACTTTCATAATGGTACTTGTACATGCTGTATGTGACCAATGCAAGAGGTGACCAGGGAACAAAGAGCAAAGATTTTTATGCTAATATAAGCATCGTTATAAAACTTTGTAATTAAAAATAAGTAGTACATTTTTAAAATTGCAACCAGAAACAAAAGTAAGGCAACAGTTTCAAAAATGTGTGTTTTTGTTTATTAAGTTTTTTCAGTCAATCTTTAAAAGACGATTATTGTGCATGAAGTTTTTATTCAATGAAATTAAATTGTCTTTTAACTTTTTTTATTCCAAAGGTCTAGCTTCTGTAGTTTAGGAGATATTGCATTTTTAAAACTGTACTACTTATTTATGACGCCCAGTGTATTTATAATATGAATAGTGAGAGCTCTTCTTATAAATTTTAATGTACTTATACATTGTAACTAACGAGTGGAATAAAAAAATTTTAAAAGTACAAAAAAGGCCGTAACCAGTTTTCTTTCGCCATTTCTTTTTACCGGTGGCCATTTTGCTTGTGTCCGAAATGGTGGTAGTGTAAAACATAGTTTATTTTCTTTATTGTAAATGACAAGAAAAAGTGCCTGTGAAGGTCTAATTTCTGAAATAAACGATTTCATTTCATTATGCTCGGAGTTTCTCTACGAGATCGAATCAGAAATGAGGAGATTCGTAGCAGAACCAAAATAACTGTCATAATCAAACGGAAGAGCAAGCTGAAGTGGCAGTGGGCAGGGCACATAGCGCGCAGAGCCGATGGCCGGTGGGGCAAGACGGTTCTGGACTGGCGACCTCGTACCGGAAAGCGCAGCGTAGGACGCCCGCCTACAAGGTGGTCAGACGACCTAAGGAAAGTCGCAGGAAGCCGCTGTCAGCAGGTCACACTGTAGTCGTTAGGGAGGCCTATGTCCAGCAGTGGACTTCTTGTGGCTGAGATGATGATGATGATAAATATGAATACTATACATAAATTAAATTTTACAGTAAATATGGATTTATTAAAATTTTAATGTATCAATTAAAATAAAAGGGGAAATATTGCGTAAATGGTTACCTACCACATTAGGTATTTAACTAGGTGATCGATTCAGAAATAGGATATCCATAGCAGAACGAAAGTTACTGACTAGAATTAACTACTGTACCTAAGTTATTTTAATTATTGGCATTAGCAATTGGTAAGAGAAAACAGCAGAGAGAGATGGTTGGAGAAGGAGAGGAGAGGTCTTTTCCCAGCAGTGGCACATAAATGGCTAATAAAAAAATAAAAAATATTTTTTTTAAAAGAGGACACTTTTTGAAAGGCATTTTTAAAGTTAATGGCATATTCAATTACAGCTCTCACTGACAAACTAAAGAAAAAAAGAGATAGCATGAGACTTAGTGTGGGTTTAAAATTGAAATGCGTCTCAACAACTAGTAGTTAGTCTCGTCAAATGTACAAAACCATATTTCATGTTAAATTGCTTGTAAAAAAATATTATATTACCGTGCAAGCCAAAATGTTAGTCGTAAATTTTGAACTGAGCTTGCAAAAGAGAATCGAAAGTCATCTAAAAGCCATTTAGTGCAAAGTACAGTTGCACACGTGGCTTTTGCAATGGGATCTAGGAGTCCAGCCCGCATACTAACCGCAGTCTGGGTCCCTACATTAAAACTATTTAAATTGTGCTAAAAACTTTTCATGAATGCTGAACAGTCAAATTTAAATAAATAATAATTTATTTCAGAAAACAAGTTCCAAATATTACAATTCATCAGATTTAGATTTGCAATGATAATTAAAATTAATAAATAAATTACAATTAAATTAAAATTAAACTTTCCAAAAATTACAATTGACTTTAACAAAATTACAATTATCTTTCCAAAAATTACAATGAAATTAGAATTTCTTCACCCAACCAGCTAGGTTACTCTGCATAGCAATCGCGATTTTAATTTAAATTCTGTGTAATTTCAAATGCAAAATTAACAGCAAATTCTAATTCGTGTAAAGAGTACCTAAAATTAACAATCCAATGGCGATCGTGCGGAATTATCTTCAAGAGTAAGGGGGCAGGACAGTCGTCCGTCCAAAAAACCGTCGTGCCATCCTCGTTTTACATAACTGAAAGACCACTGGTTCATTTGAAGACCTAGTGACATCCAGTACAAGACATTCGAACTCCGCAAAGAACAAACTTGCTTGTCCCGGGGGAGAAACTAATGCTGCTGTCTTGTAACGGCCTATCGGTGAAGTCAATCTCGGATATTTACGTATAAAAATGACACTTTATGTCAACAAATGTATTGAATTTTTAATCTTAGATAGGAAAAAGTCTATCCCGATCGATTTATAATTTTAGCCGTAACTCACAACGAATTTAATCCGCGTCAACTCGTGAACGGTTGCCACCTGGGAGGACTGGTCTGCTCATTTCAATCAGCACCGATTTTTCGTTTTTATTTTATTTATGCATACAAAAGTCTTCTATTCAAACATTTTATTTTATTTTTTTAATATAATCCTCCTCCTCCTTGCGTCGTTATCCTCAGTGCTGAGGGTCGTGACCTCATGGCCTCACTTTGGCACGGATGATGCTCCGCCACCTGTTCCTGTCTTCTGCGGCGTGGACTGCATCATGGAAGCTCGTATCGAGAGCAGTGCGGATTTGGTTGGACCAACGTATCGGACTTCGGCCCCGCGGTCTTTTGCCGTCCACCTTGCCGGTGACAAAGAGTCTCTCTAGGTTGTCACCGCGTTTTCGGGCAATGTGGCCAAAGAACTCCAGGGTCCTTCGGAGACAGATGGTGGAGAGTCTTCTTGTAATTTTGAGTTCTTCAAGAATCGACACGTTATATAATATAATAAAATACTGAATATCACTGAAATAATACATAAAATATGACTAGAGAACATGTCTATGCAGGCTTACTCTTTGAATCTACATTTAATTTAAATCAGAATAATATTAAATGGAGTAGGAAGTATTGAAAGGACTGGTGGCGCTTCCCTCCTTACCAACTACGTGAGAGACAGCAAATAGTATGAGCAAATATAACTAAGTATAAATTAATTCATCTACAATATCGTATTACAAGTCTTCATGTTCATGTAACATATGGTAAAGTGCTAACATGTGTCCACAAAGTGTTCGTCAGTGTTTACGTCACTGAATCGCTATGTAATCGATTTAAAAATGCAACGTGATTAAAATACGTTACCACTGGCGTAATGTATACGATTTTAAGTGTTGGACTAGGATTATATCGATATTTAGTTCCCACAGTCACGCCACACGCGTGGGTAAGGGGAGGCGATCAAGTTTTTAGTTATGATATGACCCTTACTAGACGGAGTGCCAGATGGACTCCCGTCGCTGCTCCAAGGAAATGTGATTATGCATTTTTTGAGAACATAACAACAACCCTCTTCAGAAAGTTTCAAGTAAAACTAAATAAAATAAAAAAATATCCCATAAAAACTTTTAGCCTAGTTTTCGAAATAAAAACAATTTTTCTCGGGTCTAAAGCTATCCCCATACAAAATTTCATCTCAATCGGTTTAGCCGTTTTAACGTGATGGTTACGACACGGAGCCTCTTAATATTCGAGTGGTTACTTTATCCCAAGGGCCGCGGGTTCGAATCCTGCTCGAGATAAACATGTAATTTGTCCAAGATATTATATTTTATATATTATTAGTATGCAATTAGTAAGCATTAATCTCATTAGTTTGCTAGACATTTATCTTTATTTCAGGGCAAGCACCAGGAATGATTAATCATAGGTTATCAACATTTAACATTGATAAGATTGTTTTTATTTAATAATTCTAGTGTCATTGCCCTCTACATTATAATCGCATAAGTAAAGGTATGTTTTATTTAGTAAAAAGTAATAATCTAAATACATATAAAAAATTCAAAGTCCTGACTGATTTAACTATATATCAACGCACAGCCCAAACCGCTGGGTCTAGAGATTCCAAATTTGGAATGTAGGTTCCTTACGACGTCTAGGGGTGTACTAAGAAAGGTTTTTTTTTAAATTCTTACAGGAAAGCGAGATATACGCAAACGAAGTTGCGAGTATTTTACTAGTTTTTGTATATGTAGGAAATAGTTTTATTTGGCTTTTTCGGGTTGCCAATAGAATATACAGTCTTAACATTCACTATTAACGTGGATTATTGTTACAGATCTATTTTATGAAGAGCATTTTGCTATGACCGTTGTAACGTTCACATACACATATTGTAGTGTGCGTAACATCGGAAATGCTCGTAAAATCGCTCACGCACACTTAAACAATATGCATGTGGACGCCTAACAACATTCATGTGTCTAAACACACTATGCCGAAAATACGCGACCGAAGTTCCGCGGCTGATTTTACGTTCGGCTCTTATTCGGCGTATTCGGCTGATATGACACACCATAAGCGCCGAACTTACGCGGCTGAAATTCGGTTGCAGAACTTTGTGTGTGTATTGTCAGTGTCAGTGTCCGACCGAACTTCGGTCGCTTTTAATGTGTTGCTATACGCCGAATCGCTGCCGAACTTACGCCCGACCGAAGTTCGGCTGTACGCTATAACGCGACATAATTTCGGCATGGTGTGTCGTCAGTCATTTAAAATACATTGCAGGCGTAGTCACGCCGAACTTCGGTCGCGTATTTTCGGCATAGTGTGTTTAGAGACAAATGCTCTTCGTGAAATAGAATATCAGGGCTACCACAACCGCTTAAACAAAACAAGAACGGCTGAGTAAGGGAGACAACGTAATACACGATGTAAGGCGACTTCTCGTTTACACAATCGCTTAAGGATAGTTTATAAAAGGTCGTGGTACGGCCCTGTACGCGGATCAAACCCGCACTCGCTAGTGTCGAAGGTAGAGTAATTAACAAAACCCCGTAGGGCTACTTTTATCGTTCTTAAATGTTATGTGAATACCTAACAAATAATATTCTAGATTCTAGAACAAAGTATAAATTACTAGCGTTACTAAATTAATTTTCTCATACATAAATTCCTAACCAATTAGAAAATACGATTGAATTGTTCAACCCGCCGACATAAATTATTGTTATCGATAAAACATCACGCACTAGCGCGTCACTAGTGTTGTAATCGGTTATCGTTCGATCCAGTCTCGATGTACGGTTGGACGGTTGCCCGCGCATTCACGCGCCGCATACTCGTATTCGAGATTTGAAATAAAATTTGACGTCCGAAAATTATTTTTTTATTGCCAGCCAGAACATGGAATGGATTAGGATTATGCAGTGATTATCGAGTGATTTATTTTTGGCTTTACAACCCTAAACTGTTTGTAGTGAACTAGTGTAGTGCATTATATTTAATTTAGTGTTTTTTTTTTGCTGTTTCTTTATTTCTTTCCTTAGTGGATGCGTGTGTTATTATTAAACAGGTAAATATGAACAAATTTTTGTTATGTTTATGTTGCCATCATTTTATATGACAGATAGATTATATTTATAGACAAGTGGTTAAACCTTATTTCAGTGATACTTGAAATAACTTACAATGTAAAAAAATATATTTAATTTGGTTAAAAACATACTTAAATTTCCATATGAAATTACAATGCAGTGCAAAACGGAAAATTGCTCAAAGTGAAAACATATTCGCGTGGTTTGAAAAATAAGGCCAGCAAAAAAAAAAATATCGGTACATTTGGAAATATTAGAGGGTTGCAAAATAATTGGTGCCAATCACGATATTGCTAAATTTCGTGCACCGCAGTGTACATTGCATGTGGAGCGTACCTACCGTGAATTTTCTGTCCGTACCTCATGCAAATTCTAAAAATGATGACTTATAAAGATTTATGTGAATTCTATGATGCTACATTTGACAGCCAGGTCGTGCGGTGGCAGTGGTACTGATCTTACATTAGGCACCTCAGGGCGCGGGTAGCATATAGACGCTTGCAATACCGGGGGTATCACTCACGCGTTGCCTACCGTCCGAACCCCCAAATGGAGCTCTAGATCTGTATACCTTACTTACCGTAGAAACACAACGTGGCCGAGACCAATGCTATTTGGCTACGATCGATCTTCTGCAAGGTGGAGGTTCTTCCCCAGACGGCTGCTCCGATTTGAGCGGATTATCTGACCCCCTGGGTGGCGGTCCGGTGTGGTAACCTTTATGCCACGGAGGTCGTCTAAGTTAGTTTATTAGGGTATCCTAAAAAGTTAGGAATGTTTTCTAAAAATATTAAAAACTATTAAAAACAGCTAAATGTTTTGCTCTAGACGCTCTAGTCGGCACTCGCTCTAAGGGTAAAAATAATAAATAATAAACATTTTTATTTTCGACCAACTGGGATCATAATGTGTTAGTACATATTGAATGACTTAAATCTAATGTTAGTAACAATTGCATTTTTTTTTTTAAATTATATTTCCAACATATAAGTCTGTTCCTCAGCACTTGAATCATCGAACAATGATTCAAATACCGAAGATCAAACCTATCAGCAAACATGCTCAGGATGCCGTTGGGGCTAGCCCGCACCCTGCGCACCAGGGAAGCGCACCGTTTACGCATGGTTGCATAAAAACAGTCTACCCGGGCTTCCGCAAACATACCCGAGGCGCTGCAGCGCGCGGACAGCCCCATCAGCCTCCTGAACGCGTTGTTATATTGTACACGCAGGGCGCTGTACTGCTTTCGTGTGTAATCGACCCACAGGCTGCTCGTGTAGAACGATGAGCAGAATGCTCTAAATAGAGTTACTTTTACTTCTGAAGAGCAACGAGCAAACCTGCGGGCTATCATGTTCGCTCTCACAGACAGAGCCCTGCGCTCCCTCTCAATATCTATTGTGTATGTAAAGAAATTTAAAGCTAATAATATTTTAAGGTATCATTCATAATCTCTTAGGAAAAACGTCTTAAATACATATTGCTGGAAAATTATTTTTCATTCATTCATTATCAACCCTTCATTCATTGTCAATCGACTAAGATTGAACGAATCTACTCGTCAGACTAGAAGGAAATTATATTTTTTCTAGACTTTTTTTTTGTTAATAACATAAAGTGAACGATAGAGAAGTTTGTGTGTAAATTTTTGTGTATTTATTTTAACAATAAATTTTATAATTTTAATTTATTTCTTTCTACACAAATCTTACAATGCCATCTGTAAAGTTTCTCCCAAAGTGAGCGAGGCGTAATCTCCTTGTGTTATAGGTAACAATCAGACAATGAATAATATTGCCAATAATTATTGTCAATGTATACAATACATAGAAAACACCCAACTCAAGACAAATTTTATTTTTAATAAAATTAAAAAGCATATAAATATTTAAACCAGATACAATATCATCACACATACAATAAATTATAAAACTTCATATAAATAAAAGATCGTATCAATATGTATATTCCATTTCAATAAACTTACAGTTTTGACAATAAAAAACAAAAGCTATATTTTTATAAGTAAATCTTCTAGATCCTATAAATTATCTATATGAATACGTAAACATTTAGATGTGCTTCCAATTTTTTTCAGGGGAAAGACACTTAAGAATATTTTAATGAACTATTTGATATGTATCGCACTTTACGTGACGAGTTAATAGCCTTCCATTACGTAGGAGTATGGGACCCACGGTGCTGGGAGGCTGAGTTAATTATAAATGAGATTTACTGTGACCCAAATATCTTGTAGGTATGCAAATTTTCGCAAGTTCAAGAAAATTTTTGATAACAGAAAAACAGGGATAATACTTTTTAGAAAATAAAGTCGAACCTGCGTCGTCGTTTACCTCTAACTAAATATATGCTAGAATTATACCAGTCAAGGTGTTGTGTGTCGTGCTCGTGGTGTGTCGTGTCGCGCAGTTGGTGGTCTAAATGTTTATACCATTAGTAGACCCGCCGATGAAGAGCAGTTCGATGGTAGAAAGTGGCCGTAGGCATCAAGTCAATCAATTCCTTGGAACAAACCCCATACAAGCGGTAGAACACGCATAGGGAGGCGAAGTCTCTCCGCGGCCTGAGGGGCTCGATACCGCTTGTTAGCTTGGGATCGTCGAAAATCCTCATAGCACGTCTTTGAGTTGAGTCAAGAGGTTCAAGTTGGTATGCCGGCGCTCCAGCCCATAGGTGAGAGCAGTACTACTCCATGTGGGGCCGGACTTGAGATTACAGTACAATCAGTTCCGGATTGAAGTACCGCTTCGCCCTAACGAAACGAACGCCTTTTTTCTCCATTTCGGAAACAAATCAATATGACTACTGTGAAAAGAAACGGTGAAAAAACCTAGCTACGACCTTTTTTGTTGTTCTTCAATTGGTAATTTTAATGGTGTTTTGACAATAATAAAATACATCCAGTATTCCAAAATTTCTGCAGTCTATTTCTAAATCTCGTGTTCAATATCTTTAGCGACATTACCCTTTTCTCTTCTTCTTTTACATAACGCAATATAATGAATAGAGATAATATAACAAAATATGATTCCAAAAGAACATAAATTCAATAATAATAATCACAGTCACCAAATTAAATCAGCGAAAATAGAAGTCCGAAAAGGCGAGAAGTGTCGCTTGAAACCATTTTCTAATCAAATAAAACTTGTCAAGTGCTATACCAGGTATAACTAACCAATAAAAGATCGGGGCCTTTGTAACAGGCATTTATCAAGTGAAATTTCTCCAGATTGAATTTTATTAGACAATTAAAATTCATAAAAAGATATTCGGAGGTCCTTTTTCCAATTCTTTAAAAGGGTGGCGTTCGTTAATTTGTTTTTTTGTCGAATACTTTTCACCTTTTTTTACTTCAAGTGCCGATGAAAATCTTAATTACTTTGTAGTCTGTATTGTCAAAGCAAGAGCCTATATCTGAGGATTTAATTTTGGACCATCGTTTAGGTGAATTTGTTTCATTTTACCTAGCTACCGGTTACAAACTAGACGTTCAGGCTGGGAGTGATTACTTGTAAGGGTTTCGTAGTAAACTAACAAATAATCCTTATAGTTTCGCCATATTCGTCTGTCTGTGTCGTAGACGATTAATACTAGAAACCTGTAATTTTGCATCACATATTAACTATGCTAACAAAGTGGTAGAACAAAATTCTGAATGAGAAAATGAGAATGATTATTTTTACGCGCTCAGGATTTTGAAAATACCAGTGAGAAAATACATACCAATGTAGGGATGTGACTTGTAGTTCTAATTGAAAGAATACTTTGCAGGTCCGTAGTATATTTAAAAATAATGCCTTATGTTACATCGATGTAGAATGAGGGGAGGAGGATGTACACACACTACACCTCCCCCCTTTATGAAAAAGAAAAATATTTATAAATGTCGACGGCTATACCTATATTAACCCAAAAAACCGTGTTGGCTACGACGTGCGCGAAGCCGCGAATAACAGCTACTAACTTAGTAAAGAAATACTAGGGATGTTTAATAAAAAGGGGGAACTTATTCACGTGGTATTCCCTGTTAAAAAGATTACAGGAGTTTTTCTTTGTAAATAACTATCTAATTTCGATTAAATCGAAATTTCCTTTCAGTCACCGCCACACTAAGGAGCTCTAAGTAAATCCTCTAACTAAAGGAATCTATCTAAACTTACTTATATCGTCTACCCTTTTCCGAGAAATCCCGTTCTAATCAAGATGAGTTAAGACGTCCTATGCGAGCAAGCAAAGCTAAGCTACGCGAAGGCTTCATTTATAATCTTTATAAAGTCTACATCTATGTTTGTGTACATAATATGCTTTCTGTTATTTCGTGAGAACTTTAAATATTTTTTTCCCTTATGTAAATAATAAAGAGGACTTCGATGGCGTCGCTGTGTGTCGCACTCGAACACGCAAGTGAAGCAACGTAGACCCTGGCTGTTGTCGATTGATGAGAGTAGTAAGCCAAGTCGGTGGCCTTCAGCCGGTTTCAAAACACTGGCCTCGCCAATCGACATTGGAGCAACGAGGCAGAGTATAATCTAATCCCCTTCGGTTGAAGGGATTGTATCCGCAGTGGGATACGACGTTGACGTACCCTCCGAAGCATAAAGCTTCGCTTCAAATAATATTATCTCACGTAGGGCATGTTGCAAAATATTTACGGTTACTCAAATCTTAAATTTTAGGGAAGTTTCGGATCAAAAAGATGGTAATGGTGGGCTAAATTCTGGCTATCGAGCCTCTAAGATATCGTTTGATGATCGCTCTTTGGGGGTGACTTTGCAAAAGCACACTTGAAAAACTGGGTGCCTTAATTCGCGTGGATCTTTCGAAAGGATAAGATGATATGGGTTTGGCTTTTGGTAATGATTCTTATAGAAATGTTATGTATTTTTTCACATCCGAAAATGTTTGAGTATAAATGGAAATATTAGGCAGATTGAAGTATGAGTACATTGTACATGTAGTTAGCATAGTACCTAGTATAAGCTTGTATTCATTAGTAACGGACGAGGGACTAATAAACAGAGAAAAAAGGACGGGTTGCACTCCGGGAGTGCCGGCAGAAATGAAAACTTAAACATCAACATTGTGCAGTTTTGAATATTTTGGAATGGTTAGGGAATTTACGCTTTTTTGATCAGGCTACGAATCTGACGCGAGTATAACATTTTTTATTTATCTAAAAAAAGTGCCAAGCGCCGCTATAGAAGTTTTCACTTCAACAAGTCGGTTGTGTCTCATTTCTCTCACCAAAAGCACCCATACTTCAAGATAATACAGGGTCAATCCAGATCGAAAAAAAAAAACTTGAGCTGCTTTCGTCATTTCTTTTACCAGTGGTCATTTTGCTTTTGTTTCCGAATCATTTAATATCTGACAAGAGAACGTGTTTGTAAAAACCTATTCTCTAAATAAAAGTTATAGAATCTTTGAAATTTGTGATCATGTCAGTGAGTAAGTTGCCCGGTAAGCTGACGCCTCTCCAACAGTATATGGGCCGCTGTTTCTTCTGCTGACATTTCAGAATAATAAATAGTACTACGTACCGTCATGCATACTCTACACAGAGGGAGGCTTATTTAATTCAAAAAATATTTGAATTGAATAGATTTTCCTATCGATTGTACTGCGTTGAAATGGAATTAAAAATTTAAAAAATGTCATGTCAGGTGATGCCAAATGTCATGCAAAACTGACATATCAGTGGTATGAAACAATTTGTGTAACTTTATGTGATTCTATTAAATAGGGAATTATTGAAGGTGCAAATGTTGCGAGTACTGGGTTTCAGTAACTTTATATTATTAAAAAAGAATGATTTTAATTGAAATGAAAGTACCGACACAAATGAAATATTACACAATCAACATAGATCAAAAATTGATCAAACGTCTTTTGTTTCTCAATTAAATTAAATAGACCTTCATCAATAAATCTTCGCGTTTCATGAAATCAAAATTTGATTGGCAAAATTGTAATTTTAGATATTAATAATGGATTGAGGACGAAACTGTTGGAACCTATACCGAAATCAATTATTTTAAGTACGGCTCTCAAAGAGATCTGAGTTTTCCGATTGGAACTGTTCAATTCAGAATAATTTTGACAAAGTTTCCCGTTAAAGAAAATCTTTATTATATAAGTTGGGAAACTTACAGATCACGGACCTACATCTCTCTCTTCATCTTCTTTCTACACCTTTATGTTGGTAAGCTCTTTGAGGTCAGTATTTAGTGCAAATAGCTTCCTATACATCTTTCACTATATATTTTTGAATTGGTTTGAAACCATACTGCCTGTATGTAAGTTTATTGTAATTTAAAAAATATGCATAAATTGGAAATTCGCTTCATAGAAATGAAGTTGCGGGAATTGGTAAAAATATAGTTTAGATTTCAAAGCAGAAATTATTGAATTTCAGTTTTTTTAAATGAAATGAAATGAAATGAAATGAAATGAAATGAAATCGTTTATTTCAGAAATTAGACCTTCACAGGCACTTTTTCTTGTCATTTACAATTTGTATATATGTATAAAGAGAATATACTACGTTATATACTACCACCATTTCGGACACAAGCAAAATGGCCACCGGTAAAAGAAATGGCGAAAGAAACCCGGTTACGGCCTTTTTTGTCATTTAGCAATTTTTTTTTTCCTTTCACTCTTTTGTTACAATGTATAAGTACATTTATAAGAATAAATAAAATACAGATCCAGGTACATACAGAAATCAAGCTAAAAACGCGGGATGTCGATCCAAATAGCGCTATGGTCAAATCCTAAATATGTCGAATATGTAGATGTTAATAAAGCGAGCAGACCAGTCCCCCAAGATGACAACCACAACTGAGAGTCGGCCCGCCAGCCTCCATCACTGAGCTCACCATCAACAATATTATGAACAATATTGGAGGGAACACAGCGACCCGACTCCCGATGCGACCGTCATCCCGGAAGAGCCCATTCACAAAAACAACCCCGTCAAAAAGAATTAAAAGTACTATAATGAAAATGCAGCACTATTTAGATGACACCACGACGTGTGTCCATTGATATTATGAGAAAAAATATGATAACGAACATTTATTATTTATGGAGTTTATCGAACATTGACTGGCTTTTAATGACAAGTTTGAGCATTTCATTTTCGCATAGGGGCCATGGAG
Organism: Endotricha flammealis; assembly: GCA_905163395.2. Taxonomy (NCBI): domain Eukaryota; kingdom Metazoa; phylum Arthropoda; class Insecta; order Lepidoptera; family Pyralidae; genus Endotricha; species Endotricha flammealis. The sequence goes on from LR990871.1 coordinate 10,965,131, forward strand.
ACTTTTCATTTAAATACTCATTAATAGTGTAATAGGCTTTACTGATTAAGAATTTTTTAACATTTAATTTGAAGCTATTATTGGAGAGGTTTTTAATGTAAGCGGGAATTTTATTATACATACGGCTTTTTACTTTTTATATTTATGGGGAAATTTAAAAATTTTGCTGCTGCACTGCTTCTGCTGCTTGCTCGTAACTGCCACTCTTCAGTCAGTGTGTTTCGATTATGTAGTCGAGTGAACGTACACAATTTAAAAAAATATATATATATATATATTTTGTCTCAAAAGGTTTGTGTGTAGGTTACAGGTTTCAATTAAAACTTTCAATAGGTCGTCAACATTTTGAATAGTATTTTGAAATTAATCAAATAACTTGAAACCACTCACAATCAGAATATTTGATCCCTTAAGAGTTTGATTTGTGCGGTCTATTTTTAGAGCTCCGCTTCCAAGAACCTCAATAAATTATTGCTTTTATCAATTGTTACGTTTTCACTTGATTCATTTTATAAAAACACTTCAAAGAATTATAATTTGTATAGCAAGTACCACGGTTTTTTCCGCGCAGTCCAGAATTTTCCGTTGCCGAGTTGGATTTCTGGATAAAAAGTTCAGTGTCCTTTTTGGGTCTCAAGCTATTTGCATTCCAAATTTTATCTATATTGGCTTAATGGTGATGAAGTAACACAGATAGACTTTCGTAATCTATATTTATAAAAGAAAGTCGTGTTAGTTTATAACACAAGAACGGCTGAAGCGATTTGGCTGAAAATTGGTGGAGACGTAGCTTATAACCAGGAGAAGGACATATCCCGTTAGGGTAGGGTAAGGGTAGGGTAGGAGTAGGGGTAGGGGTAGGGTAGGTTAGAAGTAGGGTAGGGTAGTGCCTCGAAGGCGGAACAAAGTTTGCCGGGTCAGCTAGTTAATATTAATTTTAATTGAATGTGGAAATCAGCATTTTATATGACTCTCCAACATCCAGTTTCTGAAAAGCATTTTTATTTTAATTTCATAACAAGTCTCAAGCTATATCTTCATATTAGTAACTTTCATATCCGAAACGATCCGTCAAGAAGGCAACACGATCATAAACGTAAAAATAAAGAGGAGGTTAATAAAAGTCCCACATTTCGGAGAACATGAGGTAATGGTACTTGAGAAGCAATCTTGAAGGTCCGAGTGCTCCACTCTTTGTTCTTACAGCGCAGGTGACAAGCAAAAGCGGATTAAGGTATTCAAGGCGGTCTAGACTCTAGACGATGGAGAACACAAGAGTGTTAAAATCTTAAAATCTCTTCTCAGCCGTGCACTCTTGCCAGAGTGGTCGTGATCATTTCAAGTTCGGGTCCCTCGTCACCGCCTCCCTCAATGCGACGCCATGCAGCTCTATGCCTGGAGGAGTGAGAGCTCTTGTTTATGGGACAGTCACAGATTTAATAAGGTCTGTCCATCGTGTTGGAAAGCACCCGCGAGACTGCATCTGGTAATATGTAAGTTACCGGAATTATGATTCGAGAAGTTTTAACCAATTTTTATGTTTCCAATACCCATGTCATGCCATGCACCCATACTAAGCAAAACTATGTGTACTAGATTACTGATAAATACTTTTTTTGTAAATAAATACTTATTATACATAGAAAACACCTAGACCTAGACAAACAGACTTGTTTATGCACACAAATATTTGCCTTGCGCAAGATTCGGACCCGCGGCCCTCGAGATAAACTGACGATTGCTAACTACGCAACCATCAGGATAAATACCTGTATATAAATATATGACAGAGCTTGTAACTTGTGGCACACCATCATCTCCAAGATCGGATACTCATGCCAATCGCTTTAGGTCCAAGTGCGGATTTCGTGTGTAACGGCTTTTACGCCTAATTGATTAAAGTTTTTCATCTTTTGAGATGAGGCATTAATCTTTTATTTTGTGTTGACTTTGTTTATTTTTCTTTTATTCTCAAATATATTTGCTTTATTACTTCTTTTAAGAGAATCTTTTGAGTCTTAGGACTTTTAATACTTAGATTAAAAAACTTTGCGCTGAGTTTTTACTTGCCTTGTACTTAGTAACCTAACTTATTTGTCTTACCTTGTTCATCAAGTAAACTGATAGGTTTTTGACAGTTCTTATATGGTCTTGACATTTCTTATTTGACTTTGCTTTAAACCAAGGACTGACAAGCGAGTTGCGCGTTGCCGGCTTCACGGTGCAAAACCAACCCTAAAAATGGGATTATGTTATTGGAGAACGTATTTTAAATACTTTAATTTGTTTGATTATTATAATTGATTTTTATTCTGTGAAATTGTAAAAAAATAAGAAATTGATATGAAAAAAAAAAACAAGATTTAAAAACGCCTAGAAATACAGACACCAACTGGTCTATTGTCGTAATAAAAACAATTAAAATCTACCTACTATCAAGCGATATTTTGCTCGTACAAACTATTTTAATGACACTTTTGAAGAACCCCATTATAGTCTAATGAAAAGACCTCGGCGGGGATCTCATTCCACAACGTAAGCGTTCGCGGGAGGAAACTCCTCTGAAACCGCGCAGTACGTGACCATTTTGGTTCAAGAGCGTGAGGATAGATTCCCCGCCGGTGACGCGCTTGAGTTTGAGTCTAAACTTTAACTGTTTTTATCACGAGAATAGACCCAGCTAAACCCTGTTTCTTTTAACTTAACCAATGTAGTAAACAATCTTAGCATGTCTTTTTAACGAAAATAGGCAATTAAAATTATCATTCACACCCAAATAATAATAATATAGTTAGAAATGGCATTTAACACAACACTCTTAGGGTGATTCTTGGAAATGCGATTATTCGGTTGATTCCACTGGCTAGTTTTTTTTTTCAAAATATAATGAAACCTGGTACTACACGTAAAAATAGGCTAAACCTGAAGTATAAATTTCGAATAGGCACTCATTTTGAACCTATAAATTCCAAGATATTAGACATTAAAAAAATCATGACCAGGGGAATCAATTAATAGTTACAGGGGAATCAAAAATCAATAACTCTGTACTTTTTTTAAAGAAATTGTAAGTTTTTACATATCAAAAATTACAAAATTAATTCTCAGTTATACATATCTAAATAAAATTAACAAATGTGAACATGTATTCTTCAATTTTCAGATGTTATTATCTACTTTTGTAAACAATCGTCTGACATAGGTACATAAATATCTAATAATCTATTGGTGTCGTAATCACATTCGTGTTCCTTGAGAGCACCCCATTTGTACAACATTATTGTCATATTCCTGCAATAAAAAAAGGAATATTAGGAAAATTGCGATATTTTAGAAACGTTTTACAAAAATAAAGTTTAAAAAAATGTTACTTAATCCAGCTTAAGAACAACAAGGCGCCAGGCGAGGACGGAATCACAGCAGAGCTTCTGATAACGGGTGGTACACCGGTGCTTAAAGTCCTGCAGAAGCTCTTTAATTCCGTGTTGGTCGAGGGCAAAACGCTTGAGGCGTGGAACAGAAGCGTGGTGGTTCTGTTCTTTAAAATGGGCGATAAAACCATCTTAAAGAATTATACCACATCCATACGCTGCGGCAGATTGTACAGAAGACCGAAGAGTACAATCTGCTATTATGCTTAGCGTTTGTGGACTATGAGAAAGCCTTCGATTCGATCGAGACATGGGCCGTGCTACAGTCTCTCCAGCGATGCCGCATAGACTGCAGGTATATCGAACCTTTGACGTACTTATACAAAAACGCCATCATGTCAGTCCAAGTACAGGAACAGAACACGAAAGCAATCTCATTACACAGAGGCGTGAGACAGGGAGATGTCATATCTCTGAAACTGTTCACGACCGCTCTGGAAGATGCCTTCAACTTTTGGACGAGAAAGGATGCGGCATCAACGTCAACGGCGAGTATATCACTCACCTTCGATTTGCCGATGACATCGTGGTCGCTGGAGGACCTCAGCACCATGCTCGAAGGCCTCAATTGAGTTTCCCAACAGGTGGGTCAAAAAATGATCATGGTCAAGACGAAAATCATGTCGAATATCCATGTCGCACCCGCCCCGGTCTCAGTTGGGAGCTCGATCCTCGAAGTTGTTGACGAGTACGTATACCTTGGACACACCATCCAATTAGGTAGGTCCATCTTCGAGAAAGAGGTCAATCGACGAATCCGACTTGGCTGGGCAGCTTTCGGGAAATTACGGCATATCTTCTCGTCCAAAATTCCTCAGTGCTTGAAACGAAGAACCTTCGAGCAATGTGTGTTGCCAGTGATGACCTATGGATCGTAAACGTGGTCGCTCACTATGAGCCTCATAAGAAGGCTATGGGTCACTCAGCGAGCCATGGAAAGAGCTATGCTCGAGGAGATCGAATCAGAAATGAGGAGATCCGTAGCAGAACCAAAATAACTGACATAGCCAAACACTGAAGTGACAGTGGGTAGATCACATAGCGCGCAGAACCGAAGGCCGATGGGGCAAAAGGGTTCTGGAATGGCGACCACGTACCGGCAAGCGCAGCGTAGGACACCCGCCTACAAGGTGGTCAGACGACCTAAGGAAAGTCGCAGGAAGCCGCTGGATGCAGGCCGCTGCCAGCAGGTCGCACTGGAGACGTTTGGGGAGGCCTAGTTGATTCTTGTGGCTGAGATGATGATGATGAAATAATTTTTCAGTCAAAAACTCTATCACATTTTGATTTCACTGACCTTAGAAACAGAGTAATCAATGTCAGGGAATCAAAAAATGTTGCAAAATTATCGATTGTCGCTAAATGACTGTATCTAGTACAATGACCTTTACACCCTAGGTAGTCATTAGAGTGGCGATAGTGCATAATTTTTTTTAGTCGTCTAATAAAATTAATTGATGGTAAAATTGAGGTCAAAGTAATCAACGATGTACCAAACCAAACCCAGTGGAATCAGATACTTACCTTTATATTTCTGGAATGCAGCAAGCAGCCGCGCATCTCTTCCCTCGACACTCAAAACATGACTGACGGTTAACGCTCGGGGGGTACACATTGCTTCCAAATTGTGTCACTAAGGACGTACGTACATTTTAGTGATGTACCAGTGGAATCACTGCTAAGGCCCGGACAACATTTAAAAAATTCATATAATTAAATGTACTATAAATACGTGGTTCATCTATTTTATTTATTAATTCTTATCAATTTGGGATCTAATATAAAATATTGAAATATCTATGAACTGAATGGAAAAAATGATATGGATGATATTGTGTACAAATTTGGAGTACGGACACGCCAGTGGAATCAATTTTTAACACTTCAGATATTTTTTTTACTCACTTTGTTTTATATTTTTCTTAATTATCGTAGTGACTCAGTTAGATTACAGTTTAAATTTTAATAAAAAAAATACTTCATACGCTTATTTCAATTATACGTACACTTTTTACTTCCGGACAACGAAAATCCAGGTTTTCAAGAAACACCCCTTATTATTCTGGTGATTTATCGATTTTACACTTGGATATTTGAATAAAAAGACACGCTAAGACTGTTCACTACATTGGTCAAGTCAAAAGAAACAGGGTTTACAGCTAACCACAAACACAAAAAGAAGAAGAAAACCGTAATAATTTTATAAATTCGTTATAATAACGCTAAAGTGACTTTAGTGCTTCTAAATTCCTAGAACTTAAGTCTAATTAATACCGTTAACGACTCTTTGTTCCGTTGTTTATTAACAATAATTTATGTAGCCAAGGACAAAGTCTAGATAAGATCTAAAACAAAATATATTCTCGTTAACTTTCCTTTTTTGGGATTAATATCCATAAGATGTTTAGACCACAATGTAGATGCAGTAAGGCATTCTGACACAACCGATTTAATCTAGTTTTTTTCGTATCCCGCGACTGTCAACTGTTCGTTATTCGAAATTTAAAGTAAATAAAAATATTTTAAGAGCGTCAGATCAATTTTCATGAAATTTTCATTAATAAATTATATTATAAATTGTCATTGAATAGTTTTAAACACAAAATTCTAAATAATATTTAGTAACTTCGATTCGATCATGTCAATATTTTGAATATTAATATTTTAATGTAGGTATTGTTTGTATTTAATAATGATATATCCAATTCTTATTTATAGTACGACTGGCTGTTATTCCGTTCAAGTAAATAAAATAAAATAAAAAATGTATAATTGCAATAGCTTTGTCAGTATGTAAACTGACTTTATTCCAAGACTGTTAAATTTCATGTTACTTTTAAACATTGTTACTCTTGTTTGTATAGCCATGATGTGTGTACAAGTGTCACTGGTCTTGCAACTTGACCTATTTACTATAAAAATGTAAAACTATCTTGTATTGTTGTAAGTCTGTTTTGTACACCAAAAAAATAAATAAATAATAAAATTATTGTATTTCAACGTTTATAAGGACATGATTTTGTTTACTTCTATGTCGTAGTACACGAAATACATTCAGAGTTGCCTGAAAAAAGAAACTTTTACTTCGCTTGGGGTCAGGTTTTCCTGACGCTGACTGTTCACATGGCGTAGGTACAAATTGGCTTGCGCTTATATCAAACTGTCGTACTGTTTTTATATGTTGACCAATAAGCCGTATTATGAGAAATACAAGGAAATTCTGCCAAGTAATCTTTTATATGTTAAACAAGTTTGTTTGTATAGAACATAAGTTAAGTGTATATTTACTGACCACACATATTTTTGTATGACCCAAACAAATACAAGGCCAGATTGCCCAGATTATAACTAGAAATATGCCTCAATATCTTCTATAAACATATTATAAGATGTTATCATCTCAGTCATTCTTTCTTTTTTGATGATCTCCGTGGCATAATGGTTACCATGCCGGCCCGCCAATCAGGAGGTCCCGGTTTCGAATCCCGGTCGGGTCATGATGAAAAACGAACTATTTCTGATTGGCCTGGGTCTTGGATGTTTGTCTAAATATGTATTTGTTATAAAATATAGAAACGTTGAGCTAGTATCCCATAACACAAGTTTCGAACTACTTTGGGGCTAGCTGTGATTTGTCCCTAAATATTGATTTATTTTAGTTTCAATGAAAATTAGGAAGAGGTATAAATTGTACTCATGTTTTTGTTGGACGTGCTAATACAAAATACAATATTATCTCATTCTGTTAACATACTACTAAATAGACCGGTACACAGAACGTTCATTCACCAGCAAAGTACAATTGCACAATTTTGTTGAGTCATCGGACAACAACCTTTGCAACGTAGTATGTTGAATTATGAATTCTACACGACAATCGACAATCGAACAAAAAAAAGTAAATAAAATTTTCTATATTAACCCCTAAAAAGTAGAATGATGTTTTCAGATTTATAAATCGAGTAAAATATGGACAAAAGATTTGAGCGCGTCACTTTCGGTAAAATAATCAAAAATCTAAAATATTTTCATTCTGTAAGCCCTCGCGTACTATTACACACGTCTTTTACTCTTCTACTCGTCTTTCGGAAACAAAGCAAAATGACCAGCGGTAAAACAAATGGCGAAAGAAAACCGGTTACGGCCTTTTTTGTCCATCTACATTCTTTTTTTTTCTTTTTTTCAATTTTAACAAAAAATAAATATACAGTTTTAATTCTTTTTTTTAATATACAATTTTATGTCTTTTTGATAATTTGTAGAAAATACGGGTATAGAAGCTATGGAAGAGGTTTTTTGACTCTAAAACCCTTACCTTTAGGTATAGTAGTACGAACAAAATTATTCCCTTGTGATTCTACTAATAGGATAAAATATTAGGAAAACGAAAAAACTGAGTCCTTTTTCCCCGTCTATTTAAAGAGAAAATAAAAAAGCTACAATTTATTGTGCTATTGGCATATTGTGAATTCAAACTAGCACTTAACTCGGAAATATAGTTCCTTCAGCAACAACTATAGAATGGACTCATGCAAGTTAGGTCACTTCCTTCCGCAGCGAGTGCGAGGCCCGCTCAACTTGCAATTTGACATGAACAACATAGTGTTTTGTGTTAGTTGTACATTGTTAAAGGTTATGAAACCCTTGCAAATTTAATTTGCTAGTATCGCGCTTTCTCGTAGGAATATTGGAAAATCCCATCATTTCGGATGCCTACGCCATATAAAGAACACACTCTCCTCTCGACACTTCGACGACCTCCGTAGCGTGATTTTATTGGACACCACTGCTTCTTTCGCCTCGCAACTGACTGAAGGGTGGTGTGCACCATCGCAACGCCGCAAAATCTTAGTACTGGACAGCTTTGTCTATACGTTATGTCGATGACCTAGGCACATTACAGATTAAATTCCACATCATCCGATTAACCGAAGATTACTGGTCATGTGAAGATTGTACAAGCTATTCTGTTGTACAATTGGTACATGAATCAGACAATATACAAGTAGAATTAAAGTCAATTGACATTAGCGAATGTTGTGTCCGCTCTAGATGCATGTTCTACAGCCAACAAAGGAAAGGGCTGACCCAGGCCGTAAATATGATTAAAGATTTCCGATTTACTAAAAAAAAAAAAATTATTTTTTATTTTGTCAAAAGTCTTATATTCAATGGCGTTTTATAAAGTATACTAGTGAAACCCGCGCAACTTCGTTTGCGTGTATTTATTAATGCACAGTAGCGCCATCTATATCAGACTTTTGATGAAATCCTACGGGAATCGCGTACTTTTCGGGATAAAAACTACCCTATGTGTTAATCCAATGTATCAGGGACCTACATACCAAATATCATAAATATTGGCCCAGCCATTTGAGCGTGAAGAAGTAACAAACATACACATAACTTTCGCCTTTATAATATAAGTAGGATTATTTTGCGCTGCCATGTATATGAATACAAGCAAACGAAGTTCCGCGAATTTCGTTAGTTTAGTCATAAATTAATATTTTTAACATTATTTTTATCGTAATTTTATTCGACGTTTTAATTAAAGCCCTTAAACGTGACCTTGGTGTACAATTTTAATTTAAACCCTAAGTAGCAATTAAAACTTATTCAGAGCCTTAAAACTTGACATTGGAAGTTAGAAATTAGTCTCCTGCGGCGCCAGTATGGGGAGGTAAAGTGTAATAATCTGTCTACGCCAGTATTTTAAGTTAAGTCAGAAAGGGCGAATTCACGTCCAAAAACGTCGTCAAGGGCGTTTCATTATCCATCGCGGTGTTGGAGATCATTTCATCGTGAGGCTTAACATACAAAGAGCTCAATGTAGCATGAAACGCGACGCCTATTCGCGTACATGTGTACAGGGTCTAAGGTGGTCTAAGCGTCTAAGCACACTATGCCGAAATTACACTACCGAAGTTCTGCGGCTAATTTTACGTTCCATATTCGGCTGACGTGAGCGCGGATATTACGCGACGGAAATTCGGTGGCGTTATGTTGTGTGTATTCAGAGTATCAAACGGTATCGTGGTATCTACGTGTCAATCGAGCCGAAATTCGGTCACATACTATGCATTGCTGGCAGCCGAATTGCCGCTGAACTTACGCCCCGGTCGAAATTCGTCTGTACGCTTTGACACGGCGTAATTTCGGCAGTGTGTCGCTAGTAATTCAAATAGCATTGCAGGCGAAATCACGCCGAATTTCGCCCGCGTATTTTCAGCGTAGTCTTTAGGCGCTTAGGTTTGCGATTCTCGTGTTCAAAGCGCGCTGACGCCTGAGATGCCTACTGGTGAATAGGTACGTACCTAGTTCGGGAGTCAGATGATTCCATTAATTGTGTAATTTATTACTTTTAGTTTATGGTTATGTTTACAATGTACTGTGTAATATTTCGGTGTAAAGGATTATTATTATTATATTGAAGTCATGAAGTCAAATAGTAAGTAATATTCCTCGTTCGAGTGTCGAAGCGTGCGGGCGTGTGTCAGTGATTGTCTTATAATAAGTAAAAATATATAACTTAACACTATTCTAAAATAAACTCTAAATCAAGACGCGTAAAGCACACAATAAATAAACTGGTGAATAGTGAACGTATTAGCAACAAAGTGAGACAGAAACAGAACATCCTTACCTGTTCTTTCGGACGAGTCTAGGAGACAGTGTCCAAAACGTGATTATAATGAACACTCAACGCACCCCTCCTAGACGCACTTTAAGCCGTACTAGAGGAAGCGGTGGTGGATCCACTTCAAATCTATCTAATTACGACGAGGATGAACCACAAACTAGCAGAAACTCAAGGAAAAGAAAAGCACACACTCTTGAAACTGACTTCAAGAAGGATCTTTCGGACTTTCGTAACGAAATAATGAATATATTGAAAGAGACAATGCAGGCTCAAGTAGATAATATAAAACAAATGCATGAAGAAATAAGAGAAGAGCTAAAAGACCTTAAAACAACAACACAAAAACTAACAAGTGAGTACACAAAAATAAATGAAACTATAAAGGGCATTAGCTCCGAACTTAAAATAACTCAAGAAAAAGTTTCACAAATTGAAAATGATGTGAGCGAGCTAAAAACAAACAGTAATATTTACACAAAAATTCAAGTTAAACCGGAAAGTCAGCAAGAAATGTTTTTAGAAATACAAGACAGATTTCAGAGAGATAAAAATCTTATTATTGTAGGGCTCCCTGAGAAAGAAGAAGAAAATCATACTATAAGAACCAATCGGGACAGTGAAGAAGTACATAAATGCCTCACAAGTATTTACAAAGACTGTCCCAAACCACAAAAAATTACAAGACTGGGAAAATACCAAACAAAACAATCTCGCCCAATTAAGGTATTTTTTGAAGCCCCGGATATTCCTAAAGCCATACTAAAAAATCGATCTAAATTACCAAAGGACATTAAGATTTATTCCGACCAAACCCCTGGACAAAGGAATTACTTACGCGAACTTCGGACTGAACTCAAACAGCGAGAGACAGCTGGCGAGAGTAATCTAGTGATAAAATATATTAAAGGTATGCCAGCAATAATCAAAAAGGACAGCAATCCAAAAAACTGAATAAGATAAAAGCGAACTCAGAGAGAATAACATACCAGAGTCTAAAAAAATATGATGATCTAGCTACAAATCCATCCCAATTGACTTTTTTCTACGCAAATATCCGTAGTATACGTACACCAGGAAAGCTTGACGAAATAAATTGCATACTTAAAGCGACTCACGCCACCGTACATGCTATCATTCTAACAGAGACATGGATTACCTCAGAACACGACGCCAACCTCTACAATATACCCAATTACGTCCATATCTATAACTACCGTCACCATGGTAAAGGTGGTGGTGTGTCGATCTATCTACATAATAGTATTCGATACGACATAACTGAAAACAAATACCAGGACAATAATCACTACCTGTGGATTTATCTGCCCAAATTTGCTCTCAACATAGGAGGAATCTATAAACCACCTGATACAAATGTCAAGAACTTTCTAGATATATATAGCATGCAACTGGAGCAAAGAGAAAGGACAATTGTCTTTGGCGATTTCAACCTTGATATTCTTAATCCAAATCCTTGCACGGCGCAATACCTGTCTCTGTTGGAAGAATCCGGATACGAAATTCTAAATAAAATAGACAAAGATTATTCTACAAGACAAACAACAACATCCAATACAATACTTGATCATGTCTCAACTGATATGGGTAACAACACATACCACTTCGCTATCCTGGACTCTGCAATATCTGATCACAAGCAGATATTCCTAGAAGTTTCAAAATTTAAAGTGAAAACAAAGCCTAAAATTCAATATGAAGCCATGGACTATGAAAACTTATATAAATCAGTTAAAGAAGCTACCTATACAAATGAAAGTAAGAGATATAATGATCTAGATGATTTTATACAACAACATATTAAACTAAACAAAATAAGGAAAACAAAAATAATGAACCTACCAAAAGACGACTGGATAAATAAAGAAATAATTAATATGATACATACTAGAAATGCATTATGGAAGAAAACAAAAACAAATGATAATGAAGACGTGAAAAACCAATACCTAAAAGAGAGGAACAGAGTTCAACGGAAGATTGAAAACGATAAAAAGAAATACTACTACAATAAATTTAAACAATGCAGCAAGAACCCGAAGAAAATGTGGGAGACAATAAATTCTTTGGCTAATAACAAATTGAAAATCGCTGGTCATCCTCCTAAGCTTTTACACGACTCTCAAATTGTAACAGATGGTGCGAAGATATGCAATGTGTTCAATACCTTTTTCGCGACAGTCGGGACGAGTTTAGCAAATAGCATACATTCAAAATATCACCAACAAACAGGTAACACACTCATGTACGATGATAAACACACACATGATACTACACTAAATAAATTTGAACCTTGTACAACAAAAGAAATAAATAATATAATAGATGAATTAGATGCAAATACTAGTAGTGGATTAGACGGGATTAGCACAAAGATGATTAAATGTATTAAAAACCTTATCATTACACCTTTAGCAGATTGTATCAATGCATGTATAGAACTTGGAGAATTTCCGGATAGACTAAAATTGGCTAAAGTAACCCCAATTTATAAGGCGGGTTCCAAAACTGATCCTAGCAATTACAGACCTATTTCAGTTCTTCCGGTGATATCAAAAATTTTCGAAAAACTAATATATAATCGCTTGAACAAATATTTAAGCAGCAAAAATTTTTTGATTCCTCAGCAATATGGATTTAGGCAAAATTCTAACACGTTGTCGGCAACTATTGACCTAATCACTAACATCAAAACAAATATAGATAACAAAAATATATGTCTAGGAGTTTTCATTGACTTAAAAAAAGCTTTTGACACAGTCTCTCATCACAAATTACTTCAAAAGCTCGACAATGCAGGTGTCACCGGATCTGCCCACAGACTTTTGGAATCGTACTTGTCAAATAGATCTCAGGTTGTTCAAATAGATAACTTCAAAAGTACACCAGAGAAAATAACTTGTGGCGTACCACAAGGTTCTATACTGGGTCCCTTGTTGTTTCTTATATACGTGAACAACCTGAGCAAAATAGGGTTAAAGGGTTACTTGACTCTGTACGCAGACGACACAAGCCTGTTTTACTTTGGTAAATCTATTCATAGCATTATTCAAGAGGCACAAACTGACTTAGACTTAATTAATGAATGGTTCCTACACAATCTGTTGACCATAAACACAGGAAAAACATCTTATATTATAATTACTGCAAAAAATAAGACGGTACCACCTCATGCTGCTTTGACGGTAAATAACCTAGTTCTTAGCCCATCTAATAAGGAGAGGTACCTAGGTTTAATAGTAGACAATAGACTTTCGTGGAAAGCTCATATTGATAATATAAGAACAAAACTGACATCACTCTGTGGCGCCCTTCGTAAAATAAAAAACTGCACACCACCTGCAATAAAACACACTATATACAATTCGCTAGTAAAACCTCACCTAGAATACCTCATAGAAATATGGGGTACAGCATCAAAAACCAATATTAAAAATCTACAAATAACACAAAATAAAATTATAAAACGACTACACAATTTAAATATACTTACACCCACCAACGAATTGTACAAAAAAACTAAAATATTCAATTTATCACAGTTATATACTTTTAAAACATGTATACTAGTAAAAAAGATATTAGACAATAAAATTCAAACAAATATAACCTTTACTAAAAGAATCTCCAAATATAATTTCAGAAACAAAAATAAACTATACTTGCGAACTCCCAGAACAGAAAATTTTGGAAAACGAACAATCTTATATGAAGGAGCACAACTTTACAATAATCTCCCAAATAAAATAAAAAACTCTTCAAGTATGCGAACATATAAAACTAATCTTAAGGAATATATACTTAAATAATTCTATCTGCACATTAAGTTAAATTAAAATGATAAAAACTAAATTGAACTCAAATTATATTTTCGCTCCATGCATATGCACAACATATATCTATGCGCGCGCGGGTGTATGTATGTATATATATATATATATATATATATGCACACGGGCGCGCACATGCATGCATGTATATATAAGTTATCACAATAATATTATAGGAAACAATATAGGTAATGCATAATAAAAATAATTATAATATTAATAAAAAATATATGTTTATAATCAAACCTACATAAATAAAATCGACAAGAATACCAAAACCAAAACATCATAATAACACATCACTATAAAATTTGGTTCCGTGTCTCTTGGACTAAAATACGCACGCACACAATCATAATGCCACTGCCGATTCACCACTTGCCGATTAGATGCATCCATTTTTAATATCCAAACCTAACGTTATGGTTATATTTTTGATCTACCCTACTATTTAGTTGTAAATCCGCTTATTCGTTTAAACATATTTTTTGCATTATATAATTTTAAAATATTTTTCTACATTGCATGCTTCGTCATCTGCTTGAACCAGGATGTATTAAAGTAACCTTACAAAATTTTAATTGTTATATTCTCATGTAAGTGACTTATTATAATGTCTTATGAGAAATAAAAATTCTTTAAACCGAAATAGGCCTAATATTAGCTCTTTCGAATCGTCACAATTCTTACCTTGTTCTGTACTCATTCGTTTAATATTTTGATAAGATGGTGCTTGTTAAGACTAGATTTTAAGTGTTTTTATCACGAGAATAGACCCGTAGATATGCTTGTGACGCGTCACAACACAACACAAGTGTTTCCTAGCTATACTATGGACAAACGGACGCATGAATCGAGTTTGCATAATAATAGTTCAATCTTGGATCTCAGGCGCGACCGCTCGTTCCGTGCCATTGTCCGTGTATCGTCTCCACGTTAATGTTATGAGATTCGATACAACTATAAAGTCTCACTGGTTTGTTTAATTATTAAAATATCTATATACAATATCCTCCTGTATGTAAATAGCCATAAACTAAAACCGATACGTACACATAGATCGATGTAGGGAACAGTAAAGTTGTTATAAAGACTCTGCTTTAGCGATAAGAGATGGAAGCGCATCGTTACACGCCCCAGGAATCCCTTTAATACAAAGATCACAACGAGCCGCCTAGGCTATTTAAATCCAACTCCAAACTCTAGTCAAACGCACGCACAGCTACTAAAAATGATTGAAGGCTAAGCTGTATGCAGGTGTTGGTCAGGCGGAACTCCGTGTGACTAGGGGCCTGCAAAACTAACATAGGTGTAATAATGTTACTAACACAGAATGGACTTGGTTTGAATAAAAAATAAAAATTTATAATAATTTATTAAGCGTAATTGGTATGAAACCTCTTGTCTAAACTTAAGCCTCTTTACAGCATTTTATTAACGGGGCTTGAGGCTTGAACGCAAACATAAACTTACTTCTTTTTACACCCGACGTTTCGGGAGTATTGCATCTACCGTGGTCACGTTAAGACTGGTATAATGTAGTGTAGACACTGCAGTACATAGGTTGATGTCGGTAGATGTTGAACTACTAATCACTCCAACCATCCACACCATTGTGTATAACATTCCGCGTATTCTTCTTATAATTAATCCATACCATCCATACTAATATTATAAATTTGAAAGTGTGTTTCTTTGTTTGTCCTCCCTTCACGTCAAAAGTAATGAACGGATTGATATGGTTTTTTTTATTAGGCATAGTTTAAAGTCTGGAGAGTGACATAGGCTACTTTTTTCCCAAGGCATAAAGAGATTCCCATGGGAAAATTTTTGACATTTTCCCTTGACCACGCGGGCGGAGTCGCGGGTAACACCTAGTGTACTTATACATTAACTAACGAGTGGAAGAATTGCTAAATGACAAAAAGGCCGTAACCGGTTTTTTTCGCCATTTCTTTTACCGGTGGCCATTTTGCTTGTTTCCGAAATGGTGGTAGTTTATAACGTAGTTCCTTTTCTTTATAATAAAGTTGTTAATGATAAGAAAAAGTGCCTATGAAGGTCTAATTTCAGAAATAAACGACTTCAATGTTTTAAACCATGTAACTCAATGATCGCAGGCATTAATGACAAACCAATAGATGATGAGAACTGTACACACGTTAATGAGAAACCTATAATGAATAATTAAATCGCGTATAATGAAACAACATCAACGTGAATACAGCCGTTCATTTAGCTCAATGGAAGCGCAATTAGAACCCGGTTAGATTGGGGATGGGTTATATTCAAATAGGTACCTATTTGTATCGAAACGGCTATCGTAGTATCGTAGACTATTTTAATTAGTTCTCGTGATCAATGAAACTTTACTATAAAGCAGTTGTATAAAACATATAGGTGCTAATTGTGTTGTATATTTAACTAGACTAAACTAATTTTGACAGGACTAAAAGTGTTGCTATCCTTGTCACTAATTGTAAACCAAGGAAGGACAACAACACTTTTGTTCCTGTCAAAATTAGTTTAGATCTCTAAAGTGAGATCCAAAGTATTTTCCGTTCCTCTGTAATTGTCACTGGAATTTCAGTGAAATGCAATGTTGGTGCTTGAACTATCTTCTCGTCTAATTGTTGTAGCATAATTTGTCTGATTTATCTTCATAAAGTGATTTGTGATCGATTCATATTTATTTTATATCGATTTTTATTTTGAATCAGGTGATGGTTTAGAGCTTTTGTGCCAAGAGTAAATCTATGTTACTAGAACTTACAAACAGCGTTTTTTTTTTAATGGTAGACCATTAATTAAATAGCCACAACCGGTGCAGTACTTTCCTACAACTTCGGCGCAAAACAGCAATTCGTTTCGCTTGGTGAGCGAGAGACCCAGAAGCCCAACTCCTTTCCTTTATACTTCTCTTTTTCTGTATACATTCTCTCGCTAGACGAAAGTTAATTAGAGATTTAGAGATGTAGGGCACAGCGGATAATCCGCTCAAATCGGAGCAGCCCGTCTGGGGAAGGACCTCCACCTTACAGAAGATCGAAGCCAAATAGCATTGGTCTCGGCCATGTTGTGTTCCTACGGTGAGTAAGGTCTCCAGAGCTCCACTTGGGGGGGTTGGGAGTGTTGACAACGCGCGAGTCATACCCACGGTATTGCAAGCGTCTATAGGCTACGGTGATGCTTATATACCATCAGGCGGGCCGTATGCTCGTTTGCCACCTTGGTGGTATAAAAAAAAAACAGGCCTGCAAACACTGAAGGATAAACAATTGACATCAATTGCGAGAAGCACATCAAAGTAACTACCTAAGTTAGTGTCAAGAGCCTCCGGATGGTCCACTAAGTCAATTATGGTGTACTCTGAGACTACAGAAATTCTACATAATAATGTCCTCACATTTGATCTAACTGAGATAGATATGACTAAAGTTTGTTTGTACACAATCAAAATATCATACAAGTGCATTATAACTTGTGTTATTCAAATGGTACTGAAACTGAATGTCATCTGCTTGAGTACTATAGTTGACAGAGTCTAAGTCAACTATAGTACTCAAAGAATTCGCCTTTTGTGGTCTAGGGTCTAAGTCTTAGACCACAAAGGTCACACTTATGTCATATTTTATATTATAATTCCTATTCATGAGTATATCTTACTAGCCCTGCCCAGTTCATAAAATAATTCGTTACCCTAAGGTTGCCTTGAAAAGATTGCTTTTTAGCAATAAGGCCGCCTCGTTGCGATTTCAATAGTGTGTATGTTGTGTTTATGTATACTGTGTCCTAACTATTGTGAATTGCAAATAAAGTATATTCTATCTATCTATCTAAAGGGCGAATTCTTGGGATTCTTGCATAATTAAACAGGTTTCTCTGTTAGCTATCATGGTTCATGATACAGCCTGATGACAGACAGACGGACAGGGGTAGGGTACGGAACCGTAAAGACATAAATCTTTGCAAGTGTTTTTAAAGTGTTTTAAATTCGTTTAGTGCAAGTTGCAAGCATATATAAAATTCTGTAGCTGGCTGCTATCCATATTCAAGTGAAATTTAGATGAATTATCTGTGTACATTAAGGCACGAACATATTAGAGAAAAGATATAGTTTTAGGTTTATCACCGGCCCGGTGTGGTGCGTTGGTGACACTATCTTCGGCACCAGATGGCGCGAGATGATGTTGAGTATGTGATGACTCATGTGTTTGTCTCGAGTTTATGTATTATTAGCTTTTCCCCGCGGCTTCGCTCGCGTTAATTTTTTGACATGGAACTCGTTTGACAGCAAAACAACCCATAGCGCGACTTGTGGTGCCATCTATTGGCCGATAGCCCATCCCATACAGCACCCTCTATAGTAGAAAATATATTTTCCCATTGGAATGACATACTTTTACGGGATAAAAAGTAGCCTGTAAATGTTGGGCTCTGTACCCATTTATAATATTAGTTAGGATATTTATAACACAATTAGCACCATGACTGCATGTCTCGTCGCTCCCCCAAGTGAGTGTAATCTGTCGGGTTCACCTCTCTACAGCCACTTGAGGGTCGGGTCATACCCACTAAAAACCTTGTCCGCCTAATTGTGGTGGGGCTACATGAACTGTGATACTATTATTTTAAGCCTGGTCTTTTAAGTAACCTTTAAAAGATTAGGTATAGGTACTCTACATCGGTACAGTCAGCCAATGAAAGAGATAAACAGGACTGGAAATATGATTTGAGTTTTCTAAATTTTTCGTGAAGTGATTTACTTGAATTTTTATTTATCAATAGTATTCATCTATAGGTAGTGATATTGTCGGACGGTAGTGAAATGGGCGAACGACGATATAGCCATAGAATAGAATAAGCCCGAGGTAGAATGGACACTCTCCGCCCCGCACCGGACCGAATTACCGCACCCGAGGAGCCCTCGAGGAGTCGCAAAGGTGTACGTTTAGTGAACGAATGTGTATACGTGTGCGCATAAGAGCGCGCGTGTACAGACGACATTGGCTGTAGTAGTAACAGGTGATTATTTCACGCGCATTGTCTGGACTGTGATATAGCTAAAGTCGCAGGTCGTACCTGGATGAGAATGGCACAGGACCGAGTTGGTTGGCGTACGAAAAGAGAAGTTTATTCTCAGCAGTGGGCGGAAACAGGCTGAGATGATGATGATGATAAAGGATGATGATGAGAAAAGATTTGTAGTTTTGCTTGTAACGTATATACTCATAAATTACTGGACCGGTTTGAAAATTTCTTTCATCGTTGGAAAGGTACACTCTCGGGCGGCAATTAAAAAAAAAAAAACAAGAATCCTTACAAAAACCAGTGCGAAGCTGGGACGTATTGTAACTGGTAATATTGTAACTGGTAATATTGTAACTGGTAATATTGTAACTGGTAATATTTTAACTGGTAATATTGTAACTGGTAATATTAAAGGCATCGACTCATTCGATTCATCGATCACTATACATTATAAACATCGAAGCTTTCAAGATTTCAAATTTAATCATTTACCGTTTAAGTTAAGATACATTTTAGAAGCTAAGTTACATTTAGAACTTAACGATAATCATGAATAAATAATAGTTCCGAAGTCTGTGCCATCCT
This sequence comes from Endotricha flammealis, assembly GCA_905163395.2. NCBI lineage: Eukaryota > Metazoa > Arthropoda > Insecta > Lepidoptera > Pyralidae > Endotricha > Endotricha flammealis. Next base: position 10,984,669 of record LR990871.1, read on the forward strand.
TTAAACTAAGTGGGAAAGCCGCGGTATAATTTAATACGCTTGCCAAAGGATCACTCGGGAACTCAAATAGGACTGAATTTGTATTAGTAAATAATCTATACATATATATAAAAGAAGTCCTTTCAATACTTCGACTATCTTCTTTCTGATTAAATTTGTTGTGAGTTCCAAGACAGCTGTAGTTTCTCCCCCGGGACGTCAATAAGCTTCATCGCTTATTGTCAATCTGAGGTCGCTGTTGTTGATCCTGGCTACACAGGAGACACATCGGTGGAAATGTGTGGTGGGCTTGTCCCCGATATATAATAGAAAGTCGTGTTAGTTACACTATTTATAACTTAATACAAGTTGTAAATGACAAGAAAAAGTGCCTGTGAATGTCTAATTTCTGAAATAAACGATTTCATTTCATTTCAAGAACGGCTGAAGCGATTTGGCTGAAAACTGGTGGAGAGGTAGCTTAGAACCAGGAGAAGAAGATAGGATAGGGGGTAATGATGACTCTAAGGCGGAACAAAGTCCGCCGTGTCAGCTAATATTTACTTAAACGTTTACTTATAAGGCCGCCTTTTTGCTTAAACCATTTAATAAAATCTGTACTACTATGTGTGTGAACTGTTTTAATATGTATAAGCGAAAATTGTTTCTCTCATGTTTACATGAGAGAACTGTTTTAAAATGTATAAGACATGAGAGAAACAAGAAAAAAAGAAGATTTTTTTGGTTTTTGTGTCTTTTGAGAATAAAGAATATTTAAATCGAATATGCTCCATCACTTAAAATTGTAACAACCTCCAAGTTTCCAGAAGATCGTAGCCAAATAGCATTGGTCTCGGTCTCGACCATGTTGTGTTTCATAGTGAGTAAGGTCTCCACTTGGGGTGCTTGGGGGGGGGTTGGCAACTGCTACGGTGATGCTTACTATCAGGCAGGCCCTGTTTGTCACCTTTTTGGCATTAAAAAAAATATAATAAGTAGTTTTTTATTACAATAGATGTATAAATAAAATGCCTCAATTAATTATTTATTACTTACAAATTATTTATTATGGTACTACATCATCAGATTACAAACTTAAACATTTATAAGTATGTATTATACAAACATTGTGGCCAGTCTATTATCCAATTAAAGTTGTACACATCATGCTGTAATATTCTATCTAATAATAGTCGCAATAGTGCTATTAAAATTAACATAGAAAGTAAAGAAAACCTGATAGGAACTGTCAACATTATCTCATAAGACGACCTCCGTGGCGTAATGGTTACTAGGGTATAGAACCGGGAAATCCCGGTACCGAAAATCCCGGGAATTCCCGGTTCTTTTATAGCTGTAGAAGAACCGGGAATTGAAATACAAGAACCGGGATTTTCGGTACTTTCGGGATTTTTTTATTTATTCAATTATATGGCAATTGGCAACACTGACGCTAGTGACGCTACGTGCGATCGAATATATTTTGATGGTAAACAAACGATCAAGTGTGTTTTCAAGAAAAAGTAAAAAAAAATATCTAAACTATGCCTTATTTGCAATTTTGCCAAAGAAAATATTGTTTTTAAAAACACTTATGTTTACAATGGTTCTGAAACGGTTTTTATGCTTCGAATTAAGATCACGAAGTCTCAATTTTCCCAAGAATTGTCTCAAGTCCAAAAAAATTGCTTTTCAGTCTCGTCTCAACGTTTGTGGAGGAAGCATGCGTTCTTTTTGGGATTTTGGTCTGGTGATTGCGCATGCCAGTCTAAGACCGAAATGTCGTGCGTGCTCCTGAAGCCAGCTGGTCACCACTCGCGCTGTCTGCGTACGGACATTAACACCACAACCCTTCAGTCAGTTGCGAGCGAGCGACAGAAACTGTGGTTGAAATCCTGAAATAGCTGTAGAGCAGGCAGGATTCGTAAAAGGTCGTGGAACAAGGGAGCAGATTTTAATTCTTCGACAATTAATCGAAAAGTCTAGAGAGTTCAACAGCCCACTCTATATCTGCTTTGTAGACTTTCGAAAGGCGTTCGACACCGTAAAATGGCATAAGCTATAGGACGTTTTCATATGGGAGTTCCTTACCATCTAGTTCGTCTCATTCGCGGCCTGTACGAGGACGGCACGGCGGCTGTCCGAATAGATGACGTCGATTCGGAATGTTTCCACACGCATGCTGGTGTTCGCCAGGGGTGTATTCTTTCTCCACTCCTATTTAACATCTACGCGGAGTGCATAATGAGAATTGTATTGGAGCAATGGGACAAGGGAGTTTCAGTGGGAGGCCGAAAGACGTCCAACTTACGATACGCCGACGACACAACCCTTCTCGCCCAATCAGAAGAGGACATGGAGCTTGACATGCCTAGAGACAACAAGCCTCTCCTTCGGACTTGAAATCAACATAGAAAAAACGAAGATGATGATCGTGGACCGAGCCGAGCAAAATCGACCTGATATCAGCATGATTGGCAACTGCGAAGTTGTCCAAAGCTACGTATACCTCGGCTCCACGATCAGGAACACTAGAGGATGCGAGGAAGAGATTCGAAGGAGATGTGCTATTACAAGATCTGCCGTGGATAAGCTGAAAAGAATCTGGAGCAACCGCAACATCACCAAAGCCACGAAAGTCCGCCTGATGAAAAGTTTAGTCTTCCCCATATTTCTGTATGGCGCAGAAACGTGGACGGTTCGCCTTAAAGATCGACGCAAAATCGACGCACTCGAAATGTGGTGCTGGCGACGACTGCTAAAGATCCCTTGGACGGCGTTTCTAACCAATATCTCAATCTTGGAAGAGCTCAAAATCAAGGATAGATTATCGTCGACTGTGCAACTACGAATCATCAAATACTTTAGACACATCGTTCGAAACCAGAACTCCATTGAACAACTCGTTGTCCAGGGACAAGTGGAAGGAAAGCGGTCCAGAGGTCGATCACCCACACGTTGGACAGATTCAATAAAAGCTGCCACACAAAATACCAGCATAGTCCAATGTTCCCGGAACGCTGAAGACCGCAACGAATGGAGGCGCATCGCGAGGGCCGCGTTATCTAATGACACCATCATGAAACCACGACCACTCTCACAAGAGTGAACGACTGAGGAGGAGCATGATAACGTTACTTTAACCTTGATTGCCGCAAGCTTGCGACAAGAGCAACTTTTTAGCATCATACCAGGACTTGGGTAATGTCACCCAAAAAGATTTGATTTATGACATGAAAAATCGATGCAGAACCATTGTATGAATCATGGGATTTTTTATTGATAACTGATTTTTCGCATAATTGCAAAAAACTGCATAATTTTTTAATTTTCCTTTGTAACGACCGTATTAAACAAATACGGTCGTTACTTGTATCATTATTTCACTTTTTATATTTACGCAATAAATATAATATTATTTTACTTTTACATGTACCTAGTTCAAGAAATGAGCTTTCTAAAAATAAGTACTTTATGTCTAACAAAAAATGTGTAAATTGAGCAAAATCAAAACATTCCTAGGCGGTGTTGATGTATTGAAAAAAAATCCCGAAAGAACCGAAATTCCCGGGAAATCCCGGTTCCATCATAGTCCGGTACCGAAAATCCCGGTTCCTTGAGATAGTACCGGTTCTCTATACCCTAATGGTTACCACACCAGACCGCCACCCAGGAGGTCCCGGGTTCGATCCCCGGTCGGGTCATGATGAAAAACGAACTTTTTCTGATTGGCCTCGGGTCTTGGATATTTATCTATACATTACATATATGTATTTGTTATAAAATATAATATCGTTGAGTTAGTATCCCATAACACAAGTTTCGAACTTACTTTGGGGCTAGCTCAATCTGTATGAATTGTCTCTATATATTTATTTATTTATCTAAATTAACAGATCTCATTGTACAAATTAAACATTAATAAAAATAAAAATAAACTATTCAAACATAATTAAATACAATCTAATATGTATCTTTTTAATAAATTAAATTGGAATCAATACGATTAGGTGGATGCCCCCTGCATCGGTGCCCTTGTCTGGTCGCCGTAGTGTCATTGGAATGCAATGTCATGACACTTCCATGACACCTACAATGAAAATCAAACCTAAATTATCTAGAAACAAAGCTGTGAATTCAACTATTCAACACGTGAGTTAACACGTTCAATAGAATTCAAACAAATATGTGCCATGTTACAAATGACAATAAGACGAAATTCGAAAAATTGTAACGATTCACATAGGTCATTATCCAGGCTCCACGCTCTGATCTTGCATTCTTTATACTACACACAATATTATACTTTATAACCTGCAAAGTTAAAGCCCAAAATCGTATGTAAAAACATTACTGTTACGTCTAATATAAAACTGGGTGGTCTTGAATGGCGATAGCATTTTGTTTCTGTAAGGACTTGTTAAGAGTTGAATTTGAATCAAATTGTGTTTAATTTACTTTGTGATAGGGTTGGTTTTTGTTTGTTAATGTTTAAGGTCATGCCTGTAGAGTGCGTCGACATTACAATTTTAGCCCGGATGGTTTCATGCACTTTTATTGTGGTAGGGTCATACGTTCACTTTCTTTTTATTCTGTACCACAGACACTATTGATCAATATTAAGTTTATTAATATATCACTACATAGTATAAAACAAAGTCGCTTTCTCTGTCCCTATGTCCCTTTGTATGCTTAAATCTTTAAAACTACGCAACGGATTCTGATGCGTTTTTTTTTTAATAGATAGAGTGATTCAAGAGGTAGGTTTTTAGGTATAATACATTCCGAAATTCCCACGGGAAAGCGGGATACACGCAGACGAAGTTGCGCGGGTTTAGCTAGTTATTTATAGATTTAACTCTCCTTTATATCTTTTAACGTACAGTCAAAGATAAGTATGCAGGGTTAGGATTACGATGAAATCTTTCTAACTAAACTAAATTATTGATCAAACAAAATAACAAAATTTCTTCTTCACATAGTATTATTATAATTAAGTCGCTTCCGGCTGTCTGTTTGCTTAGTTTTTTTAACTACTTTAGGAGGATAGAGGTATATTTGTATAATCTATACTAATATTACAAAGAGGAAAGATTTGATTGTTTGTTGGTTTGTTTTTTTGTTTGCATTGAATAGGCTCCGAACCTACTGGACCGATTTCAAAAATTCTTTCACCAGTAAAAAGCTAGATTATCAGGGAGTGACATAGGCTATAGCTTTTCCTGAAATTCAATATGGTTCCCACGGGAACGGGTCCGGAACTTCACGCGGACGAAGTCGCGGCCAAAAAAGCTAGTACATTAATAAATAAAGTAAATATTGAAGAAAGGATACATGCAAATGAAGTTCGCGGGTTTCGCTTGTACCTACTCTTCTGTATAAAATGAGTTACTCAAAAGTTTCATAACGATGACCATATACTGTTTGCCCAAAGAAGGCATGGTTGGTATAAACAAATAATGATCTTTGAATGACAATCTCACAGTATAGATATCCGACGACCACCGTGGCGTAATGGTTACCACGCCAGACCGCCACCCAGGAGGTCCCGGGTTCGATCCCCGGTCGGGTCATGATGAAAAACTAACTTTTTCTGATTGGTTATGGGTCTTGGATGTTTATCTTTATATGTATTTGTTATAAAACATAATATCGTTGAGTTAGTATCCCATAACACAAGTTTCGAACTTACTTTGGGGCTCAATCTGTATGAATTGTCCCTATATATTTATTTTAGATATACCATAGGTAAAGCGAGTATTACGATTTGTATTGAGCAAGCGTGCCAACTCTTTACTAGACACTGCCTCCAACGATTCAACTGGTTAATTATAACTGATAGTACTTACTATCTACGCGGCCGTCGGTCGTCCGAATGCAACAACAGACGCTCGTTGACTGCAGTAAGCGACGGAAAACCATGACGATTGGTCGGGGTTCGGACACGCAAATTATATCTGTGGACAATCTGACAATCTATTAAAGTGTATAGTTAAATCTGCTGCTGACCGTACATGACGTCACTTATGTCAAAGTGACTTTAATGTCACGTGTAATTTGCGCACCCGCATCAATAGTAATGTAAAGACTTAATGGCGTGGGTGGGTTTTAAAGGTTATTCAGGTTATTGTCTTGTGATAAGAGAACGATTACCATATTAGGTGAGCATGTGATTACACCAGTTATGTATCGCTGCTTCGCTTGAGTGAAATCTATGAAAAATTTGGGAATTCAGGTAAATCTGTCAAGCTGTTTTTGAGTGAAATAAACATCCACACATCTATCCTAAAACCTTCGCGTTTATAACAACGATGGGATACGGATGTATAGCTATATGACGTATCGACCCTGTGGTAATTGACATATAATTAGTTCTTAGGGAGTGACGTCAAGTATTGCCTTGAGCCAAATAGAAAATCGTGTTACTTAGTCACATTAAGCCACACGCTGTGAAGTGTGAACCGCCATTAATATTTCGCGAAAAATATAATGATATTTTATGTAAAACTATATAGGTACAAATTAAATTCCATAAAATTAATTAATAACACCCTGCCACAGGGACCATGTCTTTTTAATGCTTAGTTTTAGTTTTTATTGTTAGTTTGGTTTTTAATTTTTATTGTTAGTTTAGTTTTAATTAATTTTATTGAATTTAATTTGTACCTATATAGTTATATATGAAAAACTAATAAATGATATTTTTATTTATATATATAAAACTAGTGAAACCCGCAACTTCGTTTGCGTGTATTAATATATGCACAGTAGCGCCATCTATAACAGACTTTTGATAAACGATTACCGTTGTCGTGTACTTTTCGGGATAAATAGTACCCTATGTGTTAATCCAAGGTATCAGTTACCTACATACTAAATATCATAAATATTGGCCCAGCTGTTTGAGCGTGAAGAAGTAACAAACATACACATAACTTTCGCCTTTATATTATTAGTAGGATTCAAAGTCCTGACTGACTTAACTATATACCTATCAACGCACAGCCCAAGCCGTTGGGTCTAGAGATTTGGAATGTAGGTTCCATACGACAAACAACGTTTAGGGGTGTAATAAGAATTGATTTTACAAAATTCCCATGGGAAAGCGAGATATACGCAAACGAAGTTGTGAGTATTTTACTAGTATGACTATAAAATTGTTGATTCTGACTAAAGCTTTTTAAAATTGTTAGTTTGAAACCAGTTCAATCGTTTTCCACACAAGACACGACGCAACCTAAAATTGTACTAAAACTTGATGAAATCATTACAATAAGTACCGAAAAATAAACTAAAACGATAAGATCGATGATGATGATGATGAGGGCACAGCGGATAATCCGCTCAAATCGGAGCAGCCCGTCTGGGGATACCTTACAGAAAATCGAAGCCAAATTGCAACTCAATCTCGGTTTCCTGCACGAAACTACATATTTGATTTCAAGAAGGTTGCGTCATGTGTGGTGTGGTCCGTCAAAGATTTTTTTTCCTTTAATTAATTATTTCTTTTCTTCTTTCCAGGTAAGGTACTTAATAGCAGTGTGTTTGTTTGCTGTTTCATTTAATATAAAAGGTATGTAATATTATATAATCTATATTTGAAACTGGTGACCCAAAGGCTGGCAGTTACTTCGCTCAACGGATATCTATCGCCGTTCAGCGAGGTAACGCTGCTAGCATTTTGGGCACCCTGCCACAGGGACCATGTCTTTTTAATGCTTAGTTTTAGTTTTTATTGTTAGTTTAGTTTTTAATTTTTATTGTTAGTTTAGTTTTAATTAATTTTTTTGAATTTCATGTTATTTAATTATGCATTTTACCAATAAAAATTATATTTGAAAGTGTTAAAAAAATGTATTTGGTATTGAAAATTTTTTAATGCATAATTTACCGTAACATAAACGTTTGTGATTGGAAAACAAAAACCTATGAACACATTTTGAATAGCGAGATCCACATACGATCCTATGTGATTCCAATGCGCGCGGCAGGATCCCGATCCAATAGACGCTCCATATGATTGACTCGACATCCCGCCGCGCGTTAGATCGTTTCGACATCCTGACGCGCGTTGAATTGTCTGGTGTAGATCCGGCAATTGAACATTTGGAGACAGATCGCTGCGATCTTGTACCACGCTACTACACCAAACAATTACTGGAGCGGAAGGCTCTCACCGCTTAACAATTACAATGTCTGCCTAGGGCCGCCCCAGAAGCAGGCTCACACCAGCCTAGGATATGAACGCATTAGTTGTGCATCAATGTTACTTAAATTAAGCATTAGGTAACATATAGGTAGTTGTAATACTTTTAAAATAACATATAGTTGCTAAGTAGATTTTACTATAAAAAAGATATACCTTTTTCACTTTAGCCTTTACAAAAGGTGCGTTCAAGCTTAGCGTTAGGTCGCCACCTTTGATAATACACATTTCCCTTTCATCCGTCAGACCCTCGCGGAGAATCCTAATAACCGCTATCGTGAGGCGCCACACCGTCCTATCTTCAAATTACAACAGATACCATTTACGTTCTCCGCATAAAGAAATAATTTACGCGGCAAATCCTGTGTGGGTTGCCAAGTCATAGGAGAATAGCGATTTAAGAACTACAAGATAGCACGGGTCGTTTTATACCGTTTACATTTGCAATTTCTCGCGGAAGTTTCTTACAAACATTGCGATACGTTTACCGGAATAATGTGTTGATAGTATTGATAGTCACCCCCCGCCCCCACTGCCTTCAGGCCAGAGGGCGCGGGTTCGATCTCCGCATGAGGCAAACAGTTATGTAACAGCGTTTGTTTTTGTTTCGACTCTGGGTGTTTTCTTTGATAATATATTTTGTTACCTGCTACCTGTAGCAAAAGCAAGTAACGTCTAGCCTACTTTGGAATCATGTGTGTGAAAGTGCTATGTGTGTGAATAAAATTAACTTTAATTTAAAGAAAATGAGAAACATTGTCTTATTTCTCATCTTGTTGTTATATGTAGTATCTTTTCATATAAATCTCTATGTGTAAGCAGAAACTCTTCTTCTTATGACATGGACCACAAAACAATCTATAACACTTATCTCTCATGTCGTCGTAGTGATTTATTGAGTCTAAAACGACTATAGATTCCTCACTTGTCACATTAAAATTATACCTACGTAAGCTTATCGCTTGAAGACGAAACGTACAGCCAAGGACATAAATATATATCGCACATAAGATGCTACATAGACGTAACTTCAAAAATCACGAAAATGACTTAAGAGCGCCATTATATTTTTAAAGTGCGACATTTTAAGAGGAAACAAAGACGCATAATCAATTCCTTCATTTTGCGGAAGATGGCGCGAGTTGTCTCCGTAGCATTACCGTGAATTTGTACTATAATTGGTGCGACGGTGTCTGATCTGTCAGTTGCGCCGGGGGCCCCGTTAAGTGTGGACGTCGCTTGGACATAGTTCGTCGTAACTGTAAGTTATGCCATTGTTGTATTTGTTTATTGGAGAAACAATAACGTAACTGTATGTTGAGTTATTGTTGTTCTTCCTGTGTTTTTTGAAATTGTTAAGTGAACTATAAGTCTCACAGACTTTTTTTTGGGCTCAAATAAAAGCTAAATAAACGTACTACAGAATATTTAGTGACCTTTCTTCATAGGGCAAGTAGATTTGCAAATATTTTGAGAAATACGTAAGTAAAACCTAAAATTGCAGTTTTCGAGAAAAATGGATCACCTTCTAAGTTCTATAGCTTGGCTCCTATGAGGTTAATAGAGCTTCGATTGGGCTCAAATTGTCGTTAATTTTGTCTTCTTTATATATGTCACAGATGACTTTTCCGTAGAAAGCATTTTTAGAAGTTATAAGCAAAAAAGTCAAGGTTTTTCGAGCACCACAAAGTTAGCACATTGGGGCAATTCACGTAACAAGAACCGACTCCACTTCGACTCAACGACACTCGCTGTCTCACTCATACAAAACAGGAATTGAACGGGACAGCGAGTATCGTTGAATCGAACTAGAATCGGTTCTCGTTACGTGAATTGCCCCATTGGTCTTTCGGGGTTGCAAACTTGTTTGTACACTATTGGTATCTATCCTAACAACATGCCAAAAAATCAGAACCTTGCAATTATTTGCGACCTTAAATGCTTAGATGACTGGCCTACAAGGATTTATGCTATAAACTTGTGATCATCGCAGGCTAACAAGTTATTTTTACTTGCGACTGTTATACGGATTAAGTGCAAAAATACGCATTATCCATGCTACAAAGACACATCTGGTGGCAACTCTGAAGTTTGATAAGTTTCTGTTAAATTTTTTCATGCTTTTGTCTTTTGTAGACGAGTACTTTGAAATAAAACCAATAAAAGATAAGAATTGTTTCATTATAATAATTTGAACTCAATTTAAAATATGTATTATTTTCAAGTGTGCTACTTCCCTTTGAAGAAACAGTGACGCAACTGGTGGAGTCTTTAAAAAAAAAAACGCTTTTTAGTGAGTGTGACTAATTTTTTTTTCTGTGATTTTTTTTTGTTTTAAAAGGATATAATTGAGCTATATAAACCAATTGATCGGAACGTTTTAGCCCTTATAGTTTCCAGCCAATGACTGCAAACGTGTAAAAAAAATCTTAAATTGCATTTTCTGCAAAATGATAAAATGTAAGTTACGTCTATGTAGTATCTTATGTGCGATATGCAGGGGAGAGAATTAAAACAAAGATTTCGATACTAATAATGTAAGCTTCGTTAAAAAACTTTGCAATTACCCTCCCGCGAACGTTGAAGCTGTAGAATAAGATCCCCGCCGAGGTCTTTTCTTTAGACTATAATATGGGGTACGATAGAAATTCTATTGATAAATAAAAATTGATGTAAATCCTTTTATACGGTAAATAAATTAACAAAGACACAATTCACACAGCGCCCTCTGGTCCCAAAGTAAGCTAGGTTAACCTACTTGTGTTATGAGTACCAGACAACAAATATATTATTTTAAAGATATACTTCTATTAAATAGGTCGTACCTGAATGAGAATGGCACAGGTCCGAGTCGGTTGGTGTACAAAAATAGAGGCCTATGATCAGTGTATAGAAACAGGCTGAGATGATGATATACTTCTAATACACAGAAAACACCCAGGCTCGAGAATAAACACGCTCTGTTGCCGAAAGTATTATCACTACCAACGCACCACCGGGCCAGCATAAAGTATTTAAAAGACTTGACTCGTTATCCACGCCCTGCTTAATTATTTATGGCTTTGATTGCACCTATAGTCGCAGTCGGCTGTTGACTTTAACCGAAGCTTTCAAGATTAAGAACAATTCATTTATTATTTTGAATATCTAATTATTAATTAATCAGTAGTCTTTTGAGACGTTCAGTAATCTATACCGGTACAATTAAAAAAAAGAGCAGAAAATAACACTTTCTTTGTAGCAAAACGTAAAATTGTAAACCATTGTCCACTTGAACTGTAAGTTGAGTAAGACGGTCGACTCTTCTTACAAATTGACGTTACAATTCAAGAAAACGCTCTTATACATACATTCTTAGCTGAAAGTGGCATTTATATTGTGATCACGTTTGGGACACTATCCACTGCCTATTTGCTTTCCCTATAAAAAAGTCAGCCTTTTTTACGGGCTTATAAAAAGTAAAATTCCGAAAAATTCACCCCTTATTCATGTGCAAATTTTATTTCAAGCTGAGCTGTGACGAATGTGAGCCAATAAAAGAAGTAAATTCTAATAAAATAAGCGTAAAATATTATTATTATAATAAAAATATTTTACTGCAGGTTTATCTAAATTTTTGTATATTATATCACATTATTATGCAATAGTAGACGCACTTATTTATTATAATTGATAATACATAATACAGTTCAGCAACAGAACAGCTAGATACACAAGCGTCTTTTATAAAAAAATCAGTAAATAAGCATATTTTTTTAAATGTTTTTGACGACCTCCGTGGCGTAATGGTTACCACGCCAGACCGCCACCCAGGAGGTCCCGGGTTCGATCCCCGGTCGGGTCATGATGAAAAACGAACTTTTTCTGATTGGCCTTGGGTCTTGGATGTTTATCTATATATGTATTTGTTATAAAAATATAATATCGTTGAGTTAGTATCCCATAACACAAGTTTCGAACTTACTTTGGGGCTAGCTTAATCTGTATGAATTGTCCCCATATATTTATTTATTTATTTAATGTAATATTATCCGAAACAACAATTTTTTTTAGTTTAAAAAAAAGACTGTTATTTATTTTGCACATTGTGAAATAAAAAACGTAATTATATATCGTTACACTAACACAGATTTAACTGAACTTTATCTCAAATAAAATAAACTAAGTACAGTTGACTAATAAAAAAGAAAAAATAATCGCTTAAACTTGGACCACACACCAAAGAACTGCAAAGAAAAATTGTCGACAGCCAGTTAGGTGAGATGTGATCGAGTACCATGACTGGCGACTTCGTCAGAAAAAAAAAGGTTCGTGTGACTGATAGCAAATGTTTTCTTCTTCTTCCCCTTGATGTGGCAACGATGCGTCGATGCTCGTCGTAACTAAATTTCTTTCGCCATTTCTTTTACCAGTGGTAATTTTGCTTTTCTTTCCGAAATGGTAGTTGTTATAGAGTAGATTAATCTATAATATCTATATAAAATTCCAAGTCCTGAGTCCTGACTGTTTTAACTATTATGTCAACGCACAGCCGAAAGCGCTGGGTCTAGAGATTCCAAATTTGGAATGTAACCTTACGACGTCTAGGGGCGTACTAAGAAAGGATTTTTCAAAATTCCCACGGGAAAGCGAGTTGTACGCAAACGAAGTTGCGAGTATTTTACTAATTACACAAATAATTGATTACTCTAATGTAATATTTGACGAAAGAAAGTATCTGTGAAGACCTGCTCTCTAAATAAATATTTTGAATTTGAATTAATTGATGACTATTTCATAACATTTATCAACAGTTTTGTTATGATAAGTGATATATAGACAGTGGCTCCAATGGCTTAGTCGGTAGTAAGTAACGCTACCTCAGCTAGGTTACTCTGCATAGCAATCGCGATTTTAATTTCAATTCTGTATGATTTTAAATGCAAAATTAACAGCAAATCCTAATCGTACCCTTGTAAATTTTATACTTTACTAACTTTTTCGTTAGCATACAATCCGATTTCATTTAGTTTAGTATTTAGTTAGCGCTAGTCTAGCTGTAAATAATACCTAAAAGTAACAATCCAATGGCGATCGAGCGGAATTATCTTCAAGAGTAAGGGGGCAGGTGCCAGAGGGCGTGGGTTAGATTCCTGCTCTTGGCAAGCCCACCACACACTCCCATCGCTGTCTCCTGTTTAGCCAGGATCAACGACGGCGACCAGATTGACAATAAGCAATAAAGCGGATTGACGTCCCGGGGGAGAAGAACTACAGCTATCTTGGAACTCACAACGAATTTAATCAGAAATAAATTAGACAGAGATTTTTTTATACCACGAAGTTGGCATCAAGCATTCGGCCCGCCTGATAGTAAGCATCACCGTAGACTATAGAGTCTATAATCTACGGACAGTGATGCTTACTGATGCCTGACTGATACGCGAGTGATGATCCCCCCCCCCCCCCGGTATTACAATTAAGTAGACGCTTGCAATACCGGGGGGGAGGGGTATCACTCACGCGTTGCCAACCCTCCTAACTCCCAGACCTTACTCACCGTGGCCGAGGCCTAGACCAATACTTTCCTTCTAATTAAAATTAATTATTTAGTAATAATATTGATTGTCCTAGAGCCTAGTAAGTGGGTCTATTCTATGAATAAAATATATAGCTCTTTGACACAAACTAGCGTTGCACGAATTATGTACATTTATTTATATTGTTGCACAAATACATTATTTCCATGCCATTTAAACTTTAAATTTAAATTTACATTACAAAACGATGCGCAAATCGAATTGGTACGGTATGAATATACTTATCTTTTGCGATTTCAATCGAATGTAAATTACGTATTGTAACACATACAATCCGTCTTAATACCAGCTTTGTTGGGAATACAGTTACACAATCCACCTGCTAGGAGTCGTTGTGTATGGCATTCTAAAACGAACACGCAAGTTAAGCAACATCGACCCTAGCCAGTGTCTGGATTTTATCTCGAGATCACGTTACGTCGTCGATCCCGGCTGTTGTCGATGGATAACAGTCGTTAAGCCAAGTCGATGACCTTCAGGCGGCTTGAAAACATTCCTCTGCCAATCCGCATTGGAGCAGCGTGACCCTCCAATGCGGACGGTCTAATCACCTTCGATTGAAAGGAGACACGTATTGCAGTGGGATGATTATGGGTTCGTCATCATCATCATCATAGCCCGCCGACCACACAGCCCAATAGACGCCTAATAACAGGCGAAAAGTTCTGACAACACATCTGACTTATAGTTCCGATATAAACGTCTATCGACCAATCGACGCGTCCGCGCATCACGCGTCAACCAGTGTCGACCAATCGACGTGTCGATCTTTCACTGTGGCCTTGAATTTAGTTGCCAAAAATGCATTCAATACTGAATATCAAACATTAGGTGTCTATTGGGCTGTGTGGTCGGTGTCTCAGCCACAAGAAGTCCACTGCTGGACATAGCCAAACGCTTCCAATGGATTACGGGTTGAAATGATGAAACCCTATGTAGTTCATTTGTGGTACCTATATTTTGAAATAAGATCGCTTATGTAAACGCTTACAGTACATCCCAACCTTAACATTCACTTAATCACACGAAGGATATAATACCAATTTATTATTATGTACATACACATATACAATGTATATTTTTTACATACATTTATGATAATGATGTAAAGGAAATGTTCATGCTTACGTCCATAAAATATGACTGTATATTGTTTACCCTACTGCTAAAACTAATGACTGAGATCTATCCACAACCATGAAGAAAGCTTTCGTTTTTTTTATATTATACAACAGACAAACAAGCGAGCCACTTGATGGACAATAGTTACTGCTTCCTATGAACATAAGCAAAGAATAAGTAATAACCCTAATAACCCGAGGTAGAATGGACACTCTCCGCCCCGCACCGGACCGAGTTACCGCACCCCGGGTGCCCCTCGAGGAGCCCTCAGTCGCATAGGTGTGCGTTTAGTAAACGAATGTGTATACGTGTGCGCGTGTACAGACGACATTGGCCTATGTAGGTTGAAATTGGTAATTATTTCACGCGCGTTGTATGGAATGGAGTGTCCGGGCTGTGACATAAGCGACACGAAACACTGCTAACGTGTAGCGCGGAAGGAGCCTCAGAATCTCACGTTCGATCTTCCAGGTTCGAATCCCGGTCGGATCATGATTAAAAACGTTTTTCTGATTGGCCTTGATCTTCGATTTTTATCTATGTATTTGTTATAAAATATTGTATCCCATAACACAAGTCTCGAACTCACTTTGGGGCAGCTCAATCCGTCTGATTTATCTTATTTTATTTGGATAACATACAGTACAGAATTTATCTAATTAATTACAGATTATATACAAAACGTACTCATTTACAAAGTTTTCGTATATAATACTAACAAACTTGTTTGTTTCTGCAAGAAAAAGTAGGTAAAAACCTAGTGAACAAGAAATAAATCTAGAGTAAATATTATAAACAATATTACATATGAAAAAGCTAAAAAAAATTGTAACATGTTATTTATAATTAACTTATCTACTATTAGTATAAATTATATATACATTTATTTATTTATTTTCCTCTCCCTGTGTTGTCCGAGGTGCGACCCTGGAGGGCTACTACGAAACGTTAATCCGATATTTCGGCCGAAGTGTCGGAAGAATTTTAACCGTGAAATACAAGGTATTTCATGGTTATTTTAGTAATACCTTGAATTCTATCCCTGAAATACCTTGTACTTTATGGTTATTTTAGTAGTTCATTGAATTATAACCATGAAATAACTTGTATTTCACGGTTAAAATTCTTCCGATACTTCGGCCGAAGTATCGGATTTACGTTTCGTAGTAGCCCTCCTGAGATCTATCGACAACGACCGTGACCTTCAGCTTAACGTGCCCTCAGAAGCACGGAGAAGCTCGTAATAACTAAACCCATCCAAACACTGGCTAGGATCATCGTTGGTTAACTTGCGTATTCTTTTTAGAATACGATAATACAGCGTAGCCGTCGAGCTAAGACAATAATAATGTACAAACATGTACTTGTCTTATATGTAATCAGTAAAATAAGGTCAGTGTAACATAGATGCGCCCACATATCGAGCTAATTGTTATTGGTCATTGTTCTTCGATAACCAACTTTATCCAGCCAGGGTTGGTTTGTGTATACCGGTAGCATCTTGTTTACTTAGTTGAATTTTACATTAACAATTTCCCGTGTTTACCGTGGGGCGTGGAGGTAGAACCTAGAGAGAATTTATAAAAATTATAAAAAATAAATAAGTTTAGTCTATAAACTTATTATAGAATAATTTTTGTTTCACCAGATTTTCAGAAAGATCTAAATATTTTCTCCAAGAAAGGCTAATTTGATTTAACTTTCGTTGGCGTCACAGAATTCATAATAGTACTTGGCGTATAAAAAATAGGCTTGTTGACTAATTCGCAATGTAAAAATAAACTAAGATTTTAATAAGGTTACACACAGACCAGACGAAAATAAAAATAAAAATTTATTTTAGGCGTTTTATAAAAATCCCAAAAATATATTTTTTTACGGACTTTTAAAAAGGATTTTGTTTTCAGCAGTGTTTAATTGACGCCTATCTTATTTAATAGCGAATACCTTACTATATATTTTACTTAGTAAGGGGACATTTACGTCTGACTGACTGAACAAGCAAGTTTGTATATTTTGGTTACAATAAAATGCCTTAACTTTGACTTTATGATCAATAACAACGCTCCAACATACTGTTTGTATTATAATAAATTCTATAGCCTCATGTGACCATTAATATAGTTGTTAACACAAAAATAAATCTCTATATCATTTTAACGCACGCATTTGTCAAAATGGCGAACAGTATGTCACTGAGAAAAAAAAAAACGTTGACAATTCATAGTAACTCGAGCTTGGCACGGATTCAAATCTGCATCCATTGAAGCAGTGTAATTGACTGCGCCACTTTTCTCAATGGTCTGTTGGAGCTGTAAACAAATATGTTTACTCCCATACTATGTTTATATTCTTAGGATGGTATAAATTTTAAGCCCCGTCCCAAAACTGGAATAGATAATGGCGTACGTATCTGTCTATCTATGATGTCGGAACTTTACTGACCCCCTATTCTTGTTACAAAAACAGTTACTATCATTTCAAACTCGCTCAAAATATAAATATAAATAAATACTAATAATAAGAACAAATCTATAAATAATAAGTATTTATTTCCAAAAAATAGTATTTAAGTATATTTATCAGCAATCTAGTACCCATAGTACAAGCTTAGTTGCTTAGTTTGGGACTAGATGGCGTTGTGTGGGGTGGTTGTCGGGATACCTCCACGTGGTCCACCCCGGGCAACGCCGGCGCGTCCTTGCCGGCGGCTGAAGTCCCGACACGTGGGTCCCCTCCCTGCGCTCGAGTTGCGGCGAGCCGCTGGTTGAGGGGGACGAGCGGGGTCCGGTCCCTGCGTTTCGCCGGGTGCGGGTTGCAGGCGGACGGGTGTGTCCACTCCCTGCGCTCGGCTCGCGGGTTGACGCGGACGCCCTAGTGGGCGCCGGCCTTACCAGCCGGCGTGCGGCGCATACCGTAACCCGTGGGTCCTCCACCCACGGGCCGGGGGCCTTGGCTTAACCGTCCGGGCCGCGAGGAAGACAACCTCTATAAAAATCACGAGCGGAGCTGACGGCCACGCCACGCTGAATAAGTGTGGTGTGGCCGTTGGCTGGCGGTCGGCACAGTGGGTGCGATCGCCGAGTGGACGGGGACCATAGCCCAGCCGAGACGGCGGGCCGGGGAAGGCCCGTCGTCTTGAGGGAGCGATGGTCCTCGGTGTCGGCAGTGCACCTGGATGCGGTGTACTGCTGACGGAGCGTATCGGGGGCGAGCGGGTCCGGCTGGTACCTTGGCCGGACGGCCCGGCGGGGTCGCGGTTGTATCCCAGTTTCCCGTGGCCCCGCCACACAGGGCAAGAGGCATCCCGTCAGTTTTTTAGTGGTAAGTTCCACAGTCCCCACCGCGTGCTCCCCGGGCGGTGGGGCTGCCACAAAGCATTTTTCTGACGTAAAAGAAAAAAAAAAAAAAAAAAAAAGATGGCGTTGTGTGATTCGAAAAAAAATAAAAATCACACAGATGAGCTAGCCTCAAAGTAAGTTCGAAACTTGTGTTATGGGATAATAACTCAATGATACCATATTTTATAACAAATACATATACAATATGTTGTTTTAGTCAGTTGCAATATTTTAACAGAAAATCGTAAGATGCGTAAATAATTCGTCGGTTCTATTTTAGAAGCCGTAAACAGATTCCTGTAATTTATCTTTACTTACAAAGATTTGAGAGGTTTTAGAATAAGCCTCTATCAGTGCGCAGAATGGACCTCAACAATATTCGTGTATTTATGAGCAAAGAGTATGTTATAAGTCACTGGCCACTTTTATGAAACTTCTTGACGGCTGGACGCGAATTTGCTGTCAGTAGTGACAGTTAATAAATGGAATCTGGACCTATGTTGTGTTTTTAAGGAAAATTACAATTTGGATTTTCGTCAAAATCTTCAAATTTATTTAAATGTAAGTTTTAAATAATGTTTTTTCCACATATTAGTTGGGGGTATCTAGAGTATTTTGAACCCTGTTTGTCATTTCTGTTTTAAAAGTAAAGCAGTAAAAAATTAAACATTGTGTTTATCTGTTTCCAAAAATACTGGTTCTTAAGTGTTAAAGTGTTAAATAATGAAAGTGCCTGTGAAGGATGACTATTCTCTAAACGATTTGACTTACAAAAAAAAATGTAATCAAGTACGCATAGCAACAAGCTTCGCATTTATCTCGGTATCATCCACAAGTGTATTATTATATAAAAATTAGCATTATATTTTTAAAGATAGCTCTATAAAAACTAACCTTGAGCTGTCATACATTGACCTGACTTTTATGACACCCCTAACAACTTGCGAAAAGGTATTTTATTCAAGAAAAAAAAATTACAAACAATAACTAGAATACGTGTTCTCTCGTCTATACCTCTAATCGAAGCTGCATTTACACCGTTACGTAGAAAAATCTAAAAGAATAAAGGGCAAAGCACACTGTCCACGGCTGGGCAGCGAGCGGGTCGGTAGCGAGTGTCGCGCACTGTCGTAGTCGCGTTGACAATCGCGCCACCTGTGTTTTTTTTAAATTTATTAATTTTATTTATTTACGTTTACATAAATATATTAAATACAGATGCTCCCGCGCCGCTCCCGACTCGTAGCCGCTATTAAATTATAATTACTTTTTAAAGTAATATTTGGTTTGTCAATGATTTGGGTTTTTTGAGTAAGCTTTAAGAAATAACGTTTTTTGAGCTGAGCGAGCCGAAGGCGAGCGAAGCTCTCCATACCAGACTTTCCTCATTTGGTTGTTCGTCTTCTCCTCCCAAACTACTCCACCAATTAGAACCAAACTTGGCACATCTTAAGAGACAGTTTGTGGCAAGGTTTTAAAAAAATAAAAATGAAAATAAAATGTGCCAAAATGTGCCAAAACCAATAAAGCTGATTTTTGGCGCCAAAACTTTCAACATTCGCTCAGCTCAACTTTGCATCGCGTTACGCCATGCACCCCTAGTTTATCATTCACATCATCAATTTGTGAAGTCGTGATAGACGAACTCAGTCTTGTTAATAGTATTGGTTTAAATGGAACACTGCTTACATTATAATTTAATACATTATAAATACTTTTGCTCAATTCATTACCTCATAAAGGTTGTTAAAATTAATAACACGTTAAAATAATAAGTTACCAATTATCGCCATTATGAAATCAGGTTTAAAAACGATAATTACTGTTCGGTATACCTATTTTATTGTTAAACAACGTACGCGTGTTGTTATTGTTACATTATTAAGAAATATTCGTAATTATATTAATTTGTTTACTTGTCGCGATCATAATAATATGAATTATATAAAATTTGTTACCGAACAAGCCGTCAGGCTGGCTGGGAGTAAGTACTTCTTAATAATATTATATATTTATAGTTTTTGTATATTTTTGATAACTGCCTTTGTCTATTGTTTTTTCTATCGATTTTCTCTCTTGAGTCTGTATTCTTATAGTTTTCAATTATATTTTCTATTTTACTTTAAATTCCCCTTTTCTTCCACTGCTCTTCTTTACCTTCATCCTTTACATTTTCTTCCGCCATTTCTTTTTACCGGTGGCCATTTTGCTTGTCCGAAATGGTGGTAGTTTATAAAGTAATTTATTTTCTTTATACATATTTACAAGTTGTAAATGACAAGAAAAAGTGCCTGTGAAGGTCTAATTTCTGAAATAAACGATTTCATTTCATTTCACATTAGTTTTATATTTCATTGCCCATGGCTTCAGGTTAATGTATAGCATATGACACTCACAAATAGCGTGGCTTTCAATTGATAATTTCAAAATCGTTTCAGTAGATCCAGAGAATACTTACCTCACAAACTTTACCTTTACCTTTTTTTTTACGTGAAAAACATTTTATTCCTTCTCATCACTAATCTCATTTTGAGATATTGTTACTTTTCGGTGTAATAGACATCCCGTACGACCTTGAGACGGCCGGACCGATGAACTTGGAGTACGTTCTTATAAACATTGCGTAGAA
This sequence comes from Endotricha flammealis, assembly GCA_905163395.2. Taxonomy (NCBI): domain Eukaryota; kingdom Metazoa; phylum Arthropoda; class Insecta; order Lepidoptera; family Pyralidae; genus Endotricha; species Endotricha flammealis. Next base: position 11,005,525 of record LR990871.1, read on the forward strand.
TAGTAACCACTAAAATAATAAAGAATTTCTCTTAGACTTTATGAGAGTATTTCGACAGAAAAACCATCTACAAAGATAATACAAGTCGCTTCATTATATTATTTTTCACAATACAGACTTCAAACAATGTTTTTATACAAGAGTTGACAGACTTAAAATAGTATTTTTTTAAATACTGACGTCAGTATTTAAAAAAATACTATTTTAAGTCTGTCAACTCTTGTATAAAGCCGTCACCGTAACTTATAGACTATATACGTATAGGTATAGTCTATAAGTTACGGTGACGGCTTACCATCAGGCCGGCCGTATGCTTGTTTGCCACCTTTGTGGTATAAAAAATATATATATCAAAGTTGACAAAAGAGCCCGCGTGTCATTCGCACCGTGCTTGTGTTGTCGTATAAAATAATTTCTACACAACTCACACAGCGCTAACTGGTCCTAAAGTAAGTTAGGCTCAATCTGCTTGTGTATCCAAGATTCTTGTAGTCGTGGAAGTCCACGGGCAGAGGTCATCATGTGACCGGGTAGCTCGTTAGTTCACATCTGTCATAAAAAAAACATTTTATTTTTTATTGTATATTTGTATTTAAAATCAAGCATACGGATCTATCTTATGATAAAAGAATTGGGAAGGACACAGAAAGAGTCTTAGCTGACTCTATCACTTGTCAAAAGTAACTTTTCATTTTAAAGTTTCGTCGCTAGCCTGTAGCCAACCTAAAGAAAAATAAAGTGAATGGACGAATTAAATTGTGACCTGTAACAGGTCACATCGTAATAGGTATCTAGTCACAAATAAAGTTTTCGAATTACTTTGAATTAAGTTTTCATTTGTATTTTGTACGGCTTTGAAATAAAATCAAAGTAGATTAGACTTCGTGTAATGTTTGCCCAGAGCGGGGTTCGAACATCGGTTGGAAAGATTTGCTATTTGATACACAGGTAGTTCATAGCACGCATTAACACATCGTTTTTTTATACCACTAATGTGGCAAACAAGCATACGTCCCGTCCTAGTAAGCAGTCACAGTAGACGCTTGCAATACCGGGAGTATCACTCGCGCGTTACCGACCTTGTAGAAAGTGGAGCTCTGAACACCTTACTAACAGTACGTAGTACTATTTATTATTCTGTGCTCACAGTAGGAACACAACGTGGCCGAGACCAATGCTATTTGGCTACCATCTGTAAGGTGGAGATGCTTCCCCAGACGGGCTGCTCCGATTTGTGTGGATTATCCGCTGTGCTAGGGCACAGAGAAAGATATACGGGATTGAAGAGATGTAGGCCTCTCTTCAATCCCGTATATCTTTCTCTTTTATCCCGTATATCATTCGGGGAACGGAAACTAAGGGATTTCGCGGTTAAAACTGCGTGTGGAACTTAATTAACTATGGAAAAATCCTATAGTTATACAGAATTCAAATTTTTATAGTCAATTTCCGTTAACAATAATTATATTTAGGTACGAGTTCATTAAACTAACGTGGGAAGCGTCCAAGGTCGTCATTGACGTTATCCGTATGCCTTACAGAGTAAATCAATTATCTAAATGTGATTTATATTGGAGCCCCATTGAGTTGTGAGTGACAAACATAAATAGTGTGAATATAAGTAAAATAAATATTCTTTTACGAATCATACAACCAATTCAAATATTTGAATTTGAATAGTCTGAATATTGACCTAGAAAAAAAGGCGGACACCATCACTGAACATAGTTCTCTCCATGGCTCGCTTGGTGACTTTCAGCCCTATCATGAGGCCCATAGTGAGGAACCACATCTCGGATCCATAGGCCAACACTGGTAACACATATTGCTCGAAAGTTTTAATTAAACTATTATCAGAAAGCAAAATCGGGTTCGTTGACATTACGTGTAAGATTTACTAATATGTTTCGTGATAATACTAATATAGTGCAATCATGTAATTATGCTGATAGCGAGCGTGTGTCACGACAGCCATTACGAAGCAGCTCCTATGTGCATAATATATGATACTATATAGCGATATTTAGAAACATGTTAATTTGTCACGTATATAAAACCTTTTTTTGTAATTGTTTTTTTTATAGTTGTTACGGTTCAACCAACCTTTCTTATTTTGAATATAATATTTTTGAAGAAGGAAAAAATCCCACCTCGAAGGGGAGCGGCAATTTTCTGGCGGTGCGGTAAAAAATTTCTTACAAAAAGATAAAACCTTTTTTTTTATTGCACACAATGAATACACCGCTACCTGATCCCAAAGTAAGTTAGACCTGATTGTGTCATATTGTCTGGTACCCTAACGGCCCTGCTGCAACGACCGCAGCGGAGGTCATGGCGGTCAGAGCGGTGAGAGGGTACCGCACCATCTCGTGCGAGGCGGCGCGCGTGCTGGCGGCGAGTCCGCCGTGGGAGTTGGACGCTGAGGTGCTGGCGGCGGCCTACAGGCTAAGGGCTCGTACACAAAACTGCGATGCGACGCGATGCGTATTCGCAACACAGAAAATTACGTAGAGGGAGCTCGCAGATTTTTGCGATGCGACGTCGCATCGCAGTTTTGTGTACGAGCCCTAACCGCCGAATCCCGCGACGGCGGAAACCCATTCCCGGATGGAGTCCTCCGTTGGAGGGAGGATGCACGGGAGTCCCTCATCCGGGAATGGGCAATGAGGTTGGAGGATGGGTCGGCGAGGGCCGGCGGGCCGAGGCGGCGCACCGTTGGCGCCATCTGTCCGGTCCTAAAAAATTGGATAGGGAGGCGCCACGATGCGCTTGATTACCACGTTGTGCAGGTGCTGTCCGGCCATGGGTGTTTTGGCTGGTACCTGCACAACGTGGCTAGAAGAGAGGAAGGAGCGGAGTGCCACGAGTGCGGCTGCGCGGAAGATACGGCGCAGCACACGCTCGAGGATTGTCCGGCGTGGGCTGTGCCTCGCGCCGCGCTCGTGGCGGTTGTTGGTGACGACCTCTCGCTCCCGGCTGTTGTCAAACAGATGGTCGAGAGCGAGAGGTCGTGGGATGCGATGGCCTCCTTTTGCGGCGAAGTAATGACGCAGAAGGAGGCCGCGGAGCGGGTGAGGGAAGTGGATCCATCCGCCCCCCCGCTCCGCCGGAAAAGACCGGGCGGCAGGCGTTTGGCCTATGCCCGGCGACTGCCACCCTAATGGGGGCTTCCGGGCGGCGGTTTGGGGAAACCGCCGCCCATTGGAACGGAAGTACCCGAGTGTTGCGGCGCGCCTAGTCCTGTGCGCGCCGCTAACCGTGCCGTAGCCCAACAAGTGGGTCTTCGGACAACCGCCGGCGGGGTCACGGAAGTATCTTAGTTCCCGTGGCCCCGCCCATCTAGGCGGGTGAGGTGGCAGTCAGTCAGGTTTTTAGTCGGTATACCCAAGTGGCATTTAGGGGGAGCCCGACAGACCCCCGTCGCTTCCCCAGCGGCGGGACATGCAGTAATGCATTTTCCTGACTATAAACAAAAAAAACAAAAAAAAAAAATATTGTCTGGTACCCAAAACATAGGCTATAGGGTAACTATAGGAAAAAGTAAATACAGGTACTTATAAATATTACATACATAAACTCAAATGCTCATCATATAAAAATGTTTGCCCGGTGTGGTAATCGAATTCACGCCTCGATCGAAACTCTTGTACCGAAGGTAAGGTTACTAACTAGATCATTAGACCCGCAATCTGCTGTAATCGTTGATTATTTTCTTAAATATAGAAATATATCATAAAGTCAGTCGCCATTTTAAGATTAGTATGAACTACACGACCCTACTCACGATGGGCTAAAAATAAATGCGCGGGCGCTGACTTGTACTCGTGGTATTGCAATACAAATACCAAGACTTATACTTTTTTAACCGTATTGGTAATAATGTAAAATTGATCTAATCCGATTCAGCCCAGCTCTGTGAAAGTTTGTGTTGATGGCAGTTTTATAAACAATTAAAATATATCCTGTAGCAGTTATTCAAATATTCTAAAAAGAATTCGATGGCGTCGCTGTGTATCGCACTCAGCCGTCGGTTCTAATTGTTGTCAACGGAAGCCAGGTGACTCGAAAGTACTGGCCTCCGCCAAATGTTTCACGCGCAACCGGTTGGCAGCGGCCTGCATCCAGCGACTTTCCTTAAGTCATTTGACCGACCACTTTGTGGACGGCCGTCCTTCGCTGCGCTTTCTGGTAGACTGTCATCATTCCAGAAACTTACTACCCCACCAGCCATCGGTTTTGCACGCTGTGTCCTGCCCACTGCCACTTCAGCCATATCTTTGATCTTCAGGCGGCTTGAAAACACTGGTCGCCGCCAATCGGCATCAGGGCAGCCGCGGCAGAGTACCTACGCTTTAATCCCCTTCGATCAAAAGGAGACTCATATTCCTGCAACTGGGATGATTATAGATCAATATGATATGATTGTCTCAGGTGAGAAGCTCGAGAATCGTAGGTACGTAGGAAATAGTGGCTGAGGAACATACGGGAGTAGGGATCACAAGAGCTAGGAAAAAGTGGGATTGTGGGAAATTATTCGGGGAATTATTTAAAAAGATTCGTTTGTTATTGAAAACTCAGAATAAACTTGTGGTATTAGTTACAAATGTAGCATATTTTATGATGCGCGTTACGGCAAACGAGTACTAGATAAGTTTCTACAAGTTTGAAGCTCGTTAATCATAAGTTTGCAAACAGATGTTGTAGAGGTATTACTGCTAACTTGAGAGTTTAAAACTTAAGAGTTCAATGCGTAAAAATGAAGAAAAACCAGAATTAAATGGTTTTATTTTTACTTATATTCGGCGACCATTAATAAAACGTTCAAAAATCGATAATTCACATCAATACAAACATAAAGTATTGATTGATAAAATCTCGAAAAGTTTCAGGTTTCTAAGATTAAGCTACCAAAGTTGCCCAAGTGAAGATTGAGAACTGGGTGTATTGAGTAAATTTTGACAGAAAAACAATGGTTGCTGGTCCAAAATCTTAAATTCTCATTAATATTACCTAATTAGATAAAGCAATTAATACTTTAGCCTAAAAAATTAACTAAAAATTTTTGAAAATAAAAAAACAGGCAGAAAAAACATATTTTTTGTCCAAAAAAAACATGAAATCTTTATAGTCCTGTAAACATCTTATTTTATCTCACCTACGTTCACCCTTCAACCCAACATCAAAGATTGAACATTGGGGGTAGTACCCACCCCTAGAATAGAGCATTTGCATGAAAATGGAAGCCTTTGACCCTTTCCCACCCACCCCCATTTGTTTTATTTATTTTCCTGTCTTGTCAATTTACTTTTGAATGTTTCAAACGTATAACGGAACGGTTTTTTAGTTGCCAATAGTGAATATTTATGCGTAAAATGGAACGATAGGTACAACAAGTAAATATTAAAGGAAAAAATTGTATCTTCTTCGACCTTTGTAATGTATTTTTCGATAAAGATGTCTTGGTATATGAAAATGAGTTTGCAATTTATGGCTTTTTGTTCCACGACGGTGGCAAACAAGTTTATAGCCCGTCTGATGGTAAATGGTTCCATGTCAGCTACCGAAAAGTTTACTAATTGTGGCGAAATTTTTTCATAACTGCGTTTAAACAGTACAAGTGGCGTTATCTACCTGATAATTTATAACTAACTACGCAGGCTTGGTAGGTAGCCCATCGTCGTTACAGATAAGATTCTACTATTAGAAAGCGTCAACTATATTTTTTTTTATTTCTCAGTTTTTTAAATATAAATAAATATTTTCAAAAAGAATGGTTATTTGAACCCAAAATAACTATAAAAACAATCAAAAATAACTAGAAATTATTAACAATTTATAAAACCTGTCCTTAATTACAAAGATCATGACTTTGGTTACGTCTAACTTTGGTCATAGAATATGTGATAACCCGAGGTAGAATGGCCACTCTCCGCCCCGCACCGAATCGCGTTACCGTAGCCCAGGAGGGTATCGAGGCGTGCAGTCGCAAAGGCTTGCGCTTAGTGAACGAATGTGTATGCGTGTGCGCATACGTGCGCGCGTGTACGGTGGCCTCGTAGATAGGAGGACCATTTTAGAAAAAAATCACTTTCACATCTTGTAAGCGGATTTTTTCATAAATCATAAATCATTTATTTGCTCAGATAAAGGTATATACAAGGTCTTAACATAATATTTATGTGTTTTTATAGTTCCTTTGTCTGCTACGTGTATAGCATGCAAATATTACATTTAGGTCGAGCATTATTATTTGAAAATATAATAAAACACCATTAAATTCCTTAAAAAAAACAATAATAATAATACAATAATAAATTAAATTAACATTTGTGAGCTCCGTCCTTTTCATTGTTACCAAACAGGGTTTTTGTTAATTAGAGCCACATGTGTCTACTAGTATGTTGGATGTTGCAACCAAAAATCATCCTAAAGATGGTCCTGCTATCCTCGAGGCGACTGTACATACGACACTGGCCTATGTAGAAGAAATAGGTAATTATTTCACGCGCGTTGTATGGACTGTCCGTGGTGTGCTTTGGTACCAAAATATATAACTCGTAACTGATCGCATTAAATCATTTATTTACGATGTACGGTATTTCTGTCCGTCTATATTCGTTGTTCACGCCGTTTGTTATTTGAATCAGTAATAACTATGAACACTTGATTTACTAATTCCTATGTTATTGGTTGCGTTCCGGTTTACGCTTTATTTTCAACTGAAAGTAACGCACTTAAGCTCAGTTCACGTTGAACCGTAGATATTGGAATGTACAGCACGTCAGATAAGCTGGATGAAGTTACAGCTCGGGGGCACAGATATTACAATACTAGACCATTCACGTCGGAAATGCTAGTAGGATAAAATACATTGTCTTGCAAAAGTATTTCCCGTAAATCTACTTGCAAAATAAATGATTTTATTTTTATTTTATTTTTTGATTCATTATAATCATCATCATCTCAGCCACGAGAAGTCTACTGCTGTTCACTTTTTGATTGTTTAATATTATTTTTAGTTCAACTACCTTTTTTAAATCGAAAAAATGGAAAAAGAACTCGGCCAGATTTCGAGAGGACGCGGGTTCGAATCCCACCGAGACAGGAGGGCGATATTTATTTATTTTTTATTATTTTTTCAAAAATTATACTTTTTCATATTATGTAGTAAGCTTTTTGCACTCCAATGATAATTTCTATACTTGTGCATGAGAATACACCATAACACCCTGTACACATGACGCGCGTTAGCATCGCGTTTCTTGCTACATTGATCTATTTGTATGTTAGACCTTACGTTGAAATGATTGCAACCCCGCAATGGATAATAAAATAGCGGAGTTAGAGACAAAACCGGCCCTAGTTTTCTATATAGTCCATCTCTATAATTTATACGCAAAAAAAAACTTATTTTTTCCAGAAGTACAAACGCGGACACAGCTGTGTATCCATTGAAGACGCAACTGAGAGAAAATATTACTGTTCGAAAGGGATAGAGATATTTCTGTCAATTTCAATGTAGTTTCAAGTTATCCAAAGTAATGATTCTTAATTCGGTCGTATAATAGGGATGAGGGTTTTCATGAAAACGCCCCTAGTTGGCGCCACTTTGACAAGAGGGTGTCATTTCAGAAAACCCTCAAAAATTCATGAATTGCCGAAGCAACAATTTATTCTATTTAGCCTTTTTAGAGTTCAACAATAAATTTTAAAAACCATGTTTACTAGATTCAAATTAGCAACGGTTTAATTAAGTATTTAATGGCTTTAACAAGATTATTGGTTTCTAAAAATTCTTCACTATAAAAAGTTTTCCACTACCTATACTTAATTTATATCAAACAGTTCGTATATCTTTAACTGTCGTCTGACTTTAAACTCTCCACTAGAAAATTATATGCACTCAACAAGAAAACTCAAACAGAACCATATAACTATAGTTCGATACAATCTTGACTTTTATTCGAACTCTTATTTAAATAAATTCTTCATGGTTATCTCAGACAAAAAACAGAAAAAGTATATTTTCTCGTAAAAGTCAAAAATCTATATTCTGTCTTTTTTCCTGTCTAACTGACACCGGAGCATAATTTTAATACAAATTTAATAAAAAATATTGCTCAAAAAAATGCCCGCACGTCTCACGCTTGCTGAAAGAATACGCATTGTTATTCTTAAAGAAATGGGAATGAGAGTTGCCGAAATATCCCGGGAACTAAATGTGCACGTAAGTTTATCAAATTTTACTTCTAGTGTTTTTCCGTGTTCGTCTAAGTAAGTATATGTTTAGATGATTATACACCTGGTTCTGGTTTTTAACAGCACTGATAGTGTTTTTAGAGACGGTCGGTATACACGTGGCTACGACGGCATGAGGAAGGCGGAGATAAAGCCCTACGCGACCGTCCTCGTGGAGCACGAGGACGTGTTACAACGGAGGCTGAAGATGCTGCCATGGTCGCTAGCCACTCACTGCACCCCTTATGACATCTTTGTGTATCTTGTAGTTTCTTTTTTCAATTGAGATTATACCTACTGAGTCATAATGCTTGTTACAGATTTCAATGCAGACAGTGCGTCGTCGCTTAAATGAAGGGGGCCTGCAGCAACACATACCGGCCCGAAAAATATTACTCACCCAAGCGCATTCAATTTTGACTGGATCAATAATAAAAAAAAGACTTTCAAGTCGGATAAGGATGGTCGGAAAATATTATACAGGCGGAGAAACGAACGCTATGTAAAAGATTTTTCACCCTCCGTTTGAAAAACCCGGGATCATATTAGAGCATGGAAACACGTGAGCTGGCAGCGAGTTCCACGTTGTTGAATTATTCGAAGACAAATTAGCAGATTGGCTGCTTTACTGAATATATTGACTTCAAATATTGTAAAATAATTGAACACAATGTTGCACATAAAATAAAAATAATGTAAATAAAATAATAATGATAAATGATTGTTTTTATTTAGAATATGTTATGATAGTCGATAAAACGGTAACAAAAAATATCTGATATATAAATTAATAAATATATAGGGACAAATCACACAGATTGAGCTAGCCCCAAAGTAAGTTCGAAACTTGTGTTATGGAATACTAACTCAACGATACCTACTATATTTTATAATAAATACATATATATATAAATATCCAAGACCCGAGGCTAATCAGAAAAAGTTCGTTTTTCATCATGACCCGACCGGGATTCGAACCCGGGACCTCCTGGGTGGTAGTCCGGCGTGGTAACCATTACGCCACGGAGGTCGTAAAATATATAACGATACATACTCTGATTGGACGTGAGTGGACGCCGCGCCGCGGCCAATCAGAGCGTATTGCTGATCGCCACCGCGGACACGAACTGTTTGGCCGAGGCTTTTTAACCGAATCTTCCCGATTCGAAAACCCGACGAAATTAAGTTAAATTACTTAGCCACTGGCTAGGGTTCATAACTGTCAACGTCCAATGCGAGTCTCATTCCTGCATATATGACAGGAGAAAATGTGTATCATTAAGTATGTTGCCGTTTGTACATAAAAGAAATTTCAATATTAAGAACTGCCGTATCCTAGGGAAATGAGTTGGAATATTTTCACAAAGGCTAAGAACTAACAAAGAATGTAAAAGGTTCTTGTGAGGACTCTGAAAATATGGCGATCTCCTTCCGTTTGGGTTTTCTTTATGTTTAGTACGCATAATCTTTTTTATGTCAGTCATCTTTCAATTGGCATAATCTATGGCACAATTAGCGTTAGAAATAAATTTAAGACCGGAAAGTAAGGAGGAAAAGTTCCACTTCATACAAATTTAATTTCGTTACCCTAAGGTTGCATGGAAAATATTGATATTTGCAATAAGGCCGCCTTGTTCGCGTTAGCGTCCTTTTAATAATTTCTACGCAGGGACGTCAATAAGCTTCATTGTTTATTGTCAATCTGAGGTCGCCGTTGTTGATCCTGGCTATACAGGAGTGGGAATGAGTGGTGGGCTAATAATTAGTTTAGAGCGTTAGTGGAAATAAATAAAAAATTAAAAGATAATTTTAAAATGTCCATTATATTTACATTATAACAATGAACTTTGTAAAAACAACAGCTGTTTTAAATTTCTATGGTTCATTGACCTAGTGATTGAATGGCTGAATATTTTAATTAATTTAAAATTCAAATTGAGTTTAACCATTTGTCTTTGTCAAATTACTTAATTTACAATTTGCAAAAAGTAAAGTTTTATTTTAAAAACACCGAATATTATTTGATATTATTATAAAAGTATCATGTTTAAATGCGGATATTAATTTTAAGTTTTGGAACAAATTTTAATTTTAATTCCACTCTCTCTCTCGTTCTCTCGTTATCTCTTTTTTCTTTTTTAGTTTACAAGTGACAGTTATATTGTGCTAATTCTGTTGTACATATTTGACTTTGAACTAATTTTGACTGGACCAAAGGTGTTGTTTTCCTTCTTTGGTTTACATTTAGTGACAAGGATAGCAACACTTTTAGTCCTGACATTAGTTTAGTCTAGTTAAATGTACAACAGAATTAGCACCAATACCTCAATTATTTAACTCTGATTTTAAAATTATTTTATTACTAGTATATAATATTAAAATAAAGTCGTTTATTTAGCAATAGAATAGAATAAATAATAACCCGAAGTAGAATGGACACTCTCCGACCCGCACCGGACCGAGTTAAGGCGCTGTCCCACTGCTGCGCACGAAGAGGCTACGCACGTGTGTTAAGCTTTGCTTTGCAAGAGGATGTACGTGATTGTTTCCACTGCAACCCACGGACACGTTAACCATCAAGTGACGTCATTGATACACGCGTGGCTTGCTCAACATAGCTCAACGCTGTCAACGCCATGCACGCGGTGAATGCGGTACACAGCTTGTTCCACAAAGCGTGCACATCGCTGCGCACGCTTTGCACGAACACGTGGGCCACGTGGCACATTACAAACCAAAAACTATGACAATCAATGCGTAGCATCTCCGTGCGCCGTGGTGGGCCACGCTACAGCTGTACGTAGTCGTGGTTTTATATTCGTGTATAGCTTGTACTGCAGTGGAAACGTAGACCCACGTAGTCATCCACGCAGCTGTAATGTGCCACGTGGCCCACGTGTTCGTGCGCAGCAGTGTGACCGCGCCTTTACCGCACCCGAGGAGCCCTCGAGGAGCCCTCAGTCGCAAAGGTGTGCGTTTAGTGAACGAATGTGTATACGTATGCGCGTGTACAGACGACATTGGCCTATGTAGTAGTAATAGGTGATTATTTCACGTGCGTTGTATGGAGTGTCCGGGCTGTGTCAATAGGTAGGTTACTAAGTTGAAAATATCATAAAACCAGGCGGCCATGACAGTCGCTAATATGTTTAATAATAAAGGATGACTGTACCGTATTTTTGAAACCATAACGAATATTAACTGTAATAGTAAAGTTGACAGTGTCTCAACGGCATACAAATGGTTTCAAATCATGAACGATATTCTACTATCCTACTAATATTATAAAGGCGAAAGTTATGTGTATGTTTGTTACTTCTTTTTAACAAAACTACACTTTAAAAAGGCAACGTGGTTTATACGGTGAGGATACGAGGTCGCCATCTTGACGACCTTCGTTGACAAGGCGGTGATCTCGAATCCCTGAATAGTCTATTTTGCCAATTAAGAAACGTCAAACTCTTACTAGAACTGTCAAAAACTGTCAGTTTATTTTATCACTAATAGCTATTCTTGACTGGTGAAACCGACCCTTTGTGTAATAACGGCTTCCATCAAGATATTTCATTTAAAACAACAGTGCCTATTTATTTGTTAATTCATACAAAATGTAGGAAAGGACAGAAGGGGCGCAACCGATAGTGTGCCCGATGCACACCCAATGGCGCGCAACCGTCGTCGTGCCACCTCGACATCTCTCCAATGTTCTTTCATTCAAAATGTAGGAAAGGAAATTGTGCAAAACAGATAGTAGAGGTGCGCTGATAGCGTGCCATATGGCGCGCAACGCGGAACACTCGCCATTTATGTCTGACTTGCGCCTAACAGTTTACCTACAACCATACGTCTAAAGGAATTAAGATACTGTTCATTATATTTAAGTGTGACTTTATTTTTAAACCCATGACAAATATTAACAGCTGGCTTTTGTTTCAGGTACTTCCGTTTACAAGCTGTTAATTACATACATATTGACACAAGGTACTATTATTTACATAATGTTTAGCCATTGTTTAGCCATCTTTGATCTTTGTTCTTTGAAACATTTTGTTTGTATGAAAGGATCTAACTAACAACGGTGATAAAAAACGTTATTTTACGCAAGATTCGAACACGCGTCACTCAGGATAAAGTGACCTTTGCTACTTTTGCTAGCCACTCGACCAGACCTGTCAATTTATGTATAATTGTAGCACAAACCATAACAAAGCTGTGAACTTGAAATTTGCGTGAGATGGCAATTAGGCAACACAACATACACTAAGGGCCAATTGTTTGATCAGTAGTTAAGCATACTAATGGTTAAAATTCGTTGAAAAAACTGACTATTTGTTAAAAATTGCTACGAATTTTAACAATTTATACTTAACTAGTTAAATAAATAAATATTTTATAATAAATTACTTAATTACATAGTTTTTAAGTTATTAAATGTTTACACCAACTTAATATTCTAAGCGTATGCACATTGAAATAAGTCAGATAATAATATTGAAATTAGAAAATTTGACTATATTGAGATTTTTTTATTATTATATTATAGTCTTGGACGAATCACACAACGCCATCTAGTCCCAAACTAAGCAACTGTGCTTGTACTATGGGTACTAGATTGCCAAAAAATATACTTAAATACTTTTTATTTAGTAAGTAAATACTATACATAGCAAACACCCAAACCAAAGGCAAACAGACATGTTCATGCACACAAATGTTTGCCTTGCGCATGATTCGAACCCGCGGCCCTTGGGATAAAGTGACCATTGCTAACCACACAACCACCGGGCCTGTCAAACAAATATTACAAAACTTGTTAGGATCTTAAATTATTATTAACTACGAGAGAAAAAAAACGAACGAATCCGTCGGCGTAGTTAGTAATAGGTACCTTAAATGTATGTAATTATTATGCCTGGGTTATACCTAACCTTGTTACCGTGTAGGTTGTCACCTCGTCAAAGTAAAAGCCATCCCTCAATTAGCAGCTCCGGGGGGAGTACTCAGGGTTCACAATATCATATTATGTCTAAAATATTTAGCTATGTTTTTGATGTTACATAAGTTTTTTTTATAACAGTGACACAATACAAAATGTTTTTTTTTTGTAATGTGACTCTATTATAAAAATAATGAGCTTGATTGCAAATGTGTCGCATGCTCGTTTGCTAGATGGCACGGCAGGTCTTTTTATTGAAAAAAGGCTACGGAGGCCAATTCTCGTATACAACCAACCCTCTCGTAGGCAAGGCATTCTCTAACTCTAAAAAAATTATATGAGATAAAGACTGATCGCTGAAAACGGGCATAAGTTCCTGTATTTTATAAAATGGCCATTTTGCACATTTTATTTTTAAAAAAAATTATGCCCCAAAGGTGGCAAACGAGCATACGGCCCGCCTGATGTATCCGTATCACTCACGTGTTGCCTAAAAGTGGAGCTCTGGAGATCTTACTCACCAAATTAGCTAATGTTCGCGATATTACCTACAAAATCCTGTTGTGTCTATTACTGAAATCTGCCAAGCCGTTTCTGCGTGTAATACCTAACACTCATCCATACAAACTTTTAACATTTATATTTGTAGGATCTTTGTCTCATGAGACCAAAGGCATTTGACCTCTATTTTATAAAGAGCAGTCATTAAAACTCCAAAATAACTTGCCTTTATTACAAAAGAAAAAATTTAATTAGGTTAGTTACACGGTACCCTAATAAAACTTGACCTTGTAAACATTTTGATAGTAACCACCACAGTAAACATGATAAAAAGTATCTTAATTCAACACTAACAGCTGATTTAAGATCTAAAAATCTTAGTAAAATAACATTAAACTATTGTTTTGTTACGTAAAGTTCAAATACATGTATAAAAATTCGTAATATTTCCTTTTTAAATTTCGGTTTATAGTTGCATCATTGCATTATCATCCTCTCAAGAAACGGACTAGGGAGAAAAGGGAAGGGAAAGGATTTGGGCTTCCGGATCTTTTACTCATGGTGGAGAAAACATTGCTCATTTCATAAATGTCACTCCACATTGCCAATGCCAATCCACTTCAACACGGTTGGAAGCGGCCTACATTCACAGCCTAGCTCATTTCGTAAATTCTCTACCACTTCAACACGGTTGGACGCAGCTTTCGTTCACCACCTTCCTGCAATTGATTTTGGTTTGAAACTGTTCGATTGTCGAAATATCTAAAAAACTAAAGATCTTTCTGATATTACGATACTGTTTTGCAACTGAGGTGACATTGACACCGTATGTTATCCACGTATCTCCCTAAGGTAAGCAACGTTATGTAATGATTAAAATATTAATGTGGGTAGGGTACCTTATACCCTCGGGTACGGACCTTGAACTAATGGCCAAAATACTGGAACTTGTCAGGGTAATAGACGTAGCAGAGTACAGTCAGCGATAGAATATTAACACTTTAGTACCATTTTATTATTTATTATATTATTGTTTAAATATAGCCTGCACATTGGTATTGGGTAACCTAGAACTAAGTATATTTAAGTCTGCCTTTGTTTTAACGAAAATAGGCAATTAAAATTATCATTCAAACCCAAATAATAATAATATAGTTAGAAATGGCATTTAACACAACACTCTTATTATTCTGGCGATTTATCGATTTTACATATGCATAATTGAATAAAGAGACACGCTAAGATTGTTAACTACATTGGTCAAGTTAAGAAAAACAGGTTTTAAGTAATTTATTTATTTATTTATTTATTTATTATCCAAAAAGTACATAATTATACGATACACAGTTTATCGCCAAACTGTTTAGACAGTTTGTTGGCGAATAGAGCACTCTTACAAACTAATTTTATGTACTTACAGTATTACTTAACTATCCTATTATTATTTACCCAATACCATGCAGGCCACCCCTTACGCGGGCGAAGCCGCGGGCAACAATAGCAGCTATTATTAATATATAATAATTTTATTGTGTAGTGTAATATGAAAAACAGTTCACGTAATCCCGCTATGGTATGTATCAAGTAACAAAACCTTTAATTTATTTTTGAAAATATTTTTGGAGTGACACTCATTCTCAGGGAAAATTTCGTTAAATAACCTTGGAACTAAGTAAGTTAATGTTCTTTCCCCGAAATAATTTTTTGCAGATGGTTCCTTAAATCTCTTTACATGTTTATTTCTAAGCTTCTCGTAAGGTTTTACTACTTGTTTATATTTTGTACAATTATATTGATCCAAACATACATATTTAACTTTTTCTTTAACTGGCAATATATTACATTTCTTAAAAAGCAACTGATATTTTTTATTACAATTTTGTTTTGTTTCTTTATTCACCAATAGTTTAATTAATCTTAATTGTATGTTTGTATTTTTTTCTAAATATGTGGGAAAGGTACGTCCATATGCACACAATCCATAGCTTAAAATAGCATAATGATATATTATGGTACTAAAGTGTCACTTTTGTTGCTGACCGTATTGTTAAAACCACTCTAAGCTTCTCGTCGAAGCGAAATACAGATAAAAATAAATGCGAGAAGCTATTTTGTTTCTTTAAAATAATCTGCGTAATTTCCTAGGTTTCCTAAGAATTACCTAAGTTCGTAACCAAGTTAGTTAGTTGTAACAAAGTTAATTGTAAACTATGACTTAAGGTCACTTTAAGAAAATCCGCCACAACATTTCCATGAAACATTTTGAACTATTGTGGACTTAGTATACTTTACACATAAAGTTCATAATCCTTTGTTAAAATCTTTAAAACTGGTTGTTGAGGAAATTAGATGTTCATCGCAGACACGAAATTATATAGATGACGCATGTCTTACACGTGTCAAAATTTAGACAAACGTAATAAAGGCTCTACATATATAATATTGTGTAGTACTTACAATAGTATAGGATTTCGTCAATTTTAAAAGTCAATTTCGGAATCCTCGTTTTTAGGGTTCCGTAGTAAACAAGGAACATTAAACATTGTTAGACATGGCTAATTTTGAGCAACTCGCTGTGACCTTAATTTCAAATAATTTTACAAAAATAACATTGGTAAATTAAGAGAGAGCTCTTCAAGTTAACAACAATTAACTTGACACAAAAGCATAAAACGGTATTAGAATGGATCAATCAAAATCTAATACTTTAATCTTAGAAAAGTACGATGAGTGTCAATATCGAAAGTTTCTTTGAACGACTTTGATCACTTGGCGTATCTATACAGATTTAAGTCTGGAAATACCTATCACTTAGTTTTCACACGTCGTCTATGTAGACTTAAGTCTGCGATCGTTGAGGAAATTACATGGTCATCCTTGAAACACGGTTGGATTTTTCAAGAAGTCAACGTACTGTATGGCAAATGAGTGTTTTAGAGGTCAAATACTGGGTTGTTTTTTGTTTACGCACAATTCTGGGGTCATTGAATTTATATACAGGTAAATAATAATGGTTATATTGTAGAAAATTGTGTTTTTCACGCTTTGAGGCTTCATACAAAAGTTGTGGTACGCTCTAAGAACCCGTTTGATGTTTCAAGCTTCAAAAATCTAATGCTATCTAATTGGGATGAGTTCGATGGCCTTGTTGATCAACCAAGTTAAGCAGGGAATAGCCCAATGCCTGGATGGGTTAAAAATCAAATCTGAAAAATCATTTGGTAATTCATTCAAAAATTACTTTATACGAGAGTCTGGTACACTCTATTGGAATATTTTGAAAGATAAATATTACAAGAAGTGTGCCTCTGTTATATTTCTGTGCCAGAAAATAAAATAAAAATTGTTATTGAAATTAAAATCGTAAAATAATAAATCGTAAATTTGACGACCTCCGTGGCGTAATGGTTACCACGCCAGCCCGCCACCCAGGAGGTTCCGGGTTCGGATCCCGGTCGGGTCATGCATGATGAATAACGAACTTTTTCTGATTGGTCTCGGGTCTTGGATGTTTATCTATATATGTACTTGTTATATAATATAGTATCGTTGAGTTAGCATCCCATAACACAAGTTTCGAACTTACTTTGGGGCTAGCTCAATCTGTGTGATTTGTCAAAAAAAAAGTTTTGTAGCATGAGTACCAAATATCCTGTCGCTCTGTCAGAATGATGACACAAAATTACCCGTTTGCCTTCTTCTCGCAGTGATGTCCTAGGCAGAAGTGCGAGCCCTCTGGGGCGCCCCTAGGCAGATACTTTTTTTTTATATCACCAACGCATAACGTGGCAAACAAGCATACGGTCCGCCTGCCGACCCTGTAAAAAAGTGGAGCTCTGGAGACCTTACTCACCGAATAATAGTAACAAAGCATGGCCGAGACGAATGCTATTTGGCTACGATCTTCTGTAAGGTTCTTCTCCTACAAATTCCAAGCGTTGAGAGTCATCTGTTAAGTAGCACAAGATCGCAGCGATCGTAGTTTTTTGAATGGACATTAAAAATTTGTAGCCAGATACAAATTTTTAATGTCATTCAAAAAACTATTTTAAGTATAATCCATATTAAAAACTATATTTAAAGATTAAAAGTCAATTTAAGGACAATACCGGTTTGTGCAAAAACTAAAGTCAATAACACGGCAAGTTATTTTTTTGTAAGATTTTTTATCAGTCTTGTGTTTGAATTAATAAATTCACGTTTTAAGATTTAGTATTGTTATAGCGATAAGGCTTTTAATCTGTCTATCTATAATTTACTATTATTATTAGCCTAAACTAACCCACCGCTGGGCGAAGGCTTCACTCAAAGATTTTTATTGGGTCGGCAACGCGCGAGTGACAGTCTCTGTGTTGCAAGCGACTACGGTGCCTTTACCATCAGGCGGGCCATAAGCTTGTTTGCCACTTTGCCACCTTAGTGAAAAATATTCTAAAGGTTTCACTTCGCTCAACTGCCTAGACTAGTTAGGGCTGTGTGGATTGCGTCCAATTTATTCGGTACTTACATTGTGAATATTTCCAAGAACATTAATAACATAGTAAAATAAATTTTAAAATAGTTTAAAACCAAATATACTAACATGGTGTTATCAGCAACATCCTTTCTAACGTCCTATTTCGACAAGCGTTATCGTTTACTCGGAATAGGAACAAATATGACATCTTTCTAATATAAAGTTTAGGTCTTATTGACGGCGGATGTATAATGGGAAGGTTTGTGTGTATGTTTGTTACTTCTTCACGGTCAAATGGCTGGACCAATTTTTATGATACTTGTTATGTAGGTAGCTGATACCTTGGATTAACACATTGGGTACCTTTTATCCCGAAAAGTTCGCGATTCCCGTAGGTTTGGTAATAAATTTGATATAGATGGCGCTGCTGTGCATAAAATTAAACGCGGGTAACACCGAATATTTATGTTTAAAAAATCGATCTCCTTCCATCAGTATCGCCCTAATTGTCCTTCAAGAATTGTGAGCAACTGTCATTTAGTTATAATGTTAGAGCAATAATTGACATGCGATGCATGTCAATTATTGCTCTAACATTATTGTATGCAACCGGCAATAAACTGGGGCCCGATTCTACTAACACAAATGCACCAATGGACTCTCAATCGTGTCTCAAAAGAATGCCGATAGTGTATCAGTGGAATAGTTTTTGACTGATACACTGATACACTGTCGGCATTCTTTTGAGACTCGATTGAGACACCATTGAGAGTACATTGGTGCATTTGTGTTATTAGAATCGGGCCCCTGGAGTGGTGTAAAAAGGCCTTTTACAATTATTCTAGTATTAGCCCTGGCTTCGCACCTGTTTTACTAAGGATCTCTAGTTTTATTGAAATAATAATATAGGCTATGTTACCCGGGGGTAATGTACCTTCCAAACGGTGAAAGAATTTTTGAAATCGGACCAGTCGTTTTTGAGTTGAAATTGAAATGAAAATACTATTTTCACTTCTCATGCTCAGAAAATGCTTATTTACGCAGGATAGAGGCTGCACAAAATCGAATTTTGTGCACAAGGGCAAAAAAAACGTATCTACTCGTAAATACTATCTATATTAAGGCAAAGGAAATGAGCCACAGCCAAACACAATAAAAGTTCAGAGATAGAATTTGTTATTTTATAATATTAACTTTAATTTATTTGCCTTGTGTTTTTTAAGTCATAAAAGTTATTAAAATTAAAATTAAAGTACGGTAGGTTATTTAATTAATTTATTTTATTACAAAATTAATTTAATAGTAGGCTGTATAGATCTGCAGCCCAAGCCTAATATCAATGTCGTAAGATTTAAAAAAAAAGCGGCGGGAAACAGGTCTTATTTTTTCTCTCAATTCATTTCCAATTCAATTTATTTATTTCCTCGCAATCGAAGTGAAAAGCAGAGTTTCTATCTCGTCCACAAAACCATTTTTATTCTCAACATTACTATCAGCCCGAGCCTTGTCTCGGATAGTAATGATTCGTTTTGTGCACTTGTTGTAAAATCAACTATTCCATAGTAAAATATATTCCTACAATAAATATGTAAGTTATTCAAGTACTGAAGTAAAACTCAGTTTTAAGTTTTTGAGAAAATATACACATACATGAACACGGAGCTTAAGTATTATGAAGTTTGTAAAGTCTTTGTTTTTAGCCTTTGTGTATAAGTTTCCAACGAAAATACTTAGTTCTTTCAGATTTGTAAACTTGCGTAGAAATTTTCATAAAAATATTTTTTTTTGTTTAATATTTTTAAGTTTGATATTTTTTATTTATTTATATGATTGGAATAGAATCAAAAGTGGGTGGTAAATAGGGGAGGCTTGCCGAGCTGTAATTAAATAGACATTTAGTGTTTCGTGTAAATTAGACACTCCAGATAGCGGCTGTCTGGCAGACTTGAACCATTTATAAATCATAATATTTTGGCATTTTTGAAATGTATTTATTCTCTTTGTTTTATTTTTAGCCGCCATTGGTGCTAATTCTGTTTAAACATTTAACTAAAACTAATTTTGACTAAAAGTGTTGCTATCTTTCTCACTAATTGTAAACCAAGGAAGGACAACAACACCTTTGGTCCTGTCAAACTTAGTTTAGTTAAATGTACAACAGAATTAGCACCATTGTCGTTCGCTTTGGTGATATATCCTTACTTCCTTACTAATATCCTTATCCTTACTAATATTATAAATGAGAAAGTGAGTTTGTTTGTTTGTTATTCCTTCACAGCTTGACTGAGCAGCCGATCATTATAAAAATTTGCATACATATTGTTAGGGGTACAGAGCCCAACATAGGCTACTTTTTATCCCGTGAAAGTATGTCAGAAAATAATTTTTCTACTATAGAGGGCGCTGTATCGGCCAACAGATGGCGCTACATGTCGCGCTATGGGTTGTTTTGTTGTCAAACGAGATCTATGTCATAAAATTAACGCGAGCGAAGCCGCGGGGAAAAGCTAGTACTAATATAAAAAAGAGGAAAGATTTGTATATTTGTTTGTAATTGTACTTGATCGATTTCAAAAATTCTTTCACTATCCCCGAGTGAAATAAGCTATATTTTATTTTCAAATAAGATCCTTACTAAAATTCGTCCGAAGCTGGGGCGGGCTAGTTGTTACACACACAACGCCATCTATGCTCAAATTCAGCAAATTACATACATTGTAATCACCTTACAACTCAACCATGCAGATAACTTGGGCGAGACAATAGCGTGGCGTAACCTCGGATCATCATTTCGTAACGTAAATCGAAAGCACCTATCGGCAACATGCAAATCTACTTAGTACTCAACGTGATTTACTAAAGAAATATTGACTTTTGGTAATAAGGTGTAATTAGATTTCATAATCAGGTTGAAAAAGGTGACCTAATGCTCTTTTTTATGCAGAGGAGAAGGCGTTGCTGTGTGTTGCTTTGAAACGAAAATAAAGTTAAGCAACTTCGACACTAGAAAATGTTTGGATGGGTTTAGTTATCTTGAGTTTCTAAGTGCTTCGGAGGGTATGTCAAGTCGTCGATCCCGGCTGTTGTAGATGGATGAAGACATTAAAAAAAGTCCGTAGCTTTCAGGCGGCTTGAAAATACTGACCTACTACATATTCTATCCAATTCACACAGCGCTCCCTAGTTCCAAAATAAACTAGGCCCAACCTGCTTATGTTATGAGTACCAGACAACAGGTTTATTATTGTAAATATATACTTGTAATATATAGAAAATACACAGACTCGAGAACACATACAAATGCCATCACATACCTACATAAATGTTAGCCCCGAGCGGGAATCCAAACTTCACCCTCTTGTGCCAGGCTGACAGTAGTTAACGAGAGTTCATCATAGACTCATAAACAGAGAGAAAGCTTCGAAACTGCGTCCTCTGTTGCCGAAGATTCACTTAGCAACGCAGTACCAGGCTGTCAGTAGATAACGAGAGTTGAGAGAATCCATTAGCACACCCAATTATATGTACCCAACAACCGAAATGAAGCAATCGCTAGCGTCAAATTCAAATTCAATTACACACGAATTTGATTTCGGATAGCGTAATCGCTCGATAATCGACACAGCTCGTCAAACATTCTAAGTACCGATAAGGTTATGCACACAGAGATGGGCGGAACGCGATTAAGGCCCGGTTTCCACCAAAGTGGGGAGGGGAGAGGGGTTGTCAAATTTTTCTATAGAATCTTGTGCCGCACGCGAGCAAGGGAGCGCGTCGAGCGGAGTTGTGTGTAGCTGGACGGCGCATCTCCTCTCCTCTCCGCTTTGGTGAAAAGCCTTAGAGCTCGGGCCTTAGAGCCTATTCATATGGCGTATTTTTGTCTCAGGCGAAACGAGCGTGATTTTATTTTTCTATGACAGACTACGACAAACGAGCTTGCGGTTTACCAGATGGTATGCAATTGCCGCTGCCCATGGACACCCATGACTACAAGATCTTGGATGCATTGCTCACCTTTGAAGGGATGAAAAGGAAGCAGGAAGGGGATCAGGATTTCGGCTCTATCGCTTATTAAATTAAATTTTTAATTGTGAATAATCCCTGAAGGACTTTTAACACGTCATGCAGAATTTTGACATTATTGACTAGTGTATTTGCAACAAGGCTGCTTTATTGCTGCCTGACTGCTGAATATGTGTCGTGTTCGTTTTTTACATCCACACATATGCACATTATTACTGCTGTGGCCACGGAATCCTGTAAAAAGTTCCAAGTGTTTTCCCTTTTCGGTTTATTTTTGAGGTTGGAAGCACTTAACATCGTTTTGTCGTCTGACAAATTGACGAATTACAGTGTAGAGACGGATTGACTCGCTCGTTAAGCCGCGGATTTACGATTGGAGTACCACCAGTGCCTATTAAACCTTACCGTTCTACTGAATATATATTTAGATGTTTAATTTTGTTAAAAACTTTTTATGGTAAGTTTTTAGCAAGTCAATCCGTCGGTACTCGGTCCCGTCTGTAGTCGATGTATGACAGGCAGTCAAGTCGGTAGCTTTCAACCAATGACCTTCGAAAATCATTAGAGCAGCATTGTTATACTTTTACGCAAAGACGGATTTGCTTGAAATTTGGTATATTGATAGCTTGGTATCTATATTAGCACATAGGATAGTTTTTATTCCGTATATCAAACCGGGAACGGGATAAACGGGATTAAAACCGCCTGCGTCCTCTAGCACTTTAAGTAAAATAAACACGTTTTTATTTTTATGTCGACATCGTTTCCCGCCAAATAATCCCCAGTGACAAGCATTATCCCTATTTCCATAAATCCCTTGGAACAACCCATAGATTAAGGAAATATACTTACCTAAATAAAACGTAGAATAAAAAAACTTCTCGAAGTGGTAAAGCATTTCAGGACACACATTCCCACTCACTCACTGACTCCTGTCTGTATAGCCTTTAATTAGAGTGTTTTAGAACAGGCCTTTTATAGCTAACTGACATAGTTACCTCAGATTTTCATAGTCGTGACAACAACAAAAAATAGTTAAAAATCGAATGGTGTCAATAGTGTGCACGATCGTGCGAGTTTGACTCTCTATATAAGCGCCCTAAATCTTAGAGCCCCGGCAGATCACCTGACTTTTTATCGGCCAATAGTTTTGGTCGGTCTCATAATTAGTATTAAGTTAAGTTTTAAGGTCATAATCGTTGTAATATGCGCATTTGCATATGTCATAATGACAGTAATAAGTAATAATAATAATAAATATATAGGGACAATTCATACAGATTGAGCTAGCCCCAAAGTAAGTTCGAAACTTGTGTTATGGGATACTAACTCAACGATATTATATTTTATAACAAATACATATATAGATAAACAACCAAGACCCGAGGCCAATCAGAAAAAGTTCGTTTTTCATCATGACTCGACCGGGGATCGAACCCGGGACCTCCAAGGCGGCGGTCTGGCGTGGTAACCATTACGCCACGGAGGTCGTCAAACAGTCGACAGTGAGATGTAATTAATAGTTCAATGCATAATACTGATTAAGAGACCGATCAAACTATGCTATCGGCCTATAAAAAGTCTGTGTGGTCTGTGGGACTCTTGGTGTAGGTGGATTTCACAATTTGAAATTCAATCACTAGTCTAGACATAATAAAATGTCGCATCACCATTTCAAACATGTCCATTCTTAAGAAATTCCAAAACCGCGCTAACGCACATGCCATATTCAAAAGTCACTAATTTCTATTACATCTATTACATCGGGTGACACAGTTTATACGTGACGTCATTATAAAAAAGTCAGCTGACCGCGGTGGCCAGTGACGCGTGAGTTCTCCACAGGGCAAATTGTGTCTTATACCACCAGTTACATAGTTGTGTATGGCATAGCGATGTTAGTAGGTTATACTTTCACTAAGTAATGCCAATGTCAGAGCTATTTTCTCCGTTATTATACAATCGGTTACGCCTATTAAGTTACGTTATCGTCTCGCTCGCACGTGGGACTCGATCTTTGAATATTTGAATAGATATTTTTAATTCATGCATACGTTTGCATTTTATCGAATGAATGGGGAGCTTTATAAAGATGTTGTTTGTGTTATAACTCGCTAACACTGCAAACTTAATAAACCTGTTTAATCTGAACATCAGCCAGTCCGCGATGTGCAGACTCTGCCAGGAAGAAGAAAGCGCCAAGCACGTACTCTGCGCCTGCGGGCCAGCCATGAAGAAAAGTATAAATCAGAAAAGCAGGTTTCCAGAGTTTCCAGAGGAGATACAACAACTTTCTGCACATCTGGAAGTTCTTGGAAACACCAGTCTAGACAAAGTAAACAAAGGGCAAAGTACTTTCTCAAGCCCTATGCTCTCAATTAATAATGATATAACTCGCTAGTTCAACAATGAAAACTCCAGTCAGTATTTGGATGGGTTCAAAAACTTCGAGGCCGTCTTCGTTAGTCCGTCGACTCCTTACCATCAATCCAACTTGTCCTGTTCTGCCATAAAAAATTGTAACGACCCCTGCAAGTGAAGTTAAACACAGATTTTTACTGCTAATCACCACTGCCATTTACTGATATTAGTATTTTAATGTCAATAAAAAGTGTAATTTCAAATTATGGCTACTATAAAAATGCATAGAATTATGCCTTTATTATTATAAGGACTAGCGGAAGAAAAGGATATTCTTCGTTCTAGCGTTTTTAGTTTACTAATAACTAGCTTTTTTGCCGACTTCGTCCGCGTGAAGTTCCGGAGCCATTCCCGTGGGAACCACATTGAATTTCGGGAAAAGCTAAGCCTATGTCACTCCCTGATAATGTAGCTTTCTACTGGTGAAAGAATTTTTGAAATTGGTCCAGTCATTTCGAAGCGTATTCAATGCAAACAAACAATCAAATCTTTCCTCTTTATAATATTGGTATAGATAAAGGCGATGTCACCTGCGTATAGTGTAGTTTCTCAACTGTGAAATAATTTTTGAAATCGGTCAATAGTTATTGTGATTTTATTACAAACAAACTACAAATCTTTCCTCTATGGACCGTGACGACTGGAGAAAGGGCTCTGAGGTCTTTGTCCAGCAGTGGGACATAACACGTCCATGCTAGAAACAAAATCTTAACCTGCGTAAGATCTGTCCACATCTGTAGAGGTCTGATGGAAGTCGCTACACGTACACGTGCACCTTATTAGTAGAAAATTGGCAATATGATGTGACTATGGATCACAATTTATTTCTTCTAAGTACTGAACTCAATTACATTTCAAATTTTTGACGTTTTTGACATTAAAAACCTAAAATTTCTTAAAACAATCAGATGAAGAAAGTATAACGTAAGGTCGTATTTTAAAATAATGAATTTACTACGTCTCCATTATGCAAATTCACCACTGTTCTCGTCGGGGAAGTAAAAAATGTCGTTTTTATAGTACCAATAAAGAACTCCGTACCACCTGCGAAAATGTCTATATTAAACGAGATTTTACTACCCTTTGCGTAGTAATATTATATTGAGCTGACAATTTTATTAGTGGCGACTTCTGTCACATAGAAAGCACATAATACAGAAAGCAGTAACTCAAAAACAAATTTTTGGTAAAGATAACTTTGATGAAAGAAATGGAATATTGTTCTACAAAAGGTAACCGCAGTGTAGATGAACCTGTACGAGTCAACTCAACTATCTTGATTTACCGGGAATTACTACGCACTGTTTGATGAGAGAGTTACTAAATATGTTCAAGGCATTCGACTTCTTTTAAATTAAAAATATTGAAGTCATTCTTACTATGCAAATACTTGCTACTCATTTGATCTTACTAAAAGATACAAATTGTCAATGCCTTCCCCCGTTTTCCTCATCCATTCGCCTTGAACTTTCTCAAGGCTACTAGAGAAACCGCCCCCGCTTCGTTAACCCAAATTTAAGATATTTTTAAAGGAGATAAAACTTTTTCTGATATAAAATATGCTAAGCTTACTCTCACATAAATTCTGTCGGCCTCAAAACTAAGTTTTTTTGTACTAAATATTTTGTTACTATAACAACAATATACAGTAATGGATATACGTAACTTGATTTTATAGGTTTAAGAATGATGCTCGATTTTCGAGTTTCGAGACCAAAACGCCGAAACTGCTATACTTCCGCAGTTCTTTGGCAGGTGTAACAGAAGCGAAATTTTCCGTGCTAACGTACAAAACTGACTATGAATTAACAAATAATCGCCTTCAGATGGACAGACGACCTCAAGAAAGCGGCTGGAGGCGGATGGATGCGAAAGGCTGAGGATCGCATTTGGTTGAAAGCATTGGGAAAGGCCTATATCCAGCAGTGGGTAGATGCAAGCTGATGATGATGATGTTGCACAATGTTGCTCCACAAAAGTTCTGTTGTTTAGATGCACCAGAAGAGTTAGGAGATAGATAGAAAGGATAGGCAGTAAGTAAGATATTATCAGCTTAAAAACATAGCCAATTTAATAATATTAAAAGGAATTCAGTTTACCACATTTTCACGTTGAGTACACTCGATAAAAGACAGTTGTTTAACTAAGTTAGTTGCCGACAAATGACATGACATATACACACTGACCGAAGCAGCTATTCAGATAACAATAAAATTGTTGAAAGGTGAGGCAGACGTTATGAGTAAATGTGAAGATTTATCAAAAGGAATGCCGACAAAAAGGGAAATAGGCATGTAGAAAGAAGATAAGAATATATCATCACCCTAATCCCCCATAACTTCGAGTCCCGTAATAACAGTTCCAAATGTTATAATTCGTGTAATAATTACGTCATAGGCCAATTAATTAACTATTACGTCATCGTTAATTCGAATTCACAAGTTCAAGAGCCCCCAGCGGAATAGAGGGGGCTTTTGGGTGGTGGGGGGTGAAGTTGTAAAGCCTTATTTACAACGTTAGGTGTAGGCACCGCTGTTCAAAATTTTACGATCCACCTTCTATATTGGTGGCAAGAAAAACTAGATGTGATAATTGACTCGTGAAATTTTCGATTGGGTGTGAATTTTATACGATTTTTATCTGATATCGAGGTACTAAAATTTCATGTTTAATATGTGTTATATTGTAATAATAGACCTTTTAGGTTTTATTTATATTCATTATATATACGCGCGTATACTCATTTCAAACGAGATTTGAAAGCAACCATGTAAGACCTTGTCCAGAAAGGGCAAATTCGCCGCGTGGTTTCATCGTGTTTCATTATCCATGTAGCACGAAACCGCGATGCCAACGCCCGTAATGTGTACAGAGTCTACGTCGCCGTCGGTTTCCTGAAACGCCCGTCCTCTGAGCGTTTAAAATCCATCGTGTGCTATCGCTCTGTTATATCTCTAGCGTTAATTTGTCGTGCACGCCACATGCCCGACTGGGTTTGTCCTTTGTGCGTTTGTCTATACTAGTATGTAACTTGATGTGTAGTAATATAGACTAGCTGCTGTCCGCGTTGTTGCTCGTGTTTATTTTTTTGCACAGCATCAGATTTTTTACCAAATCCTACAGAAATCGCGTACTTTTCGGGATAAAAAGTACCCTATGTGTTAATCAGCATCTAAGGTATCAGCTACCTACATACCAAGTATCATAAAAATTGGCACAGCCATTTGAGCGTGAAGAGGTAACAAACACACAAACTTTCGCCTTTATAATATTATTGGGATATCATATCTAGTGAAACTTCTATATCCTAGTAACGTACTTGCTTTCCGCTTTTATTTATTTTACTTACACCAACGCTGTTTGCTCGAATATTCGCTCCAGTACCTATTTGTGTTGGCTTTATATTCTGGCTTTCGTATTTGCCAAATAAGCTCTAGTGACTTCTATGGATGACATTATTTTCAACATTACTTACTTTATATTAGTTTACAAAAATAATAAAAACATGTATTTGTTTTCTTACCTCAATTTCATTTTTGATTTGTGTAATTTTTTTGTGGAAAAGTTGTGATGAGCGAGACGTCACCTTTGTGGGGCTCAGACTGTTGTCGATCCAACCGTTCTATAGTCAATAATACTATGGCTTGTAAATGACTAGCTCCAGTTGAAGTTAAATAAATAAATAATAAATCAAAATGGCGACTGTGAAAAGAAATGGCTAAAGAAGCGTGTTTACCGAATCAAGGAGAATAATTCGGAAATGTACAAAATTCTGAAAACATGAGTTTAGTAGTAAACGTTAGAACTAAGATGTGTGACACTCTTCACTATGAACTTCCTCAATAGAATACAACAACTTTCCTAAAAATAGAAAAGAAAAATCCAAATTGTCCGTATTGACCCCTCAACTATTTCACTCCGACCCTACCAATTTCCCCGCTACATTCAAGTTATGAAGGCGTACTCTGAAGAAGCTGTATGCAGAATTTATTTGGATTCCCACCCTTGCAGAAACCTTCGATAAAGTTCTACATGTTTATGAATAACTAACTTTCTTTAGCTATTTTGCCGTCTATAAAATATTTCGAGAAATTTCGTTTCGCAAAATAAATTTAAGGGTATATCATGATTTTACGAAAGTACATTTTTTAAAGACAATTTGCAAGAACAGGATTATTCTAAACAGCTGGACACACTCTTTTGGGAGAGGTGTGATGGTCAATTCAGAACCCAATTAAGTACACTAGTCACTAGACGCTCCAATTGAATAATTGGTTCAAAGGGAGTGTAACAATTTCGGCAAAATATTCAGTGCAGTCGGGTTATTCAACTGCGGTGGGGTCGGTCATCAAAAAGTGCAAGTGCATATAATTTTATGGCCTCTCAAAGGTTTACGAATTGCGACAGTTTGCTTTTTAGTGCAAAATGTACCGAGGAAACTATTATCGTATGAGGTTAACTCTTTGTTCATGTGTGTTGTAACATTTTAAACTATTTTGTTTTCGTTACATTGTTCATTTTACTCGGCCTACTCACATCATACTGGTTTATTTTATAGAGCATAATAAAAATAGGCTGTTAGAAGTGTGAATTAGGTGTTTTTATGTCATACGACAGAGAAATAATAAGTTACCTATCTCGCTCAATTATATTTTGTTTGAGTGAGACAGTGTTTGACATTAACATGAGATTGTAACTGTTTTTGTTAAAGTTTTGCTGAAGTGAGTCATCATCATATCTTCCAGATATTTCATTTTATTTCAATAGCCAGCTGTGACTTCTTTCCATAAGGTGGGCCAGATTATCTGTCGTATAAAATAAAATAAAAAACATAATATTACCGACGACGTCAGCGAGTTAGTAACAAAAGTATATTTTCCTCAATGGCCTACTAAGAAAATGTCTAAATCACCCCCAATCTTAACCGGTGCATTACTTTTCCATTTTCCCCTGTACCCCAATAAGCAAGGCAACCGAAACAAAGACATCAATAACGATACATTTTTACGACTCACATAAAATCTACTAATACATATATCAGTGGCTCACTGTAATGTGCCATTTTATTTTCTATTTAGTGTACGAGTCTTTTGGATAATGAAGCATTTTCTATATTTAAAATTAACAACCACTTTTAGGTTGTGAAAGTATTTCTTTCACAACCTAAAAGTGGTTGTTAATTTTAAATTTAGAAAATGCTTCACCGCATCCACTTTTAGGTTGTGAAAGAAATACTTTCACAACCTAAAAGTGTATAAAGGTGGTTTTTAAAGGAATATTTAAATTGTGGTGTGTCGTGTCGTGTCCCGATAGAAAGATTCATAAACATTTAGTGTGGCTACTATTACACAGTACACTACAACTTAACCATAATAATTGAAGAGTATGTTCTCGTTATTGGTATCAAAGCGGAACGATCAACCAAGTTAAGCAACTATAACCCCAGTCAATACTTGGATTAAATAATCTTAAGCTCCTCCAAAGTCCACCATATTGCAATAAATTCAAAAATTCCAGGTCCTCCTTTTCAGACCAATATCTGAACTTCTTGTCTTTCGTGTTCTGGTCTTTATTTCTCATTTGCTGGTTTGATTATTTATTGTTATTGTCCAATAATCAAGTTCAACCATAATCTGGTTTTAAATCCGACATCTTTTTTATTTCGTTGTAAAATGTAAGACCACTTTTGATCTCCGATTCTGTAGACGGCTAATGGGGGGAGGGGGGTCGGTTTATGGATGTCATAAAAGTGGATAATGTACTTAGTTGAAGTACCTTCACGCGTGATCCGAATACCTGGGACTTCTATTTATTTGGAGTACGAATTGATCGGAAAGCTTTTTTTGTAATTCCATTTTGCTACGCAGCTTTTTTGGGTTAAGCTTTAAACTTGAAGTATAATAACTTTAACAGACTATGGTCCCTGGTGTGACTCTTTATGTCATCATGTCCGGTCAGTAACAGAAGTAGAACGACACTCCTCGTCCTCTTATATAAAAATACTTGTTTCTATGATTTGGCAGTCGTTATGTGTAAAAAAAGAATCCTACGTCTAGACTAGGCTTATCTGTAGTATATAACAGCCTGGTTATATGTATAGTAAAATCTACATAATAACGCTCTCTTTTGTTATCATATTATTAGAAAGATAGCTGAAATCTATGACTATTATTTAACACAAAAACGATACATTTGTGTATCGAAAATGATACACATGGTTCAGCGGGTTTAAAATCAGCACAGTGAGCTGATTGCAAGATTTAAAAAGAAAGAAAACATTAGAGATAATTCGGCAATCTTATAAAGTCCCCTTAATTTGAGTAAGTAACATAACTGGCCGAAAATAAATAAGACATAACAAACAAAAAAAAATATGTCGGTAAATCAGAAATCTTTATACTAACCTTCGACACAATCAAACGTTCAACCGTGCCGGCGCTCGGTTACAAAAAGTTCTTTACAATTGGGGGTCAAACATGGCCCGTTCGGCAAATTGCCGTATTCATACTTTGAATAGATGAAATCAGAGGCAATGCCTAAATTCTTATTTACGAAGATAGATATAGATCAAAATTAAATTACGTTTACTTTCATCAAATTGTGTTTTTCTGCTATTGAAAGGATTTATATTACTTTACCTTAAAAAGAAATAATCTTTTCTCTTTTATTGTGTACTAGCTTTTTTGCCCGCGACTTCGTCCGCGTGTAGTTCCGGACCCGTTCCCGTAGGAACCACATTGAATTTCGGGAATAGCTATAGCCTATGTCACTCCCTGATAATGTAGCTTTCTACTGGTGAAAGAATTTTTGAAATTGGTCCAGTAGTTTCGGAGCCTATTCAAAGCAAACAAACAAACAAACAAATAAACAATCAAACCTTTCCTCTTTATAATATTAGTATAGATTACTACAGATTATACTATACATAAAGGTATTTTAAACAAATTCGTGATATTACTTTTGCCGTAAGAATTAGATGCACGTTATCAAAATGTTTTTTACTCATACAAAAAAATCGGAGCAGCCCGTCTGGAGAGAAGGACCTCCACCTTACAGAAGATCGTAGCCATATAGCATTGGCCTCGGCCATGTGTTCCTACGGTGATTAAGGTCTCCAGAGCTCCACTTGGGGGGGTTGGGAGGGTTGGCAACGCGTGAGTGATACGACCCCGGTATTGCAAGCGTCTATAGGCTACGGTGACGGCTTACCATAAGGCCGGTCGTATGCTCGTTTGCCACCTTTGTGGTATAAAAAAAAATTATGAATGCGTAATAAACTTAATTTACAATATTGAAACGTTTTTGTTGACCCCAATAATTCTAAAAAAGATAACTCTTCTGCGCAAAAGGAAAATCACAGGCGAATATGTTTCGTATTCCAAATCAAATTACTTGCATGTCCTCGTATGAATAAAACGTTACGTTTCCATGTTATTGGATTATGAGAATCACATAATTAGTTTATGATGTTTTTATTGTACGCAATTCTACGTAATCTCATTTAAGAAGTCACCGAATTGTTTACGTTACGGATTATTGCTTATATGGAACAAATGTACATTTTACCCAAAGGCAGCTACTGCGCTCGTCGCATTTCTATTGCCACTCAGCGAGGTAACGTTTACAGCTTTTCGGAAACCGACTGGATTTCCCAGGCGTGTTGTTCTGGAGGTAGCGACCTCCCTGCACTCCATGGATATAAGTGATGGTGTTTTATATATATACTAGCTGCCCGGCCCGGCTTCGCCCGGGTACTGTTTCGTTTTTTTTTCAATCTTTCTGAGAGATTTTCTTAATATTTTTTTCCGTAAGAACCTTGTACAGAGTATTAGAAAACTACAAAAAAAAAATCAGCCAAATCGGTCAAGCCGTTTTCATGTTATGTCGTGACAACGGATAACGGGTTTCATTTTTATATATATGTATAGATATAAACCATAGCATTCTAAAGGTGATCGCGAGCCGAGTTGACTGTCCCATTCAGGTGCACTGGATTGCAGTCGCCATTGGCAGAGAAGGGTGATGTGAATTTTACTTATTTAATTCTATTCAACTAACATCATCATATCAACCCATAATCATCCCACTGCTGGGATACGGGTCTCCCTTCAATCGAAGGTGATTAGAGCGTACTCTGCCACGCTGCTCCAATGCGGATTGGCAGAGGCCGGTGTTTTCAAACCGCCCTAAGGCCACCGACTTGGCTTAACGACTGTCATCATCGACAACAGCCGGGACCGACGGCTTGACGTGCCCTCCGAAGCACGGAGAAGCTCGAAATACCGAAACCCATCCAAACGCTGGCTAGGGTCGACATCGCTTAACTTGCGTATTCATATTAGTGAGCGACACACAGCGACGCCATCGAGCTCCTCATTCATTCGACTAACATAGTTTTTAAGATTTCGATGTTACTAACCCCTCTGGATTATTTAAAGTCCGAAATAAAAAGTCATTTTTGGAGTGGTAGAGCAATTATTATGAAATGGGCTTGCTCGACCGGGGAAGTACCACCCCTCTCACAGAATATCGACGTCAAGCAGCAATGCGTTTCGTTCGGTGAGTGAGAGATCCGGAAGCCCAACTCCTTCCTTATCCCCTCTTTCCCCCGTCTTCTTTCCCTTCCCTTCCCCCTTCCTTTCATCCAACCCCCTTGGTGGACAACGCATTGGTAGCGCCCCTGGTGTGACCGCTTTCCATCAGGCCCGCTTGCTTGTTTGTCTGCTGTATGACATTAAAAAAAATAAAAAATAAAAAAAAAACATTTTTAAACCACTATGAAGAAAGTGAGATAAAGGGCATCTCAATTTCTGCATAGTTTTTTCACGACTAGTCAAAATATTGCGTTTGGATTATATTGACTAAGTTCGCATCACTTGTTTGCAAAACAGTTTTATAAAAAAATACTATTATGTCCAATCTAACGCGTTTGTCGCTGGTCACACTGCCCCCTCATTAACCATAGATATCGCGTTGCCACGTGCACTTTATTAATTTTAACAAGCACTGCAAATTTTATCTTCACACTGTCACAGAGTAAATTACATTGAATGCTATACTCATGTTCGTCTGTAAAATAATACTCTGTGTCTAAACTTAAGAGACACGCTCTGGGCAGTATAGCGGTCTCTATTTTTGTCTCTTCTGTGCTATGATACATGGTACTTACAACTAATGGAGACACAACGAATTTCTCAGGAATATCTTAGAAGCTGCGTGACAGAGTACGCTTCAAACACCTTCGATTGAACGAAGACCTGTATCCATGCAGTGGGATGATTATGGGTTCATATGATGATGATAATGATCTTAGAAGGAAAGATAGAAGGAAGGAGAGCAAAGTTAAGACTGAGAAGAGCTTACATTGGTTAACTGAAGGCGTTGTTTCAATAGGTATTGATAGCCTAGAGACGTAAGCAATCCGGGGGTATCACTCACGCGTTGCCAACCCTCCCAACCCCCCAAGTGTAGCTCTGGAGACCTTACTCACCGTAGGAACACAACATGGCCGAGACCAATGCTATTTGGCTACGATCTTCTGTAAGGTGGAGGTCCTTCCCCAGACGGGCTGCTCCGATTTGAGCGGATTATCCGCTGTGCCCTACCTCTCTTAAAAGAAGAAAAAGAAAATCGATTGCATACGCGAGCGGCGCAGCACTACTCAATGACAATCGACGCGCTGTGTCGCCGGAATACTTTTTTTCACTTTGACTTGACACTTACTTTTTCCCGCATTCAAAAAGTTATCTTTTCGGTATAATTGACTAAAAGTAAATTGTGTTTTTAATGTTGTTTAATCTAACAGTATAGAGGTGGAAGAGTTGACACAGAACAGATGTAAGGGACCTACTAAAAGCTAGAAAATGAGGAGCTCGATTGCGTCGCTGTGTGTCGCACTCTAATATGAACACGCAAGTTAAACGACGGCGACCCTAGCCAGCGTTTGGATGGGTTTCGTTATCTCGAGCTTCTCGGTGCTTCGGGGGGCACGTTAAGCCGTCGGTCCCGGCTGTTGTCGATGGATGTCCAGTCGTGAGGCCAAGTCGGTGGCCTAAGGGCGGTTTGAAAACACCGGCCTCTGCCAATCCGCATTGGAGCAGCGTGGCAGAGTACGCTCTAGTCACCTTCGATTGAAGGGAGACCCGTATCCCATCAGTAGGATGATTATGGGTTGATATGATGAAAAACTAGAAAAAATTACCCCTATAAAAGCAGCCAGCTACCTACATAATGTGTATAAACATTAGTCCGAATCGATAGCTTAAAATGGTCATTATTGCTATACATACGATTTTACTTATAAACCACAATTTGTTATACTTTGTAACGTGTACGTGCTTATAATAAAACATGTGTTTTCTTATAAAAACACCTACAAAACTGAACTAACGTCTATACTAATAAAGAATTCTTTTGCAAAACAACATAACAGCCCCAGTTGAGTAGGGTCACCAGGTGACTACGAAATTCTGGGAAATTCCGAACTAAGTTTATTGAGAGACAAGGTTAAGGAAATTAGTGAAGGACAGCTATTATTCCCAGTACCAGACATTTTTGTTTGAGGAGGTTGATGTGCGTGTCAAAGTGAGACGATCACGCAAGTTAAGGAACAACAACTCTAGTCAATATTTGGATGAGCTTAAAAATCGAGTCAAGTCAATAACCGTGTTAGGTAACTCGAAAACACTGACACCTACAGTGCTACCCGCAGTTGATACAAATTGCGGGAAGCACAGGAAAAGAAAAAGATATTTTTTTACATCAGCCGGTCTAGTTTTTTAATAAAAACAGTTCCATTCAAGAAACACACGCTATCTCGTTCATGTTATATTTGTGCGAGCGGTATAGCATGGGAGATCGAAAGATTTTGACAATATTAGTTTAGTGAATTTTGTCTGTTATTTAATTTTGTTAGCAGAGTTTATCATAGGTTGTTCTCAAGCAATCACGATAATTAATTATTACGAGTACAACGTACAACGTACTTAAAAATACATCAAGCTTAAGAAAAAAAACAGAAGTTTTTATTTATAATTTGTAATTAATGTCCGGTGCAATCGAATAAATAACAAAATCAAAATTCAATATGTACGTACTATGTACACACTCTATCTCAAAATTGGAATGGAATGCCATAGTATATATACATAAAAGGATACAATAAAATAACTAAAATATATTATTAAAAGGAGTCCCTTTAGGCAAGGTTCCGAAGATACTGGCAGCGTTCCCCCTTTGAATAGCTAGACTAATTCTTTGTCCGAGGTAGCTGCCAGCTCTTCGGTAGGATAGGATACTCAAGAAGCATGTCCAAATGTGGAAAACCGTATGATTTTATAGTATTACAGAGGAAGAATAATAATTAATAGTAATTTTCTGTATAAATATCTCATTGTAAATGAACTGCTTATAAGTGTGTAACCCAAAATTCTTAAAATTGTGTGTTTTTCAAATTATTAAAACTTGCAAGTCGATACGCCATATTATAAAAGATCGTTATACCAAAATCACAGCAAACCAATTTAGCAGCATGAGGAAGTTACAACTTTTTCCCAACGATCTATCAGTAAACGGTATCTCAGCAATTTTATTTAAATATCATACAAGTCCCACGAGACTATGCAATATTTTATCCATAAAATATTCCTAGATCTGGCCAACCGACAGTGGCGCCGTACACGAAAATATGTTATCGGTAGGCGACAGGTTTCGATAGTCTATGACGTGCCCTATCGCGATTAATAAAGCTGTGCTTTTTTACACTGTGGTCTAAAGCAAAAGATGTTGGATTCTTTATTTAATTCTTCAGATCATCATCAATATCATATCAACCCATTTTTTTTTTTTTTTTTACGCGGGGAATGCCTTATGCACGTTACCCTCCGCCGGGGGACGGGGGGCCTGTGTGGGACTCGCACCCACTAAACCCCGCGGCGCTCCTTCCTTGCCAGAGTGGAAGTGTCATCAACCCATAATCATCCTTCTGCAGGGCTACGAGTCTCCCTTCAATCGAAGGGGATTAGAGCATACTCTACCATACTACTCCAATGTGAATTGGAAGAGGCCAGTTTTATCAATCCACCTAAAGGCCACCAACAATAGGGTTGTTTTCAGGGTCAAAATAATTACATTATATTTAGTCCGTATTTTAGATTATGAGCTGGATGAGAGTGGCCGAGGATCGTGCGCGGTGGCGTGCAGTTGGGGAGGCCTATGTCCAGCAGTGGACAAATGTAGGCTGATTATGATGATGATGATTTTAGATTATAAAAAAATATTGGACACATAATATGTTTTCTTTTTTTCGATTAAATAAAAAATAACAAAGATACAAGGTACAAAAATTTGGGAGTGGGGGCCTTTGACGTCACCCCGTGCCACACGATGTGACGTCACACGTAACTTTAATGGGTTATATCTTTGTCATTTTTGGTCTAATTTACAAATGAAAAAATGAGTTGCCCTTATTTTTCTTCTTCTTCCGGTGCCTCTCCAACTAGTGAAGGTCGGCTGTCAGCTTAGCATATTTCGCTTTATCCTTAGCGAGGCGAAACAGTTCGGCGGCGCTCGCTATCCCGGTCCACTCCCTGATGTTGCGCAACCACGATTTCTTCCTACGACCGACTTTCCGCTTACCAGCAACTTTTCCCATCATTATCAGCTGGAGCAACTCATATCTATCGTGTCTGAGGACATGTCCCAGATATGCCACTTTTCGTTGTTTGATGGTTTGCAAAAGTTGGCGTTTTTTACCCACTCGTCGTAGTACTTCCTCGTTGGTAACTCTCTGAGTCCAAGATATTGCCAGCATGCGTCTATAGGCCCACATTTCGAATGCTTCTATACGTTTTTTGAGATGCTCCTTAATAGTCCAGGCCTCACATCCGTATAGAACTATGGGCCAAATATAGCATTGAAGGAGGCGAACACGCAATGAGATTTTAAGATTGCGGTTACAGAGTACCTTTTGCATGTTTCCAAAAGAACTTCGGGCTATTTCGATGCGTGTTTTAATTTCAACATTGCTCTCCCATTCTTGAGTTAACCATGTTCCGAGGTATCTGTATTTGTTTACCCTTTCAAGGTCTTGTCCTGATATAGTAATTGCTGGCCTGAGATTGTCGTTGTCGGAAATAATCATAAACTTCGTCTTTTTGATGTTCATTTTAAGCCCTTCCCTGAGACTACATGCATTGACTCTATCAACGATCTTCTGGAGCTCAGTCTCTGTAGACGCTATGAGGACTGTATCGTCGGCGTACCTCAAGTTGTTTATGAGACGCCCGTTTACTTTAACTCCGCAGTCTAATCCCTCCAGCGCTTCTGCCATAATCGCCTCCGAGTACAAATTAAAAAGTATCGGTGAGAGTATGCAACCCTGTCGAACTCCTCTTTTTATTTCAATCTCTTTGGATTCCTCCCCTTCGACTCTAACAGTAGCTCGTTGGTTCCAGTACAAATTCTGAATAATGCGGATGTCTCTCTCGTCCAAGCCGATATCGTGTAAGATTGTTACAAGACGATCATGGTGTACTCGATCAAACGCCTTTTCGTAGTCCACAAAACATAGAAAGACGTCTTGTCGCATGTCTCGACATTTTTGGACAAGAACCTGCACTGCAAACAGAGCCTCTCTTGTGCCCACTCCTGCACGGAACCCAAATTGACTGTCGCTAAGCTGTTCATCACATCTAGTTCTGATACGCTCGTGTATGATAAAGAGAAAGAGTTTCAGAACTTGACTCATGAGGCTGATTGTGCGATACTCTTCGCATCTTTTAGCGTTTTTCTTTTTTGGTAGCGTGACAAAAGTAGACTTTATCCAATCTTCAGGAAGTTGTCCATTCTCATATACCAGATTAAATAAGTTGACCAGTGCTCCTATGTGTTCTTCATCTATGAGCTTGAGGACTTCTACATAAGCGTCGTCTGGTCCTGCAGATTTCCCTGTTTTCGCTCGACGTAATGCTTTGAGAACTTCTTCCTTCAGGATAGAATTTCCATCAATTTGGCCGATTGGTCTAGTTAGGAGTCGTCGATCGTCTGCGAACATGGACTGAATATATTGCTCCCACATCAATTTCTTCTTTGCTAGGTCAAGGATTGGGAGGTTGTGCTCGTCTGCCAATAAATTTTGACATGGTTGTTTGTTACCAGCCATTATCTTGATCTCTTTGTGCAAGTTAAATGAATCATGTTTGTCGTGAAGTTCCTCTACACGTTCACATTTTCGTTTATACCACGAGTCTCGAGCAAATCGTACCTCTCTACGTATATTTTTGTCCAAAGACTCGTATTTTTCGGAATCTGTGTGTTTATAGAGTCTCCTCTCTTCCATTAGTTGGTAGATTTTGTCAGTCATCCAAACCTGCTTAAACTCCCAATCTCTAGGCCGAAGATATTCCCGATTGATTTTGGTGAGCTCAGACTTAAGAGATCCCCATCTCTCTTCAACATCCGGTCGAGGGTTTTGTGGCATTAATTTGTCAACAGATGCCCATGCATTAATATCCCTCGTTACCATTGGCTCCACACTACTGTCCTTAAGCGCCCTGATGTCAACCCTTTTCCTTGACTTTTTCTTTAGCTTCTTAAGAGAACACGCCATGTCAGCGACGACGGGGTTATGGTCTGATCTGATATCTGCACCTGGATATGTCCTAGCACTCCGAATGGCATTTTTGAAGCGACTATTGATCATAATAAAGTCAATTTGGTTTCGCATTATATGGTCGGGTTTATGTCGAGGTGACGTCCACGTATAAAGCCTTCGATAAGGAAGCTGGTAAAAAGTATTCATAATAACAAGACCGTGTTCCTGACAAAATTGCACAAGCCTGTCACCTCTCTCGTTCCTTTCTCCCAATCCATACTTTCCTACAACACCTGGGACCTCTCCCTCTCCAACTTTTGCATTCATGTCCCCCATGACTATATTAATTTCATGACTCTTAGTAACTTTTATCAGCTGGTCGACATCCCTATAAAAGTCCTCTACTGCCTCGTCTGTGCCATCGGTAGTAGGTGCGTAAAGTTGAACAATGTTGAGATTTCTAGGTTTCGCCTCGACTTGAAGCATCATGGCACGATTAGACAATGGCACGAAGGTAATAGATGTGCCTATAGATTTTGTGTTAACTATTACTCCCACACCATATAAATTAGATGAGTTGTCTGATCCAGAGTAGTACATCACAAAGTCCTTATCAATTTGATGCTTACCACATCCTTCCCATCTTACATCACTCAGGCCTAAGACATCGATCCCAAGACGCTTCATTTCCTTCTCGGTATTATAGATCTTATCTGGGCTCTTGAGACTTCTCACATTCCATGTTCCAATTTTTAAAGTTTTCCGCCCGGGGATTCTTCGCACCCCTGTCCCTTTTACGGGACGCCGGGCACTCGGGGCCATTTCTTTTTGTACTTGCATAGCTGATAACTAGGGAAATGTAGTGCAGTGGTTTCCCGTTGCCTTCTGCACCAGACCTTTTTGGAATTATTTAGATTCCGAGGCTGCTGAAGCCTCTTCCAGATGGTTGCCCTACTGGGTGTGTGGTTATACCGCCACTGCTCGGTCGCCAGAGCCTCGTCTGTTATCTGGCAGGGAGCACCACGGTGATTTCGAGTCGCCGCCGCCTAAGGCGCGTGCAGGTGAGGTTGACAATAGGGTCGGATTAGATGGTGGTTCCGTTCTCCCCTTACGCCCTTATTTTTGAATAATCTAAAAGACGGACTAAGTAATTACATTTTTACGGCAACATTGTCATCCATTGACAACAGCTTGGACCGACACTGATTAACGGAAAGCAACAAACAACGAAGCACGGAGAAACTCGATAAAGAAACTCATCCAAACACTGGCTAGAGTCGAAGTTGCTTAACTGGCGTGTTCGTTTTAGAATGCAACAAGCATCGAACCCTTATTTCATATTTCATTCCATATCAACCCATAATCATCCCGCTGCAGGGTCTTTGATTTTGAAGGACGCGGAATTGAGGCGCAAATTAAATTAGATATCAAACCCGCTACCTCTTATGCCTTAAGCCTGCAGGTCGCTCAAGCCGTGACTCGGGCCACGTGTACTCAACACCCTTCCGCTTCCAATATCAATCAATATCAATAATAAAATCCCAGACTTGCAGTGAAACGATAAATCAACTTTTCTTCAACATAATTTCTTTAGTAGTCTACCAATTTTCATGTTTTCGCAATAATGTAGGTATTTATTAAGTGTATAGTATTTTGATAAGTTCCAGTTAGCTTTTTATCTGACAGATAGGTTGTAAGTAACAAACAAACAAACAATGGTCAAATAGACCATCGCTTGTCCAAAGTTCTTTTGCAGATACTTCTGCCTGTAAATATTAGCTAATAACAAAACACTACTTAGACCACTTCTGGCTAAATCCAGCCATATGATATCAACTTTATCTGTCAGATAAACTAACTAGAACTTATCAGACATGTATTTTTCTAGTGAAGTTCGTGACCCTATGTCATCGCCGACCCTAAACGCCCCTAAAATCTAATACATACTCAGTGATATTGCATAATTATGTAAACACATAAACAAACCCAGCGGGTTAACTAGTTAATATAGAGGACCACAGATATGAAACAAAATAGATGACGCTTATAACAATAAGGAATTGTCTAATAGGACGCGAATCCGCGATCATCGCGCGAGTAAGCGATGCTACCATCGCGTGTTCATAAGCGTGCGCCTTAGCGTCGCGCGATTGTCAGTTAGGACACCTATTCGAGTTCAATTAGCGTGATCGCGAGTTCGTACGAATAAAATTCGCGCGAACCAACGATGATCGCGCATTGGCGTCCTATTAGGACAATGCCTAACCCTACTTCACGTTTCATCAATCAATAACATTCTAAAGATTCAAATCTAAATAAATTTCTTATATATTTTTTATTGTACCGTAAAAACTCTATATTCAGAAAAAAAACTAGAATTCCTGTTACTGTTACATGTTGTTAGTTTTATAAGGATGAAGAAAATAGTAAGTTGTAGGACTGGACACGTTGTGTATGAAACAGTATGAAATAAATTTCATATGTTTTTTTCCTAAAATGATACTAATGAATCGCCAAACGAAATCACACTAAAAAAAATTAAATTGTTGAACGCAATGTCATTTAGCCTCTTCAATTAGTGTACTCAAAATTTTACTGGACACTAATTGAAATGGTTTCATCAAATGGTTGCTAAACGAATCATGTCAATCTTTTCTATCTGACTAAAAAACGTTTAAATGACAAGAAATGTAGTCATTTCTTACGGTTTGGTGCAGTTTGACAAACATGACACGCGCCGACCCCATCTTACTCTTAAGTTGCGACGTGCTGTATCTATAAAGATTTATGTCAGCGTTTGGACATTGTCTATTAAACATTCTGGGTCGAAACTTGGGCCTAATCTGGTTTAAACGGGGTTCACGGCAAGTTCCAACTAGAAATTATTGTTTTCGGCACAACAAGTTTAATTAACAAAATTCCTTGAATATCAACGTAATCCAATTTTCAACTATAAAATATAATTAACATTATGGTATTGTTAGTAGAATCTGGATAAAGGTCGCTAAATACATAGTGGGTAACACGAATGGCACGTTCGAAAAACCCCGTGCGCCCAGCTGGACCCTACCCGGCTGGAGCGCTTAACTACAAAAAATTTATCGTATTTACTATTATATTACAATTCAAAATTTACACATTTAACTGCAACGCTTATAAAATTTGTACGCCATGATATTGGTAGGATACAGAGTGCCACTTATACTATTTTTATAACCTTGCTTTACCTGTATTCACAAATAAATATATTTGATTTGATGAGAAAAATTTTGTGAGGTTGGGGACAACTCTGGATCTACTGAACAGATTTTTTTTTTACCAATAGGAAGCCACGTTATTTTTGAGTGGTTAATTCTATGACTTGGTTTGTGTCCCCACCTTCGCTGGCTTACAATTCACTAAATTGAATTTATCATAACAATCTCTTCATTGTGTTGATATATCTATTAATCTAGTTATAGTATTAATGCACTTAGCTTATTTAGCACTTATGCAAGAATGTGACACTGAGGATTCCAGGCGTGTTTGCCGTCGACCTTACATACCATGCAGATGCAGATATCCATAACAATACAATGTACTAGGTCAATATCATTGTAGTGTATAATTCGAGCCTTGATTTTTAAACTCTGT
This sequence comes from Endotricha flammealis, assembly GCA_905163395.2. Lineage (NCBI taxonomy): Eukaryota > Metazoa > Arthropoda > Insecta > Lepidoptera > Pyralidae > Endotricha > Endotricha flammealis. Next base: position 11,048,326 of record LR990871.1, read on the forward strand.
TTTTTTTTTTGGAAAACTTATCGTAAATTTCCACTCGTAGGATACTTAATCAGATTTTTTTTAATTATCTATTTCTGTACATGTTAATGCGAGTGACACAGTAAAATATACCTGTTACAAACCGAACTCCTTTTTATAAATACTTATATTTTATTTTTTATACCACAAAGTTGGCAAACAATCATACGGCCCGCCTGATGGTAAACATCACCGTAGCCTATAGACCCTTGCAATACCGGGGATATCACTCACGCGTTGCTACGGTGAGTAAGGTCTCAGAGCTCCATTTGGGGGGATGGGAATTCCCATCCCCCCAAATGGAGCTCTGAGACCTTACGCACCGTAGGAATACAAGATGGCCGTGACCAATGCTATTTGGCTGCGATCTTCTGTGAGGTGGAGGTCCTTCCCCAGACGGGCTGCTCCGATTTGAGCGGATTATCCGCTGTGCCCTACCTCTGTTATATACTTTTATCTGTTTTATAACGTCTTTTGAATTTGGATGTTTATCTATTTTTGTATTTGTTATAAAATATAATATCGAGTTAGTATATCATAACACAAGTTTCGAACTTACTTTAGGGCTAACTCAATCTGTATGAGTTGTCCCTTTATTCTACTTTTGCGACTTTTCATATAACTTTTTGATATCATAATATTATGTTGCCTACTAACACTTAGAAATGTTTCTCCACAAAAGTATAACTGCGGTGTGGGGGCACGGTTTTATAGTAGAGAAACATAATTCTTCTTCCATGTTCGTAGAGACTAATTTTGTCAAAAAACAAGTGCTGCCATCTAGTGATCGTCATTTAGAACAATCGCTTTTATAATCAACCTGTCACATGTTTAATTAATAGTAAAGCACCATTTGCGATTATGTAAATGGAAAACTAATTAGCAAATGAGGTTCTATGTAAAGCGAAGGTATTCCCTTTGTTGGGTCAAATTAGATTACATTGTGTAGTACATAGTTGTCATTTGTCAACCGTACTAGTTAACAAATAATTTGGAATTCTTTAAGGGGTTTAATCACCATACTTATTTACCATCAGGTGAGCCGTAGCTTGTTTGCTATCCTCCATAAAATAAGTTGACTGAGATGACAGAATAATGATATCCTTTTTATTTTTATACCATACAGGTGGCAAACAAGCATACGGTCGGCCTGATGGTAAGCCGTCACCGTAGCCCATAGACGCTTGCAATACTGCTCATGCGTTGCCAACCCTCCCGACCCTCCCAAGTGGAGCTCTGGAGACCTTACTCACTGTAGGAACACAACATGGCCGAGACCAATGCTATTTGGCTACGATCTTCTGTAAGGTAGAGGTCCTTCCCCAGACGGGCTGCTCCGATTTGAGCGGACTATCCGCTGAACCCTACCTCTCTTAAGCTCTCTTATTACGTCATTTAGACAGCTCGGTAGCGTAGTTGTGTAATGCCAAAGGATGCAGGTTCAATTCCCCTCCTTCCACTTGTTATGTAGGATCAATATTTATGACGATGAAATAAAGTTATATTAAGCTAGCTATTACCCGCGGCCTTGCGTGATCAGAGGGATATAAAAGTTGGGATAAAAAGTAGCTCAGGTCACTCAAATCCTTAAACTATCCTCTTCGAAAATCATGAGTAGGTTCTTTTTGTCGTGAAATAAAAACAGAAAAACCTTAGAGTATAAATAAATAAGACAAGTAAAGAAAAACACATTGATATTATATGGATTAAGTATAAGATCTATGTTGTTTACGTGGAAATGGGAAAGCTATTGTATAACTTTATAGTTCGAACAAGCTTGCATAAACCTTATCGTACCTGTTACTACACAAAGATCCCTAGTTTAATCACATTATATTTCTCATTATTCTTTAGAAACAAAGAAAAAAACGTTTACTCAGTACATCACATGAGACACAAGACATTGACAACGTTCAATGTAGACACAAAGAAACAATATCAAATGAATTTTTTTAAAAAAAAATTCAATTTACAGTACCACGCTTGAAAAGATTGCTTTGAGCAATAAGGCCGCCTTATTGCCAATACACAAGTCTGTAATCTTTTTTTTTGTGTTTAAAGTATCGTGTTGTATTTGTTGTGTTCTAATGTTTACAGTCTGTGTGTTGCAAATAAAGCATATTCTATCTATCTATCTATCTACCACGCTTACCACACATTCCCACCGCTACCTCCCCACCCCTCCATAAAAACGGCGACCTCATATTGACAATAAGCAATGAAGCTTATTGACGTTAAGGGGGAGAAACTACAGCTGTCTTGGAACTCACAACGTATTTAATTAGAAAGATATTAAGTAGGTTAGGAAGTATTGAAAGAACGGTTTACAGTTAAACACTCTATTCGCTGTTGAAGTTCAGCAAGAGGACCAGAAAAAAAACCTTTATAACCTTCTGAAAGAAAGTCAGTCCAGAACCGCAGGAAATTCTATTCCTGAATATAGTAAATGACTTTTGGTAAGCCAGATCAGTGACCATCAAAGAAATCATTGACACCTTGAGTGAATCCCTCAAAATGCACACAAAAAGAAAAAAAAACGTTCTACAATAAGATAATCGAGTAGATATTGGAAAATCGAAACCGAATTGTTAAAATGTTGCACACAATTAACGTCAGTATGTCAGGTTATCATGGTTACGTAACGTAGGGACGTAATCTAGGTAAGGTCTGTTACCTAACCCTAGCCTATTCTGGTCTGTTGAGTATACGTAACGAATGAACTAAACTCTGCTTCTAATAATTTAGCGAAAATCTAGTTTTGAAAGCTGATTTCGAACAGATTAATATCATAACTATCTCTGACATTTTGCATTATGACTATCTTATAATGTGATATATTAATCTACCATTATATGACTAGCAGACGGTCGTGCTCCATTGTTAGTGTTTTCATGGGAATATTCAAAAAATTTCATCCTACTTTCAAATATTCGCTGTCAGCTAAAGTGATGTTAAAGATTCACAAATTAAGTTTTACCTCAAATTCTAAATTATTCTCCAAGTACATTATGTTAATAAAATACTAACAATCTGCATTTTTGTGGTCTTGAATTCGCAAGGATTTAAAAAAAAATATCCATAAATCATCTTCAATCCTATATTTCATGTTTTCGCTGTGAGCTAAACTGATGTTACTCAAAGATTAGATACTCAAAATTACAAATTAATAAGGCAATCGTTCCAAGAGCTGAGCCACAAAATGAACAAGGTCACAGTGCAAGCAAAAGCACCCTTATCAAATTTAATATTTATATCGTCTGAATAAGCATCTCTGTTCCCATTCCGGCGTAATCCGCGTAAATCTGTCACGAATATCTTATCTACGCCAACAGGCTTCCTTCATTATACCTTCCCAAAACTCGGTTATTATTGTAGAATAAGAGAATGCAATAAACCATTGAAAAATGTAGACTTGTCTTCACACTCCGTCGGCGACGAAAGGACTCGCATCCGCCTATGGCCGACCCTTAATATATCTTTTAGGCAAATCTCCCTCTACCATTCATTTATTAAACTGCAATCTTTATTGCTCTGTACACAACATTTAAAATTCAATGGCTCGAGTATTTCCCAAAAGAAAATATATTGCTTGGAAAAGAAAAAAGATTTTTCCGATTTGCATTTAGCATTCCTTTAATGGGTCGATGTAAAGGACAATTTCGAATAATTTCACTCTGAACCTCAAATAGGGTTTGTTCTGAGTGTTTCTCATTGGTGTATTTTTTTTTCTTTATGGTAAGCAATTTAGCAAGGACCGTTTTCAAACGGTTGAGTTAATGTTACGTTTTTATGACGCGAACTTTTCAATTTCAGTGGAGAGTCAATAAAAGTTTGTAGGCGGTTAAGTATATTCGTAAAATTTTCAACGTTGCTTGGGAGCTTTTCAGATGTTCTGTTACTCATTACTTCTTTGGCTTATTTCATTATCTCATTGTATAAACGAATTGGCTTTCCATGTCTTTGTCTGTTTGTTTATGCGCTAGCTTTTTAAACACAACACATGTCATGACTTATTATGATTTTCATTGTCAGTTAGATACATATTTACAACATTCAGATTCAATAAAAAAATACTACTTATTATTATTAAAATTACTTTCTTTTACAACTAAAATTAATTGGTATCTGTTAAATAGCTGTCAGTAAACTTGTAGATATCTTATATTAAACTGCCTCATATACATATAGTCAACTTCATAAATACATTTTGTTTTTGGAACAAAAAAGCGGATTGCCTCAAGGCACTGTACTGAGACCGTCACACGGCTTAAACTAAAACAATATTTATATTCAGCATAGATTTTAATTAAGATATTAAGAGAAACAACAATACAAAGGTAACCCTATCTCTGAGGATTAACACAACTAAATTGAATGGTAAACAATATAAATCCCTCAAGTTATATATAGAAACCCGAATAGCAACGGTTTTAACAATATCAATTTGGGAAGGATCAACCGGTATTTATGTGGGTAATGCAAATACAGATATGGGTTTAGTACCCTATGACGAACTACTGAATTAATTTTGACAAGTTACATAATAACCTATATTTCAAATGTTGACACAGTAATATTAAGATAGCTAAAAAAGCACATCAGAGTATATAAAAAAAAGTTGTAAGTAGATTTACACAGGAAATACTTCTAAACGTCAATATTTTTTATTCTACTATCACATATGTCATCGGAAACGTATGTAATTCGGAAATGTATACAATTCCTAGGAAATGTGGTACTATAAAGGTGACCTCGCTCCCTTCGGTCGCTCGGCTCTTGATGGTCCCGAGCTAACCCTAACCTAACCCAGAGAAATATCTGTAAATAAAATAACTGAAACACGTTGTTCATCAGACAAAGTTGGGTTAGGTGCTGAGTTAGGTTAAGGTTAGCTTGTGACCATCAAAAGCCGAAAGACCGAAGGAAGCGAGGCCCTCTATATAATAACACATTTACTAAGAATTATATACATTTCCGGATTATACTTTCCAGTAACATATAGATTGTATAATAGTCAAAGCACATGATAAAACGAGAAGGTAAATAATCAATTTGATTAAATTGAAAATAACTCAACATACTGATGTAACATTAATAATTTATTAAACCAATCACGTAATTATAATGACGGTAATAATCCACAAACTACAAAGCATTCAGATCCCCAAAACGCCAATAATCCAAACAGATTCCCACTATTAATTTATTCGGAAATAATTGAAAATGGAAAATTGAAACCCGTCTATTAAAATTTTAATGCAAATTGCCTCTGCGGGTATAATGAGATTAATTGAGTTATAGTTTACAATAGTATGTGTTGTTATATTATAACAAAACGGACATTTACCAAATTGGGATATGTAGACTGGGTACCTACGTACCTATGTCGCTTGATGTCAGAACGGTAAGCTAAGGTTGTCACATCGTGGGTTTCGACCAGTATTTCGACAGACCAAAAGAATTATATCAATATTTCTCTTCAACTTCCGCAAAAAGTAGCTTGAGTAGAGGTTGAAAAGAATTGATACACACCTCCACCCTCCACAAAAACCATATAAATAATAATATTCTTTCAGCACGCAAATGATATTCATGAGTTGAATACTGTTGGTCGGTTTCACTGAACGATTTGGTAAAAAAAAAACTGGAATCGTTTGGGTGAGTTTGATGATCATGATGAATAATGAAGATACATATATATATGAATATGAAATAGAAATATGTAATTTCTTCTAGAAATCGTTAAAAAGTTATAACTTCTCTTTCGGTAAGATCATTTTGTCTGTAGTTAATAGTTTTTGTTCCAATAGTTCTCGATTGAGTATTTTTCAAAGTAACTATATTATTATTTTATTAAACAAAGCAAAAAAACACTCAGTCACAGTGTGCAGAGGATAATATTCAGAATAAACGTAAAGTAAAACATAAAATTGTAATAAAGTTAAAATTCCAGTTGTTCCGGATGATGGTAATTTGGGAGAAAAATAATACTTAATTTAAGAAAAATGTTCCTTTAATTAAATAAATTACTTAAATATAATATATTATTTTGATAATAATAAACCGATTATAGTTTTTGTGAGAAAAATTAATAGAAAGTTTGGTATATTATTTTATGAGAATATAAGGTGAGAAAAAAACATGAATGAGTAGATAACACATCCCATCCCACTAATATTATAAAGGCGAAAGTATGTGAGTATGTTTGTTACTTCTTTACTCTCAAATGGCCTATTTTTATTTTTGGTATTGCCACACACGTTTTAATCAATATTAAAGCAATTATATTCATAGTACTCAGTGACCACGGTCAGTTCCCTGCCACATTCAGCTCCGTTGGGGCTGACAAGACGTGTATTGGACGCGTCAATGACGTTTATAAGCGATGCAAACTAGCACCTGCTTTTGAAATTTCGTATCGGTTTTCACGTCACTTTATATATGTCAGTTTAACATTTGTAGTTATGAGATAATTATAAATTGTGACCTAACTCGATATTCATGTAGGTAGGTTCCATTCCATACTTGACACAAGATTTCCAATTAAATTTATCACAGTTAAGCTTTACACTCCGGTAAATTCAGGCAATATTAACCATCTTCAAAGGGAAGGATGAAAGAAAAATGATCTGATGAATGTATTTAAGGAAGCAATAAATATTGAGGAACGAGGTAATGTAGGATTTGAGCTTCCGGACCTACTCACTAATATTATGAAAGAGTGGTCCTTCTATCTCCATCTAGTTCATATTAAGCCTTAAAATATATTTCAAAACTAATCAATTCCAAATGAAATATGTAAATTATTTGACCTTTTAACAGGTATATGAAAATGTCAACCGAGGTAACTTGATGGTACTTATACGAAACTAACTTTAAAGACTTGTCGAAGAGTAAGTGCAGTGCATCAAAGTTGCCCATTCCGTCCAAGCAGTCTTAATTAGTTGTCCAACAGTTTGGCATGTTCGAGAATTGATAGGCCGGTCTATGTAGGTTAATGAATATTAAAATGTCTGGGTAACTAAGTAGAACGATCGAAAAATTACAACTAGATTTTCTTTTTTAGATTTAGTTCATGGATGATTTGTTAGGACAGACGAGGACAACCGACCCTGCGTCGCCTGATGGTAAGCAATCACCGCTGTCCATGGACATCCCCGACTGCAAAAATCTTAGATTACCTTCCCAAGTGGAGCTATGGAGACCTTACTCACTGTAGGAACACAACATGGCCGAGACCAATACTATTTGGCCACGATCTTATTTTGTTTGTATTACTTGACTTATGATTCTAGGTCCCTTGAATGGGGCAGAAGACGTCCACATGCTGCAGTGTCTCTGCATCCTGGTTTTCGCTCCAAGTCTTTCCTATGTGCCTGGCTTCGTCTAACACTGTGTGTCGCCAGATTTGTTTGGGACACAATTACGTTTTTCTTGTGGGTTCCAGTCCATTGTGAGACGGTAGTATCGAATCAAAAATTCTTTATTAATTCAGAATCATTCCCACTGTGCAACACTGTTGTTGCCGACTGTACATTGTACAGTCAGCGCCGTATGTAATTACACAGCAAACGAGGCGAAACTTAAAGTTGCGATACCAACATGAACTTTCATTATTAATGTACAATGGTCTTAGTTCTAAGAGGCAACGAAACTCATGTGTTGATGTCGCGAACACTTGCACAAAACGGGACATTTTGATAAACGACCGGGGGGTTTTAAGGAAGAGAAATCTTCTTGGGGGTAAATTGTATTTTCATAGTTTGGATTGATGACTCGCGAGCATTCGAATGTGACGGGTTTGTGAGTGCCAAGAAATGTATCAATCTTGTTTTATTCCACACTTGTTTCTCGTAAAAATTGTACATAAACAAAGTTTAGTCGGTGTTTTATCGTTTCCAGAGTGCCACACGAGATTCCTATTTCAATAACGATTTATATGATAAAATACTATGTATTTTTAGTGTTCAATTTTATATTTCACTTTCATAAACCGTATTTGATTTACAAATAGTAAATAGACAATTCACACAGCACTACTAGCGTTAAGATAATACCGAATCCCATTAGACAATTTCGGATTATTTTTCCTAAAATTGTTAACATTATGAGCGAATAATTAAACAATACATACATATACAGGTCTTTAAAAAAATACTCATGAGCTCGTTTTTCGTTAGTTTATAATAACGTCTATAATTCACAGTGACTGCGACATAGACATATTGTTCCAAGTTTACTTGTACGCGGGGCACATGCCACGGGTGTGTTAAATAGTTACCGTATTGTACACAAAATGTTTTAATTTTACATTTGTATTTCCATACAGTCATGTTCCGTGTGAATTGTATGTAAAATTTTGTGAAATTAAATGTATATTAAGAGATGTAAGTTCCACCGAAACTTTTTACCGTACACCGTATTTTTATTTTTTTTATTATTTTTATAATACTAGCGAAACCCGCGCAACTTTGTTCTCTTGGGGGTGGCAACGCGTGAGTACCCGGTATTGCAAGCGTCTATAGGCTACGGTGATGCTGCTTACCATCAGCCGGGCCGTATGCTTGTTTGCCAACATTGTGCTGGCGAATAGGTAGCCATCCAAGTTTTGATCTAAATGACGAAATGTGGTCATATTTGCGCAGACAGAAGAGCCGAATGGCATTATTAATTAGTCGATCCAGCTTGCTGAGAAGATCTTCGTTAAGATCAGGATAACACACATCACAATAATCAATAAGTGGAAGTATATGGGATTGAACTAAAGTCACCTTGGTAGCAATTGGTAGGAAATGCCTAAAACGATTCAGGGAACGTAGCGAAAAGGTAACTGATCGACTAACCTCAGCAATTTGCGTAGTCCAGCTTAACGTAGAGTCTATGTGTGCGTCGCGTTTAAAGATACCTCTAATATATTTGACAAAAGAAACCCTATGGCTTAGTAATTGTTTTACCAGAATAGTTACCATATCAACAGGTGGTGTTTTATCCGAACAACAGGTAGGCAACTGCCTGCTCATGTTTAAAAAAAAAATATCACTATATCGTCGCATCCTTATATTGCATCCTGGCCTCTGTATGATATTTTATTCCTAGTTTTTAAGTTTCAAGATGGGAAGTGGCCATGGCCATTATGCTTGTTTCCGAAATGGTGGTAGTTTATTTTATTTCATATTAATCTAATTAAGTATACAAGTCGTACGTTCCTGTGAAGGCATAGTCTCTGAAAGAAAATATTTCATTTAATTACATTTCATTTTAAAACAGTACAAGAAGAGTTTCTCTATCTAATTTTCAACATAAAGTTTGGTCCTTCGAACCGGATGAACCAGCGATGTCTAGATCTACAAGCAACCCTGTATCGAGACAGATTAAAAATAAAAAACCGTAACTATAAATTAAGTGGCTACTTAGGCATTCAATCTTCACAGGCAATTTCATTATGATCCTATCTTGTTCTAAGAGAAATCTCTCCGAAATTATTATACAACAATATTCCTTAATTTAATAAGTTCGGTGGATGGCTGTCTGGGTGCAATAAGCCCCCTTTCTGCTTCCAATGAGAACCGCTTTCGGCCTTAACGACCCGTTGAGGTTGGGTTTGAGTGATCACGTCTGACCACTCATATTTAGGGACTCCAGTAGATAAGCGACAAGACCAAAACGTTGCTCTATGAAGTGAAATACTTGCTTATCTTTTTATATGAATGTAGACATCCGCCGCGAAATGTGCAGAAGACAGAAGCGTGGGTTTCTTTCTCTTGGACTACATGAACGTGCACATACGGAACGCTTCATCTGGTGAAGCATATAAATTGGAACTCCCAAGATCAGTCCCTATTCTCGTAACAAAAACAGATTCAAACTCACGCTCAATAAATTTCTTTATTGAAGTATCAAAGACAGTTGTTAGTAGAGTAGTTAGTTAGTTAGTTTCTAAAGCTAGTCTTTGTTAATTATATTTAATAACTAAAGACAGTACCTGGCTGCTATCACCAGTCGGCGTCGGCAGCATAAGCATGCTGCCCTATCCACTTCGCCAGGAGTCTTCTTAAAATTTGTATTCTTTCTTTTTGTAATTTTCAACATTTTCGTGTTTCAAATATTCTGTGGTTGGAACACAGATTACCTCCTTTTGGTCTGTTAGGACATAACGACTTTGACATGGTGCCAAAGTGTTAAGATATCTTGAATGCCAGCGGTGTACTAAGCGATTTTTGATATCGCCTAAGAAAATAAAACATAATCTTTTCACTTTTTAAAATGAAATAATCAAAGTACACTTTTATATTATTTGTAATGATTGACGATGACATTTATGTTTTGACCTATCTTACTCGTAAACGGCTGGTGGAGGTGAAGAAGCTGGTGAAGGATAGGAAGTGACCTCATGTTGGCCTGTAGAAGTCAATAAAATTCTACAATAAACCATAATCAATACGGAGCGAGAAGATTTTTACGGGCTTTCAGTTTTAAAATTGCCATAATGTTAAATAGCTTAGACGCTATCCATGTAAGATGTACGAGAAGACGGCGTTTGCTTGAGCATTCTCGCTCACACTGAGACCCCACAGAAGCGACTTCAATATTTCAACAAGATGCAAGCAGCCGTGAAAGGGAAATTCCTTTATGCACCGCTCGAGTGCAACGCTAATATTTAAACGTAAGGTTTTTGGAAATGAATCTTGGCTCAATTTTTAAAGTCAAATCGTTTAATAAGAGAGTAGGTCTTCAAAGCCACTTTCTCTAGTCAAGGTTTACATACAATAATAATGTTTAATTAATAGTTTATTTAGTCATCCCGATTTTATAATTAAATCATAAATTAATTCATTTCAACTTCTTCATTGAATTGCATTGAATTTTTTTCACCCATTGTTTAAGACTGAACTTCCATAGTATACGAGATAGGTATATTTTTTGAATTTTCTTCAAAACGAAACTTTTATTCCGAGAATAGGTTTTCACAAACACGTTCTCTTGTATACAGTTGTAATAAATTATGATTTGTTTATATTAATCTACTCTATATACTACTACCATTTCAGAAACAAAAGCAAAATGACCACTGGTAAAAGAAATGGCGAAAGAAAACCTGGTACGGCCTTTCTTGTCATTTAATATATCGTTTGTTTTTTTTTTTACCATAAAATTTAAAACTAGGTAGGTACATACAACATTACGCACTCGGAATGTCAATAAATAGTGCCATTAATTTGTCTTAACATAAAATTAAATATAAAATATAAAATGCAATATCGGTGTTAAAGATAGGAGCAGACTAGGCCCGCAAGGCAGCAACCGTTCTCGTGTATTTTCGAGTTGACGTGAGAGTCGGCCTGCCAGCCTCCATGGGCTCACCATCAACAATATTATAAACAATATTGAAGGGAACATCAGTAGTAACCCGACCCACAACGCCACCGCCAGTTTGGACAATTTGCGAGCATGACGTGCCCGTACACATTAACATCCTTGTCACCTATTATTTAATCTAAATTATATTAAAATGTAAATAATATAAAAAAACAGCACCACTTAGATGACACTACGACGCGTGTACATATTACAATATTGAACACAATTTTTATTTATGTAGTTTATTGAACATTGACTGGCTTTTCTAACATTATCTTCATTTCTTTCATTCTTAATTTCTTATTACTTCTCTTACTTCCTTTTTTCCTAGCCTGTATTTATTATGTCCTACTTCTGGGCAACGGCCTCCCCTTTTCTCTACTCGTTACGGTCCGACGCCGCCTCTGGTTTCAAGATCGTCCGGCTGTTGCCTCCTCGTTTCTTCTTAATTCTTAATATTGTCTTAGATTTTGTTATCGATCGTGTCATTACTCGTTGTCCACGTGACTGTAATCGAAAAACCGAACGTATGTACGTTATAAAGGCTGTAACAATTTAATAGAGCTATAAAAGGTATCGATTTTTATATCATTGCCTTTTAGTTAAAGCTTGCCTGATAGAATCGGTAATACAATTTACATTGACGAGTGGAAATAAGTGCGCTGAAATCTGATTCCTAGTTTTTTTTTTACCACTAAGGTGGCCTACAAACAAGCATACGACCTGCCTGATGGTAAACAGTCACCGTATTGGACGTTTGCAATACCGGGGGTATCACTCGCGCGTCGCTAAAAAAAAGTGGAACTTTGGAGACCTTGCTCACCATAGGAACACAACATGGCCGAGACCATTGTTATTTGGCCAAGATTTTCTGTAAGGTAGAGGTCCTTCCCCAAACGGGCTGCTCCAATTTGAGCGGATTATTCGCTGTGGCTACCTCTCTTTAATCTATCTGTCTTTTCAAAGACCAGCGTCGTGGTGACTAAACTGACGTCTGGGTTTATTCTGGGTAGGCTCCTTTTCGGTGTCATATTCGGTGGCATTGAACAACCGTGGTGGATTTTCTCGTTCAAACTCCTCCTTCATATTCATGAATATAAAGAACGTGGAATGGTAAGTGGAGTCCTTGGCCCAATATTGGGATAATTTCGTGTAATAATAATCTATATATTTATAAAATTAAAAGTATAATAACGCACAGCCCAAACCGCTAGGTCCTTATAAGAGTCATGTAGGTTCCTTATAAGGACTGGACCGACCGGACCAGACCGGAACAGATCGGTCCTGATCGGACCGGATGGAACCGTACCGTACCGGGCCGTTCCGGACTGGACCGGAATTTGTTTCTGAAGAAAAATATGCTAATTGTTAGTAGGCCACAAAGACGAAGCCGCGTGCAGAAGCTAGTAATAATATAATAATTGCGACAGTTTCATAACTCAAACTATAAATGATTGTTACAGAAACTATTCCAGTTAACTGTAAGAAATAAAAGTTAATAATTTATTTCCCTTTGTGTCTGTAACTCCGACATCTTGTAAAGTATTCACTGAAGCACTAACGATTCCCGGAAAATATTATCTCTTGGGATAAATACATTATTATTTTGTATGTTTATTCAATATTACTCATATATTTATACTAGGGAAAACGCAACTTTGTTTGCATGTATCCTTTCCTATAAGAATTTCGAAACTTTCATATAGGATCTTTTCTTATCGGATTCATATGTCTTACAAAGAACACGCCCTACATTCAGGTCTTTACAATCAGCGGTTTAGGCTGTGCGATGATCCATCAGTCACAAAGCATTATATACATATATAGATTTACATATTACTACGTTTGCTTCCCAAATTGCTGTCAAATTAAGGTCGGCTTGGCCGAACCAACCCCGAAAGAGTTGATTCGAAAACCTTGATAATTATGTTCATCACATAAATGGTGAACTGTTGGTAGGAAAAAAATATGACAATTCAAAAGAGCTTGTATTGTAATGTGCCTATTTAAATAAAAATATTAGACTCTGAGTTTGAATGGCGACCTTCATAGCGTAATGGTTACCATTCCGGACCACCACCCAGGAGGTTTCTGGCTCGAATCACGGTCGGGCCATAATGAAAAACGAACTTTTTCTGATTGGCCTGAGTCTTGGATGTTAATCTAATGTATTTGTTATGAATTATAGTATCGTTGAATTAGTATCCCATTATCACAAGGCTCGGACTTACTTTGGGGCTAGCTCAATCTGTGTGATTTGTCAAAAGAAAAAATGTTTGCCATGAACGAAAATCGAACCCGTCGCGCTCTCTATAGCCGAAGGTGGGACCGAAGATCTTGCACTCTGAATATTGGTTGAATTAATTTCCCTCTGTGGTCGGGTGCCGCCGCATCGGCTGGAATCCATTAGTGCTTTGAACATCAAACAAGATGTGGGAACTGGGAACTTGCCTACTATAGTTAACGAACTTTGATAACGCATTAATTATAAATGTAGTACGGCGTCCCAGCGTTTTTTGTCCATTTCATCTTTTGAAAAGATACTTTTCAGAAATAGAAAGAAAAAGATTTATATAGTACAAAACTACTATTTATTTTTCACTAGCTTTTTTGTCCGCGACTTCGTCCGCGTGAAGTACCGGACCCGTTCCTGTGGGAACCACATTGAATTTCGGGAAAAGCTATAGCCTATGTCACTCCCTGATAATATAGCTTTATACTGGTGAAAGAATTTTTGAAATCGGTCCAGTAGTTTCGAAGCCTATTCAATGCAAACAAACAATCAAATTTCTCTTTCCTCTTTAAAATATTAGTATAGAAGTATAGATTAGTCTAGATTTATTTATTCTTTATTGCACAAAAGAAAAGTAACATACAATTGGCGGACTTACTGCCTAAAGGCATTCGCTACCAGTCAACCATCATATTATATTTGTTGGTACCTTTTTATTTATATTATTCTGTATTTATGTATTGTATGTTATCCTGGAACAAAACGATACATCTCCTTTATGTTGGTGAAAGAATTTTTCACCTAACCTGAAACTTTCGGCTGTGTCGGTCCTTTTTTTTTCACCCTGTATATTGTATTCATTGCCGTAATTGTGAATTTGTGCACTTCCCAATGGCTGGCTGATAAAGAATGCAATTAGCATTAATTCCATCTATTGTATCTGTATTTTATGTATTGTGGTCAATTAAGTTAATTACTATAATATTATCTTGATTTTCTGGGATCTTAATAGTCTAGGAATTGGGTAGACCTTCCTTCATAATAGGCTTGTCAAAAAAAAACAAAAAAAAAATTGAAGTGATAAGTTTTTGAAATAAGCCGTTGTTCTGTCTAGTTTTTTAAATATAAAACAGGTAAAAAATAAATTGTGTTAGACAGAGAATAAGGTATATAAAATAGAACATCTGTTGGGCCCAACACAAGTGGTATCGATTGGAATTCAACAAAATTAAAGATTCAGGAAGCGTGTACGGGTGAGCTTGGGAAATGTGTGGTACAAGTGAAAAGTAGTTAGTATCATATCGGTGCATTTGTAACTCGCCTATGTATCAACTGGTCTATTTATCAACTGGTAACTCTTTTAAGTTGTAAATCGCCTAAGTTGTAAATCGCCTATTTATCAACTCGCCTATGATTTTGCAATATATGTAGTTTGGATTTAGATTATTTTGGAATGTTTTTGGGATGGATTAGTAGTGGCGGCATTTGTCATACGGCAGACGATTGATGGAAAGTGGTTCCCGCCGCCTATAAACATAGTCAACGACACGAAACGTTAACATTATAATTTGATTTTATAGTCTCTTGACTACGTCTTCTTTTCACAAAGTCAAAGTCAAAAATACTTTAATCTGTGGTCGCGGGTACTTGAACACGTCATATACAATGAGTGTTACATAATATTATTATTCTGTATTAAATAAATAAGCTACTCTATGAACTACCACCATTTCGGAAACAGCAAAATGACCACCGGTAAAAGAAATGGCGAAATAAAACCGGTTACGGCCTTTTTTGTCCATCAGATACTTGTTTTTTTTTTTTAATTTTTGCAAAATGTTGGTAATTTGATTAACTTATGTATTGATACCTATTTAATATGTATGTATAAAACATGTATAAAACTTTTTCAACGAAATTTTAAAGAAATAATTTCACTATCAGCTTATGACTTGGACGTCATTTAGCAGCAATCCAGCGGCCGCATTTCTACGTATGGTTAATATGTTTATTTACCAAATACTGCCTGCAATATCCTATGTGATGTACTAGTTCGATTCCTCATTTGTATTCTAAGGGTGCAATGGTAACACTCTATTTTGGTTTCATATCATTTTTGTCTAGTATATTGGAGCATTGTGGTTCCCTTATTGAATTTTTGGAACATATTTTATTAATTTAAGTTGATTTGAGATGAACAAATTTTAATAATATATGACGGGCAGACCACGGAAATGACGAAATGACGAAATTATAGCCGCTCTTACACCAGTGTTATAATAGGTTTTTTGAACAAATAGTAACTTTTATTGAGCTAACATTTAGGTACAAAATGGTAACTTTTATGACTATTGCTCTTTACGTAACATTTTTGCATGGAAGTTGTCATTTTCGGCGAAGTTTTCGCCGTCATAATATGCCGTCTATACGTCTTTTTTTTAAACCACTAAGGTGGCGATCAAGCATACGGCCCGCCTGATGGTAAGCAGTCACCTTAGCCGATGGTAGTTAGCAATAGCGGGGGATCACTCGCGCGTTGCCGACCCTGTAGAAAGTGGAGCTCTGGAGACCTTACTCATCGTAGGAACACAACATGGCCGAGACCACTGCTATTATATTTGACGACCTCCGTGGCGTAATGGTTACCACGCCAGACCGCCACCCAGGAGGTCCCGGGTTCGATCCCCGGTCGGGTCATGATGAAAAACGAACTTTTTCTGATTGGCCTCGGGTCTTGGATGTTTATCTATATATGTATTTGTTATAAAATATAATATCATTGAGTTAGTATCCCATAACACAAGTTTCGAACTTACTTTGGGGCTAGCTCAATCTGTATGAATTGTCCCTATATATTTATTTATTATTTATTATTTGGCTACGATCCTCTGTAAGCTGGAGGTTCTTCCCCAGACGGACATCTCCGCTGTGCGCTACGACACTCATTAAAGAAATATTCCCTGATCCTGCCTTTACACTCTTCCAGAAGAATTCAGTTGTATGAAAAATTGATGACGTATATTTTGCAACGCGCTGAAGTGCCTCGATTACTGTTCAATGCAATCGAACAGCGTTTTATCAACGCACGTTCATTTCCGCTACCGTTTTTACGTTCTGTTGGTCGGTGATGCCCTTATGTGAAAAATCGTGATTACATTATGGATGTGGTATAATTGAGCGCAGCTGTGTCACATATCTCAGTAGTGGAGTGAAGCATATCTTTAATCGAAGGAATTTAGAAATAGTCCGCAAATAGCTGACCTGTGGTTTGGTTATCAGTTTTAGACTTAGGGCACGTTGACGACGCGAAAACTGCCGTTTAATTTGCTATGAATGAAAATTTTATGTGAACGAATATGGTACGGCGGTTTTCGCGTCGTCTAAAGAAGCCCAGGGGGGCAGGGGGCAACCATGAAAGTGTCCATCCGACACGAAACACGTAGTCCTGTCACAAAAGACATTTCTAGTTAGGGTTCAAAACTGGTGAATGCAACGAAACGTCAGTCCGTATTGAATTTAGTTTCATGGTAGGGGGGGGGGGGGGGGGGGCAGACCTTGAGACATACAATGTAGCAACGCAACGCAAACGCGCGTACATGTGTACAGGGTTGACTATTGTTCTTTATCAACAGTGATGCTAATTCTGTTGTACATTTAACTTGACTAAACTAATTTTGACAGGACTAAAAGTGTTGTTGTCCTTCCTTGGTTTACAATTAGTAACAAGGATAGCAACACTTCTAGTCCTGTCAAAATTAGTTTAGTCTAGTTAAATGTACAACAGAATTAGCACCAGTATCGCACCAAAATAGCTATCGATAGTCGAACAGTTTTCGAACGGTAACACTAGTGGCACAGCCCGGACACTCCATACAAAGCACGTGAAATAATCACCTATTACTACTACATAGGCCAATGTCGTCTGTACACGCGCACACGTATACACATTCGTTCACTAAACGCACACCTTTGCGACTGAGGGCTCCTCGAGGGTTCCTCGGGTGCGTTAACTCGGTCCGGTGCGGGGCGGAGAGTGTCCATTCTACCTCGGTATATTACTTATTCTATGCCAGTGGTGAGGAAATAACGCCGCATCAACTTTATTTCTGTAATCTCAGCCAATGGACTCCCATAGCTTCGAATCAAACCATGCAAGAATTCATTTCCGCGCCGTAATACTCTCGTGATTGTTCATTTTAACGTATTGTCTACCAGTTTTAACTTTACAAAAATTTTCTGATTACAATGTCATTATTAATTTAATGATAATATATATTTACGTTAATTCGAATTTGACAGCTTGTTGTACAGTCAGGTGCACGTTGAACTTTACACTTGCTGTACAATTTTGGCTCTTATGACATAGAACTAATGGTACAAAGTCCAATATGTAACAATTTGCCTGTAGCCATTAGAACTGCAAAATCCATCGATGTATTCAAACGACAAGTGAAAAATTATTTCTTAGATTTGAGTCTTTGATTCCTTTGTTTGCCTCCAAGTACAACGACATTTTTATTTATTTTATTATTAGGTATATATGTATTGTATAATATAGTATAATTATGTATTTATGGTAGGATGAATATGAATATCTATATAATATATTATAGTAAGTATAGTGATATGTTATAATATTTGAAGTTATTTATTCATTTTGTTTTAATATTTAGATGATGTCCTAAGTTTCTATCATTTTCTTGCTTAGTGTTTATTTTCTTCTCATGCTAGCCCTGCCCACTCCATACAGAAATTCGTTACCTTAAGGTTGCCTTGAAAAGATTGCTTTTTAGCAATAAGGCCGCCTTGTTGCATTTACACTAGTTTTTAAGATTGTTTTTTTGTACGTTTTCCTGTGTGTAATGCAAATAAAGAGTATTCTATCTATCTATCTATCTATCTATGTAAAGGTCGATCTGTTCTTGACTGTACAACCAATGAAAGAGGTAACCAGGGTATGGGAGGGAATTAAAAAAATATATTTTTGTGCTAATAATATAAGTATCGTTATGCAACTTTGTAATATAGTACAAGAATACTATTGATAAATAAAAATTCTAGTAATGCCCTTCACGCGATATTTAAAAAATTAGAATCATATTTACTACCCACCAGTTTCATTAGCCTGACTGTACATTCGTTATAATGTAAATTCGTCACAAGATTCATTTTACTTAATTATTTTTTTTTAATTACCAATCAATTGAAACAATGATGCTACAGACAGACGTACGTCAAAGTCATATCTCACTTTTAGCGCCAAAATTTGGGCTCACAGTTTATAAAACAATTGAAAATCGATTGTCATTATGCACTGAGTAATAAGTATGTGTGGTATGAGTTTCGAACTTCGTTTTACGTCTGCGCGAGCCAGCCGTGTTGGCGACTAGTATAGTCCAACATTTTCTTTTTAATCTGCTTTTCATTCATTTTCATTCGTTCATTGTTACCTTAATGTGTTTTAAAATGGAACATTTAATAACTGTGGGGTAAAATGTTATAATTTGGTAATACCACTAATGGTCATCCATTTAATTTGTGAAAAGGCAAAAAGTAATCGTATTATTTGTAAAAGTTGGACTCGAAAATATTCCAAAATTAAATTAACTTGTGCTCCATACAATATATTTCTTTTTTGTTCTGTTACAGGTAATTTATTTGCGATATTCAACGAGTATGTATTTCGTGAGTACTTTTACTTAAATTCGATTATTCATACAGAGAACTCTCAAAGGTAACATTTTCGGTTATTGACTAATGTAATTAATGTTTTTTTTATGTCATACGCAGACAAATATGCAAGCGGACCATCTGATTTACAGTCGGTTTCTGAAACGCATTTTTGAAACTAATGATACATTAAATTAAAGCTATCACTGTCAAACTAAACTTATTAAACAACTTTTAAGAGAGGTAGGGCATAGCGGATAATCCGCTCAAATCGGAGCAGTCCGTCTGGGGATGGACCTCCACCTTACAGAAGATCGTAGCCAAATAGCATTGGTCTCGGCCATGTTGTGTTTCTACGGTGAGTTAGGTCACAGAACTCCACTTGGGGGTTGGGAGGGTTGGCAACGCGTGACTGATACCCCCGGTATTGCAAGCGTAGGCTAGGCGGGCCGTATGCTTGTTTGCCAACTTTGTGGTATAAAAAAAAAACTAAAGAAGAAAAAAGACAGCTTTAGACTTAATGTAGACAGAAACTGGCTAAGCTTGAAACTGCTTGTATGAGAAAAAAAGCATTTTAGATCAATTGGGGTAAGACCACCGGCGCAAAACTACCACTGATATAAAATCAAGAAGTACAGATGCTTGTTCTGTTTTAAATATCGGTGCTTAAACGGAAATGGCAAATATACTATTATATTTGCCATTTCCATCTACTAATCTATATTAGTTTAAGTTTTATTTAACTCAAAAGTAGGGCAAACAATTTCGCATCTAAAGACCAATTTTTTTAGGGAAAGTATGACAGTCTTACCGCATCCACAAAGTACTAAATAGTTTCTCCCCAACTGACCTTACCTAAGATTACAAAAGACGTGTCAAAGTGCCCACAGAATAAAGCAATTCTGATTATCTATTCTCTCTGTGAACTCCATGTAATACTATACATTACAATGTGCTATTAACACACTATCAACATTACGTGTCTAACGTAACTTGTATTAAACGATTACTATTGGATTACAACCTTTCACTTTTCATATTCCACTTAACAGCCACATGGCTGAACTGTACCAGACCACTTGAGACTTCGCCTTAAGTAAATATTCCGTCTCTCAAATAATATTAGACCATATTTTCTTGATACATACAGCTTAATATCTTTTAAATGTATTTTGTCGTAAACGCCGTCTAAGGGTATTTACACTTTATGGATATGGAGTTAAGGTGTATAGTACATTGAGAATGTCTTAAAGGTCAATATGAGTGTCCGGTCCGGTGGTAAGTTCTCGCTAGACAGTTGCAGAGCAATTTGTTTTTAATAGTGTTTCTGGTAGATCATTGACTTTGATGTAGATTTTCTTACTAACAGGTTTAAAGCCGTACGTGTCGGTCCACGCGGGAAATTCAAATTTTTTTATTTTTTTTAAAGATAGGTCTCTTAAAAATATCGAGGGTGAGGGAAGATCATTTTGCCGATACATTGATCCGTTTGCGAATTATTTACATTTACGTATAATTGTTTTATACGAGAATAGAACTAAAAATAATAATACTCTATCGAAATTGTAAAACTATTGTAACTATGGTAAAACAATTCGAGATACGAGAAAATTCTAAAAGCTGTCGTGGCAGCTACTGCAATTTGAACTCAAACGAAAGTAAAGTGAACTTAGAGCAATAATGTTCGAGACAACCATTAAGAGGAAATACATTGCGAAGTTCACCGGTAAGGAAACTAACATTTGATAATATACTAGCGCCCCATCCCACGCTTACCCACGCTCACGCACACGATCCAACTTCACACGGATTTTACCAAGGATCTCCAATTTTTTTGAAAATATAATATAGCCTATTTTATCCGGGGGTAATGTAACTTCCAAACGGTAAAAGAATTTTTAAAATTGGTCCCGTCGTTTTTGAGTTTATAAATAAATAAATAAATATATAGGGACAATTCATACATATTGAGCTAGCCCCAAAGTAAGTTCGAAACTTGTGTTATGGGATACTAACTCAACGATATTAGATTTTATAACAAATACATATATAGATAAACATTCAAGACCCGAGGCCAATCAGAAAAAGTTCGTTTTTCATCATGACCCGACCGGGGATCGAACCCGGGACCTCCTGGGTGGCGGTCTGGCGTGGTAACCATTACGCCACGGAGGTCGTCAAACCAAATACGTTGAATTATATATTATGACGTATATTATTTTATCCACGATAATGATTGCGGCGCATTACAGAGCCACATACAATACTTAAATTTCGACACTGCTCCTATTGGTTACATGGTTTTTTGGTAGATTCAACAAATCGCTAGTTTTAGTCCAGTGTCTCCTGGTTCGATCCTTAGGTTGGTGTTCATGCTTTTTGATTTTTAAACTTTTTTTTACAATAAAATTTTATGTTTTACTTTTTACCTATCTACAATTGCAAGCAGTAAAAAACTATAATAAAAATATGTAATAAAATGCATAAAATTTTTTAAATAGGAATCTGAAATTGTCGAAGTATTTTTATACACATTAAAATTATATTTTTCTTTTTATCTCTTTTTAGACGAGAAAAAAAAGAGATAAAACGAAAAATATTATTTACTAATGTGTATAAAAATAGACAATATCAGATACCAATTTAAAATTTTGAGGACATTTTTATTATAATATTTTTTTACTGCTCGTACGTAACTTATTGTTAGGTAGGTAAAAAGTAAAACATAAAATTATATTGCTAAAAAGAAGTGTAAAAATCAAATAAAAAACATGAGCACCAACTAAGGATTGAACTTGGACACTAGACATTATTTACCACAAAGCCATAGTAAACAATAAGAGATGTGGCGGAATTTAACTATGTATTGTATGTCGCAAATAAAATTATTATATAGATTACGTCATTTATTTGGCTAATAGTGCCTTTCATACCATACTAGTTGGTGCCTGCGGCTTCGCCTGCGTGGAGTTTGGTTTTTCTAGTTTTACGCATTTCTGGGATAAAAAGCACAACTCTAAATGTTGACTCGAGATCTCCGTGTAAAATTTCATCAAAATTCATTCTTTAAATTCAGTGGTTTTTGCGTGATACGGTTTAACACGCAGACGTACAGTTTTTTTTTTGTTGAAAATGACTATTTTGGTACTGTATCGATAGTAAAATCCAGCCGATCAATATTTAAAAAAATGTGTGAAAACCGGTACAACACGACTTGTAGCAAAATGACCTTTTTCATTGAATGTGAATCAGAGAAAAATACCCAATTTTTCTGTCTAATCCATATTTTGATAGGGCTTATAGTTCCTGAGATAGTATGGTACAACTAGAGCAAAAAAACGGGATTTGTTAAATAATTTTGTGTAACCAACCAAATACGACATAACATACATCGCCTGCAAAATTTCATTTGCAATGTTAAGATTTGTTTTTAATAATATATATTTAGTTCTATCATAATTCATATATCATTTTAAAAGTGTCAACTGATATTGTTTAGTTCTAGAGGTCTATGAAAGTGTTCAAATATTTTAATAATTGGTTTCTCAACTAGATGTCGTTAATATTACCGCGCCGCGCGTCATTGCCAGCCCTCTAGTGGTGAAAAAGGCAAGGTTTTTAACAAAACTTAGTACTACAAAAGGCTCAATAGATGTCAAGTTTTTGGCATTTTACGTAATATTAAAGCGGGGTGAAGGGGTGAAGTAACGTTACTTAGAGGTCAAATCTTCAAGGTCATCGGCTATATGGAGCCCCTTAAAATGATTTTACTTAAATCTAATTCCCTCCAGCAAGACTGTCGATTTTGTACAGGCTCGCTGGAACCATGACTCTTATGATAAAGAATTTTGGACGGGATCATAATGACTAATTAGAAACTTAAGGATATAAGGATGAGCAACTTGAGAATAATTCAGGTGTACTCACATAAATGTATGCATTTTTGGCTATCTTCTGAATCGATGTCTGGATTCCCCTCCGCCGTCAGCTTGAGAAAGTGTAGGTCAGCTCGATGAAGGTTTGAGAACCAGCTAGTCACGCGGGGCGGGACACGGGCTGAAATTCCTGCGGAAATCTTGAACACGATCGCGCGCGCCTAGCTCGAGCCCCCAGTCGACTGCGCCAATTATGTAGGCTGCGGTCGGAGGGTTGTAAGAAAACCAAAAATGAATTTAAATCTAATTTTAATTAAATAATTAATTACAATATTACTAAAAAATAAATAAAAATAAATAAAAAATAACAATAATCAATTATATAATTAAAAAGTTAATTTATGTGATTCGTTAGATTAACGTAGACTATTTCAAAATTCTACGTCTATATAAATCTAGACATTCAGAATATTCAACCATTAGTTAAAGATATTTCAGACAACTACCTAAATGTAATGTATAATTATTTCGTAAATGGCTACAATGAAAATTAACTTTGATAAATGCGATATTTTATCGATACGAGGCCTTGCAAAAGCATATTTTAATATTTCACAATACCACAGACATTAATCTGTATAGATGACTTTAGATTTAACACGAATTACATACGATAGGCCCGGTGGTCGTGTGGCTAAGAATGACAACCCGGTGGTGCGTTAATAGTAATCCTACCTTCGGGGGTGCGGGTTCGATTCGGCAAACATTTTTTATTTGATGGCATTAGTGTTTATTCTCGGGTCTGTTTTCTCTGCAAAATAAGTATTTATATATTAACAATAAAAGGTACAAGTATTACAAGCAAGTATGAAATTTATTAAGAGGCGTTGTGAAATGAAATAATATTTTGAAATGAAATAATATTTATCCAACTAATATTAAAAAGGCGAAAGTTTGTAAGTATGGATGTATGTTTGTTTCTCTTTCACGCAAAAACTACTGAACGGATTTTAATGAAATTTGGTACACGGGTAGACTATAACCTGGAATAAGACATATGGTACTTTTTATCCCGAAATTCCCACGGGAACGGGAGTAATAAGACCGCTATGTTTAAATAAATTCACACAAACGAAGTTGCGCGGTTTTCACTAGTTTTCCAATAAATGTTACTACCTTAACTTATTCTCTGTGGGTTCCAACACAGCTGTAGTTTCTCCCCCGAGACGTCAATAAGCTTCATTACTTATTGTCAATCTGTGGTCGCGTTGTTGATCCTGGCACAGAGACACACACACACAAGACACAGCGGTTGTAATGTGTGGTGAGCTTGTAAGCCATATCACAAGATTCGCTTAGTTTGAAACTAGATGGCGTTATGATTCGTAAAAGAACATTTATTTTGCGTTATCTACATCTATTTATATCTGCAACCATCACATAAAATCAGCATCAATTGGTACTAGTTAATAAATTATAATGATTGTATATCGAAATACGTTACAAATAATTCAATGATTGTTCCGATAATTGAAGATTAAAATATTTGTTGCGGACACGAGCCGATTTTGTAAATAAATAAATTGATTATGTTTTAATTATGTTTTACCCTAGTTTTACGGTTTTATTGAACACTTTGATAATCGGAATTATGTGATTATTTAGTTTAAGTTTAAATACCTTTGTTTTACATTAGAATAAGCTAATTAGATTACGTAATTAGATGTAACATGGATATTTTCACTATTTACGTGCCCTGTTAATGTGCACTATTTACGTGTACGATTGGATATACACGTTTGGGATTTTAGTTCCAAAGTTTTGCCTGAAGCAGCGCCAAAAGAATTGGTCCACCTGAGTTGTAAAATCTTGCCGTGGCGCTACTAGTAAATGAAATTGGTAATAATTTTGGCTTATGATCTTCAATTGTTTTGTGTGTTTACTGTCTTGAATATGTACGGATAGTTAACAATTAATGTGTAAAAGGTTGGTTACGTCATAGAGTATGTGTGATCAATAACATTAGCGTTGAAAACGTTAAGAATACGACGTTATTGGTCAATTTCGTATCAACTTTTACGTTTTGCATGTATAATTTAAGATTTACGTGTTTATTTCGGATATTAGTTTTGTGTAGTTACTGTTAATATATCGCTTATATGGAAACAGCGTGTTAGTTAGTTAGAATAACCACGAATATGGAGTTATAAGTTACTAATTTTAGAATGTAGAGCGCGATAAGCGATATGTGCGTAGTGTCTTTTTGCCCGAAATGTCGTCGGAAATTGTCGCAAATTACACGAAAATTATCTCGCCTCCGATTGGTCCGCATGAGGGCCAAATATTGGCTATAAATATGTCAGGGTAGCTCGGTACTGTTACAGTCCAACACAGCTCTTCAGAGAGTGAACAACACCGAGCTACACTACCAAGAAAGAAATAGTATTGTTTTAAATGAAGATAGAAATAGTACTCAAGAATAAATACAGTCCATTGATGTTAAAAGAAGCAAACCTCGTTTTCCTTTCCGGTATATGGTTCCTGGTGACCATTGCCTACCCATTGCTGCAGAACCCATCAGTTTGTCCTTCGAGCCGGATCACGGTTCGAGGTTTGACAAGGCGTCTTTAGACGCAAGCGTCTTTCGACGTGAAAAACCTGGCGTCTTTCGACGTGAAAAAACCTGGCGTCTTTCGACGTGAAGATCTTTACGCAAAGTTGTGCGAAGCATATTGGCGACGCACACAGCGCAGAACGCAGCGCTGATACGTGTCTTGCCGCACGCTGCTAAGTGTAGCGAGCACGTATACTTTGTGGTCGACTTTGGGTCGTTTTACGATCAAAGTCGTCCGTCGACGTAAAGTTGTGCGAAGCATATTGGCGACGCACACAGCGCAGAACGTAGCGCTGATATGTGTCTTGCCGAACGCCGTTAGGTGTAGCGAGCACGTATACTTTGCGTCGACCTTGGGTCGTTTTACGATCGAAGCTGGTATATCCGAAGAACACCGAACGGTGCGACGTGCGACCGACGGGTTTTATTGAAGATCACCCAACGGTGCGACGACGTCGAGCAACAGGCAGCCAAACGGTTGCGTTGTACTTCGGATCGACGAGACTACGAGCCGCCGTGCAAGCCTCTCGTCACGTAGTGTAGTAAGGTTAAGTGTTAGTTGTCAAGTGTTAGGGTAGTAGGTGGCACGGGTATGCCAACCACGCGTAGTATGAGAGCGTATGAGGATCCACCCGCGTCGCCGTCGACTGCGAATGCCGCAGCGACCGCCGCGTTAGGTAACATCGCGAACGTAGAAGATGCGCGGACGAACACCGCGATGACTACAACCGCGACCGATGTAGGCCCAGTCCATAGGGAAAGTAGGGCACCTTCTGTGCGATCACAGCGTTCCACGGCTTCAGCGGTTGCACGAATTAGGCAAGCCGAGTTGGAAGCCGAAGAACAGCTGGCGGATCTACAGCGTCGGGAATTCCAGTTACAAGCGGATTTGATTAAGAAACGGTTAGCTGCGGACGTCGCTACCATTAGAGAGGAGACGGACCGCGATAGTGTAGGCGGTAATGAACCAGCGGACGCGGAGCGTCGCGTTTCCGACTGGTTGCAGCAGAATCCCAAGCCGATGACTGGGCAAGCTGAACAACGGTTCTCGGAGTGGTTACATAACACTCACATACGAGGGGAGCGCGTGGATGTCGAAACCACGGGATATCGGGATAGTTCACCGACGGCGCAGGAACATAGGCGCGACCGATCGGGCGATAGAGCTATACCTAACCGGGTAACTTTTGGCGCAACGCCGCGTAGAGACGAGCCGCCGACGCCGGCACGGTCTCGGGACTTCGGGGCAGATAGGTTAGCTGACGTTTTGGAGAAGCTGTCTAGGGATAGGGCTCCGTCACGATTGCGGGACTCGCCGATATTCAGCGGCGCCATTGTAGAATGGATGCCTTTCAAAGCCGCGATGGAACAATCGACAAAACTGCACCGAATTAGTGAAGCAGAAAACCTAGATCGGCTCCGATCGTGCCTACGCGGGCAGGCGCGTGAGGAAGTTGCCGCGCAACTTTATACGGCGACCGACCCGAAGGTCGTAATGCAGACGCTGGAACAGAGTTACGGGCAACCAGAAGCCATTATTGATAGGGCACTTGAGGACCTTAAAAAGTTGCCGCGTCTGGGCACTACCGCAGGTGACCTTAACACCTTCGCAGTACGACTTCAGAGTATCGTAACGGTCTTGTCATGCGTGGATGAGTACGGATACCTGCAAAATCCAATGTTAGCGCGGCAGGTTACGGACAAATTGGGTCAGAACATTAGGATGCGGTGGTGCGATCACGCCGCCAAGCACAATGACTCTAAAGTACCGCTGATAGTAGCATTATCACGCTATCTAATGCAAGAAGCGAATAAAGGGGTGCGGTACTCATATTCGCCGTCAACCGCAGCGACAACGGCGCAATCAGTAACAACGCCGGCCAACAGGAACCCGACAGTGGCGCCTCCGCGCGGGCGAGCGGACAGATCACGGGTTAGGGTGTATGCAACCGCGAACGCTAACGAAGTCCACACGAACAAAGCGACCGCGAACGCGAACCGAGCGACCACGAACGCGAACGAAGTTCGCAAACGTGAATGTTTGTGTTGCGGAGCTAAACACGATACGTTCCGGTGTCCAAAAGTTGTGAAAATGGAGACGCATGAAAGATGGGAGTGGGCGAAGGAAGTAGGCGTCTGTTTCCTGTGTCTGAATGACAAACACAGAAGAGTCAAGTGTAAAGCGAAAAGGTGCGGTATAGGCGAGTGCCGATCGCCGCATCACGCTTTATTACACGTGACTTACGCGCCCGCGGCGAAAGAAGAAGATAGTGCAATAACCGCGGTCACGCACTTAAGTAGGAAGACCGAGGTGTTACTTAAAGTTTGTCCGATCGTGATTAGGGGCAAAGATGGTAGAGACGTGGATACGTTTGCCATGTTTGATGAGGGCTCTACCATCACACTCGTTAACGACGAGTTAGCTACCGCGATCGGGGCCACAGGGCCGGAGAGGGCGTTACGTATACACGGCGTAGCATCGTCACAGCGGGAGCCAGCCAGTAGGGTGGTTTCCCTAGCGATACGGGGAAAGGCGGAAAATAATTTCTATTCAGTAACGGCACGAACGGTCCGTAACCTATCCCTGGGAAGTCAAACTATTCGGCGGGACGTTTTACTTACCCCGCATCTGCAACAGCTGTCAGAAAGCGACGTGTGTTACGCCAACGCGAGTCCGGGAATTTTAATAGGTGCGGATAATTGGCACTTAATAGTGACACGCCGACTGCTTACGAACGGAACAAAGCAGCCCGCGGCGTCGCTCACGAAATTAGGATGGGTGATTCATGGGACCGCACCGAGGTGGGTTATGAATGAGGATTTGAGAGTGATGCATGCACGCACCGCGTCGCGTTGTGATGACGAGTTGAATAGCATTATTGAAAGACATTTCGCTATTGACTCGCTGGGAATTGCGTTAAATCGGAAACCGATACAAGCCGAGGAACGCGCCGTAGAAATGTTTGAGTCTACGGTGACGAGGGTCCAGGGACGCTATGAGGTCGGTTTACCGTGGGCGAACGAAAACATAGCCCTTCCCCCCAGCCACGATATGGCATACAAGCGATTGAAGAATATTGAGCGGCGCATGGACAAATCCGAAACTTTTAGGTCTGCGTATACTAGTCAGGTAGACGGACTATTAGACAAGGGATACGCGGTTCCGTGTAATGACCAATGCGAGAACAACCCGCGACTTTGGTACTTACCGCACTTTGCGGTGGTTAACCCGCATAAACCGGATAAAATTCGAATGGTATTTGACGCGGCGGCTAAGTCCAAAGGCACGTGCCTTAACGACGCGTTGTTAGAGGGACCGGATATGTTACAGTCGTTGAACGGGGTCTTATGCCGATTTAGGGAGCGCCCGGTCGCCTTGACCGCGGACATCAGAGAAATGTTTCTGCGTGTTCGAATACGAACGGAAGATCAGGCGGCTCAACACTTTCTGTGGCGCGGCAACGAACGCACGTCTCCGCCACGAAAGTATCGTATGACGGCTATGCTATTCGGGACAAAGAGTTCACCGTTTATGGCGCACAGTGTAAGGAATAGGAATGCTGAGGCGCACCGGGATACTCACCCTCTCGCATTTAGGGAAATCACGGAAAACCACTATATGGCGATGCGGCGTATGGCGGCCCGCCGGGGATGGCCAAGTACTTTTCTGTCAGACAACGGTATTAACTTTCGCGACGCTGACATAGAACTAAATGCAGCGATGAAAGAATGGCGCGAAACGTTATGCGAATATGTAACCGCGAAGAAGGTATTTGACCCCGGTGGTCCGAATCAGGGCGGCGCAACGAATGATACGTAGTGTAAAGACGGCATTAGCGGCCGTTTTACACGAGCGAGCGCCTCGAGAGGAAGCATTGTCCACGCTCCTCGCGGAAATTGAGTATACAGTAAATTCGCGCCCACTCACACACGTATCAGTCGACCCAGACGACGAGGAGGCTCTCACTCCTAACCACTTTTTGTTAGGCACCGCGAACGGTGTACCGATTTTAGGTAGGAGCGAGTTGGCCGACCGACGGGCGTGGCGCGCGGCACAAGCGTTAGCAGATATGTTCTGGTCACGCTGGATTAAGGAGTATTTGCCCGCGTTAGAACCGCGTGACGACATCCGCCGCGAAAACAGGAACATAGAGGTCGGAGATGTGGTCGTAATCGCCGACGACCAATCGCCTCGCAACGTGTGGCCACGGGGCCAGGTAGAGAAGGTCTACCCGGGACCAGACGGCGTCGTTCGCAGTGTTGACGTGCGCACGCGTGGTGGAATCTTCAGGCGACCTGTTAGACGGCTCATAGTCCTCCCAACGAGGGAAAGGGGCTGCGGAGTCCTTCGCCGAGGGGAGGATGTTGCGGACACGAGCCGATTTTGTAAATAAATAAATTGATTATGTTTTAATTATGTTTTACCCTAGTTTTACGGTTTTATTGAACACTTTGATAATCGGAATTATGTGATTATTTAGTTTAAGTTTAAATACCTTTGTTTTACATTAGAATAAGCTAATTAGATTACGTAATTAGATGTAACATGGATATTTTCACTATTTACGTGCCCTGTTAATGTGCACTATTTACGTGTACGATTGGATATACACGTTTGGGATTTTAGTTCCAAAGTTTTGCCTGAAGCAGCGCCAAAAGAATTGGTCCACCTGAGTTGTAAAATCTTGCCGTGGCGCTACTAGTAAATGAAATTGGTAATAATTTTGGCTTATGATCTTCAATTGTTTTGTGTGTTTACTGTCTTGAATATGTACGGATAGTTAACAATTAATGTGTAAAAGGTTGGTTACGTCATAGAGTATGTGTGATCAATAACATTAGCGTTGAAAACGTTAAGAATACGACGTTATTGGTCAATTTCGTATCAACTTTTACGTTTTGCATGTATAATTTAAGATTTACGTGTTTATTTCGGATATTAGTTTTTTTTTTTTTTTTTTTTTTTTTTTATTAATTGAAAATTTCAGTTTGGGTGTACTAACACCCTCTTCTGAGACACCGGACTGTTGCGGGAGCGTAGGGCTCTCACCGCCAAAAATTTTACAGTGTCTGCCTAGGGGCGCCCCAGAGGGGGGCTCGAACCTCGGCCTATGGCGACACTGGGGGAAGGCGAACGGATTGGAGAGAAGCGGCCGGGCACGTGCCGGTACCGCGAAAACCGAGTCCCTACAGGAAGGTGGCGCGACGCGCGGCCCCGCCGGCGGGGCCGATATGACGGACGTGTGTGTCTAGTTTGTGTCGCGGAATCTAATTGTTTATACGCCTCGATGGCGACTGTAATGGAGTCGTCCGGGTCGTTGAGGACGTGCCGCGGACGACGTTTGGACCTGCTGGTGCCAGCCGGAGCGGAATAATCCCCTGCGGCTTTCACCAACGGATTTGGGTGATGATTGAGCGAGTCGAAGTATTTGACAGAGCATTGCTTTAGGTGGTGCGAGATGGTCGGCACACCTAAGTCAATGTGGAGGTTTTTGTTCCTAACGAACCAAAGCCCACCGATGGCTTTGCGCAAAAACCTATTCTGAATGGTTTGCAGCCTGTGGATATGAGAGGGCGCGGCGTGAGCAAAAACTGGACTTGCGTATGTCATTATCGGCCTAATGCACGTTGTGTAAACTCTCACCTTATTTCTAAGAGAGAGCTTACTGCGCCCATTAAGCAGACAATGTAAGCGGCCTAGCGCGAAAGCAGCGCGGTCGCGGACAATCTTTATATGATGTTCGAAGGTGAGTCCCCTATCGAGTGTGACACCTAAATAACGGACTTTCTTTTCCCAAGGGATCGGTTGTCCGAACATCTTGACTTTAGTGGAGGGATTTGGCGTAGTACCTCTGGAGAAGAGGATAGCGGCGCTTTTATCTGGATTAACTTCTATGCGCCATTTCCTAAACCAGTCGCCAAGGGAGTTGGCGGCGGCTTGGAGGGACTTTACTATGGCGGGTGTACTAGAAGCCGAACAATAGATGGCTGTATCATCTGCGAAAAGGGCAGTATGAGTCACAAGTGGACTGGGTCTAAATTGAGGGAAGTCGCTTGTGTAAAGCGTGTATAGGAGGGGGGAGAGCACGGATCCTTGTGGTACTCCGGCTCTAATGGTGTGAGGGGGGGATAGTGCCCCATCCACCCTATAGCGGAAAGAGCGATTCGACAAGTAGTCTCGTATGATGAGCACGAGACGGTTTGGCACATTAAGTTTGTAGAGCTTATAAATAAGCCCGTTGTGCCATACTTTGTCGAACGCCTTTGCCACGTCGAAAAAGAGAGCGCCCGTTTTGTGCGGGCGGGATCTGTTCGCTCTCCGGTCCAACACGTGTTCGACTATGCGATGCACTTGTTGGACACAAGAGTGTTTGGCTCTAAAACCAAACTGTGCGTCAGGTAAAAGATTATTAGCAAGGGAAAAATCTTTGAGACGAGCGAGAATAATGCGCTCATAGATCTTTCCTATCGAACTAAGGAGACTGATTGGGCGATAGCTCGAGGGCTGATCCTTGGGCTTGCCGGGTTTTGGAATGCCAATGACGGTGGCTTCCTTCCAAGATTTGGGGAAAATACTGTTTTTTAATGCCGCATTGAAAATGGCGGTCAGAAGGAGAATAAGGTGCGCGGGGAAGAGCTTGACGACTCTATTAGAAATCCCGTCAGGCCCCGGGGCCTTCCTATTATGTAAATCTCTGATAAGGGACTCTACCTCATCGGGGGTTACCGGCTCTATCGGCGGGTCGGCATCTGTGAGAGGGCTCGCGAGATTGTTAAAAACCTCAGTATCGACCTCGAGTAGGTGATCTGGATCAACGGGGAGTGTGCTAGGTGCACATTGTGCCTCAAGACTGGATGCTAAGCATTCAGCTTTTTCCTCGTCCTCGAAGGCGAGGGGGAGGGAGGGATCTGACTGTACTAACGGGGGGGTGGCAGCCACTGTATCTGCCTTAAGGGCTCTGGTGAGGTTCCAGAAGGCTTGTTGAGAGGGGACCATATTTGTAAGTGTCTCGTCCCACTGATCGTTCCTAAGCTGTCTAATGCGACGCTTAACCGCTGATTGGGCAGTGCGCATGCGGACACGGTTCTGCTCAGAGGGAAAAGAGAAGTAAGCCCTTTGAGCTGCGTTTTTCTCAGTTAACAGAGCACGGGCATCTGGCGGCAGTTCCCAGCGACGATGAGCGTTCACTGGGACGCGGCGCGAGCAATCGCTAACCACCTTCTGCACGTGCGCTGTTAATGAGTCAATTGCACCTATCGCGTCGGGAATTGAGACTATCTCGTCTGGAATTGGGTCTAACAAGGGAGATGAGATAGACTTAAGGCCTTCTCCTAGGCTGAACCAGTCAGTCTTGAGTCTTGTGGGGTCTGAGGCTGCCACGTTGGGAATGCTCACTCTGGGCGAGAGGGCAATAATGACAGGCCTATGATCTGAAGTGAGTGCAGAGTGCACTTCTATAGAACTCAATCTAAGATTGATGTTCTTTAGGAGGGCTACGTCTAGGACGTCCGGACGATGATTAACATTGTCTGGATAGTGAGTAGGTGACATAGGTGCTACTACGTCGAAGTTGAGGCTCTCTGAGAGTCGCTCGAGTTGTCTACCACGTTGGTTTGTGGTTTGGCTACACCAAGCAAGGTGCTTGGCATTTAGATCGCCCGCTATGATAACAGACGGACCAAGATCTAGAAGGTTTCGTATATCACTGTCAAGTAGTGATCTAGGGCTTGAGGAGCTATTGTTAGTGGGAGCTAGATAGGCTGACACTAAATATATGGATTGATGACCTGTCATTCCTAATCTACAGACAGAGGCTTCGATGTGCACGAGATTTGGTGTATCCACAGGCGTGCAGTGTAATGTCGCTTTGTAGTAAATGAGAGTGCCACCGAAGGCAGAGACTGTGCGATCATTACGAATGATTTTGTAATTCGCGATTTTGGGATCGCGAATTGACGGCTTGAGGAACGTCTCCTGGATGAGGAGAACGTCCAATTGATGGGTGTAGAGAAAATCGGCTACCTCAGACCTCTGGGTACGAAGCCCATTGGCGTTGAAGTAGCCGATTTTTAGGGAGGTCGGTTTGACTCTACTCGTGTTATGGTGTAGATCCATAACTAAAACCTAAAATTTTTGAGAGTGTCCGTCAGCGCTCTAAAGTCGCGCCTCAGGACTATGACGAGGGCCTCTGAGTTCCCCTGGCATTCTATGATGCGGTCTGCCAAAAGGTCGACTTCGTCAAAGTCGATGGCGTTTAATACCGACATTACAATTTTGAAATTGTCGACGCTGTCACGGGTGGAGGAGGAGGAGGGTTTCGGCGGCTGCGGTGCCGCTTTCGGCGACGGCGGTGCCGCTTTTGGGGAAGGTGGAGGGGTCGCAACCACAATCACCGCGGGTGCAGGTTGGCCTGAGGGGCTGCCCTGCGGGGGGGGAACCTTATTGGTTCTGTGTCGCCACGAATGCGACACAACTGGTGTAGGCACCGGTGCCTTTGCTGAAGCCGGGGCGGCCGCGGCAGTTGGAGGTTGGGGGGGGCTAACGTAGGCCGCCTTAGGGGCGGCTCGAGTTTTAGGTTTGTGTAGTTACTGTTAATATATCGCTTATATGGAAACAGCGTGTTAGTTAGTTAGAATAACCACGAATATGGAGTTATA
Source organism: Endotricha flammealis (assembly GCA_905163395.2). NCBI lineage: Eukaryota > Metazoa > Arthropoda > Insecta > Lepidoptera > Pyralidae > Endotricha > Endotricha flammealis. The sequence goes on from LR990871.1 coordinate 11,082,752, forward strand.
AGTTACTAATTTTAGAATGTAGAGCGCGATAAGCGATATGTGCGTAGTGTCTTTTTGCCCGAAATGTCGTCGGAAATTGTCGCAAATTACACGAAAATTATCTCGCCTCCGATTGGTCCGCATGAGGGCCAAATATTGGCTATAAATATGTCAGGGTAGCTCGGTACTGTTACAGTCCAACACAGCTCTTCAGAGAGTGAACAACACCGAGCTACACTACCAAGAAAGAAATAGTATTGTTTTAAATGAAGATAGAAATAGTACTCAAGAATAAATACAGTCCATTGATGTTAAAAGAAGCAAACCTCGTTTTCCTTTCCGGTATATGGTTCCTGGTGACCATTGCCTACCCATTGCCGCAGAACCATCAATATTAATTATTTTTGTTCCGCCATTAAAAATTCAGTTTGAATTATTTGTATTCGAGTGTAATCTGACGTGTACATTGGAAATGATTGCCATTGTAATTTAGTAATCCAGGTCCCTGTGGCTGAGTAATAAAGCAATGGCTTTATCACAAGGGTCGTGGATTCAGATTCCACTCACGCTCATCACTCACGCGTTGCCAATGCCAACCCTCCCAAAAATTATGCACGATTTTTTTATTAGACACCAATAGTCCGCATACCAATTTTTTGCTTTCTACCTTGAAAATTGCGGAATGCTCCATACAAACTTCCACCCCCCATTTTAGGGAAGTGGGGGTTAGAAAGAGACAAAAAGTAGCCTATGTCACTCTCCATCCCTTCAACTATCTCTACTTAAAAAATCACGTCAATTCGTCGCTGCCGTGAAAGACGGACAAACAAACAGACCACACACTTTCCCATTTATAATATTAGTATGGATTTGATTCAATACACTTATTGGCACCAGAATTGACTTGAATCAGATAAAATAGAACTAAATATAATTTTCATGGTAACACTGAATCCATTGAGCTATATAAACGTGGTCATTGGATCGAAATTCCTTGCTGCCATATGGCGCGATCGAGTTCCACGGCGTCCGTGAGAAACTTGCTTAAGCTGAGGTGCTACTTACAGCGGGTAACTAATTATTTTATTTTTATGTGACATGAGAGATTATAGTGGTTGTAATTTGTAGCACAATGAAAATGCGCAGTGAAAATGCGTTATCAAAATTCATAAAAGAGCATTTGGTAACTTTACGCATCGTTTGGGATGTTCACAAATTATCTGAATATCAAATTTTCATTTAAATAATGTTATAAAGTGACGAGACGACAGATACAGATTTACTTTAACATTTATGATATTTTAGTGACTTGCCGCTCAATAGTCAACTATCGATAGACTTACCTGCCTGTACAATACTATTGTTAAAAAAACAATACAATTGATAATTTGGCAACATTAGTGGCTTTATTAATACATAATCCATTAAATAAATTATTGTGCCTACTTACCGCAGATAATTTGGACAAGAAAAATATGTACTCGCCTCACTGATTTCTATCAATAAGACTGACGCCTTACTTAATTCTTCGTTAACATTCTCCATCCATGCGATAATTATGAGTTTTTGTATTATAAGAATTCTGAAATTATCGAACAAAATATAAAGCAACGGAAAGTCTGTATTATGTAGTTAACTATGCCCGCGGCTTCGCTCGCCATACCCATATTTAATGTTAATTTCCGTTGCCATATACTATTAAAATATAACGTCTAGCTCATGCTAGCTCTACACTCTCGCGAAGTTGAGTGAAAACAAGAATGTGTACGGACTCTTCGTCCTACTTCGAAAAGTTAGAAGAAAAAATTTGAAAAAAAAATTTGGCTTTATATTTAACTAGGCTAGGAAGCATCTGTATTTCATATATTTGTGTGAATGACATCACAATAAACGCGGCGCTGTTCGGGCAGCGCGATTGTGATCGCGACTTCAACAGCGAGTGTTTCACCCATTAAGGTACATTGTCTTTCAACTTCAACAAAACAATATAATCATTAAGTTTAATTTCCTGCAAAAAAACGCCACGGAATCAAGAAAAAAACAGAGTAACCATTTTCCGGAGTTCCTTCAACTTGTAAAATGTCATCGGTCTGACCTTCGTTCGAACGACGACCCATAACGTCAGTCTGTTTGTTAATGTTCACATCATACATTGTGTAAACTCTTTGACAACTCTAAAATATTCATAACTCATGTCTATATTGTGTATAACGTCATAATTTACATAGATATGTGTCTGAATACTGTCGAAAATACGTGTCCGAAGTTCAGCGGTTTTTTTTAATACAATTCTATACAGCGTCATCCATAAAAGTGTCAACCCGAAACAACAAAACTAGTAGTCCTGTCCAAAAAGACATTACTAGTTAGAATAAGGTTCAAAACTGGGTTGAGTTCAATTAAACGTCAGTCCGTATTTTCGGAATTTAGTTTCTTGATAGGGGGGCTGGTTCCAAAGTAAGCTAGGCTTAACCCATAGATTTAGTATATACTAGCGTACCTATAGATCGGCTTTGTTTGATTGAGGCGAGACCAAAAACAAAATACACTAGTGTGCGTGGAATGTACATGTGTGCAAGCAAGATATATAATTTTGTGGATTTTCCTTTTAGTTTGAGTTACATCCAGGCACTGCACAGGTAACCATATTTAATCACGTCGAATTAACACCAAAACTACACTTAAAAACCATAAATTTTGTAAAAATAAGTGGGATTTGTTTTAACATGACTGACGTTAGGGCGATACAAGCCCATAGCGTGTATAGGAAAAATGGTCTCGTCTATCTATCTCGCTCTAACAAACGCGTATGCTATGATCTATCTCTTTTGCATTGCCAATCTTCTTACGCTAGTAAGTTATAATAAATCTATGGTTTAACCTGCTTGTGGTGTGGGTTCCAGACAATGGATATGTTTAAAGTCATATCGAGGACAATACGTAGGTTATAATAAATCTACGAAGCTATCACTCTTTGAGCAGTACCTGTCTTCATGTTTCCTCCTTTCTTCCTGCTTAATGGGCTCAGAAACTTCCTTGGTGTCTCCCTCCCTCTGTGCTCCATGGACAGCGGTGACTTACCGTGAGGTGACCTGCATGCTCTTAAAAAAAAATTGTGGTTTCAAAAATCCAATAGTTTAAAAAACTAATATAATATAATGTTTGTTTCAAGTAAATCCAGAATTTTTTACCTGACAAATTCGTCACACACAAAAAAAAACTGCGTCGTTGAACTTATCCAACTAGTACAATATTAATTACCCCATTATATTGCCATAGACCTTTTAATTTGTGGTCTACGTGGACCGAGTGTTGTTACCTGAAGCAATATCAATATTATCATTTTTGTGTGTCGTTTAAAGAGCGCGGTTCCTTTTTTTTCGTTAAGATAAATAAGGTGGCATAATATAGCCTTTTTTCAACGGAAATATGCCTAGAAGAGGCCCAAACAATTGGAGAATATATGGTGGGGACTGTGAAGTACATTGAGTAGGTATTCTTATTTGGAATACTTACTAAAAACCATCGGATTACCCCAAAATGGCTGGGTGACGACGGTACTGTGATCCCGCCATTAAAAATTCTGCTTCCCGGATGGGACTTGCACCTAACACATGGCTAAATGAAGACTTCATGAAGTCATTGAAGCGATGCTAAGTCAATTTTTTTTTCTGCACATTATTACGATAAATAAGTACAGAGTAAATACGAGTCTATGTGCGTGTGATCTATGTAAAATTCATCGACCCCACGTCAAGGCATGACAGGCGATGACCTTGATGGGGTCATACACATTTATATACTGGAAATTTTTTGCGCAACATTACTTAAAACACCGAAAACATAACAATTTTCCTTATATCAAAAGTAATAAAGAGCAATTTTGCTTAAATTAAATCTTGTCGGAGGCATAATGTGATTTTGCCGGGACAATAATGGATCTGGAAAGGTTATTGTCGCTCAGATAATGATGTAACAAAAAAATGTTTGATTAAAAAAAAATTAAAAATCGTTTCTATTTTTGTAACGAATTCTTGCTCGCACTATACGGATGTTGAATGAGCTCTCAGCCTTTGTGTTTCTTTCAACCTTTGTTGTCTGCACATTAGAGGTCTCGTCAGAGGTGGGCAACGCATTGGTAATGACCCTGGTGTTGCTCATGTCCATAGGCGGCGGTGACCACTTTCCATCAGGTGGGCCACTTGCCTGATTGTCTGCCGTATAATATTAAAAAAAGATTTATTTTTAAAATGTTATGCAATGGTCATCTCTAGCCTGCGCTGTTTTAAACACAGAGATTTTGTTAGCTGCCTAACCATATATAGTAAGAAACCATTGTTTGGTTTCTTGTTATATCTTTCTGTCAACACTGTTGTCAATCTCGGTTCCAAACCAAAGTTTTAAACCGTGCAACACAGGTGTACCACCTACCAAGGCATTTTTTTTTTAAATTTGCTTATTAGCTTTCTTATTCGGCTTCTCATTATTATCTATTCTTATCTTCCATTCCTCCTTACCTCTTGTAAATTTATTTTTAAACAGTCAGTTCGACAACTTTACCTCAATAAATCTTGACCTCCTATTAATTATATCATGAAATTAATCAAATAAATTATTAACCGTTTAATAATTTTCTGATATTAATTTTTTTTTTACTTTTCTTTTAAGTAGGTATTTTAATCTCAGATTTTAATAATTTGAAATGAAATGTACGTTTTTTTCCCCCTGACGTTTTCAAGCCGTGTTTTCTTCTTCTTGATGTGTTTGGCGACCACTAGTTATTTGTTTTTTTTTTTACCATTACCAATAAACTCTATTATCACCTCTCTTTCAGTCGTCAATACTTGTCAGAATATTTTACTAGGTGCATATAGTATGTATATGTAGTTTTATGAATATATACATATATATAATATATATATATATATATATATATATATGTGTGTATGTTTATAGCCGTATATATTAGTTCTTAGGTAACCAGATATTTCCCTTCAATTTTAGTCCCGCCAACAATATTTCTGCATTACCCGATTGTAGAGAATGTCTTTAGGCTTTAAGTCCGCCAATTGTACTCTTAATCGGGAAATAAAGAATAAATAAATAAATAAAAATGAAATATATAGGGACAATTCATACAGTTTGAGCTAGCCCCAAAGTAAGTTCGAAACTTGTGTTATGGGATACTAACTCAACGATATATTTTATAACAAATACATATATAGATAAACATCCAAGACCCGAGGCCAATCAGAAAAGTTCGTTTTTCATCATGACCCGACCGGGGATCGAACCCGGGACATCCTGCGTGGCGGTCTGGCGTGGTAACCATTACGCCACGGAGTAAGTAAAATTCCTTGTTCAGATTATTGGTTTAATTCATTTGGTTTGTTTCACTTATTCAGCTGGTCTATTCACGTAATAATAAAAAAACACTATCTCGCTCATACAAGATATGAAACGAGCGAGATACCGCTAGAGATTGAGACTAGATTCTAACTGTTTTTATTACGAAAATAAACCTCTCGTTCTTCGTATTGTTGTCTATTCCTAACAAGAACCTAGTCCAAACCATTGATGTATATATATGCCAAACTAAACTAGTAAAAAAATTTTTATACCACAAAGTTGGCGAACAAGTATACGGCCCGCCTGATGGTAAGCATCACCGTAGCCTAGAGACGCTTGCAATATCGGGGGTATCACTCACGCGTTGCCAATCCTCCCAACCCCCCAAGTGGAGCTCTGGAGACCTTACTCACCGTAGGAACACAACATGGCCGAGACCAATGCTATTTGGCTACGATCTTCTGTAAGGTGGAGGTCCTTCCCCAGACCTATCTTAATTCACAATAATTCTACCACTCTCATGCAACAATGATTATAAAGACCATAAAAATATAGTTAGGACAGTAATCCGTCATAGGAACAGTGGAAGTTATTAACGCGGTACGAAAAAAAATAGGGCACATAATTACAACTGTCATGAAACAACAGCGGCTGTCTGAAATACAATAAATCACCCGGCTCGCCCCGCTACCTTTATTTATTTCACCTACCATCGAACAATGGAGATAGGAAAAACTATTATAAGCTTGAGGAAAACAAAAGGTGTATATTTGGTGCAAATGACAAGCGGAGAGATTAATATTTATATCATTAAATAGATCAACCACGTCTCAATATCGGGACAAGCTCACCACACATTCTCGCCGTTGTGTCGCCTGTTGATCCTGGGATCAACAATGAGCTCAGATTGACAATAAGCAATGAAGCTTATTGATGTCCCGGGGTGAGAAACTATAGCTGGCTTGGAACTCACAACGAATTTAAACAAAAAAATTAGATGGAGTAGGAAGTATTGAAAGGACTACCCTTAGCAACTACGCGAGAGACAGTAATTTGAAACAAAAGGCATCACCTAGAGAGATGGCAAATGTATTTTGAACAAAAGGCATCATATTCATAACCTAGAGAGATGGCAAATGTAATTTGAAACAAAAGGCATCATCTAGAGAGATGGCAAATGTATTTTGAACAAAAGGCATCATATTCATAACCTAGAGAGATGGCAAATGTAATTTGAAACAAAAGGCATCATCTAGAGAGATGGCAAATGTAATTTGAAACAAAAGTCATCACCTAGAGAGATGGCAAATGTAATTTGAAAAAAAGGCATCATAACCTAGAGAGATGGCAAATTTAATTTGAAACAAAAGGCATCATAACCTAGAGAGATGGCAAATCAAGTAAAGATCGATTGTCGAGCCTATTGTTTTGTTACATTACTATTGGAATGCAGATAACCCTAACGAATTCAAGAAAAGAGCAATTGAAGATCTGAGATATATCAATGCCCTTAAAATTTAAATAAACCGCATTTGTTGGCGACCGGCATCACTAGGGAATCTTAAGGCAGTATTCTCAAAATTATTACTCCTTTGATATCTATACTTCTATACTAATAATATTATAAAGAGGTAAAGTTTGTGTATTTGTTAAATTGTAAGGGGTAATCTCGGGATCTACTGAACCGATTTTAAAAATTCTTTCACCAATAGAAAGCCACTTTATTGCCGAGTGTCATAGGTTATATAAAAAACCAAAAAATAAAAAGACTTTTAACATTATGCCCAACGAAGTGGGCACGGGTCAGCTAGTTTCTTATATTTTGTTTTATAGAAAAACAAGCGATACTCGCGCAACTTTGTTTGCATGTGTCCCGCTTTCCCGTAGGAATTCTGGAATGTATGATACATTTATCATCTTGAATCATTCTATCCTAATTCTATCAAAATCCGTTGTGTAGTTTTAAAGATCTAAGCATACATAGGGGCAGACAGACAGACTTCATTTTATACTATGTAAAGAAGATTTTTGTGTTATTCTATCAAAAAACAGCATAATTATGACATCTTGACAATTTATCTATTTATTTTATTCGATTTTCAACAGTATTAAAACTTGGACTGTACACCAAACGCGAGAAAAATAAGTCCCTAGAGTTACCTCGAGGCCTTATCTCTCAGTGAGGTCATTCGCCACTTCCATATCTATGATTTGTTAGGGGAGTCGAACTTGTGGGAAAACTATCGGACGACCAAGTTTCCACACCGTGTCTTAAGGGACACTGATGACGTACCATGTAATTTTGTTATGATTGCATGTCGATGCTTTTGACCTTTGTTAACAATATTTATTGATCCAATAAAATAAAATAAAAATTTACACTCAATGCCATTTGGATTTAAGACCAACCTGTGAGACAAATTTGTCACAAAAACAGTTTAACTCTCGTTTTTTTATGCCACAATGGTCCCGGCCCGCCTAATGGTAAGCATCACCCAATGGAGAACAATGCTATTTGGCTACGATCTTCTGTAAGATGGAGGTCCTTCCCCAGACGGGCTGTTCCGATTTGAGCGGATTATCCGATGTGCCCTACCTCTCTCACAATCTTTAATTTCATAAATTTCGTGTTAGCAAGATGACGCTTGAGATTGAAATAGGATGAGAAAACTCAAAAGACCCAAACCGTACAAAAACAGAACCTTGACTCGCAATTTTCACTAGCCATAGTTTACATAATCGTTTTAATATTATTCAGTAAATATAAATAACCTAATATACTTACCTCCACCATGTTACAAAGTGACTGCTGAAAAAAATAACGAAAGAAACCCTGTGATGCTATTATTGTTCGTAATACAATTTTTAAATCCTTTTTGCACCGAAAATTCCGTCACGAAATTGAAAATCGGACGCCTCACGTCCTCTGAATGCCTCCGTAAATATTAATCGACTCATCTATATCGATGTGCGCAAAATTGGGAATCGATTACCAACACTATTAAGATTACGATAATATCCTACTTTGGTCACAGTATGAATACAGTATCTATACCTTCTATTCTTGATCGTTCACTCGCTGAGGATCGTGACTACACTATCTTGTCGACCAGTTGCCGCCATCGCGATCGGTTGCGCTCAGACGCCTGGTGTAGTGTGAGGCCATCAAGTACGTATGCCTTTGTGAGGCTGACAGTCATAGCGGGCCAATTCTTTTGATTAAAATTGACAAATTCAATATCAAATTCATGTTGCTCCTTAGAATCTAGCCGTGATAGCGTGTGAGATTGAAACTAACGGCTCTCTCAGAGTTTGTGCTTACCATCAGGTGACCAGTCATCTTGTTTGTCTTCTAAATATTAAAAATATATTCTAAGAATAGGTGGTATTAGCCTGGTCAAACTAGCCCATTTATATACCACCAGTTCATAGTAATAGCTAGGCTCGACCACTCAAAAACGAATTAGTCGCTATTCGTACAGAAACAGCGACGAATTCAATCGAACGTGTTGTTTACCAAAAACTGACGACACACGAACAGCGACGAATTCTCAAAAACTTACTGTTTCGATATTGTGGTAACAACCCACTGTAGTTACATAATGATGTACCAAGGGATGTACATACACAGATGTCGATGATTTCTGTCGATTATATTTTATTAGGTGCAGATTAGGCCTAATCGTTTTAGAGCTTACGTTATTACCTCATTTAAGTCCTGATAAGTATTTATAATGTTGAGAGCTACGGACGGAAGATGGAGCTAGAGAATCTTGCACTGGCTCCCTAGGGACGCAACGAGACCTCGCGGCGCGGCGGCGGTTGGAGCGACGATATAGTCGCCACGGGCGGAAATACATGGACTAGAGACGCCCAGGACCGACGCTACTGGAAGGAGTTGGAGGAGGCCTTCACCCAAAAATGGGTGCTCTAATAATTATTATGAATGTGAAGAATTTTATGTTTTATTTTAAGTATTGGAAGTAAATGGCTTATTTAATTTATTTTATTAAGTATTTATAATTGTGTCAATATTGTAAGCATTATAAACTCTCATTATTGGACAAATAAAAGTAACGAACGACCGCGACACGAATCTTCTTGAGGATTGATAGAAATAAAAAAGAAATAAATGTTCTATTTGCTATTTTAACTTAAAATAACTTAAATCTACAACAAGACAAGTGTGTCCAAATCTCCACTCCTAACTACAAAGTAAATGCCTTTTCTGTGGTCACCAGTGATTGGACAACACAAATCCGGTGAAATTTTGCTTTAAAAAATATTTTAAAAATAATAATGGTTAGGTAAACCGAAACAACTGCAAATAAAAACATTACAGCATAGTTTGTATAAGCTATCGTGTAGATACCGCCACTGCGACTTAACTCAGTTTTAAAAAAAGAAATTTAAGAGAGGTAGAGCACTGCGCATCGTCCGCTCAAATCGGAACAGTCCGTCTGGGGAAGGACCTCCACCTTACAGAAGATCGTAGCCAAATAGCATTGGTCTCGGCCATGCTGTGTTCCTACGGTGAGTAAGGTCTTCAGAAAAAAAACGTTTCATAACGATGCTTCTTGCAAATATTAGTATAAAAATTCTTAATTCTCTACCTGGTTACCTTTTTCATACTAACCATGTGATTAATTCTGTTGTTGACTACACAAACATCCTTTAAAACCTCCCCTATAATCCGATCAAATCCAATATCCTTCAGCAAGTCGTGTTTTATAATGATAAATGACCTATATAAATCGATTGGATTACTCGAGAAGTGAAAATTGAGTGATTACTAGATAACCCTTGGGGTGAACGACCCTGATACACACAGTTAAATATAATGGCGAGCTCATAAAATGTTATGAAACATAATTTTATGTTATGGAACATCTTTTATGACTAATCATGGTTTTCCATTAAAAATTGTATAGATAATAATTTATAATAGCTAAAAGATATAAAAACATCGCTATTTCACTTTTTTATTTTATTACTATGACAGTTGTTATGTCAAGTCAGTGAACGTCAGTTCTGAAAACACGGACATCTAGCCAATGTCCGTGTTTACCGTCGACATCCACGTTACCATTAAGGAAAGCAGACGACAAGTATTGAAGACCTTACGTTAATGCTACTTTTAATACACTTTAATAATTCGGGGAGGCGCGAAGACACATAAGATGCAGCTAAGATGCAATAGGCGAAGAGAAGAAAAAAAATAGAATTTGGTAACAAAAGATTATATCTGCAGTCATACACGCCCCCGTCACCTACTTTCATATTATTTATATATTTTTTAATTCATGCCAGTAACTCATTGTGTCATCTATTTATTTATTTAATACAAGCATGCCAGTTAGTGTAATGATAAATTTTGAGACCGATCTTAGTTATTCGCCATGTATCCCATTTTATCTTATTTTTTATTTTAACACTTCGCACAGTCCTAAAGTAATTTAGAATTATGAGTACCAGAAACGGATATATTATAATAAATATATAATTATAATACATAGAAATGCTTGCCAATAAAACGTGCTGTATGTATGCATAAATGGCGGAAACGTTTGGGAGTCACTCAAAAAGAAACTTCAGCTTCGGGCTAATAGCCGAATATATGCGTCGGCACAATAGGGTGAATCCGGTATGCGGATTCGGATTGCTATCAGTACGTGACATGGATACAAAGTACAAGTAAATATAAAGATAGAGATCCAAGACAGGATTAAATTAAAAGTTTATAATCAAAATTAAATTGTTAAATTGCATAGTGATAACGTATTACGTTCTCTTTTTATTGTTGCTTTGTTTTATGTAATTTAAATAAATATATATAGGGACAATTTACACAGATTGAGCTTGCCCCAAAGTAAGTTCGAAACTTACTCAACGATATTATATTTTATAACAAATACATATATAGATAAAAATCCAAGACCCGAGGCCAATCAGAAAAAGTTCGTTTTTCATCATGACCCGACCGGGATTCGAACGTGGCGGTCTGGCGTGGTAACCATTACGCCACGGAGGTCGTCAAAATTTACTGGAGCAATGAAGAGTTTGTATTGTATTGTTATAATTTCGTTTTAAATATTGTTTTTAATAGTAGCGGGTTAACTCGACCGGAGGATCTTGATGGTGGTGCGACACCATCAAGCTCCTGCGGTCGAGTTAGCACATAGTCTAAACGAACACACAAGTTAAGCAGAGACCGTTATCGAGTGTTTGGATGGGTTTCAAGTTAAGCTGTTATAGATGTATGGACAATCGTTAAAACCAAGTCGTCGCCGTCGGTAGTCTTCGGGCGGCTTGAAAACCTCTACCAATCTGCATTACAGGTCTGCATTTAAAATGAAAAAAAATGCATCAAACACAATCTTACGGAGTAGTGTATCTGCAACAAGGCGACCTTAAGATATTGAATTTCTGAGAGACACAATACGTTTATAAATAAGTACATTACTTGCCCACCTCTATCATTTAAAAAAATCTAAACCCCCCATTACCTTTTGTATCGTTTATTATTTAAGTACAATGTACGTGTTTATTCACAACAACCCCAATTCATTCAATCCCTTTGCCGGTCGCCATCCGAATTCTAAAATTATAAACACTTGTTGCGGCCTTGCTAATACTGATACAAGCTCGTGAAATATTTTATTTGATAGTCCAGTTTGTAGTGACCGAGTGAGTTTCAATACAAGGCTGCATAGGCCTTGTAATCACATATTATTCTTTTATTATCAGATGGTTAACACAACGCCATCTAGTTTCAGACTAAGCAAAGCTTTGAAAGCCTAGTGCCACAGCTTGTAGTATTGAAACTCACTCGGTCACTGCAAACTGTGGCACTGGGCTATAAAACTAAGTATTTCACGAGTTCCTATTGGTATTAGCAAGGAAGCAACAAGTGTTTATAAAAATTTAAAAAAAGTACGGGTTCCACTCCGGGAGTGCCGGCAGAACCTCACACACTAGAACCAAAATGGTCGCGTACTACGCGGTTTCAGAGGAGTTTCCTCCCGCGAACGCTGAGGCTGTGGAATGAGATCCCCGCCGAGGTCTTTCCTTTAGACTATAATATGGGGTTCTTCAAAAAGGGCATTAAAAGATTTTTACAGGGTCGGCAACGCGCGAGTGATGCTCCCGGTGTTGCAAGCGTCCATAGGCTGCGGTGACCGCTCACCATCAGGCGGACCGTAAGCTTGTTTGCCACCAGGGGATCAGGCAATGGATCTGACGCGAGTTTAACATTCCCATCTAAAAAAAAGTGCAAAGCGCCGCTAAAGAAGAAGTTTTCACTTCAAAAAACTGAATATGCAATTACAAGGCCTATGCAGCCTTGTATTGAAACTCACACGGTCGCTATCCAATTAAATATTTCACGAATTCCTATCGGTATTAGCAAGGAAGCAACAAGTGTTTACACAAATATAAATAATGTCATGTACAAGGCCTATATTAGTCTCGCTTACGCCAAACAAACAAGAAATATTTCTTTTTTCATGGATTTTTTAATGATATCAATAATTATAATAAAAATAGAACGATCAACACAGAGAGTGATTGAGTTACTTATTTATTGATTTTCACGAGAAAAAAATAAGGATCTCCTAAACATAATATTGACGCAGACATTTTATTTTAAAAAAATATAATAATATGATTGAGAGTGATTGAACAGTTTTTTTCTCTACCTTTGTATTTTTATTAAGAATTCTGTGAAATACTCAAATATATATTTTTTTTAAACCATACAATATTTTTTGTACTTTTCCCCGTAGTAATTTTTACTCTTATCATAAATAAATTCTTCGAAGTCGTGTTTAATATTTATGTTGTTGTTATGTTTATAATGAAGTTTTGATGAGAGAGTTAAATGGGCTCGACCGGGCCAGTACCACGTGTCGTTGTATTTCGTACGATGTATGAGAGAGCCGGAAGCCCATCGCACAATCGTAGCGACATGACATGACTCTGTTATAGCAAAAAACGATATAGAATGAGAGTTTGCAGAATTTGTTCTGTGTTTAACGTTATATAAGAACCACTCGCAAAATTCACCAGATTCAAATCTCATAAAACATCAAACCTGGGACTAAATGTTCACAAGCCACCAACTCCGTAATTAGGTTGCCGGCATTGCAATAAAAAGTAACGAAGCGACCTCCGCAAAATAAAAGACATTCGAGTCATTTGCTTCGCTCCCCGAGAGTTTCCTTTGTGCTCTCACGATAATGATTTTATTTGTATAAAACGTGGATTTATACATTTCTAAATTATCTAAATTCCTGATATACGAAGACCTAAGCTTCTTTGTTAGTTACACGGTCATTTGCATTCGACCAAAGAAAATCACTAAGATATGTAATATTTTATTTACAATACATAGACAGTGAAAAACTTGTGTAATTAGACCAAGGCGGCCTTTTTGCTGAAAGCAAAGTTTGTAAAGCAACCTTGGGGTAACGAAATTAAGTATGGAGTGACTTAACCTAGCCAGACACCAGCTAGGCTACTCTGCGCCGAAATCGCGATTTTAATTCCAATTCTGTATATTTAATGAAATTGTTGACTCTTTTAGTTGTTATTACATGTAATTTTTGGTGTCTTGAAACACAGGCTTCCAGTCTCTCACATCTTAGTTGTAATAATATTCTTAACTACTTGTTAACAAAATCTATTTGTTAAACTGTTGTGTAAACTGCTATTTTGTGAGAGAAGTAAATAAATAATATTATTATTGTTATTTCAATTTAAAATGAACAGCAAATTCTCATTCTCTTTAGAACTTTATACTTTACTAACTAATTTGTTAGTGTACAATCCGATTTTATTTAGTTTAGTATTTAGTTAAAGCTAGTATTGTCCAGGCCAGGATTGGTTTTAGTGCCTAGCAGTTCGGACGACCTCTTGTTTTAGTCAGGAAAATGCATTAATGCATGTCCCGCTTTTGGGGAAGCGACGGGGGTCTGTCGGGCTGACCTCTCTAGCCAATGAGGGATACCGACTAAAAACCTAGCTGTCTGCCACCTTCTCCGTCTTCAGAGTGGCGGGGTCGCGGGCACTGGTTGCACTTCCGCAACCCCACCGGCCGGTGTCCGTGGACCCATCCTGGTTCCGGAGTTCGGTCGACCTAACCGCAATAACACACGGTGTGATTTTAAAATGTAGAGTAGAGGACCTAAACCTTAAATTTTCCCTTTCGGCCGCCATGGTTTCATTACCATGTCAAAACTGTACAATTCTGAATGAAGCTCACTCGTATTTCTAAACACTGCAGCCATATTTTTAGGTAACAGGTGTATAAATATTAATATTCTTAGTGGGAAGTGCCACAGGAATGATACAGTAAAGCCGGGGTTCAATTTTATGAGCCATTACCGTTATTATGCTTATGGCATATTTGGTCAAGAATACACATGGGAAAATTATTTTTTACAACATACCATAATAATGTTATTACATTAATCTAAGACAGTTACTCGATTCCCGAATTTTATATTCTTTACTGCCTCCGCCAATCCGCATTGGAGTAGCGTGGCAGAGTACGCTCTAATCCCCTTTGAGTAAAGGGAGACTTGTATCCCTACAGTGGGTATGATTATGGGTTGATATGATGATATTGTTTACTAACAAACCCGCGCAACTTTGTTGGCGTGTATCTCACTTTTCTGTTGGGAATTTTGGGAAATCCGTTCCTATCGGATGCCTATGTTATAAAAAGAACACATCCCAAGTTTCAGGTCTTTACCATCAGCGGTTTATGGATGTGCGTTGATGAGTCAGTCAGTCAGTCATTCAGGACAAAGCATTTATAATAATACCAGCTTTTCCCCGCGGCTTCGCTCGCATTAATTTTATGACATAGATCTCGTTTGACAACAAAACAACCCATAGCGCGACTTGTGGCGCCATCTGTTGGCCGATACAGCGCCCTCTATAGCAGAAAAATTATTTTCCCATTGGAACGACATACTTTCACGGGATAAAAATGTAGCCTATGTTGGGCTCTGTACCCCTAACAATATGTATGCAAATTTTCAAAATGATCGGCTGCTTAGTCAAGCCGTGAAGGAATAACAAACAAACAAACAAACTCACTTTCTCATTTATAATATTAGTAAGGATTATCTTCTTCTTCTTCTTATCCTTATCCCACTTCACGTAGAGTCGGTACATCACGAGTCTTTTCCACTACGCCCTATCATTCGTCATCTCGACCGTAACAAGCTACATATCATCCTTCACACACTCAATCCATCTAATTTACTGATATAAATAAAATATATAATATAATAAATAAATGAAATATATGTATAATATAATAAGGTAATAGAGAAAAGTTTGGAAATATAAATGCAATTCATCTATTTATCTGCGGGGTTATATTGCCTTGACGACCTCCGTGGCGTAATGGTTACCACGCCAGACCGCCACCCAGGAGGTCCCGGGTTCGATCCCCGGTCGGGTCATGATGAAAAACGAACTTTTTCTGATTGGCTTCGGGTCTTGGATGTTTATCTATATATGTATTTGTTATAAAATATAATATCGTTGAGTTAGTATCCCATAACACAAGTTTCGAACTTACTTTGGGGCTAGCTCAATCTGTATGAATTGTCCCTATATATATTTATTTATATTATATATTTATATTTATTGCCTCTTAAACGGCTGGGTGTCTTGAAACCCCGTCGTTAACGGTTGATGACGTCAGTAATGAGTTTAGGAGTTTCGTCTCCACAAACACACTCGTTATAACTAATGGTTTCCTTCATTCGAGTAACTCTATGGTAGCGTGTATAGTAATTAAGGATCGTGTAGTTGATTAAGAAATTTAAGAGTTAATGAGCCGAGTATTAGATAAAGTTTAATAAGTACACGATTCACACAGCGCCATTTAGTCCAAGTTGAACAAAACTTGAGGGTATTTGAATTTAGGCTTGCCATACACCATATTATAGCCGGTATTGATCAGATCAGATGGGTTAAAATCGAATGTGCATAATATGTAGATAAATACGAAGTTTGTTTATTTTATTTAGAGTCGAGAGGAGAGGACGGGGAGATGAGAAAAAGAAAGAGTCGAGGGAGTCCAACCGGACACAGCTAGTTAAATAACGGCGTAAAACAGCAATGCGTTTCGTTCAGTAAGTGACAGATTTGGAAGCCCAACTCCTTGTAATACTCTTCTGCTGCAAGAAGAGTACCTTCCTGACAACGCAGGCAGCAAGGGCCACTTTCCGTGTCCATTTTTTGATCTACAGTAATAAAAACATAAAAAGCCTTGTCAAGAAGTAAGAGAAGGCCTAGTTTGTGAAGGCTTAATCTATCTAGTTAGCGTAGCGTAGATTCTAAACACATAATACTATCTAGATTATATAAGTTTTTTAAACACAATTACTCAGTCCATATAAGACATTATCACCTTGGGGTCAGAGTGTCCCGATTGACCCCGAATATGGAGGCCTTAATGTGGGACATTTGTGGCCCCATTTGTTTTTATGTGATCGTGTTTAGGGGATAGTGGCGACTATGCGCCAGTTATGACATTGTTATCTCTTAGGTCTAAGATTAGATAGGTCATCTAAAATGACTATTTTTATACTTAGTAGATTTTCTTATCTAACACGCAACGAGTTACAATGGCTACAAATGTCGGTCCGGGGTTCAAGTTTGCTAAATACAAATGCACCAATAGAGTGTCGGTAGTGTCTTGAATAGTTTTGACATTTGGTATTCTCATATTTGTTTAAGTCCGAGGCCATTTCATTGACACACTATCGAACTACTTTTGATCTTATCGGTAGAATCTTTCACATAAAAGCGAATCATCTGAAATAGTAGTTCATGGTATTTTTTTTTTTTTTACCACACAGGTGGCAAACAAGCATACGGTCGGCCTGATGGTAAGCCGTCACCGTAGCCTATAGACGTAAGCAATACCGGAGGTATCACTCACGCGTTGCCAACCCTCCCAACCCCCCCAAGTGGAGCTCTGGAGACCTTACTCACCATAGGAACACAACATGGCCGAGACCAATGCTATTTGGCTACGATCTTCTGTAAGGTGGAGGTCCTTCCCCAGACGGGCTGCTCCGATTTGAGCGGATTATCCGCTGTGCCCTACCTCTCTTAGAATAGACCTCTCTTGGTAGATTTTAACTGTCGACCATTCCGTTCATATTCCACTGACACTCTATAGTCAATATTGAGATGCTAGTTAACTTTTAGCAGAATACCAAATTTGGCACTATGGAAATATAGTTGGTCGCCTAATTTAAAATAGCAGACTTGGGCCCCTGGTTGTTGTCGATGATGAAAGTTTTTAAGCCCAGTCGGTGGCCTTTAAAAGGGAGACCCATATCCATGCATTGGGATGATAATGGATTGATTGACATTCCACGTATTTTCTTGTAAATGTAAAATAATTACATTGTAACGAGTGGAAAAACGTTAAATGATTAAAAAAGCCGTAACCGGTTTTTTTTAGCCGTTTCTTTTACCGGTAGTCATTTTGCTTGTTTCCGAAATGGTGGTAGTTTATGAAATAGTTTTTTATATGAATCTAATTAAATATATATAAAATTCAAAGTTCTGACTGATTGATTTGACTATATAATCAACGCACAGCCCAAACTGCTGGGTCTAGAGATTCCAAATTTGGAATGTAGGTTCCTTACGACGTCTAGGGGTGTGCTAAGAAAGGATTTTTTAAAATACCCACGGGAAAGCGAGATGTACGCAAACGAAATTGCAAGGGTTTTACTAGTTAAGTATACAAGTTATAAAAGTTAAGAAAAAGTGCTTGTGAAAGCCTAAATTTTGAAATAAATCACTTCATTTCGATATGATGATGACTAGAGTCGTCCTTGGGTCAGACTATAGGAAAGGGTGCGCAAAAATATATAAGACAATTTGTATGTAGTGAGAAATCGATAAATGAAACTTATTACGTTGCTCTGAAATTAAAGAAATTTATTAATTAACATAGGTAACTCTAATTTACTTAGATATCTAAACATAAACGTAATCTATACTAATATTATAAAGAAGTAAAGTTTGTGTGTTTGTATATTTGCTAAATTGTAAGGGGTAATCTCGGGATCTACAAAACCGATTTTAAAAATTCTTTCACCAATAGAAAGCCACATTATTGCTGAGTGTCATAGGTTATATAAAAAACCGGAAAATAAGAAGGCTTTTACGTGGTAGTCGGTTTTGCAAAGTGAATCGGAGAAAAAAAGGTGTACTAAAAAAGGATTATTAACATTATGCCCGACGAAGTGGGCACGGGTCAGCTAGTTATAAATAAATTTAACAATTCATGTTACTGACATTTCTTCTGACAAATAACAAAACGTCACCAAAAACCAACCAAAGAGAACAAACAGTACATTATAGAAATACATTCTCTTTACAAATATATTTGAAAAAACATACAATTTGGTTCTGGCGCTTCCACGGCCGCTGCCGCGGCATGCTCGCTTCGCTCGCTCGTCTCGCACGTTACCTAACCTACCTAACCAAAAAAAAATTCAAAGTCGATTTTTTTGAAAACTATTAACTTTAGCAAAAAGACCAAAGGGTAAAAAGTGTTCAACTAAGTCATATATAACCAATTCAATCATAAAAAAGCGCACCCTTTGCTATAGTCCAACAGTAAAAAAAATTATTCAAAAAGTCCTGGAATCGTATAGCTCAACCCGTCCTTGCTTGACTTGCATGTTCTCTGATACCCACAAAGATGCCATACGACTCTTTAATGTATTTAATTTAAATAATCAAGTCTATAAACAAACAAGGGCCACTCGTACAAAGGGTTACATTTAGAGTACAAATTACATGCGCGTTAACTTTTACGTTCGCGAATTAAAATTAATCGTATAATTAATTTGTTAACCCACTGTCGGATTTAACCTCTTAAATTATTACACGGTGAGTTGCACAAAAGCATTTTCAAATTAATGGACGCAACGGTGGTAAACGGTGCTGTTACCGACCGACGTTACAATGAACTCTTCACAATGTGAAACAATTTGTGTCATTGATCAATAAATAAAACAAAATAAAGTGACACATAATAATATGTATATGTTTGTCTCTGTCAAACTAAAGAATATAAAAAGAAATAGCTTAAGATTTAGTGCTATATGTGTGTAATTAAGCTTAAAATGCTTTTCTGTAACTGGCAGACGATAAAAAGCAATAAAATTAAACAAACAAATATAAATTAAAAATATTTTTTAATACAGTTGCTCAAAAAGTGGCGTATTGCAGGGACGTATAGCGTTCGGGATGTAGGCTATTACATACTCGTACTTTTTCCGCTCTCGTGCGTTCTCTTTCTCAACTGTCAAAATAATGTCTATTAAAAAGAAAAACTCAACCAAGAAAAAAAAAAATCTACTGAAGACTTGGCTGTATGGGCATAGTTCCCTTTGCCTACCGAGATGGGTGAATAAAACAAAAAAAAAACTGCTTATATTCTCTTACGGTTGGCGCCATTTTACAAAAATTTTAACTGCACTGCAACTGTAATAAAAATAGTTGTTCAGTACACGTGCGGAACCGTCATTGCAACTCGTTCCGACTGTCAACCCTCACCTTCGGCTGCGCCTCGGCTCGGGTAGACATTTGTCGGAACTTTTTGCAATGACAGGCTTTCCGCACTCGTAATGAAATATAATGGTGGTAATTCTGTTGTACATTTAACTAGAATAAACTAATTTTGACAGGACTAGAAGTGTTGCTATCCTTGTCACTAATTGTAAACCAAGGAGGGACAACAACACCTTTGGTTCTGTCAAAATTAGTTTAGTCTTGTTAAATGTACAACAGAACTAGAACCACTATATCGGCGTCAAGCGACAATGCTCTTTGTTTGATGAGTCCCAACTCCTCTATCACTTTTCTCCCCACTGATGTTGCTAATGTTGATAGGAATCTGTAACCACTTTCCATTAAGTGGCCCTAGCTTATTTGCTTGCTGTACCTTAAAAATAAAAGAAACTGCAAGTTATAAAATTTAAAATGCTGTGTTGCAATAACAAAATAAAATTTTATCTTTATTTTCTACATTAAATAGTATTTAAAATAAATACTGGTGGGATAAAACATTGTTCAGAATACATTGATCCTATCACGTACGACAAACAACGGAACGGTACGAATGAAGCCTTCCAATAGTCATTGAATATAGTTACAGTAGCGGTGATTGGCAATGGATGGAAGAAATGTCGATGGAAAAAAATATAGTCTTTTTTTCCACATTCTACACATCTTACTCTTCGTGGCCTTTTGTTTTCATAAACAAACTTGAAACCCCACGTTTCAACCCATTCGCGAGTAAACATCGTATAATAATCTTCGGGGTCCCATGTTACACCCCCTTCACAAGTGTTGTTGGTACCTTACTCTTCGGAGTCTATTTACCCCTATACTTTGGACCCCCGTTACACCCCTTCGCTAGTAAACGTCTTTCCTTGCTCTTCGAGGTCTCTTGTTTCGCCATATGCGTCGTGGTCCACCTGCTTAGTAGATACACCTGGGTGGACCGCGGGCAATTTTTCTTGCCCGTGGTCCACTCTCTTCACGTATCTCCATAGAACCTATGAAGCCCAATTTAACCAGGGGTTTAAATCACTAAGATGTTTTCAAAATTCATGCGCGAAGTGAATTTAGAAATAAACTTTCCTAGTGCACTCCTATTAGTCCACATAAGAAAGGTTCCGTCTACGAAATTCGTCCAGTGGTTAGGTCTGTGCGTTGACATGCCAGTCAGTCTAGACAGGTTTATTTTATTAGATTAATTTGTTGAATAAACTGTATCGTAATGAGTTCTTCAGCAGTTCCATTATCAAGGTCTCTTTTAAAGGTCGCCAACGAAAGTGACAGTATCGAGGTCGATGAATAAATAAATACAGAGGCTATGAGGCTACTGAACTGACTGCAAATCTATATACATAAAAGCTTTGACTGCAAATGTATATACATAAAATGACTGACGAATAACGTACAGCCTAAACTGTTGATCGTAGAGACCCTGAAACTTGGAGGACCTTTGTATGATGTATGTTGGAGAACACGGGGGTCTGTTACGCTTTCTTCTATTACAAACGATGGGTAGTAGTGGCAGCCGGTTAATAATCTGGTTTCTTATCCACTGGGCTATCACCTCTAAAGCTATGCAGAAAGTAACAAAAGAACATATAATAGTTAACAATTATCTAATCCTAGGTGCAGACAAAATGAGACTAACGCAAAAAAATATTTCCTTCCACTAAATCTTTTTTATCTGATCTTTTTAAACGGTATATCTTTTTAGAAAATAATAATAATAATAAATATATAGGGACAATTCATACAGATTGAGCTAGCCCCAAAGTAAGTTCGAAACTTGTGTTATGGGATACTAACTCAATGATATTATATTTTATAACAAATACATATATAGATAAACATCCGAGACCCGAGGCCAATCAGAAAAAGTTCGTTTTTCATCATGACCCGACCGGGGATCGAACCCGGGACCTCCTGGGTGGCGGTGTGGCGTGGTAACCATTACGCCACGGAGATCGTCAAATAATACGTAGTGGTAGGAATACTTGCCACTGGTAGTTTCTACACTATCTGTTCATAAGATAGTAGTTACTTAATCTAAGACTAAAAGGGCCCTTCTGTATCTGTATTGTGAACGGCGAAAGTAAGAATATTGAGGTCGGCAAATGAAAGCGAATCGGCCAGTGTTACAAGGTTACAGTAAACAACATTACTGTTTAGTTTACGATTGACATTCGGAAGTCTTACGTTTTCATGACCTGATATTTTAATCTTAATTTCGACTAATTAAACATTTAAAGACTGCAGATTCCGTTTGCAGTTGACAAACGAGCATGTGAGTCATCTGATGCTAAAGTGATCATCGTTGGATATGGAGTACAGAGATGCCAGTCTCTGCACTATTGCCGAGTAAGGAGAAAAGGAGAAGGTTCAAAAGTTACAAAGCACCACTTGGCTGGTCCCAAAATAAACTGTGCTTAACCTGCTAAATTATGGATATTAGACAACGGATATATTAAGGTAAATACATAGAAAGTACCCAGACTGAAGAACAAACATAAATTCCATCACATAAATGTTTGCTCCGTGCGAGAAACAAGTCCGCGGCCTCTAGTGCCAACGCACTACTAGGATCACTCACTACCGACATTCGTAAGAAACTTGTCAACAAATTCATAACATAAAAACTAAAGTAATGATTTTATTTTATCAAGGGAAATACTCTATTTCCATGTGGCGTATGCCCAGTGGCATGTGTGTATGCTTGCAGCGTTGCTTCTCTAAAAAGTAATGAAAATTCGTTAAGCGATGTAATAGTCAGAATTTCTACTAACAGTTTTTCACATTCTTTGGTAAATAAAACTTGTAATATGAAAAATAAAATGCGAAATATTTAAATGACACGAAGCGACCTTCGCTCCCTTTCTCTGCGCGACCTCGTCGAAGATTGCAATGCTTTCAACGTAATCTAACCTCTAATTTACTTACTGTTACAACTACAATGAACTAGAAAAAATACTTTACAATTCCACTAGTCAAAACGACTATTGTTTTTAGTTTTTTTTTCAAGCTTTATGTCTAATCTAAAGTATAAAGTTCCATTTTACAGTTATTCTTCTTGTGGTACCTCTCCAACTAGTGAATTTGGTGATTAGTTTGGTACAGAGAATTTGTACATGATTCCTGTACACAGAAAACACTTTTGTTCAATTCTTAATCCTGAATATTATATAGCAGATTCTTTTCAAATTAATGATAGTGCTTATATACCTAGTCTTGCCATAAATATTGTAAAAGAGTTTTTTATTTATTTTTCAATTGCAAATAACATTTATTACTTTTACAATGTGTTAGTTTAATACATAAATATAAAACAATTTAAAATATAAAAGGTTTATTCGAAGTGGTCTCCATTGGCTACAATACAGTCCTTTAAACGTTGAGGCCAGTTATCAATAGAAACACGCACTCTTTCCATGGGAAAATTCTTCACTGCCAATCGTATGGATTGTTTTAGGGACTCCAAATTATCATGACGTTCAGAGCAAGCCGTACTCTCTAAAACGCACCATAAATCATAATCCAGCTTATTAAGATCGGGACTAGACGACGGCCAGTCTTCAGCTCTGATGGAGTCGGAAACGTTCGATTCCAACCAAGACTGCGTGGACCGAGCTTTGTGACCCGGCGCCGAGTCTTGCTGGAAGGACCATTCTTGGTTATTGAACATGGTGTTGTTAAGGGGCTTAATCTTGATACACTTGTGCCGATGTTTTAATACCGTTTTCACAAAAGTATGGCTCAGTCACTGCTTCATAGCTACCACCCCACTAAACCATCACTGAAGTCGGGTAATGACCACGTTGCACTCTGTCGACTAATTGGGAAGTTTCCTTAGAGGTTTGACCATAAATACGGTCATTTTGTTTGTTAAAATGTTGCTCAATTGTAAAAAAAATCTCATCCGTAAATATAAAAAATCTGTGACCTCCCTCTGCGTACCGCTTCAGAAGTTTTTTCGATTTTACCACCCTTTTCTTTTTAAATGATCAGTTAAGAAATTACCAGTACGTCTCTTATAGGCTGCAAGTCCTAAGTCATCTTTTAAAATACGCGACATGGTTCTAGATGCTATCTTCATCTCCCGAGATAAAATCTTTTGCTATCGGACAGAATTTCTTCGAATTCTTTCCCTTACTGCTTTGACCATCTTTTGCGTACGAACACTACGTGGACGGCCAGATCTTTTTCTGTCACAAACAGAGGAGCTCTCATTGTACCTATTAATAGCCCGGTACACAAACATTTTACTAATACCAAGCGTATGGAGAGTTTTAAAAATTGCACTTGGCTCCATACCTACTTTGTGTAATGCAATCACAGCGATTCGGTTCTCTTTATCATCCCACTCCATTTTAATATCGCAAAATATTGTACAATGTATTGGCGCCAAAATAAGAAAAGACAATGAAAAATCATATAAAAATGACAGATTCCAAATTCAAATGTAATATTTTGTTTATTTTTTGTTGTAACAGTATTTATGGTCAGACTAAGTATGTTGTAACTTTGTATATTATGTATGAATTTCTCCTTTTCTTTTAGTACCTATTAGTCACATTGTCAAGTAACAAATTTACTTGGAAAAAGTAATATTTAACTTTATTTAATACTAGCGGACCGCCCCAGCTTCGCACGTGTTTTACTAAGGATATTTTTTTTTAATGTAACAGCCTATGTTACTCGGGGGTAATGTCCCTTCCCAACGGTGAAAGAATTTTTGAAATCGGTCCAGTAGTTTAGGAGATTATTCATTACAAACATACACACACAAATACAAATTTTTCCTCTTTATAATATTAGTGTAGATTGCATTGTTTAGCGCTCTTTTTACATAATGCATGTATGGAGGCGTTTAATTGGCATTGTTTTTGTTATTTTTATGTGTATAATTAAGCTAAATAGTCAATTTCTGTAAGGAAATCAAACGTTGAAGTTACGAGACATTTACAACTAGATAATTACATCACCTGAAGTATAAATATTAATGATTTCCTATTTGTTAGTTTGTAAGGACTGACCAACTACCTTCTAAGGTGCGGTTGCGGCTGCATAAATAACCACAAAGGAATTAATAGTTAATCAATGGCGGAAGTTTATGGTAATTGTAATTAGAAGAGTGCAATAATAAGTCAACGTCATTGTGAAGGTATTGCCTTGCAGTACTTTAAGGTGCTGATAGACTTGAGCATTCACTTGTAACAGAACATCGAACATTCGCAGTTTTTATATTTGTCGAACTGAACAACGAGCCGAGCCAAGCATAGAGCCAAATATTGCTACGAACATCATGAGCATTCTAGCGAACGTTCTAGTCGATGCTCGTCAAAAGAAAGATGGTGGCAAACTAATCTGAATTTAGAATGCTCGCCAGAACGCTCAATAGAATACTCGCTAAAATGTTCTCGTAATTTTTCTGTGATGTAACATTCGCAAGAATGCAATGCTGCAATTACAAGTGAATACTCAAGTCTATCAGCACCTTTAAAGGAAAAGATGGACACAAGAATGAATGAGAGATTTTTCTCTGGCTCGCAAATCCGCCACATACGTCATCTCATCTTAAACCAACAAATACTTCCGGATTTCCGGAGGCCAGTATTTTCAACCCGCCTGATGGCTACCGACTTGGCTTAACAAACATCCATTGACAACAGCCAGGATCGACTGCTCAACGTGAGAAACTTGAAACGACAAAACTCATCCAAATACTGGCTACCCTAGTCGGTATTTGGATGGGATTCGTTGTGCGACACCCAGTGTTGCCATCGAGCTCCTCAGTCGTCCAAGTTTAATGGCAAACTTAATTTTATTTATTATGATTTCGTAGGAGCATACAGGGCAGACCGCCCGCCGCCTTGTCACCATGTCGGATTCAGTCCTCGTATTTTACAATAAAAACTAATTATTCTCCACTTCCAGCCATTTGTTTTCTTTCATAAACGCCCATTGTTCCTTCGTTGACAATAGACTTAAATAAAATTAGATACTGCAAAATTAATATTATTCTGTTGTTGAAGTCCTAGAACGGATCTCGCCATCTTGGAAATATGCTTGTCAAATGTAACCTTAGTTAGGGTCATTTATGTTGTTAACGCGTTCTATCTATATTATACAATTTCCTTATATGTATAAATGGAATATGTATCATGATCATCATGAGCCCTCATCGTCATTTTACTGGTCTCCTATAGTGCTCGTTAATCTATTGAACGTATATTTATAATTATTTTTTCAAATAATATGATATAACCGTAGAGATAATATGGTAGAACCAATCGTTTTTAATATTGTAGGAAAAAATAGAAAGAATGATGTTTCCAAGGTAAACAATATATAATTTGTAATTATTTTTCTAAACATTGAGATTGACAAATACAACAAAAATATTTTTCACAAACCTTTTCTAAATGTCGTTCAAGCCGTTTATTTTGTAATAATATTTTAATAGATAAATAAGTAAATTAAAAATAACATTTTCACTCTATAAATCTCCACAGACTGGACTAGATAATAATCTTTCATTCGCGCAGTAGCTGTACAATTGTGTCATCTATTTAGATTTATGTGTGTGGTCGCCAAGAAAATTAAAAATATTTTTTTCGCAAATGTGTAGATGAGATACTTTGTTTCGGATCCTGATGAATGAGATCTTAGAATGTGTAAATTAAAATGTCTCTGTTTTGTTGCAAAATATTTTGTAAGAAGTATACTTCCAGATTTGGTTGGTTTAACATTTCTCTTTTTAAATATTACTTT
This sequence comes from Endotricha flammealis, assembly GCA_905163395.2. Lineage (NCBI taxonomy): Eukaryota > Metazoa > Arthropoda > Insecta > Lepidoptera > Pyralidae > Endotricha > Endotricha flammealis. Next base: position 11,109,464 of record LR990871.1, read on the forward strand.
ATATTTTTTATTTTCATAATGAGGACGCGTCAGAAGCATATCGGTTCCATACGCATATCACATGATAAATCACCACTGCATTTTCTCAAAAAAAAAAATTAAGTTGTAAAGTTCTCAATGTAGATTTATTTTCTACAAACATGTCTGTTTGCCTTGGCCTGGGTGTTTTTTATGTATGATAAGTATTTATTTACAAAAATGAAGAGTATTTAAGTATATTTGTCAGCAATCTAGTACCCATAGTACAAGCTTAGTTGCTTAGTTTGGGACTAGATGGCGTTGTGATGGTAAAACTTGGTCATTTGTTGAATTATAACGTTATTTATGAACATATCCATAATTGCAGTTAATAATAGTTTATTTATAAACAACACACTGCAAAACCGTAGAGTCAAAGTCTTTTAAAAAAAGTGTCAAAATAAATACATGCTATCTCGCTCATGCAAAATATGAACCAAGATGGCGTATGAAATTCAAACTGTTTTAATCCCAATTACGACAGTTTTTGAATTTTGAAATAGTACACTTTTGAGTGCGATAAACTTTAGGTTAAATCGATACATGTTGGTTCAACAAAATGGCATCCATTTGGTAACGAACACAATTTTCACCCTTCGTTAACATTACAAATGGAGAAGTAATAAAAGGACTGTAATTGTAATTAAAATGGGTGAACTGCTATTAAACAGGCTGTGTGTTACACCGTAGTGTAATTTACGAACGTGTTAACAGTAAAATACGATAAAAATATTTTTACTAGCTTTCGCTCGCGTTAAATTCGGGGTAACACGGTTATCCTTTTGCAAGTATTTTTCGTTGGTAACAAAGAGTCTATGTACCTATTTTTAGCTTCCTACCTTGAAAACTGCGAAAAGTCCCATATAAAATTTCACCCCCTCTTTTAAGGGGTTGGGGGCAGAATAAAAAAAAAAAATGATATAAGACTTTTTTGTCAGTCACAAATAGTCCGCATACCAATTTTTAGCTTTCTACCTTTAAAATTGCGAAATGCTCCATACAAACTTAATTTTAGGGAAGTGGGGTTAGAAAGAGACAAAAAGTAGCCTATGTCACTCTCCGTCCCTTCAACTATCTCCACTTAAAAAATCACGTCAATTCGTCGCTCCGTTTTGCCGTGAAAGACGGACAAACAAACAGACACACACGGTTCCCATTTATAATATTAGTAAGGATTACCGTATAAACAAAAACTAACAAGAATTTTCGTGCTAAATAAACAATTTTTTTTGTGTGTTAGGCATGTGTACGTATATATGAATAAAATTGTGCAAGCGAAGCAACAACGCCACTAAGCTAATATTTGGATGGGTTCTACACTATCTTCTTCATACATTGTATGTAATAAGCGATTGGTCCTGGCTGTAGACAATTTTCTTTTATTTAAAAATGTCGTGAAAAATTTGACACTTGGCTCTACCGTTGTCTGCTCTTCTGATATCTCTTTCAGAGTTTAAACGGTACTTTCATACAATAATAACATAAACAAAATAACATAACTCTGGTGATTAGTTTGAATGCATTTCACATTTTTACAAAAAAAAATTTTTTTTGTCAAATTCGTAACAGTGTGACAGGCATCCATATGCGACATGGATAAAGCGAGAATAATTATTGCTACAAGTCGTTTGATCCCGATGTTTTTACATACATATACATACATTATGTTATAGCATTTTTATATTTACTTTATAAAGGGTTGTTGTACATTCGTCACGAGTAAATTCAACATTGTACACTCCATACATTGAAAGTAAATTTGTCACCAATGGGGAAGAAACTGCCAAGTTTAGCCGCTAGTAGCGCTGATATTGCTTGACTCAAAACAACGTTCAATTTATGTCAAATATCATACAAAATTTTACGTCGAATGTGAAAAATATTTTTTATAACAAAAATGCCTCGTTGTGCTGTAATTGGGTGCAATAATAATGTTAACCATTCTTTTTCTAAGAATTTGCGAATGAGAAGACTTTGGGAGATGGCTGCTACGAACGATTTGAGGTTATGTTCAGAACATTTTCTTGCATCTGATTATAAAGGCGACAGTTCTGCTATGAATAGACCATGTTGAATACATAGTTATCTTTGATCAAGAAAAGAAATATTATAAACGCGGTTATGTGGCAATTTATGCGAAGAACTAAACAAACTGACAGGTGACAGATATTTACTTCGAGTCAAGCGAGCGCAGCGACATCTGCTATTAGCTTTGTGTTTTCTTCCCCATTAACATATACATTATTCCGTCACGAATTTACTTTGTGAGAAATATTCCCTTTAATCGATCAATCATTGCACCTAGTTGTTGCTATTTTAATATGATTTTTTTAACTAGAATAGTTTTTTTTTATTTAAGAAAAGAGACCGTCATATTTCAATTGTTTTTCTTTTTTCAGGTATGTTCATCTTGAACTCTTCTGGCTAAGCTTCTGGGTATGTTGTTAGTTATGTCCGCATTTATAATATTTGTAAGCAAGTAAGGATTTCCAAATTCCACAAATGTCATTATAAATTATAAATACAGTAGGAACTAGGATATTATGTTATGTGGAAGCAGGAGAAATTTATCTAATTTATCAAGAGCAAGAAAGAGACAAATATATTTCAGGTTGGTGAAAACGCAAACTTTTGACGTGCTATTCTTGTCATTGTCATTTACAGATCTACCAACATCTTTATGAACGTGGCCGAAATTGGAACTACTACTCCCGTTCTGTATGTCACTTTTTGACAGTTCGCCTTTGACAAAATATATGAAAATATGCTACAGTAACGCCCTGCTACAAACGTCACTCACGTTCCTATAGATGTTTGTAGCACTATATATAGTTATACGTGAACATTGTCACTATACTAGTCGCCAACACGCCTGGCTCGCGCAGACGTAAAACGAAGTTCGAAACTCAAACTTATTACTCGTGTAACAACAAACGATTTTCAATTGTTAACCATGAGCCCAAATTTTGGCACGTAGGTACTATAATGTCTTTATTCTAACGAATAAAGAGAAAAGTAAAGGATATTATTCTAGTCTATTAGTGGAGATATGGGCTAACATAGAATCAAACTACTATGCAGACCCAGGGTACGGTAATATTTGAGGTTGCATACTAATTACATTGGGGGCGTAATGGAATAAGAACCACTAGATGTGGTACTAGATTAATAGATAAATGTACTTGCAGATCGTAAAAATAAAAATTTGTGAGGAGCTCGAGCTCGATGTCGACGCTGTGTGTCGCACTCTAAAATAAACAAAAAGTGAAAGTGTTTAAAGTGAGTAAGGTCTCCAGAACTCCACTTGGGGTTAGGAGGGTTGGCAACGCGTGAGTGATACTCCCAGTATTGCAAGCGTCGGTATATAGGCTATGGTGATGCTTACCATCAGGCGGGCCGTATGCTTGTTTGCCAACTCTGACACGCAATTTAAGCAATGTCGACCCAAGCCAGAATTTAGATGGATTTCGTTATCTCGAATTACCAGGAAGATCGTTAAAAATGTGTTATAACACAGTTTTTAAGTTTTTTTATATATACAACAAAGGTGGCAAACAAGCATACGGCCCGCCTGATGGTAAGCATCACCGTAGCCTATAGGCGCTTGCAATACCTAAGGTATCACTCATGCGTTTTCATACAATTCGTCGCTGTTCTTGCGTCGACGCACGCGACCAATCCCAAAAGTCGACGAGCATAGCATATTAAAGTATTTAGTTTTATGCTCATTTCATGCTCATGCCACATCCAGGAATAAACTATCTTTGTATCTAAGTAATAAGGCTCAGGGGTGCCCGCCAGATATTAATAATATTATGTACAATATTATCTGCCTAATATTAATATTGCTCGGGGGTCGACACGTTACGTGTACGGAATACTATATGGAAAAATGTCTTGTAAACATGTCATGGTCTTTATATGGTTAATAAAGCCTTAACTAAGGACGAATAAATACTATTAACTTAGCGGTCTCACTCGTGTAAAATTAAGTTTTCTAATTATGTTGAAATGAAGAAAGGAAATATGTTTAGTTGGGCACTTACATACTACCTACTTAAAATTTACAATTATTTTCATTATAACCTAAAACACCATATATTTTTTACTTTTAGACTAAATAGTAAATAATAGCTCAGAGGCCTTCACTCAATTAGTCGCGGCACAAGTAACGCGACGCTGGTATCCTGTAGAATAAACCAGTCTATAAGCTATACATGTATATTGTGTCCTTTTTGTTGGATATTGCAAATAATACAAATAAAGGCAGTCAGTACTTATACCGTAAGAACAAAAGAAAATTCTATAATAAAGAAACACAAGGTAATTCTTGTCAAAGGGATCAAAAACAAAAGTTATTTTCAATGTTTACACAAAAGACTAACGTCATATCTAAATTTGACAACCCTAAGTTTAAAGCTTTATTGTTGTATGTCTTCGTCGAGTTGAGAAAGTGAAAAAAAAAAAACAAAAAAAACTTTTTTTGTAACAGTTCAAATGAGTTTGAAAAGACGAAGTTTCCGTGTGTACTGCCAAATCTTACCGGACTAAAAAAAAGGCCACGGAAGTTAATTCTTTTGCCTTCGAGACAAAGAATACATTTTGTGTCCTTCACTAGTTGAGGGTTAACAATTTCGAAATTGTTTGCGAAACTGTTGCGACATTTTAGGGTTACGTACATGTTATGTAAACATAACATAGGTAAGATAAAGTCAAAAAGACAAAATAATTTATTCAAGCATGCGAATGCTCAAATTCGTAATTTATAATAATGAATTACAATTATAATAAATACATTACATCAATTAATAAAAAATAAGATAACTAAATTAAAATAATAAGCCACAAGAAGTCCACTGCTGGACAAAGGCTTTTTTTTTTGTTTTATGTCAGGAAAACTGCATGTCCCACCGCTGCTGGGGAAGCGACGGGGTATTTCGGGCTCTCTCTTTATGTCACTAAGGGTGCGAGCAGCTCGCTGCTCGCACCTCGGTTGTAAATGTGATCGGGGGGCGGCTGGATCCACTTCCCTCACGCTCCGCTGCCTCCTTCTGCGTCATTACTTCGCCGCAGAAGGAGGCCATCGCATCCCACGACCTCTCGCTCAAGCTGGACATAGGCCACCCCCAAACGCCTCCAATGCGATCTGCTGGAAGCGGCCTGCATCCAGCGGCAAATCCATACTATAATATTATAAATGTGAAAGTGTGTTTGTTTGTTTGTCTTCCCTTCACGAAAGTAATGGAACGGATTGATATGAATTTATTGGGGGTTGTTTAAGGTCTGTAGAGTGAAATAGGCTACTTTTTTTCGCACGGGATAAAGAGATTCCCATGGGAAAAATTATTGACATTTTCCCTTGACCAGGCGGTGGAGCCGCTGGTAACAGCTAGTAATAAGTAAAAATATGAAATTAATTGTTAAATTATTTGAACTAGACGTTTGACAGAAATTGTATTAATACAAATTGCTACTGAACAACACTGGGTTGTACTGTCGTGCACGTAGCTAATAAAGATATGTGTACATACCAAATAATCTAATAGCATACTACCCCTTGAGTGTACGTTATTACCAACATTCAAAAACCACTCAACTTGATGGCTCTCCATTACAATCAGGACAAATATGACCCGTTCCAAATATGGAAACCAGGTCGCAATCGCTCAAAAACATTCGTCCTAACCGATGTAACGCGACCTTTAGATAAAGTTAGAACTATATTGAAAACAAAATTTTTGTAGATCAAAATATATTGGTCATTGGAATTGGCTTGTATCAAAATCTATATTTGTTTTGGCATCGAACGTGATATCACGAAGTTTTTACATTTTTTGTACAGTCAACAAAGGAATTGACTGACCCCCCCTGTATATATGATTAAAGATTTCTAAATATTGCACATTGCGTGAAGGGATTTACTTGAAAATTTGTAATTACATAGTACGACATGAATACTATTGATAAATAAATTTTCAAGTAAATCCCTTCACGCAATATTTACAAATCTTTAATCATATATACAGGGGGGGAGGGCAGTCAATTCCTTTGTTGACTGTACGTTGTCCATCATTTTTAGAGTAGTAGCCTAGCCACTACTATGAACTGATATGTTACTCTGCAACGAAATGTTCATGTAAAGAAAGATCAAAATCTGTTTCGGCAGTTCCGAGATAAATAAATTAATAAAATTAAATAAATATATAGGGACAAATAGACACACAGATTAAGCTAGCCCCAAAGTAAGTTCGAAACTTGTGTTATGGGATACTAACTCAACGGTACTATATTTTATAACAAATATATTTATAGATATACATCCAAGACCCGAGGCCAATCAGAAAAAGTTCGTTTTTCATCATGACCCAACCGGGATTCGAACCCAGGACCTCCTGGGTGGCGGTCTGGCGTGGTAACCATTACGCCACGGAGGTCGTCGGGAGGATAAATGGCAGTCTTCTTTCTGCCTCTGGACGGACAACCTGTTAAGGCCCGGCATGGAACGAAAAGGGATCTTTTGGCAAACGTCCGCGAATTGGTGACTGATTTTTAACCCCCGACGCAAAAAGAGGGGTGTTATAAGTTTGACGTGTGTATCTGTGTATCTGTCTGTGGCATCGTAGCAACCAAACGGATGGTCCGATTTTGATGCAGTTTTTTTTGTTTAAAAGGTGACCTGTGCGGGAGTGTTCTTAGCTATGATTCATGAAAATCTGTTCTTCCACTTCCACTAGTTAGATCGATTTGAAATTTGGTATGCTGTTACTGTCTTAATATTGCAAGAATATGGTAAACTTGATCTGATGCTGCAGCATAATCTGGAACCTGCAGTATACTCAACTCCTCGTCAAATTACAGCAGATGTATCGTGTTTGGGTTCATTGGAATGGTCTCATTGAATAGTTCATTTATAGGTATAATTCACTAGCTGGGCTCGCGGCTTCGCTCGTCATACTTAATGTTTATTGCTATCGCGCTGTTTTTATCACCAACCCAAAAGGAGGGGTGTTTTATGTTTGACGTGTGTATCTGTATACTTTGGTGCTAGATGGTAACCAGGGTCTGATGATGGAGCTAGAAGGTGGCCATAGGAACTCAGTAATTAAACGACATAACCCCATCGAGTTTGGGCTCATTTGATCCGTCTTGATGAGTACTTTGGTGCTACATGGTAACCAGGATCTGATGATGAAGCTGGAAGGTGGCCATGGGAACTCGGTAATTAAACGATATAACCCCATCGAGTTTGGGCACGTTTGATCCGTCTTGACGAGTACTTTGGTGCCAGATGGTAACCAGGGTCTCATGATGGAGCTGGAAGGTGGCCATAGGAACTTAGTAATTACACGACATAACATAACCCCATCGAGTTTGGGCTCGTTTGATCCGTAATGACGAGTACTTTGATGCAGGATGGTAACCAGGGTTTGATGATGAAGCTGGATGACATTCATACATATTTGGCAATACCTCTCATACATATTTTGCAATGACTACCATACATATTTCCCAATACCTCTCATACATATTTCGCAATATCATTCAGACATATTTCACAATACCCTCATACATATTTCGCAATACCTCTCATACATATCTAAAATACAAATGAAACGGATAGGGATTAGAATAAAATAGGAACGAAACTATAAAAAACGGCAAGTAAAACTTAAATTAAAAATTTAAAAAACCCCCGACTTAAAACCTCAAAAAAGCAAATAAATAATAATTATGTACCTTTCGACCTTTTAATTTTATGATATAACTAGAGAAACCCGCGCAACTTCGTGTGCGTTTATCCCGCTTTCCCGTGGGAATTTCAAAAAATCCTTTCATATCGGTTGCCTACATCATACACCACACTTTTCAGAACACACCCAAAAAATTGTGATATGTTTAGATATATATTTTTTCTATTTTTATACTTCTCATTACAATCTTTGGTGTTTATGAAATAGGCTAACCCGACCGGTGAAGAGCCACCCTTATACAGAATATTGACGTGAAGCAGCAATGCATTGCGTTCGGAGAGTGAAATATCCGAAATTCTTGTTTGTCACCTTTGTGGTATAAAAAAAATCTAACTCATTCCTTATACTATTTCTCGCTATATCCTGTTTTTTCCTGTTATAGGTCGGCAACGGGTTAGGGACCCTAGAATCTATGTGCTCCATAGTCGACGGTATCAAATGATCCATATTCCTGAGCTTGTTTTCCAACCACTTCCGTAAAAAAAATTCAATACCTACCTCAGCCTACAACAACACTACGAAATAATAGAGCGAGTCGACGTAATGAGATTTCCTATAAGTGAGAAAGAGACAATATCAATATGAATGCCATTTAACCATTGACCAATTTAACTTGAACCCTGTCAAATATTATAAAATTTAATATTTAATTACTTACTATTTATTTATCGATGAATATGATTCAGTCCGCTTTATACATAGTTAGAATTTTAGCTGTTTTTCCGATATCACAAACAGAATAAATAGACGACATTATGATTGAATATTCACAATTTATAATTACATGACAGATGACACTTCACTTCACGGATGTGTCAAAATGAAATGTAATTGAAATCAAAAGCACTAAGGAGAATGAGTATTGATATCAACTCGAAGAAAATTACCCACAAAATACATTTTTTTCAAGAATTTCAATAAAATAAGAATCACATCTTCCATAAATTCTCTTAAACAATTTTTATGCAAAATTTGAAGTAGATTGGACCAAGGAATCAAGTTGTCTCATAGTAACTTTACCCCCCTTTTTTACCCCCTTAGAGTTCGAATTTCGAAAAATCCTTTCTTATCGGACGCCTACGTCTTATAATAGTTCCACCTGCCAAGTTTCAGATTTTTACGATGAGCGGTTTAGGCTGTGCGTTGATTCTCAGTCAGTCAGTCAGTCAGTCAGTCAGTCAGTCAGTCAGTCAGTCAGGACAAAGCATTTTATATATATAGATATTTATATTAGTTAATAGTAGTTAGTCATAATACTTCCAAAGCGTCATCACGTCGGGGGACCGCTATAGACATTTAAACATAACTGTGTAGCTAATAGACAGTAGATATCAAATTGTCAGCTAGTAATAAATATTTACTTAGCGGTCCCCCGACGGGACGACGCTTTGGAAGTATTATGACTAACTACTATTAACTAATATAAATATTATATCATAAAATTAAAAGGTCGAAAGGTACATAATTATTATTTATTTGCTTTTTTGAGGTTTTAAGTCGGGGGTTTTTTAAATTTTTAATTTAAGTTTTTTAATTGCTATCTTTGTTTCCCATTGATGAGAGAAAAGGATAGGAATAGCGAAAGTTTGATGAAAAATCGGACCGATTCTCTCCCAGAATTATGGTATCGTATCGGACGTCCGTATCCGTTCAAAACCCATCTGGAGCGGGGTGAAATTTTTCATTTAAAATATTTTTTTAAAATTTATTTGTTTAAAGGTAAACAAACGGCATTGCAGCACTGCGGTCATTCCCCATAAATTATGTGATCTTCCACCTCGTTCCAATATATAAAATCCCTAAAACCCAGCCAATTTTATTACAATGCTTTATAAAAAAGCAAAAAAATATATTTGATATCGTGCCAAGTTACAGTTCTGGATTATAAAGTCGTGTAAGTTAAATAAATTCTTTGAACGAGAAAATATGGACGTGATAAGAACGTGTTTGCGTTTGAACCGACGGAATCCGGTTTGCGCCGGATCGCGCCAGTGTGATTATTAGGTGCATTTGCACTCTTCAATGATTTATTAACATTCTGCAACGAAATCTTAACTCTGTAGTAAGGAGAGTCGAAGCTGGCATCCATTCCGACTTTCTGAATATTGAACAAAAGTGATTTACAATATTTGGTACTGTTCATTGTATTGGAGGTAGTCACACAGGATATCGGCGTAAAGCAGCAATTCGTTTCAGCCTCTGGTACTTCTGACGATAATAGGCGGTGGTAACCAGTTACCACCAGGTGAGCTGCTTGCTCTATGATTTTAAAAAAATCATCAATTGAGGATGTAAAAACAACAACATACGAGTATGATAAATATATATGGACAATTCATACAGATTGAGCTAGCCCCAAAGTAAGTTCGAAACTTGTGTTATGGGATGCTAACTCAACGATATTATATTTTTATAACAAATACATATATAGATATACCTGCCGACAAACTGTTACACAGTTTGGCAGAAAATGTATTTTGAACACTTTGTAATATTTCTGGAAAATAAATAAATAAAAATAAAAATAAAGATAAACATCCAAGACCCGAGGTCCATCAGAAAAAGTTCGTGCTTTATCATGACCAGGGACCTCTTGGGTGGCGGTCTGGCGTGGTAACCATTACGCCACGGAGGTCGATAGTGCAATAGTGAATAGTGAAATTAACAGCTGTTTCTAAAACACATTTTTAATATTAATGACACATAAAATTATAGCTATCACTGTCGCTAAAATGGCTTTGTCAATATTTATGATATTTGGTATGTAGGGTACTTTTTATTCCGAAAAGTACACGATTCCCGTAGGATTTCATCAAAAGTTTGATATAGATACTTTGCGTAAATGAAAACACGCAAACGAAGCGCGGGTTTCACTAGTGTATAATAAAAATTTAAATGCGTTAATCTCACAAAAATGAAATTGGCAACTATTTGACAATAGGGTTGTTTCCAGAGTCAAAATAATTACATTATATTAAGTCCGTATTTTAGATTATAAAAAAATATTGGACACGTATTTTTTATTTTTTCGATTAAACAAAAAATAACAAAGATACAAGGCATAAAAAATTTTTTCGTCACCCCGTGTGGAAAAATGTCACACGGCGTGACGTCACACGTAACTTTAATGGGCTATATCTTTGGTCTAATTTATAAATGAAAAAATGAGTTGCCTTTATTTTTGAATAATCTAAAAGACGGACTAATTACATTTTTTACGGCAACAAGCCTATTGTGAACTGAAATTTTAACTTTCTACAAAGTCCCTCAGTGAAATATATGACAGCTAAAATCCTCTTAGTTCCTGAAAGTGTTGTGTAACAAGGTTAGTGTTTTAACTGAACTTTTTGGTACTAAACCGGCACTCGACTAACGACGTATGTATCTTCATTGTGTGATTTTAGTTTTACGAGCAATGTTAACTGGTTTAACTATTTTGCTAGTTAAAGTTGAGATTTCATGACAATGTTTCTTGTTAGGGTTCTGTAGTCAACTAACAAGAAAATCTTATAATTTGGTTATGTCCGTCTGTACGCTTTATAGCTCAGACGAGACAAAATTGTCGCTAGCAATGGTCACTTTATTCCAAGTCTAGTGAAACCCGCGCAACTTCGTTTGCGTGTATTTATTTATGCACACAGCGCCATCTATATCAGACTTTTGATGAAATCGCACGGGAATCGCGTAATTTTCGGGATAAAAAGTACCCTATGTGTTAATACATGATATCAGCTACCTACATACCAATTATCATAAAAATTGGCACAGCCATTTGAGCGTGAAGGACTAACAAACATACACACAACTTTCGCTTTAAGTTGCGCGGGTTTTACTAGTGATATATAAAAGTGACAAAGTATAATGACAAGATATGTATGCCACTGGCTGGACATGACAAATATTTGTACATTTTCGTTCGAGAATTCATGGATTCGATCGAAATACCCTTAAGAAGGGTAACAATGGGATCGGGTTATATTTCTTTTTTTAATGTTACACGGCAGACAATCAGGCAAGTGGGCCACCTGATGGAAAGTGGTCACCGCCGCCTATGGACATGAGCAACACCAGGGGCATTAGCAATATGTTGCCCACCTCAACCTTCAGCTGGTATAGGAATGATTTTATAATTCATGCTACCTTTCTTTTAAAAGAATTGAAATAAAGCTTAATGCTCGCGCAAGTTCTTTTATTATTAAATTAGCTTTTCTGTTCAAATGTGCTTCGTACCCGTGAAAAATTAAGGCACTTTTGAGTTTAAATTTTTAATTACGCCCACTTGTGTTATGTTTGACTTGAAGTTAGTTTTTAAATCGATTTATGCTTTGAGTATGACGTAGAAGTTGTAATTGTGTTTTATTATTTACTGGCGGACCGGACCCTGGTTCACACGGATTATACTAAGGATCTCTATTTAAAAAAAAAATAATATGGCCTATGTTACCCGGGGGTAATGTACCTCTGAACGGTGAAAGAATTTTTAAAATCGGTCTAGTAGTTTTGAGTTTATTCAATACAAACACACACACACACACAAACACACACACACACACGCGCGCACGCACACACACAAATACAAATATTTCCTCATTATAATATTAGTGTAGATATATCACAAGCTTTTGAAGCCTCTTTTTTACCATTAGCTCACCTCTTCTTGAGGTTTGCCACTTAACTTTATTTAAAAAAATTAACCATTTTATATTAGAGTGAATTTCAAAAGAAATCTACCTCTATTATGAGTGTTTTAGTACTCAGACCTTTTAGTGGAAAAGCTAATGAAGGGAAAGCTCTCTGAGTAATGGATATGAAGCTTTTTAGATTTAATTTGTACTTTTGCGCGTATATTTAGGTTTAAAATTTAATTTTAAAATAAAAATCTGTAGTGCCACATTGTTTTCGTTTTACAAATGAAGGGTACAATGAAATTTTTAAGTGCGTCTTAACATAAATTTGTAAAATAAGCAATATGAAAGTCATAACATTACATATTAATTTTGAAGATCTCCGTGGCGTAATGGTTATCACGCCGGACCGCCACCCAGGAGGTCCCGGGTTCGAATCCCGTGCGGGGGTCATAATCATAATGAAAAACGAACTTTTTCTGATTGGCCTCGAGTCTTGGACGTTTGTCTATATTTTATACATAGGCAGTTATCGTACTTATGTTTTGTTATATTTATTAAGTTTATTTGCAATGAAGAAAATTGCAAGGAATGCGTCACGCCTATACTATTTAAGGTTAGAGATATCTTTATTTACTCATAGAATTTATGTACACTCACAAAAATTCAAAGCTCAGGGACAGTAAAAAGTGTTTATTCCAATGTGCAGCTCAAAACAATGGTCCCTCTATGATTGATTATGATGGAGTTTCTCGTTTCCAGTGGACATTTTTCAACAGTAATTTTTCCCGGTTTTTCGTTCATGAACTAACAATACACTGGCCCATAATAGAGATTGAGTTTATATAGGTAAGTGAAACTTTTTAATTTGTTGTAACTGCTTTAACGATATTCTGCGAGTATGGTACAGTCAAGAAAGGAATGGCCTGAAACCCCCCCCCCCCCCCCCCCCCCTGTATAATGATTAAACATCCATATTAATATTATAAATGGGAAAATGTGTGTCTGTTTGTTTGTCCGTCTTTCACGGCAAAACGGAGCGACGATATGACGTGATTTTTTAAGTGGAGATAGTTGAAGGGATGGAGAGTGACATAGGCTACTTTTCGTCTCTTTCTAACCCCCCACTTCCCTAAAATGGGGAGTGTAAGTTTGTATGGAGCATTCCGTAATTTTCAAGGTAGAAAGCTAAAAATTGGTATGCGGACTATTTGTGACTAACAAAAAAATCGTCCATCATTTTTTTTTTTATCTGCCCCGAACCCCTTAAAAGACGGGGTGAAATTTTATATGGGACTTTTCGCAGTTTTCAAGGTAGGAAGCAAGGTAGGAAGGGGAACCGTGTTACCCCGAATTTAACGCGAGCGAAGCCGCGGGCAAAAGCTAGTTTCTAAATATTGCGTGAAGGGATTTACTTGAAAATTTGTAATTACATAGCCTAGCCGTTACAATGAACTGGTAAGCGAGTGGCTGGTAAATGAGTTGACTGGGGCTAGATACCAGATACAGATACCTCTCACAGAACATCGACTTGAAATATGCTGCTGTGTTTCGTACGATGAGTGAGCGAGCCGGTAGCCTAATACCCTCCTGCTTCCTACGTGTTTCACGTCCCTTACTCCAGCTATTCCTTTTCATACCTTCATGGGTGGGCAACGCATCCATGATCTTGTAGTCCATGACTCCATGTCCATGGGCATGGGCCGCGGTGATTGCTGCTTACCTTCAGATGACAGCTTTTCCATAAAAAAGCTAACCAACTCGTGAATTTTCTACCATTCCAATATGTTTGTAAAACAGTTATAAGTTTAAAAAACCTTGTAATTTAATAAGGTTAGGCACATCATTCTTATTTACCTCAGTAATTAGTATAGCATCTTTGTAGCGATATGTAGGTGACTGAGACCTTACAATGTTTCTTTAGAATTTCATCAAAGTAACTCATTACGTTCATTTTCGCTGTAAGTCGAGTTTTTCTATCAACATTTTCATAAAAGGAAATGTAAAGCTTCTTAAGAAAAATTTTCAAAGTTATTTCTTTGATTGCATTAGGTTAACAAACAAATACGTGGTATTATGGCAAGTGACCATCGCCGTGTAAATATTAATAGTATTTAAATTGTACTGTGTTACATAACGATTTAAAAATCATTTTTCTTAGTACCCTAGTTGCTTCCCTCAATGAGACTGACTGTACCAGTGGAGTAGTCGGTGATTGGCCACTGGCTACTTATTTGGCAACCTCATTTGGCTACGGTAGGTAGCCAGATATAGCCATGGCTACGTAGCGACGTCGAAATTGCGTCTCGTTGAAGTACTTTAGGCCCGATTTACATCGAAGCGCTCCAATCCATTCGCCCTCCCACAGTGTCGCCATAGACCGAGGTTCGAGCCTAATTTTTGGCGATGAAAGCCCTAAGCTCCCGCAACTATTTAGAGTGTCACAGGAGAGGGTGTTAGTACACCCGAAACTGTTATTTGTCAAATACAAAAAAAAGGAGGAGATGCCCGGCTACACCATAGATTTATTATATACCAGCGTAAGATTGGCAATGCAAAAGAGATAGATCATGGCATACACGTTGGTTAGAGCGAGATAGATAGGCGAGACCATCTTCCTATACACGCTATCGGACTGTATCGGCCTGACGTCAGTCGTGTCAAAAACAAATCCTACTTATTTTTACAAAATTTATGGTTTTTAAGTGTAGTTTTGGTGTTAATTAGACGTGATTAAATATGGTTACCTGTGCAGTGCCTGGATATAACTCAAACAAAAAGGAAAATCCACAAAATTTATATATCTTGCTTGCACACATGTACATTCCACGCACACTAGTGTATTTTGTTTTTGGTCTCGCCTCAATCAAACCATAGCCGATCTATAGGTACGCTAGTATATACTAAATCTATGTGCTACACACATCTCAAGCTCAAGACTATAGAAAATTTTGACATAATTCTCTCCTCTACGCTTTGGTGGAAACCGGGCCTTAGGTTAAAGCCTGCCTCGACAAATGGACTATCCAACAAAAAGAATTTTTCAATTCGAACCAGTAGTTCTTGAGATTAGCGCGTTCAAACAAACAAACATACAAACAAACTCTTCAGCTTTATATATTATTAGTATAGATAGACTATAGAAGATAGATAGTATATATTATGTTACAGTACATCTCCGCTACGATAGATTCCAGCCCGATGATTCTAGTTCTAGTCAAAGGACTGAGACGGAAATTATATAAAGTTTTTTGAGTCCTATTTTCATCGCGTAAATATTTAAATAAAAATATACAATAAATCGTCTACGCTAATGTTCATTATCGTTTGCAAGACGCTAAGTGCGCTCTAAAAATTCCTTAAAGTATTCAGGTATCCTCTTTTGTTTAATGACTATTAAGCATTATAGGGTTCCGTAAATTTTAAGTTGCGAATTCCTATTATAAGCAAACAAGTCTTATTAAAATTTTATAAGAAATCATCTTGGTGACTGAAACTTTGAACGTATTGGAGTAGAAAACTGTGAGAGAGAAATTCTCTTACTAAAAAAATTTTGTTATTCAGTTTGAATTTTTGAAGTGAAAACGTTTTTAGATGTGTAAAAATCAATCTTAAACTCGCGTCAGATCCGTAGCCTGATCGAAAAAGCGTAAGATTCCCTAACCATTCCAAAATATTCAAAAATGCACAACGTGGATGTTTAAGTTTTCACTTCTGCCGGCGCTCCCGGAGACACGTTGCAACACGTCCCTTTTTTGAATGGGACCAATGTAGCCAGGAGCTCGATGGCGTCACTGTATGTCCCACTCTAAAATGAACAAGACAACATCGATCCTAACCAGTATTTGGATGGGTTTCTCTAGTTAGTTTACGAAAAATGACCGAGTTAGCTGTGGATATATGGAATGTAAATAAATAAATAATAAATAAATAAATATATAGGGACAATTCATACAGATTGAGCTAGCCCCAAAGTAAGTTCGAAACTTGTGTTATGGGATACTAACTCAACGATATTATATTTTATAACAAATACATATATAGATAAACATCCAAGACCCGAGGCCAATCAGAAACAGTTCGTTTTTCATCATGACCCGACCGGGGATCGAACCCGGGACCTCCTGGGTGGAGGTCTGGCGTGGTAACCATTACGCCACGGAGGTCGTCAAATATAAATATAAATTAGATTTTATTAGACTGTTTCTAATATGTGAATAAACACGTCTCGATGACTGTGTGAATTATGTACAAAATTCACAGAATCCGTAATATTAATAGAAAATTGCTTTGACATTATCAAATACCTAATAAATTGTCACTACGGGATGTCTACGCCAACGCTACGAGTGTCATATCTACGGCGTAGATATTTCGTAGTAGCTCTACGTCGTAGGTTATTTAGAGGTTACTTCAAGGTAATTTTCTTTATGTTGTTTTCTTAGAAGTAAAATTATTAGGAAAATTATATGGTGGAAAATATCGAGTATCGTCATAAAGAATCGTTACAATAAGAAAAATCTCTTATATACAAAAACAATATAATACAAAATCCTTTTATTTCTCTCCAATTAATTTTTTAAATATAACGTCATAAACATATAAAGCCTGGAGAGAACTGGTGCCCGTGATACTACCTGTATAACAGGTCACCAGATAAAAACTTTAGACTTGTTCATTCCACACCATTGTGTATAACATATCCGCGTATTCTTCTTATAAATTTATGTACTTATACATTGTAACTAATGAGTGGAAAAAAAAGGAGAGAAAAAAAAAGTACAAAATGACAAAAAAAGCCGTAACCGGTTTTCTTTCGCCATTTCTTTTTACCAGTAGCCATTTTGCTTGTGTTCGAAATGGTGGTAGTATATAACGTAGTTTATTTTCTTTATTTAAACAAGTTGTTAATGACAAGAAAAAGTGCCTGTGAAGGTCTAATTTCTGACATAAATGATTTCATTTCATTTCATTTCAAACTGGCGGTGAGAGCCCTACGCTCCCACAACTGTCCGGTGTATCAGAAGAGGGTGTTAGTACACCCTAACCTGAACGTAACAATTAATAATAAAAAATAATAAAAAAAAAGGTCACCAGATAATATTTACTCCTTTCTTCCTATTTTCAACGTCGACTTGCATCATGCAATCTCAATACAGCTGAGCAGCTTTTTACCCTACTGCCCAAGGCAAAGGGTTATGTGTTTATCAGCCTATATATGCATGTTTATTCCTTTGTGGCACTCTAGAGACCAAACGCATGGCCCGATTTTGATGATTCTTACGTCAATCGATTAGTCTCAAACTTGCGAGTGTCACCAAATACTATAGACGAGTAATACGCAAAGCTTCGGAAGAATTCGGGCAAGACGCGACACTACGGCATGAGGGCGGCATGAGGTGAACGATTTCAAAACTTTTGAATGCAAAATGTTATAGCGCCCCTAGCGGCATGAGGTGAACTGTGCGTTTTGTATGCAAAATGTTATAGCGCCCCTAGCGGCATGAGGTGAACGGAGGTTCATTGTATGAGAAACGTCAAGAGCTGTGCGTATTACTCGTCTATAGTATTTGGTGTCACTAAAGACATGACAGTTATCAAAATTCAATATGGCGTCAACCAGACGCCATATTGTGAAAAAGAAAAAAAAGAAAGTCGAAGTACTATGTCGAGTGTGGTACCATTGAATAGGTATTTGAAAATCATCTTTAGGTTTCTCTGATCATTTTTCGTTTTGAAGTTTACATCGAAACGCAGTCGGGTTTTTTAGTTTTTTAAATTACCATTTTTTCATACCCTGGTCATCTGACCAGGGTAGAAAAAGAACAAAGGTTTTTACGCTAATAACTTAAGGTGATCCGTTTCGGTCCGCGCGGGAAATTCAAATTTTTTGGTGTTTTTTACAAATTGCATCTCAATCATTGATAGAATTTTCATGAAAATTGATTTGACGACAACAAATACAATATATCTATTGAATAATTATCATATAAATTATAAATATTGGCTCTTCTCATTATGAATGTGCATAAATGCATGTTTATTGGGAAAAAGATGCATCGTGGACATTCATAATAAGAACAGCTAATATTTATAATTTATTTGATAATTATTCAGTAGATATATTGTATTTGCTGTCGTCAAATCAATTTTCACGAAAATTCTATCAATGATTGAGATGCAATTTGTAAAAAACCCCAAAAAATTTGAATTTCCCGCGCGGACCGAAACGGATCACCTTAAGCATCGTTATGAAACTTTGTAATTACATAGTATAATATGTGTCCGATAATATGTGTGTGTGGATCTATTTTCTATAGTTTTACTTTTTATATTCTAATTTTTTTGATATTTTTCATTATTTTTGTCATTGCTTTTGTCCTGTCATTCTTCTCCATATAATTGAAAAATACAGTACCTAGTAGTACATTATTTTCTCTCGGGACATGCCCACCACACATTCCCACCGATATGTCTCCTGTGTAGCCAGGATCAACAACGGTGACCTCAGATTGACAATAAGCAATGAAGCTTATTGACGTCCCGGGGGAAAAAACTACAGCTGTCTTGGAACTCACAACGAATTTAATCAGAAAGAAGATAGTCGGAGTAGGAAGTATTGAATGGACTTCCCTTCTTAACAACTACGTGAGAAACAGAAATTTGAAGCAAAAGGCATTATACCCTAGAGAGATGGCAAATCAAGTGAGGCTCGATTGCCGAGCACCACGGTCTATTGTTACATTACTATTGGGGCCTAAAATTATTTTCTCTCGTTGAGTAAGCATTTTATTTACCACTCTATATATATATATATATGTATACGTAAAAATATGAAAACTATTGATTAAAAAAATATATTAATATTTAGAAAACTCTGCTCACCTCTTCCATTATTTGATTGTACGTATCCATGGCAGCGGCGAATCTTTAAAAAAAAAATATTCACAATGAAAACAAAGCGACGTATAAAGTCACATGTCAATTCGTAGTGTGCATGTAAATCCGATCAGATGGCACCCTAATACATCGTAACTTGCTTATAGGCATCGGAATTGCTGAGAAGCTCTTTTCCTGAAACATATTGTGCCGAAAGCTCCCCTAGGTCAAGGTCGTTGGGAGACTTTTATTTTATTTCGGCAAATGTTAAAATGGATGGCATGGTAACAGTTTATTCAGATTTATTTTTGTTATGCCGTCGTCGCGTTGCAATGCGCGAGAATTATTTTTAACCGACTTGAGAAGGGTTATGTTCTTTCTTTATATGTGTAGTATGTTATGTATACATTTTATGTACCTATGTTCCACTGAGGAGCTCGATGCCGTCACTGTGTGTCGCACTCTAATATGAACACGCATATCGGTAGATGACAGTCGTTGAGCCAAGTCGGTAACCTTCGGGCGGCTTGAAAACACCGGCCTCTGCCAATCCGCATTGGAGCAGCGTGGCAGAGTACGCTCTGGTCCCCTCCGATTGAAGGGAGACCCGTATCCCAGCAGTGGGATGATTATGGGTTAATATAATGATGTTCCTCTATATTTAATTACACATACGCTTAATTTTTCACTTTACACTTTAAAAACTTATTACGTTAAGCAACTATGACAATAACCAGTATTTAGATCGGTTCCAAATTCTCGAATTAACCATAACTATGCCTAAAAAATATACCACATTTTAAAAATACCTGTATTTTATGTTTATGAACTTAAATTACTACACGTGTAATGAACTTTTACAATGTACTGTGGTTTGAACATAGCCTAAATGAATGTAAACAAAAACCACATTAATGTATATCCAAGTTGTACATACATTTTGTTAGTCTGTCGCAATTTGTGTGTTATTTTTGTCTCCGGTTCACTTGTTTTCACCCCTTAATCACCAAACGCGACCTGTATTTTTTATACAAATATAACCGGTTTGCGCCGGCTCAAACCGATTTAATCCAGTTTCAATAAATATTGTTTTTCGCGTTTCGCGTAATGTCCGCATAATTATCGAAACTCATAGTTTCAAATTCGTGCAGTTTGATTATACTGTATTCGTTTTTCAACTAAATTGAATAATAGACTGAATAGGACTTTGAATATTAAATTTTTAGTGAACGTTTTGAATAAAAATATACGGTTTCTATTGTAATTTGTTATATCCTATTTTATTATGTTATTTTATAAAGAAAAATATTTTTTTATATAATTCAACCTCGGAGAATTCCGTAACAACACTGGATTTTATTTAGATTTTATCTAGATTTTATAAGTAATCAATCACTAATACACAAAAGAGATTTTATACCTATTACTTAAAATCTTAAGAGAGGTAGGACACAGCGGATAATCCGCTCAAATAGGAGCAGCCCGTCTGGGGAAGGACCTCCACCTTACAGAAGATCGTAGCAAAAAATCATTGGTCTCGGCCATGTTGTGTTCCTACGGTAAGTAAGGCCTCCAGAGCTCCACTTTTTACAGGGTCGGCAAAGCGCAAGTGATGCTCCTGATATTGCAAGCGTCCAGGCTACGGTGCCTGCTTCCACCTAAAATGGTATATAAAAAGAGATAAGTAGATAGTATTTATACTTGACTGTAATCTATATATACTAAAAAAATATTTAAATTTTTTGCTTACTGAACCGTTAAGGCAGTCATCATAAAATTTCGGTTTATGTATTCTAAGTTACCCAATTCTAAATATGAATATTATTCGTAAGTTAGTTGCAACTAAAATACTATTTGGATCATGTCGTTTGAACCAACCTAGTTTGCTTTTAGTGAAAATATATTAAAGGCCCGGTTTGAAATGGCAAATGTTTCAAATTCCGTCTGTACACGAAATTACAGGGCAATGCTGTCTCAGTTAGTGCAAAAGTAAGGGTAGGTTACTAGACCCTGTTCAAGTGAATGCCCATCCTTTTGAACTTATTATATGTGACTCATAAATGTCGCAAGATTGAAACTCCGCGCCGCGTTAAACGATAATTTGTACCTACCTCATTACTAACAGATAAAGTTTTACACAATTCACACAGCGAAACACCTGCTAGATTACTCTGCATAGCAATAGCGATTTTTATTTCAATTCTGTACAATATCAAATGCAAAATTAACAGCAAATCCTAATTCGTACCATTGAAATTTTATACTTTACTAACTATTTGGTTAGCATACAATCCGATATCATTTAGTTAGCGCTAGTTTAGCTGTAAAGAGTACCTAAAATTAACAATCCAATGGCGATCGTGCGGAATTATCTTCAAGAGTAAAGGGGCTGGTCCTAAAGTAAGTCAACACCCAGAATCGAGAACAATCGCAAATGCTATCATATAAATGTCTGACACGGGGAATCAACACACCACCGGGCTTCTTCTTCTTTTCGTGTCAATGACTAAAATGACAATAAAATTCCTACACCTACTGGCAAGATGTTCAGTTCAGTTCAGATGTTCAGATTTTCAGTAAGCTGGCGTTATCCGTGGCTTTCCACAAATCTGTTAAGGCACATACTAGTAGGACAACCCGGGCAATATAGGAAATGACGCATCGTCTGCGGCGCACCAGTGTGGCACAAGTCACAGCTAATGTCGGATGATTGCCCTAAGTCCCAATTTCTGAGGTTGTTACCTACTGCGGCCCACTTGCGACCGGACCGTCCATTAATGCAACTTCATTCCTGAAATATTTTAAATGTTGTTTTCAAACGAATGTTTTAAACATTATAGAGTGTCCTTTACGAATGTTAAATTAAGTCCAAACTATCTTTAATAATGACTTACTTTGCACATCACTATGATAGTGAGGTCGAGCGCTGTGGCCTTTGATACTTCTCATTAAGTCGCCTCACCGCTTAATTTTTAACTTAACTGAAGAATTTTTGTGAAATACCCAACCGCTGCGGGAAATTTTTAAGGTAAATAGTGAGTACTGTTTGCTGTGAGAAAATATTTCAACTCTACTAGAGGTTAGGTTACTTCTGGTTATATAAAAGTCTAGAGAATATAAGAGGAAAGAACTATTCAATTAAAAACTGGGCAAGTGCGTGTCGAGCCACGTACACGGGTTCCGTATTTGCTACGCTTTGCTTGCTTCTAGATGAATACAATAACATTTTTTCGTCGGCTATAGTCGGTAACTATTACGATTAAGTAGAGCCTACTTATTCGTGATAGTTATCCTTGTAAGATCACTATATGGATACTACCATGTTTTTTTTCAAATTTCTAAACACAACAGAGTTTCGGAGATAAAGGGGGATCACCGTGTGAAACAAATATTTGCACGTTAAATGTAAATAATTCGTGGAAAAATATTTTCCCACACTCTCAATGTTCTAAAGAATCTAAAGAAACCTATCTAAGGACACGACGAACAATGGTGTGGGCGCGAAAAAAAAATTCGCTACTACCAATTCATAGTAGTAGCTAGGTTCTACCAATCGGGTTTTCTCCGAGACGACATCGTCGCAAAGAACTTCCCTACTTGTCAATCTGTGGTCTTGTTGATCTTGACTTCTTCAGTCATCTTTACAACAGAAAAATATGTTATCGCGGGCTAGTCTCTAAACTCATGTTTGGTACCTGGAATTTTAAAAAAAACTGTATCGTCCATTAACCTTACATTCATTTAACAAGTGTAGCTCAGGTATTTCCAAGTACCAAAGTATTCCAATTAAGCGATACAGCGCCTCTAGCGGCGACGAGGCGGAACTCATGATTAATGGAAAACCATGTAAACTTTACGAATACTTTCGATGTATTTAAAGAGCGTTTTTTTATGTCAGAGGAGACAACCAAGCGAGGCTGATGGTAAGCAACCTCAGAGGATAAAGTATTTTTGGAGTGGTAGGACATTTATGAAAATTTCTAGCTAGATTATACGGGATGTACTTTCTCATAGAAAATCGACGTGAAACATCAATGCGTTTCTTTTGGCGAGGAAGAGATCGAGACTCCCCAACTCTCATATTATTTCTTTTGTTCTTATTTTTTTTTGTGATACTGTCGTAAAAAAGATTCGACGAAAAAAATACATCCATCTCTTAGCTTAGATTATCGACTTGAGGGTGTCCTGGAAGTAGGCTGTAACTTCTACCTGTAACCTACATTATGTAGATGTAGTTAGTTGATGTTAATTATCCATAATTAATGTTTTTTGTAAGTTATACGAAATGAATTTCGCTAATATAATCTTATTACGTTAAATACATTATTATAACACAAATTGCATGCTTGAATTCATTTTCATAAACATTTCATGTTCTCATTAGAAAACATGCTAGTTATTTTTATGTTCTAAGAATAATTTATCACAGCTGTATTTTATTTGCATATAAATAATAGTGAAATCCATGTAACTTCGTTTGTACCTATATATCCTGGAGGGCCACTACGAAACGTAAATCCGATACTACGGCCGAAGTATCGGAAGAATTTTAACCATGAAATACAAGCTATTTCTTTATTATTTTAGTAATTCCTTGAATTCTATCCATGAAATACCTTGTACTTTATGGTTATTTTAGTAATTCGTTGAATGATAACCATGATTTTTCCTGGTTAAAATTCATCAGATACTTCGGCCGAAGTATCGGATTTACGTTTCGTAGTAGCCCTCCTGCTTTGCTGCTTCTGTCGCTTGCTCGCAACTGACTGGAGGGTGGTGGTGTGCATGTGCACCAAAGCAATGCCGCAAAATCTCAGTACCGGACAGCTTGTCTTTATTTTTCATGCTTGTCTATGCTTTCAATGGAATATGTTTAAAGGCACTTTAATTTATGTTACCTATGTTATATGTATTTTCTAAGTTCCCATGGGACCGGGAATAGTAGGAAGAGTAAGAGTCTACTAATCAAAATTAAATTATGAAGTTTCTGATTGAAATTAAACTTGTGTAGACTTGAGATACGTTCCCGAAATCTTATTAAACTTACTTGTAATATTATTCGTTTAATATTCATAAGTAAAACTTTATGACGAAAGTACTAGTTGTTTAAGTACAGTCAGCATCAAATAGAGAGATGCTTGGGACGTGTACAGTAGCCAAAATCATCTGTTGAATTTCATATATGTGTGCGCAGTCACAATAACGTATTGTTCGAGGCATCCAAAGCAAGAAATTAACAAAAAAATTGGCTTTGACTTTATGAAAGTTAAAGTCAAATATTTTTATTCAAATACGCTTATTACGAGTTATTTCGAATGTTCACAATTATTGTCTACCACCAGTTTAGACGGCAGATTTGTACTAAGAAGAACTGGAATGAAATTTTGCGTTGATCCGTCAGTCAGCTAGTCATTCAGGACAAATCATTTTATGGTAACGGGTTCGAATCCCGGTCGGGTCATGATGAAAAAACGGACTTTTTCTGGATTGGATTGATCTTGGATGTATATCGACGGTGGAAAGGAGAAACCCTTTAAGCGACACTTTGGTCGAAAATGAGTTATATACATATTTGAAATCAGCAGATTTTTCTGCGTTGGTTGGTCTTACTTTCGTATCGATCTGACCACTTTGGTGTCGCTTAAAGTAATGGCACATATAGGCTAATTTTTTTCAGACGCTAAATGAAGTGACAAAGAATTATGGCAATTTTGGTCCATTTACCGCTTGAAGTACCAACTCTATAGTTAGATTGTTATTTAGTGTGTTTTTCCTTTTTTGTTTCGGATAGTATAGGTTACTTAAAACGTTTTTCTTAGTCATAGGAAATGCTATTTTATACACTACAGGTGTTTTTGCTTACTCCTATTTTGTTGGTGCCTGTCGCTACATTGGTTTTTCCTTGCTTACCTTAAATCTGTATGATGGAGTTGATGTGTTTTTCTTGCATGATTAATATGGGATATTATGGATTTCAGTTGTTTTCGCAATCGCTGTATAAAGCAGTCTTGTCGGTAAAAGTAAACACACAGAAAAACCACATATTTTTTTTTAAATTAACGGACATTGTCTTTAATTCCCGAAACCTAGGTTCATTTAATTTCGCTGAATTCGCAATGAAGACGATAGTCCGTTAAAGTAAGCATTATTTACGAAATTGTGTATTTAAATTAACTATTCAAAACAAGTATTGTCGCTACAAGCAATGAATTTTGTTCTTTTTTGTGTAAGTGACGTCACCTATATTAGAAGTGATATTTGCTGTGGCGCTTCATTCATCGGTGAACCGCCATGGAGGCACGTTACGTTTCTTTGCATTGCGAACAGCTGCCACAGAGAGTGCGTATTTTAGTAAATGTAAAATACGTAAATATTCGTGTTACAATGTAAATCGAAATCCATAGCAAATTTTTCTTTATAACGAAATGATTACCTATCTTATTAACAATGGGGGTTACCATCATCTTTTACCTAACTACTCACGTTTTGAATTGGTTCCGTTTAGGTACCTAAACGTAATCGCATTATTTCGTACCACCATCTCTCATAAACAGGATCTCATTTCGTCGGATGAGCAAATGAAAATTGTCGCTGATTAGTTGCAGCGGTGCGTTCAAAACAAACCATTAATTCGTTTTGGTCATTACCGGTTTTTTAAAACAACTTAATTTTATTATTTATCTATTTTAAAATTGTTTAAGATGTAAATTAATCTATATTCAAACGAAAAACATAGATTTTTTATAGATTATAGACAGATTAAACGGGGTATACTTTCTTATGCTTGCGTAAAAAAAGTATTTAACGAAAATTAAATATTACACGTTCAAAACGCACCCTGTCGGATCGGACTGACACAAATGTCAAGTCAATCTTGTGAAGTGAAATCGCGTTTTACGAATTTAAATAAATTTACGCCTCGTCATTTTTCATCTGCGACCGTAGCAGCTACGCCTCAGCATCTAACTCCTAGACGCAGAACAACGCGTGACAGGCGGAGACGTGGTGGTGTGGTGATATGAATTCTGTGGTGATGGTGAACCGGCGTTGAAATAAGATGCAGCACGCAGGGCGTTGTGTGCTGACTCAATAGAAAAAGCCAATTTATCGAGGGAGATATTGGTCTTTTTTAGGAATTTAGTAGAGGAGATTAAGAGATATAAAAATATATATTAATTTATATAATTTAATATTTACTACAATTGTTAACTAGCATAACATTATTGATGAATATCATATCACATCATAACATTTTTTTATAATGTTAATGTTCATAACAATAAATGTAATTTATATAAATGTTACAACAATACATTTTGTGTGGTCGTTTTCTTTACTTTCTTATATATTTACTCGTTTCTTATAATTATTAAATTATATTAAACAATTCGCACCAAGTAGCCATATTTAGATAGAAATTTGATAGATATTACCGTCAATTTTCATAGGCAACAGCGACATTTGGCGGCTGGCGGGTGAACTAAAATTAAAAAAAAGCGATGGCCATTTTCCAACTTCACATGGCGTCTGATGGACCGCGGACCATTTGATACCATTGACGTTATTTATTTTATTAGTTGTTTATTTACTTAAAATGTAAATAAAATATAATTGGATACTTAAATACTCAAAATTCTATATATTCCGTCGGTTGGGGGATGTCTTTGGAGCGCTAATAAAGAAATATATTTAGAAAATAAAGGGTAGCGTATACATACTATGTATAAAGGTATATTGTTGAAATTTTAGTTCATATCTCAGCCAGTGCATGACAGCACCTTCCATACATGACGATTTTACCCCGGAGTTGCCACTCTGTCCTCCTTGACAGTCCTTGATTCAGTTTAGGTTGACAGCTCTTTTGACAGATCAATTCTTTCAATTTAGGTCGTGGAAAGACATGGTGGTACGAAAGTTCATACAAAATGAATGAATAATATCTGCTGAATCGCTGTCACCTAAACCGAGTCGTTTAGAATACATGGTGGTACGAAATAACGATTCTATTCTGTTTAGGTCCTGAATTGAATCGGAATAAGAGATGGTGGTAACCCTGCAGGTAGAAACTTGTCACATTGCGATCCTCCGCTTTCCGCATCCATCCGCCTCCAGCCGCCTTCTTGAGGTCGTCTGTCCATCTGGAAGGACGGCGCCTTACACTTCGCTTCCCCACGCGCGGCCTCCACTCCAAGACTTCCCTTCCCCACCTACCATCGCTAGCACGGCAGATGTGGCTGGCCCATTGCCACTTCAGCTTACTGACTTTGAGAGCTACATCGGAAACTTTGGTTCTCCGTCGAATTTCTTCTCCCTTAGAGAAACTCGGAGCATAGCTCTCTCCATCGCTCGCTGTGCGACTTTTAATCTATGAACCAGCCCGACGGTCAGAGTCCACGTCTCTGAGCCGTAGGTCATAGCGGGGAGGACGCACTTGTTAAAGACTTTTGTCTTCAGGCATTGTGGTAGTTGCGAGACAAGAATGTGACGAAGTTTTCCGAAAGCTGCCCATCCCAGTCGAATATGCCTTTCGATCTCTTTATTGAAGTTACCTCGGCCAAGTTGTATCACTTGTTTGAGGTAGACGTAGTCTTTCACTACTTTAATTGCCGCATTCTCGACGATTACCGGACTAGGGATGATGAAGTCATTTATCATGACTTTCGTCTTGTCGATATTCATCCCCAGCCCGACCGATCGAGAAGCGGCATTGAGATTGTTTAGCATTCGACTGAGATCCTCCCAAAGATTTTGCTATTATGACCACATCATCGGCAAATCACAGGTATGAGATGTGCTCGCCGTTTATGTTGATGCCGTGTGTTTTCCAGTCCAACGTCTTGAATACGTGCTCCAGTGCTGCCGTGAACAGTTTTGGGGAGATGGCGTCCCCCAGTCTAACTCCTGGCTGCATCTGGATAGGCTTAGACTGCTGACCCTGGACACGGACCGACATCGTTGCGGCGGCGTTATAAAGACATCTCAACACGTCGATATAGCGGTGGTCTACTTGGCAACGCTGTAAGAATTCCAGAACAGACAATGTTTCGATGAAGTCGAAGGCTTTTTCGTAGTCCACAAATGCTATACATAACGCCAGATTATACTCGGTGTTTTCTGTATAATCTGCCGCAATGTATGAATGTGGTCCACGGTACTGTTGCCTTTACGAAACCCAACCTGTTCCGGCGGCTGGTACTCATCTAGCCTTCGAGCGAGTCGGTTTGTAATAACCCTTGAGTAAAGTTTGTATACATGGGTCAAGAGCGAGATGGGCCTGTAGTTCTTCAATCTGTTGAATTGTTGAAGTTCTGTCACCTTTCTCAAAGAACAAGACCGCCACACTCTCGGTCTACTCTGTTGGTGTGGGCCAGGGGTAAATAATGGAATTAAACAGATGCAGCACCCCGGTTCTTTCAGAACCGGGTTTCCTCCTGGCCTGAGCAACTCGGTTGTAATGTAGTTCCGTCTTCACCCGGAGCTTAACCGCTTTTTAGCTGCTCAAGGGCTATACCAATCTCGCCCGTGCAGATGTCCGGGATGTCGTCAGTGTGGTGTCGCTCTAATGGGGCCTGACGATCACATGCGCGAGCAGGTTGTGTGGGGGCTGATGCATGTGCAGCATAGAGCTTGCCATAAAAATCCTCTACTTGGCGAAGATCTCTGACTTCATAGTGACGATTTGGCTGTCTGCCCTCTTGAGCTTCGACAGATGTGATCTTTCTGGAGGCTGAGAGAAGACTTTTAGACCTTTGTTTCGCGCTAGCGCATCCTCTATGCGTTTTGCATTGTGGTATTCGTATAGTCGCGTCGTATTAGCCTCTGTATATGCTTGTTTGTTTGTGCATATATTCTGTCGAAGCCCGGCGGTAGTGGTTTTAGTGTTAGTAATATTGACCAAGTCATAAGACTGAAATGGGGTGTGATTTGAGATATTTTGATTTAATGTATGATTGTTAAAGTCTCTAATAATGATAGGTTTATAAGTTCAATGTATGTTTGCAATACAGAAGCGGTACGCTGTGTTGGTCGTTTATAATATTGTTTGATCGCTCGTGAAGATAGTACCTAATGTACAACTACCTACACTTCGTTTGAAGTTTGTGTTTTCCCCCTGTAATGGTTTTTTTGAGCTTAAAATGTTGTACTAGTAAGCTTTTAAAACAACGACACTGTTTTATCTCTATATTCCTGTTTTTTGGGGTATCTTTCGGAAACAAAGTAGAGACTTCAGTTAAAAATACAACATTGAATTATTACATAGCTAGCGCATATCGTGTTTTTCCTCTACTTAGAACATTATGGTTTTGTTAGTTAACTGATTTTTCCACAACCATGTATCTTATACTCGATACGCTTCAGTTGTTTTTCCTCCTACCTATATCATGCATAGCATGTGTTTTTCCTTGCTTTAGTCAAAGTACTGAATCTGCATTTAATGTGTTTTTCCTTCCGCTATATTTGTCAAAAAATAATTAAGCGACGCATAAAACCTTTTATCATGCTAGCATATTTTTCTAAGTTTAATAGTAGATAGTAAATAAAAAATAAAGAAACTGTTTTTTTTCCTGTTGCTCTAACTTCAAATATGACTTTTTTAAGATTTTTTTTCTGAAAATAAAAACTTTGATCAGCTCTCCTGAACAATTCCAAAATTGTCGCTTCAAGGGTTTCTCCTTTTTACCGTCGATATCTATATAAGGTCCTAATTTATTAATGAACTTCCTTTTAACACATGATCCAGGTTACATATGATCGTATAAACAGGGAAATAATGGTCTAGTATTGAGTAATAAAAATAGATTGTATTGTAAGTAGTTAGAAAAATTTGCTTACTACATAAATTCATACATATTCAACCATTTTGATATGTGAGACGCATTGACGCGCCCTTCGCACCGCACCCCTAAACCTTTTTTTTCTACTGACGGATGGCTGCTACAAGAGAGGCGCATTTTACCGAGTATTTCTAAATTAAATGCCTTTTTTTTACTGAATACTAGACCATTATTTCCTTGCTTAAACGATCATATGTAATCTTTATAGTCATGTGTTAAAAGGAAGTTCATTAATAAATTAGGACCATATATATGTATGTATTTATTATAAAACATAGTATCGTCGAGTTTAGTATCCTATAACACAAGTTTCAAACTTTGGGGCTAGCTCAAACTGTGTGATTTGTCCCTGTATTTATTTATATAAATATTAGGAAAACGTAAAGACGTCGAATTTTAAAATTGTCTTGAAAAAAACTTTTTTTCGGATACACCTCACTCTCTCACAGAAAGCCATCAATTTTTTTTCGTGTAACACTGAACAAGTGTAACTGAACTAAATAATAGCACCTGACAAAAACTTTTAATGAGTACAGTTTCGGAGTTCGGCGAGAGGGATACAAATGTTTTTGCCTAAAAAAAATAAAAGATTTTTTTCGGGATGTTAAAAATCATAAAGTTTTAACAGTTTTGATTTGCAATGCAACTTGATAATATGCCTGTGTGTAAAGAAACAATTTTCTTACTAAGTAGTTTCTCTCTTAAATTTAAGTACCACGATCTTGTCGGTGTCACAGCCTCCATTTTCGTCTCTCGTGATAGTTCTTTCACCTCTCTATGAGTAATACGAGTTTACTTGTAAAAAAAATTATCTTTATTTGTGTTACGTTTTACAGCTAGATGTCCAAGTTCTATTTCTGCTACGTGCAAATGTGTTAGAATTTCGGTTTGCATTAAAATATTTACATATACTATACATACGGTATCGGCTATTGTCCGTATTGAATAGTTTTATAGATATATCTATTTTTATATTCAAAAGCAGTTTCTTCACCAAATTAGATTAGAAATCTTTTAAATTATTAAAAACATTTAGATGACTTTTAGCATAAAGTAGAAACCCAGGGGACATAAGGTATTTTAAACCCCGGAAATGACTCCATAAACAACAAGATGGCGCGTATAATGCCGGGTACAGACTTGCGTAACGTAACACGTAATGAATTTCCATAGTGTTAACGCTTTACGCGCACGAACCGTGCACATTACGCGCACCAACCGAGCATTCAACTCGTGCTCGCCGCGATCG
Source organism: Endotricha flammealis (assembly GCA_905163395.2). NCBI lineage: Eukaryota > Metazoa > Arthropoda > Insecta > Lepidoptera > Pyralidae > Endotricha > Endotricha flammealis. The sequence goes on from LR990871.1 coordinate 11,140,821, forward strand.
ATGGAGGAAGAAAACACAGCGCTGCGTCCACACTATGAAATGCTCATCACTACATAGTATAAAACAAAGTCGCTTTCTCTGTCCCTATGTCCCTTTGTATGCTTAAATCTTTAAAACTACGCAACGGATTTTGATGCGGTTTTTAATTGATAGAGTGATTCAAGGGGAAGGTTTTAAAGTATCATACATTCCAAAATTCCCACGGGAAAGCGGAATATACACGCAAACGAAGTTGCGCGGGTTTCGCTAGTGTATAATATTCAGGGATACTAACCGGGATATAAATAATAGTAATGACTCCAGATACAAGACACTTGTTTATTGCCAAGAATTAATTCACTCGCGTTACAATCCCGACAGTGCGCGCGGGCGACTCCGACCAACGCCTCGCATAGGCGAACTAATCAACCAGTGAATTCTACATCCCCACACGTGTTACATTATGCTACGTTACGCAAGTATGTACCCGGCATAATATTGTACCCTAGTTTTAAATAAACGCCAAGAAAGAAGATTACAAACTAATCTCTCAAGTACAAAGCTGTGCGCAGCTCAATCTAGTTTCGCTGTCTCATTCCAAAACAAATTTCATCCATTTTGCATCGCAGCAGTTCTCATCAAATATACTGAATAGGTAAAGGATAGGCCCCTTTGTGGTGACTGCTTTGCGTGCAGTCTTGAGGTATGGTCTTATATTTAGCGGATAAAGGACTCTGCGCACAGAACCGTACAGTGCAAAAATGAGATAAGTAACCATTTTTGCACTGTAGGTAAGTGCAAAATTACCATGACCATGACCGTAGCAAGACTGTAAACGTGCGGGAACGACAAATTATCATATCAACCCATAATCATTTCACTGCAGGGATACGGGTCTCCCTTCAACCGAAGTGGATTAGAGCGTACTCTGCCACGCTGTTCCGTGGGATTGGCGGATTGGTAGAAACCAGTATTTTCTAGCTGTCTTAAGGCCACTTTGGCGTCACGGTTGTCATCCACAGACAACAGCCGGAACCGACGGCATAACGTGCCCTCCGAAGCAAGTTAAAATCTCTTCATAAAGACGTTTCTCATTTGCAATAAAATTAAACAAAAAATTCATTAGAAACTAGTGCACGCCCTCGCTACTGCGTTTGCGTATATCTCGCTTTCCCGTGGGAATTTTGAAAAATCTTTTCTTAGTACAGCCCTGGACGTCGTCGTAAGGAACCTACATTCCAAATTTGCAATCTCGAGACCCAACGGTTTGGGCTGTGCGTTGTTATATAGTTAAATCTTTGACTTTGAATATAAATAAATCTACAGTGAAGTGGCCGTAATACAAATAGTTTACTCCAAACAAAATTATGCATGAGTCCTACTTACACTAAACAGCGATTGATTAATATACCCACGAAAGTAAAATATTATACAACTAATTGAAATATTATGCACAAAAAGCTATTTGGACCGATGATACATTTAAATATTCATAGAAAATTAAAAAGGTTCTGAGGGTGAATTAATAAATTCATCATATTAAAAGCAATGTAAGTTACCTCGGTCTATATCCATATTTTATTATTTTGAATTATGAAAAGTATTTAATTATTTAGTCTTGTTCTTAATCGTATTTAATAATTGTTGTTTTTATGAAACTGTAGTTTAAAAGGAAGAAATGAAACCTTTTAAGGTCACTCTGTATATGTGTCAAAATATTTTATTAAAACGTCAAATCATAATGTTAGTCATATTATAAATTCTCAGTCATTATATGTATTTCTGGACGAATTACATGACGCCATACAGTCCAAACCCATTGGCGGCAGACCAGTAGGCCGCTCTAGATTCCGCTGGAGTGACGCCGTGGAATCCGATCTCTGCGAACTTCAAGCTGGAGACTGGCGAAGCATGGCTCAAGATCGGAAGAAATGGCGTTCTCTTGTGTTCTTGAGCCATCGGAGTAAGTAAGTATCCAGTCCAAAACTCAGAAAAGCTAGCTATTTGGGTAGCTGGCTAGTGTTGAGAACCTACATATAAAACTAAATCACAAATATTTGCCAATAATGTCAGTGGTAGAAAAGCCAATGTTTCTTTATTAACAGCATATTTTTTTTATCTTTTTTTCTATAAAATATTTTTTCCTATGCTCGAACCTCTAGAATCAGAAACCCTTGAAATTTAACTCGCTCTACTGCTTTTAAAACAGAAATTTTCCCCGCTATCAATGGGACCACACCCAATTTTCACAATCTCCCGCTCGGCTAGGCTTATGCCTGTAGTGTGGCTCGAGATATAACTTTGCGGATAGGACGCGCCTTATTGGTGCACTAGGTACTCTGATATAATGTATTTTATTACTTAGTTTATTCTTAACGAGATAAGGACATCCGCCTAAATCGCGAATAAATACTTCGAGCGAAGACGTGGACGTAACCTCAATATTATGTCTTTCGTAAACCACTCAAATAAGTGATTCATAATCACAGAGATACTAGGGGAGTCGTAAGAAATGAGGAAATAAGGAGAAAAGGAGTAAAAAAGATCATCATCGTCATCTCAGCCACAAGGAGTCCACTGCTGGACTTAGGCCAAACGATTCCAACATGGCCAGCGGGAAGCTGCATCCAGCGGCTTCCCGCGACTTTCCTGCAAGGAATATTGTATTCAAAATGTATTAAAGCTAATATTTGTTCTATCTATAAATAGCAATACAAAATGGCGTCCAAACTTAACTGGAAGCAATTACTTATCAAGTCTGAGTACGTCTTAGTCCAAACTTCCTTGTATAGTGCCCGTAAGTTTCTCCAAGTAAATTCTTCCGTCCATTCCTTTCATCTTATACGATACGTAGAATACCAAAGTAACTGAGCATTGTATACATGTAAATGCAATTGAAGAGATGATCACGCAAGTCAAGCAACGACCACTCCAGTCAGTATTATGATGGGTTAAAAAATAAAACATTGTACAGCCAACCAATTAGATGACAACTTGAAGACAATGACCTAAATAACTAAGAAGAACAAAGATTTCATATCACCGCTAATTCACGTCGATATATTGTGAGCAGGTTGTTGGAAACCATGTAATATTCTCTTAAATTTATCAATAGTCCTTTTGTATTTGATATGTTGTATTCTTATAAGAAAAAGACCACTGTCATTCTATAAATAAGCTGCTACATTAAACTCATGTCACAAACTATATTAGGTATACATTTTTTTCTAATCTCAACACAAATGATTCTGCCCCGGTCGAACCAATCCGTTTATGAGCTACTACCAGTCCACAATAATAAACTAGGCTCTCTACCACTCAAAAATCAGTTTGTTTATCCTCTTCTAACAAAAAAAAATAATTTTATATTGTAATATTATCACTCATTCCCTCTTAATTACAGGCGTAAAAACAAAGAGAGAAGTTATAAAAAGTAACAAAGACACAATTATAAAAACCCTCCATAAAAGGCGCCATATTCCAGAATTCTCAAAGCGAACACAGAGGGGTACAGTTTCGTTCACTGGGTACAGTGTATTTTATCGTAGTGAAATTTCAATATAATTTGTAAAGAAGCTGTGTCTTTGTGTCTATAAATGGAATATATACAAGCTCGTTATTTATGAACTGAGGATTTTATTGACAGTCCTTTTTGTTAAGATGTTTGTATATTATAATTAGTAAAAAAAATTGCGTCTGCAAGCAAACAAGCAAGCGGAACATTTGATTTAAAGTGGTTACCGCCTGGAATGCACGGATGTGTCAGACCTACAAGTCAAGTCTTTGGCCTGTTTCCTGGAAGAATTAGAATAGCTGGAGTGAAAATTCGGCCACGCAAAAAGAGTACATCAAATGTCTATTTGCTGACTCTCTGGTCTCTGTTTTTCACCGGGAACACGCTTCGTTTGCCAACTTCTTCGACAAAAAAAAACCCACGGGTAACACCACGTGTGTTCGCTAGTTAAGTTGAAATACTTTACTAAACAAACCTTAATGTAAACTTAATTGTAATGTAACTTTGAATGAAGGTCGAGTTGTCAGCGCGAGTGGCATCTCGAACTAATGACCGCGTAGCATTGAACTTGAGGCTAGTACTCGCCCAAGCTACTTGAAGTTCGATTTGTGTGGACATGACAATTCAATAAATTTCCAAATCTTGACTAACGGACCACATTTGATTTTTTTAAGAAGACACAACGGCGACTCATGTTCGACCCATTATCATCCCACTCCAGGGACACGGGCTTCAATCGATGGGGATTAGAAGTACTCTACCACACTGCTCCAATGCAAATTGGCGGTGACCAGTGTTTTCAAGCTGCCTGAAGGGATTTATAAGCATTTGTCTATTATTTTAAACTAGCTTTTCCCCGCGGCTTTGCTCGCGTTAATTTTATGAGATAGATCTCGTTTGACAATAAAACAACTGTTAGCCGATAGCATCCCATACAGCGCCCTCTATAGTAAAAAAAATATTTTCCCATTGGAATGACATACTTTCACGGGATAAATATCCTATGTTGGGCTCTGTACCCCTGACAATATATATACAAATTTTCATAATGATCTGCTGATTAGTCAAGCCGTGAAGAAATAACAAACAAACTCACTTTCTTATTTATAATATTAGCATGAAGTATGATTGATATTATATGGAAACAAAATTAAAATTGCGATTAAATTCAAGCGTAAAGAAGCTTGTTAGTCTCCAATGCGATACTTCTGAACTCGCCTAAAGTCTTAAAGCGGAGTTGTTGTATACTACCGATACCAGGAATATATTTTTTTATGGAACGAGCATGCAGATCACCTTATGGTAAGTGATCACATACGACCATAGAGCCCACTTTTACCAGATATAAAGAAGGAAATAAGGAGAAAACGTTCCCTTTTCTCAAAAAAAGGTGCGTTTTTTAAAAGTAATAGAGCATTTGAAAGTACTATGCTTTCAACAGAATAATGAATGAAATGAAGCAGCAATGTGTTTCCCTTTACCACTCCAATAACCCACCGAACAAAACTCACCTAATACACCTAGAACTGAGAGTTGTTGTATACTACTAGTACATGTCCATATAAATCTAACGCCTCTTGTCGTATGTCGCATCGGTAAACGAAGCGAGACGTTCCGACTCCCGCATTAATTGTACGCGCATTCGCTCGGAACGTCTTCCTGTGTCCCTTCCTATTTGAATATCTCGTTATGGAATAGTTGACAGCCCTTATGGAGGTATAAATTGTATATTGTTAAAACGAGTACGCGTATATTTCACGTAACAAAAGCTTAGTTTTTTTAACAGAACTGAATATTTCTTCCTGTGGTTTCTCCTTCCTTCTTTTTTCATCACCGATGATTACTTACCATCAGGTGACCATAGGTTGTTTGTCCTCCTCTGTCATAAAAAAAACCAGGCAAGTGCGTGTCGGGCCACGCACAGTGACAGCGCAAATCGTAAAATATTTTTTTTGATGTCAGTTGATGATACATTCGAATTTGGTTTGCATAAGAACGTGAAAATTTTCCTTTTCGTCATAATTTTTGTTTAATGAATGTAAAATTTATATTTATGAAACAAAAAGCGAATAGGCTTCGCCACACGTCTCAAACGCTTCGCCTAACAAGGACACAAATTTATATAACAAGTGAATCCATGTAGAAAAATCTAGTAAAGTGTTACATAAAGTCTATCTGTACTGTTGAATAAATTTATAAGCCGGCATTTTAAAAAGGTGACAAGTTAAAGTACGTGAGTGCACATCGGAGACCTTTTCAAAATGTCCGCTTTATCATAAATCAAGTTTATAATACTTTGAAAGTTGGATCGCAGTACATGGTACAGTAAGATATCTTCATAGAAGCGCTTCATTTTATGCCCCACTATCATAATTGCGTTCAGATAAATAGATATAGGTATTATGATACTTCAAGAAGGACGTGAAGAGGTTCTTGCAAGTACATATTGCAAACGTCCATAGGCTGTGGTGACTGCTTTACTAGCGGCCGCCGCATGCTTTTCTTCCACCTTAGTGGTTTAAAAAAAACATATAAAATAAAATATAAGAATGTTTGAAGTATTTACGTAATATTGTAAACGAACTGGTTATAAGTTTGTATGAGAAATAAATAAAATTTCTTTAACCGTAATATAGTTATTTTAGTAAGTAATATTTATATATGTATGATCGTCCGAGTCGTTGAGGGCGTTCCACGGATGGCGTCGACGCACACTACGTACTCGTACGTTGTACATCAATGACTTGAAAATATTGACATCAGTTACCAGCAGTTGACACTAATTGTAGGAAGCACACGAAAAGAAGAAGTAATAATGTTGATGGTTCTGCGGCAATGGGTAGGCAATGGTCACCAGGAACCATAAACCGGAAAGGAAAACGAGGTTTGCTTCTTTTAACATCAATGGACTGTATTTATTCTTGAGTACTATTTCTATCTTCATTTAAAACAATACTATTTCTTTCTTGGTAGTGTAGCTCGGTGTTGTTCACTCTCTGAAGAGCTGTGTTGGACTGTAACAGTACCGAGCTACCCTGACATATTTATAGCCAATATTTGGCCCTCATGCGGACCAATCGGAGGCAAGATAATTTTCGTGTAATTTGCGACAATTTCCGACGACATTTCGGGCAAAAAGTCACTATGCACATATTGCTTATTGCGCTCTACATTCTACAATTAGTAACTTATAACTCCATATTCGTGGTTATTCTAACTAACTAACACGCTGTTTCCATATAAGCGATATATTAACAGTAACTACACAAAACTAATATCCGAAATAAACACGTAAATCTTAAATTATACATGCAAAACGTAAAAGTTGATACGAAATTTACCAATAACGTCGTATTCTTAACGTTTACAGCGCTAATGTTATTGATCACACATACTCTATGACGTAACCAACCTTTTACACATTAATTGTTAACTATCCGTACATATTCAAGACAGTAAACACACAAAACAATTGAAGATCATAAGCCAAAATTATTACCAATTTCATTTACTAGCGCCACGGCAAGATTTTACAACTCAGGTGGACAAATCTAGGAGCGCTGCTCTAGGCAAAACTTTGGAACTAAAATCCTATACGTGTATATCCAATCGTACACGTAAATAGACGACATATAATATGACGACCTCCGTGGCGTAATGGTTACCACGCCAGACCGCCACCCAGGAGGTCCCGGGTTCGATCCCCGGTCGGGTCATGATGAAAAACGAACTTTTTCTGATTGGCCTCGGGTCTTGGATGTTTATCTATATATGTATTTGTTATAAAATATAATATCGTTGAGTTAGTATCCCAAGTTTCGAACTTACTTTGGGGCTAGCTCAATCTGTATGAATTGTCCCTATATATTGTCCCCTATATATTTCTGTACTATAGTGCACGTAAATATTGAAAATATCCATGTTACATCTAATTACGTAATCTAATTAGCTTATTCTAATGTAAAACAAAGGTATTTAAACTTAAACTAAATAATCACATAATTCCGATTATCAAAGTGTTCAATAAAACCATAAAACTAGGGTAAAACATAATTAAAACATAATCAATTTATTTATTTACAAAATCGGCTCGTGTCCGCAACAAATGTACTGAATCTCTTTATTTCTAGCGACTGGTATTTTGCTTGTTCTTAGTGCTTATACATATAAGCGTGCCGCTGGTACGGTTCACCAAGCACAAGATGACTTACTGTATCTGTATTGTGATTGGAATAGGTTAGGCGGGCATCGGATATTCAAATTTCAACTGCGACGTTCGAAACGTTCCTAGCGTAGTGTGTAAGGGTTGTCACGATTTTTTTTTAACATAATTTTTATTATTTTATCGCGAAGTGACCTTTTAGAAATTTAGTGTAACAATGATTATTTTTCGTAAATGAAAATGAAAATATTGTGTTTAAAATGGTTTTCTCTTTGATTTCAGGTACGTGCATCTTAATTTTCCCCGGAATTAAACAATTCAGTATGTATTCTCGATTATATCTTCACAAACGGCTTGGGTCTTTTCGTACTTTTCACTTTTGGAGATTAAATGGAAAATTATGTCTATAAAAGATGAACATAAAATAAGATTTATAAAAGTTTACATACTTAGATACATACCGATATGGCCGCAGGGACAAGAAGATTCTGAAATGGCGACCGCGTACCGGATAGCGCAACGTAGGACGGCCTCCCTCAAGGTGGTCAGACGACCTAAGGAAAGTCGAAGGAAGCCGCTGGATACAGGCCGCTACCAACAGGTCATGCTAGAGGCGTTTGGGTTAGGTCTATGTTCAACAATTAGCTAAAATGATGATAACATACAGATTTTTATCTACAAAAAGTTTTACTAAATCGATCATTTACGTATCCGCAAGAGCACTTAGATGTTACACTTCAGCTATAGTATATATCGTATGAGAGTAGTCTACTGACGTCACCAATAAATACTGACGTCACTACTGCCCAGTGCACTCTCGGTTTATTGTCGCTGACCTGTGTCAGGAAGGAATGCCGGATATTCAATTTCTGTGGTCCAACGTTTCCCACTTGTTCTACAGATGTAGGGTTATCAAAAAGTAATAAATGAATTCCATATTGTCATAGAAATTGAATGCGATTAATAGATTATCGGTTATTTTGTAACACAATATTAGTTTATAACTTAGAGTGACCTACAGCCAGTTTCTGAAACATATTTTAATATTTATGTCACATTAAGTCTCATGCTATCTCTATTTTTCTTCTTTAGTTTGACAGTGACAGCTATAGTTTAATGTGTCAACTTTAAAAATGTGTTTTAGAAACTTGATGTTAGAGTAAAAAAAAGAATACGTTTTACCGCTGAAAATATTTAAGTCCCGAGGATAGAAAATCGTGTTTGGTATGAGAAAAACTAAATAACGACAACACACTTTTTATTAGTATTTATCGGTTTTATTACGTCATAATTTTTTTTCGTCGTATTTTTTTTAATTGTCGACAACCCTATCTGCACCTGTCGTTTTGATATGCAAAAAACGGTATATTTATTTTTCTGTTCGCTTTTTAATGGAAATTGAATGGTAAAAGTGAGAAGAAATTCATACATGTACCTATGACCTATATTTTAAACGCATTATTATATTATCCATACTCGTACTAGCAACAACAGGGCAATATTCCTTTTATCCAAAAATATATACAACTGTTTTTAGGGTTCCGTAAAAAACTTACAAGTAGCCCTTAGTTTCGCCAATGTCCGTCCGTCCACGCTTTGTTTTTTTTTTATTTTTAATGAAGCTAACAAAGTGGTAGAACAAAATCTTGAAAAAATATTGTTTTTGGAGGTGCCGTGACTTATTTTTTTTATTCCAAAGAGGTGACAAACAAGCCTACGGCCCGCCTGATGGTAAGCATCACCGTAGCCTATAGACGCTTGCAATACCGGGGGTATTACTCACGCGTTGCCAACCCACCCAAAGTGGAGCTCTAGAGACCTTACTCACCGTAGGAACACAACATGGCCGAGACCAATGCTATTTGGCTACGATCTTCTGTAAGACGGTCCTTCCCCAGAAGGGGTGCTCCGATTTTTGCCATTTCTTTTACCAGTGGTCATTTTGCTTTTGTTTCCGAAATGGTACTATATAGAGTTGATTAATCACCCAAATCATTTACTCTTTGGCTAGAGAAAGTGCTCTTTGAATAAACGTTTTGAATCTTTGAGTGGACATTGGAACTAGTCCCTACACAATATTCCCCGTCAAAAAAAAAACCTTTTTTCAACAATCCACTGCAATATAAAAATGTTCGTCATTCAGACCGGACGGAAAGTGAGTCACGGTAGAGTGCATATTGGTGCAAGTCCACCCGGCCGTGTTCCTGATATCGCATGGTGCACTTATACATATGCGTTTTTTTAAGTTTCACACCAAAATTGTAAATTGTCTTTTGCAATTTATAATCAACGCCAAAGCTACTGGCTCACAGTTTATAAAACAGTGCATAACGACAATCGATTTTCAATTGACCAAGTATGAGTTTTGAACTTTGTTTTATGACATACACTAGGAGAATTGGCGTTTAGTTTAGTTTTTTTTATGACACAGGAGGACAAACAAGCTAGCGTGTGTGATGGTCTACGACTGTAGTCTTGAATGCGTTTCCTACCTATGGACATATAAGAAAAACCTGGCATGTGTATGTCGGGAAACGCACAGTATGTTCCATATTTGCGACGCCTTGCTTGCACATGAATTGCCATATTCTATGACATTTGTACGTTTTCATCAAATAAATTTTATTTCATAATGTCGTTGGCTATTACACGGTAACGGCTAGACTTGGCTTAACGACTGCCATCCATCGACATCAGCCAGTCCCGGTAGCGACGACGGCTTAACGTCCTCGAAGCACGGAGAAGCTCGAATTAACGAAACCCATCCAAACACAGGCTAAGGTCAACGTTGTTTGACTTGCCTGTTTGTTTAGATTACAATACAGAGACACATCGAGCACCTCGAAACTATCTAAATATTCTTTATTTAGATATTCCCACACAAATAGCTGTACATATGCCATTTCCTGCCGACCACCGAGGGTTGTATTTTTATGCGGGTAGAAATAATGGCGGCATTGTTTAGTTCCACCAGACGCTAAGTGAATAGGGGAGTCTTAATAGCTTCTAGTAACTAAACTGATCGATTAGTGATGTACCATGTATAGTTATATCGATGTCGATAAAACTATTCCTATACAAATCTAAAATGCGGTGGCGCGATGTACAATGCGGGTGTGGAAAGATCATTTTTCAATGATCCGTTTGTAAATTATTTACATTTGACGTGGTCCCCCCCCCCTCTATCTTTGAAACTAAAAACAAAATTGAAAAAAACATGGATGTTTAGGTTTTTTTATGCCACAAAGTTGGCAAAGAAGCAAACGGCCCGCCTGATGGTAAGCATAACCGTAGCCTATAGACGCTTGCAAAACCTGGGATATCACTCGCGCGATGCCAACCCTCCCAACCCCCAAGAGGAGCTTCAGATTGATATAGTCCATATAGTGAACCTACAGGGAAAACTGTCACGGTTAAGTACTTATGCTCTTCTAGATAGATAGAATATACTTTATTTGCAATGTACATCCAGAAGTACAAAGAAATATTACATTAAAATCTTACATACTAGTGTATTAGCAACAAGGCGGCCTTATTGCTAAAAGCAATCTTTTCAAGGCAACCTTAGGGTAACGAAATAAAGAAAGAAAGTCTAGTCTCTGTGATATAGAAATATTAACTATTACAATTTATAAAATTAAATTTTAAGAAAACGTAAATCGTCATCTGCTAGGACTGCAAGCAAGCAAAGTGTAATTATCACGTAATAAACATGGAATCCTACACTGTGCGTGGCCCGACACACACTTGCCAGATTTATGTTTTTATCCTGTCATTTAGATTTTTAGATAAAGAATAAAATTCTTATAACTCAAAAAATTAGACGACTCACTGATTCACTGGTGTTTTTCGTTGGAAGAATGACGAATGCGAGCAGTGACCTTTAAATATGACACATCTCAAGTCAGCATTCGAAGGTTTATTTGCGAAAAACAGTAGACCAATTTTATATATTACATAACTACACATTTTAAGGAATTTACCTAATATTTAAAAATATTTCATTATTAAAAAAATAATGTACACGATTTTTATTTTTAAACAACAAAGAAAACTATAAATTAGACAATAAACGTACAGACTATAGTTATTTTTACAACAACGTACCTATATTGCTAAAAGAAAGCTAAGCTTTTACGAGAAATATTATAATATTATTTCAAGGTTAATTTTTTCAATGTGACTGAATGGCCAAAAATTTGTGAAAATGTCTCAAAAAAGTTCGTATATTAATAAAAACTAAAACTGTATAACTATATTTTTTAAACTTTGAAAACACAAGCCATCATTTGAAGCGTAGGTAAACCATAACACAATCGAAACATGTTATTTCAGTAAAATGTACGAGTAAAATACCTTTACAACGTCATAATTCTAGTTGAAATCAGCCCATTAATTATCTAAAATGGACATTAATTCCAGCAAAACTATTAACAGAAAACCAAACAGAAAATTGTTTGAACCAATTTATATGGTATTTAATGCTGATAACCGCAAACCCGATCAGTAGTGATGCGCCATTGTAAAGACATCGATAAATTGAATTTGTGTTTAAATAATTTCCATTTTCAGGCTTAATTAAAACCCGCTTTGTGTTTATATTAGAGCTTACATTACCCAATTTAATTATATCGCATCGTTGGTCCGTTAATGAACGTACATTGTTTTAGAGATTGTATTTTGAATTGATATTATAGGGACGAAATGATATAAGCAATTTCAAAATGGAGTATTGAAAGGAATACTTGTTAATTGAGAAATCCTTACTATTTCATTGCCAATATTGGTGAAAACAAATTAATTAAATCCAAATGCTTTATGTAAGATTCCTTGTGGTTCGGAAAGATTATTTTAATAATAACTTTATCAATGCTTCTCTCTCATAACAATCTATTTTAGTCGATTAATTATTATTTTTTGAAAGGTAGAGAAATTATGAAATAGGATAAGTCGACCGGGAAAGTACCACTCTCTCATAGAATATCGGCAAGAAGGAGCAATGCATTTTATCTCTTCCTCACCGTAGTAGGTTAGGTAATTCATTCGTCTCTTGGTGTTACTGGTGTTCATAGGCGGTAAACACTTTCTATCAGATGGCCCGCTTTGTTTCTCTAGCTAGCGTAAAACATAAAAAAGCATAGTATTTTAAATAATAATAGAATATTGAGAATAAAAGAAGGCAGTCATGTAATCAATTCCTCCAATGTCGTTAAAATCGGTCCTACCGCTTCGAAGATTAACTAGAATTTTTAATGTGCTTAAAGCGGAAAGGTGGCGGACCGTCTGACTTTTGGTAGATAACCTCACAGAGAGAAGACCTCGATAGATCCACATCACTATCCCAAGCGATGAGAACTGCAATAACGCGTTTTTAAAGACGTTAAAATAAAATGGGAGTGTATTAATGATACATATATATTTCAGCGAAGTTAATTACTGCACCAGCTTTCTAAATTGAGCTTAAAATATATTTTTCTTAAAACAAAATTAGTTTCCCTTATTGCACCCATTTCCAAGCATTAACCTGCAATGTGCATCGTTATAGCAAAATTGGACTGTAAATGCATTTCCTTAAAATTGAATTCCCAAATGCAGTTTACGTAACGAATGGTAATTATTTTAATGCACAAAAGAAATGGTTCAACATGAAAATATAAGCTCGCAAATATAAAAGTACGAGAATTTTAACTTCTGTTATGGGGAATGAAGTTAGTAAGAATGTATATTTTTTTGGAGTTTATATGGCAAAACAAATGGATTTATTTCTGTACCAGTATGGACTATTTAAAAAGACCTCCTCCTCTCGTCGTGGTCCTCATTACTGGGGGTCGTGAGCCCCCTGGTGAAGTGACAATTTTTATTTCATGATGTCCCTCCATCGACATCGGTCTTTAGCACAATGGAGTACGTCATGTAGCTTTGTGTCAAGCGTTGAACGGATTTGATCCGATCATGAAGTAGGGCTGCGGCTTCTCGGCCGCTTGCCTTTGTCCCTTTGTGTTAGGATATTTAAAAAAAACTATTCGAAAAGAACTTTTAAAAATAAGGAAAGGTCTCGATGTTTTCTATGTTATTACGAGTGGAAGTTGATTAGGTCATCCAATTCATCCAGGAATATTTATCAGTCTTTGGTCGACGTCTATGAAAAAAGGAAAATAATTTATTCATTGCCTTCCACACCGTTTGAAAACCAGCGGTTTTATGTAAAGGGAAACATAATATTTTATATCCAACTTCATATATAAAGCGTTTCAATGCATTAATTATAATATTTATAAAATTCCGATGTTTATTACCAGCGGATAATCCGTTCAAATCGAAACAGCCCGACTGGGGAAGCACCTCCCTCCACCTTACAGAAGCCAAATAGCATTGGTCTCGGCCATGCTGTGTTCCAAGGCAACGCGCGAGTGATACCCCAGGTATTGCAAGCGTCCATATGCTACGGTGACTGCTTACCATCAGCACCGTATGCTTGTTTGCCACCTTAGTGGCATAAAAAATAGAACCAAACCACTTGATATTTGCTGAAACTTTTTAAAATTTAATTGAACACTGAATTTCCAGTTTCCGAGTAAAATATTACATTTTTCAATGGTCGGTATTTCATAGAACTTCTAGCTAGATAACAAGTTCCTTTGTTAGCGTTTTTAATGAAAAGATGCATAAGTTGCTACTTGTGCTGCTTCGGAAATTTCCGTTTCTTAATTATCAATATTTTTTTTATTGAAAGTTGTAAAAAGCAGACAAGGATTTTTTATGCATTATATCTAGCTGGAGGTTTTTAAGTGTAGACAGATAGAGTTCTTGTAATATTATTTAAAAAACATATCGAAGAGTACACAAATAATAAACAATTATTATCTTAAAATTAATAATCCTAACTAATATTATAAATAAGAAAGTGAGGTTGTTTGTCACAAGTCGCGCCGTGGGTTTTGTTGTCAAACAAGATCTATGTCATAAAATTAACCGCGAGCGAAGCCGCGAGGAAAAGCTAGGGTTTTACATAATATTATTTTTATTAAATTTAATATTATAAAGTAGGAAAATCAAAACAAAATTAAAAATTATGTTATTTCCCAATAAGAAGTTTAAGAATTTATCGATATCAATCTATCGATAAAAATACATCGCTAGTCCTATCACTTAGCGATGAAGTAAACAAAGTTTTGTTTATTCGACAGATGTTCACATAATTCTGTTTCCGAAACACATTGGTTCCTCACAATACTCTTGTTCGGGTGTGATCTGAAAGTGACGCGAACTAAATAATACACGTTACATTAATATTATATACATATCAACACAAATTATAGTGGGAAGTCCTTTCAAATAGTTCTGCTTTATCTAACACTATGTTTTCCCCGCGGCTTCGCTCGCGTTAATTTTATAACATAGATCTCGTTTGACAACAAAACAACCCATAGCGCGACTTGTGGCGCCATCTGTTGGCCGATAGCATCCGAAACAGCGCCCTCTATAGTAGAAAAAATATTTTCCCATTGGAATGACATACTTTCACTAAAAAGTAGCCTGTGTAGGGCCCTGTACCGCTGACAATATACATATATATACAATTTTTCATAATGATCGGCTGATTAGTCAAGCCGTGAAGGAATAACAAACAAACTCATTTAATAATATTAGTATGATGATATTCATTTAGTCGGTTTTGCAATCTATATTACTCAAATCGCCGTGAATTGCCCAAAACCATTTTTTAAGGTCGACTCATTATTATGACTTGTAGTTGCTAAGGAGGACTCCTTCCAATCCATGCTTTCTACTCTATAAAATATATTTCTGATTAAATTCGTTGTGAGTTCCAAGACAGCTGTAGTTTCTCCCCTGGGACGTCAATAAACTTCATTGCTTTGTTAATCTGAGGTCGCTGTTGTTGCTCCTGGCTTAGAGAAGACACAAAAAATAAATACACGATAGATCCCAGCACTTCAACCAGTTACCAGTGCTTCGTTACCCATTAGGTTATCACCGGTATATACATAATATTAAAATAATGACTTCCATTAAAAAATGCCCACCTATCTAATAACACGCTATATCAAACCACTACTTAACCTCAAAGATCATCAGTCACCAACAAAAATTATAGTCATGCATAAATCGTTCGACACGCATGTTCAAACTCTTTTTAATTTACGGCATAGACAGAGAAAAAAGGATATTTGACTTTAGTTTAAAAGACAGTAAGTTATTTTTATACAAGCCAACTTTAGACGGATTCTCGATCGTAAATGTAGGAGTCACTAGAAAAATGAAAAAATATTAGTGATTTTATAAACGTTAGTTCACTGCTCTCGCATATCTCAAAAAACAATCTTGTCCTTTTAAAAGATTTTATTACATCTACACTCAAATCAAGTAATTTCTAATTTTCTCCTTAACGGGGCGAACTGAAAATGTTTTAAAAGATAGTTTTGTCCCGGAAATATTAATGAATTGTTTTAATTTGTTCTGACATCATTTTGATTACTATTCGACATGTTTTTAGAGTTCCGTACCTCAAAAGGAAAAAAACGGAACCCTTATAAGATCACACTGTTGTCCGTCTGTCTGTCTGTCAAGACCTTTTTTCTCTGGAACGCATGGAGGTATCAAGCTGAAATTCATTTCAAATACTCTGGTCTACTGTCTCTAAGAGCTGAGAAAAATCAAACTTCTAAGCCAACGCAATCAAAAGATACAGCCGTTTATGCCGCATTTTCGACACTCACAAGGGAATCAAAACCTACAGGGTACTTTCCGTAAACTCAGAATCTTGAAATTTGGTACAAAGCAACGTCTTATAGTAAAGATAAAGGAAAAATTGCGAAAAAATTTTGGTTACATCATAAAATTAAAATATTTTAAAAAAATTCAACTTTCTACACCTTTTCTCATGAACACGTAGAGGTATTAAATTGAAATTCATATTAAATACTAACTTTTACTTATATACCTGTACGGAACCCTCGGTGCGCGAGTCCGACTCGCACTTGGCCGGTTTTTTTTCTCTGACATTGTGTTTACTATTACATAACTACCATATTAATCAAGTGTAGGTACTGTTATATTATAATGTGTAGTCCAACAAATGGACCGACGCATACCGACCCAGTATTAACATAATTGAGGCTTTTTTTACATAGTTCATCTACTGCATTCCTTGAATATATTATGGGGTTAAACTATTTGATTTTGAGGTTTTTAGTGAAAAAATACTTTCAATTGTTTTACTGCTGGTATCTCGTAAAAGCAATCAATGTCTAGTCTCAATGTCATACAAAATACAAAACTATTGAGGAAGCGCTTGATATTAGAAATGATAATATTTATATTATGAGAATTGCTCGTGCGTGGCTGAGTTAGTAGTGTTTTTTTTATATAGGGACAAATCACACAGATTCAGCTAGCCCCAAAGTAGTTCGAGAATTGTGTTATGGGATACTAACTCAACGATACTATAATTTATAACAAATACATATATAGATAAAAGACCCTAGACCAATCAGAAAAAGTTCGTTTTTCATCATGACCCGACCGGGATTCGAACCCGGGACCTCCTAGGTGGCGTTCTGGCGTGGTATCCATTACGCCACAGAGGTCGTCATTATATGTGATTATGTTTGATATTTGACAACCCGTTGGATCTTGGTGTTACCTTACCTGCAGCACCAGAAACAGGTTCGATCCACGCACGAAGCAAATGTTTATTGTGTTCGGACTAACCAATTTCATAAAATACTCTTCCGCTCCATAATGTTTACAATAGTGAAATAATAAAATCTCTCATAACAACGAGAATACAATTTTATAAGTACTTATAGGTACTTAAAAATTACACGCGAACCCTAATGTTTAGAGCCAATACAAAGTAGTTAAGGTGCGTACTGACTGGTACAATTTTATTTTCATATCATAAATAATACAATTTAGTGGAATTTATCACAATATGCTTTATTTGCTATTTTTCGGTCAAATTAGGTACCTACATTATTCTGTATCGATGCTGAATAGCGTTTGCATCGCGAATGACTGAAACGCGACAGCATTGCGCTAGTAGCGATACAGAATCGTGGATACGTGGGTCAAGGGACACAGCTTGCGGCAATAGAGACAGATCTCCGAAGAGCTAGTAGGTAAAAAAATATTGACATGCAATAATTGGTGTGACTATGGAGCGGTTGGGTATATTTCCCCCATCTTGTTATTCTACTTGCAAAATATATCGATTCACGGTGGAGGTTTCAAGGACGCGTACAAAGCGCTTTGCTTCATCCTTCATTGTAAGGACTGCGGTTCTATGGAACTCTCTACTGGAATCGGTATTTCCTGAAAAATACAATCTAGGGGTCTTCAAATCTCGAGTAAATAGGTTTTTACTAGGTGAGCGTGTTACATCGTAGATCACAGCGGTGCTTACCATCAGGCTCGCTGTGGTCAAACGCAAACCTATTTCCGATTTAAAAAAAAAAAAAATGTTTTTTGTTTTTTTAATCTTAAATGGACTTTTGTCAGTCAGATCGCTGCGATCTTGTGCTACTACACCTAGCAGTTGCAGGAGCGGAAGGTTCCCATCGCTTAAAATTTACAGTGTCTGCCTAGGGGCCCTAGGCCCAGGGGGGGGGGGGGGGCTGAGAGAGGAAGGTCGAACAGATAGGTCGCTACTGCATCGCTACAAAAATAAGTCAAAGGCGACTGGCGAGCGCCCTTTACAAATTAAATTCAATAAAAAAATATTAAAGCTGAAAATTATTTTGATTCAATACATTTCTTATAAAAAAAAATATGTAAGAGGTTGGCAAACGAACATGCGGGTCACCTGATGTTAAGTGATCACAGTTACCCATGGATAATCTGTTGCCGAGTCTCCTAAGAGTAAAGTCAATAAATCACAAAAGTTAACTTACAAATATGTAGACACCTTTATACGTAGTTGCCGGCAGTGATTTCATTTGGCGACCCCTGGCGCGACGTCTAGCCGTCTGGATCCACCCGTGGAGGGATCCGCTGCTACCTACATTGAAATACTGTATAGGTATATTAGGTACTAGCTTTTTTGCCGGCGACTTCGTCCGCGTGAAGTTCCGGACCCGTTCCCGTGGGAACCACATTGAATTTCGGGAAAAGCTATAGCCTATGTCACTCCCTGATAATGTAGCTTAAAAAACCGAACGCGCGTATACGGGTGTGTTTCGGCGTGTTCGCTCGTACCGGTAGTACCAGCTCACGCTTATAAGCGCGTCAACGCTCGTACGAATCGCACATGTGGCAAAAAGCGCGCCTATATGCGCTTCCAAAAACGAGTTTATAGGCGCGTATGAAACGCTAGTCTGAAGCCGCTCTGACACGTTCGCATGTTACCAAAAAACTCGTACAAGCACTCTGATTAAATTGTCCACTCTGTTACATAAAATACAATTATAAAATTAAGATATTTAATTCTTACACCGTACATTAACATTTTAATATAGAACTCTTATAATACCCCAGACGGCTAGACAGTGCGACGCGAGGGGTGCGTAGTCCAAAATTCAAATAGAAATATGCAAAATCCCGTATGCCTTTACCTAGGATATTTTTGCAGAGGAGACAGCTTTTTGTTATGTTTTTGGATAAAAAATAAAATAAAATAAACAATTCTACATAATTGACACATCGCCGACGATCCTAAAGTAACTGTTCAGTTTTGAAAACATTAATGGTAGTAGACATGAAGGGTAGTAGACTACACAACACACCCACCTATCTATTGGTTACTTTTATCTGCATGATCTGCATCCCACTAATATAAAGGCTGTTACTTCCTTATGCTCCGGTGGCTGGGCCAATTTTTATGTTATTTGGTTCGTACGTAGCTGGTGGTCGGCTCGAGGATAGCAGGACCATCGTTAGGATGGCTTTTGGTTGCAACATACAAGCGATTTTTGTTTTTGACCAATAGAATATCCCGAAAGACCATCATTTATGAAAGGTTTTTTTTGCAATAATGGTCATATCTCCAAAAATGTACATTGTGTTACTTTTTATTATGAAAAGTACGCGATTCCCGAAGGATTTGACCAAAAGTCTGATGGCGCTGTGCATACAATTAAACGCGGGTAACACCGCGGGCAGCAGCTAGTAATTAACTACATAATTCACACCTCAGCGCCGCCTGATCATTTTTTTAATTATTTCCTAACTTCTAGGAATAAAATACTATTTTTCCTTTCCTTGTTTTTTGGCACTGATTTTCATATCATCATATAACGTTTCATTTTATGCAAGTGAGAACTAAAATTTAATGACAAATTATCTGGTTGTGCCATTGTTGGTCCAACAGGGTTTTTTTTTAAATTGTTCCATTTTACAACAACGTTTTTTGTAAGAATTTTAGTTGTGCCAAAATTAGTTGTACGTAGCAGTTGGTCCAAAAGTAAATGGTGACGATATAGAAACTTTGAGAAATTTAAAAAAAGTCCATCCATATTCGCTATTACAATATACTAATATACACGAGGTCTAAATTTTGATACCTGCAAATGTTATATGGCACCGTTCCCATGTAAATTACTACGTAGATTACGTTAGGTAACTAACTTATCTAAGAAACTATATAGGCAAGGCTTCGAAGGAGCTTCCCCAGGCACATTCGCTCCTCCATGTATAAACATATTGCACATATATTGTATATACCTATGAAGACAGGGATCCTCAACCTTTAGTAATTGTATGTCTTCGTCATAAGATTTTTAACTAAGCTTGAATAATCGAAATAAGAAATCAAACGGTTTGTTGATTAGAGTTTTCGGGGTCGACTGTCGATGAAACATATAAAAAAGTTTAGCAACAGTACAGAATGTAGATGACAGTACAAACAAACAGAAGTTTTCGAAACAAATGGACGACCACAAAGTCTGAAAGAGATTGTTGGAAAAAAAATTCACTCGTCTAAAAAAAACTTTTTTATTTCTTTTAGCAATTTTATTTTAGCGGAGCATCGTAGTTTTAAGAAGAAATGAAATTGTAATATAATAGCAAAAATGCACCCAGAGTCCGTATATTGTAATAATAATAAAAAAAGTCTAAAATCAATTATTATTATTATTATTAGCTAGTGGTGAAACCGAAATAAAAAATTAAGTATAATATAGTACGCGCCAAAATTAGAGCTTACAGTTTATAAAACATTGAAAATCGATTGAGTATGAGTTTCGAACTTCGTTTGACGTCTGCTCGATTCCGCCATGATGGCGACTAGTATAGGGTTGAAAAGGTTAATTATATACAGTTTGAGAAACACTGCCGTTAGCCGACGTCCAGATGTGCTCTATCTAGCTATACTGGTCAAACGTCTCCAGACAAGATTTACTGCGGTTCTTCAAACCTTTAACACAAGCCTTCGAGTGGAAGCTTTTATATATACGATATATAATAATATATGTATTATAGTACGTCGTAACAACATTGATTTTCTTATCTGTTAAAATAAAAAAAGAAATGTTCTTTTTGTTCCGCTGTATAATTTCAATTTTAAAATTAATAGCAAATTTTAATGCGCGCTCCTTTTTTTTAATTATTTATCCGAAAGTACATATCGTTACACAATTTAGCGCCAAACTGTTAAGACAGTTTGTTGGCGAATAAAGATGATTTTGAAACTTTGTTTAGCGTACAATCCGATTTCATTTAGTTTAGTATTTAGTTAGCACTACTGTAGTCTGTCTAAAGTGTACCTAAACATAAAAACTCTAATCACAAATCGTTTCATTATGACTGCCTTAGAAAATTGCTTTTCAAATCGTTTCATTATGACTGGTTTAGAAAATTGCGTTAGGTTAGATTAGGTTAGGGTTTTCTCCTAAATTAAGTAAGTCTAACTTAGCAATAAGGTTGGTTATTGTATAACATTTACTACTAAAAAAAAATTTATTACTAGATGTGTTTGAAAAACGAGGCTTGGATAACGTACTATATACGGTCGCAAATATTGTACTTAGCGGTTAATGAAACACAGTTGGCTTTCTTCTGTGTTAGGACAAAGGTTTAGTAGATATATTTTTTTTCTAGATTTTTTCTTTGTTAGACTTAGACTTATTTTATTTGTATAATACTTACTTTATCATATTTTTACAAACAATTTGATTTTTGTGATTTTTTGGTAGTTTTATGTCCCGATAAGTCCCAGATAGCATGTTTCAGATAAATTGATAATGTTTGTATGATGATAACGTTACTACTTTGTGTATTGTCAATAAATTATAGTAATAAATAATATACAAAAACCGTCCTCATGAACCACTCTATCCATTGGTAAAAACCGCATGAAAATCCAGTAGTTTGAGAGTTTATCGCGAATAAACAGACAGATTAGAAAAAATCGATATCATAAATAATTTGATAGTTAAGCTATCTGGAAGTTATCAGGACATTGTAAAACACGAACGAATTTGACTGACGCTATTCGACCCTAGCTAGTCGTAAGTTAAGGACCGTGACATACAAGTTTTTTTTATACAGGATGTTTGGTCAGTGACTGTAACATTTTATTACATTTGTCGTAAATAGTGATGATGACAACACAAGTCATACACTTGAAAGTTACAGAGAGGTAGGGCTCAGCGGATAATCCGCTCAAATCGGAGTAGCCCGTCTGAAGAAGGACCTCCACCTTGAAGATCGTAGCCAAATAGCTTTGGTCTCGGCCATGTTGTGTTCCTACGGTAAGGTCTCCAGAGATCCACTTGGCGGGTTGGGAGGGTTGGCAACGCGCGAGTAATACCCCCAGTATTGCAAGCGTCTATAGGATACCATGATGCTTACCATCAGGCGCGCCGTATGGTTGTTTGCCACCATAGTGGTATAAAAAAAAGCTACCATTTCGGAAAGAAAAGCAAAATGACCATTGATAAAAGAAATGGCGAAAGAAAACCAGTTGCGGCATTTTTTGGCATTTTTTTTTTTTTTTTTCATATTCATTCATGAATACATTAATAAATAGGATCCGAAATGAATCCATTACAAAATTGTCATACAAATAACACAAAAACATAATAATAATCTTGTTAATTGCCTTTTTTATAGCTATGCGCTATTACATACAAACTCTGCAAGATATATTCGACCATAAACTGTGAATTCCACGCAGACATGAATGTACTTATATAGATGACGCCAAAAAGTAGTAATACCAAAATCATTAAATATCAACCCATAATCATCCCACTGCAATCACACGGGTCTCCCTTCAATCGAAGGTGTTTAGAATGTGTAGATCACAGAACACAGAAAGAAGGAGAAATGTAATTAGATGGTTTTTGTACCGGAACCGATGTCGCCACTTACACACACAAATACATTTTAACACATTCATAGAATAATCTCGACAGTCACTCTCACACAAATCGTAAGCCCGTAATTTGAGTACGGAGTAAGAAGTTTATTATAGTGACGGGCACCTAACGAAATAGGGCGACAAGCGACTTAGAACAATCAAGTTCCTGCACATTTATGCAGAAAATTGTGTAGAAAATGGCGACATGCGCCCCGCACACAAACCATATCTCTTGTATTCTGATATCTGTGGTTTCGATCGTAGTCTGCCACGCTGCTCGTATGCGGATTAGCTGAGGCCTGTGATTTTAAGGCGCCTGTTCCACCGCGTTACTACGCAGCCAACTGATTAGTTGGCTTGATTAGTGTAGGTGATTACCTACACTAATCAGTCGCTGTCCACACGTATTTTCTCCTAATCACTAGTCAAAGGGAGTCCAGGCCTTAACGTCTGTCATCCATAGACAGTCGAGAACTCGAGACCGACGGCTTAACCCTCCGAAGCACGGAAAACATTGTAATATAGATTGGCAGTATCTATGCAGATATTTGTGGAATTTGACATCGAAACCCAACAAAAGGAATGAGAAGATAATAATTTACGTTATGAAAAACTGAAAAAACTCGTTTTTTGCCTTTATTGTCACGTGAACAAAAGCATTATATGAGTGTAATTTTGATAGGCATGAAGGTTCTTTACATGACACGTGTGGTGTCATTAAAAAAATTTTTTTTCGTTTTTTTATTATTTAACTAGCGAAATTCGTTTAACTAGGGAATTTCGGAATGTATTAGACTTATAAACCTTCTTCTTGAATCATTCTATCTATTTAAAAAAACCGCATCAAAATCGGGCAGGGAGACAGACAGAGCGACTTCATTTACTATGTAAAGGTGGTAAAGAGCAGGGGTGCCCAACGGGTTGCGGCAGGTCGATCGTGCGTGGCTAGGCAAAACTAAGGGATTTTGTATTCCTATTATTTTTATATTTTAAATTAAAATTTGTAGAAAAAGCTGACTAGTTTCTGAAACGCATTTTATTTTTAATTTCACATAAAGTCCCGAGCTATCTCGTCTTTCTATTTATTATTTTCTATTGAATATATATTTATTTTATCCTAATACAAAAACTCGGCATATGCCTTTTACATATCTCGCTTTTTTCTGTATTTATTTAGTTACATTAGACTTGGCTGTATGGGCTCATAGCTCCAAAGCCTGCCCTTGGGCGGTTAAAAAAACGGTTTGACAGTGACAGCTTGATGTGTCACCAACACGCCAGAGCGCGCTGTCAATAGTATTAATCACCTATTGATAATATATTACGCGCCAAAATTTGGGCTCACAGTTTAAAAACAATAAAATTTAAAGTCGATTGTCGTTATCCACCGAGTAATAAGTAAGAGTTTTGCACTTCGTTTTACGTCTGCGCGACTCGGCCGTGTTTAGTAGATTCAAAACATATTGGTCGGTCACCCATTTTTATGTTATAGGACAGACAAACAGGCAAGCGGTCCACCTGGTGGAAAGTGGTCACCGCCGTCTATTAACATCAGCAACACCAGGGGCGCTACCAATGTGTTGCTCACCTCTGACGAGACCACCCCTAATGTACCTCTTAAATAGTACCATGTCATAGTCCGAAGTAAATACTGAGGCTGGAAGCTCATTCCACATCCGTATAGTGCTCGTGAAAAATGACAAGTCAAGTGGATCTTGCCTGCCAACCGCAGTTTCAATACAAAACTACAATATTTACCATTTCAACGACCTCCATTGCTTGCTCTGCCAGAAAATTTGTGTCATTGTCAAGGCAACTACTTGTTGTGCTATTTTCGACTTTAAGGTCAACACTTTAAGTGTGTCAAGAAAGTGTTTTTTGTTTATTTCTTGATTGGCATAAATATTAAAATGTGTCGACAAGGCTATCATTAATTGATTTATTGGCTTTCATTTTGTGGTCTAGATTTTTTTACAATTACCTAGGTAAAGTGGGTGTTACGAACTAGCCGTTAGGATGGGTGGGTAAATACTTTTTTATATTACTTTCTATAGATTTTTTATATTATACCTAGATAACATTTTTTTTGGTTATTCTGGTCTTGTCCATTTTATATATTTGTCTCGGTGCGTATTATTTATTTACGTACGTATATTTTCTATGTAAATATTTTATGCCCGCTCCACGAAGTGTGGAGGGACCATTAAAATTATTGACAAACCAACTATAGCTGTCACTGGTGCTAATTCGGTTGTACATTTAACTAGACTAAACTAATTTTGACACGACCAAAGGTGTTGTTGTCCTTCCTTGTTTTACAATTAGAGACAAGGATAGCAAGCAACACTTTTAGTCCTGTCAAAATTAGTTTAGTCTAGTTAAATGTACAACCGAATTAGCTCCACTGTCATACTAAAAAGGAAAAAAGATAGATAGCTTGAGACTGTTGTAAGATTAAAATGGTTTTTCTTTTTTCTAAAATGTTACCAAATAAAAATTTCTTTCTTTCCCTCTGCAACTGACTGTAAATCCCATATTATATTATTAGGTTCATAAATCAGACACAAAACAACACAACGACACACACATAAACAATTTAAAAAGAAAATTCTACTCTACAACGTCACATACACACAGATGTGTTGTGTATTGTGCCCGTGTACGTAAGTACGTTGTGAATATTTTTAATATGATCGCCCGTGGCAATGACCGCTCCGTTGTCGGTTCACGGCCGTTTGTCACGACTATTCCGCTTAACTTATCCTTGAAATGCAATGTGTTATACTATATTTATAATAATATAACAGAATGCATCTGAACATCCTATATTTCGAGAATAAATTGAAGCGCAGGGCGGCTCGACACCCCCACAAATGTACCTACGCACTCGCGCACACATACGTGCGACAGGGCGGCCGACAGTTGAGAGTTGAGAGGGCGCTAGTCTCACTCAGTCTTGCGCCGACCTCCGCTACGGCCGGTCGCTTTACGCTATGCGATTGTCAATATAAACTATTTCTCCGATCGCCCCCACTGTGAATTTGACTTGTGTTGTGGACAAAAAAAACTGTGTGTTTGCCTGACGTGTTGTGTGTGATACCTTTTTTTTTGAAACGTTAAAGGTTCGTATCCCCTTTTGATGTTCGTTATATATTTTTTTAACACATGTTCATTGTTTATGTCTGTAGACTCTGTAGTTATATTAATGGTTGTCTACATGTGTTTCTTTATTTTTTTCCCCTTCGTTTAAAATATACGGGTAGGCGCGCTTGTATGATTCATTAGGCGGGTACAAACATTAATATAAGTCTATTTCCAGATTAAACTGCTGGGATTGATTGGGTGTACTGAACAAAGGTTTACGTTGTCCAAAGGTTAACGATCGCTTCCATTCACCGCCACAGGTATGTTACAAATTCAAATTTCGAAATTCTCAATTCAAATTAGGGTTATGAAATTATAATTTGTAAAAATTTTTTCATTGCTGGCTCAAATAAAACAAATGAGTGAATATTGTTTTTCGAATTGTTTATGCTCTGACTGTGGTTCGTTTGTTTTTCGAATTTCAAAAAAAGAATATTCGGTCTGAGATTATAGAATTTTGTTCAATTGTATTTAAAATCTACTATGTTATCAATAATTTGTCTAAATTTCTGCATAAATATGTTAAGATTATAAAATTATGTTAAAATCTAACGTATTTTTCATGTGTTAGCTACCTCTGTATCCGTTTTTGTGTCAATGACCTTAATAGCGCGCATTAAAGCCGGTAGATTGCTATTTTTTTTTGTTGCAATAAAGTTGTGTAACATGTGTACGTAATTAAGAATTAGTTACAAACGTCAGTTAAACCTTACATAATTTAACCTTTTGTTTGCCATTTGATCAAATGTTTGAACTCGTGGTAACATGTCGCACTTAAAAAATTTAATGGATGCTCCAAATCAGAGTTTATTATGGCGAGCTGCACAATAATATTTCTGTAAATAAATCGAACATTAAATTTGTGCTGTTACATGTATATGCAACGACCTTTATTACTTACTTATACAGCCAGTTTCTGATATCCATTTTTAAAGTTAACGACGCATTAAATTTATAGTTGTCATTGTCAAACTAAAGAAGAAAGAGCTTGGTAATACAAAACAAACGATGAAATGCGTTTAGAAATTGGCTGATTGTCAAATCAACAAAGTAGATCTTGGAACTTAATGTGCCATTAAAATAAAGGTTTTTGTGGAACTCCCAGCTAAACATTAAACTAACTTTGTCAATTGATATGATAACAATAATCATGATGTTAAAGTGACAATAATTAATAGTACAAATAAAGAGGTATCCAAAGCCGCAAGTAAATATATATTATGTTTTTTTAAATACCTACAGCATGACTGGTTTTACTCGGAAATTTTATACAAATAGTATACATATTGTAATTACAAAGTTTCAAAACGATGCTCACAATAATTATATAAAATTCTTTGTTCTTAGTTGTCTGTGGATACCTCTTTCATTTGTTGATTGTATAAAAGTATCTACCTATGCCATGGGTCTCCAAACTACGGCCCGCGGGCTATCGAAATCGCGTTGTTTTCGGGATAAAAAGTACCCTATATGTTAATCAAAGATATCAGCTACCTACATACCAAATATCATAAATATTGTCCCAGCCATTTGAGCGTGAGAAAGTAACAAACATACACATAACTTTCGCTTTTATAATACTAGTAGGATACTACATATTAATTTGAAGTACCAACCAATACTACAGGTATAGGCCTCTTTACGTTCTACGAACACATGGTTAGCTTATGTGTCTGATAAGTATGCTAATCTTATCTGTTAGATAAGCTTTTGTGGGCATTTTAGTTTATGATAGGAATATTTACCTTGTTACCATAACTTGTCCACAGACGAATTGATAGACGGAAATCATAATGTAGGTAAAGAATAATTTAAAAAAATTATCATAGTTTAAAATATTTAACAGTCATTTTCGGTTTCAACTCTGAATGGGATTGAGATTTTTTTTATATAAGATTATGGCTTATGTGTACATGTAATGTAAACAATAAAATCCTTCCAACTGTATAGTTCCTCATCATCATATCAACCCATATTCATCCGACTGTAGGGATACGGGTCTCCTTTCAATCGAAGGGGAATAG
Source organism: Endotricha flammealis (assembly GCA_905163395.2). Lineage (NCBI taxonomy): Eukaryota > Metazoa > Arthropoda > Insecta > Lepidoptera > Pyralidae > Endotricha > Endotricha flammealis. The sequence continues at coordinate 11,168,963 of LR990871.1, forward strand.
AGCGTACTCTGCCACGCTGCTCCAATGCGGATTGACAGAGACCGCTGTTTTCAACCCACCGACTTGGTTTAACGACTGTCATCTACCGAAAACAGCCGGTACCGACGGCTTAACGTGTCCCCAAGCAAGGAGAAGCTTGAGATAACGAAGCCCATCCAAACACTGGCTCTAGGGTCGACGTCGCTTGACTTGCGTGGGCATATTAGAGTGCGACACACAGCGACGCCATCGAGCTCCTCAACGCCAGCGCCATCGAGCTTATTAGTTTCTACTCCTAGCCAGTAGTCATAAATAAATATAATTAATTTAATACTATACCTAAATAAAGATCAATAAAGATTAAACCACGTTTTCAACTAAGTCTAAAATATGTTTTGTCATTATCACGCACTTCCTTTAATTCAAAACTGAAATTATTTTTTAATGAGAAAACCATTACTTGTGTGATTAGCGCGTTCAAACAAACAATAAATATTTCAATCTTATAATATTAGATTAGTATAGAAATACAAAATAGGACTTGAAGATAAAGCCTAAACGACTTAGACTAGTTTTTATCATTGATCGGTTTTCAGTTATGGCGTGAAAGCGTAATAAGCAAACATAATAATATTGTACTTTCAAGTTAGTTAACCTGTAACCTTTTTTATCAGGGTACCCGTATCTTCTATCTCTCTTTAATTAATAGCCGTTGACAAAGACAAATGAAAGTTTAGGTAACCGGAACTAAATTCACGAGGTATCTTACATTGATATGCAAATAACAGTTTTGCAGATTAATGATTTGTTTACTAATCTGTTCGCTCATTACGCAGTCACGAAATTGTTACGTGTATCAAGATTAGAAATACTGACTTGTGTGTGCATATTTTACGTGTTGTACACAATTCGCATGGGCCATCTTTGCCCAAAGTAAGTTAGACTCAAACAGGCTTGTGTTATGGTTAGCAGAAAACGTATACATATTGTTTTTAAAAATATAATAATATAAAAATATATAGAAAACACTCAGGACTTGAGATAAAAAACAAATTGCCATCGCTTGTGTTGTTGATGTTGGTGGTGGTCGATGACCACTTCCCATCAAGTCACGCTTACTTGTTTGTCTGCCATGTCATTAAAAAAATATTATTCAGGTTCGATGGTGTTTGTGAAAAAAAGTTAACAAATTCAACATGAATACGCTCGATACGCTTTTGAATGATGTATTATCATAATTACAAGACACAGGCTAATTGCAATAACAAGAATGCATAATTTAAAAAAAAAACTAAAAAGAAATGTTCCATTTGCTTTCCATTGTTAAAATTCGAACATAAAGTAAGGATAGTATGTTGCAGTTAAACCACATCCTCTGTCGTTTAACAAAAGGTCTGGAGTTTACCAATTAGGGGCAATCATTCAATTACGTTTTATATTAGGGTGCGACTTCGTACTAAATGTCCAATGTTACCATAGTAACCAATTTTAATTACCTAGTATCGACATGGGAAAATTATTTATACTATTACGACTGTTACTCATTATTTACCGTGGGAATAGGTTTGTTAATACATTTAAAAAAATGCTATAGTTTTGACATTTGACTCCATTTCTGTGTTACATAGGTTTCATATCGCGAATAACTTATTCGTCTAATAAATTGTTTTTTGACGTTTCGTAATTGGCAAATAACCTATTCGGGACTTTAAAACCCTATGGTTATGCAACCGGGTGAAGCGGTCTTTTTCTTTAAACGTGGTTCTTAAATAACTTGATCATCACTGACCTCTGACAACACTTTGTTGAGTACAGTCACGTAGAGGGAATTTTAAAGTTAATTAAATCAGGGGTTTTTTAAGTTAATGACACATTAAACTGTAGAGCTCGTGAGACATAATGTGGAATTAAAATGCTTTTCAGAATCTGACTGTCACTATACCACCCAAGTAATCGTTTATTTCCAGTTGCCCCCGCGAGATCTGCCACCGGTGGCAGCTGGGAATAAATTTCCCAAGTCGGCAAGGACTTCCCATTTGCCACCGGTGGCAACTGGGAATTTTATTCCCATCTGCCACCGGTGGCGGGGGCAACTGGGAATAAACGCAATGGTGAATTTGATTACTGAATGTTCTACATAATTTCCAAAGTAGTTCCAAGGTCTTCATAAAAACTATTCTTTGCTATGCGTCATGTTCATAGTTCTCGAGGGGTAACCGAATTACATTTTTTTTATATGGAAAATTATGAAATAAATTGTAGAACTTAGACCATGCCAGTTTATTGCCTGTGGCATACAATAATGTCAAAGCAATAGTTGACATGCATCGTATAAACGACGCGACGGTTGCTTACAATTTTTGAAGGACAAATTATTCTCACTAGATTGCATGCAATTATTGCTTGCATGAATGTGCAAGAAACTGGCGTCGTCTAAATGGGCCTTAAATTACTTTATATTATACCCATGTTTTATACCCAATTGCACTAGTATTCTAGCATTACATTTTTCCACAAAAATCCTTACTAATGTAACTAATGTATGGTATGGTATTGAATTATATGGATGTTAGTCACTGTTTTACGCAAAAACGACTGTCCTTAAAATTTTGCATAAATATACTTTATAACACAGATTAACACATAGGATAATTTTTATCCCGTATATCATTTCGGGAACAACGGGATTTCGCGGGCATCTAATATTTACATATTCCGGGAATCAAACCCAAGACTTTTAGTATTGCCCTAGACTAGAGTCTCGGGTCCGATTCCCGGAATACGTTAAACCGATTTTATTTATAAAAAATAGTTCCAATTAAAATATAAATATCCGTCAGTTTTATTATTTTAATTGTGATGTCATCAGTCGATGCGGTATTTTACGATTACAGCAACACAATTTCGTGTTATAAAATAATCGACATTAATACCTAACAAACTAGATTCAATTTCCTTTGTACGATGACATTGATAAAAACAGCCGGGCAATTACTAAGTAATCGCCCAACAGACATGGGAATCGCGGTGATCAGTCACCAATGCTCTTTTTCTACGCACCTTCCCTCCATTTCGTTACATAAATCACCAATGTATTAAGACCTTATGGTTTCAAACAAATTCGTGTCTCCCTTTTGTATTTATATGGTACGAGGGAGAAGGGGGAGTTCAAATTATAGTGGGCAGACAAATTCTCAGTCTAGAACAGTCATCGAATCTCCCCTTTTTCTTTGTCCAAAGAGCGGAACGCCACGCGAGTCGGTTCTCAGGCCTATGCCTCGTTTGTATAGATTTAGTAACTTTACAAGTTGACTCATAAGTTGTGTGTAAAATTAGTCATCGTTGTTCCGCCGGTGCCTCAGTATATTGACCGCTATTTGCGATTTGCTTAAAGCTATGAAATTTGAAGCGGAACGAATTTTGTGTTGCTAAATGGACATTAACAATTGTACGTTAAAATTTAAATGAGGCAGCTGTATTTCTGTTATATATAATTGTTCTTTTTTTGTGGATGTATCAGTCTAAATAATCGTTGGTAGACCTAAAAAAAAATAAAAAAATCGTTATATGACTAAAAAAAGTAAGATTTAAAACATTTTTGAGAAATAACGCCGCCTTGTTAGAAATATTTTAAGGTTCTGTTTTACCACCTGCTGATAAACTGACATGTTTTGTGATAGTTCTTGACAGTTTTTATTTGATAAAAACAGTTACCGGTTCTCAGAGTTGAAACGGATAATAAATACGTTTCTCTACTCTTGTTCTTAATTTGAAGTTGTGGTTTTCTGTGTAAAGTTATAGTTACTAATTAATTACTCATGCAGACACCACGGAACCAATAGCATATTCGGAATCAATAACAGACTCGGTACAAAGTGCATTTGTTAATTATTCGTGCAGTTTCGTGAAAACATACCAAAACTAAATAGCGGCACGAGCGAGGTCGTTCTTTTTTTAAAGAATTTTCCAACATTATGCGTAAATGGTATATTTATTATCAGATTATTTGCAAGAGTTTTATTCCAGTAAGCGTTCAGTTGCCAAGATTTTGTTTTTCCTTGGCATCGTATTAACGTAAACACGACGGGTTATTATTCAGTGAAGTGTTCCTTTTACGTGTAACATGTTAAAATTATTTTGCATATCACGCCTTCTCATATCCTCAAGTGTATTAATATTCAGTATATCTGGATTTCGAGATCTTTATTTCCCGTTAGACTAAAGTATATTCCGCTCCAATATATGTGGCACAAAAGCTCTGATTTAAAATATAAATTTATGTTAATTCGACATGAATCGATCATTGCGATAAAACATAAGAATATGTTGCCACGATAAAATTATGGCGAACTAGTTCAAGTTCAAACACTCATTGAATTTCACTGGTAACCTTGTCTCAAATAATATTGGATGGAATAGACATGTTCATATACCTAAGCGTTTTGTTTTGAACCCGTTTAAATTTCAGAATATTTAAAAATCTACACCTGAGCCGTACATTGAACAATGTTAATACTTTTAAATTACCAGGATACTCGAGATACTGGTTTATAAAGATTAAAATATAGTGAATAATTATGTCAATAAAGTCTCAAAGGGATGGGATGAGTCTCACTGACCGAATGAATGAATTACTTTAGCACGTCATTCGTTCATCTAGTCTCGTTGGCCCTGTATGTATAAGTGTAGTAAACGTACTTTATTGCAGCAGACTGCTAACAAAAATCTGGTGTAAAATGCAATTTTTTTTTTTTTCATGGAACGTTAATAATAATTCCACTAGTAGGCGAGTCAGCGTTTGAGTTTAAACGGTGCTTAGCAATGATATTGTAGGTACCTTCACTTAACCTTGTTACTATTGCGCTATTGCATACAAGTACGTAATTTCCTTGGTATTACTTCCGCGGTGTAACCTTTTTCTATGTTGCGTTCACTCTTCTACTAGACTACTAAACACCATACTGAACGCAAATTTTTACTTTTTAATTTTTATTTATCACCTGCCAGTATGTTTGGGACTATTTTTTTATTATTAAACCCACAGACCACACGCTCATTTTGACAAGGTTATGTTTTTTTTATTTAGCTCAATAACTTTTTTACGGTTTGTTGTTTGTTACCATTTCACGCCTAAACCGCTGAATTGATTTATATGAAATTTTGTATGGACATAGTTTGACGCCTGGGAAAGGATATAAGATATTTATTTATTCCTAAAATCAATTCGGGAACGGGAATAACTGGATTGCGCGAGTGATAACGCTTCCATTCATATAAACTAAAGTAATCTTTAAACATTGCTTCGTACTATAACTGACGGATCAACTTAATACAAGATTATTTTTATTTATTTATTCAACGCACAGCCTAAACCGCTGATCGCAAAGACCTGAAACTTGATGTGTGTGTTCTGTGTATGACAGGACAAGAGGATGGAACAGAAGATATATCGAAATTCCCACGGGAATGCGGGATACATGCAAATGATGGTGCGCGCGGGTTTTTCTCTTGTTTACTATAAATAATGATTGTTCGCTTGTTAAAATATTTATATTTATTTCATTAAAGAATGCTCCCTGGTAATATCTAGTTACCTAGTAATGATTTAGTAATCTAGTAGATAATAATATGTTACAACACCATTAAATCCATGTGAAGCAACTTTTTGTTAGAAAAAAAGTCAGCCATTGTTTTCTGTAATACAAATCGTTCGTATTATAATTGATCCGAGAAAAGATAATACACTCAATTGCAAAGAAGTTGACCCAATGTGTGAAATTCGTTTTTATCCTCGGAAATTATTTATAAATGGCATGTTTGCAAAGAAGTTGACCCAATGTGTGAGATTGGTTTTTATTTGCGGAAATTACAAATGACGTGGTTATACAGTAACTATTACAGGTTAGTCCAAACGGTGACGTTCAAAATATATTTTTTAGATTGCTTGTACCCGAAAATACCCCATGTATGTTCCGCGATTATTCGTATTTTTTCGAGTTACAGTCACGTAGACGTTTTTAGTTTTTTACATTTTGAGTTTTTTTTTTTCTTGCATACTATGCATCTTCTTTTGTTTTTTTTTTGTATCATAGTCCTTATGAGTTGTACTTGCACACATAAAATAACAAACTTCTTGCTATAAAAAAAATATCGATCTTGTAAGTAATAATAATATCGATCGACACTAGAAAAATATCAGTTTAATTTTCAAGTGTAAATTAGTTTTTTTTAAGTTGCATGATTTCTAAGTCATTTTAAAAACTTTGCAAAACCCTAAGCTAAATAAATTATATTACAAAATATTTTTTTTTCATCAGTCCGGGAACGGCAACAATTGCGTTTAAAACGAGGACGTCAACTACTAATTGTAAATTCAACTTTAGTACAGACAGTATAAAGTCTTATTACACGGGTTTAAAGTGTTTGTATGATATTTGAATGTGAGTCATTACAACATGTCCGCGAGTGTAATTGATCTGAGCGCAGATAATATTTCCTGTGCTTAGAATTCCATTCGGTCATTTTTATGCTCTGTAACGACTTTTTTTGAATTTTGTTACTCTGCTTAGCAACTGAATACATTTAGGGTTCGGTGGAATAATAAACTTTTTTTCACCTACCTTAGCAGCTCGATGGCCTCGTGCGTGTCAAAGTGGAACGATGACGCAAGTCAAGCAATGACAAACCTAGACAATATTTAGATGGGTTTAAAATATCTCGTGCTCCTCCGTGCTTGGGCACGTTAAGAAAAAAAAAAATAAAAAAAATAGAATTACGATATAAAATAGAAAACATTACCTACGTTTTGTGTTTTTTTTTTAAATATAATAGTTAATTGCATTGGTTTGTGTGTTAACTTTTTACGGTTTAACAAATCTGAACAGGCGGTAAGAAAAATTGAGACGATTCGAGAGAGCTTCTTTCTAATAGGTCTATTTGCATGATTTTTTTTAAAATTTTTTTTTTTACTCCAAACATAATATATACCTAGTAACAAATTATAAGCATTTGCCAAACTGCGTAGCTGTTTGTCTATTTATTTGACTATGTGACTTTTGGTGAGTAATGAACATGCGAATATTATTTCTTACAAATTACTTATTAATTTCAATCATTATGCAATAATTTGACAGGTAAAATTAATAATTTTATTATTCATAATAATTTTTATATGTATTGTGTAACAGCACAAAATATCAAATTTAGTAACAGAAGCCTAATAAACGAATCCGATACGGTCTTAACAGATTTTTTTTTGCTTATATGTATAACGATATAAGTGCGAGCGAGAGGTGTGTTTAATGAAAACGCCAGAATGGTAACGTACCGACCGTAGATTTAAATCGAAATAGATGTCCCTTTGTATTTTTTTTATGTAATGTCTTTCAAAAGTGGAGACAGTGATATAATTATTTAAAAATTACAATAATAATATTAAAAAGGGGAAAGTTGTGTATATGTTTGTTACTTCTACCACGCATAAATGGCTGGGACAATTTTTATTATATTTGGTGTGTAGGTAGCTGATACCTTGGATTAACCATAGGGTAATTAAAGTACGCGATTCCCGTAGGATTTCTTCAAAAATTTTATATAGATGGCGCTGCTGTGCAAAAACAAAATACACGCAAACGAAGTTGCGCGGATTTCACTAGTAACGCGTAACTAATAAAATAACAGACAAAACAGTTTTAACAAATCGCTCGCTAATCTTTGTGCCGCACGCTGTAATTGCTCAAAACCATTGGCCAACCATTTTTTTGGCTGTCACTGTTAACGAATAAATAGATATTATTATAGAGATAGCTGGAGACTTAATATGGAATTAAAATTTAAATACGTTTAAGAAACAGGCTGTTAAATAAGTGGGAATAAGTACCTATACTTTTATGATGTCAGTGAGATCGAGATGAAATCGAAATTTAATTTCAACTGTATTTGACAGTCATTATTGGAACCAATTTAGTTCTTGTAATGAAAAGGTAATGTAAAATTAAAACATTTTAAATTTTAAATCTGATTATAATAATTATTTTCAAGTAGGGATCTTACTCTTGAAAATTCATCGTTCGCTCGTTACACATTGGATTGTTACGTTTAGGTACTTCTGATAGTAAAGTCTATCAAGACTATACTAGCTCTAATTAAATACTACACTAAATCGGATTATATGAAAACCAATTAGTAAAGGATAAAGTTTTAATAGTATGAATAAGGATTTCCCTTTAATTTTAAATTTAAATTACTTACACAGAAATGAAATTAAAATACCGATTTTATTGTAGTTTAGCTCTCAAGTGTCGTTAGAAGGCGAGAGCCCGACAGACCCCCGCCACTTTCTCAAGGCGGGACGCAGTAATCCATTTTCCTGACTTACAATAAAAAAAAGGTTAGCTGACGTGCAAAATACAATATGTTTATTACATTGCATTAATATTATCAACTTACAGTCAAAAGTTTTAAAAACCAACAGAGCGTGGTGGAGTGGATTTGTGGTATCTCTATAGATCAACGTCTGCGATGGTAAAGTACCAACTCACGCGCGGAGTTGATGACCGCGCGCGGCGAAGGCCGGGGAATCGGTCAGCCAACCAAATGTCACGGTCGTACGCGGCGACAGGGAAACGTCACATCGCAAATGAAAAAAATGTGAGTCATTCACGTAGTAGTGGTAAAATTAGCACGAATGTCTTGAATGTACGTTTTTCGATTATACGTTACAGATATTTTATTTCACTAAGATCATTTTGGCTATGAGTGTTGTAACGTGCACATGCACGTTGTTCGTGTGCGTGAGCGATTTTACGAACGTTTCCGAGGTTACTCACACTAAAGCAATATGCATGAACGTTACACACATACAACATTCATAGACAAATGCTCTTCGTGAAATAGAATATCTGAACGATAATTACGCTCTGAAATACTTATTACTTAATTTTAAACCTGTCTACTACTCGTAAAGCCGATCGAGGTTAGACGAAATTGGAAGAGGATAATTAAGGGAAATTTAAGCGAAGTGCTTGCGAAATACTCTCTTCACACTCGCGTATCTTGTAACTTTGGCAGGAGCCTCGTTTAACTTTAGCAGGAAACAATACAAACACATCAACCTGCATCGTTCAGGCAATTTTTTTAAGGAATTATGAGACCACTTACATAGACGATTCTTAATACTTGTAATCAACAATGAACTCTTTGATATTACTCGCCATTACTATAATATAACATAGAATCATAAAAATAATGCAAATAAAAACATATAATTTTATGTTTTATTTACTGTAAATGCCAATAAGTTGTATACATATTTAGTTAAAATGTGCCCATAAAAATAATATGGCATGTCTTGTATTAACTTTGGCAACCAATTTCGTAGACGTTTTGGATATTGTCTAATTTAGATATATGCGCTGTAACCTTGGAATGGCAATTACCATTTATGGAACTTTACTATTCGATAACGACTCGATAGATTTTTATGTAACTTATTCGTGCCTAATACATTTCGTAGTATATTCATAATTCGAAACATGTAGTATTTTTTTAAGGTTAGATGCAAAAGAGGGGTGTTATAAGGTAGACATGTTTTTTTTATACCACAAAGGTGGCAAACAAGCATACGGCCCGCCTGATGGTAAGCATCACCGTAGCCTATAGACGCTTGCAATACCGCGGGTATCACTTACGCGTTGCCAACCCTCCCAACCACCCATAGTGGAGGTCTGGAGACCTTACTCACCGTAGGAACACAACATGGCCGAGACATGTCATTGTGTGTGTCTGTCAGTTGCGTCGTAGATCCCAAACGTTATGATTCGACTTTTTTAATTAGGATTTTAGATCTAGATCGATATTATTAATTTCTCGGACATCATATTATTATATTACAGTCGTGGATGTCAATGGGCAGGGGTGATTGTTTACCATCAGGTGACTCGTTAGCTCCTTCGTCCTCCTCTGTCATAAAAAAAATCCAGCGAAATAGAAATTTACAAAAAATGTAGTTCCTACATAGTTGATTGCTGCAGTCGATTTCAAGGTTAATTAAAAGATCACTTGAGACATAATGAATCATTATAATGATTTTCTGCAACTTACTTTTAAACAAATAGACTTTGTACTGTTATCCTTAGCGCCATAATCTTGATCCATGGTAATAATATTGGCGACCGTTCAATACGGAAAACGGAAGGCGGACTGTAATAAACTGCAGATATGGTAAACAAGTGGAAGTTATTATATTATTATTATTTATACAAGAAATTACAGTCAATAGTATCTGAGGCTGTTTTTTTTTTTAATAATTCTACACATTTCAAACAACGCCCCGTGGTCCCAAAGTAAGCTTTGCCATGCTGTTAACGAATATATTATTGTAAATGTATGTAATACACAGAATTCATAAATTATGTAAAAAAAAAAGTACGATTAGGTATATTTTTAAATGACAAAAAAGTCCGCAACTGGTTTTCTTTCGCCATTTCTTTTACTAATGGTAATTTTGCTTTTCTTTCCGGAATGACACAAATCATTTTTTATTGTATGTACTCTCTGACAAGAGAACATTTATAAAAATCTATTTAAAAAAAACTTTAGTACACTGAGCGAATTGTGTAAATTATATTTATTTGCATAGTCGTGACAGCATATAACCTAAAATCACGTGGCGCCACAGCTTAGCGATATACATAGTACGGGATGACCATGTGTCATTATCATTTTATTGTTCTACGTGAGATAGACGTTCGAATCATCACCGCGACTCACCGTGGGGCCTCAGCCTAACGAGGCATACAGCCTACATGATAACAGTACATCAGCGAGTGTAGGTCATAGATAAAATAAACTAATAGATAGGTGGGCGTGATCTCTCTGGTCATAACATTGACGAATCTGTACATCTGTACAAACGTCTCATTTGAAAATTGACACTTTGACTTTGCGAATCCGTGCTTATTTTTAAAAATACACTGGTGCTAATTCTATTGTCCATTTAACTAGACTAAACTAGTTTTGACGGGACTAGAAGTGTTGCTATCCTTGTCACTAATTGAAAAACCAAAGAAGGACAACAACACCTTTAGTCCTGTCAAAATTAATTTAGTCTAGTTAAATGCACAACAGAATTAGCACCACTGTCAACTCGTTTATTTTGAGGGCGTGGTTCTTTGACGTTTTACTGAAGTTTAACTTACAGACATCGTTCGCATATAATTTGTAGCGAACCGCATTTCTACGGGGAGTAAAATTCCCAGTTCTGTGTTTTCGACTATAGCCACTGCTTCATGTTCTCGCATGCCTGTAGCGTGTTCAACCTTCTCTTTTTCTCGCTTCGTATCATTGTATTATTTTAAACTAATAATAAAACGGGAATTAACGCGATCATACCTTCATATTGCCTGACGTTTCGACCAGGTAGCACCAGCCGTGGTCACAGGCAAACTAGGATGTCAGTTCACCTCTGACCACGGCCACAGAATAGATAATAGTACTACGTACAGAAGATCCACTCCGCAAAATCAATTAAAGAAATAGGGACTCTCGCTACGATACAATAAGGTGCAATTCGGCATATTTGCCTCTCTTTCTATCGCTAGCGGCGCTCGTGCCGTATGCTTGAGACGAAGATACCCGCCGGGCGGGTGAGTGGGACCCCCCTGCCACGGCTGGTTCTCGGTTTATTATTAGTTTATAATAATGCAACGCGAAAGTTTACAAATTATTATTCTACTAGCACTCTGTATGTGTGTGTATTTATGCATAGCAGCGCCTTCTACTTTATAAAACACCATTGACTATCAGACTTAACCAAATCCTACCGGAATCTAGTAGGTACTTTTCGGAATTAAGTATAAATTTGTTAATCCTACATACCAAATATAATAAAAAAATTCCCAGCCATTTGAGCGTGAAGAGGTAACAAAATACTCACAAATCTATATATATAAAAATGAAACCCGTTTTCCGTTGTCACGACATAACATGAAAACGGCTTGACCGATTTGGCTGATTTTTTTTTTAGAATATTCCTTGAAGTACGAGGATGGTTCTTACGGAGAGAAAAATTTAAAAATTCCCACGGGAAAGCGGGATACACGCAAACGAAGTTGCGCGGGTTTCGCTAGTTATATATATAATATAATAATAGTGGGATTATTTGTACGGATTGATTATACTGTAATATCTTACACTGCGGGCCAATTGTACAATCGGGCAACCCATCGGATGATGTACAACATAAAAATGTTTAATACCAAGCCTTTATATCCACAATAAAACATTGCCCTCACTAAATTGAGACATTTTATTATTAGAAATACGCTTTTGACAGTCGTAAACGAACAAATTCCTCTGTTATTATATCAGTTTACGAGGTATGAGTTTTGGGTGTAAACTGAAAATTATATAATTATGTATTTTCATTAAAAACAATGTTGTTTCTACAAGTTTTGTGTTTTAAACAAATTTTTGAATGCAGTTCTATAAAATCGAACGAAGTGGGCGCGCCGCGCGTTAAGTAACTGTTGAACTTCGTTGAAAAAATGTGGGAAGTGGGTATTGTAATTTTTTGTATGTCGTAGGTACATATCCGTTGAGATAAGATTTTTCGAATTTCCCACAGGAAAGCGGCATAGGCTACGTCGCGTCGTCATCATCAAAATTAAGATGTTATAGCATCTGTGCCTGTCAAAACTGAATGAACAAGTTATGCAATGGATTTTGAAATTATTAGAATTGAAAGAATTTGAATTTATTTCCAACTGCATTAAGTTCGAAACGCACTACGCGACGCGACGCGATACAGTAGCGACATTGAAAATTGTATGAGCTAAACCGGCGTGACTCGCGTCGCAGTAAGCTCATACAATTTTTAAGAAATAATATTTTGACGTGTCGCGTCGCCTAGTGCGGTCTTACCTTTCGCTTCCCACATTTTTTTATACTGTGCCGGTGGCAAACAAGCTTACGTGAGGGTAAGTGGTCACTAGCACCAGGGATATCAATTACCACTTGACTCAATGAGTAACCAAAGTAAATAGTACAATGTTTTTCCTCGAAACAGGCGGCCTTATTTCTAAGCTTTAAAGTAACCTTTGGATAAAAATACGTCTTTTTCCGTTAGCTAACCTTGGTTAGATCTATAGGCATCTAAATCATCGCATTTCATGGTCAAGGTCCATAACCTCGATAAAAATAGAGCCCGGTTCGGGATATTGCGTACCTTTCTGATAAACTTGGCAAGTGTTTGTTGATTCACACAACTTTTTACGGGATTCCTACGCATTCCTTTTTTTTATGACAGAGTAGGACAAACAAGCTAGTGGGTCACTGGTAAGTCAGCTGCACGACTATGAATAAATAAATACTGTTCCCGAAGTGAGTTATGGGTACCAGACACGACGACAGACGAGAGGTAGGGCACAGCGGATAATCCGCTCAAATCGGAGCAGCCCGTCTGGGGAAGGACCTCCACCTTACAGAAGATCGTAGCCAAATAGCATTGGTCTCGGCCATGTTGTGTTCCTACGGTGAGTAAGGTCTCCAGAGCTCCACTTAGGGGGGTTGGGAGGGTTGGCAACGCGTGAATGATACCCCCGGTATTGCTTACGTCTATAGGCTACGGTGACGGCTTACCATCAGGCCGACCGTATGCTTGTTTGCCACCTGTGTGGTATAAAAAAATTTAAAAAAGACAACGGATACCCGTAGTATCAGCCGGCTTAACGTGCCCTCCGAAACACGGATGATCTCGAGATATCGAAACCCATCAAAACACTGGCTTGGCTCGACGCTGCTTAACTTGCATGACGCCATCGAGCTCCTTCAAAAACATAGAAATACAACATTAAGTCTCGTAGCGTAACCCTCTCACTACATTTTTTTTTTTATAGAATAGTTATGGTAAGGGGACCATGACGTCTTTTAGCAGTCCGAAGACGAGTGAGTAAGCGAGATAACGCAATGATGTAAGGCGACATCTCATTTACTCGACAGTTTATAAATTGTTATAATACGTCGTGGTACCCACCAGACAGTTTTCAATTCCTAGAAATGAGATCACATTTAAAACTTCTAAACCACGCACACATATCCAAATAAAGAATTATTTATAACGCTTACAAAAAAACCATCCCTGACTTACGTCCACGTACCTCCGGTTAGATAACGTGAAATATTGTTACTGCGTGTGCACGTTCTAAAAAAAAATGTTTATAAAGTCCTACACAATGTCACAGTATAGATAAGGCAGTTAAAAAGCTTCATAGTCGTAATACATTGTAATGTAGCACGCGTAAATGAAATAGTAATGTGACAAGCCCACCACGAATTTCCACCGATGTGTCTCCTGTATAGCCAGGATCAACAACGGTGACCTCAGATTGACAATAAGCAATACTTAATGACGTTCCGGAGGAGAAATTACAACCGTCTTGGAACTCACAACGAACTTAGTCAGACAGAAAAAGACGGAGTAGGAATTATTAAAAGAAGTAGTATGAGTGAGACACTAATGATGTTGTTGATGACATTAATTAAGCCAAATCGATGGTCTTCGGGGGTTTTTGAAAACACTAGTCCCTGCCAATCCACATTGGAGCTGCGTGACTTAGACTTAGATTTTTAACTTATTTTTATAGCATAGACATTGTTTCTAATTCCTAGAATAGAGAAATATCATTTTAAAATTTAACCACACAGGAAACCACGGACATGTCCAAAAAAGAGAATTATTTATGACACTTAAAAAAACACCATCCTAAACCACGTACAAGGTACCTCCGGTTAGATAACGTGAAAATATGACTACGTGTGCACATCAAAAACATATCAACCCATATTCATCCCACTGCTGGGATACGGGTCTCCCTTCAATAGAACGGGATTAGAGCGTACTCTGCCACGCTCCAATGCAGATTGGTAGAGGCCAGTTTTTTTAAGGGAAAATGAGGGTGAAGGTTGCAATAGGCTGGCTTGTTATCCGCCAGGATACGCTATGTAGTATGTAAAAAACTATTTATCTTACCCAACAAAAGAGCTTAACATTAACAAATTAGTTATGCATAATCCCACTGTATAGTGTATTCTTATTGAAAACGGTCAGTACACCGCGTACGTCACATGCACACATAAATTGGTTTAGATACCGCGGGATCCAAACTGAGGTTACGTTTTAGGATTATTCGAAACTTTTTTCTATTTGCAAATTTTTTTTTACAGTCAAATCTGGCACCAGAATTTTTTCAGACTCAATTTTTTTTCAGCCGATTCAGGACTGCGAGGCAGGCCGGGCCCCCAAGCCCTGAGCCTTATGAGGAAATTCGACGCAGCGTTACTAGGCTTTATCTGTATATCTGTACTTCGGTAATTCAGAGTAGAGATATGTCGTCAACTGTTTTTTACATCATATTCAACGTTTTAGTTACAAAAATGCCAACTTTTATATTGTAATTTCAATTTTCGATTCACAGCCGTTCGAAGGAACGTGAAATGAAAAGTGATTCTCAATTTACTCTAATGAAACTTGCTACATCTATATTATTTTTTATCTGTGATGACACACACCAATAACTAAGGCAAAGCAGGGCTACTCAGGTGGAGTACAATGACCCCTGCGGAAATGTGGTGTTTATGGCATATGCAAATAGAGGAAAACGTACGCTATTTCGTATGCATTAGAGTTCATTTTGTACTGTGTATTATTTGTTTACTTATGACACGTTATTAATCATAATTTTTGTAATGGAGGGTATTTGGAAAAATTAGATGAGCGTTTCGTTCTCTTTATATTATACTATTAGACGGAGCGCAGCATCGTTCGTTCTTTTGTTTTGTTCCACAGGAAGTCTTATGCTATCTCTTTTCTTCTTCTTTTGACATTGTCATTAACTTGAAAATATTATTGTGCAGCAATAAAGCAAGATGGCGCTTAAAATTAATCGATTACAATTTCAAATTTTTTCCTTTACCATGAAATTTTCCAAAATTTCCATCTTAATCTTTACGCTCCAGAAATAGAGCCTTGCTGAGAAGGCTCTATTTCTGGTGCCACCACTAACTTCTTAAATTATAACCGAAATACATAAATAAATCGGACAGTAACACAAATTCCCATGGAAAATTTTGAAAGTCATCCACGCGTTCTCAAAAAAAAATAATCAAGATAACATTTTGAAGTTTTTGTCCCGACCGACCCTGGGTTTTGATACGGCTTAATTTGATGATAGACAAAGATATATTATACAGTGTCTCAAAACATTAAAACGAATGATTCTAAGCCGTTTTCACTATTCCCGTAGTCCATCATATTAACACATAATCATGCCACTGCTTATACGGGTCTCCCTTTAATCGAAGGAGATTATAACGTACTATGCCAACCTTCTCCAACGCGGATTGGCAAAGGCTAATGTTATCAAGCGTCTGAAGGCCACCGACTTGGCTTAATGCCATGCCTTCCGAACTCTGCCTTCTGTCGCTGTCACTTTTCTGACAGTTATATTTCTGATACATAGATATGACGTTTCGTATTTGAAATATTCTTTCGCCGCCACCCTAAGTTGGAACATGATAATGTAAATTTCCCCGTACACCAACTGTCCAATTCAGATCCCTTGTGAAAAGTGTAGTCAAGTGAGCCCTGAATCACCGCTGTTGATCCTGGGTCTACAGGAGACACGATGGGAATGTGTGGTCGGCTTGTCCCGATTTTCCTAAAGTTTGTATACTGCAATATTATTTACTTTGATACGTGACACGACTATCTTCCATCTCTGTCACGCCGTACCTGTATTTTTTACCTGTGGTCTGTGACCATCCCCATGCGTCGGGGTGACTCAGTGGTACAGGTACAGACGTTCCTAAAAGCGGTTTGTTTTTTTTTGTCTTTTATTTTTTCTGTCGTGTTGTGGTATGCAGGTATTAAAATGATCGATTCCAATGAACCTGAAGGAGACTGGTTTTATTTTTTTATTTTGTTCTGGTATATTTGTAATTTTAGTTTGGAATTTATTACTGTGACTTCTAGTAATACTACTAAGTTCATACCAGCGGGTCAGTTCACGTAACGAAAATTCAAAATCTAGTATCAGTTTCAAGCGCTATTTGACTCGTTTTATATTTGGACTAGCTTCTGCCCGCGGCTTCGCCCGCATGGCCTACTAACAATTAACATATTTTTCTTCAGAAAATTTGTAATCTCGACCCAGCGGTTTGGGCTGTGCGTAGATATATAGTTAAGTCAGTCAGTCAGGACATTGAATTGTTGATGAGCAATATATCTCTTGAGATTTTAAGTGTTTTCATTTCAAGATTGGTATTATTCTGGGGTGAATTGTGTGGAATTTATTTGTCATCGGTAAACAAAGTAAAAGTGTCCTATCTTGAAAAATAACTCAATTATAAATATTCATAAGTTTTTTAACTACTTTCTACTTAAACCTGTTTGCGAAACTGAAAGCTTGCATTGGAAAACTGTGACAAAAAAGCGTACTTCGCTGCCCCATTTTTCCAGGCAATGTTTAGAATATTAAAAGGTTCCTTTTGTTCTTTGAATATTTATTATCTTTTATTACAGTTCTTTTGTTTATTTTTAAATAATTGATGGCTTTTTTTTATTTCGTCGCACACTAAACCAATTGGTACAGTCAGGTGCACGTGGAGCTTTACATTTGCTGTACAATTTTGGCTCTTATGATATGGAATTTAAGAATACAAAATCCGATATGTAAAAGTTGACGTGCTCTTGACTGTACTATATAGATATTTTACGATCTAACAGCCAGTTTTCAAAACGCGCTTCTAAAGTAATGGCACATTAAATGCTGTCACTGTCAGACTAAGAAAAAAGGGATAGACATAATGTGGATTTAAAATGTGCTTCAGAAACTGTCTGTAACTTAGATTTCCTGGCATAGATGAAGTGATGAAATGTATTCTATTGTACAGTCAGGAGCACATTGAGCTTTAAGTACACTTGCAGTAGACTTTTACCTCTTATGATATAGAACTTAAGAATGGTACATAATCCGAAATGTAAAGGTCGGCCTGCTCTTGACTGTACCTACCTACAACATTCATTTAAACTCAAATCATTTTATTCAGAGACAGGCCTTCACAGGCATTTACAAATTGTATAATAAATAAATAAATAAAAAGCCTTTTATTTCTTGCTTTTACAAGTAATTACAAAGTATATGTACATATCAAAACATTTTTTTAATTAGTTTAATGATTATTTTTATTATTTAATTTGCTTAGTTTAGTTCTGTTAGTAGTTTAATTATTTTATATAAAAATTTGTATAAAAATAAAAAATAAAATATAATTAAATTGATATAAAATAAATAACTTTATAAGCTACCACGTTTTCGGAAACAGGATAAAAAAATGCTACCGGTATAAGAAATGTTTTTTTATTCAATTACACATTTTTTTTTAATCATTTAGTTTTCATTTTAGTGAAACAGGCCTACCAAATGGCACCATAGTATTTTTTACATACTCGAGGCTATTAAAATGTATTTTTTGTAACACTTGTAAACTTGTAGTAGCGCGCCGCTCAAAAATACTCTTGCAAAAAAAAAAACTTCAAGTGTTCTTCGTTCTTCACAAAAATATTGGATACTCTTAATAGGATTTTTTATCTGTCATTTGCTACTGTTACGCAAAAACTGCACTTTAAAAAAAAAAATATTTTTGGTATATATCTATTTAAATTGCCCATTTGTAACAAAGTACGTACATAGTTTAAATCTAAGAACAACTCTTAGACATGGACAGGGTATTGCAATAGGTGGGAAACCTTATTGATAATTTATTTTTATTGTAAATTAATGTATTTTTTTTCTCTTTACAGGTATGTTTTTGTTATTTGAACGATATAATGATGTAAGTATTACCTCGCTTCTACACTTTTCGCGAAGTAGCAGCCCTGGGAGCAACCTTACAGAAGATCGTGGCCAACCAAATAGTTTTGTCCACAACTCATATTTGTCCAGCAGCGTCCAAGAGAAAAACTTTTACCGATTAATATTAGAATTTGTTCATATGTGACTCATGGGCGTATAAAAATTGGAGCAAAAATTGTTAAATGAATCATATATGATTCTATAGACCCTAATTATTTTTTCTGTAATTTTCTTGATGCAATGAAAATTTTTTGTATAGGATACTAGTATCGTTTATTATATTGAGACTATTACAGTATACGTAGGTATACCATATTAGGTATCTAAGGTCAACGTATTGTAAGTTTAACTAAAAAACAATGACGCACGAATTTGCTCATAAAACCATTATATTGCTAAGAATACTTTAAAATTACATTTTCCTGTTCTGAATTCGGAATTACTTATTTTAGAAGGCTAATTCCCATTTCCACCAGCGCCACCTAGCGTTAGGGATAACCTAACTGGAACAATTTGTATGACATTTGATGACATGGTTATTCATACCGCTAGCAGGTTGGTGAAAACGGACATAAGCATCGATTTCACTACTCACCAACCAATCTTAGTATAGGTATTCCCTCATCATCATCATCTCAGATACAAGAAGTCCAATGCGCAGAAATATTTTAGACCTACGTGCTAAATTTAAAAAAAAATTGCATGTTTACATTGTGTGTTTGCAACGTTGCGATAAAGTGCCAGATATGCTATTTGTCAATTAAGAAATGTCAAATGCTTACTAGAACTGTCAAAATATCAGTTTATTTGCCACATACAGGTACCGGATATTCGTGCGGACGAAGTCACATATCTTTAAAAAAAAATATATAAAAAATATTAAATATTTTTAATTTTGTATGTGACGAATAAACTACAAACTACTGGTCCGATTTTAAAAATTCTTTCACCGTTAAAAAGCTACTCTATAAGCGAGTGACATAGGCTATTTTTTTTAAGAAACTTTCAATAAACCCTTGCGCAACTGTGACTGACTAGTAAATATAATATTATAGTATAATAATTGTTAGTTCGACTGCGTAACTTGAATATGGGGAAAGGGAGCTCGGTCCTCGACCTGGTGTGCATCCATGCAATGAATCTTAACTTTTGAAGGGTCGTCGTCGAGTCGGCAATCAACAGGCGTGGGATCCGGAGGGAAGGAGTTTTACACTAACGTTTTTCACTTTGTTTTCCTTCACCGGCGAGAAAGTGATAATTAGAAATATGTTCATAAATCCGAATAGTTATTTATAATTAAAAACACTTTTTGTAGCTGACTGTACATAGTTACCTACTTCGGGTATAGCTGTGCGAGTTAACGACAAAATATTAAGTAAAATCAAATGGTGCCGAGTTGCACGATTGTGAGAGCTTTTTCTTGCGAGATAAATTCAATCCGAAAAACTCGATCTTAGTGGTTCATATGGACCATAGGAATTTAAACCAGGAACCAGTCGGATAGCCGTGAAACGCGTGAGTTATACCCCCAGTATTGCAAGCGTCTATAGGCTACGGTGATGCTTACCATCAGGCGGGCCGTATCCTTGTTTGCCAACTTTGTGGCATAAAAAAAACGCAAGCGAAGTTGCGCGGGTTTCACTAGTGTAAAATATAATATGAATGTATCAAAGGGACCCACGGTGGTTGAACATATAAATTATACCATATTGACGTGTTTGAGTAAAAAAATAAATAAAAATAAAATCACTAACACTGACCGGACGAGGTGATTGACCCGGAAAATAAAGGATGTGGTTTTTTTTTGTACGTGGCAGTCATTTTTGACATTGGAAATGTCTTTTCGTTCGCTTCAGTATAGGCTTCGATTTCACGAAAAAGTGCGATCCCCTTATATCTCGAAGAGTTGTGAAGATATGATATTCATAATAGGCTTAAAAGACGCGTATTCACGAGAGATGTAAGGTGCAAAAAGAATTATTTGAGAAAGTCAAAAACGAAAAAAGTTATAGCCGAAATTGTGAAAATAAAAATCATTTCTTTCTGAATTTTTGATTTTGGCGCTCGATATTTTGGAAACGAAGAATGATATCAAAAATTTGAGAAAAACTCGTCTGGACAATTTAGTCAGCTATAATTTGAGCCTAAAACAAAGATGACCGGGTTAAGGGCTTGACCTGTAGCTTAACCTTTTTGAACAAAGTCAAAAACGTAGTATGTAGTTTTATTTTGTAACCTTTTCCTTATCCCGACTTTATCGTCGCTCATCATCATCATCATATCAACTCAGTATCATCCCATCACTGGGATACGGGTCTCCCTTCAGTCGAAGGTGATTAGAGCCGCGCGATCTGCCACGCTGCTCCAATGAGGATTGGCAAAGGCCGGTGTTTTCAAACCGCCCTAAGGCCACCGACTTGGCCTAACGACCTGTCATCCATCGATAACAGCCGGGACCGATGGCTTAACCCTTTATAGGGCATAAGCATCTAGGGTAGATAAAAAAAACTATGTTTTTTTAATGTTTTTTTTATGTTTTTCAAAAAATAAAAATAAAAACACGGTGGTAAAAATATTCCCTCTGCCCGTGTGGCTTGAGGTTCTGAGGTCTGCTGAGTACCAGATTTATAGGGTAAAATTTCAAATCTTGCTGCCCGCCTAGAACGATCGCGTTGGGATGGGACGATGGAGGACGGAGGGCTAGATGAAAAATCAACAGATGAACTGCTAGGTTCGACTTTCGAGAGGTATTATGCTGCTAGGTGGATCAGGTGTCGGTGCCATAGGCCCGTCATTAAGCTCGTCATAGTTTTTTAGGATCGTTCAATACAGTACGTATTGTACGAACCTCGTCTTCAACAGATTCAAAACCATCATCAGATACATCGGGAAGACAAAATATGTCTTCCAATTCGTTGACTATTTGTAAATCTATATGCATATAATAAAACAGTAGACCCCGATGTCTGAATATAATTTGGCAAAAATAGAGAGGGAACAGTTAGAAGAAGGTAAAAGCAAAAAAATTTTATTTTTATTTTTTTGTCTGTCTATCTCTCTGTTTGAACGCGCACATCTTCTAAATTACTGAATGGATTTTAATGCTGTTTTCACAGGAAGATAGAGTTCGGCTTGGAGCAGAATATAGGCTTTGTCGCATATAAATAGGATATCAGGAAAATAAGTTATGGTCATTTAAAGGTCTCTACCCTGTCTATGTAAGAAGAAAAATATTTCTCGCACTTACAAACTTGAGACTTGGTACACCATAACTACCGACAACAGACTAGACCGGACCGGACCGAACCGGACCGAACCGAATCGAACCGGACCGGATGTCAGGAATAGAGGTTACTGCATTTAAATTTTCAACAGCCTAAGAATTTTTAAATTGTCACTCACTGCTGAGTCGGAATCGCCCGATATCTCATAACGACCATTTTTAAATTCAGTAGCACTATGTTTGAAAGTTTTTTTTTACTTGAGTTAACCATTTAAAATTTTGTTCCTCTAAAATTCACTAGATGGCACTGTTAGATTCTGAATCGCGCTATGAAAGTTTTTAGTATAACTGAGCTGACCATTTCAATTTAAATATAATTTTAATTTTTCATACTGATTTTACATTAGGTATTTTGATTAGGTACGATAAAATTAAATAAAACACAGCGGCGAGTAAATAGACAATGAGCAATAAAGAACACTGACGTCTCGGGGAAAAACTATAGCAGTAGTAATAGGAGACTGTTAAATCCGTCTATACTATTATAGTCATAAGCCAAATTCCACTCGGGCGAAGCCGCGGGCACAGCTAGTCGTTAAGTATTTTTCTACTCCTACTCATTTGCCAGATAGTCTGTAATAAGCAAAAAAGGAAATAGGCTTAACGTGGTCCGAGAGTCTCTTCGCGAGTTTTTCAAAAGCACTAATATTCTCACGGTGGCATCACAGTGCATTCTTGACAGCATCATGTTTGTTCGTAAGAACATTCATGACTATAACCAGGTGTGGATATTCATAATTTCAATACGCGTAACAGAAATAAATTAGCTGTTCCTAAATTCAGGCTTAGGAAAGCGGGCAAGTTATTTATGACTCAAAGTTTGCATTATGTATAATAAAATTCCAGAATATATAAAAAAATTGCCCAATCGATTTAAATTAAATGTCAAAAATTTGCAGCATCATCCAGAACCTGCAGCAAACTCAACTCCTCGTTAAATTACAGCAGATGTATCTTGTTTGGGCTCATTGGAATGGTCTTATTGAATAGTTCATATATAGGTATAATTCACTAGCTGGGCTCGCGGCTTCGCTCGTCATACTTAATGTTTATTGCTATCGCGCTGTATTTTTATCCCCGACCAAAAAAGAGGGGTGTTATAAGTTTTGCATGTGTATCTGTGTACTTTGGTGCTAGATGGTAACCAGGGTCTGATGATGGAGCTGCAAGGTGGCCAATAGGAACTCAGTAATTAAACGACATAACACCATCGAGTTCTCATACATATTTCGCAATACCATTTATACATATTTCACAATACCTCTCATACATAATTCGCAATACCCTAATACATAGTTCGCAATACCTCTCGTACATATGTCGCTATCATACATATTTCGCAATACCTCTCATACATATTTTGCAGTACCTCTCACACATATATCGCAATACCCTCATACATATTACGCAACAACTCTCATACATATTTCGCAATACACTCATTCATATTTCGCAATACCTCTCATACATATCTAAAATACAAATGAAATGGATAGAGATTAGAATAAAATAGGAACGAAACTATAAAAAACGTCAAATAAAACTTAAATTTTACATTTTAAAAACCCCTGACTCGAAACCTCTAAAAAGTAAATAAATAATAATTATGTACCCCCTATTCGACCTTTTAATTTTATGATATAATATTTATATTAGTTAATAGTAGTTGGTCATAATACTTCCAAAGCGTCATCACGTCGGGGGACCGCTAAGTTATTAAACTTGTAACTGTCACAGATAAAAAAAATATTATGACGTCCGTTCTTAACTCCTAGATAAAAAATGTTAATATGAAATCCACAATTTGTTGCCATAGGAATATTTTCGATCACTAGTTTAGTTTAAAAAAAAAAAAAAAATGGTGGGAAATATATTCCCGCTGCCTTATAAAGAAAGGGTCGTGCCCACGGGTCGTGCCCTCAGAAGCACGGAGAAGCTCAAGATAACAAAACCCATCCAAACGCTGGCTGGGGTCGATGTCGCTTAACTTGCGTGTTCATATTAGAGTGCGACAGACCACACAGCGACGCCATCGAGCTCCAATATTTTTTCGAATTCCGTAGATTCATTTCCAATGTGCACGATAGTCGTGTGTGGCACGAAATCTGTGAATTTTTTTTTTAACAAAGGCCAGTACTTTTAACGTATTTTTCGTTAAGCAACGTGCGCCGCGGTAAGAGGAATGATTCGATTTGGAACATTTTGTAAATTTTTATTACACCTATTAAGTACCAGTGGACTTGCTGAGTTGATAATGATAATTAAAAAAAAAATACGTGTGGCACTCGGGGACTGCCGCGGTAAAGCTATTGCATAGCATTTTTTATCAACTTATGCAATTATAATTATTAAAATTAAAATTGTTAAATATAACACTGGTTAACAGAGTCCTCTATGAGGGAATATCGTATTATCTCGTTAAAATTTGCGTATTCAATTTTAAAATATAACACTAGTTAGAGTCCTCTATGAGGCTAAATTTTATCGGTTATATTTTGTATGCATTAAATTGCGTATTGAATTTTGAGTCTTATTTCGTTCGATTAAGCTTGAATTCTGTTTATTAATTTTATCGGTGTTAGGTTTATTTTCGAAGTCCGCGATAAAAGCTATGCAATAGCTTAAAAACAAAAAATATTTCCTCATTTTACATGACTAATTGAATATGTGGATGGATATAAAAAGAATGATGCTTCATAGTAAAAATGCTGAAAAACAATCTTTTCTCATCGGCTTTTCCGGCACATCTTCAGAGAAATGGATAATAAATTTGGTATTTTAAATTAAATGTCGAATTCTGGGTGAATATAAAAAGACCTCTAAAAAATGAAATATCATAAGAACCACTAGACACGGGTAATTTTGTTGCTTTTGAACCCGATTAAACGATTAAAGATTATTTTTAAAAAGTAATTTTACAATTTACTTACAGAGAAACAAAAGGTTTTAGGGTAGGCAACGCGCCAGTATTGCAAGCGTCCATAGGTTACGGTGACCGTTTACCATCAGGCGGGCTCTATGCTTGTTTGCCACCATAGTGGTATTAAAAAAAGTTTCTTTTTACTTACAATTTTTGTCAGCAAGCATAATTTGATGAAACTATTTTTTCACACTAATCACAATACATGCTTAGAACGATAACGTTGAAATATAATGTCTATGTTGTGTATTTCAAATATCTAATTTATTTAGGAAGAAGCTACTACTCGTACATTAATAAACGGAACTATGTCATCAAAACACGCGTACATTCTCATAGTTTCCTGAAATATAAATCACGATAATATACTATATGAATGCCTCTCACGAAACTACACTCTTGAGCCATTTTCATTGTAATAATTCTGAATTATGTAATAGTGAATTTCAGTAATATCACACAGTAGTGTAAAAGTATACAGACATGCTTCATTAGCGTAGAGGTTTTCAAAGTTGTGGGCGTAGACAGTGTCTAGACACCCACGAAGGGAGAAATGAGGCATTACTGCTGGTATTGTTTAAGAATGTCACTTGAGGCCACTACTGCCTAACATCAAGTAGGGTGGAGTCAATTTGTTTGGCTAAAAAAAAAAGAGGTAGGGCACAGTGGATAATCTGCTCAGAAGGACCTCCCACCTTACAGAAGATCGTAGCCAAATAATAGCATTGGTCTCGGCCATGTTGTGTTCCTACGGTGAGTAAGGTCACTTCTCCAGCTCCTCTTGAGGGGTCGGGATGGTTGGCAACGCGTGAGTGATATCCCCGGTATTTTAAGCGTCTATTATAGGTTACGGTGATGCTCTTGGGCCAACTCCTTCACCTCTTTATAAGACACCTGATCCATGCAAGCTCTTCTCGGCTTTACCTCTTCTACCCTCAATCTTTCCTTCTAAGATGTTTCTGATAAATCTGCCGTGTCTGATGTCCCACTGTTTTCTCCTTCTATTTCAATTTCTCTCATCAAAGTTCTCTTTTCCCCTCTGCAGCACTTCTTCATTATACTCAACGCCAAAGCTTCTGACTCATAGAATAAAACAAATGAAAATTGTCGTTACGCACTAAGTAATAAGAGTTTCGAACTTCGTGTTACTGAACGCCGGGAGAATTGGCGTTCAGTAATCTTTTTTGTTCATTTTATTTTTCTATTCTTCTGCAGCATTATCATGCTACTGTAATATAATTTTGGGGTGATGTAGGGTATGTTTGGGATTAAAGAGTTGCCCTTAGGTTTGCGTAGTACATTATCATATATAACTGGGCGCAAGATAATAGGATTATGTTTAGTCACGAACACGTTAGTTAAATGTTTAAGGAAAAAGGTTATGTGGCTATTAGCAAGATGATATACTTAAAAACATTAAAGGAGCTTTATAATAAGAGGGAAAGGCCACCTAACTTATTAGGGCCCTATATATTGAGATTTTTTCTCAGTAGTTCCTTCAAAGGGACTACGGGGACAAAATTCCTTTAAAGGGACTTCTAGGAATAAAGGATGCCGCTCCCGCCCTTCCCGCCCGTGCCGTTGCGTATCATACTACTTTGAGTATATCCGTGTCAAATTAGAATGGGATTGAGATAAAAAAAGCGTGATTATTACGTAAAGATGTAAACGATTGTTGGAAGTAGTTAAATCGTCGCACAAGTATTTTTTTAAAATGTCATACAGCAGACAAACAAGCAAACGGGCCACCTGATGGAAAGCGGTCACCGCCGCCTATGAACATCAGTAACACCAGGGGCGCTACCAATGCGTTGTCCACCAACGGGGTTGGATGAAAGGAAGGAGGAAGGGAAGGGAAAGAAGACAGGGGAAGGAGTTGGGCTTCCGGATCTCTCACTCACCGAACGAAACGCATTGCTGCTTCACGTCGATAATCTGTGAGAGGGTGGTACTTCCCCGGTCGAGCAAGCCCATTTCATAATAATTGCTCTACCAGTCCAAAAAGTATGTCGTCTATACTAGCAAGTCGTCTAAAACGCATCTCGTCTATGATTTTATGGGTAGGTACTATCCCCAATAATGTAGATCCCCAATAATGTATATATTGTGGGATTTTTTCATACTATCCTCATTAGACATTTTGAGCTTTAAAGATAACACGTCATAAATCGCAAAATGACTATAGGAGATTATGGGATAATATTCTATTAAAACAATATTCCCACTATCTCCATTCCATGTACACATTGAGAATAGAGAGATGTACCGGATTTTATGCCTTTTTTTTTTTTTTTTTTGTTTAAAGTCAGGAAAATGCATTACTGCATGTCCCGCCACTTGGGGGAAGCGACGGGGGTCTGTCGGGCTCGCCTCTCTAACCAATGAGGGATACCGACTAAAAACCTGACTGTCTGCCACCTTCTCCGCCTTCACGTGGCGGGGTCGCGGGCACTGGTGATACTTCCGCAACCGGATTTTATGCCTGCAACATAATTTAATTAATTTGGAAAAATCTTACACGCTGTACCGACCCCACTTAAAATAGGATAAGGGTAAGACATGGGGTAAGAAGACGAACATGATATACTTCATTTCGTCATACATTCATTCCACGGCTTAAATAATTTCTAGCATGTCGCAAGATACCTACAAAAATGGTTTAACATGAAAATCTTACACTGTAAACTCCACTGGCCATAGAGAGAGAAATAAAACCAGCAACATCCAAATATAACCCGCTTTCGCCCTTAACCCCTCAGTTAACCAACGGAAACGGTGCTATTTTAGTTAGTTAAAATAAATTAAATGTTCTGGAAACTTCTATATTGCAATGTTTTATGCTTCCTTTCGTATTTGTATTGGCTGACGTTGGTTGGTATAGTAAGATTAATTCGAGAGCTTGAGACTATATAGGGTCGCGGGTTTTTTTTTTAGTTTCGAGTGTTTAGTTTATTTTTCTCCTTCTCTTTTTCCATTCCTTTTTTTCCAATTTCTATCTCCCGTTTCGAGGTACATAGTCTCCATTAGTCATGAACTGTGAATTTGAATGTGTGATGAATATGTCCTGGGCAAATTGTGTTTAGTTTTTTTTGTAGTGATAGAGCTCGCTTCATAAAATCCTAAACAGAATTTGCCCACGACATAACCATCACACATTCGTTTTTTTACAGTAAATTCAGTGAGCGTCGTAAAAGTGTCACTTTGGCCATGGTACTAAAGTGATAATTTATGCCGCTGACTGTACTAATTGTAAAAAATCTAACTGTGATAACTTTTGTATATCATTTCAATTAATATAATAAAAGTAATAATATAATATAATAAAATGTTCTATTGGTCTCTGAGATACTTAATGCCGTGCCTACAAACTCCGCCAATGAACAATTAAATAAAACTATTTTCTTATTTTATTCAGTGAAGATGTCAACACATAGCGACAATATATTTATGCTGCTGACTGTACATTTAGCTCCAACTTCCAACCTTTTAAGTAAAAACTGTGACACGTTCAAAGACATCGATCTGAAAATGCATTAGCGATAACCCGACACCATCTTCTTGTGTTACCTACCTGTGACTGAACTAAAAACGCTTAATTTATCTTTTAAAATAATGTTTTAGGTGTTTAATATTTTTTTATAGAAAATTAATATAAACACCTTTATGTTTAGTGGATTTGTAATTGGTAAATCCGTTATTTATTGGTTCCAACATTGGAATGAATATGGTTAGATCTCTCGACAATCAGATTTGACGTTTTCCGCATCTGTCATGTTGCGAACCTGTCATTTTGCTAATCTGTCTTTTTGCGTTTTTCACGCTTAGATCTGTAGGTTCGTTTTAACGTAATTTAAACGATAATGGACAAATGAAAATTATGGAGGTCATACATAAGACCTTGTACACATGGTACGCGCGTTGGTGTCGCGTTTCGTCCTACATTTAGCTTCACGATGAAATGATTGCAACTCCGCGATGATGGAGAAAACGCGACGAAACGCGTTCGCCCCTTCTTGACAAGGTCTAATCATCTGAAAAAAAATATCACAAAAACAACATTAAATATTAACTTCCAATAACCTTTAAACACACTGAAATAAGGTCTAAGTTTAAATGGTTCGAGGGTTAATAAACAGTTGGTAAAACCACCATTGTTCCGTCCCAGACAGGACGGTTATTTTTACAAAGACGACACGTGCTTTAGTTACTTTATTTTCCATTATTAAAATATGAATGGCATGATGAAACGGTTTTATTAATTAGTATTGTGTTTACTGCACATTGTTCATGTTGGATCCAACATTGGAACCAATACACGAAACATGACAAACTAAGGCTTCACTCTCGCCAAGTCCATCAAGAACTATTGAATTTGATAGACTGTTATTTATTCATTCATGAGATCTTTTATATTCCCATGAGAATAACAGGATTTCTCGGGTAGCTAATGTATTTATAAATGCCCTCGGGGTAAAACGTATTAACCCAAAAATTTCCACTTTAAATTCACTAGAAGGATTGCACACTTTAAATCACAATACGTCGGACTTGATATGGGACGATGCTGTGTCTGACAGGACGAGACCCGTCAAGTGTGGGCGAGGTCGGTACATTTTATGATGTAAGTTTTGAATTTCCATTTTCGGTGTATTCGTACTTAAACGTTTTAATCTTGGACCGTTTTGTAGTGTTTTGTAAAATATGACTAATGTTGGATCATAGTGTCATATTGTTTTGTACGATGAAGCAAACACTAAAGTCCTGTATTCACTTTGATTAGTGCAAGTGCGATTGCGAGTGATCGAGGCTGATTTCTGCAGGTGTATAATGCGAGTAGTGTCCAATTCTGTTTAGTGGCTCTGTTTAGTTAAATGTCAGTTATTAACCATAGATCAACAAGTATGTTACGTACACCAGATGTTTATGAAAATTATAATAAAAAAATATTATTGTTTGTTTTATGGCTGTACCATATTTTATTAGTATTTCGTGCATACGCTAGTTAAATAGTATGTAAAGTATGAATTAGGATTTGCAATTAATTGAGATTATAATTGGAATCGCAATTTTATTGAAGTGTAACTTAGCTGGTGGCTTTATGAGTTGATTGTAAAATACCTATATTATAAAAATATTTTACATTGCAACTTCATCGTAGTAAAAATATGACATTGTTACAAGTTTTTAGTGTAATTATGCAGGTGAAGCATTGCGGATAAATATAGGTTTCTGGGTTTCAGTATATGCAAAAAATGCAGTAAGTTGGCCACTACGTTATTAAAAACAACTACTTAAACAATATTGATATTCAATTGTTTTATTTTGTATTGATTGTCCCAAATAGATATTGGTGCCAATTCTGTTGTACATTAAACTAGACTAACTAATTTTGACAGGACCTAAGGTGTTGTTGTCCTTCCTTGGTTTACAATTAGTGACAAGGATAGCAACACTTCTAGTCCTGTCAAAATTAGTTTAGTCTAGTTAAATGTACAACAGAATTAGCACCATTGACATTGTTTCTATTGCCATTTCTTTAAATCAGTGGTGATTTTGAGATTTTATAGCCAGTTGCAGAAATGCACTTTTAATTTCACGTTAAGAGTTAAAGCAAGCCATGTTTCTTCTTCTTATATAGTTTGAAATGACCATCATAAAAATTATAGAAATAAGAACGTAAACAAGGTTGACGGACAGACAGACAAATAATTGAATGGTTCCGTCTTTTCCTTTTGAGTTACGGAACCCTTTCTATCTACAGAACATGGACCCTAATAACCGATGCTAATAACATTTTTTTTTTAAATTCAGTAATTCGTCGTATGTAGTAATAGTATTGTCTCTTTTTCTCTCTTCATAATTTAATCATTTTGTCTCACTTCCACGTGTCATCTTCGCGTAATACATAACAGCTAATAAGGTAACCAATCTCTAACCTTTTTACGTAATATTGTTGTTGAAAATACGCAGATTTTTTTAATTTATACAAAAGTTAAGTTAATAACTGTTAATCACAAGATATTTTTAGCGAAAAATTTTAATTAATTAACACCCACAGCTGTATTTTTTTTAATAAAACGCCAAATATTTCACCTCGGAAGATATTTTGGACGAAAATAAAATCTTGAATGGTTTCATTAGAACACAAAATATTTAATAAAATTCTTGGGTTTTTTTGCGTTCTGTACCCTGTTCTTAGTTCTCTATCCCGGTCACCTTTTTCATTGGTTGACTTTACCTAGTTTTTTTTTTTTCTAAAGGCCATAACTGGGTTTCTTTCGCCATTTCTTTTACCGGTGGCCTTTTTGCTTTTGTTTCCGAAATGGTGGTAGTTTGTAGAATATATTTATTTACACAAATCAATATTATTTGTTTTGTATCTTGGTCTGGGTGTTTTCTATGTATAATAAGTATTTATTTCCAAAAAGTATTTAAGGATATTTATCAGCAATCTAGTACCCATAGTACAAGCTTAGTTGCTTAGTTTGGGACTAGATGGCGTTGTGTGATTCGTTCAAGAATATTTATTAAAATTTATTTATTATTTGTACACTTCGACTGGGAGGAAGTGCCTGTGAGCTCCACTTTGACTATCCAATAGATATTATGTATGATTCCCGGGCAATGTTGGAGTTATGTGACCTTATTGAATTAATATCGAGTATGGATACATCTTCGATGCATTACTCTCTCATTTTGTTCATTATGCATAATTCATCACATTTTTGAACATAAAACTAATATTAACTTGTTCATTATATCAGTCTGCTGTTGAAAACTTAAATCTTCCACGTCTGCCAGATTTCGGATGGAAAAGAAAAAAAGGCCGTCCCTCGGTCCGGATTGCGCGGCGGAATGTTTAAATAACGTCTGTTTGAAACAATGGTTGATGACAGTCCAACCCTGTTCTTTGTTATGCTAAATTTAGGGATGGGCGTGGAGGGAGTTTTATCGATGTTTTTGTTAAGGACTTGGATATTGGAGGGAATTTTGTCGATGTTTTCTCTCGCGTAAGATTATTTGGCGTTGTCTTTAAGGTTTTATGTGATTAACCTACCTATGAATACAACTCAAAATAAAATAGGCGCCACTCGTAGTTTTGTACACTAAAAACATAAATAGTGAGGAGCTCGATGGCGTCGCTATGTGTCGCACTCTAATATGAACACGCAAGTTAAGCGACGTCGACCCTAGCCAGCGTTTGGATGGGTTTCGTTATCTCGAGCTTCTCCGTGCTTCGGAGGGCACGTTAAGCAGTCGCTCCCGGCTGTTGTCGATGGATGACAGTCGTTAAGCCAAGTCGGTGGCCTTAGGGCGGTTTGAAAACACCGGCCTCTGCCAATCCGCATTGGAGCAGCGTGGCAGAGTACGCTCTAATCACCTTCGATTGAAGGGAGACATGTATCCCAGCAGTGGGATGATTATTGGTAGATATGATGAAAAACCATAACTTTTATTTAATTACAATTATACATTGTACGTACATAATGTTATGTCACAAGTTAATGTGTCCGTAATGTTTTTACTGTGAAATTGATTCAAAAGAATCCAGCAAACATTTTTTTAAGACGTTTAAAGCTTGTGACCTTTATTTTGTTCTTTTTTTAATATCCAAAGGTGGCAGACAAGCATACGGCCGGCCTGATGGTAAGCCGTCACCGTTGCCTATAGACGCTTGCAATACCGGGGAATAAGAGATACCTCAAACCTCTCTCTGTTCTGACTTCTGAGTGGTATTTATTAATTTAAAGTAAAAATATATTATTTGGGTGTTCCGCACAACTGATGTCTGTTTGCCAAACTCTTACATCAAAAAAAAATCTTGTTTAAATTCTTCCATAATGCTTCTCGAGCCGGCAAGGTGATTATTATAAACCTAGGAACGACAAACTAAATTTTCCACAAAACAAAAATAAGAAAACATCTATTCCTCAATACAAGGAAATGAAGCAGACGCAGTCGGTTTAAAAATAGCTGTTCTATTTTTAATGTTTTTAAATTCAGGTGAGGCGTACCTACCTATCTGTGAACGTTTATGTTGATAGATCTATTTGTTTCTATATTAAAACTATGGATTCAGTGGAAATGTGTAATATGCGTGATTCAGAGAACTTTGAAGAAATTTCCATCCATCCAGCCGTATCAACCCATCATGGCTGCATCCAGGTATGCGGATCTCTCTTAGTGTTTCCAAGCCGCCTGATGGCCACCGACAAGCCTTACCTACTGTTATCCATCGACCATTTTTATCAGAGGTAGGGCACAGCGGATAATCCGCTCAAATCGGAGCAGCCCGTCTGGGGAAGGACCTTACAGAAGATCGTAGCCAAATAGCATTGGTCTCGGCCATGTTGTGTTCCTACGGTGAGTAAGGTCTCCAGAGCTCCACTTGGGGGCGTTGGGAGGGTTGGCAACGCGTGAGTAGTACCCACGGTACTGCAAGCGTCTATGGGCTACGGTGATGCTTACCATCAGGCGGACCGTATGCTTGATTGCCAACTTTGTGGTATAAAAAAAAGACCACTGGGACTGACGGCTTAACTTGCCCCCCGAAGCACGGAGAAGCTCGAGATAACGAAATCCATCCAAACACTGACTAGGGTGGACGTTGCTTAACCTGCGTGTTCGTTCAAAGTGCGACACACATAAAATTGCATCAAAATTTAGACGATAACGACATTTAAAACAAACAGACAAGCGAAAAGCGACTTTATTATACATGAAGCCTCGCATATCCTGTAATTCTTGCTAAGTAATTAATCATTACGCTAATTTACCAAGCGTCTCCTGTTATTTTCCTAGCTAAACTTCTATATTTGGATAATGATGACAGCATTCGAAATTAACCTGACAGATTCCGGTAGGAATAAACTGTAACCGTACTAAATAAAGTCAATAAAGATGCCATAATCCGTTCCTTTATACTTGGCAATTTCCAATGAACTTCACCGATTGTTTTTTGGAGTGAAATCATACTTCTTTGGCGGCGCTTGGCTTATTCTAATCGTAGAAAATAGCGCGATTCAGAAACAGCAGAAACTGTACAGCGCCATCTATTGAATATTTTTTTGAAGTGAAAACTTCTTTAGCGAGTCAATGGTACAACGGGGAAGCTTGGCACTTACAAAAAAAAAAAACGGATGGAGGGGACGTTGATGTTTAAGTTTTCACTTCTGCCGGCACTCCCGGAGCAACCCGTTCTTTTTTTTATGTCATACGGCAGACAAACAGACAAGTATGCCACGTGATGGTAAGTGGTCACCGCCGCCTATGGACATCAGTAACACATGGGGTGCTAGTAGGGTATAGAGAACCGGTACTATCTCAAGGAACCGGGATTTTCGGTACCGGACTATGCTGGAACCGGGATTTCAGGTACCGTCGGGATTTTTTTTCAATACATCAACACCGCCTAGGGATGTTTTGATTTTGCTTAATTTACACATTTTTTGTTAGACATACTTATTTTTAGAAAGCTCATTTATTAAATTAGGTACTCTTCTTCCTTGTCGCTACACTCTTGACAGAGTGGTCGTGGTCGTCGATTGAGGGTTGGCAGTACGCTTCACTATCCGTCGCCATTCTTCTCGAGCTCTTGCCTTTCTGGTACATTCATAGAATGTACCATTAAGGGCAGTCTTAATTTGGTCGGTCCAGCGCATAGGTGATCTTCCGCGTGGTCTTGTGCCTTCCACCTTTCCCTGTACCACAAGGCGTTCCACAGAGACATCTCCTCGCCGCGAGACATGGCCAAAAAAGGTGAGAATGCGAGCCTGTACTATGGAGGATAAACGCTGTGTGATGCCGAGTTCTTGGAGGATGGACTCGTTTGTTCTGAACTCCGTCCAGGACACCCCAAGCATTCTTCTCCAGCACCACATTTCTAAGGAGTCTATCCTCTTCTTCTCACTCTCTCTCAATGTCCAGGTCTCAGCGCCATATAGGAATATGGGAAACACTAGTGCCCTGACGAGTCGTATCTTAGTGGCCTTTGTGATGTTCCGGTTTCTCCATATTCTCCTGAGTTTGTCCATGGCCGTCCTCGCAATAGCCATGCGCCGTTTGATCTCATTAGCACATCCGCCACTGTTTGATATCAGTGCTCCCAGATAAACATACGACTGCACAACCTCGCAGTTTGCAATTCTCCTCACATCAGGCAAGTTGTTATTGGCGCGGTCGACAATCATCACCTTGGTCTTGTTACGGTTGATCTTTAGGCCGAAATCCAGACTAACACGTTCCATCCTGTTCAGAAGAGTTTCCAGGTGTTCGGAACTTGTCGCAAATAAAGTGGTATCATCGGCATACCGTAGATTATTTATTCTCAGACCTCCAATGCTGACTCCGTCCGCCCAGTCATCAAGGGTGATCCTCATAATAAGTTCGGTGTAAATATTAAATAATAATGGTGATATAATGCACCCCTGGCGAACTCCAGCAGTGGGATGGAAGGGATTGGAAAGGACGCAATCTGTCCTGACGGAGGCGGTTCCACTTTCGTAAAGCTGTCGTAGAAGATGAACTAGATGTTTAGGCGTTCCCATTGTAAGAAGAGTATCCCAGAGCTTTGGCCATTTTACAGAGTCGAACGCCTTTGAAAAATCAACAAAACAAATGAATGTCGGTTTGTTGAATTCTCGAGCCTTTTCTATAATTTGACGTACTGTTAGAATTTGCTCACGGGTACCTTTCCCTTTTACAAAGCCAGCTTGTTCAGGGGCAATTTCTTTGGAGAGGTAAGATTTAAGTCTCTCGTTTAGTATATGCAGCAGAATTTTACTTGCGTGGGATACGAGAGCAATAAGACGGTAGTTACTGCATAATTTCGTAGAGCCTTTCTTATGAAGCGGAACAAAAACAGTATGGGTCCACTCCTGAGGCCACACCCCCGTCTGCCAGATCTTATTGCATAGGGTGAGAAACATATCGACACCATACTCTCCGGAAGCTTTGATGGTCTCAATCGATATGGCGTCTCTACCTAAATTAGGTACATGTAAAAGTAAAATAATATTATATTTATTGCTTAAATATTTTTTTAAAGTGAAATAATGATACAAGTAACGACCGTATTTGTTTAATACGGTCGTTACAAAGAAAAATTAAAAAATTACTTATGCAGTTTTTTGCAATTATGCGAAAAATCAAATATCAATAAAATATCCCATGATTCATACAATGCTTCTGCATCGATTTTTCATGTCATAAATAAAATCTGGCGACATTACCCAAGTCCTGGTATGATGCTAAAAAGTTGCTCTTGTCGCAAGGCTTGCGGTAATCAAGGTTAAAGTAACGTTATCATGCTACTAGGGAAGTAAGTGAAAGAATGCCATGGCCAGAAGCACAAGGACCATACGCACGAAGACCGATTTTTGCTAACTGATGCGAAAAAACAGCCAAATGTTACGGCAATGCTGTTTCTTCAAATGCTCTCGTCAAAGCACCAGTTGTTCGTGTTAAATAAAAATTGACAATTGGACACCACTGCTTCTGTCGCTCGCTCGCAACTGACTGAAGGGTTGTGGTGTTAATGTCCGTACGCAGACAGCGCGAGTGGTGACCAGCTGGCTTCAGGAGCACGCACGACATTTCGGTCTTAGACTGGCCTGCGCAATCACCAGACCAAAATCCCAAAAAGAACGCATAGAACATGCTTCCTCCACAAACATTGAGACTGAAGAGCAATTTTTTTGCATCTTAACAGGACTTGAGACAATTCTTGGGAAAATTGAGACTTCGTGATCTTGATTCGAAGCATACAAACCGTTTCAGAACCATTGTAAACATAAATGTTTTTAAAAACAACATTTTCTTTGGCAAAATTGTAAAAAAGGCATATTTTAGATATTTTTTATACTTTTTCTTGAAAACATACTCGATCGTTTGTTGACCATCAAAATATAATTCGATCGCACGTAGCGTCACTGGCGTCAGTGTTGCCAATTTCCATATAATTGAATAAATAAAAAAATCCCGAAAGTACTGAAAATCCCGGTTCTTGTATTTCAATTCCCGGTTCTTTTACAGCTATAAAAGAACCGAGAATTCCCGGGATTTTCGGTATCGGGATTTCCCGGTTCTATACCCTAGGTGCTAGCAATGAGAACTACCAAGATAGATTTTTTTTATATCATTTCGGGAACGGTATTTCGCGGGTAAAACCGCGAGCATCAGCTAGTGATATATAAAATAGTTTGTCTTCTATCTTGTGGTAAATTCTTTTTGGCAATAATAAATAAAAGTTTATCTTGCCTTATACGCCATAAGTTCGTAAAACGTGTGAAAGATGTGTATGATTCCTAAATCCTACTTATATGCTATCCTCCGTTGAAATAAAATTATGTTGTTGACAGCCATGACACAAAATAAAATGGACTGCTCTTATTTCTCGCTATATTTATTAAACCTTATTTGACAAATGAAACGTCTTGGTTGGATACTATGTAATAAAAATGAGACATTCGTCTAGCTAACGACACGAGACGTCCCTTATTCATTACTACCGTGCCCGCGGAACTTCGTTTGCGTGTTTATGCACAGCAGCACCATCTATGTTATAAAGCGTCATTGACTATCAGACTTTTGACCAAATCCTCTGGAAGCGCGTACATTTCGGGATAGAAATTGTATGTTAATCCAAGGTATCAGCTAGCTACATACCAAATATCATAAATATTCCCCGAGCCATATGAACGCGAAGAAGTGAAAATACACACAACTTTATAATATTACAGTATGATTATATACAGGATGTATCAGATGACGTGTAAATAAATTAAGGAGATGACTCAGTAAGTGATTCTGAGCAGAAATACTAAAAAAAACAAACACATTTTTTTTTCTCCAAATGTCTACTTTTTTCCTTGCATCATAAACACCAAAACCGCGTAGTATCGTAGCGTCGATGTTGTAGCGGCGGCGCGGCGGCCGCGCGGCGTGCGGCGGCACATCAAAGATACCTTTGTCGCGCCGACAAACAGTGCCGCGTGCGCCGCCGTGTGCCGCCGGGGCCGGCCGGCCTGGCAGTTTGTTACCGAGCGACCGCGTGTTCGGACGCAATTGATGTGAACTCGCTGAACTAGTAAACGCGACGCGACAATGGGTAGCGAACTTACGAACATTGAACTTTGTGACATCGTTCTCTTGTACGGGGAAAGTGGTCGTAATTTAAGTGCTACCTTACGCCTGTGGAGAGAACGGTATCCTACACGAATTGTGCCTTCCGTACGTCGCGTATTGAGAACGGTTCAAAATCTCCGCGACTATGGACAGTTCACCAGGCCTGCTCATGCACATGGTGGTGGGCAAGAAATACCAGTGGAATTGCAAGAAGAAATCCTTCAATTTTTTGAAAATGAACCACGCGCGAGTACGCGAGAAGCGGGGCGGCGTTTTGGCGTCGGCCATATGACGGTATGGAGGTTATTACGTGCGGAAAACCAACACCCGTATCATTTTCGACCAGTGCAAGATTTACTCCAACCCGACTATGAAGCACGCGTTACATTTTGCGAGTGGCTGCAAACCCATCTCCACGAAAACATTCTGTGGACTGATGAGGCCTTGTTCACCCGAGTGGGTGTTTACAACATCCACAACGAGCACTGGTGGGCAACTAGGGGTGAAAATCCACTAAAAACAAAAAAGGATTCATTCCAGCATCGTTTTTCATGGAATGTTTGGGCAGGCATACTCGGGCACAGATTACTTGGACCCTACTTTATTGAAGGAAGATTGACGGGGGCAGCGTACCTAGAAATTCTTCGTAACGAAGTCGAAGAAATGCTTGAAGATGTCCCTATTAACTTACTTCGGGAACTGTACTGGCAACAAGACGGTGCACCACCTCACTTTGCACTGCAGGTGAGGCAGTACCTCAACGAGCGCTTTGGCAGCAGGTGGATTGGACGTGGGGGGCCAGTGCCATGGCCAGCTCGCTCCCCTGACTTAACGCCCTGTGATTTTTATTTGTGGGGTGACATAAAGCGGCGCGTGTATTCCGACAGAGACGGTGAGGTCAATGACCGTGATGAACTTCGTAGGCGTATCGAAAGTGCTTTCGAGGAAGTGAAAAACAATGATTTTATTCTTTTACGCTTACAAGATAACCTACGAAGACGTGTAACAGTGTGTTTAGCGGAAAATGGACGCCACTTTGAGCACCTGTTAAGAGTGACATGAAGATTTTTTTGTTTTTCGTAAGTACTTCAATTCTTACCTAATCATTAATGTAAATAAGTTGATTCATTTTTTAACAAGGCAAGTCGGTTGCCTTCTGGCCCCTTGGAAACACCGGCCTCTGCCAATCCGCATTGGAGCAGCGTGGCAGAGTACGCTCTAGTCCCCTTCGATTGAAGGGAGACCCGTATCTCTGCAGTGGGATGATTATGGGTTGATATGATAGTTTTAACTACACCAACGTACTTGTGGCCCTTTAAATTCTTACATATTTTTTAATGATTTTTAATGAATGAAAAACTGAATCTCTGGATTTACACGACTCATAATTTTACATAGTAACTATTATCTAATCTGTGAGTTCCGTGACATAATGTAGCATCGCCCGTCCGGATAAACTCAGGCGCCACGTAACTTTCGTAGTGCGCGCTGTGCTACGAGGCTACGACCCCACGATGTCCATGTCGGCGGGTCCATTTTAGGAACTTTTCTTTTCATGATAATACCATACATGATAACTTACATTATGTGAATTATTATTTTTTGAGGTGTTCACCCCTCACTTAATATCTACCTTAATTTTGTTACACGTCATCCGATACACCCTGTATTTATTTATTTATAGAAACACAAAACAAATTGTTACCAAGATTTAACAATTACCTACTTATAACCAAATAGTTCAGCTAGGCAATAATTCAAAATATGTGTATACAGCCAGTTCAAATTTCGAAACATAATTTAAGGGAAATTATATAACAAAAAGCCGCTCCGAGCCAAAAAGTAGAATGCAACAAATTAAGAAAAGTTATTAAGAATACAAAAATTACTTATAAAAAATTAAAAATTAAAAAAAACAAAGAAAGATATGAATATATATAATGCATAAGTTCCCGAGTTACATTTTGACTAGCAACGGTGACTGTCCAATCATTTGGTTTGTGTGTTTCGTTTCGTAAGTATTTCGTTAAGTAAAACTTTGACGAAAACGTACAAATGTCATAGAATATGGCATTGTACTCATCTGCAAGAAATGCGTAGCCAATACGGAACCCTACATTGTGCGTGGCCCGACACGTACTTGCCCGGTTTTTTAATTCTATATTTCAAACCAGATAGTTGTAAACGTGTAGGCTTAGCTACTACCATTTTGCACAAATTTTATCTTTATTGTACTATTACAATGCATACCTTTTCTTATTATTCAACTTTAGTTTACTAGATTTGAGTAATAAACGTCTAACCTACCTCATCTGTCATTGCCACGGCAAACATTAGATTAAGACCGCGTGTGGTCTTACACGTTTAACGTGCATTTAGTAGTTAATCTATGGTTTTTGTAGACACGCCGGAAATCCCCATCACATGAACGCTTTTTGTGTTTTCTGGGACCAAACTGTTTGCCCGCTGTATTAAATCTCATCTATTTACACCATCGAAAACAAGGATGACGCATCTTTTATGACAACGGAAAAATCAGAGCGAATAAATGTGTCATGTACGTTTTGTATCGGAAAGAACGTCTATTCTTATCTATTGATGTATTAGAAATAGAGAAAGAGTAACATTTATTCAGTACTCGCAGCTTCGCCCGCGTAAAAAATTGCCTATGTTTGGCTTCTGTACCCCTGACAATATGTATACAAATTTTCATAATGATCAGCTGCTTAGTCAAGCCGTGAAGGAATAACAAACAAACAAACTCACTTTCTCATTTATAATATTAGTATGATAGCACATAAGACTGAGACAACGACAACGTACAATATAACCCAAACAAAGAAATATTACAACAACCCGATTTTTTTTAAATTATCAAAAATCTTTAGTTCAAAATGCCTATAGATACAGATTGAGAGCCGCCTATACTTCTACGTAGGCGGGTAGGCTTCGTAAAAGCCTGTAACATATCGTGCGTGCCTTCTAACGAAGATTCAGTAAAAGATGATTCGAGGTCGAGGGCAGAAGACCGAGGTGAAGAAGGCCAATGCGATGGACTGACGAAATACGCAGTGCTCTCGACACCACTGTTCACGACGCCTTTCAGTCTGCTTCTGATAGAGGAAGGTGGCGGCAAATAGTCCGCAACAAAGTACTGGGTCAAGACGATGATCACGACCCTCAGCATTGAGGAGAGCGACGCGAGGAGGAGTAAAAGATGGACTGCCCCTTATTTAACTAGATCTTTGTTAGAAGGCCGAAATCCTAATACTTTATAATAATAGTTTCCTAATCTGTGTTTATAACATATCTATACAAAAAAATGTCAGCACACTCCGCCCCGACCTACACCAGTCGTATACTGCACAGTGGCCCATAGGGAAATCATGGATAAAAATTTCCTTTAATAAAAGTATTTTAACTTGGTCAGAGCTATACAACCACAATTTCATCTTTTGACATACTTGTGTGTGTTACCAATATCGCTCACTAGATGTGACCAGTTCACGCCGACACTGCTAGTAGTTAGGATTAGGTAAATCATCACCACCTTAGACACAAGAAGTCCACAGCTGGACATAGGCCTCCCCCAAACATTTTCAATGCGACCTGTTGACAGCGGCCTGCATTCAGCGGCTTCCTGCGACTTTCCTTAGGTCGTCTGACCACCTAGTAGGCGGGCGTCCTACGCTGCGCTTTCCGATACGCGGTCGCCATTACAGAACCCTCTTGCGGCTCTTGCCCCACCGGCCATCGGTTCTGCGCGCTCTGTGCCCTGCCCACTGCCACTTCAGCTTGATTAAGATTAAATATGTGACCTCACCTCATGTGACATATTCTCGAGGACCTCGATGGCGTCGCTGTTTGTCGCACTCTAAAAACGAATACGCAAAAGCAACGTAGACCCTAGCCAGTGTTTGGATTTAAATTATTTTTAATTGAGAGATTGGTTTTCATTTGTTAATTAATGTATTTTGTTTCTTTACAGGTAAGGCCTAACTATACCCTCATGACGGTCTTCTAATATGTGGTGTGAGTAAAACTTTGTTACGTTATTAATAGTCATGATTTTCATTAAATTTTTATTACTTTAAAACTAATTGAGTAAATCAAAACTAAACTATCATATCAGGCCGACCGTATGCTTGTTTGCCACCTTTGTTACCAATTTATAGAGTGGGAACCCAAAAAGTTTGCGTCATTGCTTGGCAACAATATACAAATTCCCATGGGAATTGTCTAATTGCGCAAGTTGTTGTTTTGCGTTAGTGGGAATTAAACAAGCATAATTTCTAAGAATTACTTTCCCTACTGCGTTACTGTAACATTGTTCGCATCTGTTTGTCCATAAATCACTCTCGAATGACAGTAATGTTTGGTGACATTTGGTTGAAAATGACAAAAGAAGTGAACTTTTGAGATTATGACACGGTGGCTGCGTTGGTATTGACCTCCGGCGCTTGAGGGTTCGATCTCCGCAAAAGAGAGACGTATACGCCCCGACAAATAAAGAATGAGCTCTTTCTACTTCATGCTAATTCTTACGTCCTTTTTATATTACGCGCAAGTTGCTCTTGCACTTTGCACTTTTCGGCGGAGCCATCGCAAAGTGCAAAGTGAAAACCTGGGAAATGCAAAGTAGCCATCGACTAGAGCCTTAGACTAGAGTTATCTGAAGAAACGTAGTTTCATCGTTTGAGAAGTCGTTTTTTAGGTACGCGTAAATACAACGCGTTTGTAATTTTCTAAATTTGCAAAAGACAGTCCTGTCTACGCCTGATACGCGTTTTTTACCCTCATCTGTGCCTTGTCCGCGTTAAAATACGCCATCTGCATAATCCCTTGTTTTGACCTTTGGAATGAATGGTTCTAACTCATCGTACAATAGAGTAAGTTAAAACCATAACATAGTCGTAGGTATGTGGAGTTATGCAATGTCGTGACTCTTCACGTGGCGATGTGATGATTGAAACTATAGTTCTTAGATAGATAGAATATGCTATATTTACAATACACAACATTAGGACACAGTATACATAAACAGCGAACATACTAGTGTATTTCGCAACATGGCAGCCTTATTGCTGAAAGCAATCTTTTTAGGGCAATTAGTTTTTAGTGACATACGTTACGTCGTCCTAGCAAATCTAACTAATCTGTATTTTCTTGTGAGAAATGAACGAAAAATATTAAGAACTAGCCTTTTAACCAAGAAATCCCATTGTTTCCGTTCCCGGAATGATGTCTGTGCTAAAAACTTTCTTATATGTTAATCCGTGTTAGAAACTTGTATCTTTCAAGCGAATCTTTCAAGCCGCTTTTGCATGAAAGACCAACTTTCTAGTAGCAGGAAATGCATTGGTTGCGCCCCTGGTGTTAAAATACATACCTATATATTTATAGGCGGCGGTATCCACTGTACATCACGTCGCCCGCTTGCTTCAAAAATTAAAAAAATTCAAAATTCTTTATTAAATCCAAAGGTGTTTTTACAAGGGTTGGGAGCTCTTTTGTTAAGTTAATAGTAAACCTGTAGTAAAAGAGTCCCCACTTCACTGTAGTGAGAATTTATATAAAGCAAAGTATACCAAATTACCAATGCAGAGTAA
The DNA here is from genome assembly GCA_905163395.2 of Endotricha flammealis. Lineage (NCBI taxonomy): Eukaryota > Metazoa > Arthropoda > Insecta > Lepidoptera > Pyralidae > Endotricha > Endotricha flammealis. The sequence goes on from LR990871.1 coordinate 11,212,790, forward strand.
CCATGAGTAAAGCCCACCATTCACTACTCGGACCCCGGACCCGATCGCGGACCAATCCGGCGTTGTCTATACACTGCACGAACCCTCCACGAACCCTCCACTCGAAGTATAGCATGTGGGGTTCGACAAGCGCTCGCGGCTCGCAACCGCAGACCTGCGAGCCCGACGCCAACCCATTTGACAGTCTGGCGTACCCGTTCGTCGCTTCCATACACAGGCGGATTAGTCCGATGGCTGACCAATCCGCCGGACCAATCTGTGTGTGAATGGTGGGCTTTACGCTTTCAACAAGAACTATTTGCTTGTTTGCTTGTTATAGAAAAATTACATTACATTTTTTTTTTCATTTTTTGATGTAGGTTACCGTCCATATCAACCCATAATCATTCCACTTAATGGATACGGATCTCTTTTCAATCGAAGAGGATTAATTCTGACACTCCTCCAATGCGGATTGGTGGAGGCCAGTGTTTTGACAACAGCCGAGTTTTTTTTTAATTCCACAAAGTTGGCAAACAAGCATACCTGATGGTAAGCATCACCATAGATAGACGCTTGCAATATCGGGGGTATCGCTCACGCGTTGCCAAACCTCCCAACCCCCCCAAGTGGACCTTACTCACCGTAGGAACACAACATGGCCGAGCGCAATGCTATTTGGCTTCGATCTTCTGTAAGGTGGAGGTCCTTCCCCAGACGGGCTGCTCCGATTTGAGCGGATTATCCGCTAAAAGAGATTGATGTAGGGTACAACAGATTATATTTTTTTAAGTTATTCTAAAGTTCCCTCTCAATAAGGTCTATGCCAAACAGTCATTACGCAACATATTTTTACGCTTCGGATATTACTCACGTCGCTAAACAAACTCTTGTGTAACCATTGGAATCACGTTTATGTGCGCGGGTCTACGTAGAATCGATTGCATGGTTACACTACGAATTGTTTTACAAACTTCGTGTTCATGGAATTTTGTATGCTGTTGATGATAGATGACAGTTGTTAGGCCATGTGAGTGATCTTCAGATCTCCAAACCGTAATAGAGCAACGTGGCGGAGTATGCTCTAAAATGATTTTCTATGTTTATAGTAACGTTAGAGATATCTTTATTTAGTTATCATAAATAACTATACAGTTCACCTAACAATGACTTTTAGAAATATTTAACTATGATGTAAGCTATTATGTCGGCAGTTAGGATCAACTACTAAACCTTATTTTGAAAATTTTCTATGAAAAAAAAAACCTTCACTTTCCCAACCTAGGTTAGGGTTCAAACACACGTCACCTAAGTATCTTCTCGACAATACTGGTCCTATTACCTGCTATGCTATACAGGTTCAAGCCTAGCCTGGCTTAACCTGGTACAAAGTGGTGCTGTGTGAATTGTGTATATTCTCCTATTAATATAATTATTTATTAAAAGAGTTACATGTCTTCTGGATTATTCTAGAACCTTTAAACTTTTGACATCTTAAAATCGTATTGAAATCGTCCGCCCACATCAAAACTTTTTTGTACGCGTATTCTATATTGAAATTCCAATGTTTACACACACAAGTAAACTCCTTATAACATACAGAATAAAGTCGAAAATAAATTATATTTTCATGAAAAACGTGTCAACACGAAATAAACCCAACAGAATTCCGATAAGGTCCCTTTTAGCTATCAATGTTGAGTAGTCCCTTTGTGTTTGTGAATAGACTGTGATTTTGGATGATGTGACTTGTCATTTTTTTTTATATTTCAACCCACCGGACAGGAATACACCCTGTATTAATCAAGTTAAGATATAAAAAATGGTTTATGAAGGCACGCCGCTTGAATAGGACATTGTAACTACGCCATCTAGTGTTCAAGTAGATAAAGGATGTTTTTTTTTATGTAAGGGGTTGGCAGACGAGCATAGTCACATGATGTTAAAATACTATCGTAAACGTAAAAGAAATTATTTAAGTATAAAAAAAATATTTTAAATAAGAAATGTTACTTGTTACACAGGGAAACCTAAAAGTGCAACGACAAACTTTAACAAACTTACTAAATAAAAAAAAATATATATATTAAGTACATTTGCATTTTTACTGCTCCATTTCTGAATATCTATACTCTATTATATACATTTAATAAAACAGTAGACCCCGATATAATAAATATAAAGCTCGTAATAAAATAATAGAATAAAAACGTACTATATACCATCTCTTTTAAAATTACACGGTAAAATTATTATAAATAGTTATTAGACAATAAATTTACTAAAATAATGTGTAGTTAACTTTAAAATTAGTTTTGAGCAATTCACCTAAAATATGCACAGGGTTGGGAGTTGCAACGTTATTTTTCCGCAAAACATTAAACAAACACTAATGATACAAGTTCATCTTGCACTTGTACGCGATTACAAGACTGCAAGACGTCATACAAACCAAGTACAAGTTATAATCCAGCAAAGCAGATGTTTCCAATAGTTAAGATGTTACGTAGAGAATAATATATCGTATATTCACTAAAGGAATTTACGTAACTTCGCCCTTAAGTTTGTAAACTTGTAAGATATAGGTACGTTATTGTTTATCAATAGTGTAGCGATAGTATATGACGTCACGATAATATTTTTTTTTATTAGTTTATACATTTACCACAGCTGCATAAACGAGTTAGTCGTCATCTCGCAAGAAAAAATCTCGCCAGATCGCGCTACTTGGCATCATTCAATTTTGTCATTTCATTTTAACATTAAAATTGATAATGAAACGAAAAATTAAATTTTAACCACCCATTTTTTTCTACATAACCTTAGACAGATATAATATTATATATACGGCACTACGTATTCGTTTTAGAGGCTTTTAAACCTCAATGTGTGCCTATCTCACAAGGCGCGCGTATGAATCCGCGGGAAAGGAATCGCGGCGAATTCGCCAGTACCTGTCAAAAGTCACTTCAAATTTGACGTTTGACAGCTGTCATTGCTCAGTTATCGTTATGTACAGTGCCACAAACTTATCTGTGCCAATGGCTGGGGCGCTAGGATCGAAGCCTAGGATCAATAATCACGTGATTATTGGTCCGAGATCAAACCTATTAAAGGTAATGAGGGTTTTCTGAAATGACACCCACTAGGCGGCAGCACAGAGACGTCAGGTCCAGAAACCTGTCAAAAGTGTCATAGTGCCTATATATTCGTGTCAGATTTTTTTTGACGTTGTCGCTTTTGACGGCGCGGATTATTGGGATTGGACCTCTTGCCAAAGTGACGCCAACTAGTGGCGTAAAACCCTCATTGTCAAGGTATTCATTAGTTCTAGTTTTGGCCACCTACACAGATAAATTTGTGGGACTGTAATCATTCGTCGTCTCAATTCCGTTCAGTAATAATTAAACTCTCATTTCGTTGGCCTGCATTATCCTTTATTTTGGTAATTGTAGACGTATACAAATTTATTATTAAAAGCTCAGGGATTTAAGATTAGGGCTTCGTTGGTGAAAATCGGGAATTTATAAAATGATCTTAAATAGCTATTAAATTATGCAAAGGTTTTGTGAGTCTTTTGAAGATTAGCTACGGTTCCCGTGGACGACGTTTCGTTTGAATTATTTTTAAAAATGAGGTATTTTCGTTTATTTTTTTCATTTCTATTTTTTTGACAGCCCTTAAGCCTGCCCCTAGAACCAGTTTGAAACAAAGGTCACAGCGAGTTGCACGTAGCTGGTTACACGGTTTAGAACTATCTCACTCTCTAAGACCATATTTAAATTCAATAAAGTTTTTGTGCATGTATTTTTAAAAAAAGTTGGTAGTATCCGTTGTTGGGTACTGACCAAACCCTATACTGACTGATGTTGGTGGCGACCGGCATCGCAAATATGGACTTTTTAGGCAATATTTTCTAAAGTCATCAGTACTCCTTTTAGATTTGATATTTTCTAATAAAAATATTTAGTCGTTCTATTAAAATGCTACATTAAACAAGTCTTGCATTTATGAAAAGTTGTGGTCAATAGCAGCTATGCCCTCTGTCAAACTATCGAACATTTGATCGAATCGAACACTTGTTTTGTGGTACCTATAAATTATTATTTTCGGATGCCGGCCAAACCTTGTATTTCTATTGTATGGGATAAACTGTTTCCGTCCATTGAATTATCTAAATGTAAATTTCGTTCAGGGATCCTTAGCGAAATGGAATAACGAAACCATACTGTTGGGGATGGTAGAGTATTTGTGGAATTGGACAGCTTGTCTGGGAAACCCTCTCGTAGAATATTGGCGTGAAGCATCTATGCGTTTCGTTCGGTGAGTCACCTTTACGTCGATATTCTGTGAGAGGTTGGCACAGACAACCAATGAATGAGGTAACCAGGAAAGAGAACTAAGAACAAAGATTTTTATGGTAATAATGTAAGCATCGTTATGAAACTTTGTAATTACATAATACAATATTAATACTATTTATTAATATATATTTTTTATATCACAAAGGTGGCAAAAAAGCATAGCACGGCCGGCCTGATAGTAAGCCGTCACTGTAGCCTATAGACGATTGCAATACCGGGGTTATCACTCACGCGTTGCCAACTCTCCCAACCCCCCCAAGTGGAGTTTTGGAGACCTTACTCACCGTAGGAACAACATGGCCGAGAATAATGCTATTTGGGTACGATGTTTTGTAAGGTGGAAGTCCTTCCCCAGACGGGCTGCTCCGATTTGAGCGGATTATCCGCTGTGTCTGTGTGTGTTACCTCTTTTAATTAGACTAGCTAGAGTGTTACAGTAGACATTGTGTTCGATTTAAAAAAATATGATACGGAACCATTTCGTTCGTGTGCGATCCGACTCGAACTTGACCAGTTTTTTTGTTTGATTTCGTTGAAAGATCTCAACTTTGTACGCATAGTAATTACACTTCCCCCTTTCTGTGTATTCCATTGAGCGGTCGCCATCATAATTTATGGAGATTTGTTTCCGACGCGGCGTTGCTTGATGAACTATCTATGTTGTCATGACATATAGTACTGGGTAAATTAATTTGGCACATTTGTAAATAGCCCCTGCTGAGCATTGGCCTTTCTTTTTGGACGCCAATCAACTCAGTCCTGTGCCATTCTCAGGTACGACCTGCGACTTGAGCTACATCGTCCAGCCAGCCATCTTTCTACTACATGTCCGACACCTCTTTCTAATAATAATATTTAGCACTAGCTGACCCGTGCCCACTTCGTTGGGCATAATGTTAATTTTAATTTTAATTTTAATAGTTTTTAGTACAGGCGTTCGTAAGAAACGCTTCCATTCGACCGTTTTTTCTCCGATTCACTTTGCAAAACCGACTACCACATAAAAGCCTTTTTATTTTTCGGTTTTTTATATAACCTATGACACTCAGCAATAATGTGGCTTTCTATTGGTAAAAGAATTTTTAAAATCGGTTCAGTTGATCCCGAGATTACCCCTTATAATTTAACAAATATACAAACACACAAACTTTACTTCTTTATAATATTAGTATAGATTAATAATAATAAGAGAAGTAATAGAGTAATACTAGAGAAGCCCGCGCAACTTCGTTTGCGTGTATCCCGCTTTCCCGTGGGAATTTTGGAATGTATTATACTTAAAAACGTTCCCCTTGAATCACTCTATCTTTTAAAAAAACGCATCAAAATCCGTTGCGTAGTTTTAAAGATTTAAACATACATGGGACACAGACAGACAGCAAAAGCGACTTCATTTTATATTATGTAAAGATTATTGTAGTGATATAGAGGACGACCTCCGTGGCGTAATGGTTACCACGCCAGACCGCCACCCAGGAGGTCCCGGGTTCGATCCCCGGTCGGGTCATGATGCAAAACGAACTTTTTCTGATTGGCCTCGGGTCTTGGATGTTTATCTATATATGTATTTGTTATAAAATATAATATCGTTGAGTTAGTATCCCATAAACACAAGTTTCGAACTTACTTTGGGGCTAGCTCAATCTGTATGAATTGTCATTAATAAAAAAAATAATAAATGCGAAAGTTTGCATGGATGTTGGATGTTTGTTTTAAAACGGCTAGACAGATTTACTTGGAATTTTGTACATAGTTTAGGACATGGATTAACATATATGATAGTTTTCATCACGTATATCATTTCGGGGATCGGGCTTCAGCTAGTCGTTTATAAATTGTCATAGGATGTCGTGGTGACCACAGGACAGTAAGTAACCACTCACCTCCTGTAACTCTATGTCTCGTTTGTATGAAAGACTTTTTCGTTTAATGTGTCAAATTGATTGTCTAGTACTGTACTATAGGAATCATGCACACCGTAACAAACCCAATGACTCATTTCTGTATGTAAATTAGGTTTAAATTCAAAACTCAAGTTTTTGAAATTCAAATTAATGTTTTACGTTCGCCGTCTGAATTCTTAATTTTATTTTGGAGAATATAAAAGGTTTTGTAGACCACCTGAGGCGACGGTTACGTTTCGTTCAATGAACGAATGGATTTAGAATTTCATTCCTTTCATTCGTTCAGGAATTATTTACGTATCGTGTGTAACGCAATTAAATAATTCACATGTACAGTCGGCTGCAAAAAAGTTAAAATATGTAATTTTATTCGACGTAGTAAGGTCTATTATTTACCGTATTTTAAAACAATCAATAAATACATAATCCTACTAATATTATAAAGGTGAAAGTTTTGTGTATGTTTGTTACTCCTTCACGCTCAAATGTCTGGGCCAATTTTTATGATATTTGGTACGTAGGTAGCTGATATCTTTTATTAACACATAGGGTACTTTTTATCCCGAAAAGTACGCGATTCCGGTAGCATTTCATCAAAAGTCTGATATAGAAAGCGCTACAGTGTATAAATGGGTAACAGTCAACAGATATAAGTATTGTAAATATACATAGAAAACACCCTGACTCTAGAACAATCACAAAAGTCATCACATAAATGTTTGCAACGAGCGGGATTCGAACCCCTCTGGTGCCGAAGGCCACTGCCAACGCACCACCGGGCTGTCGTAAATCTATATTATACCTATATTATGATTCATTTTGTAAAATAATATAATCAGAAAAATAAATAATAATATGGCAACGTATTAAAAAACGTAGGCATGAACGTGACACTTTTTCATAACAAACTTATTGAAAAGAATGCATTAAGTGCAATGGAATCGGAATAAACGACCACTGCAATCCTTTATAAATCATTGGGTCAGTGTGTCAAGGTGTCATGTGACTGAATGCTCTCATTAAAATATAAAAACATACACGTTACAATCCAAATTAGATAATACTGTCGCGTATTCTCTTTTGGAAGGGTGATGGTTAGCCTACACTAGTCACAAGAGGCTTGAATACCGACAGGGTGGCAGAGGGGTATCTCTAATACCAATGGCGCCATCCGCGGACCTAATAGATGGCTATATTGCTATAACCAAACGCCACCTACATTATAAAGACGACCTCCGTGGCGTAATGGTTACCACGCCAGACCGCCACCCAGGAGGTCCCGGGTTCGATCCCCGGTCGGGTCATGATGAAAAACGAACTTTTTCTGATTGGCCTCGGGTCTTGGATGTTTATCTATATATGTATTTGTTATAAAATATAATATCGTTGAGTTAGTATCCCATAACACAAGTTTCGAACTTACTTTGGGGCTAGCTCAATCTGTATAAATTGTCCCTATAAATTTATTTATTTATTTATTTAAAACGCAATTTGGTGCTAATTCTGTTGTACATTTAACTAAACTAATTTTGACAGGAACAAAGGTGTTGTTGTCCTGCCTAGGTTTACAATTAGTGACAAGGATAGCAACACTTCTAGTCCTGTCAAAATTAGTTTAGTCGAGTTAAATGTACAAAAGAATTAGCACCATTGATTGTCAGACTTTTGACCAAATCCTACCGGAATCGCGTACTTTTCAGGATTAAAAGTATCCTATGTGTTGAACAGGGTGTTACTGGTACACCTGAAACTGTAATTAGGCAATTACAATATATATATATATCAGGTACCTAACCTACATACCAAATATCATACACATTGGTCCAGCCATTTGAGCGTGAAGAAGTAACTAACATACACACCAACTTTCGCCTTTATAATACTAGTGGGTTTAAGGTGGTATTAAATAAAAAATAAAATAAAACTGTTCAAAAATGGTTTTTGGGTGGTGGTGATTACTTAAAATCAGGTGCCGGTGCGCCAGATGCTCGTTTGCCAACCTCTTACGTAAATTAAATTTTGCCTAAAGATCGTGCAGCAGGTATCAAAATGGAGTAAGGTTATATTTTAATAATTTTAAACTCTTGACATTGTGTGTGACGGCAAGCAGCCTACACAAGAGCCTAACCTTGGCTTAAAGAAAAAGTGGACGCCTTTGAGAGTAACATTTAAAGACGGAAATCTCAAAATGGTTATAACTTCCATTATTGTCCTATTACGTAAGAAAAAGGTCAATTTCCGTTCGGTAAAAACATTATAGCTAGGTACCATTATAAAGAAGAAATAAATTTATATTGGTATCTATTATTTTTATAAAATAAATTTTATTAAAATGCCTGTAAAAATGATAGCCAATAACATTTATTTTAGTGTATTGTTTCGTATATAAAAAATATATTACCATACTTAGTTACTTATCATAATTTACTTCTCGACCTTCACTGTGCTACGAAGAGCATGATACGCGATGGGCTGTTGTTTCTGGCTGTTTGTGATAAATCGTTAAGCCAAGTAAATGGCCTGAAAACACTGACTTGTGTTATTAACACCAGTTGACATCATTAAAACTGCGGGCGTTCATTGGCAATAAATATGAAGTCGTAAACACAAGATTAAAGTTACTAAAACTGTCGTAATTGTTAAAAGTCCTTTATAAAAAGTACTTGCCAACCGTGTACGTCAATTTAATGAGAATAGTCGACGCCTAACTAGGTTTGACAACTTATTTATTCGATGAACTACGAAGAAAAGTTGACGAAATGAAGTTATATAACTTTCTAGAAAAATTATAACTAAGAGACAGACTTTGCGATAACATTTTTGTCTTTTACTGACTTTGGCTGGATATAATGGAGTTTTTGTCTTTTAGTTATCTTACAAATGTAGAAAATTGTTTATATTACTAGCTGCATTACCTATTTATACTAATTTAATAAATCTAAAGCAATAAGGCCGCCTTCCTTGTTGCAAAAACACTAGTCTGTAAGTTGTATCCTTCTGTTTTTTGTAATTTATGTGTTTTGCAAATAAAACATAGAATATATATCTATCTAAAGACAATACTTTTATAAACATATAAATTTTAATACAATATCAAAGAACATCAAGATTTTTTTTAAAAGTTAATTAAATGCAATGTCAACTGAAAGAATAACGTATGAGGAATAAACCTTCGAAATTAAAAATCTGAAAATTCTGGTGAAAATGTTACGGTTTTTTAAGCGAAAAACGAACTTGCCGTTAAAAATACTCTTCTCATTTCCTCCATATAAATCTTCCACGACATCTTAGGGTTAATTTTGTTAGGTTATAAATCCTCTGACGTCACGGCAGCCGGATGCCTAGTTAATATACTGTTTAATCTTAGTTCCCTTATATAGTTTAAAATTTATATTTATTTTTTAAATTTAAAACTAAGCTTTAAAATTTTATACTACACTTTCGCGAAGTTGAGCGAAAACGAGTGTTGATGTATTCTTCGTTCTACTTCGTCCATTTTACGTAGGTATTTAGTTCCAATATACTCGGCATGAATTTCCATGTGAAATTCAGTATAGGCTACGGTGATGCTTACCATCAAGGCCGCATGCTTGTCTGCCAACTTTGTGGTAAAAATGACTTATTATGTTTTTAATTTAGAATTAACTTGTGCTTAGAAATAAATGTTTAGGAATCGATTCATGTTTACTTAATATCTTTTATACCTATTTTAAATCAGTTGTCACTTACGTCATTGTTTGGATCCCTTTGCCAAGTATAGTATCTGATGAAATATAAATCATCAAGACATAAACGTATATCGATTTTAAATCACTTAATTTATTTATTTTTTATTTATGAGGTTGGCAGACGTGCGTTCGGGTCACCTGTGAGCACCGCCACCATTACGATAAATCAAATCAAATCAAATCAATAAGTAGTACAGTTTTAAAATTGCAATTACTCTTAAAACTATAGAAGTTAGAGTTTTTAAATAAAAATCAATCTTTAAAAGACGATATTATGCATGAAGTTTTTATTAAATGAAATTGTCTTTTAACTTTTTTTTATTTGAAAGGTCTAGCTTCTGTAGTTTAGGAGATATTGCAATTTTAAAACTGTACTATTTATTTTTGACGCCCAGTGTATTTTGTTACTACAATAAAGGCGCGGTCCCACTGCTGCGCACGCTGCGCACGAACACGTGGGCCACGTGGCACATTACAGCTGCGTGGATGACTACGTGGGTCTACGTTTCCACGGCGTGCGCAGCGATGTGCACGCTTTGTTGAGCAAGCCACGCGTGTATCAATGACGTCACTTGATGGTTAACGTGTCCGTGGGTTGCAGTGGAAACGTACATCCTCTTGCAAAGCAAAGCGTAACACACGTGCGTAGCCTCTTCGTGCACAGCAGTGGGACAGTGCCTTAAGGTATGACAAGCTAATTCAAACACAATCGTTGAATTTCACTGGAAATTACGTGCCACGTATATTAGCACGGATTTATACGTCGACGACACATTGGATAAGAGACATTTTGTTTTAGTACATCGTATTCTCATTTTAATTATTCCTAATTAACATATTGTTATGGTCTGTATGAATTCAACGTTTAATGTCAGACATTAATAAATAAACCACCCACGCAGGCCTACATTGTATTTGGTTCGAAATTAACATTTCGATAAAATATGGCGTATGACAATTATGACAGTTGGAAGGAACAAAGTCACAATGTCAAGAGAGGTAGGGCACAGCGGATAATCCGCTCAAATCGGAGCAGTCCGTCTGGGGAAGGACCTCCACCTCACAGAAGATCGTAGCCAAATAGCATTGGTCTCGGCCATGTTGTGTTCCTACGGTGAGTAAGGTCTACAGAGCTCCACACGCGTGAATGATACGGGGTTATTACAAGCGTCTATAGGCTACGGTGATGCTTACCATCACTTTCAACTTCATTTAAACCTCGTTGGCGGATGAAATTCTATAGGGTATGAAAAACGTACACTTGATGACTATGTAATATTGGTGAGTTTAGAAAATAAATTTTTAATTTAATGACCCATTAAATCTGTCTCTGTCATTGTCAAATAATAGAAAAAAATATTAAGTTTATTATTTGATATTATTGAATAAGGAGAAAATCAAAACTAAATAACTCAGAACCAATTCCCATACAATCTTGCTCCCATAAATACTGTGACGTCACAGTATCAGGTACTTGCGCTATTCTGAGATGGTCAGTGACCATAAGGGACCTTTGTGGAGTGACTGTACCGCCATTATAAGATGAACTACTCACCCGCCCCACTTACATACAACACAGGAATGTTTTAAAGTAATTCGTAAGAAGTCGACGTGTCTTATAATATTGGTCGTGTTGTCTGACCAGTTTATATAGCGCTCCGTCGACCCTTTCTGCGCCTATTTCTGGAGGCGGAATAAAGGATTGGAGTTCGTTGGTTGGGCTCAGGTTATGTTGGTCTCGAGTCACGGGTTTCTTTTTAAGGCCATATGTTTACTGTTCTTTTTGTTAACCTTGAAAGAATGTCTGGTTACTGCTCCGTGGGTTGATGTGTATTTTATATATAGAATGATGTATTTTTTTTAAATGCACTCTAAGCTAAGTAAATATGGTACAAAATTGTCTGTTTTGGTTTTGTGTAAGGAATTATGAATCTATACTTTGAATCTTTGAAGAGAGAGTGATTTTTTGTAAGTTTGTCTATGTAGAGCTGATCTCTGGAACTGAGAGCGAATGAAATAGGTAGATAACAACTTTCCATCCTATTTTAACCCCGTTGGGGGATGTATTTCAAGGACACACTATAGACACTCTTAGTGCAATTGTATTTAGCAGTCTTGGGCCCCTGGTTAACTCTTTCATTGGTTGACTAAGTTTTTTTTTTATTGATGCTAGTCACTAGTGATTAGCCGAACTACTCCTAGTCAGTCAATAAATTATTAACTGTATTTAAAGTGTAAGTTTAAAACATTTTTACAACATATAGAAACAAATTAACACTTTAAAAGAAATAAAACTCAACTACTATTTACAAATAAAATAAAGTTTAAAATAAATTTTGTCAATCGATGTCTGTCGAACTTAGAATAGGACGTGGGCGTTTTAAATCTATAAACCTGTTCGCAACGTTAATCATTTGAAATACTTAGGCTCTAGACTTAATAATTTCTTGTGTAAAATGTCATTGTTGATATGCTGTCATCTGTAGAAGCAAACTAAAGGGAGTATTGCTTACCCATTGTTCCCGAAATACTCTGCTACAATTTAAGATCAGAAAGTGAAAATTTCAGCTCTCTAGGTCCAAGAGTTGGGCAAGTGTGATGGCATTTGGATTTCTTCTCGAGTGTGGGTATCTTCTATGTATTATAAGTATATATTTACAATAATATATCTGTAGTGTGGTACTCATAACACAAGCAGGTTAACTTACTTTAGGACCAGGTGGTGCTTCGTGAGTTTTGTAAAATTTAAGAATTTAGGCTAGGCCAGGGTTAACAAGTTTAAATTTTTTTATTTATTTAATTCTCTTAGCATTTAAAAAAAAACTTCAATTTCAAGTATTAACCAATGTTTTAACTGTAGCTTTATTATGCTTTCGTGCCTATTCGGGGGAACTCAGAATCAAACAGCTTCATATTTTGACAAGTAACAGTCCACCCGAATTCCTAAAGAAATCGAAACTCATATTAAATCATAGCCCAACTCTTTGACCAATGAAAAAAATAACCTAATCATTAAATATCAAGGTATAATATGCCTTATTCCATAGTTATAAGAACTGAACAGGATTTAATGAAGCGTAAGTTTAAACTTGTCAAATATAGGGATAAAGAATGCTGTCTGTTATGTCAAAATCAAACGAATTTGAATTCTGTGTTAGTATGGGATAAAAGTGAGCCTTTTTTGTCGTGATATAATGCAGTAGGATAAGAAAAGTGGTCGGGACCAGTCGAGACGAACTGGTTACAACTGGGAGACCTGTTTCTTAAGTTCTGTTTTATTTTTGTCGATACTGACCACGACAACAATGGTTTCTGTGGGCGCGTTTCGTTTTTTTATGCATCCCTAGTACTCTTTTGGAAGATTCTATTTATTATACTAGCGCCCCGTACCGGCTTTGCATGTGTTTTTGTAAGGAATATATATATATAAATATATTTTAAATATAATATGGCCTATGTTACACGGAGGTAATGTACGGTGGCCTCGAAGATAGGAGGACCATTTTAGAAAAAAATCGCTTGCACATCTTGTAAACGGATTTTTGGTCAGCTCCGTCCTTTTCTTTGTTACCAAACAGGGTTTTTGTTTATTAGAGCCACATGTGTCCACTAGGAAGTTGGTTGGATGTTGGATGTTGCAATCAAAAATCATCCTAAAGATGGTCCTGCTATCCTCGAGGCGACTGTACCTTCGCAATAGTGAAAGAATTTTTCAAATCGATCTAGTAGTTTTGGAGTTTATTCGTTACAAAAAAAAACGAATCATTCCTCTTTTTAATCTATATATATAACTAGCGAAACCCGCGCAACTTCGTTTGCGTGTATCCCGCTTTCCCGTGGGAATTTTGGAATGTATGATACTTTAAAACCTTCCCCTTGAATCACTCTATCAATTAAAAAGAACCGCATCAAAATCCGTTGCGTAGTTTTAAAGATTTAAGCATACAAAGGGACAAAGGGACATAGGGACATAGGGACAGAAAAAGCGACTTTGTTTTATACTATGTAGTGAAGTTCAAAGTCCTGACTGACTGACTTAACTATATATCAACGTTCAGCCCAAACCGCTAGGTCTAGAGATTCCAAATTTGGAATGTAGGATCCTTACTATGTCTAGGGGTGTACTAAAAAATATTTTTTCAAAATTCCTACGGAAAAGCGAGATATACGCAAACGAAGTTGCGAGTATTTTCCTAGTATTAATATAGATTATTAGTTGACAATCGGTTCAATAGATATTTAGCCTTTACAACCTCACCAACTTTATCATAAATAAATAATAATTTTGTTTTTATCTCGAAAATCATCCCATAAGGGGGTAAAAAGTGGGGTGAAAGTTTGTATAAGATATTTTTTATTTTTGTTTGGATTTACTTGAAACTTTGTTGTAGGTAACGTTCTGAAGAGTTAGGGGGGGATAAGTAGGGGTCCAGAAGTATTGTGCCCAAACCAAAATCTAGCAATAAGGCCGCCTTCTTGCTGCACTAGTCTGTAACATTTACTGTATCACTTTTTTGTGTATTGTAAATAAAGCTTATTCTATCTTCTATCTCTCTACGCGCACGGAGTCGCGGGCACAGCTAGTACTTTTATAATAAAGTGAGCTATAAATAAATTATCTAGACACCTGGTTTTGACATTGATGGCGGTCGTCCAGGGTCGAAGTTACCTGACCTCAAACGAAATTCAATGAAAATTGAAAAGAAATTATAGTTAATGCGAAATCATCAGTTGAGTAAATACTTTTAGGCGTTTAATATAAAATATATTTTTTTTCGTAACAAAAATGTTAGAAGCTTACAGAAATTGGTTTTTAGGCAATATCAAATCAGACGCAGAAAATTGACTTTTATTATTAATTGTTTTTAGTATTTTTTTATGTCATACAGCTGACAAACAAGCGTGATGGTAATACCATCACGCTTTATGAAAAATCTTGTATTTTTTCTTTTCTGCTTGTTAAAATCCCGTCAAAATAAAAACTCTAGGCATCTCACTTTTCTATATACATATTTTTAATTAGCATAGATATTAAAGATTATTTATAAATCTTCCTTTGAATAGATAATTTAAATATTGTGTATGAGCAAGATAACGTCAAATAGAAACAACATTTTGCTAAGACCACAAAAGCCTGTTATTTTCTTTAAAATTAAGAAAAAAATAACAAATGTTCTGTTTTACTGGCCAGTTATTAAAAAAAAAATAATTGAAAAGGGAACTCGAAACTAAAATCCCTGCCACCAAAGCCAGTGCAGTGCCACTAAAACCCCCACTTTTTTCTAACTGGCCAGTTAGAAAAAAAGGTATTATTTGAAAATCGAACTCAAAACTAACTAAAATCCCCGCCACTAAAACCAGTGCCACTAAAACCCCACACGTGGCGGAACACACGGCCAGATCCAAAAATACACAATGTAAACACCGCAATATGGCCAAGTAACGAACACTTGTGCGCTATAAATAGATAAATAAACGCGGCTCTCTTTGTATACATTTTTTTTTAATTTTCATTAAGGGAAGTTTTTGTTTTCGAGGTAGCTGTTTGACTGTTAGCGGTTAGCGAGAGCGTAAAACGGAAAATTCGTCGAAATTTTAATGCTTTGTTAGTAAACCGAAATGAAATAGGTCTACCTATATCAATTGCAGTTCTAATTTATATCAAAAATGGTTTTATTGTCATATCGCAGGCAAACAATTCATTAACATCTATAAAATATGTAACACAACGCTTTCCTCAAAATTGCATGCCGTGGCAGTCTATAACTAAGTTTGCACTAGCCAAATCAAAACATGATTTTCTCGCATGTCTATATTAAAAATACTCAATGTAAGATTTGTCGACTGTTCTAAATAAATAAAATAAAAATAAAACAAGCAGGTCACCTGAGGAAAAGTGGTTACCGCCACCTATGAACATCAGTAATACACGAGGCGCTATCAATGCGTTGCCTGCTACAGTATATCCCTATCATTGGAATATGCTAGAATATACTATCATGAGCTAGAGTTAGGTTTCTCTCACTCAACGAACGAAACGCATTGTTGCATAAACGCCGATATTCTGTGAGATTGTACTTCCCCGGTCGATGTAGCCTTTTTCGTAAATTCTCTACCACTACCATATTTTTCATTAGAATAGGCATTCTTTAACTTTAAAAAGTATTCAATAAGTTAGTACCTAAATCGCTTAGTACCTAAATCGCTTAATCTTTGGCGGTCAGACGTCATCCTACTAACATGTTTATGTGATGGTTAAAATACATTGTTTATGCTTTTTAATTTTATATGCTGTTAATTAAAATCTGGATAATAAAAGCCGCAGAAAATCGCTCAACAGAAATGGCAAGTATTTTTAATATTTTCCCTCCTTGACGTAAAGGTATTGTGTTATGAAGAAAGAAACTATTTTGTCGGTATTTTCATATTGCATATGCATTATGAGATTGGCTGTTATTGTTTGTTGGAGATTAAAAAAAATAAAATAATAAGGTCAATCGTGGTAAAGTAAGTAACGTTGTGGGACATGTCTAGTGTTTGCAACCTAGTAGTTTATTATATATTTATTAAAAAAACTTGTAATTTTAAAAGAACTAGGATGCGATTTGTAATATTTGAGAGGCCACTGATTAAAAAGTTACATATTTTTTACTAAGGAGTATGGATGTTTGTCACTGTTTCACGCACAAACGGCTTGACAGATTTGCATGAAATCTGGTTTATAGATAGTTTATGAATTGGATTAACACATAGGATAGTTTCTATACCGAAAATCAGTCCGGGAACTGGATTTCACGAGTAAAACTGCTGTCATGAACTAGTTTTAAATATATTCAAAAAACTATAGATACGTCTGCGTGTATATATGCATCTAAACGACATTCGATAGGAAATCGTAGCTTAGAACCTTTTATTCCTTTTCCCTACCCGCCATTTTTATTGCTCACCTCTTTTATGTCGCTGGCAACACAGACGGTTTATGGTTATACGCTAGATAACCTAAATATATATCTTTACAACCTCCTTTATTGGATAGACTTGGTCTAAGTATATTATCTATGAGTAAAAACTTCGAAGATACAACAAAAAAATGCGGTTTGTTCGGTGATTGAGAGATCCGGAAGCCCAATTATTTTCTACTAGCTTTTCAACGTATCTTCGCGCGCAAGATCGTAGCCAAATAGCATTGGTCTCGGTCATGCTGTGTTCCGACGGTAAGGTCTCTAGAGCTCCACTTTGGGATGGTTGGCAACGCGTGAGTGATACCCCGGTATTGCAAGCGTCTATAGGCTACGGTGACGACTTACTATCACGCCGGCCGTATGCTTGTTTGCCACCTTTGTGGTATAAAAAAAGGATAACTGAAACCGGTCAAGTCTTTTTTTTGTCTCATACCCCAGTCAAACAAGCAAACGGCCCACCTTATGGAAAGTTGTTTCCGCCTTTTTTTATACCAATAAGGTGGCAACCAAGCATACGGCCCGCCTGATGGTAAGCACTCATCGTAGACTATGCTGTTAGCCTATGGACGCAGCCAATACCGGGGGTATCACTCGCGCGTTGCCGACCCTGTAAACATCGGTGATATTCACCTAACCTCGTTTAACTTCGATTTGTTTTGTACCAGGATTATAATACACAGAACACCCTTTTATCTCAATTGATATAATATATACTAACGTTTTCATTTTCGTTTCAGGTACGCGAATGAGATAGAACATCTGGGTAATATTTTTGTTTATGTTAGAACAGTAACAACGATACGTTACGCAAGTATTGACGATGCTTTTGATGTTTGTACGGTTAGAGAGAGACGGAAAGATAGGTTTTACCTGATTCCGTGAAAGTAGGACAAATCCATATGTTATTTTAATTTTATAAAAAAATATTTCCCCATGATATTCGCGCAATAGATTTTCTTTTGCATACCTACTGTGCAATATTAAATAAGGTTATGTATTTTTTTTTCTTTAGAATTGTGTTTACCTATTAAGCCATATCTTTTTTAAATAATTAGTTCTACAGTGACAGCTATAATTAACTTCAAAAATAAGTTTCAGAAACTGGTTATGACTTTACTAAATTTAACCCGTGCTACGCCATGTGTATAGTTTTCGATAGTGTATCGTTTTCGATCCCAACATGGCGCTGAGCGTGTTAACATTTTTTATGTTGCTATATTTTCATTTTTCACGAGTTAAACCGTGGGATCCGGCTAGTATGTTAAAAATTGGTCCTTACATTTTTCTTATAAAAGCAACAGCGCAAATGCTTATTTTAAAATTTACGATGAAGCATAATCTCCTCTGGAATACTCTGGATACAACCGAAAATACCGAAACTAACCTCACAGGAACAACTAAGAGGAAAATTGCGATTTTACTGTAAAAAAAAGCCGGTTTTTATGTGAATGCCCACATTAATAATTCATCGGTAATCCTTAAGTTGGTGGGTCTGAAATATGTTTTACGGGGTAATCGGCCGTGTTTTATAAGCAACCACACTACGCCTCCAAATGAAATTTGGGATACAGTCTTCGTGAATATACTTTATATATTTTTTAAAGAAATAAATTTGATCAATGTGAAAAGTATAATATGAGCCAGGAGCCAAGACCCGTGTGTGTATCCCTTCTGTGAGATGATTATGGGTTGATATAAGATGGCAAACAAGCTCGCCCTGAATGTTTCACCACCGGACACCATCGAATCGAGCTTCTCAGATTAACGACCAAAACTTTTTAAAACACTTCATAATATCCTTGGACTATTTTATCATTGAAAATATATAGTTTTATGAGTTGCAAACAACCTTAGCGTGACTTTACTGATATAAACATACCTTTATAACCTTTTTATTCTAATTCTTGACGTGAAATATTGCAAAAGTTTATATCTTCGACTGTACTATATGACGTAACAGTGTTAGGGATTTGGGGATGGTTAGCGAAGTTGTATGAATTACGGTGTACTTTCATGATCGCTTTGTGAAATACTGAATTTCTTATGAAAATGAGAAAATAATATAAAATTAGACTTTGACGGAGGCCAAACGAGCGTTTTTTTGAGTTTTGGTGTCCAAGAAGTCCACTGCTGGACATAGACCTCCCCTCGGCCTTTTTTGAGTTGTGTTGCGTAAATTCTGTCGCGTCATTTTGTCTTATAATTATTTCTAACTTATTTACGTCGTCGCCGTGTGAATCAATTAAGATTTTTCTATGAAACCGAATGCAGCAGAAATTACGCGTCCGAAATTACGCGACTGACAACAAAATCGCTTACATATCCTTATTAATTTACAGTAGACAAGGATAATTATCGGAAGCGCTTAACCTGAAAAGCTGAAAATTTTTATAGAGATTCTGTATTTATAATGTTGACAAGGATAAAGTCGGGTTTTTTTATTCCCACGGGAACGAAATTATTGGCATTTTCGCTTGACCACGCGGGCGGAGCCGCGGGTAACAGCTAGTCTATGTTATAAATGCGACAGTTTGATGTACTCTTTCACGCCAAAACGTCCGAACAAATTTTCTTATGATTTGGTACACACAGTTACGTAAATTATAACACGGAATAGGAGAGTTGTTATCGCTTATATCATTCCGGGAACAATTCAGGTAAAGCTGCAGGCATCAACTAGTAACATAAATCTGAATGTAGTAGGTACTGTTATCAACAAAACTAAATACACATTTTTTATGTTAAAATTTTTATATTAATATGACTCTGTTTTTGGTGGGCAAATATTTGCTAGGACGAGATTACGAGCAGATGGTGTGAGTTAAATTTTTGATGAAAAAAAAACGTTCCTTCGCCTCTGTTTACTTTGCCCCGAGGCAGTAATGAACGTTTCCAAGATCTATGGAAAAAAGAGATGGTCTCATGCTATTTTTGTATTGCGACAGATGTTACCGTATTATAATTAATTATATTCTAGGTTTACTTTGCTTTTAGTTTTAAATTTTGTATTTTTATTTAAATAAAAGTTGAAAAGCCCATCCTAGTGTTCCATTCATAACCATCATCAGTGAACTTAAATTTTTAATTTTTCATATTTTGTGATAAAAATATTTTTCAGATAATATTAGATGAAGTAGAATAGACATGAGACCGATATATCAAATCGAATCTAAAATCAGATTTCAAACACAAATCGATTTCTCAAACATAAAATTTGATTTCAAAAATCGACCTAGCTAGTCACTACATAGTATAAAACAAAGTCGCTTTCTCTGTCCCTATGTCCCTATGTCCCTTTGTATGCTTAAATCTTTAAAACTACGCAACGGATTTTGATGCGGTTTTTTTTATTTGATAGAGTGATTCAAGGGGAAGGTTTTAAAGTATCATACATTCCAAAATTCCCACGGGAAAGCGGGATACACGCAAACGAAGTTGCGCGGGTTTCGCTAGTGAATCTATAATCCGTTCCGAAATCGACAAGATTAAAATCTCTGGACATACTTAATAGAAATTCGCTTTCGTAATTTAAACACCTTTTTGTATGCTTAAAAATATTACTGCTGTCAAATTGGGAATACACCGCTTAGGACATGTAAGACAATCTAAGGAAAGTCGCAGGAAGCCGCTGGACGCAGGCCGCTTCCAACCGATCATACTGAAAACTATGCCTAAGCTATATGATGACGATAACAATATCCATTTGAACAAAAAAACTACATCAAAATCAGATTATTCGTTTGACAACTACGATGCCATAAACTTATTTAGAATTACCCAATTTTTTGGGTCGGGGGGTTAAATATATAAAAATATATGTAAAACTTGAATGACGTCATAGATATACGTTTGGTATAAAAAATGTATACTACAGGTATTCAATTAACAGTACCGACCTGGTTCTGATAGCTTTGAATCTTTAATGACCAGCTATTAAAAATAGATTTGCATTTAAATAGTAATTAGTTTTTTTACTTTTCTTTTTAGTTAAACATTTTTGTTGGTGATTACACCTTCACATGGAATACCAAATTTTTTACGTCATACACACAAACAATAATTTAGTAAATTGCTCAAAATGGCGACTATTAATTAATATCTTCAAATATCAATAATTCACGTTAAAATACAGATTAATCCTTTCTAATTAAGGGTTCATCAAGATTTTGGTTAATTATTGACTGTTTTGGCACTGTCATTTTGGGGTGGGAACCCTAGAAATAACAGTGACATGATAACATACTGACGGAATTTGATAATAACTGGAGAGAAAAGACAACAGAAAGGAATAGTTGGAGAAGGAGAGCGGAGGCCTGTGACCAGCAGTGGGACATAAATGACTAGTTAAAAATATACATAATTAACTATGCTAACAAAGTGGTAGAACAGTTGTTTGATCCTCTCATCAAAAGATTCAGTATATAAAACGTTATTTATCAATTAATTTACACTGTGACCTTCATTTGGGATAATCAGTGCTACACAACCCCGCAGACCACACGGGGGCAGTCCCAACGAAATTATCACGGAACACTCTGACCCTTTATTTTCATAATGAATACCCTTCAGTCCCCCATCTTTATCAGAGCCATCTGTTGATTTTCTTTGTCAAACCCAACCCTTTGTTCGACATGACATTTAACTTTGAAACTTATTTCTTGAGTGATAAAGTCTGCTGTTGTGTTCTAATAGCATGTATAATGATGGTATTGTTTGAGATAGAGGGCGCCCGTATCGTCGCACATGTGGACTACTCGTTAGGGCTTCATAAGCACTTTTGGTACTACGCGCAGTTCTGTCGTGTAGTAAGTTGACAAGCGAATTTTCCCTTTATATCCCATTGTTTTAAGGTCACAAAGTTAGTATTGTGATGGTAATGTCCACTGCAATAGTTAGATAGGTTATTCAATGGATTATCTAAATACAGTTTAGTAAACTTTTAATTGGAACATACATTGTTTTAATTGACATTTTAACGGGTAAATTATTTGTTTTTTTTTTCTTCTGTGGATACAGTTTAATACTTCTCAATAAACGATCTCGATTCGATCAGCTAATCAAATCGAAAATTCTTTATTCTGTTAACCCTTGCGGACACTTAGACGTTTTTTTGCAATATTGTGATTTTTGAGGTGAAAACTTCTTTAGCGGCGCTTGGCACTTTTTTTAGATGGGTAAAATAATCTTAACTCGCGTCAGATCCGTAGCCTGATCGAAAAAGCGTAAGATTCCCTAACCATTCCAAAATATTCAAAAATGCACAACGTTGATGTTTAAGTTTTCGCTTCTGCCGGCACTCCCGGAGCGCAAGTTACAACCCGTCCTTTTTTTTTATCTACCACCATCACAATAATGTGTCATTAACTTTAAATAAGCGTTTCAGAAACTGTCTGTAAGAATTACTGAACGAATTACATAACTTTAATTCGTCCCGAATTAAGCATCTTTATTATGAGTTACCTCCGTGACGACCTCCGTGGCGTAATGGTTACCACGCCAGACCGCCACCCAGGAGGTCCCGAGTTCGATCCCCGGTCGGGTCATGATGAAAAACGAACTTTTTCTGATTGGCCTCGGGTCTTGGATGTATATGTATTTGTTATAAAATATAATATCGTTGTGTTAGTATCCCATAACACAAGTTTCGAACTTACTTTGGGGCTAGCTCAATCTGTATGAATTGATCCTATATAAAAATTAAAAATAAAAAGTTAGACAGCTGATAATTCATTTTAATTATTTTAATAAAAGGAAAAGAATGCCGTACATATTGTAAAAGTAGAATACAAATAATATTTCATCAAGTCACGATTAGTACGAAAAACGACGGCCTACCCTACATTATGTTACTAAGTTGGAATAACCCAGACATTATTCTAAAACCTACGCATACAGCACTTAAGTAGATTATATGATAACTTAAATTATATTTTTACGACAGTGAACTGGGGAAACATTATCTAAAAAGGAAACAAAAATAAATTGTCTTTACTTACTTACAACGCTGGTTTTAGTGACTCGAAGTAGAACTTGGCCTCTGAAAGAGAGCGCCAGAATTTTCTGAGGCCGTACCATGACCGCGTAAAACAAAACAAGAACGGCTGCGTAAGGGAGACAGCGCATGATGTAAGGCGACGTCCCGTTTACACAATCGTTTATGGATAGTTTATAAAAGGTCGTGCTACGGCCCCTGGAGGGCTACTACGAAACGTAAATCCGATATTTCGGCCGAGGTTATTTTAGTAATTCCTTGAATTCTATCCATGAAATACCTTGTACTTTATGGTTATTTTAGTAGTTCATTGAATTATAATCATGAAATAACTTGTATTTCACGGTTAAAATTCTTCCGATACTTCGGCTATTCTGTGCTTCGGCCGAAGTATCGGATTTACGTTTCTGTTCTGCACAAAGTCCCGCCAGTCTAATAACCTTATTGAAAATATAGAAACGACGGACTCGATGGCGTCGCTCTAAACAAAAAAGTTAAGCAACGTCGACCCTAGCCAGTGTTTGGATGGGTTTCGTTATCTCGAGCTTCTTGTGCTTCGGAGGGCACGTTAAACCGACAGACTCGGCTGTCTATGAATGACAGTCGTTAATGCAAGGCCTTCAGGCGGCTTGAAAACACGCTTCCGGAAATCCGCATTGGAGCAGCGTGGCAGAGTACACTCTAATCCCCTTCGATTGAAGGGAGTGCCTGCAGCGGGATGAATATGGGGCTATATGATGATATGAACTGTTATTTTATTTTTATTACCATTACAAACTTGTCCCACTGCTGGACAAAGGCCTCTCATTCCATGAGTTCCCAATAATGTCCATAAAATATAGTATGTCTATGTGAATTTGCGTAAATTATAAATGAACAAAAATCAGTACTCATTCAGTTTATTCAACAACTGGCCAGAATGAACAAGATGAATCGTGTCGTTTGAAATTTGAATTTGAATAAAGAATGCGTCGTCGCGCCGCCGCCATTTTGGTTGTCCGCACATTTTGTGACCTCCGTGTTAAAATATTAAAAAAATAAACCAGCTGTGGTCCTGGTTTTGTTTCGCGTTAATTTTTCCACAAAAATGGAATCAGCTTATGGTTGCCAGATCAGAATTCAAATAGTCGGGATTTGGGGATTATTGTCGGGAGAAATAAAAATATTAATAAGAAAAAATACAATTATTTTTAAAGTTTCGACAATACACCAACCAAGTACAAACAAGGGCAAACAAGACAATAAGCAGGCAGGCTTGGAATTTTAGAAATTCCGTTTTTCTGGAGATTTTGAGATTTGTCTAGAGATCACTAAAAAGTCGGGAGAATCCAGACGATTCCCGACCATCTGGCAACCTTAAATTCAGTGGCAGTATTTACCAGTACACTTCGGGACCTTGAAAAAAAACCTTCTCTTTCTTCAAAGGCCGGCAATGCATTTGCGATTCGTCCAATATTGCTGGTGATTGCTTCCTGCTCGTTTGTCTCTAGTGTAATAACGATGAGATGATGAGCTTGATGGCGTCAAAAGGGAGACCCGTGTGCAGTTGGATCATAATGTGTTGATATGAGAAGCATTAAATCAAGGCAATACAGACATTCTATTTCACGAAGATCATTTGGCTATGAATATTGTATTGTAACGTAACTATAGATTTATTATAACTTACTAGCGTAAGAAGATTGGCAATGCAAAAGAGATAGATCATACATAGCATACGCGTTTGTTAGAGCGAGATAGATAGACGAGAACATTTTTCCTATACACGCTATGGGCTTGTATCGCCCTAACGTCAGTCATGTTAAAACAAATCCCACTTATATTTACAATTTTTTTTTTTTTTTTGGTGTTAATTAGACGTGATTAAATATGGTTACCTGTGCAGTGCCTGGATGTAACTCTAAAAGGAAAAGGAAAATCCACAAAAATAAATATCTTGCTTGCACACATGTATGTACGTACATTCCACGCACACTAGTGTATTTTGTTTTTGGTCTCGCCTTAATCAACCTAAGCCGATCTATAGGTACGCTAGTATATACTAAATCTATGATTGTAACGTTCACTCAAATGCACATTACTATAGTGTGCGTTACATCGGAAACGTTCGTAAAATCGCTCACGCACACATAAATAATGTTCATGTGCACGCCTTACAACTTTCATAGCCATATATGATCTTCGTGAAATAGAATGTCTGTAACAGTATTTTACATATTTTTGTACAAAATCAGCAGTCTAGCCTGCCTGTACCACATATTTTTTTAATATCACACCACATCGGAAATGAGACACCCAACACCTGTCAGCACAAGTACCCGCATACCCTTATCATCATACTATGCTGAATGGCCTTTGTCTTTCCCTTAAATTCTCAATAAATAGTTTAATTTAGCTCCTACGGTGAATTGCACAAAACCATTTATGTAAAATTTATGACACATTATGGTCGTCCTTGTCCAACAAAAGAAGAATAAAAGAGATAGCATGAGATGTGAGATTAAAATTAAAATGCGTGTCAGAAACTGAATGTTTATGTCTTCAGTTTTTAAAATAATAAAGTAGCTACAATATAAAATAATATTTTTATTAAGCTTTAATGTTTGTATGCAATCGTGTAACAAAAATGGCCTCAAAACCATTTTAAAATCTCACAATGAATGAAACTCGTGTCTAAAATCTCGATTCCAGATAGAAAAACTTTTCGCGAATGAAGAGTCGAAAACCGAACGGAATGGAAGTGCGTTTGGAAACGGAACGTGAAAATCGCACGAGCGAGTTTAATTATGTTTGCTATTTGAAAATGGAAAACAAGAAGTTCGATCGCACGGAATACATGCATATTCAGATATTTGAAAAGCTAGTTTTCTACCAGCCCTCCTACCATGAATCGAAATTCCGAAAATACGGAATGTCGTTTCGTTGAATTCTTACCAGTTTTGAACCTTATTCTAACTAGTAATGACTTTGACAGGACTACGTGTTACGTTGTTTCGAATGGACACTTACATGGTTACCATTGTTGGCTTTTCGAACGGTTTCCAGCAATTTATGTGACAATGTAAAAATTGTATCGAAAGCCTTACTAATATTATAAATGACAAAGTTGCGGGGATGTATTGGATGTTTGTTGTTCTTTCAAGCAAAAACGGCTTGCTAGGTTTCTTTGTATGGTATACAGTTTATAACCTGGATTAACACATAGGATATTTTTTATCCCGACAATCAGCCCGGGAACGGTAAAATAGCGGGCATCGGTATACGGAAATATCATTATAAATAAATATATAGGGACAAATCACACAGATTGAGCTAACCCCAAAGTAAGTTCGAAACTTTTGTTATGGGATACTAAACTCAATGATACTATATTTTATAACAAAGACATATAAACATCCAAGAGCCCCCAAGCCAATCAGAAAAAGTTCGTTTTTCATCATGACCTATTCATAATGATCATTCTTTACACGATGTATACTTAAAGAAACAAAAAAATGTCCTAATCCATTTTTTTACTGCCATTCCTTTTTACTTTTTTTTATATATTTTACTTTATAAGTTAACAGATCTCCATAAAATATGTCACACTCTGAGCTGGGAACGAGAATGTCATTATCCCCGCATCAGAATGTAGGTATGCTCCAATAATATAATCAGAGTTTCACTCTCGTTCAAACTAGCGATTCTATGCAAAGCTAGTTAAGATTTTTTTTTGCCACTAAGGTGGCAAACAAGCTTACGGCCCGCCTGATGGTAAACGGTCACCGTAGCCTGACGCTTGCTACACCAATAAGACTTTTTTTTTGTAAGCTATTTAACAGCTAGATTCTGAAAAGCATTTTAAAAGTTAATGACATATTAAATTACTAGTGAAAGGGCGACTTCGTTTGCGTGTATTTATTTATGCACAGTAGCGCCATCTATATCAGACTTTTGATGAAATCCTACGGGAATCGCGTACTTTTCGGGATAAAAAGTAATCCAAGGTATCAGCTACCTACATACGAAATATCATAAATATTGGCCCAGCCATTTGAGCGTGAAGAAGTAACAAACATACACATAACTTTCGCCTTTATAGTATTAGAAGGATAGTTGTGACTGTCAAACTAAAGAAAAAAAAAGAGATTGCTTGAGACTTAAAGTGGAATTGAAATTCCACAAACTGGCTGTTGCTCCACGGCTGCTGGGCAAAAGCCACCCCTTACTCTACAGATTTGTCAAAGATTAAAAAAACACGGAATTACAATTTACACCATTCACATCGCAGTAGGATTTTTTAAATATATACTACACAAATCACATAGAAAACATTCAGTCTGACAAACGAAAATATTAGAACCCGCGCCCGACGTTGGTGGGGGGTGGGGGACCAACGCGCTACCAGGCTCACAATAGAGGTAGGGCACAGCGGATAATCCGCTCAAATCGAAGCAGCCCGTCTGGGGAAGGACCTCCACCTTACAGAAGATCGTAGCCAAATAGCATTGGTTTCGGCCATGTTGTGTTCCTACGGTGAGTAAGGTCTCCAGAGCTCCACTTGGGGGGGTTGGGAGGGTTGGCAACGCGTGAGTGATACCCCCGGTATTGCTTACGTCTATAGGCTACGGTGACGGCTTACCATCAGGCCGACCGTATGCTTGTTTGCCACCTGTGTGGTATAAAAAAATAAAAAAATATATATAAATTATGTCAGTATAAATATATAGGGACAAATCACACAGATTGAGCTAGCCCCAAAGCAAGTTCGAGACTTGTGTTATGGTATAATTCATATTTTATAACAAATACATAATGTAGATACCTAGGCCAATCAGAAAAACTTCGTTTTTCATCATGACCCGACCGGGATTGGAACCCAGGACCTCCTGGGTGGCGGTCCGGCATGGTAACCATGACGCCACAGAGACGCCGTCAAAATATGTCAGTATAGGATACTGTTTATTATATTTTTAGATCATCTGGTTACAAGTACAGCAATAACACTGGACCTAAATAAACAAGAATACATCGTGTACACATCGCCTTAATATGTTGAATGTAATATCTAACAAAAGAATATTTGCATGACCGGCCTGTTTACCATGCTAACATTTGTTCTGATTTCGTTCGATAGATGGCGTTAGTAAATATTAACTATTATATTCACGTACACTGCCATCTATTATCATTATTATGTACTAATTTGAAGCGATATTGATGGAGTGCGATGACGATCAAAATACAGGGAAAACAAAACCTCATAAAAAAAGATAATATAAAGGAAAAAACGAGCTGGGTTAAAACTGTTTTCTAGCCGCCATTTTGCTTTTTATTTCGGATGTATTTTTACAAAATCATATTGTACAAAGAAAGCGTTTCTAAAAACCAGTTTCTGAATAAACAATTTCATTTTAGTGATGCTACAATGAAAGGAAGAAGAAAATGTCACTGGCATTCAAACTGTAAAAAAAATAAAAATAAAAATATCGGACAGCATTCTCCGTTGGTTCCATTAACCACGAATGGGAAGCGATAGCATGCCTATTGGATAGTACGCTGACACAGACTAAAAAAGAATTTAAACCGAACGCAATAAACGTCAGCCGACGATCGAGGTGATACTATCGAAACGAAATAACCGTTATTTTTTCGTTATTTTCACTGTAAACGTTATTTGTTTTTCGCGATTTGATTTTTGTTTGCTAGAAGGTTTTATGTTTGGGGTATCAGACGTATGTTTGCCAAACCATAAAAAGAATAATTCTGATATGTACAGTACAGTATGGGGAAACGAAACAAAATGTTTGTAAAAGATTTTATTTCTTGAATTGTCATTCCGTGATGAATGCCTTTTTTACTTTCCTTCCCTGCTTTTCATTATTTCATAGGTGGGCAACGCATCCAAGATCTTGTAGTCGTGTATGTCCTTGGGCTGCGGTGGTGAACTGGTGATTGCTTACTATCAGATGACCCGCTAACTCGTTTGTCCTCTTCTGTCATATAAACGATAAATGTTCTTTACGGCCTCTATCTGCTACATAAACTAATAAATAAAATGTTAACTTAATGTTACTTATTTTTTTTATACCACTAGGTGGCAAACAAGCTTACGGCCCGCCTGATGGTAAGCGGGATTACGATTACTTATTTATGACTACTAATCCTTAACAAACGATGATAGTAAATGTCCGCTGCTTGCTCGTTTCTTTTCATCATCTTCAATCTTTTTATTTTATTAAATTGGGTCTCGAAAGAGATTTCTTTTTCCAAATTATTTCTGTTTGACCAACTAGTTGTGCGTAACAGTTGGTCCAACAGGAAATGGGGCTCTTTTGCCCGTAACACTGGAATCTCATAGCTCGGGTGTTTTAAGTTTATCTTAGTATATTTTATCAAATGTTTATTTTAGATCTAAGTTTAATGAATATTTTTTTATTATTATCTTTAAATAGTATAAAATGAAGTCGCTTCTCTGTCTGTCTGTGCCATGTCTGTCTCTATGTATGCTTAAATCTTTAAAACTACACAACGGATTTTGATGCGGTTTTTTTTAATACATAAAGTGATTCAAGGGGAAGGTTTTTAAGTATAATACATTCCAAAATTCCCACGGGAAAGCGGGATACAAGCAAAAGAAGTTGCGCGGGTTAAAAAAATAATAATAATATGCGTTTCATAAACTGGCTGTAAGTCAAGAAGAATTTTAAAACCGGCACGCAGTATTCTCGTTTTGGCAACCCCCAACTCGCGTCCTTCGCTCGTCCTACATAATTACCCCGAAAGATCAAAGCCCAAACTTTTCCTTTAAACTAACAAGACAACCAGCTTTCCGAGGGCCAATTATATTCATAGACGGATGATCACGAATCTCATGACATATTTAAAGTGGCTTCTAACTTTTGCTAATGATAGACGATCAGTTATCCCAATAGCACAAAGAAGGGTTCGCATTTTATTGCTCAAGTGGTTTGTCCTTTGAAGAGCATAGCATTGTGCGGTTTAAGTCCTGTAATTGTTAGGATATCTTTGATATAGTCCAGATTAAATAATTAGTTTTGGACTTATAAAATTGTATGATAATAAAAATATTTATCAAAAATATGATGATATGGGTATCCGTTTCCTAGTAGTAGAGAAAATGCCTGTGTACCTAGTCTCTGAATGAACGCTTTGTCTGTAGCAATAATCCGTGTTTAGGATCCGTTAAGCTGTAGGTTCCGACTATTGTCAATAGGTAACAGTCGTCAAGTCAAATCAGTGACCGTTAGGTGACTTGAAATCACTGCCCGCAGTTGACACGAAAAGAAGAATAAAACTAGACACTTAACTTTCTAATCTTCCTTAATTGAGACCTAGCCCCATTTGAATTGTACTTATACAATAATTTTTTTAAAACTTACATGTCATATCCATACTTTTTAAATATAATCCGACATTATTAGAAAAAATACAGAATTTTATAAAAGTGAATGTGGGTCACCTGATTAAGTAATCAACGGCACCCCTGGGAGTGCCTTTGATATACCTATACCACAGTTACAGCTATACCTCAGTTTGGGAATCGCTAGCCGTTGAATGACATTGCAAGTGACAGAGCGGACGCTTAATAACTTATCCTATTAACTTTTTAATATAGATTGACAGCATGCGGGCTTGAATTAAGTCGTAAACAAAAAACGCCGAGTCATATTATTATGAGACCCTAATTTTTTTAATCTTTTGTTTTATTTTTAATCTGTAATAATTTTCTTTTTGGTCTGTACTTGTTTACGTTTACGCACTGGCCACTGTTATTCTGAAATAAAAAATATTTAAAGAACATAGTTTCATACGGCAGTTCGCCCTTGTTTTAAACTGAGTATAAAACCGTAGATAAAAAAAGGAAATTTTTCTTCTTAAAATAATACTATTAATATTAATAATACACATAGTCTGCAGTTAAAAAATTGTACGATTTAAAAATTTATTTGGAAACTAGGTTTAAAACCGTGAAACCTGGCTTTACATTAAAATCACAGACACAGCACAACTTAATTAAAACGTAACAAATGCTACATGATTGCCAACCCGAGTTTCGGAGGGGTTCGTTTCATATTAAAAAACACAATTTATTCATGAAATAGTAACGAGTCAGCGGTTTCAAAATTAATTAGCCACCTTTGTTTTGGTCTACCTAATTTATTTATTCGATATCCGTTCCGGCGGGAGTCCGTAATTGGTCCGCCCAATTCCGTACTGTTCCGTAAATTCCGTAACATGTCAGCTGGATTATTGAAATTGGAACATGACATTTATATTTTTAATTAGCCGTCTAGGATTTTTGACTTACGGCAAGCAAAAAAGCAAAAATGTTATTGAAAGTGATATAAGCACAATTTATTTTACTTATAAAGATTTAACAATAAAAGAAAAGGACGGGTTGCACAGGCTGCACTCCGGGAGTGCCAGCAGAAGTGAAAACTTAAACATCGACGTTGTGCATTTATGAATATTTTGGAATGGTTAGGGAATCTTACGCTTTTTCGATCAGGCTACGGATCTGACGCGAGTTTAACATTTTTTACCCATCTAAAAAAAGTGCCAAGCGCCGCTAAAGAAGATTTTACTTTAAAAAAAAATATTTTGTTAAATATATCTAACGTCCATACGGGAACCGAACTTGTGACCCAGTGTCACAATTTATCCCCTCGGCCACAGTTTTTTTTGCATAATCTTTTGTACTACAATCTTACAACATGAATTATCTTGTCTAAGTAGAGCTCCCACGACGACGTTAAGTAATACATAACATTAAAGCTAGTCTGCACTTTCAATGTTGCGCAAATTTATTTGCACAGAGAAATAATGATTTTAATAGCCGTAGCAATAACTAGAGGTTTTTATAATAGCCAGGCGTTAATTTATTTTAATTTATTAATTTATTTTTATGCTTATTTTTTAAAAGTTCAACTAACTATTCTTATTACAGAAATATTCAAGTCAAGTCAACAGTCAAGAGCAGGTCGACTTTTACATATTGGACTTTCTACCATTCTTAAGTTCTATGTTATAAGAGCCAAGTACTGCAAGTGTTAAGCTTGACGTGCACCTGACTGTACAATGTCCGTTATGTAAAGGTCGAACTGCTCTTGACTGTACTCTTAAATATATTTTTTTAGAAATTGCATGGGGTTCTTTAAAACGGGAGTGAAGAGGTTCTTTGAGTTAAATTAGTAATGTCCCTTCCTAGTTTTGCAAAATTAGCCTTCTCCAAAATCATAATGTATGCTGTTTTATTTATATCATTATTTTTCTAACATTCAATATCTGATGCGCATTTTAAATTTTAATTTCAGGTTTGTCTTATGCTATTTCTTAATTCTTAATTAATGGCGTTTCTGTCGTGTCTTAACGACACATAGACAATTTCGCCAATGTCGAGTATTTTAAATGAACACTTTTTAACAAAAAAAGTACACTTTAAAAGGGCAACGTGGTACGGTGAGGATCCGAGGTCGCCATCTTGACGACCTTCGTTGACAAGGCGGCGATCTCGAATCTATGCTATTTCTTCTTTCTTCATTAGTTTGACAATGACAGCAATATTAATATAGTGTCAGTCATGGACTTAGAAAAAAAGGCGGACACCATCACTGAAACTAAAAAGTGAATAAATAAATAAATAAATAAATATATAGGGACAATTCATACAGATTGAGCTAGCCCCAAAGTAAGTTCGAAACTTGTGTTATGGGATACTTAACTCAACGATATTATATTTTATAACAAATACATATATAGATAAACATCCAAGACCCGAGGCCAATCAGAATCACCCATAATAAGCCACCTCGCGTATACGTACGAACCGGCCGGCTTACAATGGTGCGAATGTGTGCGTGCCGGTCAGCCATTTCACACTCACACATAGTTACGCGGCCGCCATTAGGGTGCTTCAATTCTTTCTTAGCAAGATTCCGTCCGCTTTTTTTCTTGGTCCATGGTGACAGTATAAAAATGTTTTAGGTCATTTCGCTGTAATTGTGCAAGATCGAGCGTGTAGCCCAGCCTTTGTATTTCTCTCAAAGATGGGCGATATAAACTTTTGAATTACCTAACAAAAAGCTATTTCGTAGGCAATTGGCACAATAACTGTTGTTTTAATATTAGATTTTGATTAGGAAATTAGGATTGTATTACTTTGCCCTAAATAAAGTTTTATGTCGCGCCTGTAAACATTGAGAGGGTAGGCATCAAGTCCACATCATATTAATCCATAATCATCCCACTGCAGGGATACGGGTCTCCCTTCAATCGAAGGTGATTAGAGCGTACTCTGCCACGCTGCCCCAATGCTGATTGGCAGAGGCCGGTGTTTTCAAACCGCCCAAAGGCCACCGACTTGACTTAACGCCTGTCTCTATCGACAACAACTGGGACCGACGGCTTAACGTGCCCTCCGAAGCACGGAGAAGCTCGAGATAACGAAACTCATCCAAACGCTGGCTAGGGTCGACGTCGCTTAACTTGAGTGTTCATATTAGCGTGCGATACGCTAATATGAACCTCATCAAGTCCACATGGACCTATATTGTAAAGAGTGTTATGTAGGCACTACTATTATCTGAACGTTTATTGCTCCATCACTCAAAAAGAAAAATAAGTAGCACACAGAAAATAAATTTAAAAAAAAACAGGAGACTCAAATAGTATTTTTCCAAACCAATAGAACAGTAGCTGAGGGTAGTATGATTACAGTTTATAAGAATACTTTTTTGTTTATTATCAGCCCACATTCACCCACTGCTGGGTAGCACCTTTTCTCACGCCACTTTACTCTGTCCTGCCTGTGGCAGTCTCATCCAGGTTTTAAGGAGACTTCTATAAAAAATATGCCGTAATGACCGGCCGAAGTTGCAAAGACTTCCACAACTTTCCTTTTTCATTATACACGAAGTACTGTCAACTTTACAATCAAAATCCAAGTGTAATCAAATTTTGAAAGCGAAAATTTTGTATAAAAGCGACATTCATTATATCTCAATTAGAAGTTTGGAATCAAAAGGGAATTTTCGGTATCAATTACGCGAATTGGCCGGATCTGGTGGGCGCGTTTTGTTTTGTGTTGATTCGGCTTTTTGTTTCAAATCTTAGTATATATCAATTAGGTTATATAATAAATTGATGATGAAATGGAAACTGGAAAGAAATAATAAATAAAAAAAATATTGCACCAAAATAAGAACAAATCGATTTAAAATACAGTCAGGTGCACGTCGAGCTTTTCACATTGCAGTACAATATTGGCTCTTATGACATAGAACTTAAGAAAGGTACAAAATCCAATATGTAATGGTCGACAGCTGATGACTGCTCTTGACTGTACAATAGGCGGCCTTATCGCTAGGAAATTTCTTCCAGGCAACCAGATTGAAAGATACACATAAGTTATAGAACAGGTCGGTGACGTAGCAGTATTCAGAAACATCTAGGTGCCAATAAAAGCAATGAAGTAGAAACTAGAAATGGGAAACTGATAGGACATGTAAAGACACGACCAATTTTTCAGAAACATATTAAAAGAAAAGATAGAAGGGGGGGGGGGGGGGGGCTAAGAAGAGTTAACATGGATCAAGTGAAGGAAATGGCAGGCGTTCTGTGTTATAGAGAGGTGAACCGGCCAAACGGGATCTCTTCGTCTACCTTCTTTAAACCTCTTTTGCAAACCAATGTTGCAAACCATGTAGAGCTTTAGTAAAAGTACGTTAGGTAGGGCACAGCGGATAATCCGCTCAAATCGGAGCAGCCCGTCTGGGGAAGGACCTCCACCGTACAGAAGATCGTAGCCCAATAGCATTGGTGTTGGTCTCGGCCATGCTGTGTTCATACGGTGAGTAAGGTCTGCAGAGCTCCACTTGGGGTTGGGAGGGATAGCAACGCGTGAGTGATACCCGGAATTATAAGTGTCTATAGGCTACGGTGATGCTTACCATCAGGCGGGCCGTATGCTTGTTTGCCACCTTAGTAGTATAAAAATAGTCATAATGATTATTTTCAACGCAAAAGTTTTATTGGAATTGTGTAAAATTGCTTTCATCAATTAACATTCATTAATATGTTCTATTCAAACAGAGAGGCAACTAATGATTAATTAAATTATTCATTAATTTAGCTCGCATTTGATATAGACTGACATCCAAGTCTTATTTCCCGTACCTATTATATTTTGGAACTATCGAGGCACAAGTTCGCATGGGTTGTAGTAAAGATCCCTAATGAATTATATAGCATTAGGTCACTCGGGGGTAGTGTAGCTTTAAAACGTTTAGGAGAGGTCTATGTCCAGACTGGACTTGGATGGGCTTCTTGTCGCTTCGTCTCCTTTTCGTGTCAAATTCTCAAACTCTACTGGCACTATGTTTAGCCAGTAAAATAGCATTGTTCGTGGCCTTACACGAATCTGGTTAGGTACAGATAAGTGGATGATCTATATCATCCTGTACCGGCCTGTACCCTTTTGTGACTGTAATGATGATCATGATGAAACTAATATTATGAATGAGAGATATGCTTTATTTGCAATAAATAAGAAATAAAATTAAACACGGATAACTTACAGGCTAATGCATTAGCAACAAGACGGCCCTTATTATTTTAGTTTCTCAAGAACGATGTAAAACGATGTTCGGACAACGGTCTAATAATGAAAACGTATAGAATTCGGAAGCTTCACCGTTAATGAACTTGGAAATTGGAAGTCCCTTTCGCCCTTCCAAATATTTTTGCGAATTTTATATCCTCCTAAATGTTAGGGATATTTTGGGCACAATAATAACGTTCAATATGTACGCTGTTCTGAAATAATCTAGAAAACATATTGATGTCATATTTGTAAAGGTTTGTGACGAACTGACGATATGTGTAACCCATGTGATTTATCATATCATCGTATCAACCCATAATAATCGCAACTGCAGGGATATGGGTTTATCTCCAATCGAAGGAGATTCGAGCGTACTCTGCCACGCAGCTCAAATGCGGATTGGCGGTGTTTTCTTGGCTTAACGACTGAACGACAAAAACCGGGAGCGACGGCTTAACGTGACCACCGAAGCACGGAGAAGCTCAAGAAACCCATCCAAACACTGGCAAGGGTCGACGTTGCTTAACTTGCGTATTTGTTATAAAATGCGATCAACATAGACCTTGTAGTGGCTGGGTTGGACTGGTGATACTTCCGCAACAAAGTCTGGGTATCTAGTGTTCACATAAATCTGTAAATCGAACCTAACACTCTTTGACACAGGCACGGTAATTACTAACTGAACCATTCGTCTGTCTAATTCACTATACTTATCCGATTTACCGTCCATTAGGCACGTTTTACCGTTGGGGACAGATTACAGACGACCTTGGAGCAGAAAAAAAAATTGATGGCAGGTAGGAACGGGTCCAACACGTAATCCGAAAGGCATTTGAAACACAAAGCAAAACCGATCAGTAAAGTTTGGAATGGCTATTCTACTTGTGAAAATTACACACGTCTAGTTTTTCAAGCTATTAGCAAGCTAGATTTGAACTAAACTCCTGGATTGGAAGACGTTAGGTGACGTTAGTTCTAACTTTTGCCAAAACATTTCACGTCTACGAAAATACCAGGGTGTCAGACATGGTGCCAAAGTGCAGTATGTATTTAAATAGTCTCTTTTTCGGAATTTAAATAAAACTAATCCAATGGCCTCCATTCAAACTTAAGACTACCAAAGAATTTATTTAGCTTAAAAAAAGTAACTACTATAACGTTTTAAGATTTTTTGTTGTATTGTTACAGATCTGCCAGCATCAAGAAAGAGCGCTGGCCGCCAATCATGCGTTAGATATCGGCCCAGACGATATCGAAACGTAAGTACACGAAATTATATTAACTTAGTGATTATTCTATTTATAATAGTGAAATTTTCTGAAAATATTTATTATGTAGCGTTATTTCGTTAGCAGCCAGTTGTGTTAGGAGTGCCCGGGAGATGCCCCGGCTGCACCGAAACAGAGACGAGAAAAGATGTTTTTCAGCTAGGATTCATTCAAGTATTCATAGGAGAAATGCGGAGATGTGTACTAGACTAGAGCGGAGATGTGTATTACTTCAATTGACTTGATATGATAGAAACAGTACGGCGAGCGTCGTTTGTTTGAAATGACGGCCACTTCTCCGCTTATATCTTTTCTAGTCTCCGCTGCGTCCCGCCCGTCTCTAGTTTGCAAGGCACAGCTCACATCTCCGCTTTGTCTTTTCCGTTTTGATCGCGCGGATCTCCGCACGGAGGTATCCACTGAAGCTTTGTTTTCTAAAATTAAAATTAATGGTTTCCAAATGTAATAATGTCAATTGCTATTTTAAACTAATAATAAAATTATCAAAAAATTTGGATGTATGCCTATATTCCTATCATAATATATGCTTATTCATCTGTCACAATTATCTATGTATCACATGAACGTAAAGTGTAATTTTATATCCTTTTCCAAATAGCCTTTTATTTACTTTATGCTTCTACAAAACGCCTTAAAAGTCATGATACTTTATAAGGCTAATTAGACTTTATTGTCATATTTATAAGGCATTAACTCGTTATTTTGTATAATAGGATGGGATTTAGTTACCCACATAATTATAACACATCCGGAACAAGAGTTTTCCATTTGAAACCCCCCTTTGTTTACGAAAATTTCAAGTTATAATAATTATTCAAACAAAATGTAGGGTTTTCATGTTTACTTAGGGCGTAACTGTATAATTAATACAGTAGGTTTGTTTCTGCTACAAGTTTGCGCTTTAATTCAATAACGCTAAAGTCGGTTTTGCTTGTGTTAATCGTTAGGCGTTTGTGTGATTTTGGCGACATGATTTCTACTGCTTTAACCATATCGATCGTAATTTTATTGTCTTATACATCGACATAAATAGACAAGCTGTCCGATACTGAGATTGTGCGGCATTGCGATGGCACATGTCCACCATCACCTTCAGTCAACATCCAGAACAGAACAGAACTTCAGTTGCAAGCGAGCGAAAGAAGCAGTGGTGTCCAAATTGTCAAATTTTATTTAACAGATCGTTTTTTGTCAACTGGACACCACTGCTCCTGTCGCTCGCTCGCAACTGACTGAAGGGTGGTGCATGTCCACATTGACCACCATCATCGCAATGCCGCAAACAGTACCACACAGAGTCTATACTTTTATGTCGATGGTCTTATAGCATAAAGTACTTTAATTTAAGGTTATCCAATGATAACATTTTTTAATAGTTTCACATTTAATTAGGTACATAGACGTGCAAGTACATTTTCAGTTAAATATTGCAGTATTTTTTTATGTATAAAATTGCTTATTTGTTCACTACCTACTCAATTTGTATTGCTTTAGCGCCATCTACAGACTACAATTTTAGTTAGTAGTTTACGCGCTGTCCTTTTGCGTTGTCTGGCCGATTGATTGATCGAGAATGGAATATTCCTCCGTAGTTGACAAAAATTTCTTCATTAACAAATTATAAACAGCCTGTATCTAAATGTTAAATTACCTGCGCCTACCGTAGTTCGCAATATTATAATGTTGGGTATTATTTGTAGGTACTTTGTGTAAATGTCATATTGGTATGTTTTTTGTTTGATTTTTATTTTTACTTGATTATGTTTGTTAATGTTTTTTGTTATATAGTAATTAGTTAGCTTAAGCAGCATGAACGTCGAGCGGTTCATTCCAACTCACAAACCTTTATGGTTTTTTATATGTGAATGAATTATATTTTTGTAACAATTGTTCAAACGGTAATAAATGAAAAAAAAAAATAAAAATTAGTTGACAGTTTCTGTATAATTTCTCGAGGATTTTTCTGACAGAGAGACTAATTGGAACTTATCAGGATAATATAAATCCTAAATTAAAATAAAATCAAACTAAAATAAAATTTGTGACGTACTATCTTCGTTTCTTCTTTTTCATTATCAACCACTCAATATGACATTATGAACACAAAACATAACTGAAATGAAAATAAATTAGTGACGTAATAGCTTCGCTTCTTCTTTTTTTCATTATTGGCAACCACTCAATATGAAATGAAATAAAAGTTCCTATTACGTTTCCATTTTCGCTCCAATATTTTTCCAACTTAAGTATATCTTCAGAATCGCTTATTCCAGATAATTTATTATAAGATGTTATAAAGGAAGAAGCAGTTTAACAAATGAATTGTAAAATACAGTCGATGGAGGATTTGATCCGGACTCAATAGAAACAATAAATCAGGGAATGAGTGTATCCCCTTTATCCGGGCACCTTACTAGCTAGGGTTGCCAACATTTAGTTCTGCACTTGTACATACTTTTCGCAATGACGTATTTCTTGAAAGAAAAGAAAGCTAGAAATTACATTATACATTGATTATCCTTACACTTGACAGGCCTGGTGGTCGAGTGGCTACTGCGATGTACACTTTATTGGAATATTTAGTTCGAAACCTGCGCAAGGCAAACATTCGTGTGCCTGAACATGTCTGTTTGCCTTGGTCTGGATGTTTTCTAGGTATAATAAGTATTTAACTAACAAAAAAAGTATTTATGTATATTTATCAGCTATCTAGTACCCATAGTACAAGCTTAGTTGCTTAGTTTGGGACTAGATGGCGTTGTGTGATTCGTCCAAGAATATTAATTTATTTACCCTTACTAATATTATAAATGCGAAAGTTTGTGATGTATGAATGTTTGTTGCTCTTTCTCGCAAAAACGGCAGGACAGATTTGATTGAAATTTGGTATACAGTTTACCTTAGGGAAATTAGGCAACCTGGATTAACACATATGATAGTTTTATGTCAGATATCAGCCCGGGAACGGAAACAACGGGAAACCGCGGGCACCGGCGGTTTTAAAATTGGTTATCAAAAATTTCGTAGCTTATTCAATAAAACTCAAACAAACAATCATATGTTTCCTCTTAAATAATTTAAAAATGTTAAATGGCACTATATTTAAGGAAAAATTAAGTGACTGGTTATTGAAAAATTGTTTTTACAGCATTAAAGAATTCATAGAACACTGTCATAACAAAAAATATCCATACTAACATTTGCACATCTGCTTGCAGGCTGAATACATCCACCAATGCATCACTAACACCCCATGTAATTTTTTTTTTGTGTATTCTGGCAAATAAATGATTTCATTTGATTTGATCTTATATTAGTATTTATTTAGAAACGTGGATGCTTCAAGTTGATACTTCTTAAAGCGTGGTTTAGACCAGCTTAGTTTATTATAATCTCTATTGTTTCTAAAATTCTTTTCGACACCCCTATCCATAAACGAAACAGTAAATCACATTTAACTAACTCTAAAACTGAAGTTAATTTCGGATTAATTATACTGGCTTGTTTACACTGTGACTCGCGATAAGCGATAATTTCTACTGGTTATTAATTACACTGTGCACACTTGGTTGTTTAGCCACCGTTGATGCTTAGTAGAAGTTTTTCCATTCATTTATTTTTGTGCTAGCAATGTGGCAAACCGAACCAATTTAGACATCTTTATAATTTTTATATTTGCAAGCTGTGTTGCAAGCTACGGTGACTGCTTACCAACAGGCGAGCCGTAAGTACGTTTGCCACCATGGTGGTTAAAAAACATTGTCTGTTTTTAAAGTTGCTTATTCTTTAGTTATTTATAGGATGGTTTATTTAATGTTTAATACATAATAATTATAATGTATAGTCAAGAGCAGGTCGACCTTTACATATCGCACTTTGTCATTCAGTTCTATGTCATAAGAGCCAAAATTGCTGCAAGTGTAAACCTCAACGTGCTCCTGACTGTACAACATGACAGGACTACGTGCCTGTGAAGGCCTATTTCTCTAAATAAGTCATATTTTTGTCCACCATTCACTTTCTTTTTCTCGTCGTATCTTCTCTTATAACACATTTTTTCTTTTTAAATTATTTTTTTCCACAATTAACACCATATGCAACAAGCTACAAGTTGTAGAAATGCATTTTAATCTTAATTCCACTTTAAGTCTCCGTGTATATCATTTTTTTATTGATCAGTTTTGACAGTGACAGCAATAATAATGTGTCATTTAAATCAATGAATCATGTCAATGACGTCAGTTGGGGGACTACTGATAATATAAGTCAAGATAGACTCCTATGCTATTTTCGTATTTCTGTAAAATAAATAAATAATAAAGTTCTGTCAGTAGTTGCATATTAAACACACCTGTGTTTTCAATTACTGTTTAGTTCGGCAAACAAAGTCACGTTTGCGTATGAAATATACGAATTTTGAGACTAATGTTGTGCTCATGTTTACTTACAACTAATGTGTAAAACGTAGCAATAATTTACTGTTTAAAGCATCTAATATTTATCTGTCTATACTAAAATTCTAAACCTGAAAATTTTGTATTTATGTTTATTAACTCAAAAGCTGCTGGACCGATTACAAAATTCTTTCACCGTGGGGAAAGGACATGGCGAAACTAAGTCAACAACGCAGGATGGTCGCCCGTGGGGTGGTCAGATGTCCTAAGCAAAGTCGCGGGAAGCGTTCGTGGGAGGCCTATGTCCAGCAGTGGTCTTCTTATGGCCGTTATGATGATGATGGCGAAACTATAAAATTCAAAATATTTTTATTCAAATAGGCCTAATCTCTTTCGAATCGTCCCAATTTTTTCCTACCGCCAGTTCAGACGGCAGATTTGTGCTAAAAAGGAAATTGACATTAATAAGATACAAATTACAATGACAGAAAATAAAAAAAATTACACAAAATATCTGCAATTTCTGATGACGAAAATAAATAAAAAAATAATACAAATAATTATAGATTAATAACACTATAAATAAATATAGGGCACGAAAAGAATACAAAATATTTATTGTGAATCACAGCTAAAATAAGGTGGATTTAATATTAAATTGTCTTTTTTAAATGTAATTTTTGTTTGATGCAAAAGAGTTTTTGTATTGTATTGTGGATAAAAAAACAGTAATAGCACCGTTGCTGTCAGTTGGGTCTTTGCAATAACAAGGTACTATTTTATCCCACTGTTACTGACCGTACCAATACCTATATTATAGTCTTATAGTATTATCTGGGCCGTAATTTCCCCACAAATGTGATTCAATGGCTATTAGATTGCTCAGAGGATAGCATTAAATCAATTGATCGGAACACGAAACGAGATAGTTCTGTACCATTGAACTTGGCTACTAATATAATAGTTTTTGTATATAAGTGACTGCTCAAAAGGGTTAATATTGTAATCGGGGCAAGTCCACCACAAATTCACACACACTTCGCACCGCTGCTGTGTCTCCGGAAATAAAATTCTTTTTATTTTAGAGAGTAGGTCTTCACACTAACGTACTCTCGTTAACCCATAATCCCACTGCAGAGATACGGGTCCCCCTTTAATCGAAGGGATTAGAGCGTACTCTGCCACGCTGCTCCCAATCCAGATTGGCGGAGGCCAGTATTTTCAAGCCGCCCGAAGGTCACTGACTTCCATCGACGGCTTAACGTGTTCTCCGTAGCTCGAGATAACGAAACCCATCGATACGCTGGCTAGGGTCTACGTTGCTTACTTGCGTGTTCGCTTTGTGCCACACAGCGACACCCAGCGATGCTATCGAGATAATCACTGCTAGAAGATGGGAAGACATCATTCTGCATATGTATCGATTTCAATCGATAACTCGATTAACGATATCAATACACGACTAACTACCCGATTCGAAACAATTTATGCGAGTGTTAACTATCGATACATACAATAGTTCTGTATATTTATTATGGTGTAACGTTAAAACAGTTTGCTAAATGGGCTTGTTATATTGATAAATCAATTTCCATTGTTACAAATTGAATGAAATGTCCGTATCGCCAGTAAGCGTTTAAATCAATATAAAAACAATTTGGACGTTATTTTTCAACTTTTTTTTAATGCAATGGTAATCTTAATTGTGATGTTGTTATTATTCCATAGATGGCGCTATATTTAATTTGGGGCTTGTTTTATTTTTGACTAGCCAAACCCGCGCAACGTCGTTTGCGTGTGTTCCGTTTTCCGGTGGGAAATTCGCTAAAAATCCTACGTTTATTTTTTATTTTTTATACCACACAGGTGGCAAACAAGCATACGATCGGCCTGATGGTAAGCCGTCACCGTAGCCTATAGACATAAGCAATACCGGGGGTATCACTCACGCGTTGCCAACCCTCCCAACCGACCAAGTGGAGCTCTGGAGACCTTACTCACCGTAGGAACACAGCATGGCCGAGACCAATGCTATTTGGCTACGATCTTCTGTAAGGTGGAGGTCCTTCCCCACACGGGCTGCTCCGATTTGAGCGAATTATCCGCTGTGCCCTACCTCTCTTAGACGTTTACAAACATTTCATTTCATTTTTTTTTTACGTCATACAAACACACTCTCCAA
Source organism: Endotricha flammealis (assembly GCA_905163395.2). NCBI lineage: Eukaryota > Metazoa > Arthropoda > Insecta > Lepidoptera > Pyralidae > Endotricha > Endotricha flammealis. Next base: position 11,256,188 of record LR990871.1, read on the forward strand.
GTTTCAGATTCTACGATCAATGATTTAGGTATTGCGTTAATCCGTCAGTCACGTCAGGTCTAAGGGCTCCCACTGCGAATTCGCACCGCATCGCAAATATCTGCGAGCTTGCGCATCATTTTTAATATCGAAATGCGATGAGCTCGCAAATATTTGCGGTGCGGTGCGAATTCGCAGTTAGTTTAGTACACTGCTAAACAAAGACCTCCCCCAAACGTTTCCAGCGCGACCTGTTTTTAGCGGCCTGTAAACCTATGCTAATTAATTAATTAATTAATTACATATCAGTAGGTAACTTAAAATGCAGTTTGTAAAGGTCTCGAGGCTAGATATTTAATTAGTTTTGAAATATAATGTAATAAACTAACTTTCGCTGAGTAGACACATCTGACCCAATTAAATCATGTTTTCATTTAATTAATATAATTTAAGGTGAATTGCTCAAAACCATTTTTAAAATTGGCTGGCGGCTTCTGAAACGCATTTTAATTGTACATTAAGTCTGAAGCCATCTCTTCGACAGCTATAATGTAATGTGTTATTAACTTTAAAAATGCGTTTCAGAAACTGACTGGCGTGACGATCACTGTCAAACTTAAGAATTAGAAAAGAGATAGCATGTTAATGTAGAATTTATGTGAAACTAGCAAAATTCTCGCAACTCCGTTTGCGTATTCTCGCCTAACTCGCTTTCCCGCGGGAATTTTGAAAAATCCTTTCTTAGTACACTCCTAGACGTCGTCGTAAGGAACCTACATTCCAAATTTGGAATCTCTAGATCCAGCGGTTTGGGCTGTGCATTGATATAATAGTTAAATCAGTCAGGACTTTGAATTTTATATAAATAGATAAATAATCAAAGAAATTCAACTAAAGTAGGTTTTTAAATCTTTACGCCGATATTTTTTGAGAGGGTGGTGCTTCTCCGGTGGAGTTAGTCCATAGCCCATTTAACAAACGCACTTCAAGTACGACATTTTATAAACAAAGGGTGTTCTTTATTTTATGTACAAACATTATTTAAAATGCTATTATACGGAGTCGAGTCGCGAATAACGTATTCCATTTAGATATACTTGTAGGCGATAAGGCACTCTTTGTCTATCGTAACGCGAGAACTGTGGAGCCACGAAACCTATAAGCTTATAAGGACGAAATTTTTTTTTTTATAATTTTTTATTATATAGGTATTTGAGTGCGTTTGACCACAATCCTGACTGGTGTTAAGCAGAGATGAGGGGTGGTACGTGAGGTCAAACAAAAAAATATCGTTTTACATTAAAATGGTCCTACAACGGAAGCATTTTACATGTAATGTAACCAGCCCTTATTCTCGTAATCCCTCAAATATCGTGTCAATTTAAATAGATATCCTGCTCAATTCCTATATTGTATGAGTGAGACAGCGGTTGAGTTTTTGTTAAGAGAATGGAGCCGCAGGTATCCGAATAGTGTTTTGAACACAGAAAAATTAAACGGAAAATTTTATACCCCAGTAGAATGTGGTTCGCTTCAAATTGTATGCGAACAATGTCTGTTGGTTAAAGTGTTCAACGTCAAAGAACCACGTCTTAAATGAATCGAATCCTTAGATTGTCCGTGTATTTTTGAAATCAGTACAGAGACGCGAAGTCAAAGTGACAGTTTTCAAATGAGACGTTCTATTTAGCACATACATGATTGGCTTATTGAAATCGCCGTTTTCGTGGCCCCAAGAAACGAAACGTCTGCTTTGTTTGTATTTAAATTCAAATTATTTAGTCTCCATCGGAGGAAAACAATTCTATTTAGATGGACCTTTTGAAAACACATTAAATGACTCTGTTAAAATAGAACTCGAAGGGTTTTATTTGATACCAGGTTTTATCCGCGAAATCCCGTTGTTCCCGGGATAAAAACTATCCTATGTGTTAATCCAGGTTATAAACTACCCGTGTACCAAATTTCAAGAAAATCTAACAAGCCGTTTTTGCGTGAAAGAGTATCAAACATCCATACATCCGTACTTACCAAGTTCCGAGTTTATAAAAATTTAATGTATTAGTAAAGACTAGCAATTCTACCCAGTTACGTTTGGATAATGTTTTTACTAACGAAATCAGCGCAACTTCTTTTGCGTATATTTATATATGTAGCGTCACCTACTAAAAACGCCATTGACTATCAGACTTTTCTCCAAATCCTACGGGAATCGCGTAATATTCGAGATAAAAAGTACCTTGTGTTAATCTAAGGTATCAGCTACCTACTATATCAAATATCATAAAAATTGGCCCAGCCATTTGAGCGTGACGAAGTAACAAACACACAAACTTTCGCCTTTATAATATTAGGATTTCATGTGCTTCCCGACTTGACCGATTTAGTACCAGATACCGTGAAATTTAATTTAGAATTAAGATTACAATGCGTTTCTACAACCTGCCCTCTTACTCTTGAAGATAATTCCGCCAGATCGCCATTGGATTGTTACTTTTAGGTACTTTACAGCTAGACTAGCGCTAGCTAAATACTAAACTAAATGAAATCGGATTGTATGCTAACCAAATAGTTAGTAAAGTATACAATTTCAATGGTACGAATTAGGATTTGCTGTTAATTTTGCATTTGAAATTATACAGAATTGAAATTAAAATCGCGATTGCTATGCAGAGTAACCTAACCTAGCTGACTGTTAGTGAGACAAGATTATTTTTACCAGTGGCCATTTTGCTTTTGTTTCCGAAATGTTAGTAATTTATAGAGTAGATTTATTTATGCAAAATATTATATATTTGTACACTTCGATAAGAAAATGTGCCTGTGAGGACCTCGTTTCTGAATGAAAATTTTCATTTTATGGCATATTTTTTTATACTACAAAGTTGGCAAACAAGCATACCGCCCGCCTGATGGTAAGCATCACCGTAGCCTATAGACGCTCGCAATACCGGGGGTATCACTAACGCGTTGCCAACCCTCCCAACCTGTGAGTGGAGCTCTGGAGATCTTACTCACCGTAGGAACACAACATGGCCGAGACCAATTCTATTTGGCTACGATCTTCTGTAAGGTGGAGGTCCTTCCCCAGACGGGCTGCTCCGATTTGAGCGGATTATCCGCTATGCCCTACCTCTATTATATTTTCAAGATATAATAGTCTTAAAAAGATAAGTTTTACAAAATATCTGTTGGATTATTGAAAGAAAGTGTCTGATTGCAGGTTTAAATTGAGTTTTATTTAAATAAATGTGTTACAACAGTACTTTTCTATTCAATGTCACAGAGCAGAGAGCCATAGAGTAAGCAAACATGAAAGGCGCCAATTTGCACAGATTATAAATAATGATTGGTACATATACCACAGACTACAATAATGTTAACACTCCCTCCAAATTTGAGCCTTCCATACAAGTTAAGTTTATCAGATTTCAATTAACATAATACACTGTAAAATAATCAATTTACTTAATAACTCTGTGACAATTGTTAACAACAAACTAGTTACCTATTTAGTACTGACATTCCAATATTAAATCTTAAGAATGTAAACTTGCTTTTGGGTAAAGCCTTCGTGAAGATATCAGCAAACTGATTATCTGTACATACATAGTTCAAACTTATAATATTATCATAAAACTTTTCTTTAACGAAATTATACTTTATATCTATGTGTTTACAACGCTTATGAAATTCACTATTTTTAATTAAATTTATAGCACTTTGATTGTCAATGTTTATGCATATGGATTGCTGATTAAATTCACAAATATCGGTAAGTAATTGTCTTAGCCACAAAGCCTCCTTAGTGGCTTCACAGGCTGCCATAAATTCCGCTTCAGTGGTGGAAAGAGCCACTGTTTGTTGTCTTTGACTGGACCAAGTAACTGCCGCTCCGTTTTTGATAAAGACATACCCCGTCACTGAGCGCCTGGTACTGGGGTCATTGGCGTAGTCCGCATCACTGGCTTACGGCAAACATAATGTCAGGTCTGCTTACAGTTGCTGCATTTGGGCTTCTCAATGCCCTTAAGGGCCACGGTATGCAGGAGGTAAGGCCACCCTCCGTACATCAAATTCAACAGGACCACATAGCGCCTGTGACACGAATATGCATCAACTATTCCGGAGTTGAATACATCCATAGGTGAAGTGAATTATATCAGCTCACTTCCTAAGACTGACTCACTGTGTAGAAACGGACTCCCCTTTCTGAAAGGTTTCTTGAAACCAATGTTCCCTTTGTTCTTATAATTTGCTGCAAAAGCCGATGTGTCAACTTCACTCATTTTCACATCTTGTAGAATTTTTGACTTTACGGAGTCAGCACTTATTGTCATGCCTGAACTTTCAATTGCGATAATCATTGGCTTGTATGTGTCTGGTAGACCGGAGAGAAGCAGAGTTCCAAGCCACTCGTCATCCACTTTGAAGCCAATATTGCGAAGTTTGTGTGCCGTGGTCATGATTTTGCTCACATACTCCTCTACGTTTGAACATCCAGATAGATTTGTCGTACACAGGTCTCGAAGTAAACCCACGCGGCGTGTTAGTCCTGAATCGTCGAATGCGTGTGCCAAGCAGTCCCACACCTCCTTTGCCGACGTTGCGTCTTGAATGTGGACATAATTTACTGAGTCCACAAGCAAAATAATTTTTGTTTTTGCTTTTATGTCTCTTTTCAGATCGACATCGTGGCCACGTGCCGGTTCGACACAGTCCCACAGTTCTTCGTGTTGAAGATAAGTCATTACGGCAAAACGCCATGTGGCGTAATTGTCGCGGCCAGTTAGTTTCTCGATTAATGACAGCGAGTTCGACATATTTGTGCATAAACACAGAATTACTAAATAATGTTCTCAAATCGGCAAATGGTTTGTAGGTTATCTTTTTCACACATTAACTTAAATCACGATTTTAGCACTGATACTATTTATTGGACAGCCTGGGCCCATAACCTGTTGGATTATTGAAAGAAAGTGTCTGATTGCAGGTTTAAATTGAGTTTTATTTAAATAAATGTGTTACAACAGTACTTTTCTATTCAATGTCACAGAGCAGAGAGCCATAGAGTAAGCAAACATGAAAGGCGCCAATTTGCACAGATTATAAATAATGATTGGTACATATACCACAGACTACAATAATGTTAACACTCCCTCCAAATTTGAGCCTTCCATACAAGTTAAGTTTATCAGATTTCAATTAACATAATACACTGTAAAATAATCAATTTACTTAATAACTCTGTGACAATTGTTAACAACAAACTAGTTACCTATTTAGTACTGACATTCCAATATTAAATCTTAAGAATGTAAACTTGCTTTTGGGTAAAGCCTTCGTGAAGATATCAGCAAACTGATTATCTGTACATACATAGTTCAAACTTATAATATTATCATAAAACTTTTCTTTAACGAAATTATACTTTATATCTATGTGTTTACAACGCTTATGAAATTCACTATTTTTAATTAAATTTATAGCACTTTGATTGTCAATGTTTATGCATATGGATTGCTGATTAAATTCACAAATATCGGTAAGTAATTGTCTTAGCCACAAAGCCTCCTTAGTGGCTTCACAGGCTGCCATAAATTCCGCTTCAGTGGTGGAAAGAGCCACTGTTTGTTGTCTTTGACTGGACCAAGTAACTGCCGCTCCGTTTTTGATAAAGACATACCCCGTCACTGAGCGCCTGGTACTGGGGTCATTGGCGTAGTCCGCATCACTGGCTTACGGCAAACATAATGTCAGGTCTGCTTACAGTTGCTGCATTTGGGCTTCTCAATGCCCTTAAGGGCCACGGTATGCAGGAGGTAAGGCCACCCTCCGTACATCAAATTCAACAGGACCACATAGCGCCTGTGACACGAATATGCATCAACTATTCCGGAGTTGAATACATCCATAGGTGAAGTGAATTATATCAGCTCACTTCCTAAGACTGACTCACTGTGTAGAAACGGACTCCCCTTTCTGAAAGGTTTCTTGAAACCAATGTTCCCTTTGTTCTTATAATTTGCTGCAAAAGCCGATGTGTCAACTTCACTCATTTTCACATCTTGTAGAATTTTTGACTTTACGGAGTCAGCACTTATTGTCATGCCTGAACTTTCAATTGCGATAATCATTGGCTTGTATGTGTCTGGTAGACCGAAGAGAAGCAGAGTTCCAAGCCACTCGTCATCCACTTTGAAGCCAATATTGCGAAGTTTGTGTGCCGTGGTCATGATTTTGCTCACATACTCCTCTACGTTTGAACATCCAGATAGATTTGTCGTACACAGGTCTCGAAGTAAACCCACGCGGCGTGTTAGTCCTGAATCGTCGAATGCGTGTGCCAAGCAGTCCCACACCTCCTTTGCCGACGTTGCGTCTTGAATGTGGACATAATTTACTGAGTCCACAAGCAAAATAATTTTTGTTTTTGCTTTTATGTCTCTTTTCAGATCGACATCGTGGCCACGTGCCGGTTCGACACAGTCCCACAGTTCTTCGTGTTGAAGATAAGTCATTACGGCAAAACGCCATGTGGCGTAATTGTCGCGGCCAGTTAGTTTCTCGATTAATGACAGCGAGTTCGACATATTTGTGCATAAACACAGAATTACTAAATAATGTTCTCAAATCGGCAAATGGTTTGTAGGTTATCTTTTTCACACATTAACTTAAATCACGATTTTAGCACTGATACTATTTATTGGACAGCCTGGGCCCATAACCTGTTGGATTATTGAAAGAAAGTGTCTGATTGCAGGTTTAAATTGAGTTTTATTTAAATAAATGTGTTACAACAGTACTTTTCTATTCAATGTCACAGAGCAGAGAGCCATAGAGTAAGCAAACATGAAAGGCGCCAATTTGCACAGATTATAAATAATGATTGGTACATATACCACAGACTACAATAATGTTAACAATATCGAAAGAAAATAAAAGAATGAACGCATAATGCCACTTAAAACTTTTTTAATAAAAGTAACTTTAGTTCGGAATATATTTTTAGTTTTATTGTCTTCACTAACTGTTAAAAAAATTCAAAAAGTTTGTACAATTGGCCGGTTTTAGCCCTCCTGAATATCTTATTCGTCTATTATACTACTAGTATTTTGACAGTATGAGTTTGACTTATCTTAATTGGCCTTAATTAACTTATTATTGTTATTTATATACTGAATACTCGTAGTGGCTCACCCGGGTTCACCCGAGTTTTGCCTTTTTTCAGTTTTTATGCAACCTCGTAAATACGCACTTAACCGCTACAAAATTGTATTTAAAATAGTACCGAACGCCTAAAATTAAATCAGATCTAAACATTTATATAATTGATTAATAAATTTAATTATTTAATTTTAAAGGTGTATAGGACGAGAGAAAATCCATAGGCTGTGGTGACCGCTTACCATCAGGCGGGCCGCAAGCTTGTTGGCCAGCTTAGAGGTATAAAAAAAATGGCTGTGAAGGTCTAGTCTCTAAATATATTTAAATTATTTGATTCTAAAATATAAAAAAATATATAAATTAATTTTCATAGCAATTTCGAAATTATATCTAACTAGCTTTTCCCCGCGGCTTCGCTCGCGTTAATTTTATGACATAGATCTCGTTTGACAACAAAACCACCCATAGCGCGACTTGTGGCGCCATCTGTTGGCCGATACAGCGCCCTCTATAGTACAAAAATTATTTGCCCATTGGAACGAAACACTTTTACGGGATAAAAAGTAGCCTATGTTGGGATCTGTACCCCTAACAATATGTATGCAGATTTCCATAATGATCGGTTGCTTAGTCAAGCCGTGAAGGAATAAAAAACAAACAAACTCACTTTCTCATTTATAATATTAGCAAGGATGCGCGTAATTAAGCGCGACGTAAATTCGTCTAAGTAAGACGTGATCACGCTATGTGTAATGAACGTAATTCCGCATAATCCCATATGAATTAATTAACTAGTTTCTTCAATATTGTCTCCCAATTCCCAAAGTTGTACGGGACGTTATGCTAATCCTCCTACTGCTGGTTAAGGTGGGGACTGACATTGCATTTGCATGAAGCGAATATTCGCATCGAGTTGTAGGTACTTCATAATGACAGCTTTACACTCTCGCGAAGTTGATTTATGTGCGGTTTGGGCTGTGCGTTGATATGTTATAGTTAAGTCAGTCAGTCAGTCAGGACTTTGAATTTTATATATATAGAGTTAGGATTAGGATTAATTATACAAGTTGTAAATGATTAGCGAAATTATTGAAAATTGCCTCTGTCAACCCGCATTTAAGCAGCGAGGCAGAGTACGCTCTAATCCACGTCGAAGGGACATCTGTATCCCTGTAGTGGGATGATTATATGTTGGTATGCTGAAGCGAATACATTGTCAGTCGCCACCTTATGGTTATAAAAATATATTTGCTCTTAAAACCGCCTTCATTTGCATATTTGTATGTTATTCAGAATTAACATAGTGAATGAGGAATGTATGTTTAACAATATAATCAATGATATAACGAGTGGTTTTAGCTACATAATTTTCCAATTTCACAGAATTAGGACGAAATGATTAAAGGTCTCTACAAACGTGACGGTATAATAACTCACACGGGACGGGAAAGTAACTTGTTCGATACGGCAACGTTACCCGTCCGTGGCAAATTTTTTGAAGTTTTCAATACGGTACAAGCCACATTCCTACCGTTGTCTCCTATAAACCCAGGATCAACGGCGAACTCAGATCGATAATAAGCAATGAAGCTTATTGTCGTCCCGGGGGGTCCAACGAATATATGTAATCAGAAATAAATTTTCAATAATTATTTTCATCATATCATATCAACCCATAATCATTCCACTGCTGGGATACGGGTCTCCCTTCAAACGAAGGTGATTAGAGCGTACTCTGCCACGCTGCTCCAATGAGGATTGGCAGAGGCCGGTGTCTTGAAACCGCCCTAAGGCCACCGACTTGACAACAGCCGGGACCGACGGCTTAACGTGCCCTCCGAAGCACGGAGAGAAAACGAAACCCATCCAAACGCAGGCTAGGGTCTACGTCGCTTAACTTGCGTGCTCAAATTAGAGTGCGACACACAGCGACGCCATCGAGCTCCTGGCATTATTTTCTTAAGTAATAATAAAAGTAAAAATTTAATAAAGTTAATAATATTTCATAGCGCTACATAGAAACTAGAAGTGTCACCGCAAAATACCGCTACCGCCTGCGATTTGTAGTATGCGAAATGGTACCCCTTACCTTTACGTTGCTTAACCTGACATCAACTAATCCTCATTTGACATCAATTGCGGGATATACGAAGAGAAGTTATAATGTATTGTATTTAGAGGGGAGAGTCCCTGAGGACGCAAGGGCTTTTGTTAAACACCCTTTGTTGCTGGTTTGCCCTGTCAACGATTGTTTTAATAATAATAAAAATGTAATACTAATTAATGTTTTTTTTTCAGGTAAGTCCCTTCTTTATCGGAAAGCTGTTTTGTAAGTATTTAATTAGCTGTACATAGTTACCTCAGATTTTCATAGCCGTGCGAGTTGACATAAAATGGGTAAAACTCGAATGATGCCGAATAGCACTATCGTGCGAGAAGACGAATAACTCGTAAAGGGCCGTGCGAGTTTATCAGATTTTCATAGCCGTGCGAGTTGCCGACAAAATATATGAGTAAAACAAGAATGGCGCCCAATAAAAAAAACTCAAAATATTTTTATTTCATTAACAGTTTGTGTTTACACAATCGTGCCAATTTTTTCGTGCGAGAAAGGAACCTCTACTCATTTCATAGGATAACATAATGCTGATATGATTATGAACACGATGTATGCGTGAAAACTGCTAGTAATTGCCATACTCAGACCCCTCAGACCTAAATCTTATAGACTAGGAGCCAAAGTCCAATTAAAAACAGCCGAAACCGCAGACTTTTAAATGAAAACACCAATTACCATTATAATTTGGTTGTTAAACAATTGAACACTTGGTATGCAGTACGCCGTCACAACACAAAGGCCGCGGACAGCCCTAGGGGGGAGGGGGGCGGAGTAGGGTTGGCAAAACGCACAAAACGAATTAATCATTGTACCTTCCCTGTAAGATACGTGATCCAATGTTTTGTATGCCAATTGAAATGTTTATTTCGGATTGTCTTGTTTTTCTTTACGTCTTTTTCTAATGCCGGGAACAACTGTTACATATTGTGTGGACGTAGCGCTGCTGTGTTTCTACCTCCATCGACCGCGGCGAGCACGAGTTGAATGCTCGGTTCGTGCGCGTAGTGTGCACGGTTCGTGCGTGCAAGGCGTCCACTCTATGGCAATTCTGTAACATTACGTGTTATGGTGTCGTTTTATAGCACCTGCCAAAAGGAGTATTTTTCAGTAGCGTGTAGGATCTCGTTGTAGGTGTGCCTATCCTACTAATATTATAAATGTGAAAGTTGTGTGTATGTTACTTCGTCACGCTCAAATGGCAAAAAAAAAAGATATTTGGTAGGTAGGTAGCTGATGCCTTGGATTAACACATAGGGTACTTTTTATCCCGAAAAGTACGCGGTTCCCGTCGGATTTGGTCAAAAGTTTGATATAGATGGCGCTGCTGTGCATAAATAAATACGCGCAAGCGAAGTTGCGCGGGTTTTACTAGTTTATTATAATATTCAAAGCGTATTTAATACCAGTGTCACTGAAATAATAATGTAAAATATGACCAGAGAACGCGTCTGTGAAGGCATAATCTCTGAATATAAGATTTCATATCGTATCAAAAGCGTAACGATCATTCACCCCCCCCGCACTCACGCCCCCTCTGGATTGAAGAGGTCATGTCATGGCAGTCAATGTAAATGTAATAATCAGAATCTTCATTTACTTGGTTTCGTGTTTAGTTTCGTATTTTTTTAATATTTAAAATAAAGCATGTGCTATACAGTTTTAAACATGGTTTCGAACCGAAGTTTAAAACAATGTTGATAAAAACATTTTGTATGAACCACTGGCCATACTGTTTTAAATATCCATATCAAATGTTTTATTATGTTTCTCCATCAACAACAACAAAATGCTTACAAATACATAATTATTTTTCTTTATTTAATAAAAAAAATATATAAATTATTTCTGATATCTGACAACCCTAGCCACAACAGAGGGGTGAGGGGGTAGGAAGCGACGAAATCTCCCGCCTCGTCGTCATGGCAACCGCCGTGTTTACCGCGCCATATCGATCGCCGGCTGCGTTTCCCTGTTTATATACACTGCAGTTGGTATACGTTTAGGAGGTTCACTGACTTGCAGTTGGAGAGGAGGGGGGGGGGGAATTCTTTATAATAGTAATTAATTAGTATAAGTGTGTAAAACGTACCTATGACTTATAATCTAGTATCTTACTTATTGTTTTCTTCTTTTTTTTATCGGTTGCCAAAGGGGGGGTTCAGGAGAAGGGGGTTTAAATTCTTTATAAGTGATACGTGATAATAAGTGATAATAAGTGATACTGTATGTAAATGATTTATTTTCTAGTAATCCTACTTGGTTTTTCGTTCCCAACCAGCCAGATGCTAGTGATCGTTCGATTCCCGCTAAAAATTATAATATCTTCACCGGTCATACCTATCACTCACTCATTTTTAGAACCTTAGGAATTGTTTTGTACGAAGTTTTGCTTTTCGGATTTATATTGCCAGGGGAAATTGACAATCAGGGGCTATGCGTGCAAAATTCTTTCACGCGATTTCTACCTGTCATTTATGCAATAATCACATAAAATTGCCTTATTTTTTTTCCTAATTTGACGACATTCAGACAGACCGATGGCTCTGTATTCTAGTGCTGCAGGAATAAAAATTTGATTATTGCCCGTGTTTCTACCGAATTACCAATGCAGATCAGTGAACAAGTATCACTTAAACTTTGATAAATTTAACGAAAATCGCAAAAAAATAAGTATTGTATTAAGTAGGTACCTCTATCAAATATAATTAAAATATTATGTTTAACTGGCTCAGCGCGCGACTTCGTCCGCTTGGATTTTCGGCATGAGCAAAATATGGTGATTTGCACAATAAATAAGTTAATGATTTTAAAATGCGTTTCTGCACCTGGCTGTCAGGTTTGACCTCCCGCTCGACCTTCGTCTCAGAGTGTCGCCCTAGGCCGAAGTGCAAGCCCCCTCTAGGGCGTACCTAGGCAGACACTGCAAATTCTTAAGCGGTGAGAGCCATCCGCTGCCACAACAAAATACATAAAACACAATCTTACAAACTAGGGTATATGCAACAAGGCGGCCTTAGGTACTGCTAAAAGCAATCTTTTCAAGGCAACCTTAAAGTAACGAACTGTATGGAATAGGCTAGCAAAACACATTACTAAATAAGAAAATGTAGACAGCATCTAAATCTAGCTACAAATATTTAAGAAAAAAAATAAGTATTAGATGTAAAAGTTCGCAGTCTCACTGCAAGTGTCCATACAAAAAACTTTTTGGAATATTAGAATATTTAGACGTCCAAATTGCCTGTAATGTTCCTTCCATGCGATTAATTCCGTTCGCGTGCGTTCATCGTTTTTAATTTAAATAATTGTTTTGTCAATCAAAAGAAGATTTATGGTATTCTTTGGTATTCTTTTAACCAACGTTTCCATCAATGCGTTTATTCGACATGTCGCTGCTGCACCGTGTCGCATTTATTAGTAGCAGTTACATATTCTTTCCTTCTATTTAGGAGCAGGGCTATTACCAGTGTACCTACCGATGACTTACTTTTCCAAAGTCTTGAACCTCTTACCTAAGTGCTATTACGCACTGTCGACTGGTCGCCGGCGACGCGGTCGACAGCGACTGTGACTTTCATAAAGTTCAATAGGTGTTTAAGCACTTGGTCTCCGGTCGCTTGCCTATGTTTTGGTCACTGAGAGACTAAGTCGCCGGCGACTATAGTCCGGTCCGGCAATCTCGTGCGCGACCGTCCCGCGGGGTGACAGACGGTGGCGGGGACGAGGTACCTAAGATGTCAGCGGGTAGCGGGTGGTGTAGCGGGGAAGGGAAACGCGTGCATCGCGCGTCAAATACGGTACCTCGTCCCCGCCACCGTCTGTCACCCCGCGGGACGGTCGCGCACGAGATTGCCGGACTATAGTCGACAGTGCGTAATGGCTCTAATATGACACGTCTTAAATATTTTTATCAGTTTGAAACTTTAATATCAAAGTAAAACTCCCCGATCGACATAGCGTCTAATAAGATGCCTTCATGAAAACACATTAAACACCTTTTAGGCTATTGTTACACGCGAACGTCACTAATCGCAGGTTTTTAATTTTACGAAATTTCGAATATGGCTGTGGTTTTGCAATATTACTATAATTTGTATAGCAAAATGCTAAATGAAAGTAATTGATTACTGTCCAATGTTGAGATAGAGAATAATTTTTTATCACTATCATCTGGAGGAGCGAAATTCATCATCACCCGTAGTATTTTCATATACATAAAGATAGTATGGCTCTGAAAAAGTGACCTTGTCTGACGACTTTAATTATATTAAAAAATGTAAATTCCGCAAAATTCCGCGTATTGTTTCTGTAAATGTACTGAATTACATTGTAACTAAAGAGTGGAATAAAAAAATTGTTTACTGACAAAAAAGGCCGTAACCGATTTTCTTTCGCCATTTTTTTAACGGTGGCTATTTAAGCTTGTTTCCGAAATGGTAGTTTATAACGTAGTTTATTTTCTTTTATTATATAAGTTGTAAATGACAAGAAAAAGTGCCTGTGAAGGTCTAATTTCTGAAATGAACATTTTCATTTTCGAATAACATCGCGTGACATTAGATATTTCTGTTACCTACTTATTGATAACGAATATACACGTAGTAAGACGGAACAAAAGGCTTTGTTCAAACTTATACTGATTAATAAATTTTCTGTTAACAATACGTTGAAAAGGTAATATTATATTTTCACTAAGAAATCCATGTCTACATTTTTTTATTGGTAAAGGTAAAGTGTCACTTTATTTAATTTTCGTCAAGAACAGTGACAATACAGGTTTTAGTAGGAAAGATTTTATTGTTTGCATTTACACAATACAAAACAATATTCTTTATTGCACCAAAACATTACAAAAACATATGATAAAAAATAACAGTAATAATTAGGTGCTAGGAACATACAGACTACATTTACTCCTTTTTATCCCGGAAAAACATCTTATTCCCACATGAAAAACATAAGTTTTTGGTTATTTGTCAGATCCTTCGGACCACGCGGGCGAAACCGCGGACAACAGTTAGTAATAAATAAAATTATTTATACCACATGGCAACATTTGTTTAATTTTGGAGCTGGCAGTATTTGGCAAGGTCACACTTGATATAGCGACTGGAAAGATGTCGTATGAATACTAAATCCTAATAATTGAGACATGAATTTTGATATATTAACTATGTAGATTTTGTCAGTAATTTTGTTCGCGTTGAAATCGTTTGTCGCATGTCCTAATACTAGCTGTTGTCCGTGGATTCGCCCGCGCGAACCCAAAATAAATACAATCAAAACAAAATGTTTATTAAATACGTAAAAAATTCGTTCAGGTTTTCGTATGGTCTGATTCCGTTTGCGTGGGTATTTCGATTGATTGCAATTCAATAAATTGCGTTTTAACATGAAAATAAAATCCTGTTGACTGACTGCATCGCTTACAGAAAGCTCGTCGTAAAATTAATCGCAGTCGTTAAATAAGTTTTTACAAGTTTTAAATTCCAGAATCATTTTAAAAAATCAGTGATATTTATGTGCCTCTATTTTTTTATACCACTAAGGTGACAAACAAGCAGCTAACAGGCGAAGAAAAATCAAGATAATATTACATTTAGTAGTAATTTAAACATAATAAAAAATTTAAAAAACGGGAAGGTCTGAGCTAACATTTCTCATTTTTATACTGTAGATTGGAAACCATCCCGGTAGCTTTGGAGGAGCACTTGGCCGGATTTCGAGAGGTCATAGGTTCAAATCCCACTTGGGGCGGGCAGGTCGTGGATTTGAAAGAATGGTTAGTTGTAACGCACCGACTATAAAAATAAAATCATAATTCTTTTTTCCATACAAAAATTTCATTCAGAATTACAGTCATATAATTAGTCGATTATATAAAAGCTAATTATAAAGTACTAGATTTCAGCACTTCACTAGTTAACCTCGACATCCTAGCAATCGATATAGGTGATGCAAATATATCGAATTACAGTTACCGATACTCATGCGGTGTGTAACACTATTCTAAACGGAAGGACTTGTGGACGCAACCGAGTTGATTGAGCCTTTTTTTATCGATTAAAAAAAACTGCAACCGAGTAAAGGGTTTTTTTATCGATTAAAGCGTCGCTATAGAGTCAAAGTCAATTTTTATACAAATAGGCCCAATACATGCGAGAGCTATGAATGCGGGTCACCTAAAGAGACCTATAAATTTAATCTCGGCAACGACAACGGGTTTCTTTCGCCATTTCTTTTACCGGTGGCCATTTTGCTTGTGTCCGAAATGGTGGTAGTATATAACGTTTTAACATTTTCTTTATACATATATACAAATTGTAAATGACAAGAAAAAGTGCCTGTGAAGGTCTAATTTCTGAAATAAACGATTTCATTTCATTTCATTTCAACTAAGAATGTTAGCTTTATAAAATAAACAGTGTTTAATAGACAATATAATACCCCTTAAATGAAAGTAATAAAAATTATAAGTCACACACATTTTATTTATTAAAAATTACGTAAAGGAAAAAAAACTGCTGATCTCTCGCCTTAAAACAAAATTAGGAAACATGACATTTTTGTACAACAATTATGATTTTCTTGAATTGAAAATGTACCTATGTTAACTTTAACATGTTATTGTAAAACTTGCTCCTTCTTGTTAGATAGAATATGCTTTTTCACAAATATACGAGATAACACATTAAAAATGATTACAGAATAGTCTATTCGCGGCCATTAGAGCTGAAAGCAATTTTCATACATTTTTTTATCTTACCACTTCAGTAAGCACGTAGTCCGGAACTTGTGTTAACTTTAATCAGAACTGTAGATTAACTCCGTCCAACATTAGTCTATGTCATGAATCGATCTTCCTTGTTCGAGATTCTCTAACTGGCTGTCACCTAGTGTTAGGGTAAGGTCACATATATTATTAGATTAGGTGCTGCACGCGGTGTTACCCGCGTTTAGTTTTATGCAAAGCAGCGCCATCTATATCAGACTTTTGACTAAATCCTACGGGAATCGCATACTTTTCGGGATAAAAAGTACCCTATGTGTTAATCCAAGGTATCAGCTACCTACCTACCAAATATCATAAAAATTGGTCCAGCCATTTGAGCGTGAACAAGTAACAAACTTACACATAACTTTCGCCTTTATAATATTAGTAGGAAGTAGGATGTATAATAGGCAACGCGTGAGTGATACCCCCGCGCCCCGGTATTGCAAGCGTGTATCTATAGGCTACGGTGATGCTTACCATCAGGCGGGCCGTATGCCTGTTTGCCATCTTTGTGGCATAAAAAACGTGATTGAACGAAAAGATATTCTAAAAATTGTAAATCCTTAATTGGCCATCAGTGTAATACTTAATTAAAAAGTAATAAATTCTTAAGGGCTGTGAATTTTTGTGATAACTAAATAAATAAAACAGCCGACGCCGACGTTATAGTGAGTTATATACCGAAAGTAACTTCCTACCAAACTTATGCGGTAAACTACTTAAACCGTGTATTTATTTATATTAAACCTATTAAAAATATTAATAAACATTAAGCAACGAAATAGGTATAGTTAACAGCAAATCTTTACTTTTCTATTTCGACCTTATGGCGCAGAACATAAGATAGTCTAATATGTATATGTTGACGTGCATATAATTGTACGTACAGTCAGGAAGTTTTCTCGTGTAATTCTCGATGATTCAAACGATAATGAATACAAAAAAATAATTTTGATTAAGTCTATTATTCTGGAATCTTATTTATAGGTTTTTTTTACTAGCCATGTCCCACTACTGGGCAAAGGCCCCTCCTCTTTTTCTCCAGCTATCCCTCTCTGCTGTTTCTCTTTCCCATTTTCTATCAAATCCCGTCAGTTCGTGTGTCCATCTCTTTCTTGGTGTTCCTCTGCGGTTTCCGGCGACCGGGAACGCCATTAACCTGGGACCGCAGTGATTTTATGTAATAAAAACTTGAACGATTGATTTTCTTATTCATTTAAAGCGGTCCCAGTTAATGGCGGTCCCGGTCGCCGGAAACCTCGTTCCTCTTGGCATTATAGTTAATCCCGCGTTTAGTGCTTGATTTCTGTATGTACCCTGGTTCTGTATTTTATTTATTTTTATAAAAGTACTTATACATTGTAACAAACGAGTGAAAGAAAAAAATCGCTAAATGACAAAAAAGGCCGTAACCGGGTTTCTTTCGCCATTTCATAAGACCATTTTGCTGGTGTCCAAAATGGTGGTAGTATATAACGTAGTTTATTTTCTTTATACATATATAAAAATTGTAAATGACAATAAAAAGTGCCTGTGAAGGTCTCATTTCTGAAATAAACGATTTCATTTCATTTCATTTCACAAAAAAAAATCTTACTTCGTTCGTGGGGGTCGGGTTTCTCTGCGTATAACTGTACATTTGGTTGCCATAAGCGATGTTTACATTAATGTTTAGTAGCAACTTGTGCGGTCAAGTAAACATTATGTGTTGAAGATACCTTTTATCTGCGTCCATTGACCTCCATTTAGTGCTGAGTACGTTGACTTATTCATCTGTTGATCTTAATCTTATTCCGGAAAAGACAAGGTTTTAGAAAAAAAAAAAGTAAAATCATTCAGCGAGTTGCACACATTGTTAATGAATAATACACAAATTATTAAACTAGATACGATAAAAGAGTGGAACGACTGAATAGGTATTTTTTTTTCTTTTTTTTTTAATATTAAGTAGGTATATATATTTTTTATATATTTCATTTACAAACAGCCAGCGGCAGAAACGCATTTTAGTTTTAAATCTACATTTAGTATCAAACTGTCACTTGGTTCCTTTTTTAGGTTGACAGTGACAGTTATAATAGAACATGTCATTAACTTTAAAAATGATTTTGAGCATCTCTCATCATTGAGTTTTGTAGCCTTATTAAATAAATCTAATTATTTTATTTTTTATTTTTAATAGCCATGTATGTCCCACTGCTGGGCAAAAGCCTCCCCTTTCTCCCTCCACACGTCCCTGTCCAGAGCCGACACGAACCAGTTCCTATCAAAGGTCCCGATGTCATCCGACCATCTCATCCTTGGTCTGCCCTTCTTTCGGTGCCCGTCGCGTGGTACCCATGTGGTTAGAGTACGAGCCCATCTCTCCCCACTCATACGGCAGACGTGACCAGCCCAATCCCAATTAAAATTATATGCACTATTTCGCCTAACCATTCAAATGTTGGAAACAGGAACAGAATTCTGTTTTCCGTGATGTGATCACACCTTAAACACTAGAACATTTCAGTGAGGAAATTCGAAGATCCCGTATGTTGGTCGGAAATGGCTCTTGAGATCGAGTGCATGAGAAAATGCATTTTACTGCACGAAACTTTTAGTAACATGTAGTTTTTTTTATAAGCTAGCAAACAAAGACATGGAATATATGGTTTTGAAGCCAGCCTGGATG
The DNA here is from genome assembly GCA_905163395.2 of Endotricha flammealis. Lineage (NCBI taxonomy): Eukaryota > Metazoa > Arthropoda > Insecta > Lepidoptera > Pyralidae > Endotricha > Endotricha flammealis. The sequence continues at coordinate 11,274,899 of LR990871.1, forward strand.
ATCTTTTAAAAAAAAAAAATAGCGGAATACTTTTACTACTGACTAAATCGGTGTGGGCTTCAGGCGGCTCTGGTCTCTGCTAATCCGCATTGGGGCAGCGTGGCAGCGTACGCTCTAATACCCTTCGATTGAAGGGAAACCCGTATCCCTGCAGTGGGATGATTATGGGTTGATTGGAAGTGCAAATAATAACTGATCTGTCATGATTTTCAAAATAACAGGTAAAATAACTTCCTCTTGTAAACAACGTGCGTCATTGAAATTTAATGTCATAAGGTCAATCACCGGTCAATGAACCCGTACCATATGGTACATAGGTAATTGCATATCCGGCCTACCTCAACTTGTCACAGACAGGTGTTTCATATGCATCTAGCATAAACATTGTTACACAAACCTATATGTGATAAACACCTTTATTTCCACCTTCATAAAGTCGATTATATATTGTCTCAATAAAATTGTAGTAGGTCTATGTTTTGTTTATCATACAAACGACTTTGTGTTTATATGCTTAAGAATATGGTAGAATTTCGTTTGTATTTTATTCTTGATTGAATTTATTTTTGTATTTAATTTGTTATGCATAGAGTCTATTTCTTGTTCGATATAGGATTTACCTTTTTGTTACACCCTGTACTGTATACGCGCGTTGGGATCGCGTTTTGTGCTACATTGAGCTCTTTGTATGTTAGTTACTAGCGATGAAGTGATTGCAACTCCGCAATGGATAATGAAACGGAGTAAAACTCGCGTCGAATGCGTTCAAGGTATTACTCTAGTATCCAGGTGCAATAATTAATGATAAAAATCGTTTGACATCTGCAAGGATAACTTTTTGTAATGTTCACATTTTTTTACGCTATGCCACTTTGTGATTATAGACTGGTCTATATTTTACACTTAGATCTTTTTATGTCATGATTTTTATGTAACCAATACGTTGCCTGCTACAGGGAATCCTTGTAGTAGGTAACTCATTGATTAGGAAAGGGATTGGAAAGGAGTTGGGCTTCCGGATTTCTCACTCACCGAGTAACTGCATTGCTGCTTCAAGCCAATATTCTGTGAAAAGGCAGTACTTCTGCGCTAGTCCATTTTAACAATCCACTTAAAACTTCTTTCAGTTGCTGCAAGATACCTACCTGTCTTTATATCTGTCCTTTATTCCTTATAAATAATATTTTATTTGTATTTAAATAAAACATTTTTTTTTTATAAATGTCATTTATAAATCCAACCTCCTTGGTGGACAACGCATTGGTAGCGCCCCTGGTGTTACCAAATACTATAGAAGACTAATACGCACAGCTTCGGAAGAATTCGGGCAAGACGCGACACTAGCGCCCCTACGGCATGAGGGCGGCATGAGGTGAACGATTTCAAAACTTTTGTATGCAAAATGTTATAGCGCCCCTAGCGGCATGAGGTGAACTGTGCGTTTTGTATGCAAAATGTTAAAGCGCCCCTAGCGGCATGAGGTGAACGGAGGTTGCCAAGTCATTGTATGAGAAACGTCAAGAGTTGTGCGGTTTAGTCTTCTATAGTATTTGGTGTTACTGATGTCCATAGGTGGCGGTGACCGCTTTCCATCAGGTGGCCCTCTTGCTGTTTGACTACTGTTTGACATAAAAAAAAATAAAAAAATATTGTACACTTGAATGCACGCCAAGCTTTACCAAGATTTTGTACTTATGTTCAATAGCAATAAGAACAAGAACTTATTGCAAGTGTAAATATTTGCAATTAAATATACCCCCTTTCACTTTAAATCCATATAAGGTACTAAAGTTAATCAAAGCCTGTCCTGTATGTACATATATATTTTGAACAGTCAATAAATAATATACAAAATAATATATATAAAAGCAACATTCGTTATTGATATAAAAAATCGATAAAAACTAATTATTAACACACCCCTAGCATACACACACGCATTATTTCCGTCACATACACACACACATATGCATAAAAATTACGTATGTATGCGTAGGGGCGGCAGCTGCAAAACTTGAATCCGACTGGCAATGGTGCTCAAACTTTTATTATTAACTTCCATTGTCCCCGTACAAGCGAAATTGTGTTTTTAATTGAATGCTAAATAGGTTTGTGATTGCAGAAATATGGATTAGTAGTTGACTTTTATTTGCTCAGATTTCTGTTTTAATCATAAAAAGTTGCATAGAATACTAGATGTAGATATCAGATAATATCATAGAGACCAGTAAAATATCGAAACGAGTTACAATGCATGATAGGCAGAGTAAGTGTGATGGATCAGATCTTAATTTTTATAAACTACATACAACAGCTACAATCGGATAGGGTGCTGTCGAAAAACGCGGATTCCTCCTTTACTACCAATGTGTTATTCTACGTCAGTGTGTGATTTTGCATATAAATACAACCATTCTCTCTTGATTTAACTCTTGGGATTTGGAAACAAGTGTGTATTTTTACACATTTAGTGTCTCTTTAGACAGTTTAAATTGCAGACAAAAATTATTAACTGTACAAATTAGTTTGGCAAAGTCAATTTTGTAAGCTAACAATCAAATCAGTATTTATGTAGTGCAAGTTAAATTTAAATATTTGCCTGTGTAATTCGTATTTTGTTTGTTCAGTTGGTCTAGAATTGTCTAGATTTGATTTAATTTACTCTCTGTTGTCTCATACGTTAATTAGTCCGCTTACTAGATAAGCTAGTTAATTATTCCTCTGTAGAAGTTTGCCTTTGTTCTATCCGATTATGGATTACACTTTTCGTGACTACTTTTTTATTATTCGTTATTCCAAGACAGTTGTAGTTGTTCCTCCGGGACGTCTATAATCTTCAATGCTTATTATCCATCTGAAGTCGTGGTTGTTGATCCTGGGTCTACAGGAGACACAACGGTGGTGGTGGTTTGTCCCGATATGGTTGACTATCTTTTTATACTACGAAGGTGGAAAACAAGCCTACGTACACAGGAGCCTATGGACATTTGCAATACCAGGAGCTACTTTTTCTTAACGCGTGGTCTGATACCTATGCTTGAGAATTTGGCATAGATATTATTTTATTCATAAAGCGATTGCCATTAAACAACAGGTCAAATTATCGTTTCCAAGTCTGTGACCTGAAAACACTGCTAGCTCGCAGTGCAGTTGACATAAATTTCGGAAAACACGAATAAAAGAATCCTTATTAGTAAAAATTTAACTAGATTAGTACTTAATTAATTACATTATAAATATATTTGCAGCATGTACTGAAAGATGATTAATACAAAATATTTAAATAGATATTTTAATATAAGGAAAATTTTACATATATAACAATAATAATGATAATGGATGTAAATTGCTATAAATAATATTAACAGTCCCAATAAAATTGTAATGATAAATATGAGTTCATTCGTTTCCGTAGAAACTGGTTAAGAACTTTTGTAACATGTTACATAAAGATTTATTCACACTCGACATAATGTTGCTATGTTATAATACTACTTTTTTTTGTTGTTTTGAGTATTTAATGATCGTGAGAGGTCTTATTACAATCCATTCTTACCAAAAAATCCTTTGGTTTTTGTCTTTGTTCGCTTTGATGGAGCCTACTTTGAGTCAAAGAGTCCTCTTGGACTCAGGTTTGAGTCCGATTTCTGAAAAGGCTGCAAATGATTGCTTACCATCAACTAGTTAGTCATGTCTAGGTTAATAAATACAAGTTAATAAAGTCTTTTTTGCATTGTCAAAATCCCTGTTATGAGATATTAAAATATGTACTGGGCACAAGTTTTTTAATGACTTTCAATGATGATGTTAAGAGCTAGTTTGTCATGTCTTATTCTGGTAACGTAATGTTGTATGTTTTAACGTAACGTAATAAAGTCGTTTGTGATCGATTCGTGTCTATTTCACATCGATTTATATTATAAATCAGACTATTAGAGCCGGTTTGTTTAAAAGCTTATGAAACTTATGTGAATATGGCTTTACAGTACAATGAACTAATACCGATAACCTTGAATATTTGATTTTGATTGAAAAAATAATAATGATACCAGTTATAGTTAGGTAATACCATATCAGATGATATCATGTTCAGAAAAAAAACACCGCGAAATCGTTTAATTTAAAACCGTTGTAAGGCTTTTTACGTAAAATCACATCCTTTGAAGTGTTCATACTAAATTGGGTAATGAAGTGTTAAAAAATATTTTTTATTATAATATTTTTCATTTTTTACGGCTTCACAAGCAATAAATAAAAGAAAAGTAGCCTTTTCATAACGACTTCAATCGTCCACTTATTATGGTTTACGAACTTTATTTCTCATTATAAGAATTTACATTCACTCATTTCACTATGAGATTAATCTACATTATAAATACATAAGGCTATTCGTACTGATTTCTAACATTTAAAATTAATACAAAAATATATTTTTTTGAAAGTACACACAATAATTTCATTTTTTTTAACGGAGCAACAGAACGTTTTTACATTTAATAATGAGTTACCATTTTTTTTTACAAAAATAACCTCTTATTTCTATGTTCCAATTTAAAACACAATTTAGTATCGATTACATTGTGACCCCCCGATGCACTCCGCAAGTTTGAGAACCTATTACTATTTAGGGGGTCTTTTTTTGTTACTCATCTCGAAACGCAGGGCGCTTTAGGCCACTTGGAAGTTTTTCGAAAACTTGTGTCCCGCTCAGTTATGCCCCGTCCGTCGATGTGAACGGTTGTGCTACGCCATCTTGAAATTCCATTCACTCATTCATCTAGTCATTCTCCAAATTAGTATTTAGCGTGTGTGTTTTTAGTGTGTTAGGTTTTTTGTGTTTTAGTAAATAATTTTTTGAAGACTGATTTTTTAATGAACGGATTTGGTTTGCTATGGTGAGTTTGTTTAATAACAGTGTTGTCACACGTGTCTTTGTTATTTTTATGTTTTTAATCTTCTTTTGTTAAATACATTTCCAGCCAGTATGTGTAATGGATTCTTTCAGTGTAAATTAATTTGTACTTATTTACAAAAAAAAATTTGATTATAAAAAAAATACTTTGTTTAACAAAGAATTTGTTTTTAATCAATCATTTTACATTTAATTGATGTTTTTTTTAAACATGTCCTTTTTTGGTTAGAATTCCATTGAATCCTGTTTTTTATTTGTTTTAGTGACTCAAATGTATGAGTCATCTCGAACTTCATAAGGTCATTGGTGGTCATTGCATTGCCCTGTGATGTGTAATACTAAAAAAACTAAACCGAGTGTTTAAAACTTTAGGAAAAAACATAAGCATGTATTAAAAAAATAAAAACTAAAAAATTGTACTTAAAACAGCAATCAATTCTAAAAACGGTTTCGAGTCATTGTTCAGTGTTTCTCAACATTCTAGAAAAAAACTTTTTTTTCATATCGTATAAAAATCTTTATTCATAAAATTATTCTTATACTTTGTATTTGATTATGCAGCAATAATATACTAAAATTTACATTTTTAATAGTGTTCACTGTTTCTTAACATTTTAGAAAAGCTATCATAAAAAAAAAAAAATTTCGTATCGTTTATAAGTTTTCCTCCACAGATAGAATTATTAATATAACTTTGTGTATCTGTGTGTATACTAAAAATAAATACATGTCGTAAAAATACACAAAAACCACACAACTATATAAAGCACACGTGTGATTTAATGGTGCATATGCATTTTTTTTTATTACCCACCCCTAAAACGGGTCGTAAAGTCGTAACTATTTATGCGGCAGATGTTAAGCCATGGCCGATCTTTCTTTTTGGTATAGACATTTTCTTTGTTCTAAATATATGTTTATTTTTACACAATGTCAATGTGCACTGATTTGTTTTATTTTATATTTTAAAATCGACTTCACATAATAATATAATAAAAGTTGTATGTATTTATTTTTAATAAAAAGTAGTTATTGGACCTTGTAGTCTACTATATTCGGACCTTGTAGTCTACTATTCATTTGCAATATACTTGGCACAAGATTTACAGTGAAATTCAAAGATAGTATTTGAATTAAATTGTGGTAACGTAATGTTGTGTTTATCGCAATAAAGTGATCTAGATACAAGTTTATTTCATATAGATTTATTAATACCATTGTTTGGAAATTTTGTGCCAATTATTTTGGAATGGTGTATAGTTTTTATCCCGGCAATCACTGGATACAGAATTGCGCGAGTAACACCGAGTGTCTCTAGTCTGTACTAATATTATAAACAGGAAAGATTTATATTTTTGTTTGTAACGAGTAAACTCAAAAACACTGGTTCGATTTCAAAAATTCTTTCACCATTGGAAAGGTACATTACCCCCGCGTAATATAGGCTATATTATATTTTCAAAAATATTAGGGAAATTACTAAAACTCGTGCGAAGCCGGAGTCCGCTAGTCGGTTACAAAACGATATATAATATTTCTATTATACTGTCAAAAACACACAATTTTCCCTTTATACAACACAATAACATTATACTTATGTCATTCCTTAAGAGGTTCACAAACAAACCTTAATACAATCATTTTATATTGTTTCCTCAACGCTTGAACATGTTTCCTCAAGACAACAACTCAAATAGATTTTTAATAATATCATATTATTCTTTCAACCTGTTTTTTATTATGAACTAGCGAAACCCGAGCGACTTCGTTTGCGTGTATCCCGCTTTCCCGTGGGAATTTTTTATATCCGTAAGAATCATTCTTGTATTTAAAGGAATAATCTAAAAAAAGAATTAGCGAAATCGGTTCAGATGTTCTCGAGATTTGAGCTTAGCAACTTATTCAGCGATTTATTTTTTATCGATATTGTTATTTCTTATTTTCTTTATTCTTCCGTTTTATAACCACATTTTTATTGTCATCATCACCATTTCAGTCCGATTTTGCCCACCGCTGAGAATAGGCCTCTCTTTTTGTACGCCAACCACCACTCGGTCCTGTGTCTTTATCATCCAAGTTCGACCTGCAACTTTAGCTATATCATCGGACCATATCGCTCGACGTCCGATACCTCTTTCCCCAGTTTTGGGTTACCATTCGATCAAGGTCTTACTTGATCGAATGGTACACCATCTGCCATCACTCTGATGGGCCAGGTGTCCTGCCCAGTTTCACTTCAAGCTGTGAGGAAGTTAAGTGTTACATTCACTAATTGCCACCTCTGGTTTCATACATTCTGAACCAGGTGCCGGTCCATGGCTCAAAAACATGCCACATTATGACGCAACTAAACAGCAGGAGTTCCTTGAACTTCCGTAAATGCCGAAATATAAGCTATTCATTTTAACCTAATGCAAACGTTGTTTATAACGTTAATCTCGGAAGATTAACTCAAACGTAGCATCAAAACAAACAAGTGCTTTAACAATTCTGATGCGGTTGAAACAAATCCTCGGATTGCGCGTGGGAGCGCTCTATCACATGATTGTTCAAATAGTTATTAGTCCCAGTCTCTCCCTGAGGCAAAGCGGCGGTTATGTTGCACGAGCGGAGCGGGGAACACAGTGAAAAAACTGTGATTAAAACAAAGTCCCACTCCATACAGATATTTGTTACGTTAAAGTTGATTTGAAAGATTGCTTTTAGCAATAAAAGCCTCCTTGTTGCATATACACTAGTCTATAATTATTACTGTTTACTGTAATTGTACAGAAATATTGAATTTTGGGTTATCTTTTAGATAATGTAGTTTTCGTTTAACACCACAAATTTGTTTTTCGACTGTATTCTAGTAAAATGGCGCGCGCTTTCGTTAGTTAACGAAATCAGTTTAATGCTCACTTAAAGATTAAAAATCCAAATTAAAAGCCAAAAAAGAAAATCGTGGTATAAAGTAATAGCTCATGCTTACGGCTTTGCCCGCAGCATCCCGTTTTTGGAATGATATACGATATAAAAACTATCCTGTGTTAACACATTTCACGGATTAACATCCAGGTTTATAACCTACCAATGTATCTTTCAAGCAAATCCATCAAGCCGTTTTTGCGTGAAAGAGTAATAAACATGTATACATCCTTACAAACATTCACGTTTACGATATTAGCAAGGATTTGGTGCTATAAAGGTTTCTTTTTTTCGCTGTAAACTCCATCGCTGCGCGCCTGTTAATATGATCAATACTTAATCACCGCGCTGCGGATTTGCCATTCAGATTTCAACTAACCATTCGACTTGATTTGATTAATGACTTTGCTGGGACTACTGTGAGAGTATTTCATTTGTTTTGTATAAATATATCGGAATTACTATATACATTATAGATACATATATAGTAGTCAAATATGTATGTATTTGTGCATGCATGTAATATTACATTATGTGTGTAGTTATTTTAATCTTCACGAATGTTAGTAAGATTGTTTCTCTATGCATATACGTTTTAGGATAAATAAGATAATTAATCCAGATCATAAGTTACTATCTGTTAAATAATTCTTTTGTAAACATTTATGGTTAATATCTGTTGTGTTGCTTTGTTAAATAAATAAATCGCGTCGACAGTACGTAGTCGACGCACGAAGAGCCACGAATTCTACCAAACGTGTTGTTTACCAAAATCTGTCGAACGCACAAACAACTACAATACTTATAAAGACAGCCACAATTTTTATTTAGCACTAGCTGCCCGGCCCGGCTTCGCCCGGGTACTGTTTCGTTTTTTTTCTCAATCTTTCTGAGAGATTTTCTTAATATTTTTTTCCGTAAGAACCTTGTACAGAGTATTAGAAAACTACAAAAAAAAAATCGGCCAAATCGGTCAAGCCGTTTTCATGTTATGTCGTGACAACGGAAAACGGGTTTCATTTTTATATATATAGATTAACAATATGGTAATGTTATGTCACAGGTTCATATAAGTGTTTCTATGTGATTGAAAATGATCTACCAAAAATAACTTATTCGTTTTTTTGTCGTTTTTTTAAGACACTAATTTTTGTGACTTTTAATTTGATAAAATTATTTTTAAAAACGGTTCAGTCCAGAGATTACCCGCACAACTGCGCAAGCTGTGTACCTCTTTATAATATTAGTGTAGGATATAAATGTGACAGTTTTTGTTCTGAAAATGACCACGGGGTGACCACACATATGAATTGTATTGTATGTATGTGTGTTAGTTATTAATATTTTGTGTTTAATTGACGAAATGGCCGTGGAAAACTAAAATATAAATTTCGCAACAATGTTATATATAACAGAATGTGTGTCAATATCGTATTATTAAATAGTTTTCATAATATGTTAGTCTAGATTTTCGTAAGTATTATATTGTTTATTAAAATTAAAGTATTTATACATATATAAAATACTATTTGAAGGAAAATGTATTTAGTACAAATGGGAACATTAATAATGAATGTGTACTAATGTGTAGGTATGGTTTTTATTTTTTAATCATTTATATACAAATTCTCTGAAAACTAAACTAACCTAAAAAATTACTAAAACAAAATTAAAACTAATACTTATTAAAAAAAAAAAAACGAAATTCCCCTGAGAATGAAATCGACGAAATTGAACTGGTAACACTTCGTGTGTAGTATTTTTTTTATTTCTATACGTACTATCTTGAAACAAATACAAAATTTAACATCAAAAATACCTTTCCCCTGCCTACCCTTTCGGTTTCGACTTCGCTAAGTGCAATAACAGGTTTCTCGGATCGCCTCGAGAAATTTCTACCTGTACCCATTTTAAGGGTTGATTCTATTGTCACTGGTAGCGACTATTCATCCAGGTAAGAGCTTTAAATGTTCTTAAATACTTACAAAAAATAATAGAGCCCTCCTTTAAGTGATAAGACATTCTGTGAATTGGTTATTTATTTTATTAGGTTTTTAGAATCACTTTAATGGTAATTTTGAGTCTCGAGCTATCTCTTTTCTTCTACTTTAGTTTGACAGTGACAGATCATTTCATGTATCATTAAATTTAAAATGATTTTTTTAAATTTTGTGTTGTATTTATTTTCTTTTTATTCGTGAACAAATACACTTAATTTTTTTTCATGTCGTCAAAATCACTGGCTACATTTTAGTACATTACAAATATACATACTATACTTCTTGTATAAGTATATGAATGAAAAAATACAGTGTTATTTATGACCATGACCATTCATTTGGGAACGAGCAAATGATTTGATAAGGCCGCCGCAGACGACCACCAGACAAATGTAACACCATCAAAAATCCGCACTTGTCAAAATTACATTCCTCCAACATTCGTTCGTAGGCTTGCTTTCCATTGTTTGTGTGGTACAAGTCATAAACTTCGTGTTTTCTTATGACAAGTTCTGGAGGGAATTTAAGTACTCTGCCCACTACTAAAGCGTAGCATAACCTGTACACAAGTACTAACACAACCGTAACAAGACCGTAACCATACAAGGACATGCGAAAAACATAATTTGTATGAATTTATATGAAACAATGCCCACTGCAACGGTCAGTCACCGACCGTACATGATACGTTCGTCCGGTTAAGGTCATATGGTATGTACAGTTCAGTAGACTCCTTTATGAAGGCATGCTCGGTGTTTGTCACAACATAAGCAAAAGTGAATAACTCACTGTCAAATTAAATAAGAAAGAAAACCTCGATCGTTTGAGACTTGAAATGGAAGTTAAAAAATGCATTTCTGTAATTTTATTGGCATTTTGTTATTTTAAAATCAATAACTCACTACCGCTTATGGCACAACTATCACAAAGTATAAACAGCTATCGCTATCTATCGTGTTATACGCCACAAGCGAAAAAGAAACGCCTCTACGCTAGGAAATGACCGTAATTAATTTGATTAATCTACGAGTGGCGTCTCTCTCGCACGCCGCGATGACTAATGGACAAATTTCCATTCTTTTCCTTGATGTCTTATGATACAGAAATTATTGCAACATCCTTATGTATCTAACTAAAAATGTATATAATCCTCGCTAATATTATAAGGATAAAAACTTGTGGTCACTGTTATTAGCTACTCTTCACTCTTACCCATTTTGCATTATATAAAAAACTTTTAATTGCTTTTATGTTGTAGGTTGTAGGTAATGGGTCTTTCGAAAAAGGATATCTGTTGAGTTTCTTGCGGTAATTCAGGTCGAAATGCTAGTAGGATTTACAAAAAAATGACGTGCACGTATTTCTTGTAAATCTACTTGCAAAATTAAATGATTTGAGAAACCCGAAAATTTTGATGTACCTATTGATGTTTGTTACTCTTTTACTCAAAAACGGCTTAATATTTACTTAAAATTTTGGTACACACGTAGTTTTTGTTTACCATCAGGTGACCCGATTGCCCTTTTGTCCTTCTCCTATCATAAAATAACTTTTAAAATTCGTTTATGCATCACTGTTAATCAAGTATTATGGAACAAGGCCTACCGTTACACGGTACATAAAACGTTTCAAGCGGGCTCGTAACTGAATCTGTGCTTAACTTCGTTAAATCTCGATATGGGGCATTTATAGAACAAACTAAATGAATTATCTGCCAGATACTGCGCATCTGCAAAACTTTTATATTCTATTAAAACCGGCCGGCTATTGAAAAATAGCGTTTTTTATTATGTTATATTGTTGTGTTATAACGTTATATAACGATTTTGTATTTAGATTTTTTATGAGAGTGGTGAACAAAGGAGTCTTCTGATGGTAAGCATTGCTGCCTGTCATCCATAACTACATAAATTTCAGATGAGTTTTTTTTTAAAGTTATAGCTTTTGCATTCCTGTTCGATGCAATTAGCCAGTGGGATGTAATTAAGAATATATCATTCAAAGCAATTATATTCATATTGTTTCATTAAACAGTGTCTGTCAAGTCAAGACGCCTCGAAGAAAATTTTCTTCTATTAGTTCTTTTATTAGTTCCTGATCATAAACTCCAAACACTATACATTTTTAACCAATGCTTCACATTACACCATCAATACACGAATCCATCCATTAAACAAAGAAATTGAATTTCTAATTACGAGCTCATGTTGCCGCTATCGAGTTGGCGCCAAAATCCGTTTCAACAGGTCCATTCACCTTTCTAGTCTGTGCCAACAGGCCTATTCACCCTTCTAGTCCATTTGAGGGCTCAAGTCAGTGTCAAAAAAACCATAATTTATTCATTAAATCTCACTTTCATAATACAAAAAAACAGAATTTTTAATTATGTATATCACATAACACAAGATAAAACCCAAAAAATTCCCACGTAGAAACACCACGGTAGAAATAACACAAATTAAGGTTTCCAACAATAGAAGTTTCACTATACGTTGACAAGTCAAAAAAATGGTGTAAGTTTAATTCAAATTTAACCGTTAACCATTAAACTATTCCTTTATTCCTGTGAGAAGTCTATCCGAAAGGTCTCCCCTATTTGTCTATGATTCACACGATCAGGTGCTTTTTTGAATTTCGAACAATACATTAACATGGGGTCGACCTGTCCTTTCGAAGTTTAAAATCTTAAGATGGCGGCATGGCGGGTAACGGTTTTGAGAAATTGTTTATTGTTTTTTACGTCTGTGAATTTTAATTTTTTTTTTGCTATAATTCTTTATTTAGGATTTCTTTACTAACAGATAACCTATCTGTCAAATAAACTTTCAGTTTTTGAATGATTTTGACAAAGAACAAAAACAGAATATTAAGTTACAATAAACGATAAATAAATTAGAAACCCAAAAGGCAGTCCTTGTACGGTTTTTACTTTTTATGAGCGAAAGTACAATATTATTTTCTGTGATACACAAATATTTGTCATTTTTCCCGGAATGCGTTTCCTGTTAGATAACAATTAAGATTATAAGAATATGATAGATGACTATAATATTCTTTAAATGCCATTCAACTTAATGTAATTGCATTGTACAAGAATAGTGTATGTAAAATTATTATTTTTAATCCAATTTAGCGTCAACTACTCATCAAAGGTTCCACTGAAAATCAGTGTCTTGGTTTGTACCCATGCTGAGTGCTAGCCTTTTTTGTCCCATAAAATCTATACTATCTATACTAATATCATAAAGTGGAAAGATTTGATTGTTTGTTTGAATTGAATAGGCTCCGAAACTACTGGACCGATTTCAAAAATTCTTGCACCAGTAGAAAGCTACATTATTAGGGAGTGACATAGGCTTATAGCTTTTCCCGAAATTCAATGTGGTTCTCACGGGAACGGGTCCGGAACTTCACGCGGACGAAGTCGCTGGCAAAAAAGCTAGTATGATATGATTAGTATTTAACTTGTAATGTAATTATGTTTAGTCTATATAAGTAATGTTGTAAATTAGAAATAATTGATAAGGACCAAATAAAATATTTTTCTTTCGTTATCAATAACGGTTTTTGTAACGTTGTTTTTGATCATTATTCATAATAACGTTACAAATAATTATAATATCTGTTCGAGAGCGATTTTAAGCGTAACTATAACAAATCCAATTCCTCGTAGCCTTTGTGCTAAGCCAACGAAGCATGTCGACTGGAATTATTTATGATATGTCATGTCTTTTGTGAATATGTAATGTTTACGTACAACCGTTTATGTTGAGTTGTTTGTTTGTATCATAAAACTATCAAAATTTAAAAAAAAGTATTAAATTTAAGAGACTTTATTCATGAAACTTACGCCTAGGGTAGCAATAGTTGGTTCAGTATAAATACGGAACTTACAGAATTTCGTTACCCTAAGGTTGACTTGAAAATATTGCTTTGAGCAATAAGGCCGCCTTGTTGCATATACACTTGTATTGTTTGTTACTTTTACTGTTTACTGTATCACTGTGTTTTGTAAATAAAGCTTATTCTATCTATCTATAAAAATATAACATTGTGTGATTTTAGGCTATTGGGGTGTTAAACCTTAATATATTTTATGTAAATCAGACTTATAAAATTTATTTTTTTAAATAAAAAACTCATATATATTTTTTCTCTCGCTAACTTTAAAATTCATTCATATATTTTTTTATTGTCAAAATTTATTAACGAATTATTTATTTTTTTCAGGTAAGTCCTACTTTTATTGGAAATCCATTTTGTAAGTAAACATTTTAATAATTAACCAAAGTTTATGGTGATAACCAAAAATTTAGTACGTGTGCTTCAGTTGAAACAAATTCGGTCAGTTTCTTAGACTAGTTACGCCATCTGTTGGCTAGTGTCGCAAACAGTACATTATTTTTTAGTATCAATAAAGCGAAGCAAGCCAAGCTTGTGAAAATAAAATACTCCTTCAACTATAACAATGAAGAAATAAAATTATCTTCTCTTATATTTTACCGCTTACCTACTTCGAATACTAAGAGAAGTCATTTCTCATAAAACCAAATATCTAACACATAGGGGGATATAATTTATATAAAAAAAACATAAAACGTGCGTGCGTCCTTACTGCGCCGAATTTACACATCATAAGGAAACTCGAGTTACCCGAGCACAAACACCCCTTAAGCCACATGCCATAAACAAGACGAATTTTAACAATATTGCCGTTCGTGGTTGGGAGTTGTAAAATTAAGTTGACGTACACGCCACTAGGCCGTCGTCCAAGCCTCTTTTTACGTACACAGACAGAAAATACAAACAATAACAAATACAGAAAACACAGACAGAGAATTTCAATATTCCCTAATATTTTTCAGGTAAAATCCTGAATAATAACTATCCAATGTGTTAATGAAGGTTAGAATCTACCGGTATATCAAATATTAAGCAAATTATTCGAGCTATTTTTGCATTATAGAGAAATAAACTACAATAAAAATACGTCTATTGATACAAGCTTTTGCAAAATATTACTTGGTAATAAAAAATTCAAGGATTTTTTAATTCATAAAGGATTTCTTGTATAAACGAGGCTTGCACGTTGGTCTATACGATGAGGACGCAAGTCGGAATACTGCGTTTTAGTCAAGGAGCCAATGTTAAAATCAGGTTATTCTTAGGGAAGCAGGCGCGTACAAAATTAGGTTATGCGAGCACTTGACAGAAAATTAAGCGCGCGAAAGTACATTTTAACAAAATTGTATATTAATGGTGTTTACATATATTTTTTATCTTTGCGCCACAACGAATGCGTTAAAAGATTATTGTTCAGTTTAGAAAAAAAAGAATCAAATTCGTTTTTTGGACTTTAATGTATTTACTAGTTTTTAATTTTGTTTTTTTTTTACGAATCATACAACGCCATCTAGTCCCAAACTAAGCAACTAAGCTTGTACTATGGGTACTAAGATTGCTGATAAATGTACTTAAATACTTTTTTTTAGTAAATAAATACTTATTATACATATAAAACACCCAGACAAACACTCAAATGTTTGCCTTGTGCAGGATTCGAACCCGCGGCCCTTGAGATAAAGTGACCATTGCTAGACACTCGACCACCGGGCCTGTCAAAATGATTCTAATTGAGTGAATATTAATGATATACTTAGTCATTAAAAGGAGGAACTCTAAAGGTGTGTAGTTTAGACTACACACCTTTAGAGTTCCTCGCGTGTTGTGTTTAGACACAACACGCGAGTTAAGCAACGTTGACCCTAACTAGTGTTTGGATTCTCGAGCTTCTTCGTGTGTCGGAGGGTACGTTAAGGCGGGCCTGCTGTTGACGATAGATGACAGTCGTTAATCCAAATCAGTGGCCTACAGGCGGCTTTCGAAAACGCTAGCCTCCTCTGCATGTCTCTAAAACTTGCATATGTAGGTCATAAATATATTACAAAATATTTAACCTAACATTTTGTTATAAAAATCCACTCTTTTAATCTATCGTTGTTTTTCTTTCCGCCTCGTAATATCATAACCCTCGTAAATACAATGAAATAAAGATAATCTCGACTGCCGCGCTACTGCGTCGGGCCTAATCAAAATGTAGATGAATTTGTGAAATTGTAAACGCAATTTCGACGTAGGAAGGCCGTGCCTTGTTTACTTTTTAATTGTGAAATTTGTGGTTGGATTTTTTGTTTCTAAAATCTGTCACTATCTTTCAGAATATGCGGGATGTCTGCGGGGTTAGTTTTCGTAATAAAAGTAGTAAAAATCTTTTGTATTCACATGCCATCTCGTTCATTTCTTATTTATTATTAGCGATAGAAATTAGATTTTGACCATGATAATTAAACTTACTACTTCATGTGCATCATTTTCAAGGAATCTGATGGTCACTGACTTGACTTGCCATTTGCAATTAAAATAAAATGTGTCATACATCGACAACAGTCGGGACCTACCGACTTAATTTGCCCTCTCAAACCCCTCAAAATATTGACTACGGTCAACGTTGCTTAACTTGCATGATTTGCCAACGATGCCATACAAAATAAATACAAAAAGGACACATAAAATAAATTTTATGGAATATATATAACAAAATCCTTGTCCCGGATATAAGAAAACTAATCATAAATACATCATAATAAAGTTTAATTTCGAATAACCAGTTTTGTTTTATGTTAACCGAATCGAGGGAACAATATAAAAATCCTGACACAGAAAATGGCACAGCCTCACACAAGAATGACAATGACAAAACAGATTTTAGATAACAGTTGGAAATTGTAAACATTATCAAGAAACGAAACATTTCATCAGTCAATTTAATATTTATAGCCAGTTTCTGAAATGCAGTTAATGACACATTAAATTATAGTTGTCACTGTCAAATTAACGAAGAAAAAAGAGATAGCTTGAGACTTGATGTGGAATAAATTCAAATGTATTCTTTTCAGAATATTTTTTTTCGGTTTTTAATGTGGTTTTTAATACAATAAAAAACTCAAAACATTTATTCAGAAACTAGGCCTTCACAGGCACTTTCTCAAGTGCCAAAATAAATGTATTTTCTTTCATTCAACTTGCATAATTATTGTAAAATAAAATAAGCTACCAAGCAAAATTGCCATCAATAAAAGTTTTGATTCTAAATAGCATGTTTTTGTATTCTGCGTCAATTTCCGTGTCAGCGGGTATATAAAGAAACTTTTATCCAATATATCATCCATACCCAAACTTCGAAAACAAGTAAATAATTGAATATATGAACAGTACATTATAATCTAAACTTGGTGAATTCGCTCAGACATGGATTGTTTCAGAAAATTTACAACGAATTTTGAGAATTACAAAGAGTTTATACCACAGTGTGTATTATTAAATTTTAATTTAGATACAGTCACGTGCAAATAATATGTGAACTTTCTTTACTATATTGATTTACGAACAAACGTGTGTAAATTAATTAAAATCTATTAGCCAGTTGAAGAAACGAATTTAAATCCACATTAAGTTTCCATTTCTTTCTTCTCTGTTTGACAGAGAGAGACATTATTTCATGTGTCTACTAAACATTTAAAAAAATTGTGCAACCCACAACTTGTCTATCTTTTTAAAATTATTGTAATTCAGTGTTAAGCTTCCATAGGATTTAATATGTAAGCTCGATGGCGTATGTAATTCCGGGAACGCTAACGAGATTTCGCGGGTAAAAAAGCGCGCTAGTAATAACAAATCTACTCTCCGGAAATACAATACAAAATGATTTTATGATTTTAAAACAATAAAAAGTATTCTAAAATTTCAATGAAACAAAAAATTGTTTTTTCGTGTGTACCCAAAAGGCCCCAGGGCGGGGCCACCGGTGGCCCATTGCAGAAACAGTATGAAACTTAACCCATTAAATAGAATTGTTTTAATTTTCACAACCCTTGTACGGCTAATGGAGTGTGACCGAGGTTGAACGCTAAATTTTCGACTTGTTTACTCTTTGCTCACGGCTCCATTCTGCTATTGGGTTGACAGGGGCTGTTTGTCAGCTGACATTTTGATAAAACACCCGTGTTTTTTTTAATTATCACCTAAATTACTCGGACAACACAAAATCGGGAAAGTTTAAGAACCTGTAAAACCAGTTTTTTTCTTCTGAAAAACTATATATTTTTTTTGAGTTGATTGAAAATACTCGTACCTCGATCTAAACTCAAAATAAGTAGATTTTAACTACATTTTATGCGCTCTCACGATTTTGAGTTGTCGGAGTTTTGATCTTGATATGCGATATATATCTGAATAACCTATCGGTAGTTCGGTAGGTAACCCATAAGGTCTGACTTAGAAATTCAAAAAACGTATCTTTCATGATAAATGATATATGGGTATTTTTGGAGATTGCTATGGGTTAGATATGAGACTGTGCGAGACTTTATACTATGTTTTTTTTTTCACTATATTTAACTAGCTGTTCCCGTGGCTCCGCCCGCGTGGTCAAGGGAAATTGTCAATAATTTTTCCCATGGGAATCTCTTTATCCCGCGGGAAAAAAGTCACAAATGTCACTCTCCAGACCTTAAACTATCCCCAATAAAAATATCATATCAATCCGTTCATTACTTTCGACGTGAAGGGAGGACAAGCAAACAAACACACTTTCACATTTATAATATTAGTACGGATTTTATTCTAATTAGATCCAGCACTCTTCACAGTACACAAGTAGACAAATTTTCTACTTAAATGTACCACGACTAGGAATTTACGCTATTCTTAACATGTATGAACTTTAAACCGAAGAATGTGACGAGTAATAAAAAAAATGTAGTAAACTTTTGTCGCAGTGAGAAAACACCTAATCCCTCCAGGGATCTCTAAATGTCGTGGTACGGAACACGATTTAAACACTTCGTATCTTAAATCTATGACGTGACAGTGCTTACGAACACGCCCGGCGGAAACCAGCGGAGCTTATGTACAGAAATATTTAAATTTTGTTTTGAGATTTCTCGTTATCTTTCAGATAATGAAGTTTTCGGTTCACCCCACAAATTTTGTTTTTCGACTATATATGAGTTAACTTAAACACGGGCCGTTTTCGTTATTCATATAAATAAATAAATAAATTGATAAATAGGGAAAAATCACATAGATTGAGTTAGCCTCAAACTAAGTTAAACTTGTTTTATGGATTACTAACTCAACGATAGTACATTTTATCTATACTTATACTTAATACTTATAAAGAGGTAAAGTTTGTGTATTTGTTAAATTGTACGGGGTAATCTCGGGATCTACTGAACCGATTTTAAAAATTCTTTCACCAATAGAAAGCCACATTATTGCTGAGTGTCATAGGTTATATAAAAAACCAAAAAATAAAAAGGCTTTTATGTGGTAGTCGGTTTTGCAAAGTAAATCGGAGAAAAAACGGTCGAATGAAAGCGTTTCTTACGAACGCCTGTACTAAAAAAGGATTATTAACATTATGCCCAACGAAGTGGGCACGGGTCAGCTAGTGACAAATACATTTGTTGTTTCAATGTGTTGTTTTTGTCAGTTGCAATATTTCAATAGAAAATCGTAAGAGGCGTAAATAATTCGTCGGTTCTATATTAAAAGCCGTAAACAGAGTCCTGTATTTTTTTTTCTTACTAAGATTTGAGAGGTTTTTGAAAAACCCTTTATTAGTGCGCAGAATGGTCCTCGACAATATTAGTGTATTTATGAGCAAAGAGTTTGATATAAGACGCTGGCCACTTTTATGAAACGTTTTGACGGCTTGACGCGAATCTGCTGTCAGTAGTGTTAGTTAATAAATGGAATCTGGATGTTTATACGGAAAATAACAATTTACCAAGTGACCGAAGTATTTTCCTAATTTTTCTGCGGCGTTTCTTTGAAGCGGCAGTGACCACCGCATACTGAGAGGCAGGTGTCGGCGCCCTCTCATACGAAGTGATTTCATAACATAAAATGTATGGTGTGCGATGCGGGCGGATTTGGATTTTTGTCAAAAACTTCCAATTTAAATGTAAGTCTTATATACCTAATGTTTTTTCACATATTCGTGTTCAGCATCAGCACTAGATACGCCTGCAAAAATATTGCAACTGTACAAAACCACACATTGTACATCCAAGACCCGAGGCCTACAGGAAAAGTTTGTTTTTCATCATGACCCGACCGGGATTCGAACCTGAGACCTCCTGGGTGGCCAGTATTTTTTGAGTTTATTCGGTACAAACAAATATACAAATCATTCCTCTTTATAATATTAGTATAGACAAGTATAAATAAAAAAATTAAAAAGCCCCCGACCGACTGAACAGATTTATTTGAATCATAGTTAAGAAAACTCTCGATCAAACTACCTCTCAACAAAATACGGACCATTCGTTTGAATGCTATGGATGCCATGGACAGAATTACCACAGAAACACGTCAAACTTATAACATCCCTCCTTTTTGCGTCGGGGGTATAAAAAACACGAAAAAGAAACACTTGCAATCGAAACGTAAGTAATAGCAACCAAAAACAACCATTACGTCTGGTGCTAAATTCTGTTGTACATTTAACTAAACTAATTTTGACAGGACCAAAGGTGTTGTTAGTTGTTGTCCTTCCTTGGTTTACAATTAGTGACAAGGATAGCAACACTTTTGGTTCTGTCAAAATTAGTTTAGCTAAATGTAAAACAGAACTAGCAACTGACGCAGTAAACATTATAATACCTCGTCTGTCAAAAAAAATACAAAAGTTTTTTTAATTACGTTATTATGATACGAAGTTGTGAACAGTTCTGCTATAAATTGCATGAAAACAAACAGTACGATATAAATTAAACACAGTAAAATAAACAAGGCGAACTAAACGCAGAGTAAACGTAGAACTTTTGATTAAAATGCTCGTTGCTAACCCCAAATAAGCGAATAATGAGTTTATAGTTACTAAAACCTGTTTCGACACCCAATTTCGATACAAACAAATTATTACTGTACTGTTTTTAAACACAAAACCAAAAAGGAAACCTTTTGAATTTGGATATCAACTCACAGCTGCTGATCGTAGACCTGAAATTTGGATGGTGTGGTGACCCAGATAAGAAAGGATTCGGGAGGACCGTAAGTCGAAGTGTTTCCGTAATTCCCAAGGGAAAGTTTCGCTAGTACCTATATAATATTTTATTTATTTTGTAAAGCGTAAAACAGTCAAGATCTTGGCATTTTTGACATGTGTCATGTTTTGCAATCCTTGCCAAAAATATAACGCAGTCTTACAGCCAATTTTGAAACGCATTTTTAAAGTTTTTGACATATTAAATCATAGCTATCGCTGTCAAACTAAAGGAGGAAAAGAGATAACGAGACTTAATGTGGAATTATAATGCTCTTCAGAAACTGGCTAATAATCGATTGTAATTTTGTATGTTAAATAGATATATCGTATTCGGTTAATTGATATAAGCTAAATACGATTTAAGAATATCGCGGTGTACTGCCCACATTATTTTTTAACTTAATGATGTCATTAATTATTGATGGGAATTAATGATCATTATTAAATATGAAAGGTAAGCTATATTGACCCCGCACAATATGTGTATGGGTTAAAAAATTTTGAGCATTGTGCAGGACAGGTTTTAAACAGAATTGTCTCTACAGAATTCACACATCAAAGGAACCTAAGCTTGGTTAAGCAGGTTTGTTTGTATTATGGGTACTAGACAACGGGTATATTATTTTAAATGTAAACTTATAATACATATATAAAACACCCAGACTCGAAAACAAACGAAATGCCATCATATAAATGTTTGCGAGCGAGAATCGAACCCGTGTCCTCTGCCAAAGGATATTACCAAGGCACCACAGAGTCATAAAAGCTATTAAAACAAGCTATGGAAAGTAATAGATTAATGCTGTAAGCCAAATAAGGCGCTCCAGTAAACACTTGAAGCAAACAGTGGTAGGTACTTGTTGCTTCAAAGATTATTTTTGGATTGCCCCATTTACTGTTTTGCATAGAATGGATGCCAACTTGTGTACTAAGTCACTACGAACTACGAACCGTGTTATTGTGCTAACATGTGTCATTTTTTTATGTCATAACGCATGTAAACTAGCAAATGAAAAACCTGTTTGAAATAAATCCAAAAACGATTGAACCGATAGAATGGTTCTTGAAGCAGAAAAACCTTTTAGCGATGAACTCAAAAACGTTTGAATCGAATGAATGGTTCTTGAAGGAGCCAAAGTTCAACCACACCTTGTTTTGTCACTTTCGCACGTCATTTCAATATCTTTAAGAATGACAGTGATATAACAGCTAGGTTAATCTGCATAGCAATCGCGATTTTAATTTCAATTCTGTATAATTTAAAATGCAAAATTAACAACAAATCCTAATTCGTACTCTTGCTTTTTTATACTTTACTAACAATTTGGTTAGTATACAATCCGATTTAATTTAGTATTTATTTAGCACTAACTAGTCTAGCTGTAAACAGTACCTAAAAGTAACAATCGAATGGATCCAGCCGAATTATCTTCAAGAGTAAGGGGGCAGGTCTTAGTCAATCCTTGCTTTATTAGGTATATGGTGTCTAATTCATTATGGTGTCTATTTCGTTACCCTAAGGTTGCCTTGAAAAGATTGCTTTTTAGCAATAAGGCCGCCTTGTTGCGATTTCACTAGTGTGTATATTGTGTTTATGTATACTGTGTCCTACTGTTGTGAATTGCAAATAAAGTATATTCTATCTATCTTCTAAAATCGGTTCGCAAATGAAACAGCGTACGCGAACGGAGTAACGGGCACGGCTAGTTAAGTATAATACAATAATTCCTATATTCATATCATTATATCATAATAGACATTATTTACGACGTAAATGAGATCTCATAGCATAAAAAATCGACCCAGATACTAAATATATGATATTTTATTACTTATTTCCGATCGACATGTTTATATTTGTAGTATAGCAAATATTTCTGGGATATTATCATTATTTACGTAATATTATGGTTGGCAGACGATAGAGGAAAGTGGATACAATATGGTACAGTCAAAATAGACACAAATACCATGAGCTGCTTAGAAGAAAGTCAAACCAGTGTCCATTACATGAACACTGAATCTATTCAAAAAGAGACTGGGGCGATTCACAACGCGGTTCGAATCGTCGTGTGGCGAATCTCCTAAAGACCCGATTTGACTGCCCGGTGGTGAGTTGGTTGTGATCATAGCTTCGGCGCCATGGGGTGCGGGTTCGATTCCAGCTCGATGCAAACATTAATGTGATGGCATTTGTGTTTGTTTTCGAAGTTTCTATAATTTTCAATTTAATAATATATCTTTTGTCTGGTACCCATAATACAAGGTTAAGTCTAGCTTACTTTGGGACCAGGTGGCGCTGTCTGAATAGTGTAGAATATATTAATTTATCGAATCTATTCAAATTTAATACAAGCTTTTCCATATAAAATTGACGTTCTATTGTACCAATGAATGTTACTATTCGCAATATATGAACAAACATAGAAATTTCCCTTTTCTAACAATGTGAGCATGTTGAAAGCTTGCAAACAGTTGGTATTCGTTGCCAAACACCCAATCGAAATACGAAAAGGGTTTGTTAGACCCGGGCGTTGGTATTGTAAGATTTTATTCGTTCGAAATAGGGATCAATAGGCCTACGGCGACATCAACGTGCTTAAAGGTCCTAGATTAATTAAATTACGTACGCAGATTGCGTCTCCCCCTTAATTAGTGCCAAGAAATTTGGATTTCTATTCGTTGGACACACAAATTCTTGATTACTTGCTAAATTGCGGCCGGCCACGAATTCGCTGTTGTGAGCGCAGCGGTGTCGCGCGATTAGAACAAAACAAATGTATAAAAATGTTTGAATGACGCTACGACACGTTGCCTGCAGCGGCAGCGGCAGCGTTTTTCGAGGGGAAGAGGGAACAAATATATTATGCGTCCTAATGCTGTGTCACGACTCGCATAACCCGCCATGCGATTGAGTCGCGTGTGCATTTTGGTCTCTGCGTTCTGCATCGCGCGCCCCTTCAAAATCGCTCGAATTTTTCTAAATACTTATGAGAATGGAAAATATAGAAATGCGAGTAACACCGCGGTTCTCGGTAAGTTAATAAAATTTTTGATGTTTTAATTTGCTATACCGTACCAAGATTGAGTAAAGATTCAAATTTAACAGATTCTCCTTTCCAATTTCACTTTAGTTTCCTACGTTGAAGTCGCTAATGGAAATACTTGGGAAAGTAATTAATTTTTCCGCAAATTATTCACAATTTTCTTACTGAAAATGTTTTATTAAATTCCGTTGATCTTTAAATATAGGAAATCGATTTTTAATATCCTGCTAATAATTGTTTTATTAACTAATGTTTTTTTTAAATTATTGAAATAAGTTAATTATTTTGATATCTTTGTAATCCATGATAAGGTTTGTTTCACCATTAGTATGGTAACATATTGATAGTTAATTTTAAAAAAATACAAAAAATATATCGTAAGAATCCGTGTGGAAGTAATGTTAAACTATAAACTTTTTATTAATTACTATCAAAGAAAAAATGTAGACTTTTTAATTTTTTATTTTATTTATTCATTACAAAAATCCACAGCCCTTAAAAAATATATAAATATTAGACTGATGGCCAATTACGGATTTCCAATTTCTAGGTACTTCATTCAGCAAATTACGAGCAGACAAATATGGGCCAGAATGTTGAGATGAGACTATACAAAATACAATTTCTTTGAATGTGTATGTGTGGTATGCGTGTAAAGTGTAAGTTTTTGTTCGTGTAAGATGAATAAAATTGACTCTCTATTTCGAGTAATATTTGAAATAGCGGTACTGATTTTGATGGAAATAAAAAAGATGGACAACTAGAATATAATTTATCCAGTAGATTACTTTATTCTTAAAATATATTTACAGTGATAATTTACTTATATTTCTCTATTAATTTGTTACAGGTAAGTTACCGGATTTTACTTGAAAAACTTGTGCCTGAATCGTATGTTTTTGATGATTTTTTCACTGACTGAAGACCGTTCAACTTTCAAATTGAAGTCAATGTTCAAATGTAATTTAATCGCATCTGTATCGTTTAACGCCTTTCTATACTAAATTAACATTTAAATAATATAAATTCAAAAATAATAACACGATTTCCTGTTGGACCAACTGCTACGCACAACTAGATTTGGCACAACTAAAATTGTTCCTATAATAATGAAATTTTCGATAAAAAAGCCATTTTGCCTTAGGAATTGGTGATTAGTCATGTTGTTAATATTAGGGCTTATTTATATTAGTAGGTACAGAACCAATCAGCAGATCTATTGTAAATATAAACACTGTTAAAATCATTTTAATCTCACATATCTCGCTTACTTCATCCGTCATTCCATTCCGATATGATGATGAAGTATTCTGTATGAGATAGAAACTAGAAAATCTTGCATCTCAATGCAAAAATGTAGAACAGCTCGAAGCACGCTTGTCGAACAGCTAAATAATATCAAAAGAAAACCCCCTTCAGTAATAACAAGGGTATCCGAATCGGCAGGAGCTCGTCCAATTATAATGGATCCAATTATTATTTCTTACTAGCTTATGCCCGCGGCTTTCCTCGTGGGAAATTTTTAATGACATAGTATCATAGATTTATTATATACTAGCGTAAGATTGGCAATGCAAAAGAGATAGATCATAGCATACACGTGTATCGGCCTGACGCCAGTCGTGTTAAAAACAAATCCTTACTTATTTTAACAAAATTTATGGTTTTTAGTGTAGTTTTGATGTTAATTAGACGTGATTAAATATGGTTACCTGTGCAGTGCCTGGATGTAACTCAAACAAAAAGGAAAATCCACAAAATTATGTATCTTGCTTGCACACATGTACATTCCACGCACACTAGTGTATTTTGTTTTTGGTCTCGCCTTAATCAAACCAAAGCCGATCTAGGTACGCTAGTTTATAATAAATCTATGCATAGAATAGATAAATAATTTGTATTTGCAACACGCGACATTGACAAATTAAGTATACACACAGAAATAGACTATTTAAGTTGACAGTGTTTTGTAGAAATGTGTGCTTCTGTGATAAAAAAAACAGATTTCGTTTGATAGAGTCAATTTGAGAAAAGCAAACCATAGCGCCATCTGTTGGCAAACACATGAATTTAGAATTTGGCGATTGCGCGCCATTCATTGTTGGAAACATGCGTCTTTTAAATTTTTCGATAGAATAAGATTATTTCACGGAGTAAAATTAAGCTAATGACACATTAAATTATATAGCTGTCACTGTCAGACTAAAGAAGAAGAAAAAAGAGTTACCTAGCTTGAGACTTATCCATACTAATATTATAAAGAGGAAATATTTGATTGGTTGTTTGCATTGAATAGGCTCCGAAACTACTTGACCGATTTCAAAAATTCTTTCACCAGTAGAAAGCTACATTATCAGGGAGTGACATAGGCTATAGCTTTTCCCGAAATTCAATGTGGTTCCCACGGGAACGGGTCCGGAACTTCACGCGGACGGAGTCGCGGGCAAAAAAGCTAGTTAAAATTAAAATGCATTTCACAAATCGTCTTTCTATTAATCTTTTCTAACAACTTCGCTCGAAAATGTCTTCACTTGCAGTTAAACTCTCAAAGAATAAAGTATTGAAGGGTTTATAGCAATAATTTTCATGAAACCCAATATTTCCCGTCACTTACATGACTCGACTACATCTTTTCTCATTCAATACGTTAAAGGCAGGTTAAGCGGAAGGGTTCCGACGAAATCCATGGACTTCGCGGCAGGTGGTGGGGGACTGTCCCTGGGGTTTGGTACAAGTGATAAGAGCTATGTATAAAATATTCTTGGACGAACCAAACTGAGCATGTTAGCTTGTACAGTCAGGTGCACGTCGAGCTTTACATTTGCAGTGCAATATTGGCTCTTATGACGAAGAACTTAGGAATGGTACAAAGTCCAATATGTAAAGGTCGACCTGCTCTTGACTGTACTATGGGATATTAGATTGCTGATAAATATACACAAAAACTTTTTTTTGTAAATAAATACTTATTATACATTGAAAACATCCAGACCAAGACAAACAGACATGTTCCTGCACAGAAATTTTGCCTTGCGCAACATTCGAATCCAGGAGCCTTGAGACAAAGTAGCCGTTAGTAGCCACTCGACCACGGCATTTAAAGGCCAAGCGCAATTGGTATGAAAACTATAAAACCTCTTGTCTACACTGCTTCAAACTTCGTTTCCCAAACAATGTTTGAAGCGTCCGACGACCTCCGTGGCGTAATGGTTACCACGCCAGACCGCCACCCAGGAGATCCCGGGTTCGAATCCCGGTCGGGTCATGACGAAAAAAGAACTTTTCCGATTGGTCTTGGATGTTTATCTATATATTATTATGTATTTGTTATAAAATATAGCATCGTTGAGTTAGTATCCCATAACACAAGATTCGAACTTACTTTGGGGCTAGCTCAATCTGTATGATTTATCCCTACATATTTATATTTAATGTTTTAAGCCATGTAGCGCAGGCTTCATTATCACAAACTATTTTTCGATGCCATGAGCTCATTATTCAAGTAAAAAATAACTCATCACCATTTGATGACATTATACGTCAAACGTACCGTACGGATATATCCGCAAAATCTAGCCTATTCTTAGCCATATTTTATTGCTAGATTCAAAAATTCATGTCACAGTTATGATTCGATTAGACCTTTTCCCATTCAATACGTTAAAGACAGGTTAAGCGGAAGGGTTCCAACTAAATCCGTTGCGGACTTTGCCATGACAGGTGGCGGAGACGAGTATCCTTAGGGTATGGTCCAAAACATAAGAGAACTACTACAATTTAATTTGAAACTTCTTACGGAAACGGGAATAAGATTGTGCAGGTAATATTAAACAAAATACTGTTAAAATCATCCACATTAAATGTTTTCAGTGACTACGTTTTCCTTAAAAGTTTTTTAAGAAGTAGTTGCTCTGAGTCTTTTTTTCTCTGAGTATTCTCTGAGTCAAGGCGCCCCGAAGAAAGGTGATAGTGATATTTCTTTCGAGAAAGCCGATTTTGAAGTCAATACGATAAAGCACTTTTAATAATCCCTGATTGAGACCCCAACCACTACACTGTGCACTATAATCAATATTTGCTTCACGTTACACTATCGTCAATACTATGAATTAATTTTTATTATTTTATAATTACGAGCTCACGTCCGAAGTAACTGTTAGATTGGAACATGATTGGAATCATTGAGGTTGCCAGTGTGAAAAAAGAACTATGACAAATTGATGAAGGTACATAATCGCTATTCTCTTATAAATTACGCCATTTGTAATTTAAGTAGGCAGAAAATTAATGTCCCTTCCGATGTCGCCGGAGTGGAAACCGTTTTATCCTTCGTTTCTAGTGGTCCTATATTTGTGGGTTTATGCTTAACTTTTGTTACGTTAAAACTCTTTTTTATTGGCTTCCGGGGGCCTAATAGCAGCCCTCAGTGTTTCCAACTCTTATCTCCCGGTGGTGAGTTTGTGTTTTTGTTTCCCAGTGTTATAATGGTCATATTTGGTACCAATAGCGACTTATATTATGCAAAGCAAACATAAGTCGCACACAGTGACAGGAATGTATGCGCTTAGGGATTGACGGCCTAGTTCCGGCACACGATGTAGTTTTAGGGTTTGTAATAGCATTCGAAGTTCAACACTCACCTGACTTTTCTTTTTCTCCTTACACGCAAGAACTTATGTTAAGGGTTGAGGTACAGTCAACAAAGGAATTGACTGACCCCCCCTTGTAAATATGATTAAAGATTTCTAAATATTGCGTGAAGGGATTTACTTGAAAATTTGTAATTACTTAGTACAATATGAATACTATTGATAAATATTTTTTTAAGTAAATCCTTTCACGCAATATTTAGAAATCTTTAATCATATTTACAAGGGGGGGTCAGTCAATTCCTTTGTTGACTGTACCATTCGGTTCGGTTCAGGTACGGTAAACATTTTTTTTTTCTATAATGTTCTATTACTTACCTAGACAATTAGAAGCTGGATGGGGTCGCTGTGTGTCACTTTAAAACGAACACGCAAGTTAAGCATCATCAACCCTAGCCAGTGTTTGGACGGGTTTCGCCAAGTCGGTGGCCTTCGGGCGGTTTGGAAACACCGGCCTCTGCCAATCCGCATTAGAGCAGCGTGGCAGAGTACGCTCTATTTCCCTTCGATTGAAGAGAGACCTGTATCCCTGCAGAGAGATGATTATGGGTTGATATGGACGATTCTGTGAGGAGGTATTGCCCCTGGAGCCAGTTCATTTACGTGCCGCTGCCATTTCATAGTAGACTAGGCTTTACAAATTAAAAAATTTTTTTTTTCTTTTTTAATTTGATTGTCTTACAGCTTAATTATGACGACCTCCGTGGCGTAATGGTTACCACGCCAGACCGCCACCCAGGTGGTCCCGGGTTCGAATTCCGGTCGGGTCATGATGAAAAACGTACATTTTCTGATTGACCTCGAGTCTTGGATGTTTGTCTTTTTATTTGTTATAAAATATAGTATCGTTGAGTTAGTATCCCATAACACAAGTTTCGAACTTAGACCAATCGGTGTGATTAAAAAAATATATATACAAGTTCACATAAAAATAACAAAAACAATGACAATTAGAAGCCTCCACATTAATGAGATACATACTAAAATATTAGTTTTCATTTCATAAACACAGGTATAAGTTATAATAAAGGTTATACCTTCAACAATTGAGCAGAATAAACCGCCTTAACCCTCGGGACCTCCGTCAGAACGGCACGTGACCTGTCCTTGATTAAATACAATTATTACCAGAAAACATCAATGTTACATAAGAATTTTGCGGGTGATGCTGTCAGAATCAGAATTACTATTTAGAGAGAACTAGCTGCTGCCCACGGTGTTACTTGCGCTTAATTTTATGCACAGCAGTCTATATCAGATTTTTTTAAATAAATCCTACAGGAATCGCGTACTTTTCGGGACAAAAAGTACCCTATGTGTTAATAAAAGATATCAGCTACCTACATACCAAATATCATAAAAATTGGCCCAACCATTTAAGCGTGAAGAGGTAACAAACATACACACAAACTTTATGCTTTATAATATTAGGAGTTCGTTTTTGGAAATTACGTAGTACGTGTAAAAAGTGATTTTTTAATTCATTTATTAATATTTACACTAGATTGTTTATGAATAAGCAACGAATCCTATAATAAAAACAATCAAAATCTATTTTCAACATCATGCGCTCTCTTTCTCATACAAAACGAAAGAGAGCGAAATGTTCTTCTGACGAGAAATTGACCCGCAGAAATTCAATGGACTTGAGATTCTTGAGTTTCGTATTGCAGCAACTGACGTTAGATGGCGTGATAATCCGATGACTTGAAAACGTTGACCTTACCCACCGAAAATAATTATGCGATCACAAGATACTCGTTTGTTTAATAAATAGACAACAGTTTTTTATTTTATTTTAATATTGTCTCACAATTTCTGCCCGTATGTGCTAATATTATTATTGTTTTGTCTTTTGGTCCAACACTGGAACCCTTCTTGAGCTAGTAATTTATAGTAATTTTACAGTGACGAATTCTATCAAACGTTTTGTTTACCAAAAACTGTCGAAGCACGAACAGAGATTAATTCATTTATGAATTACTAGCGAAACCCGCGCAACTTCGTTTGCGTGTATCCCGCTTTCCCGTGGGAATTTTGGAATGTATGATACTTTAAAACCTTCCCCTTGAATCACTCTATCAATTAAAAAAAAACGCATCATAATCCGTTGCGTAGTTTCAAAGATTTAAGCATACAAAGGGACATATGGACATAGGGACAGAAAAAGCGACTTTGTTTTATACTATGTAGTGATAGTGATAGCCAACCAGGCAACCATAGTGCTTGAGTGTGAAACATTCAATTCTTTTCGTGTGATTTTAATACATTTTTATACGAACGTTCGGGTACGAGAGTAATAAATTATTTATCAAATGGCACACTCCCTTTTGTTACTCGTTCTATCCCAGAATTATCCCTTAAAATGGCCACGTGTCTTGCAAATCCACCATTCTAAGGGGTGCGAGCAAAACCAATTTGGCTTTTGTATTATCGCCCCCTCTTTCACTCGTATTGTGTGTGTAAATAAGAGTGAAAGGGAGGGTTTATGAAGTGAGGGGAATGAGTAATAAAATAATCCTCTGGGTTTTGCGAAAAAAAATATTCTATAGGGTGTGTAAGTGTCATCGTTTTCGGTTTAGAAACAGAACGAGATGTTTAAATAGACTAGTAATAAAATGAAGTTCGCGTTGTCTGTCTATCCCTATGTATGATTAGAACTTTAAAACTACGCAATGGATTTTGATGCGGTTTTTTAATATAGATAGTGATTCAAGAGAAAGGTTTATACGTGTAATACATTCCGAAATTCCCACGGGAAAGTGAGATACACGCAAACGAAGTTCGCAGGTTTGGCTAGGTATATATATAAAAGCGTGGAAATATAAAAAAAATACTTTTAAAATATCACCGCTAATAAATGTCATAAAAGGCGGGAAAAGTGACATTGACAATTCCAAACCAAAATGGCGGACGTAAACAATCTGAGTAAACAATACATTCGCACTGCATCAGCACTTTACTTCAATTGCACAATGTTTAATGAAAATACATAGTGCCGTGTGCAATGTGGTGCTATGTCAGCGATCTTCCTGTGGGACGCTCGCGTAACATCCGTATAACCAAATACTATAGAAGACTGTATAACCACGTATAACCTTTAAACAAATTAAATTAAGGTTAATTAACATGTAGGTATCACAAATTTAATTTCTTTTGTATGTTTAAATTAGCCGTAAAATACATTATGTGGTGCAGTTTAACTTAACAAAAAACTAATTGGTGGTTTTGTTTTTGGTGGTATTTTGGTTATAGTAACATAGACCGACGTCCAGAACTCCTCTTTCATACCAATTATATCCTCTAAATTTAGAACTTGTTTAGGGCAACCTTTCTGTTAATTAATTTGACAGTTTGTAAATAGCTTATCTGTGAAACGAACAGTATTTTTTTACATCTCTTCTTGATGATACGGACATTTTACCTAAAAAATTTCAGAAAAATAAGCAAATTCATTAAGCCCTTATTTTTAAACTCTCACGTCAAAACCAGAAACCAGAAAAACCTTATTAACGCGGGAGGACGCGTTTCTGACAACGCAGAAGACACTTAAGCTGAAGGGAGTTTAATTTATTAATTTTGTGAGCGCAAAACGGCGGATTAACGTGTAATGGAACGTTTTGTGCCTTGAAAGTCAACACTTCTCGAAGTGTTTGTTTACTTGAGAATATAAACATGCTTCATTAACTACGTATGTTTGGATGTCTTAAAAACCGGCCAAGTGAGTGTCGGGCCACCCATAGTGTGGGGTTCCGTATTTACTACGCTGTGCTCGCTTCCGTGGTCAAAATTTCTTTATAATTGATTTATAAGTTCGTCGGCTATTATTCGGTATCTAGTAGATTACTTAATAACCTTGATAGTTTTAGTTGTAGGTTCACCATATTATTATGGACTACTACCATGTTTTTTTTTCACATAACACTATTGGAGATAAGTGGGGGTCCACCTTGTTTAACAAAAAATAGCACATTCAATATTATTTACATTCATAAGTAGATCATTATATCTAAAAAAAACCGTGGACGGAAGGACATAAGCGAAAGTATAAGACATCCTAGTTAGTTAACTACGGAGCCCTAAACCAACGTAATAATCTGATAATAAATTAATTTAATAATTAATAATAATATGATACTGTAACTGGACTTTTAAAGACCCCATGAGAGGTGGTTTAAATAAGTTCTGCGAGCGAAGTAGAGGGCACAGTAAGTAAAAAATCGGAACTTCGGAACCCCCCATACAAAACAAACCAATTATAAAGAAATGGCGATTCACTCGAGTTCAAAATTTAAAATTGTTCGAAAAACTAATTATCTTTCTTTTTTACGTAGTACAAAATATAATGTACTGGCAAGTTTTAAAATAAAAAAGGTTCATTCGAATATTATTTAAAAATGTGTGATGCATTCGATTAAGTTTTATTTATAATTTTACTGGCAACTAATACAAACAATTCTAAAGAGATTTTCTTTATTCGAAAATCTATAAAAATAAATAAAAAGGTCTAATAGAATGAGCAAAGTCAAAACCACATTTGCTTAAACAATAATGAGCCTTGTTTATTATGTCTGTAAAGTTTAAATTAACTCGTCAAAGTCCATTAATCTGGTAATTATTATTCAGAAACTATTAATTGAATGTTTACGGCCAGCAGCTTATTTTACACCTAGAGCTGGCTATTGTAAAGTTTAGTAATTAGAATAACGCTGATCTAATAGACCGACTTGCTATCTTCGAAATTCATATCTATTTTTCTTGAAAGCCCAGGTATTTATTTAGCAAAGAAGATTAACGGCATGTTATACAAAATATACAAAAATAAGAACAAAGGGCTAATTACTAATCTTGGAAAGTATAAGTTATAATAATATTAGTATTCGTACGTAATTGATGTACTTTATTATGTCATACGGAAGACAAGTGTGTCCACCAGGTGGAAACTGGCGCCTACAATCAGCAACACCAGGGTCGCATACAGAAAATTCGTAATTTTGTAGGAAAGTTACGGCTTTAGCGGCAAACGCCCAAATCTCTGGTGTGGCATCGCATTGGGCCGTACGTACATTTGTTCTGTACGCGCCTCTGAAAAATTGCTCGCTCTCCGCGTGGTTCGGTGTCTCGAAGCGTCATTCAACATTTTAGTGATTTTAGTACATTTGTCTTTTATGCTCGCCGCCCTGCGGTGAGCCTTCGCTAATAAAGAGTTTGTAGCCAGTTCTTGTAAAAAAAAACGATTATTTCGTTTAATAAAAACATACACACAAACATTGTTTATTATCACTGCGTTTATATATTAGTTTTGTTTCAATATTTTTTTGTATGCTAAATTTTATAACTTTTTATGGTATTTAACGTCTGTTGCAAGACATAAACGAATTATCTATCTAAAACTAAATAATATAAAGTTTCCTCACTGTCACACAATCCACTGTGTCACGGTCAGTCTGACTATGTACTTTGTAAGGTGACTATTGATTGTAACATGATCGTTAACGTCGGCCCTTTACCACACCCTGTTGACTGAGCATTGGGCCTATAATATTCAAACTTATGACTTATTTCTGTAGCTGATAGGTCAGTGGTTAGCTTATTAACCAGATAGCCCACGGTTCGAATTCTAGTGTTGTACAGTCAATCAATGAAAAAGGTAAGCAGATGCGGTGCGAACAATACCGCGCAAGTAAAATTTAACAAGTTTTGAGGAGCGACAAATAATGATTATATTTTATTCATCCTTGAAATTTTACAAAAAATACTTACGCGGTATTGTCACATGGTATTGTTGTATATGCGACGATATTGCATTTACTCTATTTTTTTATTTATCAATAGTCAATTCCTTTACGTAATATTGCATTTAGAAAACTTGAACCATCAGAACCATACTTACTCCCCCGCTCACCTCTAGTTAAAAATAATATTGCTTTTAAAGTTCTGCTAGTATTTTAACTAAATTTGATAAAATCAAGTTTCTATCTTGCTCATACATTATGATATATGAGCGAGATAGAGTGGGAGTTCGAAAGATGATTTTCAATTTGTTTTTATAACGAGAATAGAACCGCGGTTAATGTATTCAATACTAATGCTTTACCAGACGTACATTTATATAAAACACTTTTTTTTACAAAGAAAGTGCCATCTAGTGCCTATTGTTGGATATGATGTGTCACCCTCGCGTTTAATGTACCAAAATGATATATTGTTCACACTTGAGTTAACATATTTGTTGTAAAATGTTTATATATATTTGGCCAAATGGTAAATGGTAGATGGACCAAGGGGTTTACGGATTGGTAGCCTACGCAGGGGTGGAGATCGGTTGACCAGACCAGACCAGCGACACGTTGGTCAGACATTGTCATGATAGCGGAACCCCACTGGATGAGACTGAAAAGAAAAAAAAATACAACGTACTCAGCATTTATCAAGACACTAAATTGTGTAGACTCTCGAGACGCTGACACCTGAAGATGCCAAAAGAACCCAACACAATATGTTATAGACTTCGCGTGTTATACTAATGTAATACATTAGCGCCCCGCTATATAGACCCCGTTATTGTAATGTAAGGATCACCATTAAAAAATATATTATATAGCCTAAATCAGCCGCGGATAGTGAACCTTCCCAACGATAAAATAATTTTTCAATTTTGTTTAATTTTTAAGTTTATTCATTACAAACAAAAAAACAAATCTTAATAATAATAATATGGATGTAACAGTAAAAAATAAACATTTTTAGTACTTCTAAGATACAGAGGCTATTAAAATAGGAATTTGTCCAGGACTATTGAGTCTAGTAACATAGTATTACATATAAAAATTATATTAACAACTAGCGAACCCCGCGCAACTTCGTTTGCGTGTAACCCGCTTTCCCGTGGGAATTTTTAATTTTTTCTCTCCCTTAAGAACCATCTTCGTAGGTACTTCAAGGAATATTCTAAAAAAATAATTAGCGAAATCGGTTCAGCTGTACAGAGATTTGCGCTTAGAAACACATATAGCGTTTCATTTTTATATTATAGATAGATAGTAGGCAGGATCGAGATTAAAACAAAAAAAAATACTCCATAAAACAACAATAAACACACCTGATACAGGCCTGAGTAAAATATGAGAAAAAAGAGACTATACCCATCATTGGAAAAATACGGGCTGAGAAATGAATTTACTTTCGATGGTACTCTATTGATGCTTACGACCATGCCGACGCAAAGTAAACATAATCTTTTCATAGCAAAATAACCTTTACTCACTCATTATCGAAAAACCATTCCGACACGCAATTTTTGTAACTCATATCGATATATGAAACAGTACTATGAATAATCTATACCTGTTAGGGGCGTTAATGACGGATATTCCGTACCAATCTCACTAATGGTTTTTTGTTTACCGTGTAAAGTGACAAAAATGACGGCTGTTGTATTATAAAAGTGATTTTTTTATGATAGCGGGAAAGCCGTTCAGGTACTTTTATACGACACGATAATCGGGCCCGACTTCAATGGATGATGGTTCTATGAAACAGTCGGGTGCTGTCGTGCGTCGTCGTAATAATTAAAATGAAAACAAATGAAGGTTTTATTTTTATCATCGTTAAAACCTAATCGCACAGTTTATAAAACAATTGAAAATCGGTTGTTGTTATTCACTGAGTAATAAGTATAATTTTCGAACTTCGTTTTACGTTTGCGCGACTCAGCCGTGTTGGCGACTAGTATAGAATACTGCCTTCTCGATCAAGAAATACTTCTTCTTTTTCAATTGTGGCAACCATTTTTAATTGTCTGTAGAACAGAACAAGAAAAAGTAAAAAGCATTAAAAGATTGTACGGATACCAAGAAGACAAAATCGCGTAATATTATTCATTTTCCCGACAAAATTGGATTTCTTTTTTCAAAAATTAAAATTTTGAGTTGAGCCACATAATATCTTTTTAAAATTCGTTTTCTCAAAAGGCTCTTATTCAAAGCCGACAAAGCCTATAAGCCCTTTCTCTAGGTTCTATTGTGGCAACCACTGCCAACTGTATCTTTTTGTATTGTTACATTCTGACATATCATCAACACGCATAAGCACTATTTTATTTCTATCTAGAATGTCGTCCAAACTCCATTTTTCGTACTAAATTACTCTGTGCCAATGGTTCTCACTTCTAGACTCCACTACTGCTTTAGCTGATGCAAAGTTAAATCTTTTAAAAGTTGCCAGTTGGGGCAATTAGAAACTAACTTAGTCATCGATTTGAAATCGGATTGGACCCACTCAAAACTAAATAAACATAATTTTCTTCTTTCTTTCTTTTAATAGCTTGTTGATCAACGGAACTTACAACTCCGTTAAGATATAATACGTCACGCAATAACAACATGCAACCAATAAATTGCTGCATGAATTGATTTTACAAAGTACCTTATAGTCACAGAAAAAACTATTGGTACGAAAAACGTGGATGAGACAACTGTCTATATTACACACATATGCACTTACATTATTATTTCTATATATGGAATAACATTTATTCTCATAAAATTCCCTCGTAGGTAGACTTGGGTCATTTTTCAACTCCTGTTTGCTATAATAGACTAAAGGGGCTTACCGACGTTAATTTTGGACAGAGATAGATATATAACATTGCTTATGTTAGACAGGGAAGGCATTAGGAAAATTTATATGTGGGTAGTGTGTTATTCGGATATTGGGCTTTCTTTTGTTATTGAAGGCAATTGTTGTTTTTGATACATACTAGTCAATGTTCGCGATTTTGTGTAGAACAATGACAGATTGTCGGTTTAGTACCTACATACTAGCGGCGCGCCCCTGCTTCGATCAGTTTTTAGTTAGGATTCCTAATTTTTTAAAAAAACCTACTAATATTTTATATGCGAAAGTTATGTGTATGTTTGTTACTTCTTCACGCTTAAATGACTGGGCCAATATTTATGATATTTGGTACGTAGATAGCTGATACCTTGGATTAACACATGGCACTTTTTACTCCGAAAAGTATGCGATTCCCGTAGGATTTCATCAAAAGTCGGATATAGATGGCGCCGCTGTGCATAAATAAATACACGCAAACAAAGTTGCGCGGGTTTCACTAGTATTAAACAAAGCCTACGTCATGTCCATAGATTTAGTAAATACTTACTAGCGTATAGATCGGCAATGGTTTGATTGAGGCGAGACCAAAAACAATATACACTAGTGTGCGTGTAATGTACATGACACATGTGCAAGCAAGAATTATAATTTTGTGGATTTTCGTTTTTGTTTGAGTTACATCCAGGCACTTGCACAGGAAACCATATTTAATCACGTCTAATTAACACCAAAACTACACTTAAAAACCATAAATTTTGTAAAAATAAGTGGGATTTGTTTTTAACACGACTGACGTCAGGCCGACACAGGCCGATAGCGTGTATAGGAAGAATGATCTCGCCTATCTATCTCGCTCTAACAAACGCGTATGGTATGATCTATCTTATTTGCATTGCCGATCTATACTCTAGTAAGTATATACTAAATCTATGGTCATGTCACCCGAGGATAGTATGGCTTCCCAACGTGAAAGAATTTTTCAAATCCGTCGTTTCGGAACTAATTCAATTATTCAAATCAAATCTTTCCTCTTAATGATATTAGTATTGATAAGTTGATGCCCGTGGGTTTACCCGCGAAATGCCCATTGTTCCCTATTTTGTGGGATAAAAGATATTCTATCACCTTTCCTGTATTCCAATCTATCTTCAATCTTCACACCATTCATCAGAATCAGTTCAGCAGTTTTAACATGAAAATGTAACAGATAGAATCACTTTTACATTTATAATAGACTAGCTTTTTTGCCCGCGTCTTCGTCCGCGTGAAGTTCCGGACCCGTTCCCGTGGGAACCACATTGAATTTCGGGAAAAGCTATAGCCTATGTCACTCCCTGATAATGTAGCTTTTTACTGGTGAAATAATTTTTGAAATCGGTCCAGTAGTTTCTGAACCAATTCAGTTCAAACAAACAAACAATCAAATCTTTCCTCTTTATAATATTAGTATAGATTGAACATGCTTTATTTACAATACACAAACAAAATAGGTAATCAATAAACATAGGCTGGTGTAACAAGGCAATATTTCTGGATGCAATCGTAAAGTCAAATGAATACATTTTCGAAATAAAAAAAAAATCGAGACTTGTTTAATTTAAAAAAAAAAACTTTCAAAGCAACTTGCACACATGGCAACCACACATGATACAATGAAATAATAATAAAAAAAAGAGTGGTAATAATAATACATAATTACGTGAAAGCAGTAAGCGCAGCGCGTGCCATATTATACAGTGTTTAAAGGGGGGTTCGACAGCTGCGTGCGAACAACGCATCTGCCGTAACCCTCGCATACGAACGCACAACGCATTCAATGATATATTAAAGAGAGTAGATTGATTCAATATTAAAATCGTATACAATTTCTCTATCAAAATAAGTACGTTAAGCGCGCTTTACAGGCGCCATCTGTCAGCGAAAATGTGTTTTTAAATGTCATGGTAGTAGCCTCGTAGTAGCCAATGTAGTTTTAAAAAGAAATCACAGTTATCTAATTTTTACAAGTTTCAAACAAAGCAAAATTATCAAATGACAACAGAAATGGCAAAAGAAAACCGGCTACGGCCTTTTTGTCCATCAGATATTTTTACATGTACTTTTTTTTTCAATTTTCCCTAAAAACCTACTTTAATCAACGCTTAAGCTTCTAGCGTGCGCAGTCATAAAGCGAAGTTCGAAACTCAAACTCAGTGCATAACGACAATCGATTGTCAATTGTTTTATAAACTGTTAGCCAGAACTTTGGCGTTGAGATTATTATGAAAATCAAAGTTTCATAAAAAAAAAAAGTAATTTTACGTATAGTATCTAATCCGTATATAACATACATTTGACCAATCTACAACTAACTTGTACACATACAACATTGCCTATATTACGGTTAACACACACAAAGCGAACTGATCCGTCTGAACGGTCTGAGCACTCGCGTCTATCCATAGGGTGCTACCCATTGTGACTCGATTTCAGGGTTGCCCCGATAGCAGTTTTGTTTTTACTTGTTGAATGTATGATGGATGAAGCGATGATTGATCATCTTTTAGACGTTAACGTAAAATAGATTTTCGAAAACGTAACCTTTTTACGTATATAGTCGTATTAACGATTCGAATTTGATTAATTGATTGATTTTAACTGATTTTCAATCTTAGAAACCTGTTCTAAATGTTCCTGATAAGTTAAAGTTGCCTGTCAAATTGTCTAAAATCAAAATTTCTGTATTCTGTAAGCACACGCGGGCACTTTGACAAGTCTTTTACAGTCCTACTAATATTATCATACTATTCTACTTCCTACTAATATTATAAAGGCGAAAGTTATGTGTAAGTTTGTTACTTGTTCACGCTCAAATGGCTGGACCAATTTTTATGATATTTGGTATGTAGGTAGCTGATACCTTGGATTAACACATAGGGTACTTTTTATCCCGAAAAGTACGCGACTCCCGTAGGATTTGGTCAGATATGTGATATAGATGGCGCTGCTGTGCATAAATAAATACACGCAAACGAAGTTGCGCGGGTTTCACTAGTGTTATATATATTTTTTAATCTATCAGCATTTCGTAATGACCATTGACGAGAAGTAATGCCGAAAGATGCTTTGTCAATGTAGGTCTTTTTAGGCAGACTACAGGCAATAAAATTATATGTACTTAATTTTACTTTGACTCTGTTACAGGTAAGTTACCAGACTTGAAAAATTCCTTGAAGATATTGGCTGAACAGTACGTTACATTATTTACTTTAATATTTTATGTGTGTCTACAACTGACCGAATATTATTAATATAAAAATTACAAAGATTTTATTGTGTTTGAATAAACATTATTTATCAACATTTATTATCATCCCACTAGGGATACGGGTCTGCTTCAATCGAAGGTGATTAGAGCGTGCTCTGCCACGCTGCTTCCGACCGACGACTTAACTAAAGCGAAACCCACAAGGTGGGTTGTTGCTTAATTTGCGTCTTCGCTTTAGAGGACGACAAACAGGCGCCTAATGCATAATTAGTAGGTATACATAGAGAAATTTGTAGCACGAAATTTCAAAGAAAAAATCAATAACTTTTTTCGATTGCGTTACCCTGATTAGAGTGTACGGTCATTTTATTGAGCGGCCTCGTATTCCCCAACTATATTTTATGTGGTGAACAACCCTTGGTGCAATTTAATCAGTTAATGTATCGCTGTGCTCTCGGGCTTTCGGTTTTACAACCTGCAATACTATGGTCTGGTTTAAAAGGCTGTCAGGACTTTAACCTGAATTTATGGCGGCATAAACAACAGTTGGATACATCAATGTTTTTTTTTTAGCGATGTAGTAATAATTTTTCGTTACTTTTATTATGAATTTAACTTGATTTTCAACTTGGTTTCGAGTGGCGGAGGATATAGAAATTATTTGGCTACTACAGGACAAAAGCCTTCCTTTACACTTTTCTTCATCATAAAGTACCTAGTCATTGCTTGCCACACACAAAAATTACAGAAATCAATCAATAAATTTTTCAATGATTAATTACAGTTCTTAAAAGATTAAACTAAAAACTAAATTACTAGGTCTCATGCAAAATAAATTTCCACGTCAACTAAAACATTAATCAACAAAATAAAGTATCAAATAACTTTTGGTTGTATTCTACATTATCCTGCAGAAATTTAAGGCGTGAATATGTTTTACTTCGGATTGCAAAGAGTTAGCCCACTGTGGCCGCTGTCCAATTTTATTGGCATCTTTTTAAAAGTCGTCCGGAATTCGGGACAATCTGCTCTGTAGGATCAAATTGTTACTTGTGAGTTTGGACTTTTATACTTTTTCTTTTACTTTCACAAGACATTTCTATTACCTTTTTTAAAAGTAAATATGGTATATGTATGTGATGTATTGACAGGCTTAGTAGTACACTTTGACCCAAGGTCCACAGTTTCGAATTCTGCTCGAGGCAAAAATTTGTGTGCATGAACATGTCTGTTTATCTAAATGTTTTGTATATACAGATTCGTAAATGTTATGACCAGAGAGATGAAGTCCACGATGCCTCTTTTATCTTTATTAGTTTCTTTTATTTAAGGTTCCCACCATCTATAACCCATCCAAATATTGGTTAAAGCCTTCTATGCTTAACCTGTTCAGTCAGTTCGTTTTCAGAACATAACAGAGTAACAAAATCACTGAAGCGCACCATCGCGTCAGCTCGAGTTTCATCTCTCCGACCTCATTTCTAAAGTTTCCAAATCACAATTCCACAATATCTTCCCGATACCTATTCCCAAATGATGGAAGTTACGTAACATATTTTTACCAGATTTTAAAATTTATACTCTAAGGATTCTTCTACTTCTGTTGGTGATATTTTTAAAGGAATATTGTTACTTTTATTCCATTATACTTGGCACGAAAGCTCCAAACTGATTTAAAATATAAATCGTTATAAAATAAACATGAAATACTGATGCATATAATAAAATAAAACATTTTTTGCTTTAAAAAAAAATTTTTTTTCTTTATTTAATGCACATTAGATCATTTTAATAATAATTATTATTATTATTTAATTCGTTTGAACCTTAACCCCGTAGCATAAAGTTCAATTTATGATAGGTGGCTATTTACCTAATGCCTTATTAACGTTTAAAACCTAAAAGACTTACCTACTACTATTTAGTAAATTATACATGCCTATAGTTGCCATGATAAAATGTACCATAAGGAACAGAAATGAGATACATTGTTCAACATACGGATGGTGGGAAATGTTGAAGAAAGTAATTTTAATGGAAAAATTGTTTTAATAAGAGAAGATAACGCGAGAGAGAAAGTGAATTATCAAGTAAAAATATAACTTATAATTTTTTTAAGTATTTTATACAAAAAAAAACTTTTTCTTTTAATTTTTTAAGTCTTTTAAGACTTCGATTTGTCACAGGGTTAAAATAAAAACTACAAACTTAACACAAAAATCTAATCACATTTAGGCGAGTACAGTAGCAAAATTCTATCACAAAACTTTTGTCAATGTGACAGAAAATTTACACCCTTACAGTAGATAAACGTGTAACGGATCGTGAAAACATTCAAATAAGTACATCGAACTATCGAAAACTTAGAATAGCCTACTTGAAAAACTTTTACGTTATCGACAACGATACTCACACGCAACGTATCGCTCGAGATTCGTGCTAGGTATTCGATTTATAAAAGGGGTATTTCTTGCATATATTTTATTTTTATTTTACACAGATTGAACTAGTTAAAGTAAGTTCGAAACGTGTGTTATGGGATACTAACTCAACGATACTATATTTTATAACAAATACATGTTATATAGATAATATCTACATCCAAGACCCAGGCCAATCAGAAAAAGTTCGTTTTTCATCTTTACCCGACCGGGATTCGAACCCGGGGCCTCCTGGGTGGCGGTCCGGCGTGGTAACCATTACGCCACGGAGCTCATCTTTTTTATGACTCCTTATGACTTCATACGTGTTCTTACTGAAACTAGTGGACAAATCAATCAACATAAGAAATAAGTGATAAATAAATACAGGATATAATAATTTATAATTACAAATAAACAAATACGTCATACTTTATCATAATTATTTGGATAATTCGAGTATATTGTTCCTCTAAATATATGTAACAAAATTCCATAATATATTTATATAGGAGATGATTCCAATTGGGCCGACCACAAAGTGGGTTTTGATAAGCATATCTTTTGTAATTAATATGTATTTTAATAATAATAATAAAACATTTTTAGTACGTTTTCGGTATGCATACTCATTTAAAACTACATAAAATTTATAATAATATAATACATTTATTTTGCAAGTAGATTTACAGGAAATACTTTCGCACGTCAAAAAATTTTTTTTATCCTACCAGCACTTCGACGTGAATGGCCTGTTGAGAAGAAGTGCCGCAAGAAACTCAACAAACAGCCTTTTTTGAAAGCCAATATACATAATTATTTAAAAGTAGAGATACATTGCAAAATAAGTAAAGTATAAACATAAACCAAAAACTAAAAACATAAAGTCTTAAACTATATTTTTTTTATTTAGTTTCGCAGCGACAGCTTAAATGTGTCATTAACTATAAAAATGCGTCTCAGAAATAGGCGTGACGAAAGATTTTGAAAACCTCTTCCGTAATGTGGGTACACACTTACTGTTAACGCCATCTAGCGGCGCTTATAGGAAACTTTCCAATTAATTAAGAATCTATGGCAGCGCGCGCGAATGTGCTGCCGCCTACGCGTTTAGTTTTAAGATTTGAAAAATGTATCGAGTCATTCATTGCACAGAATTCCTTTGTCGAGTAGAGAGAATTAAAAACGTTTGCACAAGTACATAGAAATAAAATATTCATTTTAAAAACCCAGTCGTTGAAGAAATTTATTTGGAAGTCTGATCCTTTATTCGAGAGAGAGAGAAAGAGGAAGAGAATCCTCAACATTTGGTCCTTCGAGCCGGATTTGGACCTACGTCGCCACATTTGGACCTTTGTCGCCACATCACGAGAGAAGAATCGGCGAGTAACGGTCAGTCCTTCCGATCCTTTCTTATCCAATCCTTAGTATTTTAAACTCATACAGTGTTGTTTTGTACATTTCAGTGTTAATTTGATCGAGCATTTCCTTGCCACGCAATCTGCACG
Source organism: Endotricha flammealis (assembly GCA_905163395.2). Classification (NCBI taxonomy): domain Eukaryota; kingdom Metazoa; phylum Arthropoda; class Insecta; order Lepidoptera; family Pyralidae; genus Endotricha; species Endotricha flammealis. The sequence goes on from LR990871.1 coordinate 11,319,321, forward strand.
TCCTCGACGGCGAGATCTGTGAGTACCCACTTTGTTCTTATAGGCCCCCAAAATTATGAGTGACGATGAATTTAAACGTTCTCCTGCCCCAGTGGCACAGTTAAAACTGCCAAAAAGTCCTCGCAAAATTGAGACTGGTTGCATAGTTGACCACAAGAAGCAAAGAGCTACAATAAAGCAACGCTTGACTTTGTTTCAAAAATACGTTAGTAAATTTTCGAATAATCCGTTAAGTGAAGTAGAGAAAGCAGAGTTGCAGCTCCGCTTCCAGGTCACTGAAACATTATTTCAGTCCTTCAATGTTATTCAGAGTGAAATCGAAAACACGGTTGATGAAAAAGATTTTTTTGAACAAGCAGAATATCGCGAACAGTTTGAATCTCAATATTTTAGCGTGATGGGATTAGCCAGGTGTAGATTGGTTGAGGAGAATAAAGATTCCAGTTCTCATCGTAGTTCAAATAGGCCCTTTGTAAAATTACCCGAAATCAAGCTACCTTCATTTAGTGGATCTTTCGATCAGTGGTTAGAATACAGAAACTCTTATGTAACTATGATACATAGACGTGATCAGTGATCTGTTATTTACTATAGATTCGTAATGTTTGACACATACCCGCTGCCACGTCGACTGAGGCCACAGCCTTAGTTGAATTTCTTCCGACTTAGTCGTAGTTTGACGTTCAGTGAATGCGTATCTCACAATAATATCACAAAAATGGTTAAATGCACTGTTAAAACATGTATGTCGTGATCCCAAACTAATAACAAAGCAAGTGGTATCACTTTTCACAAATAAGAATGCTTAATTATGTTAAAATTATACCAAAATAGTATTAAAATCGAAATTAATATATTACGCATTGTTTTTGCCAACAGTGTTGCCAGTAAAAACGATTTTAAGTTTCCCAAATGTTAGGAGTTTAGTCAATGACGAACTCATACGCCTTTATGTATCATTATTAGTAACACAGTAGAAGTAAACCTACAACCAGGCTCAAACTAGAATTAATTATTTACTTAGAATTGATTGATACTAAAATCAATCGCTAGTGCTACGCACGTCAAGACAAGAAAAAACAAATCATTTTCCTCTTTTTGATATGGCTTTTAACTGACATTTGACATAATGATATTATTACTATGACAGTGAAGTAACAATTTCATCTTTTTCATTGTGGTAACGGTGTTTAATTTAAATTGTTTCTGCAATTATCAAATGTTCGATTGAGTACAATAGTTTTTTTGTTTTATGTTGTATTTTATTCAAATTATTTAAATTTATTATTTTATTTTATTTAAATTTCATTTTCATTTCTTAACAATAAAAAAAATCTACTGAAGACTTGGCTGTATGGGCATAGTTCCCTTTGCCTACCCAGAATGGGTGAAGAAAACAAAAAAAAATCTCTGCTAAAAGTTAGTAGTAGCACAGAATAGATAATAGTAGTAGGTCTGCATCGGTTAGATTCATCAATGACTAAAAAATGGAAACTTCTCCATTCCGCCATGATTCATTCTTGAAATATAATATGTATGTACCAATATTTACGCATCTATATATTTATTTCTTCCTATCTTTAATTCTTCTGTCACCTAAGAAACAATAATATGGTATAAAAACTTTTTTTAAAAAAAAAAGACTCATAACATTCATTCAATGGGAAAATTATTCATAAGCTGGCAACTCTGACCATTTTTCTGGGAGTAATGCTTTTGTCTCATTTTGACATAATTAGTTTGACTCTAGAAAAAAAGAGACAAACATATTTTACTTTGGCATATGCTCGGAATATGTATCGGTTTCAAAGCTACGTCTTTAACACTCTAAAGTGGTTGCGGCTTTTTACGAATGCTTTGTATGACGTTACTTCTCTTGTCATAAAATATATAAAATCTCATTGGACGTGATGATCTGGATCCTATCCAGAAGTTTCACTATCTGCGATCTTCGTTAAGTGGTAGTGCGTTGGAAGTAATTAGTTCGTTACAATTCACGGCATCCAACTACATTGACGCATGGGACTTATTAGAGGAAAGGTTTCACAATAACCGTCTTTTAGTTCATAATCATGTGAAATCATTATTTACAATGCCAACGATTTCACAGGACTCACCCGTACAGATAAGAAAGTTAATAGATACCGTCAATCGTAATTTACGTTCATTAAAATCAATTGGTGAACCAACCGATACCTGGGACACCTTAGTTATTTATTTAGTTGTTACAAAATTAGACCCTTCTACAGAAAGATTGTGGAAAGATCACAAGGGAAAATTAAACTTGCGTGATGACGAATCACTGAAATTACATCATTTGATATCGTTTTTGAAAAACCAGGCTGATATGTTAGATGAGGTTCGTGACAATCCGAGTAAGAACAGCACTGTAAATAAATCTCAACATGAGAATAAATCAGTCAAGGACTCAAGGAAAAATTCGGTTAATAAACAACACGTTCATAGTTATGTAACTACCCGCAATAGTAGTAATATAAATAATCGCAATAAATCGGAGAAATTAACACGTACTTGTGCAATGTGTGAGAATAATCATGCGCTTTATACATGTATTCTTTTCTTAAATTTACCCGTACGAGAGAGGATTAATTTTGTAGAAAAGAAAACCTTATGTCCCAATTGTTTGCGATCGGGACATTCAGTTTCAGATTGTACTTTCGGTCCATGTAAACAATGTAATCAGAAACATAACGGCCTTTTACACACGACACAAAACGGTGAAGGTGTATCGACTGCCGCGTGTGCGCATTATTCACACTCGGTCGAAAAGAAGGTTCCATCTGTTTCTGCTGCATTGCATAGTCAATTTGAAATTAATTCGAGTGATATTAGGTGTGATAACGTTTTGCGAACTATGTCGAGAAGTTTGCAACCGGTTTTATTGTCCACCGCAATAATAGAAATAGCTGACGTCCACAATAATTATCATCGTGCGCGTGCACTTCTTGATAGTGGAAGCCAGCATAGTATAATTACGGAGAAATTATGTAAACGATTAGAGATTCCTATGTTACAGTCCACTATACTCGTTTCTGGAGTTGGGCAGTCAATCACTAACTCCAATCAACTTTGTGATATTACTTTGCGCTCAAAGGTATCAAATTATAATACACATACGCAGTGTCTAATCTTGCCGTGTATTACGTCTAAAATACCCTCTATGGGCATAGACATCGATTTGTTAAGTATTCCGGAGAATATAACTCTTGCAGATCCCACGTTTAACGTACCGTCCGACATAGATATTTTGATAGGAGCGGATCGGTTTTGGGAACTGATAGATGGAGAAAAAATTAAATTACCTTGTGGTCCTTACCTGTATCATTCCAAATTAGGGTGGATAATATCGGGAAGTGTACCCAATGGTTTGGTGAGCCAAAGGGTTCATTGCAATTTTAGCCAAACGTGTGATAGTTCTGTGGTAGACGAAAATATTAAAAGATTTTGGGAACTTGAGGAGATCCCACAGGCGAAAAATTTGTTTACCGCGGAAGAACAAAAATGCGAAGACATTTTTTCCTCTACCACTGATCGTGACAAAGACGGTAGATTTATAGTACGAATTCCTTTGAAGGAGTCCGCGGATACTCTCGGAGATTCGTATAAAGCAGCAGAAACTAGATTTAAATCATTAGAACGTAAGCTACAACGTTTTCCGCGTTTCAAAGAAATGTATAGCAATTTTATTAAAGAGTACATTGACTTAGGTCACATGACTCCCATACAGGAGTATGAAACACCGTGTTTCTTTCTCCCACACCACGGAGTATATCGCGAAAGCAGTACGACAACAAAATTAAGAGTTGTTTTTGATGCTAGTGCGGCAACCACGTCAAATAAATCGCTTAACGATATTCAGTACACGGGTCCCATACTTCAAAACGATATATTTTCGATACTTTTGCGATTTCGTCAATATAAGTATGTAGCATGCGCGGACGTAGAAAAAATGTTCCGACAGATCCTTGTACATCCCGACCAAAGAAATCTACAATTAATTATTTGGCGGGAGGAACCCTCTGATTCATTAGGTATTTATCGCCTTAACACCGTGACCTATGGTACTGCTTCGGCTCCTTACCTGAGTATGCGATGCCTAAAGGAGCTTGCTAGGACGTGCGATGACCTAGAGGTTTCAAAAATTATAGATGAGGATTTTTATGTAGATGACCTCATCACCGGGTCAGACGATGCTCAGGCTTTATTTAGCATTTGTGAACGAACGTCACAAGTCCTACGCGCTGGTTGTTTCCCACTCCGCAAGTGGATTTTCAACCACGACGTCGTCGCAACAAACGTGTCCAAGGAGCTAGCCATCGGGGAGCATCAACAAAACAAAACACTCGGGTTAGGCTGGTACAATAATACTGATGAACTTCATTTCACGTCAAAAATCGAAAACGCGCGTACATTAACTAAACGTGTAATGTTATCTATAATATCGCAAATTTATGACCCGTTAGGTCTTTTAGGTCCGGCGGTCATTATATCAAAAATAATATTACAAAAATTATGGTTAACGAAATTAGATTGGGACGACCCCGTGCCTAACGATATCAGTCGGATTTGGAATAATTTTATTAAAACATTAGACTGTTTGAACGACTTGAGAATACCACGATTCGTAAGGAGCATGCACACACAACATACACAACTGCACATATTTACTGATGCTTCGCAGGACGCTTATGGCGCCTGTGCATATTTACAAACTTACGATGATGACTCGCCAGTAACTGTGAAGTTGCTTTGTGCAAAGAGTAAGGTATCCCCCTTGAAGACTATTAGCATTCCTCGTCTAGAACTTTGTGGTGCCTTATTAGGTGCTAAATTATATCAAAAAATAAAAGAAGCTCTAAGATTAAACATAGATCATGTTTTCTTCTGGACCGACTCCACGATAGTCATCGGTTGGCTTCGAACTTCTCCACGCTTACTTAAGCAATTTGTCCAAAACAGAGTAACAACAATTAATGAGTTGACTAATCACTCTTTGTGGCGTCACGTAAGCGGGAAAGAGAACCCAGCCGATCTATTGTCCAGAGGTCTTAATCTAGATGGACTTAGTCAGTCTAGTTTGTGGTGGAACGGGCCCTCTTTTTTGCAAGATAAACATTTAGATTTTTTTCAAAATTCTCCCGAATACAATTCGAGTACATTGCCCGAACTCAAAAATGAGTCACAAACAGTTACATTAGTTTGTACACAAAATTAGAAAATAATATATTTAACTTCAGTAGATATTCCTCTTTAAATCGAATGTTTAGGATAGTAGCGTACATACTTAGATTTATAAACAATGCGCGGCCGCATCGTAAGCGACCGCCCCAAACCGGTTCCTTATCAGTTGCCGAGGTTCGCGCGGCCGAGCGCATGTTAATTACCGCTGCACAAAAACAGATGTTTCCGCAAGAATATTATAATCTAAAAAATAATATACAGGTATCGGCCAAACGAAATAATAAAATTATAGGTTTAAATATATTTTTAGATAAAACAGATGTGATTAGGGTCGGCGGTAGGTTGACGAACGCGAATGAATTTAGTTATAATAAAAAATATCCAATTTTAATTTGTAGTAAACATCGCTTTACTGAGTTGTTATTTAATGATGAGCATAAAAGATTGTTACACGCTGGACCTCAACTACTTTTGAGTACTATACGTGAGTGTTGGTGGCCACTGGCAGGTAGGTGTCTTGCCAGAAAGGTCGTGAAACAGTGTGTCAGATGTGCGCGTATGAAAGGCATTACGTTGACTCCTCTTATGGGAAATCTTCCGCCGGAACGCCTGCATCCAGGTTATCCGTTTATGTATTGTGGTGTAGATTACGCAGGACCGGTGTCCGTTTTAAACCGGAAGGGGCGCGGAAGTAGCTTGATTAAAGGCTATATTTGTTTATTTGTTTGTTTTGTAACACGCGCAGTTCACTTGGAACTGGTTTCTGGTCTCTCAACCAATGACTACATCCTAGCTTTAAAACGTTTTATTTCTCGCCGTGGCAAACCGGCAGAAATACACTCTGACAATGGTCGAAATTTTGTCGGAGCTGAGAGAGAACTCTCTTCGTTTTTTAAAAATAATTCAAGTAATATTATTGATTTTGCAACTAATGAGAGTATTAAGTTTAAATTCATCGTTCCTTATAGTCCCCATTCTGGGGGCTTGTGGGAATCTGGTGTGAAATCTTGTAAGTATCACCTTCGTAGAATAATGGGAAATGCTCGATTAACTTTCGAAGAATTTACCACTGTATTAACGCTAATTGAAGCCGTTTTAAATAGTCGTCCTATGTCACCATTGTCCACAGATCCTAACGACCTTTCCCCACTTACTCCAGCCCATTTCCTAATAGGAAGGCCACTGACTGCACCAGCTTGCGCAGACGTCACGGAGGCTGCCCCTCATCGCCTGCTACGCTACGACAGAATTGAGCAGATGCGTCAGCACTTCTGGAGCCGCTGGTCCAAGGAGTACGTCTCAGAAATGCAAACACGTACTAAGTGGAAGACGAATACACAAGACTTGTGTCAGGATATGCTTGTGCTGATCAAGGAGGATAACCTGCCACCACTGAAATGGAAACTGGGTAGAATAGTGAAGACATATCCAGGTGACGACGGCGTGTCGCGTACCGCAGATATACGCGTCGCCGACGGTACTATCATCAGAAGGACGTTCGCAAAACTCTGTCCTCTGCCACTGCAGCCGGAAGTTGAATGCAGCGTCGAGAGCAACGTCGAGAGCAACGTCGTGAGCAACGTCGAGGGCAACGTCGAGCGCAACGTCGAGAGCAGCGTTGACAGTTTGTGAGGTTGGAGATTCCATCTGCCAAGGCCGGCGGGATGTTAACGCCATCTAGCGGCGCTTATAGGAAACTTTCCAATTAATTAAGAATCTATGGCAGCGCGCGCGAATGTGCTGCCGCCTACGCGTTTAGTTTTAAGATTTGAAAAATGTATCGAGTCATTCATTGCACAGAATTCCTTTGTCGAGTAGAGAGAATTAAAAACGTTTGCACAAGTACATAGAAATAAAATATTCATTTTAAAAACCCAGTCGTTGAAGAAATTTATTTGGAAGTCTGATCCTTTATTCGAGAGAGAGAGAAAGAGGAAGAGAATCCTCAACACTTACTATTTATGAAAAAAACTTTATTTCGGTAATAAACTTTAGTTTAACGAAGTTTAAAACCATTTTTCAAATCATTTTCAAATAGTGCGCCAAAACAGCGGCAGGTGTCATGGCGTCAGCTCTGACGTCACGTCTTGGTAAAAATGTCATTGTGTCTTTGGCGTAACGAAGAAGTTGTAGTAATGTTTACCGAGACGTGACGTCAGAGCCGACGCCATGACACCTGCTAGTGTTTCAATCAAAATGGCCGATTGAGGTATTTTAATGTTTTATTTTATTGAAAATCTTAATAATCTGATTTTTTTAAACAAAACTAAAGCAGTGGTTTTTTTATTTTTTATTTGAATATTCACTTACAAACATTAAATTGACGATTTTTTGATACTGTCGTCATGCCTATTGTGTGAGTGACAGCTACAAATTAGATACTAGCATAAACTTTAAAAATGGTTTTGAGCAATTCATTGTTTTTCTCACCTAATTAAACAATAACGATTTAGATTTTACGTGTAATTAACTGTAAAATTAGTAACTTGTTTCTGTTAATTTGATAAAAATCTAGATTAAAAATTCAAAGATTTGCTTAAATTTAAAACCCAATTACGTTTAAAATTGAGGCATTTCGTATTATAATTTACATTTTCGTGTAAATAAAACCGATCCAGAATCTGCTTGATACATTTTAAATGTTTCGTCGAATTTAAATGTTGGGTTTAATAATCTCCGTTTTATATTTAATTTTAAAGCCCTTTTATTTCATTTTCGTGTTTCGAGCTATTCTGATTCGTATTGTGCCTTGTCTACATAATACAGTCTACATCGACAGGTCCGGTGGTCGAGTGGCTAGCAATGGTCACTTTATCCCAAGGACCGCGGGTTCGAATCCTGCGCAAGGCAAACATTTGTGTGCATGAACATATCTGTTTGCCTTGGTCTGCATGTTTACTATGTATAATAAGTATTTATTTACAAAAAAAAGTAGGTACCTATTTAAGTATATTTATCAGCAATCTAGTACCCATAGTACAAGCTTCGTTGCTTAGTTTGGAACTAGATGGCGTTGTGTGATTCGTTCAAGAATACTTATTTATTTAATAAAGGGAACCTTTAAACTAAATTTCAACCTTCTAAATCCAATAGTTTGGGCTGGGGCATTGATCAGACAACAGTTCACAGCAGTACGTCCTAATAATGTAACAATAGGCCTTGGTGCTCGGCAATCCAGCCTCACTTGATTTGCCATCTATCTAGGCTAGGATGTCTTTTGTTTCAAATTGCTGTTTCTCAAATTGCTTTTAATACATTCTACTTTATCTAAATTGCTTTATGATTTAATTCTTTGCGAGTTCTAAGACAGCTGTAGTGCCTTCATAGGTGGGCAACGCATGCAAGATTCTTGTAGTCGCGTAGGTTCATTCCAGAAATACCCACGGGAAAGTACGCAGTAGTACGCGGTGTACACACAAACCAAGTAATTAGTAACAAAAAATATTAACGAAACCCGCTCATTTCGTTAATATTTTTTTCTGAATTTGGTATTTATAAACGACTTGATGAAGCATTTATAAGTCGATTAAAATGTTCTTTTATGTAATAGATAATCTTGTTGTTACAAGTTTTTCATTGTAAAAATCTAACACCTATTGAAGTAACGTATTAACTTTCAAAAGTGGCAATCTTGTCCCCATGTTTGAAGTCCACTTGCAAATGAAGGGATCAGAATTAAATTTGTCCTCGTAACCGCTAGGGTCCGAATTGTCCCCGCAAAAACCCAAGGGTCCACGAAAAATCATGGCCTCTAATTACGGTGTGTATTTTTCATGGACAAACGTGATATTTTTTGAATAATTTTGTTTGTTAAAATAGGTCGTGAAATTACATTTTATCATATTTTTTTCTGTGACAACCATTGTTTTAGGTGTACTAATATTTTTTATGTCAGATACTACAGCTGTCTTGGAACTCACTAGGAACTTAATCAGAAAAAAATTAGACAGAGTAGTAAACGTAAAATTGAGATAGTAATTGCTTCTGTCAAATAAATAAACTTTTTGCTCGAAACCTATAATCCCTTAACAGCATGTTACCGTCATTCATAAATCGAACAACTAACAATTGGAACATCTGCGATCGAGCCACAGTCGAAGTTATTCGATGTCTGTAAAGTTATTACTAAAATGTGACTCGGCGTTTCATTGACACGTACATTCGATTATTCGGATTCGAAATCGATTAATCTTGTATTAGAAGAGCTTTTCAAATAGAATTATGTTTTTATAAAAAGAATTTTATTGGAATACTATATTCATACTGTTTGAATTACTTTGAATGTGTCTTATGATTTTTTTTACGGCCTGTATCATAGGGATTTCTTTTAAAAGAATTCGAACGTTCATAGTGTTTTCAAAAATTCTTGTTTTTTTTTCATATCCCTACAGTGCCTACAGTGTTTCGATCGGTTTTCAAAACTCAAAATAGTAATTTTAGTACCTTGTCACTTTTTTTTTATCATTTAAGGATTTTTTGAATGAACATGTTATAGTGACAAATTACTTAAGTGTCAACATAATATTTATGCCACTGGTACCCATAATACCAATTCCTAATAGTCAGATATCAGTTTATGATAAAATTCCAATGGCGTGATATTAAAAACGCGTAACTCATAATAATTACGTTTATTATGCATCATTTACAATAAAATAGTGAAAAATACCAAGGCAACTATTCAATATGACTGTAACTGTATTCAGGGACGGCTGCAATGCGGGCGAAGTGCAAACTTACAACTTGCATGCGATGTCTAATGCCTTTTGCCTTCCTAATGTCACTGAGTTTGACAGTTAGGTATTTTTATAGATCCAGGCTATAATAATAGAGGGATTTCCCTATAGCAGGAATATTATGAGAACGTTATTAGTGGTATTGATAATTAACATTTAGAAATCAAAATCCGCACTACTTAGCGTTATAATAACACATAGTTAAATTAAAGATGAATGTTTCGTTCTTTTTTATTCGAAATTAATCACCAAAATCTGTCACCGGACTCCTTGTATGTTGGCGTGAAACATCAATGCTGTTCATTCGGGGAGTTAGACCTGGTCCTCCACTATCCCTTTTCATATTTCCATCTTTCTGTCTGTTAAAAGTCTGGGCTCCCTTGGTCTTACTGTGCTTTATGGGCGGTATAAAAGTTCTATAAGATTGCTTTTCCATATAAAATAGCAACGTCGTCAAATAAATACTCAAATATTCGAACTATGTCTGGCGCCTCCTTATTAAGAATTTTAATTGACAAAAAAAGATTAATTTTTTTCATTATTATTTCAAAAATAAACAATCGGCTGACGTTCTTAATTCGAAAAATAATAATAAATTGCCCCAAATTCGTTACCGGCGAAAGTCGTTAGTCATTTAAAAAAAATCGGGAGTGAATGACGAGCTCTCGAGCCAGCTGTTTCCGCCAGCACAGCTGATCGACCGGATATTGGCTGTTAGAGACACTCCGTCCCTTTCGCGCGCATCACTCCGTCTCACTTGTGGCTTTTAATTTTTCACTTCACTCCATTAATGAGGCGATTTCCAATCTGGTGCACTGAATTTTAGGGTCTGAACTGATTCGTCTCATTTTTCAGACTGAAGTTGTCTATTAACGAGGGGGATGAAGTTATTAAACAATATTTTAGGGGATATTCCTTTTAAGCCAAATTATTGTTTCCAATGGGATTTTCACATCCCTTATTAGAGAGAGAAAGAAAGCCTTTCATAGGTTTATTTATAGGCCATTCAAAATACAATTTTTTAGATACCAACAGCTGAAATGGTATAATAGACCAGAAAATTACATTGTACTGTATGAATACTATCGAAAAATAAAAATTCGAGCAAATCCCTTCACGCAATATTTAGAAAACTTTGATCATATTTACTTACGGCCCCCGCTAACCTTTTTCATTGGCTGACTGTACTATGATTTTGTGCACGCGTCCAAATAAAAATAACTTTTCACCAACTATTACTGTTATGTGCTATGCAAATGAAATTTGCAATATCGTGCCTCCAAAATAAACTTTAGTCAAATTAAATTATTATAGCCTACTTTGTTATGCGAATAATTTTCGCCATTTCCGATTGCGTGATAGAAAACTCGAAACGTTCTTGAATAAAATACAATTCCCGAGCCTCGAAATCTCGTGTTTGAAAAACACTGGACGGCACGCCATGCATGCGGGGCGGCATTCTAAATTTGATAAAATAAAAAAAATGCATACAAGTTGAGCATAGAGCAGAGCATAGAAGATTTTAAAATCAAAAATTGTTGGCGGGAAATGTTTTAACAATAATTTAGGATCTGTTTCACTTATTATTTCACAATTTACAGAGTCCTGCCTGTCTGTTATGGCTGTCGAAAAGTCAAGGACTGTATATTTATTTGACAAATTAGTTAACTGGAACATAACAAGTCGTGAAACAGACCCATAATACCTATTTGTAAGATTAAAAACCTTTCACACATTGTTTTTAGGTTTTTATAGGGTCACAACCGTTTTTTTAAAATAAATTGCCACTGGCTATTAGGTTTTTTGTTCTATGTCACGAACTCACGATGCACGAGTAAGTAGTTGCCACAATAAATAAAGAGAAGAAATAAAAGCAAATAAGAAAGCAACCACTATCAATTACTGGCCCGTGTTTTTTCATGTGTATCGCGAACGTATAGTTGCCACAATTAAAAAGAAGAAGTGCTTAATTCTGTAATCAGATTCAATTGTTTTGATTAATCGCTATTAGTCATGTAATATTATATTACAATAGTTCTGATTTTAAAATCGTTTTATACAAAGGAAGTCTTAGTGTATTGGTGATAAAGTATATTTTGGTTTAAAACGATTTGTGTGTAAGTCGAAAACAGTAGGATTTTAAGTGAGAAGTTCTGACAGCGGTTACAGGCTGTTGTTTGTGAAGTTACCAAGTTTTAATATTTAATGGACAACAAAATGTTTCGGAGTAATGAATCGATGTATATTTTCGTAGGAAAGCGTAAACAAGGAAAGTTAAGATATTTGATAACAAGTCGATATCAAAGTCGCCTTAAGGCCTTACTTGTTTATCCCCTGAACTCAATGGATTTTTTATACGGTTTTCGTTGTCAGGAACATGATCATCGTTTTTTTTTATGATTGAGGAGAGCAAACGAGCTTGACTGGTCACTTGATGGTCACGTTATGGTCCCATCGATATTTACGTCTACATATAGACTCTTGGATGCATTGCCATGATTCATTGTTCTTTTTTAAATTGCCACGCTACTTCAATGCAGATTGCTATATAGAGGCCTGAGTTTTCAAGCCGCTTGAAAGCCACCAATTTGGCTTAAAGACTGTCATCATTGACAACAGCCAGGTCCGGCTTAACGTGCCCTCCGAAGCACGGAGATCGAGATAACGAAATCCATCCAAACATTGGCTAGGGTCCACGTTGGGTTCAATGTCCTATATAACAAGTATTTACTGTAATAAATACTTAATTGTTTACTACCTTTTTCGTATTTACGAGAATCGAACACCCACCTCTAACTAATCATTCGCCTACATAGACAAATGGCTTCATGATTAATTATTTTAAAAAACTGCAATTAAAAAAAACTAGTTAGATTAAACGTTTGGAAGAAGTTATGCAGTAAATCACACTAAATAGAATTTTATGTAACAACAAAATTAAGTTCAATTTTTCTGTGTGAAATATTGTCGCGTGTATTACTTAAAACTGGGTAAGTAATAGTTTTTGCATAATGTTTAATGTTTTTTTATTATACATAACAAATAGTACATTACATTGTTCACTAAGTGAAGATGTTCTCGAGGGTTACATAGATAAATAAGAATGCGATTTATTTTTTATGACTATTAATGTAAACAAATACAGTAGGGTAACAATGAGTTTGGAGCCTGAGTCCTCTGAACTAGCAACGAATGCTGTATATCTGAGGCCTCAGTGATTCCCTGTTTTTTGAATAAATAAAAAAATAATTAAATTATATACTTGTTCTTTTATAATAATAATAAATTCTACATAAATAACACAGCGCCACCTAGTACCAAAGAAAGCTAGTCTTAACTTAATGAGTTATAACAAATTATAATAAATCTTTTCATAGTTTGAATGAAGTCGCTTCTCTGTCTGTCTGTCCCTTAGATTAGAGTATAGATAAGCAAGCTATTGAGCGCGCTCGAGCAAGTATGAACAAACAGACGGTCTCAAAACAGCAACAACGAAGCCAGCAACGAACGAAGCTATTAGTCACGCACGCTGATTGTTTCTCTCGATGTTATTTATTCGGATTTTAAGGAATCATGGTGAAATGTGCAATGCAGATCTGTAAAAACTACGAAATGGAAGCAAACTAAAAATTAGCACTATAGAACATCTACTTACGCTTTGCACAATAATGGTCAGAGAGCGATGCGCGCACCTTATGCTTAGGTCTAACGTTTGATACGTTTTTTTAAAATAAATAAAGTGATTCAAAATGATTTATATGTATAATACATTCCGAAATTCCCACGGGAAAGCGGCAAACGAAGTTGCGCAGGTTTCGCTAGTAATTTAATATAATAATAAATGAATCAATAATATTTAATATTATCATTTCACAAACACGACCTATTTCTATGTTTATTGCCATATTATCATATCTATATCTACCCCTCTAGAGATATAAGGCGTTATTGTATTATCTAATACATTATAAAAATCGATAGGATAAGCAATACAATATAGCTGCCCGGATTTAAGTGTACAGGTGACAACAATAAAGCCTCTATCTTTATTTTCAAGTGACAGCAGATAATCCGCTCAAATCGTAGCAGCCTTACAGAAGATCGTAGCCAAACAGCATTGGTCTCGGCCATGCTGTGTTCCTACCGTGAGTAAGGTCTCCAGAGCTCCACTTTCTACAGGTGCTATGATCCATGATCCCATAGTCGGCAACGCGCCAAGTGATACCCCCGGTATTGCAAGCGTCCATAGGCTGCTGACTGTTTACCAACAGGCGGGCCGTATGCTTGTTTGCCACCTTTGTGGTATAAAAAATATATATTATAGAGCCCCAAGATGTCGTCGCGTGTCTGACTGAACACGCAAGTAAAGAAACAAAGATTCCATCCAGTATTTTGATGCGTTTGTCGTGCTGTACGTCAACTGTTGTTGATAACTTAAAACCAAATCATTGAGACGACGACTTTTGTATGCGATGCAATAGAGCGTTCTCGTAACAAAAACAGTCAAAATCAAGCCGATGGTTTACTCATATCAAGGAGTAGGTTTGATGTTTATTCCACCATGTTCACCTGGGTGAACATTTTTTGTGTCTTCTTAAATATTACATTGGAATTAGAATCACCCATGCCATGATCATATTGGAATAAACCGGAGGAGGTAAAGATCGTGAAATAGAAGAAAAAAAATAGTCCAAAATCAAATTCATTTCAAATACAGAACACAGATCTTTCGAATACAGTTATCAACCGCCGGCACCGAACAGATGTTTTCAAACAAAAGTAATCACGCGGCTATGATCGTTATGTACTCGTCCTAAAATTGGAAACATACGCTCGTATATAGGGAGCATGAACGATACTGGCGTTCAATTTCGTTTTTAATTTATACCTGGTAGTTTTGAAGAAGTCTTCGAATTCTTCGTTTTGAAGAAGTCGAAGAATTAAAACTTATCCAATTTTTGTCTCTTCTATACTTAACGAAATGATAGTGAAGTGTAAACAGAATTATTTTTAACAGATTTTTTCCTACCTTTCTACGACTTGTGTGTAAAAGTGTGAAATTAGTGTCTCTTTTAGTCCAATGAATACCAATTTATTAAATAATTCACAATTAAACTAAAACCTCCAACAATTTAAATAAATCAATCAAATTATCTAAATGAAATCAAATTGATGAATTTTACAAGTAGATTTACAGGAAATAATTATGCACGACATTATTTTTTTATTCCACCAGCATGCGAATGACCTGTTGAGAAGTGTAAAATGTCCTATTATTAATTTTTTTACCACAAAAAGAAAATGCTAAAATTATAAATTACGACTTGGGAACCATACCCGGTCATTAAAAACACTTCATTATGTAAATTAATTCTGCATATGTCAGGAATAAATTTTTACTGAAAGCACGTCTGCAATTCACTGAAAATACTATTACTATGCTTATTTAATAATTATACAACAAGAAATGCCATGCAATCCTGTTAAAAACATGCCAGGAAGTTGCTAAATACGTTACCCATTTCTCAATGGGAAAATAAAAATAAGATGTTCGAGTCCCCGTTGGTACTTGAAGTTTTAATTATTAAACTTATTTTCTGATCAATTATTTATAAATGCGTTTTTGAACACTGCCTTTTATTGTTACCCTGCTAGTTTGATCACTTGGTAATAAATAAAGCCCCGAAAAGGCTATTTGTCAAAACTTACTGTCAGTTTATTTGACAAATAACCGATTCGGGAGTGGTCCGCTCTTTACTGCCCATAAAATAATCCACTGGTCTATTTCTATTATGTACATACATTATTGTTGCATTCACTTATATTTGCAAATGTATTGCTGTCTCTTATTCACTCCCCCGAGAATAAGACGACGTCATTTGATATGCAACTGTATTGAATGCAGTTCCTGTTTGTTGTATAATATATGGGTCTTTCAATACTTTTATGAATATCTCTAGTTACTAATGTTTTCTTACGTTATTGTTTACATATCTGTATGGTAGCTTATAGAGTAAAGTATTTGCAAATCATTACTTATCTGCACATATTGATTACTTTAAAGTGGAGGGTTGTTCTTTTCCAATGAATCAAATCAAATTTATTTGCAAAAAAAAGTAGTTATATTGGTCGCTAATACGGCTGACTCGTGCAGACGTAAACGAAGTTCGAAACTCATACATATTACTCAGCGCATAACGACAATCGATTTTCAATTTAACAGATCATACATCACTACACTTTTTATATTAATTTAGTACAGTTAATTATCACCGCTCGTTTCATTTTAGTATTTAGAAATCAACAATTTAGTTGTTTAAAGTAAGACGTTATTGTGTGTCGAGGTTAGGGACCACTTTGTAACTTAATTCCGAAAATGCGGTTGATCCCGTTTTGGGACCTTGAACCTTTTCCGTAATCTAAGTAAGGTAACAAAAATGGAGAAATAAACCAATTGCGGCTTTTTTAGCTATCTTCTAACACTTTCAGGATAGATTTCTGGGGTTTTGTCTCACTTGAATATCGTGACCAAAGTCGGTTCGTTCGATCCTCGCACGGGAATAAGTTTTATTTATAAACAATAACTTTTTCGAATTCAGAATTATTCAATAATTTTCAATGAATAAAAAAAAACCGTTGTCTGTTTTCGAATTAAAAAATATTCAATAATTTCTAATAAAAAATATATAACCGATTTTTTTGTACATATTAACAAATAAATACTAAAACAAATAATAAGAAGGACAAATATTTTAATTAAATCTTGAAAATAATATTATCAAAAATAAACTGTAAAGAAAGACATCACAATCATCATCTACTAGCATTACTCGTTATTTATAAACTAGGAAACAGTACGTATTCGCCCATAAATCTGTTCTGTATGTTTTCAATTCTAAACTAACACGTACATTCAAAAGTCGTTCGTGATACGAATTCCTTACAAAGTTGCCCAGAGTTAACCGTAGGTGTAGTTACGTCCTTATTTCTGGAACATAGATGTGGTTGGTCAATTTTAATGATAAAGACAAAAAGATAAAATCATTCATTGAGGGAGGGAGTAGGCACTCTCCCTTGTCTAAGGGCGGATTCTACCAAACACAAAGTTACACGAGTGTTACTCCAGGAATAATTTTACTCCTTGAATTTACCCTTGGGTATCTTCGTTCACGTTTTTCCAATGTATTAGAGGAGTACGTTAAACTCGGTATTGTTATTCTGCGGAGTAAAAATAATGATGAATGAATGTATAAACCGACAAAAAATCTTTGTAATTGTTTCTTCTAGCTTGCCTTGGAATGACGCAACAATTCAATTTTGTAGGATAATACAGTGAAATTTCAAATATTGACAGCTTATTTTCACAAGTGACACCTCTGCTCTGACAATTGTTATTCTCAGATTAAACCATTACTCCGCCAAAATTGCCCGTGTAAATATTTACGCGCGTATAGTTATCTTATTCTTTGGTTAGTAGTTAGTAGAATGAAAAATCTGCTTACTCTTAGATTAAGCAGTAGTTACACTCGAGTAAAGACTTACTCAAGTTTGGTCGAATCCGGCCTAAGTGTACAAAATAATAATGATTTGTACAAACAATCTACTCTATAAACTACCACCATTTCTAGATGATAGTTGACTTTATGTATACATAGTATTTATAATGACACTAGTAGTTTCGCGTTCGCAAGGGTTTTACAGTTGCTGAAACGCATTTTTAAAGTTAATGACATATTAAATTATACGTGACTGTAAAACTAAAGAAAATAATTAACTTTAAAAAAAAAAAAAAACCGACTTCAAATGTTTTTTTTATTATTAAATTTAAATGGGACCACCCTTGAGGTATTACCTATAAGCCGAAAAAAGATTTGTTCAAATCGGTTCATAATTGGCGGAGTTATCGCGTAACAAACCTCCTCCTTTTTTGAAGTCGGTTGAAAAGATATAGCTTAAAACTTAAAGTGGAATTAAAATTAAAATGTTTTTCAGAAACTGCCATAATTGTAACCTAAACCTAAGTTACACAGTTAAATTAATTGATTAACACACAAAGGCGGGGTGGGTAACAGGAAATCGTGTTAATTTTGTAAAATAGTTATTTTTGAAACTCGTATGGGTTGGAAACTTTTTTGTGTTATATTGACAATTCTATTAGTTAATTTGTTGAGATGGAGTGTCTGTATGCAAGTTTTTAACAGTTATGTCATTATACTAAACTACTGACGACCTCCGTGACGTAATGGCTACCATGCCGATCCGCCACCCAGGAGGTTCAAGGTTCTAATTCCGGTCAGGTCATGATTAATAAACGTACTTTTTCTGATTGATCTGGGTCTTGGATGTTTATCTATATGTATTTGTTATAAAATATGGTATCGTTGAGTTAGTATCCCATAACACAAGTCTCGATACTTTGAGGCTAGCTCAATCTGTGTGATTTGTCCCTATATAACTAATTAATTTAAATTTACTGACAAAAATAAAACAGGATGGCACACATAAAGTCTAAGTATCAAACCGTATTTTTTTCGTGGCACAAAAGCTTTGAGCTTTAAAAGTTTGTTTCGTCAGATTTTAAAATTCTGAAAGTGTACCGTATAAATTCCTACTTAATTAAGCTAAATAGTCTAATTAGACGGTATTTTTGTTAACTCCTGTACGGAATATGAATAGATTTCTTTTAAATTAAACTTTTTATGTGCCAGAGTAAATTCGACATTTCGCAATACTATTATTCTTGTTCCCATGGGAAAATAGTAGCTTAGTACACACATGTTTTATCAGCCAATTTCTCTAACGCATTACAATTTAAATTCCACATTAACTGTAAAGTTTTTTTTTCTACTTTAGTTTGACAGTGACAGAAAAAAAACATGTATTATATATATATAGGATATATATAATACATGTTTTTTTTCTGAAGATTTTCTGGTAGAGATTGCTTTATCGATGAGACCGCCTGTTGCACTATACATACTTATCTTTTTGTAGTTACTTACTTATTTTGTTAAATTTATTTTTTGGTGCAATAAAGAATAATTGTATTGTATAATTTAATATGTCATTAACTCTATAAACGCGTTTTCAAATTAAATGTTTAATCTATATTTTTACCAATTTGTAAATATTATATGTACTTATTTATGCCTTTTTTTTATGCCACAAAGGTGGCAAACCAGCATACGGCCCGCCTGATGGTAAGTATCACCGTAGCCTATAGACGCCTGCAATACTGGGGGTATCACTCACGCGTTGCCAACCCTTCCAACTCCCCAAGTGGAGCTTTGGGGATCTTACTCACCGTAGGAACACAACAAGGCCGAAACCAATGTTATTTGGCTACGATCTTCTGTAATACTTATCATTTTCTGTTTTTTTTTTTCAGGTAAGTTTCACGAGAATATACCGGCAACAAAAACGTCTGGTGTCCCGGACAGTTAAGGTAACTTTAAACATAATAAATATATTAATTAATTAAGTACTTTAATAAGTTTCTCCTTACGGCTTCTATTGACAACCGAGTATAAGTAGTCCTTACTGTTGACAATTATAGGCCCACTAGGGACCTATAATTCTGGGAAATATTTTTATAATGTTCGTGTACATGTCTACCAAGGAATTATTTTAGTTCCCTCCGTTAAATAAATCAGTGAAATCAGCCCTAATGTCTTCTGAACGTTAAACCAAATACTATAGACGAGTAATACGCACAGCTCTTGACGTTTCTCATACAATGACTTGGCAACCTCCGTTCACCTCATGCCGCTAGGGGCGCTATAACATTTTGCATACAAAACGCACAGTTCACCTCATGCCGCTAGGGGCGCTAGTGTCGCGTCTTGCCCGAATTCTTCCGAAGCTGTGCGTATTACTCGTCTATAGTATTTGGTTAAACATAGGTAAAATAACATCCACTGAACTCGCGAGCAAATCTACAGCAAAATTATTTCTAGGTTCACGTTATACATCTAGTTATATGTCACGACCCCCCAAGCCACCCCCCGGGGGGCTTAATTGCTCCCAATTACCACCGTGTCAACAGCCGCGGTACCAGTTGTGTTGCCATTTGCAATCAGAAATCAGACAATGTCTCAGTATTGCCAGTGTTTATAGAATTAAGATGTTTGCTCGTTAATTAAATCCATCCAAAACTATTTGTGTACTTTGATCAAAGTTTCAAGTTGATTTATCCATTTGATGAGATACGATTGGGGTAGGTTAATAATTTTTATGTGTTGTTCAGTGTCTTTTCACATGCATGTATATAATAGAAAGATATACATGCATGTGAAAGATTACTAGGTATATATGTATCAATGAAAAAACTTCCTGTCATAAAAATATAATGATAAAATAAAATAATTTATTCAGAATCTATACCCTCACAAGCTCATTCTTTTATCAAAATGTACAAATAATATTGATTTGTATAAATAAATCTACTCTATAAACTACCACCATTTCGGAACAAAAGCAAAATGGCCATTGGTTATAAATGGCAAAATAAACCCAGTTTAGGTCTTATTTGTCATTTCACATCATATTTTTAACGCAAACATACCGGAAAAATACACAATTTTAAACTTTCCCAGACACGTCTAGTTTACTTTGGGACTAGGTGACGCAGTGTGAATTGTGTATAATGAAAAATCAATTTGTCACAGATTATACACTCCATACTCAATAATAAACTTCGTCTCCAAATTGTCGTTTACTTCATAATGAAATCGATATTCGTGTAAACCTCCCCTAATACACTGGGTTACAAAAGTCTTACAACTCGTAATCCGATTTTGAGCGCTTCATTCGCTGTCGGTTGCTTTATTTTTGCGATGTTATTGGATGTTTTTTCTTATTTTTTTGTGTTTTAATAGTTTTAATCCGCGGCTTTGCATGTTGGGATTTTAAGTCTCGTTGATACTACATACATAATAACAAAACAAGTTACATTAAAAAATCTATTAAAAAAATCGATTTATTTCCATCGATTCATAAATGATGATGTTTTGAGTTCCCAAACAAACAATCGAAGTAACTCCAAATTTTTTGAAGTAGGTTAATAATTAAAAAACAAATTATAGCTGCCATTGTCTAACTAAAGTCGAAAAAAAGAGATAGATTGACACAAAATATGAAATTATAATGCGTTTCTTCTGAAACATTCAGCCAGTTTCCACTGGCTAAATTCTATTTGTATCAATCTAATACAAATTAGATAGAGTGCATTAGCAACAAGGCGACCTTATTGCTTAAATCTTTTAAGGCATTAGCAATTTATTTAAAATAAATAGCTACTATAGCTCACTATGGGCACACAGCCGGCGAGCTATTAACATGAAATGAAATTCGATTTGCCGACACTCAGATTCATTACAAACAATTTGAAATTTGGAATCTCCTCGGAATTTTAATGGTGGCAATTTATGCCACCGTGTGACGTAATCGCCGCCGGCGTAATCGCCTTACTCGCGAAAATAATTGTCTATAAGCTATAATTAATATCACTCCGGCGAATTGTTAATGAAAGCACTTTTGGAGGCGACAGTCCGAGGCCGCTTTACACATTGCGATCACATACGATAATAAGATAATGGTGCTAATTCTGTTGTACATTTAACTAGACTAAATTAATTTTGAAAAGACTAAAAGTGTTGCTATCCTTGTTACTAATTGTAAACCAAGGAAGGACGACAACACCTTTGGTCCTGTCAAAATTAGTTTAGTCTAGTTAAATGTACGGTGGCCTCGAAGATAGGAGGACCATTTTAGAAAAAAATCGCTTGCACATCTTGTAAGCGGATCTTTTGTCAGCTCCGTCCTTTTCTTTGTTACCAAACGGGGTTTTTGTTTATTAGAGCCACATGTGTCCACTAGGATGTTGGATGTTGCAACCAAAAATCATTCTAAAGATGGTCCTGCTATCGTCGAGGCGACTGTACAACAGAATTAGTACCAATGCATCTTGTCGACCCATGTAGATTGTCCTTATATATTTTTTATTATAATCTTAATTCCACATTAACTCTAATTCTGACGTTTTAATGTGTCATTCAATTTAAAATATTTTTGAAGTGTACAAATAATATTGATTTGTATAAATAAATCTACTCTATAAACTACCACCATTTCGGAAACAAAAGCAAAATGGCCACTGGTAAAAGATATGGCAAAAGAAACCCAGTTATGGCCTTTTTTGTTATTTAACATCACATAAGGTATATTTTGTTAAATATATTTCAAAGTATTAGAATGCGTTTCTTCTCTTCGTACATTATATTCTCTTCATGCGTTGTACAAACTATAGTATGATTAATTAATACCACAGCCATGTCCAATGTTAATCCTGTTTATCTACCAAATAGATCCATTAGTTTCATTAGGCATGTATTGTATTGTGTTCAGATCATTAGAACGTACATGTCACAAAGGTTATCGCTATATTGATCGATACGCATTGTAGGCCCGGTGGCGTTATTGTGAGCATCAAACAGGATGATCATGCACGTCAAGCAGCGATGACTGCAGATAGCAAATGGATGGGTTTAAAAATTTCCAAACTGTTTCCAGTGTCTGTTCCACTGGTCCAACTGTCATACGATTATTTATAACTTCAATGAAATGAATTCACAAAATAATATTTATACCGTCGAGACGGCTTAACGTGCCCCCCGAAGCACGGAGAAGCTCGAGATAACGAAGCCCATCCAAACACTGGCTAGGGTCGTCGTTGCTTAACTTGCGTGTTCCTTTAGAATGCGACACACAGCGTGCTCCTCTCAAAGTTAATTATAAGAATGAAATAAGACGAAGTCGTCACGGTCTACTCGCCAGTCACGAACTCATGAACACAGGAACTTGGAAAGACGTATAACAGTCAATATTTAATGAAAAGTTTCGGCATAAAAAGCTCCTTAATTTTTACTCCGCCGAATTTTACGAAACATCTTTTAATATTGAATGTCGCATAAAAGTTGTTCAATAAAGCTCCGTGGAATGTAAATATTTCCGTCCTTAATAAATTATGTATGATGGTACAGTCAGGAGCACGTCAAGCTTTACCTTAGTCACTTATGACATAGAACTTAAGAATGCTACAAAGTCCGATATGTAAAGGTCGACCTGCTCTTGACTGTACATTGCGGGTTTACTAATAAACCTATGTGAAATTTATTTTTCAGTCATCCAGTTTCGGAAATGAAAATTAACACATTAAATTTTAAAGCTTTTATTGTCAAACTAAAGAAAAGATAGATATTGGCTAAGATTTTACGTGGAATTAAAATTACAATGCGTTGCTGAAACTGGCTGAGTGTCAAAGTCAAAGTCGAAAATTCCTTATTCCGTGGGCCCTCGCGGACACTTAGACACGTCGTTTACAAAGACTGTTACATAATATTATTATTCGAAGGTGGTACGTTTCGGTACGCGTGGGAAATTAAATTTTTTTGGGGATTTTCACAAATTGCATCTCAATCATTGATAGAATTTTCGTGAAAATTGATTTGACGATGCATCTTTTTCCCTATAAACGTGCATTATGCACATTCATAATGAGAAGAGCCAATATTTATAATTTATATGATCGTTATTCAGTATATATATTGTATTTGTTGTCGCCAAATCAATTCTATCAATGATTGAGATGCAATTTCTAAAAAACCCCAAAAAAAATTAATTTCCCGCGCGGATCAAAACGTACCGCCTTAAATAAGTAAGCCACTCTATAAGCTACCACCATTTCAGAAACAAAGCAAAATGACCACTGGGAAAAGAAATGAACTATAACTCCATGTCTAGACGATAAATAACAAATTCCGACAATAAAAACTACATTGCTTTTGATAAGAAAACGTATCACGACTTTTTCGCATTAAAAAGCCGGATCCGGCAATATATTAACCGGATACGTGATGTCATAACGTCTGTCATTGCCAACGCACAATATGTGTGTGTGTATTATGTCTCATGAATTTTAAATAAGGCTCATGGCCTTGTGGTTAAGATTAGGTGTCAGAGTATAGCGGGTTCGATTAAATAATGAATAATTTATCTTGATGCGTGTATTTGTAACATTATTATTTTGGTATATAAATAAATAAATACTACAATTTATACAAAATACAAATGCTAAAATTACTGACTGACTGACGAGAAGAAAAGGAAAAGATTTGATTGTTTGTTTGCATTGAATAGATTCAAAACTACTGGACCGATTTCAAATTTTATTTTACCGTTGTGAAGCTACGCTATCCCCAAATGACATAGGCTATGTCATATTTTCAAAGAAATTAGGGATCCTTACTAAAATTCGTACGAAGCCGCGGGTAGCAGATAGTATTAAATAACTGTGGCATATTTATGAGAATTCGAAACTAGAAAACCTATTTAACTAACCCCAAAGCCCAATTAAAAACTTAATTTTCAAATTCAAATAATTTGTACTGAAAAAGGTTTCTCCGCAAAACGAGTTAGGGTTGCAACACATATTTCGGCAATTAAAAAAAAAATTTTTAAAACGTTTCAAATTCGGCTATCATTCGGCTCGATTAATTTATGTATCACCTGTTCTTTTCGGCATTTTATCACAGATTATTTTTATCAATGAAAAAAAAAACAACATAAAACCCTACGTAATTTTATGTTGTTTTTTTTCATTGATAAACTAAAAAAAACTTACCAATATATTAACCCGTTTCGCCATTTTCCTATAGTTTCAATTCCCATAAGAATTTAATATTTTTTTAAGTGCAAAAATAGGCACGAAAAACAAAAATATTTCCTTTATATATTTCGGATTTTTTATGTGTCGAACTTTTTGCTCGTTAATGTCTTACTGTATATAATAACATAGGTTTTATTTTCACACAAAAAAAAAGTGCGTTATAGATAATCTGTCGTCTGTTGTTAAATGTTATTTATTTGTATGAATGTGCCGAGTCGTTGAATGCCGAATGTATAAATGCCTTTACACATAAAAGGCGACAAAAAGCCGTAGTCGGGGTAATGTAGGTACTATGCCCTTGCCCTTTTAGGACAGATGTATTCGATTACTCCTCCAAAAGGAGGGACCGAACTTCTCAATTTCGTCGGTCAATGTCACACTGGGTGTACAAAAGGATTTATATCTTATTTTATAGTGCATAAAGCTGTCATTTGTTTGTCTAGTGTTAATACTAAAAATAGGGAGATACTAAAAATAGTTTTATTAACTAGAAGCGATTCGAATTGATCCAGCTTGTGTTAGGAGTTTTTTTTATAAAAGGAAAAAAAGACAGTGCTTTTTACTATTTTTTTAAATTTAGATAGATATATAAATCATTTATTCATATCTCTAAGACACATAACATAAGTAAACATAAAGTTGACAATAACAAAAAAAACTACAAAAGTGTGTGCTGTAGTTGATACAAAGAGGTAGCAGCTCAGTGCATCGTTTTCTCGGCGAGAATCACTGATTTGACTACTTATAATACATAAAAATAAAAATAAAATAAAAACCTAGAAACGAAACTGGATTATTCAAAAAATGGTTTTGAAAACTATAAAATACAATAAAAAATAATATTTCCTAACTACAAGTGAAATAGATATGCTTTTTTTTAAACTCTTTATAGCCATTCCCGGATATTCCAGGAGAGGTTTCCGCGTATCCGTGAAACGGACGGACAAATGGTCCTTTCTCGGTAAAAGCAACAGTAAATTTGTCGACGGGGTTTAAATATTCTTAGTCGGAAAGGCAAACAGTAGCTGAAATCCTAATGTTATATTAAACTATCTTTGCTTCTTGACTAAAATATAACTAGCGAAACCCGAGCAACTTCGTTTGCTTGTATAACGCTTTCCCATGGGAATTTTGGAATGTATTATACTTAAGGACCTTCCTTTTGAATAATATTATCTTTTAAAAAATCGCATCAAAATCCATTGCGTAGTTCTAAAGATCTAAACATACATAGGGATAGACGGACAACACGAACTTCATTTTTTACTATGTATAGGTAAAACAAAATAATACATTCTTGTTCTAATAGCGCCTCCGAATGAATATTCTACATTATTGATTGTTTAACCCGTTTGAATACTGACTGGGGTTGTTTGCCGTGCGTTATTGTTCAATTTTAACGTGTCAAAACTGAATGAATCCGACAGTGATGTCATAGTTCTTGGACTAGAATGGTAGAGGCCGAACAGTACCTACTATGGTTTAATCGAAAAATATGGTAAGTAACAACCCTAAAAATGAGAGGTCAATACACTTTCGCATAATAAATGCAAGATATATTATACAGTTTAATATGTATATTTATATGTTTTGAATGATGCAACAATGAAATTATTTACGTTATATTTATATTTAAAGCGATGATATAAATAACCTTCAAATTAAAGTAATTAATGAAAATATTCACTTTTACAACATACTATGTATGTATGCAATGTTTCTTAATAAATACTAATTAAAATTGTTTTAAATATTGACCCGTGATGCGCGAACGAAGTTAACAAGGTTAACAGTTCCTGATACGCATTTTAATTTTAATTCTACATTAAGTCTCAAAATATTTTTCTTCTTTAGTTTGATAGCGACAGTGATAATTTAATGTTACATTAACTTTAAAAATGCGTTTCAAAAACTGTTAACCTTACGATGTAAAACACCAAAATTAGTACATATTATTAAATAACCATACTAGACCCCAATCTCCTTACATTTCAATTGACCACAAAACGGTCCGAGCAAAACTAATCTTTATATATTTAACTTAAAGTCTGTTTCTGTATGTAATAATGGCTGATTTTCAGCACTTTACGAACCTTTCTGGGGTACTATAATCTGCTTCGACCCAATCGCAATTAATGGGGTCCCTACAGCATGTACGAAGAGGTAGAGAGACTAGATGTTCCCTCCCATCATGACGACATACAGGCAAAGTCAAATATTTTTATTCAAATAGACCTAATACAATCTCTTTCGAATCGTCAAAATTTTTTCCTACTACCAGTTCAGACAGCAGATTTGTGCTAAGAAGAACTGCCCCCTTACTCTTGAAGATAATTCCGCACGATCGCTATTAGATTGTTAATTTTAGGTACTCTTTACAGCTAAACTAGCGGTAATTAAATATTAAACTAAATGAAATCGAATTGTATGTTAACCGAATAGTTAGTAAAGTATAAAATTTCAATGGTACGAATAAGGATTTGGTGTTAATTTTGCATTTAAAATTATACAGAATTGAAATTAAAATCGCGATTGCTATGCAGAGTAACCTAGCTGGTAAGAAACTTAGCACTTGCTCTATTAAAATAGTACTAATAAAATTACAATTACAATATCCAAAATCGAGTGAGTAAGCGTGATAGCGAAATACATAATGTAAGGCAGCTTCTCACTTTCTCAATAGTGGTAACTCTAATGTAAAAGCCAGGTGAGGGCATCATCAAGCATCCAATAAGTAAGGATTTTCCGAAATTCTCACAGGTAAAACAAAATACACTCAAATGAAGTTGCACGGGTTTCATTAGTCCATAAACAAGAACACGAACCCAGGTTTGATATCAAGTAGTTAGATTTTAACTTTGCTCTTAACGTGTGCGTTGCCAATTCCAAATTTGAAGAAAAAAATATAACAGTCGCCCAACTGTATTTGTAATGTTTAATAGTTAACATTATGGTTTTTGAGTTTGCAAATGTTAATAACAAAATGGATAAATAGTCCGAAATAAAGAGATTTATATAATACTAGTGAAACCGGCGCAACTTCGTTTGTGTGTATTTATTTATGCACAGCAGCGCCATCTATATTAGACTTTTGACTAAATTCAACGAATCGCGAATTTCAAGGAATCGCGTACTTTCCGGGATAAAAAGTACCCTATGTGTTAATCCAAGGTATCAGCTACCTACATACGAAATATCATAAAAATTGGCCCAGCCATTTGAGCGTGAAGAAGTAACAAACATCACTTTCGCCTTTACAATATTAGTAGGACTAAACCCGCGCAACGTAGTATGCGTGTATCCTGCTTTCCCGTGGGAATTTCTGAATGTATTATATCTAAAAATCTTCCCCTTGAATCACCCTCAAACATTCATGAAAATGTGTTGCGTAGTTTTTAAGATTTATGCATACATAACGACAGACAGACAGGGAAGCGACTTCATTTTATTTAAAAAAAAATGTTTTTTTTTTTTTTTTTACACCACACAGGTGGCAAACAAGCATACGGTCGGCCTGATGGTAAGCCGTCATCGTAGCCTATAGACGTAAGCAATACCGGGGGTATCACTCACGCGTTGCCAACCCTCCCAGCCCCCCCAAGTGGAGCTCTGGAGACCTTACTCACCGTAGGAACACAACATGGCCGAGACCAATGCTATTTGGCTACGATCTTCTGTAAGGTGGAGGTCCTTCCCCAGACGGGCTGCTCCCTTATGCGGGATGTTCTTATGGAAGACCAAATTGTTCCTAAAACTTACATTATCTCTTCCATATTTCATATATCCGTTCTCTAGGGAGCTTCCAAGATTTGTCGACACAATGCCATAGAATTTTCGACCATTGTGGGCCACTACGATACAAAATGTACAACTTAAATTGGGTTTCCAACTATATAGTTGGGTAATAGGTACCTACGTTTTAGGGTTAAATAAATAAATAAATAAATAGGGACAAATCACACAGATTGAGCTAGCTCCAAAGTGACTTCGAGACTTGTTATGGGATACTAACTCAACGATACTATATTTTATAACAAATACATAATATAGATAAACTCAAGACTCAGGCCAATCAGAAAAACTTTTTTTTTTAAATCATGACCCGACCGGGATTCCAATCCGGGACCACCTGGGCGGACCGGCGGCGTGCGGCGTGGTAACGCCATTATGCCACGGAAAGTCGTCAAAATAAATAGGTATCTTTTTTTAAAATCGTGTTTAAAAATTTAATTACTGTGTTTTGAGTATTGATAGAGTGAGAGAGAAAATATCGGTTAGAGTGTAGGGATTGAAATTCGGAACTATTAAAAATGCATTATCAAGTTGACTTCAAAATTCGCTTTCTTTTCCTCACAGTTCGTATGGATAGAAAAATATTAATGCGTTCAAAATATTTTTTTCTTTTACCTCGAATCCATACTAATATTATAAAGAGGACAGATTTGTATTTTTGTTCGTAACGAATTAACTCAAAAACAACTGGACCAATTTGAATAATTCTTTGAGCAATAAGGCCGCCTTGTTGCATATACACATGTTTTGTTTGTTACTTTTACTGTTTACTGTATCACTGTGTGTTTTGCAAATAAAGCTTATTCTATCTATCTATCTAATTCTTTCACCGTTGGGAACATGAAACTACACTATCCGTAGGTGGCATATAATTTAGCCTATATATAGTAGGGATCTTTACACAACCCGTGCGAAGCTGGAGTATACTATATATACTATATTTTAGAAATAAATCCGATTATGTATTGTTTTAATCAAAAACGTTTTGCAAACCCATAAAACAATACCGATCGAAGTTTCCTTCAATGTCTATTTATCACAACATTAGCGTGTTCAACTTGCATTTCACCGGACTATAAATTTTGAACAGCTTCGCCGTAATCTATCGGATATCCAAAATCCGAATATATAACCGATTGTGGAAAGTTTCGAATAATTTTCGGATAGGAGTAAATTAAACATGACGTCTAAATTAATAAATATATATTAATTAATTTATTTATTGTACACAGTTCGCACAGCGCCCCCTGGGGGCTGATTCTCGTAACAAAAACCGATTCTATTTCGATTCAAACACTCACACTCGCTGTCCCGTTCAATTTCTAATGTGTATGAGTGAGACAGCGATAGTACTGAATCGAACGAGGTTTTTGTTACGAGAATAGGGGGGTCCGGTCCCAAAATACGACGGATATATTATTGTAAATATATACTTACTTTGCCCGCGACTTCGTCCGCGTGAAGTTCCGGACTAGATCCCGTGGGAACCACATTGAATTTCGGGAAAAGCCTATGTCACTCCCTCATAATGTAGCTTTCTACCGGTGAAAGAATTTTTGAAATCGGTCCAGTAGTTTCGGAGCCTATTCAATGCAAACAAACCAACAAACAATCAAATCTTTCCTCTTTATAATATTAGTATAGACTTATAGACATTTCACACAGCGCCACATGGTCTCAAAGCACAGAATACTACTCAAAGTATGACGGATATATTATTGTAAATATACCTATAAATCATAGATTTATTATAACTTACTAGCGTAAGAAGATTGGTAATGCAAAAGAGATAGATCATGGCATAAGCGTTTGTTAGAGCGAGATAGATAGACGAGACCATTTTTCCTATACACGCTATTATGGGCTTGTATCGCCCTAACGTCAGTCATGTTAAAACAAATCCCACTTATTTTTACAAAATTTATGGTTTTTAAGTGTAGTTTTGGTGTTAATTCGTCGTGATTAAATATGGTTACCTGTGCAGTGCCTGGATGTAACTCAAACTAAAAGGAAAATCCACAAAATTATATATCTTGCTTACACACATGTACATTCCACGCACACTAGTGTATTTTGTTTTTGGTCTCACCTTAATCAACCAAAGCCGATCTATAGGTACGCTAATCTATGCCTATAATAGGTACATAGAAAACCGCCAAGACTCAAAACAAACATAAACTATTTATTCTGTGACATAAATGTCATCACATAGATCTTTGCTCCAAGCGTGAATCGAAACCGCGCCCTCTTCGGCAAAGATCACTACTAACCCACCACCGGGCTGTCAATCTATATTAGACGGGTTCTATGCTTGTTTGCTCTCTTAGTGGTACTATTAAACAAATGTACCGTAACATAATGGCCTACTATCATTAGTATCCCAATGTGGTCATTCTGGATGCATCAAACCCTCACAAACCAATGCAATTGAGCTCCATTGTCCCTATGGACGAAACCCCGGCATAATAATGTATCACCAACTGAACACAGACTTAAATCTAAATAGATGATGCTAACGTGAATTAGATGTCTATTGTCGTACGTAACAATAATCACTTTCAATCTAATCTCAAAATCACGCACATCTCGCTCAACTCCTATTTTGTATGAGTGAGACAGCGCTTGATATTGACATGATATTGTAACTGTTTTTGTTACGAGAGGCTGGTGTCGTCGTTTGACATGCTAAACATGAATGCGCAATACAAACTGCATCAACCAGTGTTTAGTTGAGAAAAGTCAGTTTTTAAAACGCATATTTTAAATTAATGGCGCACTTTATGTGATAGCTGTCACTGGTGCCAATTCTGTTGTACATTTAACTAGACTAAACTAATTTTGACAGGACTAGAAGTGTTGCTATCCTTGTCACTAATTGTAAACCAAGGAAGGACAACAACACCTTCGGTCCTGTCAAAATTAGTTTAGTCTAGTTAAATGTACGACAGAATTAGCACCACTGTCAAACTAATAAAAACAAAAAGATATAGATTGAGACTTAATGTGGAATTAAAATTAAAATGCGTTTCAGAAACTGTCTGTTAATTATTTATAGTTTTAGACCCAAAAGAGTAGGTAATCTGTATCCCAGAAGACAGATTATGTTATGATCATTGCCATTCAAATCATTTTAAAAGACGAATCAATTTCAATAAATTGCGGCATCCATTCGAATTAATGTCACTGCAACGACGCTGTTTGCATTGATCACGTAAATTCCTGTATAGCCTCCACATATATACTATATACATATATTAGATGGGCTTTCTGTGATGCATCGGCCTTTCCAAACGTCCACGGGCGACGCTTTTGTGATTTCAAAATTGATTTCGGCTTTGAACTGAAACTGCAGAGCCGTTGATACCTTTTTCAGTTTAGATTAGTGCTCAAAGCTTTACTCGGACAATTAGAATTTATATCCCTACTAGCAAAATGCGCACAATTTAGTTTGTGTGCATGTCGCTAAAAATTTATAAATAATTAAAGGGCAAAAAGACATTGGTGCTAATTTTGTTGTACAATTAACTGGACTAAACTAATTTTCACAGGTGTTGTTGTCCTTCCTTGGTTTACAATTAGTGACAAGGATAGCAACACTTATAGTCCTGTCAAAATTAGTTTAGTCTAGTCAAATGTAAAACAGAATTAGCACCATTTAATTATTTATTAAGTTAATGCTTTCGTAATATGTCTACAGAAATATGCATTAAATAATTTTATGACAATTATGTCATTTTCAAATTATGTCATAAATTGTATTAACAACATAGAAAAAAACACAGTCTGCAGTTGCCAAAGAAACATAATGTGGTAGCATAATGTTACTAGTTTAATATTTAACGATTTTTGTATAACTAGAGAAAGTGCATGAAGTTCTGTGCTATAAACGATTTAATTTCCATAATTTTACAAATTAAATACATAAACTGTATCTGATATGTTTGAAGGTATTTAATTGTTACTCATTAAAGATAAATACATTAGGTCCAAACAAGGGGTTAAAGGGTAGACGCCGTGGTCCAAAATCCACAACGTCCAATTATGTTTCTCCAATAATTTTAAACTACCATAAAACAAGGGCATTCACCTCGCAAATATCTCCCCTTAGGTAGCATTACTAAACACGAGGGAGTCAAAATAAATTTCCACCCTCACCCTAATTCGAATACGAAGTATCCCCTTACGATTCGCCCTATGTTGCCATGACAACGGCAGCTCTTAATAGAACTGCATCGGCTGTAGGTAAACATTCCTGCAGTTTTTGGGCTCACGTTATTGATGTTCCGACGTTACTCTCGGCTCCTTCCGGTGTTTCGGCTTCGTGGATCGTAAATTCTCGAAAATATTGAGCAAAGCTTGTCTATTTATCACGTTTATAGCGCGCCTCGGCTGTATCTAAGGTCAGGGGCCGAATAAATGGGAAAATGCATTGGTGATATTTATATTTTGTTGTCAATGGAGAAAAGGGATTACTTTGTAAATATTTCTTTTTAGGATTGGCGTTGATTCATAAGTTCCGTAGGAAAGATTTACTTTTATTTAGTTACTTGACTATTACTTTTCATTTCTATTTCTAATTCAGATCTGGCTTTTAAAGAAAAATTAATTAAAATTCTTAAATTTTTTGTAAAACATCTTCATTATAAAATTATTGAACTTGTAATGTTGTTTTGCTTTATTTTATTAACGTGTTATCTTCAATTGTTTCAGGGATGCCGGTTTCCTGAAGATGGCCTCACGCACCCCGTCCCTTGAGTCGCTGCCCGGTGCCAACTCAATAGGTTCGCTGGAGCGTGGCTCCTTATCGCCCCTGACCCTTAGCGGCTCCTCGCCACCTGCGAGTGACTCCGCCGTATGTGACCTTCGTGAATACGACGGACTCGACACCACCTGCGCAATCTGCCGAGAAATATTCGTCGACCCTAAAGTACTCAACTGCTTTCACACCTTCTGCCGGGGCTGCCTGGAGAGGGAACAAACACACCCAGACAAAGTAACTTGCGTTACTTGCCGCGTCGATAGTACGCTACCACCCGGTGGCGTGCCAAATCTCCTCACCAACTTGGTGATAGCTGCGGCCGTCGAACAAGACGCCGATCTACTTCCGTCTGCTCGTCAGACCAACTCGCCCTCGGCCCGCTGCACGGGCTGCAAGTCGAAGGAATCGGACGCCGTTGCGCGTTGTGTCGATTGCGCCAATTTTCTCTGTCCCAACTGCGTCATGGCGCACCAATTCATGCATTGCTTCGAAACCCACCGCGTGCTGGCTTTCACTGATCTGAAAGATGAGAAGGGCTTGCTCGGATCTACCCTCACCCCGTCTGGAGAAAAGACCGCATTCTGCCCGAGGCACAAAAACGATATTCTCAAATATTTTTGCCGCACATGCTGCGTGCCCATATGCAAAGAGTGCACGCTTATCGAGCACCCCGCCGCGTTACATGACTACGAGCACTTGCAAGAAGCTGGCCCTAAACAATTAGAACTAATGCAACAATCTGTTAATGAAGCTAAAACTCGCGCGACTGAAATTAGGCACGTAGTCAAAACTGTTGAACACGCCGCTGGAAAACTACAAGTACAGTATCATAAAGCTCAAAATGAAATTAACGATACGTTCCAGTTTTACCGTTCTATGCTTGAGGAACGTAAACAGGAATTATTAAAAGAACTGGAAAGTGTATTTTCCACTAAACAAATTGCTCTGACTGTTGTCGGACAGAAAGCTCAAGAGACTGTCGACAAAATTTACCAAACTTGCGACTTCGTGGAACGACTGACTAAATGCGCCAACATAGCTGATATCTTAATGTTCAGGAAACTGTTAGACACGAAACTACAGACCCTAATGAGCTCTAATCCCGAACAAAGCGTGCAGACCGCATGTGAACTAGAATTCGTCTCAAACTATCAGGCGATACAAGTTGGAGTAAGAAACACTTTTGGTTACGTGCGCACAAGTTCCGAGGCGAATATTGGACCAACTAAACAACCTCCTATTGCGCGTCCCACTAATGGCTCTCTTTTGAATGGTGGGTCATCATCCAGCAGCAGCAGTGTGAACGGAAGCTCTGGCAGCCTAAACGGCGGAATTCACCTGCCCACTGGCCTCAATGGCGTATTGGATCGCCCCTATACGAATGGTTTGCTGGGACCAACTAGCCAGTCTACGTCACCGTTCGAGTCGAACATTATATCCAAGAGGTTCAACAGCGCTACCAGCCTTGGTCCATTCTCTACAGCAATTGGAGATATTAATCTTAATGGAATCAATCCCTACGAGAAGTGGTCTAACGGTGGTTGCGATTCCCTGTTCCCACCAGCCAGTGCTGACCCTTATTCTC
Source organism: Endotricha flammealis (assembly GCA_905163395.2). Taxonomy (NCBI): domain Eukaryota; kingdom Metazoa; phylum Arthropoda; class Insecta; order Lepidoptera; family Pyralidae; genus Endotricha; species Endotricha flammealis. The sequence goes on from LR990871.1 coordinate 11,354,120, forward strand.
TGACCTCGGCTTCGCACAACGATCCCATCTTAGATTTGACAAACAAATTAATCTCTACTACCATCTTCCCTCCAAAATCACAGATTAAGAGACAAAAAATGATATACCATTGCAAATTCGGTGAATTTGGTGTAATGGAGGGACAATTCACAGAGCCAAGTGGAGTCGCTGTAAATGCACAAAATGATATAATTGTTGCTGATACCAACAACCATCGTATTCAGATATTCGACAAGGAAGGTCGTTTCAAATTCCAGTTCGGCGAGTGCGGCAAACGAGACGGCCAGCTCCTATATCCAAATAGAGTTGCGGTAGTACGTACCTCAGGTGACATTATTGTCACTGAAAGATCTCCTACGCACCAGATACAGATCTACAATCAATATGGACAGTTTGTGCGTAAATTCGGAGCTAACATATTACAACACCCACGTGGAGTAACAGTTGACAACAAAGGACGCATCGTCGTCGTAGAGTGCAAAGTCATGCGCGTAATCATATTCGACCAAGTGGGCAATGTATTACAAAAATTCGGGTGCTCGAAACATCTGGAATTCCCTAACGGAGTGGTGGTTAATGACAAACAGGAGATATTTATCAGTGACAATCGTGCACACTGCGTCAAAGTGTTCAATTATGAGGGCATTTACTTGCGCCAGATTGGTGGCGAGGGAGTGACAAATTACCCGATCGGCGTCGGCATCAACGCTGCTGGCGAAATCTTAATCGCCGACAACCACAATAATTTCAACTTGACGATATTCACGCAAGACGGGCAGCTAGTGTCGGCTCTGGAGAGCAAGGTAAAGCACGCCCAATGCTTCGACGTGGCCCTGATGGACGACGGCTCCGTGGTGCTCGCTAGCAAGGATTACAGGCTCTACATCTATCGTTACGTGCAAGTCCCACCTATAGGCATGTGAGCCTCACGCTCTGATCACAGGAGATCGGAATGACCGAACTATAAGCCAAAAATCGACAAGTTTAGACGAAAAATAACCAAGTGATGCGATTCTACTGATTCTGGCTATGTGTGTCAATTTTTGAATAGTTCAAGTGACGATGCGAAGTGAGAAAAGGAACTTGCTGTTTTTTTAGTGCAAGTGAAAGATTTCGGCTGTCTCGATGTGATCAATTGACTACGATGGGAATTTTACATATTTTTCTCGATCGCTGAGATCTCTGTATTTCTAATCGAAACTGTAATGAGATTAGTTGATAGTATTGACATTGTTATTCGAGTACCTATTGGAGGATAGAGATTATTCCGTTGGAGATCCAAAACATTGCGAACGGTGTTCTCGACCCTATCATTTTTTAATCTATTGAATAATATTTTTTCATATCCCACGTCGTTAAATTAGGGATGAATATTAAGGGCATTTGTATTATTTAGCCCATTTGTTGGACCAATATTTTAACTATTACTTAACAAATTGTTAGGCGTTAAGCGTGTGATTTTATCGTAATAAGAGAGCATCGAGCGGATTGTTGTTAGTTTTAAGGAATTCTTCGGCACAATGGCACTTCCTGTTTTTAATTAGCACTTATTCTGTGTCGATTGAAATATGATTATGAAACTAAGTAAGAAGTTGTTACATTATTATTAGGTAAGTGTTAAATTGATTGAGCTGATATGGACAATCTTTAGTTACTACCCCTCTTAATGTAGTTACAAAATTATAGGGAAATGTGATGTTAGGGGTTTTATCAATGACAAAGTTGACTGCGGCGTTCCTTGCGTACTAGACTCATTGTGATCTCTCTCAACCGAAACTGAATCACAAGTGGCGACTGATCGGAAATGTTTTATAGGCCTCAATCGAACTCTACTCCTGTCCACGCTATTTCCAACTCCGACTGAATTGAGTATTATAAAGCATTTTAGATTAAATTTCAAATTAAACGAAGCAGGTTGTAGTTTTTTTAAAGTTTGTCGGACGACAGTGTTTACCTGTGCAAACCGATGTCATACCGCCTAGTCACTGAGAGCCCACGGATCTTAGTTTCTTCAAGTTGTTTTAACGATTAGTAACATTTGGTTGATAATATGTTGTTAGTTTTTATACACGCTAGTAATGTGGATGTTTTATTTTGTAATCGGACGCGGTAGTAACCAGTAGAGCACTTTAGGAAGTGATCGACTCGCTAGACGTTGGTTTTGTCTGAAGTTTTTAGCTCGTTTCACTTTGTGCTGGAGTATTATGCTCGCGCGTTAAAAATAATTATACAATTTGTTATTCTGGTAAGATATTTTTTTATTATGGAAACAACTTTATTTTTGTAGTAGTAGACTTACGGTGCATGTGTACATTTAATTTTTTATTTTATTATTTTATGAATATTGTGCTGCAATTTTTCTACTCTATTGCCGTGTGTTTTGAGTGTGTTAGCAGAATTATTTTAGTTCGATTCATTAGTTTTGGTTTTTTTTATCTAGTGAATAATGGTTTTTAGTATTTTTTCGCTGAATCTATGACAATAAAGAGATCTGATGCGATCCCCGCCTGGGTCGCGGGTCACATTCATACATTTTGATCTGCATTTGTGTTTAGGTTACGTTATCTCGATTCGGCGACGCCATTATCGTTTGCATTGAAGGCACGCCCACCCGCCGCCGGCGCACTCTGCTCCTTGCATACCTGCGTCGCATGTGCCATACCACCATGTTGTGATTTAATAAGTGATATTTAATATTGTTTTGTAAATATGTACCATATTCTGATTTATTCAATGTAATCGTAAGACCCACTTGAATGTTTCCATACTCATTAGTGCAAGCCTGGACTTCACTTGACACGACGGACCAATAAATTTTTACTTTTATTAATTTGTGCTTAGTAACATCAGCGCTGACTTGTGTGGCGTTTGCACTAATCAATAGAACATTTGAGAGACCGTTGTCTTGTTCGTCTAACGTAGCTGCCGAGCCCGCAACGCACCGTGCTGCCGGCACAGCGAGGTGTGGCGTGCCTTCGATAATTTAGTTTAATTGTCCCGAATCGAATGAAACTCCCACTAGATTAGGTGGATTACAATTTAGTATCTTATCTTAGTATCCAAATTTCAGTGATTTATCACCAATGATTGTATTATAGACTGCCCTGTTCCTAATAAATTTAATCCTAAGATCAGGTGGTTCGTTGTACTACGCTTAATCTACTGGTACTGAACTTAACGTATAATGTATTCCTTGGCCTTGGACGCGTCTGCTTTACCTCAGTTTTTTTGCCGAATTCCACGACTGCATGATTTTTATTTTCATCTAGCATATTAGATTTCTTTACTTAATTATATGAATTTATACCTATATACCTCTCTATTTTGATTCGTCTTAACAAACTGAGGTTACGCTAGAAATTTTGGGTATGTTTAGTTTTAAATTCTTGGTGATTTTATTCGGAAAATTGTAAAGTTGGCCATGGTTATCCGGTCTTTTCGTATAATTTATAAAACCGTTGCAATTTTCACGAATAAACTCACAACGGTAACAATATACGCTTCCACTTAATTCAGATCGACGTATTATATTTAAATTAAGTAGGAATAGCATTAGCTCGTCAATAAGTTTTGAAAATTATGACAACTAAGCCATCCCTATGCCGATAAAGCTCTTAAAACGATTTTATTTTTTTAATCACAGCGTGCTTTTTGTCTGACATAGGCTCGATAATGACATCCAATGAATTTATGACACCACGACCATCGCTACCGTCAAATGATTATTGACAACTGTCTATTTTGACATTGCGAAAGCTGCATGTACAAACTTATCGAGCTTATGTCAAACAATATCACACTTAGTTATTTTTTTTATTTAACTTGAAAAATGGTAATTTAAGTTTTCAATACAATGATTATTATTACAAACTAATTTCTCGTTCACAATTATTATTATTTTATAATGTGTTTTTGCATAATATGTACCTAAGTAATGATTTCTATAGGGGAAACATTTCATTCTTAAATTTGCATTTCTGAAAGCTTCGACTGATTAAAATTGAAAAAATGTTTTGTCTTTGAATATATTTTGTCGATGTTGTTGTTATAATTATATTTTTTTAATTATTTGTATAAACAATTGTTCTTTAAATTAATGTACATCGTTTTGTTTTGAATTATTTTTGTTGTATAATTGCTTTTTATAATAATACCAGTTCATTGCAGTTTATTGTGTGTTTTATTTTGATTTTTTTTCTTTTTTTTTGCCCGAGTAGCGCTTCAGTAGTTTATTGATTGGTTACAATTGTTTTGGTGGTGCCAAAATAGTTATAACTGATTTTATTTAAATAAATGTATGCATGTTTGTGCTAATTAATCTATTTGGTGGTATGTAGGCTCTACTGGAATAAATAATTTTGTAATGATTAAAAAAAATACACCCCAAAAACAACTAAACTAAATAAAAACAGTCAATTTTACTGGAAAAACATTTTTAGGTTATTTCAATATTCACTATAAATTTCGAAACACGTGAAAAACTAAGGCCTGGTATCCACTAAAGAAGTATAAAGTTCGGAGCCATGTAGGGTCGTAAACGACCAACATAATTTCGTTATTTACACGATACGGTCCTCATAAGAACGAAATACTTATGTTTACGACACAATAATCTCTCCATTCCTTAGTTATTTCGGTAGATATGAAGACTTATATAGTTTTTTTCACAAAACTCCACGTTGACATGTATTAATTATATCTTAAAACTTTGAATATAAGAACTGAAATAACTTTTAAGCCTAGTTAAAGTACAGTCAATTGGACTTTCCAATATACAACTAATACATAAGGAGGTCTTATCGCTAAAACAATATCCAGACAAGAAGACAAAACAAAATATTGAGAATAGTTACATTACATCTACAATACAGTAGGAATATGCTCAAGATTATTTAGCACAAACGTCCACCTATAATTTGAAAAGACCAAATCGAATGTACCCTATAATATGCCGAATAGACCGCACCATCGTTTTTCGACCGTATGTCTATTCCGATCGAGCACGGCTCTAGAATCGCGAGCAATGCTCAGACTTCCTGCTCGCAAGTCATGCTCGTTCTGAGCGGAAACGGCTATAGACCATCATCAAAAAGAGCACAAAGCACCATCGCCCTTTTTGAACGTAACAGCGCAATACATGTACAGAAGTCTTCAAATATTTTTTATTGCAATCGATTGGTCCTTTCAAATTAAATACCCTGTGGTGTAGGTCCGTGTGTTTTGGTTAAAGTGTGTGTGATTTTTGATAAGATTTCCATGAAAACAGTTGGTGATGGGGAACAAAATGGCATGAGTAAGTATCGCTATAGATTTAAGTGTGACACGTTTAGTTAGGCGAGCACAAAATTTGTCAATTACATTGATTTATAGTTACGATAAAAATACAGATGCCTGTCAATTGGCGCAAAGGACAAATACCAGTGGGTCTATATCCTTATCATAAATCGTCAAAATATAGTTTACATCTCACGCGCATCATTTCATTTCACATTGCGCGTGAGACGACAATAGATCAGTTAGTTTTCAATAGAAGAAAAATGTGGTAGTTACACTATACCACAGAAATCAGTTTGAACTATCGATCTTATGGCTATTCACATGATTTTCATATTTGAACACATGAGCTCAAAAAACTTCGTTGAATACCTCAAAACTGGACACGGAATTTGTCCTTTACGACAATATTGACATGTATAATGTGTCCGATACTTTTTATAAATAACACGAACAATCAAACTACACTTGCACTTAATATACTGGACTAAGACTTATAAGACAGGGCCCAAAATCGCGAATATAGACTTGCACTGTTACTAATTTTCTATAATTAGAATACTGCTCTAAAAAATCATTCAAGACTTCTATTATGTAATGGAAGGGAATACCTTTGGTAGCCTAATTTGAATACAAATTACTAAAGCGTTACTACCTAGTTATCCGTTACTATTAAAGTAATCTTTTAACATGACCGGAATGTAATGGCATTTAAAACAGTAAAGTTGTAAGTACCTATAAAAATACAGTGAAAATTCAGTTTATACACATGGAACTACTGGAAAAGCTAACTATAAATCAATGTCGTTGACTGTCAAAACAATAAAATAGGATTACTCCAAATAACTTTCGACAATTTGATTTTAAACGAAACACTGCCAAATTTAGGCCTTTTCTAAAATCCCGAGTGAATCGTAAAACAAAAGAAAGTTATTTTAAAATTAATGATTTTTTATGAATCTCGAAACATAACGAAATAAGTTCCAGGAATCAATTCCATCAATCCTATTATGACATGATTTAATTCAGACAATATTCTAAGAAAACACAAAACTACAATTAAGTTAGACTTTAATCTACCAAATTTTAAAATAAGTATCAAAAGTAATCTGAAAGGCACAAATATTTTTAGGGAAAATTCCAAAGGAATTGAATCCTAGCATAAAAGTGTTAGCAAATTCACAGTGCGGCATCTCAGTACACAAGGCGGTACAACATCTGCTTCCGACACGGCCACTTCGTAAAACTATCTAAATAAAACACATATTCTTATGATCGTAGGCTATAAAACTTCGGATTAAGAAACTATTAGTATTTCTAAAGTAAGTGATCTTTAATACTTATCCCAAATAAGCTTTACTTTTCTACAAGGAGTAGCTATTAATACCCGTTTTAAAATATTGTTTATATACCGTTCCCTTTCTCTCAGCAGCAGCACTGCTTTAAGTACCTATAATAAAATTTTTCGCTAACCAAAAACCACTACTTCCAAGTCAATTACTATAGGGAACATTTTACTACGTACTGTAGCACCTACTAGAAACGTAAGCAAAGCTAGGCTTACAAAATCGTTTATAATTTTATACTCAGCAATTTCTTAAGGTTACAATTAAGATTTAAAACACACCTTTAAAATTCCTTCGGTTCTAACTAATCATCACGCGTCTGTTTATATTCAGCGTAAGTTTTCACATCCATTTCTTTGTTCACCATGTTTATAATGTTAAAATTGAAGACTTGTTCCACTGCTGCTGTATTTTCCTCGATATCCTGTAGTTACCCTATTTCCATTGTATCATTATCTTTATATTTCGATATTGCAGAGACTTGTAGTCTTTATTGATCATTGATGAAATTTCAAGCTTGTTCCGCGTCCCCATTATTACCGAGAACTTAAGTCGAGACGTTTGTCAAATTTTCATTTGGACACTCATTAATGTCAGGAAGTGTGTAGAAAAATAATGTATATAATATTTAGTATAATAATGATGTTGGTAGTATTACTGTTTAGAAATAAGGGATGCCGGGATCTGAACAAGACGAAGCGAAGGGCCGCAGGGCAGAGACGTGTGTAGTGCGAGAGAATGTGTATTTTTATAATGAAATTATGAATCAACGATAGGTTATTTGTAAGATGTTATTTAGAAATTGGGGTTATTAAAATGAGAAATTGCATTTAGACGTGGCAAGGGATTGTTGTTGCAGAAAACTTCGAACGGTACGATATCCGAATTTGACAGGTTTAGATTCGAATTATAAGGGTTTACAGTAACCATATCGATAGCTGTACGTCTACTTTTAACATTGTTTGAAATCGGTAATTTTGTGACAGTTAATAAATTCACCTGTTAATGTATTCATCAAGGTAGTAATAACGTATCAATGTTAGCTTGTCAGATTGTATGTGGTTGACGATTTGGTCACTTATTATAATTACGTAGTAAAGCGTCGTTGAATTTTATAGGACTTACGTTGACGATACGTTGGTTGGGCTGTGCGCGGTTGTAGCGGCATGCGCTCCTACGTCCGACACAGCGAGCAGGGACGCAGATGCAAAGTCGCGTACGTGTACATTTGCTCAGGAATTGTAATAATTTCCACATTGTATTGTCATATTTTGATAATCATTATCCATTTTTTCATCGCTTTTATAATATTATTATAATTAAAAGCGGCGATGTTGTGTCATTGTTGAATTTAATTAATTCGCTAATTGTATAATTTAGTGAATTGCACCGAATGTTGGTATTCACTTAATTTTTGATGTATTTTTTCTTGAAAGAGATGTATTGCAATGATATAACTGTATCGACTGAAGTTGAGTCTGATACGGTAAGAGAACTAAAATTCGTTAATGTCGCGGCGGACGGAACCCCAAGCCTGATGTATTGATGGAATTATACCTTTTAGTGAGGCGTTTGTTCTCGTCCGTTCGTGAATTGTCAAAAATGAGATTGTTGTAAGTTTAGGTGAAGTAACAAAGCACATATGAGCACAAACCATCCATCCTCAGAGATACTACGCTGCTGTTTAAATTTGACACACGTTTGAATTTATGATACATTTTATTGTAAAAAATATTTTACTATCGCTTAAGTTAGTTGAAACGTTTTCAAATAATAGTATTTATTTTCACAATGATGATTTTTGAATGGCAAAGTTTTGGAGTTGGTAAGGTGTTTTATATGATATGAATTATACTTAAAATATTGATCGTAGTTATTATATCATCTCGCTATGGGTCTAATATTTCTTCTTCTTGTACCATAGTGATGATATCGCTACATTTATTGATTCGTGTAGAATTTGGTTGGGTCTCCACCGTGAGAACAGTAACTTTTGTTTTCATCTCGGGCCCTCAACGGACAGACAAGGAGGTAGTGATGAGATGAACATTGCACATTCTCACGTTCGATTAACGACTTTGATTTGGTAAAGTGTGTTAGGTAATTTATTATAATTCTAAGGTGTGTGATTTTAGTTATAAATAACAATGGTTTTTACACAAGGAAAGATTCCAAATGTAACGGCATTGGGTGAACGATAGTGTAGCTAATGACATATCAAGTAAGGTTTAATATTAATGAGTGTAGGGAAGTACGGAAATGGTTAGTGAGGTGGGCACGGAGGCGTGCGCGCAGTTATAGAACTATCAGACAATACAGTTTTGGAATATTCTGATGTTGAACTAATAAAAGGTTTAATAGTAAATTTGGATCATGACATATCGTCCACCAAGTGGGGTCATACGAAAATAGATGAAATTAATAGACCAAATTCAAGTGTTTTCAATGTTGATGTTTGTGTTAATGATGGAACGAGAATGATAAATTTGGAATCTTTCTATATGAAGCTAGTCGCCAAAGAAATTGCTTTTAGATAATTAAATGTTATTGTAATATGTGTATGCACGTAAGTTTAACCTAACTTAGTTATACGATGCTTATATTGTCCACACAGAAAACGATTTTACACACTTAATGCCATCCTGCCAGTTATAAAGAGAACACATGCTTATGATGAAGTAAATTTAAATTATATCCTACTTAGCATACGAAGTAGTGTGTATTTTTAGATATTGCATTGTCTATGTTAGTTTAGTGGTTAAGACACACCTTGAGCTTTTAACAGTGTGAGTCTGTCATCAATATTTTTTACATACGAATGTAGTGAAGTTAATGTAACTCAATTTCGAGCAGTGCTTTCCTTGATAGTAGTTAGTGACCGTAGATTTTAAGTATTATTCGAGGAGTTCCATTCGCCACATGTAACTTGCGAGGCTTGTGCACTGCGCTATTTGGTACACACACGCGAGCGAGATCGCTTCAACTTGAAATCTAACTTCAAGATTCACAGCAAGCACTTGCTTGAACACTAAGTAAGGCCCGTCTAGGAATTAATGACATCTTTAAAAAAACATAATGTAAAATTCAGTTATCTAACTATATAATCTACTGAAACACCATTTTGCGCCGTGGCCTTAAATTTGAGGAATGTGTTATTTAACCTTTTATAAAAATTAAAAAAAATGTAAACTTTAATTTTGTACAGCCTTAAGTCCTTTGTGTGTTTCATCTATTCGAGATGCATTGTCATAATGTTTTAATAAATAAGTGCTAATGATATTCTCCGTATCTAGTATCGTACCCCTAACTAGGTTAGATGTTGCTGTAGTTTCTGTGTAGATATCGCTTTAAACTACGTCCTAAAGTAATGGTAATTGTTGATTTCAATATTTCGATTCGTGCATATCCCCATTTGAACACGTTTGATAATTGTTACCTACTCATTAGTTACTTTGAGACTGTTCAAATTGTAATCTATCAATTTTTCTGTAAGGGAAAGGGCTGTTTCAGCAGATATTTTTGATACTTTGAGGATAATCGAGGGAAACGATCAAGAAGTGTTAACCTAGAGGAATGTGTGTTGGGGGTTGCACAAGGCGCCTCGGTGGTCCGCCGGCGGGGTTTGGGCTTGTGAGCGCCCAAAGGGTAGGCCCACGAGGGCGTCATCTCGCGATGACCTGTTAATTCCCATCTATACTTCTAAGCGTGAATAATACAATTAATGTTACTGTAACGAAAAAAAAAACAATGTTGTTCTTATATGAGATGCGATGGTTTTCGCTGATAACTTGTTGTTTTTCATATATTCATAATATTTCCTTTATTTTTTGTACTCTTTAGTATTAAGATTAATATTAAAATGAAAAAAAAACTATTCAATGTTGATATCTCTAAAACCAATAATGTATGCGTTAAGGACGGTGTAAATTAGTTTCCCCGAGAGCCTTACTAGTCGAGAAGCCTTTTCCTTAGACAGTTAACATTTCCCTTTCCTATTTTATTGTATTAAATATACGGATATGTGGGTAATGATGAAATTTTTACACGAGGAAAGTAAAATGAGGACAACCATTATGTGCAACTCCATAATGTCGTGATGGCATCTATAACATTGAAATCCAATGACTAATGGTACGAAATGACGACATTATAGATGAAATTAAATGACCTGAAAGATAAAATATAATGATGATAAAATTAAATCGTCTCCTACACTTTACATTCTATAAACCTTTTTATATCTCCTTAAATAGTTCATACTTCCACAACCTAAATCACAATTAAAAACCCCACACCAAATTCCGAAGTTAGTTCTGGCCTAGCGATGATTTAAGATAATAATAAGGGTTCATCATTTCTTAGTTAGATGGTATGACTCAATTTTAAGACTGATCACAGTAAAAAGGGGAAAAAAAACGGAAAAAAAATGAAAATGTCCTGGATATTGTTTCTCAGTTGAATAGACTTAATAAATTTACTTTTTAATAGACATCACAAGGCAAACTGGATGGGTAGAGTAATTATGATAAAATGATAGCCAAATTTGCGACGGTGATCCAGTTTGCCGGTGGCGTCGCATCTAAGAGTCTTCTGTCAGTACTTTTCTATCTGTCTTCTATCTTTAAAGACGATGATAAATTTAAAAATTGTAACGGGTGTACCCCACGATACGGTGATGTTAACTTCAATAATGTTAACGTTACTATTGAAATTGAAGGTGGAAAACTTGAATACTATTTGTTGCCAAAGTGTTGTTAGGGATAAAACATTGTAGTTATAATAATCGGTTGTCACATGCATAATTAAGTTGTTCTTGGGTGGTTTGAAATTAAGGAGAGAAGTTGAAAAATATTTCCAATGATATATTTTTTCATAATGATCTTGAATGCTAATCGATACTTAAGGTTTATATCTGTGTAGGAATTTAAATTTAAAAAGTGTGGTAATTATGTCATGGTCACGATTTATTATGAGTGTTGTTGTAAGAAATTTTTGCTCTCTAACATTGCTATTTGATAACAGAAACAATCTTACTATAAATGCTATTTTGAATCATGCACAAAATTTTATATCACACGTTTTAAATCAAAGTGCTTATGATGCAACGAATTTTACAATAGCTAACTCATTTGTTACTACAAAACGCATAATGAATCGTGACATATGGTTTAGTTGTTTAGTGTTCATGTTGCATTAGATTGTATACAGTTCTGATCTCCGAACCAGACTGGTTACACCTGTTTCCGACTTTTATGCACAATGTACTTCGGACCCAGTTTTTTTATTTTCAAAAATTGTTATTTCATCTACAATATGGTCCATTTCAACATTAGCAGTTTTCATGTACCCGTATTTGCAATCAGTATTTGTTATTGGAGCACCGTGGCGGAGTACGCTCTAATCCCCTCAAATTGAAGGGAGACCCGTATCCCTGTGTGGATGATTATGGGTTGATGGGGATGTACACTTTTGTGAAAGTTCGGGAAATGCTGATTATGACATGTGACATTTTCTGACTCCATCATGCTGAATGCAAATTCGGACACGAAACTGCGACCTAATAGTGGGTCTTTTCTTTTATTGTTACACTAATTTATTATTGCTATTTATTTCATCGTAATTTTATGTGTGTTTGCGACGCTAGTCAGCTAAGTTTTCGATTAGGTTAGCCCTAAGTTCCCTTTAGTTTCATGAGTTAAGTTGTATGTAACTTTCGTGGTTCTTATATTAGGATAATCTTTAATTTTGTTTCCGAGTTTCTAATCCTCTATCTCTTCTAGTCAACATTCGACACTTCATTATGTGTCTATCTTTTCCTTATAGTTTTTTCTACTTTCCAATCTTTACCTATCTCGTTTTGAGCATTTCCTTCGATATAATATTAACATTAAATGTATGGAAATATGTAGTCTCTGTTAGTTGATGGTTGTCAAAGTAAAAATACTAATTGTATTTGTTTTATTTAAAAATATATTATATAGTACTGCAGTTGTATCATTTTTTGCCGATTTTGTTGATTCTGAAACAGTAACGTTTCCACGAATAGGATTTTTGTCAGGATCAGTTTATGTAAGGAGCAGTGAAAAGAGTCGTTTGAGCCTCATTGGGTTAGAAATATCAGTTTTAATCTATCCCGTTCTAACGTTCTACAATGTAATTTGTCAGAGCGAGAAACAATACGGTAACCACTAACCAATAAGACTTCGTTATTTTTACGTTATGTTTGAATATTGAAATGTTATTGGTTGTTTACGACTCCTTCACTGTTCTCCGAACATCTACTGACAACTTCATAAACAGTTGTATACTAAATATCAGTAAAAAAAAAATGGAAAAAAGTGATGGAACTGTATCTATTTCGCAGTTAAAATTTTAATGTTTTTGAATCATTTGTCTTTGAGATAAAAGAATTTCTGAAGTTTTGTTTGATAAATGAAAAGTTGTAACTAACTTCGACGCTCAGCTGATTTTGACAGGTGTGTGTATTATTTTTAAGCGGTTTTTTTTTGGATTTTTTTTCGCTATAATCGGAATTGAAGTTTTCAATTTAAACCATACATTCCATGTCTGAAGTTTTAAACGCTTTGTTATTCGATTTTTTATTCGATGTGTTGGTTTCTAACATCACACCGAATCGATCTTCGTATCGATACTGGCACATCGATAAATACTCATACCTACTTGTTACTCAGGTCTTAATTAAGTTAGTGAGTAAGAATTGATAAATAATATCCGATGATAATTTACTTGTATGTTGTATTAAAATGATGAACACGAAATAAAGAAACTGGTTTGAAAACGTTCGTTTTATTTCTATTCTTTTAACTTATTAATTAAATAAATAAATATATAGGGACAAATCACACTGATTGAGCTAGCCCCAAAGTTCGAAACTTGTGTTATGGGATACTAACTCAACGATACTATATTTTATAACAAATACATATATAGATAAACATCCAAGACCCGAGGCCAATCAGAAAAAGTTCGTTCGTTCGAATCGAACCTTCGCGCCTTCTGGTGCCGAGTATGGGATCACTACCAACACACAATCGGGCTGTCATTCAGATAAATATGTAAGATTACATTACACATACACATATAATCACAGTCCGAAATGGAGCAACGTGGCAGAGTACACTATGATCCACCTCGATTGAAAGGAGACCCGTAATCGCAGTGGGCTGATTATGGGTTGATATGATATTTTTATTCAATGTCACATGGCGCTGTGTGAATTATATACTACCAGCTGTTACCCGAGGCTTTGCCCGCGTGGTCCATAGGATGTGCCATTGATTATTTTTTACCATGGAAATAAGATGTTTTTCATAAGCCTATGTTACTCTCCAGACCTAAACCTATCCCAAAAAATGACATTCCGTTTGTTACTTTCGACGTGAAAGAAGGACAAACTACTAGCTAGTAGTTTGTCCTTCTTCTTCGCATTTATAATATTACTATCTGTGCCCACGGCTTCGCCCGCGTGGAATCGGATTTATGGTTAAAAGAGTATCGACGAAGTCAGCGACATCTAGTAAAGTTTTGAGGAAGTTAATTTTCATTATGTCGGGCCACTTTGTCCACGTAAATGAACTTTTTTCCTTCTTATCCGATTTAAATGAAATAATAAATATATAGGGACAATTCATACAGATTGAGCTAGCCCCAAAGTAAGTTCGAAACTTGTGTTATGGGATACTAACTCAACGATATTATATTTTATAACAAATGCATATTTAGATAAACATCCAAGACCCGAGGCCAATCAGAAAAAGTTCGTTTTTCATCGTGACCCGACCGGGGATCGAACCCGGGACCTCCTGGGGTGGCGGTCTGGCGTGGTAACCATTACGCCACGGAGGTCGTCAAAAAAAAATGAAATCTATACTATCTATACTAATATTATAAAGAGGAAAGATTTGATTGTTTGTTTGAAATGAATAGGCTCCGAAACTACTGGACCGATTTCAAAAATTCTTTCACCAGTAGAAAGCTACATTATCAGGGAGTGACATAGGCTATAGCTTTTCCCGAAATTCAATGTGGTTCCCACGTTAACGGGTCCTGAACTTCACGCGGACGAAGTCGAGGGCAAAAAAGCTAGTAGCCTATATTTTGCTCCAAGTCAAGCTCTATCTTCATGTGAAAACAGCAGTAAAATCTGTTCAGTAAACGAAGATGTGTACGTACTACGTACGAACAGAAAGAAAGACAAAAAAATTAAAAATCACTTTTATTACTTTTCTTTCATTATTCTCATCCATTTGTGCCAAATATGTTCGATGTACAACTGGGGTCTACTGTTTTATTATATTTTTAGATAAAGTAAGGATTATATAAAATCATTGATGTGTTGATGTCTCCCTTTTAATAAATTCAACCCTTTTTTATTTCAATATGTAACAAAATAGGGTTCTTTGTAGATACTAACATCAAAGGGTTTGAGCTTTAGGCTATGTTTATTATCAACCTAATCGAAGTTCACTTGAGGGGGATTACACTGTGAAATGAGTTTAGTATTTTTTTTTATAAAACGATGCTGGCAAACAAGTTTACAGCGCACCCTGATGAGACATTCAACCACTGAAATCTATACTAATACTAGCGAAACCCGCGCAACTTCGTTTGCGTGTATCCCGCTTTCCCGTGGGAATTTTTAAATTTTTCTCTCCGTAAGAACCATCCTCGTACTTCAAGGAATATTCTTAAAAAAAAAATCAGCCAAATCGGTCAAGCCGTTTTCATGTTATGTCGTGACAACGGAAAACGGGTTTCATTTTTATATATATAGATAGATTATAAAGAGGTAAGATTTGTATTTGTGTGTGTATGTGTGTAAGTTTGTAACGAATAAACTCAAAAACTACTGGACCGATTTCAAAAATTCTTTCACCGTTGGAAAGGTACATTACCCCCGGGTAACATAGGCTATATTATAATTTTAAAAAAAATAGGGATCTTTACTAAAACCCGATTCCGATTAACAGAGAACAAGGATGACAGCAATTCTATTATTTTTTGTTTTAATTTTAGAGTGATTGAGAAAACCGTGATCTTTATACTGAGAAGGTTGTAAACTCTTGATACAACCTTATAACTGTTGTAGTTCTCCAAAACCTTGGGTCTAATAGTTTTTTTTTAGATGCACATGTATCAAAACAAAGTATTTAACCTAATTTAATCGATGCATAAATAATTTTATCTGCACACCTAATACTTTTTTCGTAAAATAAAAACTTGTCCAAAACTATCACTTATTGGCTTATTCTCAAAAACTACTGTTTCCTAGTTACAACCTTCTACGATGGGGGTGTCGATATAGGGACAATTCATACAGATTGAGCTAGCCCCAAAGTAAGTTCGAAACTTGTGTTATGGGATACTAACTCAACGATACTATATTTTATAACAAATACTATATAGATAAACATCCAAGACCCGAGGCCAATCAGAACAAGTTCGTTTTTCATCATGACCCGGGGATTCGAACCCGGGACCTCCTGGGCAGTTCGGCGTGGTAACGTGGTTCTTTATATGACGCAGCCGTTTTCAAAAGGATTTTGCAAAATTCCCACGGGAAAGTGGATACACGCAAACGAAGTTGCGCGGGTTCTACTAGTAGATTACATAATTTCTATTGACTTTTTCGATAAATATGGATAACTAGCTTTTCCCCGCGGCTTCGCTCGCGTTAATTTTATGACATATATCTCGTTTGACAACAAAACAACCCATAGCGCGAGCTGTGGCGCCATCTGTTGGCTGATACAGCGCCCTCTATAGTAGAAAAATTATTTTCCCATTGGAACGACATACTTTCACGGGTTAATAAAAAGTAGCCTATGTCGGCCCCTAACATGCAAATTTTCATAATGATCGGCTGCTTAGTCACGCCGTGAAGGAATAACAAACAAACAAACAAACAAACTCACTTTCTCATTTATATTATTAGTAAGGATTAGCAACAACGTTTCATATGGTATGCATGGCCCGCCCAATCCTATTTCAATTTAAACGATTTCTTTGCGACGTACATCTAAAAATGTCTTAAAGTTAAAAATAACATTTGTAACAGAATAATAACAAAGCTACACCCTCGCTCGACGTTACTACGCAGTACTATTATTTATTCTGTGACGTTACTCACGAGAATATAATTATTCCCCACTTGTATACATAATAAAAAAATTACACAACGCCATCTAGTTCCTCGCGTTATTTGAATAAAAATAGCTTTTCTATACTTTTTGCAAATATCATTGCCTATAGGCACTTTGATGTCGATCATCATCATCATATCAACCCATTATCATCCCACTGCAGGGATACGGGTCTCCCTTCAATCGAAGGGGACTAGAGCGTACTCTGCCACGCTGCTCCAATGTGGATTGGCAGAGGCCGGTGTTTTCAAGCCGCCCGAAGGCTAACGAATGTCATCTACCGATAACAGCCGGGACCGACGGCTTAACGTGCCTCGGAAGCACGGAGAAGCTCGAGATAACGAAACCCATCCAAACACTGGCTAAGGTCGACGTCGCTTGACTTGCGTGTTCATATTAGAGTGCGACACACAGCGACGCCATCGACCTCCTCACTTTGATGTAATTAAAGAGATTTTAAATATTAACATTTTTAATAGACTAATTGCATTTTACAAGTTCAAATAGTTTCTTTGAGAAGTTCAGATTTTGTTGAGTTTTCTTTTAATTACTAACTAAGCTAAATTGTTAATTTCTGAACGTTTCATAAAAAAAATTCAAAGTCAAACTCAAATATTGGCGGCTGATTTTGTATTTCTGTACATTTTATATATTCGCATTTCGATTTTATTAGACTCTTGGTGAATGCTATCACTATGTCAATCACTGGTACTAATTATGACAGGACTAGAAGTGTTGCTATCCTTGTCCCTAATTGTAAACAAGAAGGACAACAACATCTTTGCTCCTGTCAAAATTAGTTTAGTTTACAACAGAATTACCATGCACCACTGTCATCTATCTATATATATAAAAATGAAACCCGTTTTCCGTTGTCACGACATAACATGAAAACGGCTTGACCGATTTGGCTGATTTTTTTTTAGAATATTCCTTGAAGTACGAGGATGGTTCTTACGGAGAGAAAAATAAATTAAAAATTCCCACGGGAAAGCGGGATACACGCAAACGAAGTTGCGCGGGTTTCGCTAGTACTAAATAAGACAAAAGATTCGAAAGAGTTTGTAATAGGCCCATTTGATTCAAAATAAAAATGTGGATATAAAAATCTGTTTCAGAAACTGTATTAATGATATTTATAAAAAGTAATATCGATTGCCTGTTTGCTACATCGTATAAAACAAGTGAACGGTCATGGTTAGTACCCCATAGTTATTGATCGATGTAGTTCCCGAGGGGAAATGTATCGACCGCTTCACCCCTGCGGTGGTGTAATGCGTGGCACTGTCTGAGGGATAACATAACAACAAAATCATTTAATTCTACCTTCATTTTGAGTCGTCATGCCAAAAATTATATGATCTATGGACCTGTTTCATCTCACTAATATTATAAAGGCGAAAGTTGTGTGTATGTTTGTTTGTTACATCTTCATGCTCATAGGCTCGGCCAATTTTCATGATATATGTTACGTAGGTAGCTGATACCTTGGATTAACATATAGGGTACTTTTTAGCCCGAAAAGTACGCGATTCCCGTAGGATTTGATCTAAAGTCAGACAGAAATGGCGCGAAATAAGATGCTGTGCATAACATTAAACGCGGGTAATACCGCGGGCAGCAGTTACTCTTCTATAATATAAAAATAAATCGCTAAATGTGTTGCTAAGCGCAAATCACGAGAACAGCTAAACCGATTTCGCTAATTCTTTTTTTAGAATATCCCTTGAAGTACGAGGATTGTTCTTACTTTCTGAAAAAAATTAAAAAATCCCACGGGAAAGCGGGATACAGGCAAACGAAGTTAATAATAAATAATAATAATAATAATAAATATAGGGAAAAATCACACAGATTGAGCTAGCCCCAAAGTAAGTTCGACACTTGTGTTATGGAATACTAACTCAACGATATTATATTTTATAACAAAAACATATATAGATAAACATCCAAGACCCGAGGCCAATCAGAAAAAGTTCGTTTTTCATCATGACCCGACCGGGGATCGAACCCGGGACCTCCTGGGTGGCGCTCTGGCGTGGTAACCATTACGCCACGGAGGTCGTCGAAGTTGAGCGCGTTTCGCTAGTTACGAAATAAAGTTTTAGTTGACATTTTGGTCAATTAGCACATGCAACAAATAGACAATTTCAATTAAGCCTACTCGTGTTATGTATACCAGACAACGGATATTATAAAACCCAAAACAAACAGCTAGATTGAGTTCTATAGAAGTGCACTCTGCACTCACTTCAGATCATAGGCCTGTCATTATTGCCCTCTCGCCCAGAGTGAGCATTCCTAACGTGGCAGCCTCAGACCCCACAAGAGTCAAGACTGACTGGTTCAGCCTAGGAGAAGGCCTTAAGTCTATCTCATCTCCTTTGTTAGACCCGATTCCAGACGAGATAGTCTCAATTCCCGACGCAATAGGTGCAATTGACTCATTAACAGCGCACGTGCAGAAGGTGGTTAGCGATTGCTCGCGCCGCGTCCCAGTGAACGCTCATCGTCGCTGGGAACTGCCGCCAGATGCCCGTGCTCTGTTAACTGAGAAAAACGCAGCTCAAAGGGCTTACTTCTCTTTTCCCTCTGAGCAGAACCGTGTCCGCATGCGCGCTGCCCAATCGGCGGTTAAGCGTCGCATTAGACAGCTTAGGAACGATCAGTGGGACGAGACACTTACAAATATGGTCCCCTCTCAACAAGCCTTCTGGAACCTCACCAGAGCCCTTAAGGCAGATACAGTGGCTGCCACCCCCCCGTTAGTACAGTCAGATCCCTCCCTCCCTCTCGCCTTCGAGGACGAGGAAAAAGCTGAATGCTTAGCATCCAGTCTTGAGGCACAATGTGCACCTAGCACACTCCCCGTTGATCCAGATCACCTACTCGAGGTCGATACTGAGGTTTTCAACAATCTCGCGAGCCCTCTCACAGATGCCGACCCGCCGATAGAGCCGGTAACCCCCGATGAGGTAGAGTCCCTTATCAGAGATTTACATAATAGGAAGGCCCCGGGGCCTGACGGGATTTCTAATAGAGTCGTCAAGCTCTTCCCCGCGCACCTTATTCTTCTTCTGACCGCCATTTTCAATGCGGCATTAAAAAACAGTATTTTCCCCAAATCTTGGAAGGAAGCCACCGTCATTGGCATTCCAAAACCCGGCAAGCCCAAGGATCAGCCCTCGAGCTATCGCCCAATCAGTCTCCTTAGTTCGATAGGAAAGATCTATGAGCGCATTATTCTCGCTCGTCTCAAAGATTTTTCCCTTGCTAATAATCTTTTACCTGACGCACAGTTTGGTTTTAGAGCCAAACACTCTTGTGTCCAACAAGTGCATCGCATAGTCGAACACGTGTTGGACCGGAGAGCGAACAGATCCCGCCCGCACAAAACGGGCGCTCTCTTTTTCGACGTGGCAAAGGCGTTCGACAAAGTATGGCACAACGGGCTTATCTATAAGCTCTACAAACTTAATGTGCCAAACCGTCTCGTGCTCATCATACGAGACTACTTGTCGAATCGCTCTTTCCCGCTATAGGGTGGATGGGGCACTATCCCCCCCTCACACCATTAGAGCCGGAGT
The DNA here is from genome assembly GCA_905163395.2 of Endotricha flammealis. Taxonomy (NCBI): domain Eukaryota; kingdom Metazoa; phylum Arthropoda; class Insecta; order Lepidoptera; family Pyralidae; genus Endotricha; species Endotricha flammealis. Next base: position 11,374,490 of record LR990871.1, read on the forward strand.
ACCACAAGGATCCGTGCTCTCCCCCCTCCTATACACGCTTTACACAAGCGACTTCCCTCAATTTAGACCCAGTCCACTTGTGACTCATACTGCCCTTTTCGCAGATGATACAGCCATCTATTGTTCGGCTTCTAGTACACCCGCCATAGTAAAGTCCCTCCAAGCCGCCGCCAACTCCCTTGGCGACTGGTTTAGGAAATGGCGCATAGAAGTTAATCCAGATAAAAGCGCCGCTATCCTCTTCTCCAGAGGTACTACGCCAAATCCCTCCACTAAAGTCAAGATGTTCGGACAACCGATCCCTTGGGAAAAGAAAGTCCGTTATTTAGGTGTCACACTCGATAGGGGACTCACCTTCGAACATCATATAAAGATTGTCCGCGACCGCGCTGCTTTCGCGCTAGGCCGCTTACATTGTCTGCTTAATGGGCGCAGTAAACTCTCTCTTAGAAATAAGGTGAGAGTTTACACAACGTGCATTAGGCCGATAATGACATACGCAAGTCCAGTTTTCGCTCACGCCGCGCCCTCTCATATCCACAGGCTGCAAACCATTCAGAATAGGTTTTTGCGCAAAGCCATCGGTGGGCTTTGGTTCGTTAGGAACAAAAACCTCCACATTGACTTAGGTGTGCCGACCATCTCGCACCACCTAAAGCAATGCTCTGTCAAATACTTCGACTCACTTAATCATCACCCAAATCCGTTGGTGAAAGCCGCAGGGGATTATTCCGCTCCGGCTGACACCAGCAGGTCCAAACGTCGTCCGCGGCACGTCCTCAACGACCCGGATGACTCCATTACAGTCGCCATCGAGGCGTATAAACAATTAGATTCCGCGACACAAACTAGACACACACGTCCGTCATATCGGCCCCGCCGGCGGGGCCGCGCGTCGCGCCACCTTCCTGTAGGGACTCGATTTTCGCGGTACCGGCACGTGCCCGGCCGCTTCTCTCCAATCCGTTCGCCTTCCCCCAGTGTCGCCATAGGCCGAGGTTCGAGCCCCCCTCTGGGGCGCCCCTAGGCAGACGCTGTAAATTTTTGGCGGTGAGAGCCCTACGCTCCCGCAACAGTCCGGTGTCTCAGAAGAGGGTGTTAGTACACCCGAACTGAACTTTTCAATTAATAAAAAAAAAAAAAAAAAAACATCACATAAATAATAATAATTGCCACCTGCTCCCAAAGTTAGTTAGCGTAGACTGTTTGTGTTATGGGTTATGTATGACAACGGAGACATTATTGTAAATATCTAACACTATTAGTGCATAGAAAACACACAGACTCGTGACAAACACAAATATGCCATCCCGCTCTCTCTGGTGCCGAATGTAAGGTTACCAATGCGTCACCGCACCTGGCTGTCAAAATAAGTCAATGGTTTTAATTCAACGTACAAACTGTTTGACTGTTGACGACCTCCGTGACGTAATGGTTACCTCGCCGGACCGCCAGCCAAAAGGTCCCGGGTTCGAATTCCGGTCGGGTCATGATGAAAACGAACTTTGTCTGATTGGCCTGGGTCTTGGATGTTTATCTATATATGTATTTGTTATAAAATATATAGTATCGTTGAGTTAGTATCTTATAACACCAGTCTCGAACTTACTTTGGGGCTAGCTCAATCTGTGTGATAAAAAAAAAAACTGCCCAAACATTGAAGCGCCCTCTGCACGCGTTGCCGCGTAAAAAGTCAATGAGGCAAATTCAACGTCGCTTAATATCCTTGCAACATAATATTTCCATCGTTTTGGCGCCAGACCTGCGCGACAAGGACAGACGATTTTTTTATGTTAGGTGCGATTGAACGCAACCGGGTACAAATGACCCCGGCGAAAGTATAACTCGACGACTGTCTGTATGGGTGCTGCAAACAATTTTTTTTTTAACAGCATACGGACTTTACGGACAACGCAGATGACTCACATTTTGTGCGATCGCGTGTTGACATATGATCCTAGGTGTGAATGGTGCGGAGGGCGTTCACATAATCAATTTCTATTCCGGTCGATCTTGAGATTCGCGCGATCGCGTTTGCTGCGGTGAGAAAAGTCTCCATGACACCCAAAAAGTCCGTAGCGGTTTTTCATAGATTTAAACGCACACGACGTGCTACTTAATAAGGGCAGATGGCAATCTATGTACAGTCAACAAAGGAATGGGCTGACCCCCCCACCCCCCTGTATATAAGATTAAAGATTTCTAAAAATCCCATAATAAATCTTTAATCACATGGGGTCAGACCATTCCTACTTTTGTTGACTGTACCACGCGGTCAAAACTTTCTAAATAAAATATCATGTCAAATATCACGACCGCGTGTTTCTGTCGTTGTGTCGTAGTTGTGGTTGTCACGTGATTGTGGTTGCTAAAATGCATGTGCGGGACGTAAACAAAGTCGTCGTGTTATACTAAAAGATACTTAAACCTACCTGACAATAGCAAGGCGTCTCTCAAATAAGAAATGGGTATTTCTCCAGTGGTTTCCGATTTTTTACCTGACCGCACCGAGAAGTGACTAGCCCGCGCCGTCCCGCCCCGGGGCTATTTCCTTAACCTTTTGTGATACATGTGTGAGTGTAATATACCAAGTCGCTAGGGTTATATCGTCCCATGACGATTAACTCTATACAGTATACAGTCAGCCCCGTGGCTCACTTGGTTGGTTGGTAGTGACCCTGCAGCGCCAAAGTGCGTGCCTTCGATCCAGTCACAGGACAAACATTTTTTGTTTTGTAAATAGAATTTGGTCTTTGCTTTGAGTCCAGGTATTGTGTATGTAATATGTTTTAAAAAAACCGTTGGGCCAATTACGCAAGCAGAAGGTTGTTTACATTGAAACTCGTTGTGTGAATTGTGTACAATTGATTAAGTATACATAAAACATAAATTAGATGGATAGATTAGAATTATGCTTATATATATTAGTCCTGACTGACTTAAATATATAACAACGCACAACCCAAACCGCTGGGTCTAGAGATTCCAAATTTGGAATGTAGGTTCCTTACGACCTTTAGGGGTGTACTAAGAAAGGATTTTTCAAAATCCCCAAGAGTAAGCGAGATATACGCAAGCGAAGTTGCGAGGGTTTTACTAGTTTGCAATATAAAAAGAATACAGTGAAATTAAAGTAGTCTATTTTCTTTTATATCAATCTGATTAAGTATAGAAGTTGTAAATGACAAGAAAAAGTGCCTGTGAAGACCTTATTTCTGAAATAATCATTTTTATTTTATTTTTTTAATCGCCAAACTTGTTTTTCTTACCAACTTATGATATGGGCTATTCGCCTTTCTTTTTCTTGTCTAACTTCGTGCCTACCTTCGTTTCACTTCGCTCGCCTTCCCGAGAGTGTAGAATTACATTAAATAACATCTTAAACCCTTTTTGTGATATTAAAATGTAATATTTATGGGGTTAAAGCTCAAATGAGTGAGTTTACCAGCAGACGCGCCGCAAACAAACTCGGGAGTGGCTCGGGAGTCCGGAGTTAGCACTTCAGAAGGTAGTTCATGAATTTTGTAGGCCCCGCACGCGCTAGGGGTGCCATCTTGCAAATAAATAATTATGAATATAATTAGATGTATCCACAACACAACGCCATCTAGCCAGAAACTAAGCAAAGCTTGTAGTAAAGTTTACAATTTTTTTTTACAAATAAATACTTTTATAAATAAAATCATTCAGATCACGACAAATATACTTGTAGTAAAGTACACAGAAATATGTTTTTGCAAATAAATACACATTATTTAGAAAAATAGTTAGATAAAGATAAAAATACATGTTTATGCACATAAATTTCTCTCCCTATCCTATTCCTTATAGCATACAACGCATTGGTAGTGTTTATATGTATTGCTGATGTTCATAGGCGACGGTAATCACTTTCCATTACGTGGCCGGCTTGTTTGCTTGTTGTATGACATAAAAAAAGTCACCAGGACGCTCCACTCCATTTATTTTTGTTCATTCTGGCATAGTATTTGCCTATTTCTAACTGTGGACTTCTTATGGCTGAGATGATGATGATTCTGGCTTCATTCATACTAGTCGCCAACACGGCTGACTTGGGCAGATGTAAAACGAATTTTGAAATTCATACTTGCTACTCAGTACATAACGACAATCGTTATTTTTTTTTGTATATAAACTGTGAGCCAAAATTTTGGCGCGTACCATAAAGGAGACAAAAAGATGAGAGTGAATGGTGGGCTTGTGATGGTTAGTTACGTTTTGGTTCATGCCTTATTAGATTTCTTGTGAGCTGTCAACCCTGACAAAGCTATGTACGCCATACCGTCGGTACTACGACGAAACTTATTGGATTTTCAAGATGCTTTGAAATATAAAACTGCCGGCTGGCTTGTAATAGTCTATATTTCGGTTCCGTACAAATTTCGGGACATAAAGAAGAGGAAACACTATGATCACCAGCGTTCACATCAGGCCAATGAAAGAGTTGTGCAGGGTTGTAAAATATGATTCAAGTTTTTTAAATATTGCGTTAAGTCTTTTACTCGATTTTTTTAATCAATTATAATAATATTGCACTATGTAATTACATTTACAAAGCTTCGACGATTCTAAAGAGCTTGTAGAAGGCCCATTTAAATAAAAATATTTAAAATATATTTTTTTATAGAATTTTAATACGTTCAAATTCATTTATAGGTTATTCATTTTTTTTATATTAACCCTTAAAACACGTCTAGGAAATTCATCTCGATGGCGCATCCGTGGAAGTAAGTACTACGTACGTAGTACATACATTACTTCCATGGGCGCAACACCCACGTGACGTCAGTCGCGTTGATGTCGTAAACTTGACCACGATTTGCGTCATAGAAAAAAGTTGACAACATTATAAATATTATGAGAATTGTCTGTAGCTGTAAAGGGTTTCTTATAGAGGATCAGGACCTAAGTAAATGTCATGTGAACCCATCAAACTTAACATCAAAAAAACAAAACAAGTGCATGTGAACGTTACGACATTCATAGCCGAAATATCTGTAACTACAAGCTCTTTTGAATCGTCACATTTTTTTTTACCATCAGTCCAAACGGCAACTTACAGTCAACTTACATAAAAGTTACAATTACGATAATAGAAGTTTTATTGGTAAAATACATAACTAAATAACATGAAATTAAATAAAATTAATTAAATTTAAACTAACAATAAAAATTAAAAACTAAACTAACAATAAAAACTAAAACTAAGCATTAAAAAGACATGGTCCCTGTGGCAGGGTGCCCAAAATGCTAGTAGCGTTACCTCGCTGAACGGCGATAGATATCCGTTGAGCGAAGTAACTGCCAGCCTTTGGGTCACCAGTGGTTTGTCGCAGCCTTTTTGCGATGTCCCTAAAAAAGGACAACGCACTGGAACCCCACGGGCCTAATGTTTCTACACCAAAAGCCACAAAATCGTAGGAGCCAGTCAGCTGCTGATATTTTGTGGCTTTTAGTTTCTCGGCGGACTCCGCCGCCGCTACCGCACTCCTACTCGTACCGTGAAGATGTGACGGGGCAAGTGTGTCAACGCATGTCGCGTCCCACACTAAGGCCAAGTACGGTACGAGGAACATTCCGTCTGGCCTCTTACCATCGTCACGTACGATGCCGTTCGGCTCAAGCATGGCAGGCACGTTGACAGTGACGAGCGACCCACGGATTATGTCGTTGATAGAAGCGTGATGCGACAGGCGGCCGGCGCTTCTGGTACAAGAAAGCCCGTGGTGTCCCAATGCGTTCACCATTGTGCCACAAGGACATCTATGTGGAAACGATAATAGATATATATATATTTTTTATACCATAAAGGTGGCAAACAAGCTTACGGTCCGCCTGATGGTGAGCGGTCACCGCAGCCTACGGACGCTTGCAACACCGGGAGCATCACTCGCGCGTTGCCGACGCTAATAGATAAAAATAATAACAATTTTAAAATCTGTTATATCAAAAATTAAAAAAAAAAAGAACCATCACCCCTTCTAATAATTTGAATTAAAAGTACAATCATTCCCCATTCTAACTAGCTTATTTCATAAATTCTCTCTACCTCTCCAGGTAAGGGTCTACAGGGTTGATAAGTGCCTTTATTTCAGTAGAAAACAAGCTTTATTCATCGAACAAAGGCTCCTACGTAATATATGACCGCCGGTGGAAGCGTTCAGCTAATTAATGCCCGTTGATCGGAGTGCATCCCTTAATCCTAATTGATTGCATACCCACCCCCCACCCTTCAAATTGAACCATGCAATATTAATACTGAGGAGCTAGATGACGTCGCTGTGTGTCACGAACAAGCTAGTTAAGCCACGTCTATCCTAGCCAGTGTTTAGATGCGTTTCGTTATCTCGAGCGTCTCCGTGCTTTAGAGGGCCAGGCTATTGCCGATGGATGACTGTTATGACAAGTTGGTGGCTTTTAAGCGGCTAATGCTTTCAAGCCGCCAATCAGCATTGGAGCAGCGTGGCAGGGTACGCTCTAATCGCCTTCGGTTGAAGGGAGACCCGTATCCCTGCAGTGGGAAGATTATGTGTTGATATGAGGAACTTACTCAGCATCTTGAGTATTTATTATTTTGCGAATTTCGCTGTACCTCAAAAGGTAATAATTTATGGGTTTACGATACGATAGTGTATAGACTCTGGTATGGGGCCCGACGGCTACTATCGATTTTTGGTACACGGTCACAGAATAAAATAGAACAGAAGGTGCAAAAACTAGTCATTTATTTTATACTAAACCTGCGCAACTTCGTTTGCGTGTATCCTGCTTTCCCGTGGGAATTTCAGAATATCCTAAACACATAAACCTCCCTCTTGAATCTCTCTATCTATTAAAACCGCATCAAAATCCGTTGCGTAGTTTTAAAGATCTCGGCCAGCATATTATAGGGACAGACAAACAGACAGCGAACTTCATTTTCTACTATGTAAAGATAGCTACTATTTCATTTGCAAATTATGTGTCCTCTGTGAGGACAATATTAGCAATTCCCATTCTAAAAAGTAATTACGTTCCGCATGTTTCAATATTAAATTAATATATTACATGACCTTGGCTAATTGCATGGTACAAGAATGCAGAAGCCCTTACTTAAAATTAAACAAAAACATCTTGAATGACGGAACTCGTAATAAAAAAAGTTTTACCATTTGCATTTTTTTAAAGGACTGACACTACTGTAAATCAATTTAATTAGTCTATGGCAAAAACGAACAGACACTTGTATATATCAGGGGTGTCCGAGTCCGAATAGGGTTGTCAGTCTGAGGGGATCAAATTCATTTATAGACATCATTTTTCATGTCTGTATTGGTTTTTGTTTTATTATGTCTAGATGAAGTACTTGTTCGTTGCAACTCGTTATTTATATTCCGTTTTTAATTGGGGTGCGTAGTAAGTAACGAACCCTTATAGTTTCGCTATATCCGTCTGTCCGTCTGTCCGTGGTCTCGCGCCTAGGCCTACACGCTCAATACTAGAAAGCAGAAAGATAGTAATAGCAAATACGGACCCCACACTGTGCGTGACTCGACACACACTTGCCCAGTTTAAAAAAAATACACATTGCATGTGATTCCGTTTCGTAGTCATTCCCATGGGAATTTAGAAAATTCCCTTGTTAGTGCACGCTTGCATCACAAAAAGAATGTATGTTTAAAATTTTACAGACTAGGTATAATGACTAAACTAATAAAATAACATGTAAATTTAACTAAAAACTAAACTAACACTAACTCGGAGTTGTGTGATTTATGTCGAATTTATTTATTTATTCTTCGCCACAATCGATATAATGATAGCATCGCGGGACTCCCCTCCCCGTATGCGGGCAAACGACCTTTAAATTGTGCTTACTAAAATGCGCGAACATAATGACGAATCAACGTACGTACGTACAGATGTACAAGGATGTTTAAGAACGTGAGTGACGTTTGTAGGAGGGCGTTACTGTGGCATATTTTCATATATTTTGCCAAAGGCGAACTGTCAAAAAGTGTAGTGTAGTTGTAGTTCCAATTTCGGCCACGTTCATAAATACCATTGTAGCACTTTATGCTAAATTCAAGCGCTGTTGCCGCACTAGTTTTAATGAAAGCGCTGTTGCACGCTATCATTACTCACTACTCAGGCATGTGTTAGAGTAAGACGGAAAAACAGGAAGGTCACGAGTAGATAAAGCGGTCGTTCGTTACGTTACGCCGCCTGCGGGTTTTACCAGCGTGCTTTATACCGACCAATGAAATCAGTCGGGTTAGAGCATGCGGCGGGCACCGTATACCCTCAGTTGTAAATGTATTGTAGATCTGTGTGCTTTGTGCTTAATTAGTTATACTAGTCACCAACACGGCTGTCTCCCGCAGACGTAAAACGAAGTTCGAAACTCATACTTAGTGCATAACGACAATCTATTTTCAATTGTTTTATAAACTGTGAGTCCAAATGGCGCGTACTTTATTATTGTTTGCGTTCGATCATGTCGATGTAAACCGACCAAATAGAAAATCTCTCATGTTGCGAAATTATAAAGACGCGTGTTACATATCAAAGTTATGTTACTTGCTCACATTTTGAAGTGAGCATGGCTAATTTGGATGTTTAACACGCGTGTGATAAATTCACATTAAGAGAGTTTCAATTTGGTCGTCTTGTAAACGTTTACACGTTCGAATGTAACCAAAAAAACTCAGGGGGGAAAAAGTACAGTTAAAATCTAGTCTCAATCTCGAACGCTATTTTGTTCACACAAAATATAGAATTAGCGAGATAGCTTGAGATTGATACCAGATGTCAACCATATTTTTTCCCTCCAAGTGTTACATTCGAACGCATCGACTTCGAACGTCTTTTTATATTACAGACCAGGCTGTTCGCGCAAAATGGATCGTCGTCTCACTGATTCGCAAATGTTAAAACTGGTGAAAATATATCGTGATTATGAATGTTTGTGGAAAGTTAATAGTTTATTGTATAAGAATCAAGTTGTACGTAAACGTGCTTACAAGGAAATTTCCGATAAGCTTAAAATACCTGGTATAACGGCCAAACATATACCAAAGAAAATTAAAAATCTCAGGTCATCGTACTATCAGGAATTGAAGAGGTTTGTGTCATAACACTTAAGTAGACAAGCTGTCCGGTACTGCGATTTTGCGGCATTGCGTGCGATGATGCACATGCAAACCACCACCCTTCAGTCACTTGTGAGCGAGCGACAGAAGCAGTGGAGTCTCAGAGAATAAATGCTTTTCTTTTTTTTATTATTTAAAATTGTATTTTTTTTAATTACTTAATGCTTTAATGTTTTCTTTTCTAAATTGTAATTGTAAATTAGTGCCATTTTAAAAAGCAAGTGCTAAGTTTCTTGCCAATTCTTCTTATTGAAATCTGCTATCTGAAAAAAAAAACGATTCGAAAGAGCTTGTAATATGCCTACTTGAATAAATATATTTGACTTTGATCTTTTAGGATCGACAGAAGCATTAAGGCCGGTGCTAGAGGAGATGCTGTATACACACCGAAGGTCTCATGGTTCACAACTGCTGATGCGATCCTAAGACCATACAGAGTTAAACGGGAAACTGTGTCTTATGTAAGTAAAAATAATATAATTATTTATTACTATTGTCGTTTTAACAAACGAGAGGTAAAGCAAATCGGAGCAGCCCGTCTGGGGGAGGACCTCCTTCCTTACAGAAGATCGTAGCCAAAAAGCATTGGTATCGGCTATGCTGTGTTCCTACGGTGAGTAAGGTCTCCAGAGCTCCAATTTTTACAGGGTCGGCAACGCGCAAGTGATACTCCGGTATTGCAAGCGTCTATAGGCTACGGTGACTGCTTACCATCAGGCGGGCCGTATGCTTGTTTGCCACCATAGTGGTCTAAAAAATCAAACGAGTACTGAGTATGTCCCTCGCACATTTCCATAATATTTATGATTATAAATACACCATCACAAATACAAGCAAAATTTATGTTATGCATAAAATGATAAATACACACGATCAATCGAACGGAAATGTAATTTTCAGCACTAGTTTCGTCTATGTAGTTATCTTTCGCTATGTTAGATTAATATTATATTTGTATGACTGTTTGTGCCTAAATAAAAAAGGTAATTCAATTTCAAATCCCATTTTTTTCTTATCATTTTCTACTTTGTTTGGACCTCGAAATAAAAATTATGATATCATTATTTGTTTGCAGAACGATGAAAATTCGAATAATTCTGATAACGAACAAGAAACACTACATAATACACAATCAGTTGACAATAGTGAAGCAGAGGAATCATACGCTGATAACAATATATATATTGTAGAAATTGGCGACGATACTTACAAAGGCAATGCCAGAAACCAACTTGAAGTAGACCAAAATGAACCATCCTCCTCTAGATTCGACCCATTAAAGACATCATTAAGAACTAGAGCGAATATTAACAAAGCAGATAAGGATATAAATGAAGCTCTTGAAAAAATTGATAAAATTGCTAACAGTCTTACTAAGACTACAAATTCAGTTACAGAAACTAAGAAAGATGAATTTGACGTCTTTGGTGAATATATAGCAACTACTCTTCGTACTTTACCAAGAGAACTGGCTATTATAGCGAAAATGAACCTTCAAAAAACTTTAACAGAAATCCAGTTGAAAACTATGAGACAAAACGTCAAATCTGAGATCACAAACCATGGTACACAGACCCAGATTGATCCCCAAGATGTACCTGAATCTAGTTCATTTAACTGTGATGAAGATGAGTCATGAGTTTATTTATCCGTTTCAAGTACTTTCAACGTTGAAAGGGAAAAGCAGACTATATTTAACGCCAATTCTCCAGGCGTGTGCAGTCACAAAACGAAGTTCGAAACTCATACTTATTAACTCAGTACATAACAACAATCGATTTTCAATTGTTTTGTAAACTGTGAGCTAGAAGCTTTGACGTTGAGTATATGGTGCTACCAACATTTTTAAGAACGTGAGTGACGTTTGTAGGAGGGCGTTACTGTGGCATATTTTCATACCTTTTGTCAAAGGCGAACTGTCAAAGTGACATACAATATGAACGGGAGTTGTAGTTCCAATTTCGGCCACGTTCATAAAGATGCTGGTAGATCTGTAGTGTCAAATTACATACCTAAATTACCTAGTAAAAGTTTTCAAAATGTCAAATTATGGAGCTTTATTATGGAATTAGTGTCAAATTTGACAATTTGTAAAAATTTTACTATGGAATTTGACGCTTCCCTCTGAAGTTGTTTGATTTTCTTATTCCCTTTATATGGGGATAGTGCCGATTATTATTATATTATATTAAACAAGAATAAATTTGTTATATTATTATTATTATTTTTAATGTTTTACTAGAATAAAAAGTAGCTTAAAATATCTACAGATTTAATCCCAGAAAAAGCGCACGCGACGCTAGTGATAAATACGGGGGAGGAGCGTTTTACAAAACGCTACTTCGGCCGGAGTATCGGATTTAAGTTTCGTAGTAGCCCTCCCGTATCAGGGAAGAAGGGACTTTTCAACTGTACAACGCTAATTAATATTGTTCTTTCAGAATATATTTGATTACATGAAGAAATCCGATATTTATCCCTGCGTTACTAAAATAGCGTCAATAAATAGGTACAATCAAAAGAAGGTTGATGGCAACTTTCAACAAAGAAATTTTTAACTTTGTTTTAAAACCAATATTCTTTTCGCAATTATTTTTACCGGTGGTCATTTTGCTTTGTTTCCGAAATGGTGGTCTTATCTATTTTATATTTAATACATAATGATAGTATGTTGTAAATAGCCTACAGAATGAAATACTTTTGATTTAGACTTTGAAAGATTTTAATGTTGAGCAGGCTTTAGTTTCGTAAATCACTAGCGGACAATCCCGGATTCGCACGGGTTTAAGTGAGGATCCCTATTTTGTTTTTAATTATTATTTTTTTATTTATTTATTTTTTCGTCATCAGAAATTACAGATATTTTGTGTTAATTTTATATTTTCTGTCATTGTAATTTGTATGTTATTAATACCATTTTAAAAGAGCAAGTGCTAAGTTTCTTGCCAGCTTCTTCTTAGCACAAATCTGCCGTCTGAACTGGTGGTAGGGAAAAATTGTGACGATTCGAAAGAGCTTATTATTAGGCCTATTTGAATAAAAATATTTTGAATTTGAATTTTTAATATAGCCTATACTGGGGGATAGTGTAGCTTTATAACAGTGAAAGAATTTTTGAAATCGGACCAGTAGTTTTGAGTTTATTTATTACAAACAAAAATACAAATATTTCCTACAAATATTGTGTATATTGTAATTTCTTTGAGGTTATTTTTTTCAAAAACTCTATGATATATTGACATTTTGTAAGTGTATAAAAATAGGTTGATATGATACGAGGTTTTAGGTTTACAGAAATTATTTTTATTTGTGATTGATTAAATTTGTTAAAAACATCGAGTACGTAGCCGTTTTGTTTAAAAAAACAATAGAAATAAAACATTAATTGAGGTTTTTTAAATTGATCTATTTGAATGAAATATATATATTTTTTTAATATTCTTTTAGTTTATTTAAAATATTCTTTGCCAAACGAGATAAAAACTTATATACATCCGGTTAAGGAAGTTTTCGTTAGTAAATTACTATGAAAATTAAGATCGGCTGTACTTTATGGCTAATTGCACCACCCTTGCCCACCCCCGCCGTAAATATTGCTGTAATCTAGGAAACTTCAGACAACTATTCGCTTAAGGGGGTTGCTAGCCTGCAATTAATCTTGTCAATAATAATACCCGCTGTCTGGTACCCATGACAGAAGCATGGTTGAGCATAGATTACTTTGGACCGGGTGTCATATCAACCGATAATCCGTATACGTTTCCCTGCAATCGATGGGATTAGAGAGTACTCTGCCACGCTGCTCCAATGAGGATTTTTCTATACGACAAAGGTAGCAAACAAGCTTACGGTCCGCCTGATGGTGAGCGGTCACGGGTCGGCATCGCGGGAGTATCATCCGCGCGTTGCCGACCCTGTGAAAATTTTTCCGTCATCTTTTAATGCCCATTTTGATGAACCCCATGTTATAATCTAAAGGAAAGACCTCGGCGGGGATCTCATTCCACAGCCTCAGCGTTCGCGGGAGGAAACTCCTCTGAAACCGCGCAGATTGGTGTAGGCCAATGTTTTCAAGCGACCTGAAGGCCAGCGACTTGAAAGACTGTCATACATCGACAACTTCTAGGAGCAACGGTTTACCGTGCCGTCCGAACCGCAGAGAAGATCGAGATAACGAAACCCATGCAAATACTGGCAAGGGTCAACGTTGCTTAACGTGTGAAAAAAAAAACAAAAAGATTGAAACTACGAGAACAAAAATTATTTATTGATATCTCTACGCTTCTGTGACAGATAAGTACGAAAAAACCGCACTTGAATTTGAATAAAAAAAATATTGACATTGACTTTAATTCATGTCTAGACTTATATTTGTCGAAGTCAGAGTACTCCTTAAGCCGTCTGCGAGATAAGAGTCGACGCCTAATGTGTTTTTGATCTGCAATTATTGTAAGTGATACTTAAAGTTGCTCAACTTTTAGTTCAAAATGACTTTACGTTATCAAGATTTATCCTATGGTGTTATAAACGCGAAAATTTGTATCACATGAATGATAAATACGATTTACATAGATCTTGTAATACCGGCGCCAGAAATGTGTTCAAAGATGTGAACACTTCTTTGAAGACTTTGCTCACACATTCGGTCACATATTGTTGTATCTGCCAGATGTGTGTTCAAAGATTTGATCATTCCTTTGAGCTCACAGTTTTCAAATAGACTTCACAAAACATGGACGATTTGGTCGACGCAGTTTGCTTATTTTATTTATATGCGTGTAATTATTTATTACACGAGCAAATAAATAAATAAAAACAGCCAAGACTGTCCTTGCATCAGTTCATTAAACTCATATCGCTCTCCTTAATCCACTCCATCGTTAGTTCGTTTGACGTACACGACAGCTCTCCACGGCGACGCTCGCGCAACTGGACTTCGCGCGTAGTGTGGCAGGCACACAAACATTTGTACTTTGATCCTTCTGATGTGCGCTAAAAAACCGACACGGAACGGCAAAGCGCACATAAGTGATCAAATATGTGACAATAGTATCAAATGCCCGTGCCACACATGTGAACACATTTGATCACATCTTTGAACACATGTCTGGCGCCGGCATAACGCGCGGTGAGGAAACCGCACACTGCGTCTTCACGCGGTATTATATTTATATCTAGACCTATTTCTGGACATCTTTATTTTACTCTATATTATGCAGGATGTATTTTGACGGTCAAAGCCTTACACTTTCTTATTTTCCCTGTGTAGCATAAGTCCGCAGCAAGTCTGTCTACATTATCCGTTAAAAAAATGTATAGTATTAAAAATATTTATTTATATTATCTATCTTCCGGACGTCCTACATAGCACATAACGTTCTGTGTTCTAAAGACTGCAAATCTTAATTATCTTGTAAGTTTTAAAGTCAACTTATATGTAGCTATTAATGTATTTTCGGCTAAAAGGCAACATTACCATAATACTCGGAAGTCCGTCTGTCTAATTGCGACGTCGAGTGACATGAATATTTATGGGATGGGAGATTTGCATTAAATTATTAATATCTAGACTGAATTTTATTGCAACGTAATTAAACTTCTTTGTTGTAATATACAGATATTAAAATTACATTAAAAGTTTTTACAGGGTTAGCAACGCGAGTGATACTCCCGGTAATTCAACGTCCATGCTACGGTGAGGTGACAGCTTACCATCAGGCGGGCCGTAAGCTTGTTTGCCACCTTAGTAATATAAAAAAAAATACAATTGGATGATTTATGAGAGAGAGAAAAGAGAGATCTCAATTTAAAAATTAATATCAAATCCATATTAGTACTCTGGAAACTTCCCCCCCTTTTTGAAGCCCGACTCCTTACTTATCTGGGCAACGCAATGGTAGCACCCCTACAACGGTAGTAGCTGATGTTTATGGGTGACAGTCGTTAAGCCAAATCGGTGGTCTTCATACATACTTATAATACATATTGGATGTTTATCTATATATGTATTTGTTATAAAATATAATATCGTTGAGTTAGTATCCCATAACACAAGTTTCGAACTTACTAGGGCTAGCTCAATCTGTATGAATTGTCCCTATATATTTATGTATACATATGAGATCCCCGCTAAGGTCTTTTCTTTAGACTATATGGGGTTCTTCAAAAGGGGCATTAAAAGATGTTTACAGGGTCGGCAACGCGCGAGTTATACTCCTGGTTTGCAAACGTACATAGGCTACGGTGACCGCTCACCATCAGGCGGAGCGTAAGCTTGTCTGTTACCTTAGTGGCATAAAAAAAACATAGAAAACACCCAGACTCGAGATCAAACACAAAATGAACCAGGTTCGATTCCCGCTCGGGGCAAATACCGAAGGTAGGTAAGATCACTATCAAACTAACGCACTAGCGATAGTTATTTGTCATATTATGTCATAGTATCATAGTGATATAACTTAACATGGAAATTGAGGAGCTCGATGGCTTCGCTGTGTGTCGCACACTAATATGAACAGCGACGTCGACCCTAGCCAGCGTTTGGATGGGTTTCGTTATCTCGAGCTTCTTCGTGCTTCGGAGGGCACGTTAAACTGTCGGTCCCGGCTGTTATTGATGGAAGACAGCCAAGCTGGCGGTTTGAAAACACCGGCCTCTGCCTATCCGCATTGGAGCAGCGTGGCAGAGTACGCTCTAATCACCTTCGATTGAATCGAGACCCGTATCCCAGCAGTGGGATGATTATGGGTTGATATGATGATAACTTACATGTAAAATGTAAATCAAGAACGAATTGTAATTCGATTTAAACCGAGTAGGTCATTCAGAGTCCATTGAATTATTCGATAATCGAGTCCGTCCGATTCAAGTAAATATGCATATCTATCGATTCTCGATGTAGTAATTGAATTGAGGAGTCGACTGTTGTTATTTAATTCCACGCAATTCGTATACTTATTTACCACTAAGGTCTACTAAGGTGGCAAACACGCATACGGACCGCCTGATGGTAAGCATCACCGTAGCCTATAGACGCTTGCAATACCGGGTTGCCCGCCCTCCCAACCCCCCCAAGTGGAGCTCTGGAGACCTTACTCACCGTAGGAACACAACATGGCCGAGACCAATGCCATTTGGCTACGATCTTCTGTAAGGTGGAGATCCTTCCCCAGACGGGCTGCTCCGATTTGAGCGGATTATCCGCTGTGCCCTACCTCTCTTGAAAATGTCTGTAATGTTTCTAGTGTGAAATTGATTCAAAAGGTTAAACAAAAAAAAAGTTTTATCTTTTTTTTAAGACACTCAAAATTTGTGGCCCCTAGTCTGTTTTGACTAAAATATATAAGGGCCTGGACACCTCTGTCATGCGTAAACTGTATTATATTGAGGAACAATATGACGACCTCCGTGGAGTAATGGTTATCACGCCAGACCGCCACCCAGGGGTCCCGGTTTCGAATCCCGGTCGGGAACTCGGGACATGATAAACTAACTTTTTCCGATTGGTCTCTGGTCTTGGATGTTTATCTATTATGTATTTGTTATAAAATATTACTATATTTAAAAGTAAGTTCGAAACTTGTGTTATGGGATACTAACTCGAACTTACTTTGGGGCTAGCTCAATGTATGTGAAAAACGCACCGCCGCCGCCGGAGGGCGGTGCTGTGTGTTAAGCTAAGCGACAGCTTCCAAATTGTGTTAATTACCACAATGACCAACTCATCATCATCATCTCAGCCACAAGAAGTTCACTGCTGGACATAGGCCTCCCCCAAACGCCTCCAATACGACCTGCTGGCAGAATAACCAACTCGTTCCAACCCAATCATTGAATTTCACTGGAAACCTGTGCCAAGTACGTATATAGGATGGAATTGAATCATGGAATTGAATATAGATCTCAGTGTACTTGGTAAGTGGTAACTGGTAACACAAACAAAGGGAATATACCTACATCATTAATACAATAAGACCTAATTATCTCGAGTAACATGATAGCAGTACCTAATAGAATCGAATTCACTGTTTACCAAAACATTTTTTTTTACACCACTAAGGTGGTAAACAGGCATATGGCTCGCCTGATGCTGTTTTTTTTCTTGCCTTATTTTTTTATACCACTAAGGAGGCAAATAAGCATATCTCCGTTCTCGAGGCTGGGTGTTTTCTATGTCCTGTCTATAATATACTAGCTTTTTTGCCCGCGACTTCGTCCGCGTGATGTTCCGGACCCGTTCCCGTGGGAACCACATTGAATTTCGGGAAAAGCTATAGCCTATGTCACTCCCTGATAATGTAGCCTTCTACTGGTGAAAGAATTTTTAAAATCGGTCCAGTAGTTTCGGAGCCTATTCAATGCAAACAAACAAACAAAGAAACAATCAAATCTTTCCTCTTTATAATATTAGTTTAGATTTACAACTAGCGAAACCCGCGCAACTTCGTTTGCGTGAATCCCGCTTTCCCGTGGGAATTTTGGAATGTATTATACATATTTAACCTTCCTCTTGAATCACTCTATCTATTAAAAAAAACTGCATCAAAATTTATTGCGTAGTTTTAAAGATCTACGCATACGGACAGACATACAGAGCGACTTCATTTTATACTATGTATAGATAATTATATCCATTTTCTGGTAGGTTTAACACATGCATACTTTAGGAACTGGTAGAGCTATATATGAATGATGTTATTTATTTACTACCAAACTATAAGTCTGCCAGTCAATAAAAACTTGTATACATCATGTACCAATAATTGGGTTTTCAACCCCCACAGGAAACACCCTTATTCGCTGTCGACATTTCGTCGCCATTTATATTTAATAATACTTGGGGTGAGGTACAAAAATCGATACCGTCTGTCTGGGAGGGAATGGCCCTCCGAATCCTGCATCCGAAACATCTGCATTTGAACGGTGCATAGGGTGCTCCCTTTATAGGTGCCCTTTCAACCGGTGCAGAGTGTTATGTATTTTTATTATTAATTTGGATTTCCTGATAATAAAACTTTTAAATTATGAAATGTTTGTAAAAATTAAACTATTAATTTTTGGATTAACATGACTAATATTTGGCATATAAATAAGGTGTAAGATGTAGTTGGGGTAAGAGTTAAGAGTACCTTTTTGTGTGTAACTGTGTCTTTACCATTTTAAAAAAGCAAGTGCTAAGTTTCTTGCCAGTTCTACTTAGCACAAATCTGCCGTCTGAACCGGTGGTAGGGAAAAAAGTCACGATTCGAATGTGCTTGGAATATAAATATTTTGATTTGATTTGATTTCTCCAAAAAATTTAGCCTAGATATCATGTGTGTAACTGTAGCTTCCTATGGGAAGCTACCTCAACGGTGAAAGGATTTTTCAAATCGGTCCAATGGTTTCGGAGCCTATTGAATTCAAACAAATAAAATTAATCAAATCTATCCTCTTTATAATATTAGCAAAGAAATTTCAGACGACTTGTGAAGCCGCGCAACTTCGATAACGTGTATTTATTTATGCTCAGTAGCGCCATCTATATCAGACTTTATGATGAAATCCTACGGGAAACGCGTACTTTTCGGGATAAAAAGTACCCTATGTGTTAATCCAAGGTATCAGCTACCTACATACCAAATATCATAAATGTTGGCCCAGCCATTTGAGCGTGAAGGAGAAAAAAAAACACACTTTCGCCCTTATAACATAAAGGATTCCTTTATATATCCTTTATATATGTAGTGGGAAGTATGATATGGTGACATACTTACTGGACATTGTAATAAGGTACATATGTAATTGTTTTTTTATTCTGTACCGAATAAACAATTTCTCTTTTTCTTTCTTTGATATTATAGTAGGTACTCGTAAGTTTCAAAGTTAGACTATAAAATAATCTCGCTTGTGGACATGGTAAGTATGTCCCTTGTTTTCTTTTCTTTTTTATACCACAGAGGTGGCGAATAAGCATACGGTCGGCCTGATGGTAAGCCGTTACTAACCTGGGTTTGCATGCGCCGTTGACTAGAATGTTAACCACCTACAACGATTGGCATAAACTCTTAGACCTGGATATCTTCAACGATCACCCCAAGTCCCTTAAGGAAAAAATTCTCAAAAACAATTCGTGATATATTCTTTAATTTCGTTATTTATGTCATACTAGGTATTATTATTATTGTCAATAAAATCAATTTATTATTATTATAACTTAGATAATTGTATTGTCATTTTGTCATTAAACAAAATTTTAGTTTATTACTGATTTGTGAAATTATAATTGTGATTCATACGTACTATTAATAATTAATTATTGTAAAATTGAATGCTGTGTATATCTATAATTGATGTAGACATAAGTAGTGAGATAATGTACAATGTTTGAAAGTTAATGATTGTGTCTGCGTTGTTGATGTGCCTTAATAAATAAATAAATAAATAAAATAAAAAAATAAATAAAGCCGTCACCGTAGCCTATAGACGCTTGCAATACCGGAGGTATCACTCACGCGTTGCTAACGCTCCCCCAGAAGTGGAGCTCTGGAGACCTTGCTCACCGTAGGAACATAACATGACCGAGACCAATGCTTTTTGGCTACGATCTTCTGAAAGGTGGTGGTCCTTCCCCAGACGGCCTGCTCCGATTTGACCGGATTATCCGCTGCGCCCTACCTCTCTACCTTGTAGGACAAATAGCTTCTTCAAGGAGACTTTAATAAGTACACGAAGTCTCAGAACGATATTATGCCACGCCATATTGAAAAGCTTTTAAATAAACAAACGTTGTCATTAAACCGCTGAGATTTTCGTAAATTGTAATACTCTTGAAACATTTCGTATCAAATGTGTTTGCTTTTGCCTCAGGAGTAATTTCAAATTAATCTGTAAAGGTACTCCATATGTCAATACGTTTTTAGAGATCCGCATCGAAAGGCTTCCAACGAATGTTATGAACATTTTCTTTTAATTTTTTTACTTTATTGATTACAAATACACAATTATTGATACAATAAGCTAACGTAATGCTTATTGCGCTATCTAATTAGCAATTACCATTTTTTTCTGAAAAACAAAACAAAACTAAAAAAAACGCAGAAAAATAAAAGCAATTGCGTATTAGGCAACGAAATAAGTACTCAGCTGCTCGAGGTGGGGTAGCGGGTTACACCTACACCGCGTACATGTAAATAAAATAAATAAATAAATATATAGGGACAAATCACATAGATTGAGGTTTTTTTATACCACAAAGTTGGCAAACGAGGATACGGCCCGCCTGATGGTAAGCATCACCGTAGCCTATAGAAGCTTGTAATACCGGGGGTATCACTGACGCGAGTGACGCGTTGCTAACCCCATTCTCAAGATACTAACTCAACGATACTATATTCTATAACAAAAACATACAAAGATAAACATCGAAGAGCCAAGTCAATCAGAAAGAGTTCGTTTTTCATCATGACCCGACCGGGATTCGAACCCGAGACCTCCTGGGTGGCGATTCGGCATGGTAACCATTACGCCACCGAGGTCGCATATTATGGAACCCACGATTAATTCCAACATATACTTGGCCGGTTTGTAATCTACGAACATCGATTTTATTCGTTGTTAAGTGCAAATTAGTATCTCGGCTCTCGGAATACGATTTCCAATTGAATACTGGATATCGACGTCACGTTGATGTGGAAATGTGGGTTTTAGTGGGATTATAGTTGATGGAAATAATATTAAATGAAAAGAAATCGTTTATTCAAGGTAATCTATATCTATAAAATGCTTTGTCCTGACTGACTGACTGACTGACTGACTGACTGACTGAGAATCAACGCACAGCCTAAACCGCTCATCGTAAAAATCTGAAACTTGGCAGGTGGAACTATTATATAACGTAGGCGTCCGATAAGAAAGGATTTTTCGAAATTCGAACTCTAAGGGGGTAAAAAAGGGGGGTAAAGTTACTATGGGACAACTTGATTCCTTGGTCCAATCTACTTCAAATTTTGCATAAAAATTGTTTATGATAATTGATGGAAGATGTGATTCTTATTTTATTGAAATTCTTGAAAAAAATGTATTTTGTGGGTAATTTTCTTCGAGTTGATATCAATACTCATACTCCTTAGTGCTTTTGATTTCAATTACATTTAATTTTGACACATCCGTGAAGTGAAGTGTATCATCTGTCATGTAATTATAAATTGTGAATATTCAATCATAATGTCGTCTATTTATTCTGATAAGTGATATCGGAAAAACAACTAAAATTCTCACTATGTATGTATAAAGCGGACTGAATCATATTCATCGATAATAAATAGTAAGTAATTAAATATTAAATTTTATAATATTTGACAGGGTTCAAGTTAAATTGGTCAATGGTTAAATGGCATATTGATATTGTCTCTTTCTCACTTATTGGAAATCTCATTACGTCGACTCGCTCTATTATTTCGTAGTGTTGTTGTAGGCTGAGGTTGTAGGTATTGAATTACCGATATACTTATACATTTTTTTTACGGAAGTGGTTGGAAAACAAGCTCAGGAATATGGATCATTTGATATTAGGTGATTACCGTCGACTATGGAGCACATAGATTTTAGGGTCCCTAACCCGTTGCCGACCTATAACAGGAAACAAACAGGATATAGCGAGAAATAGTTTATGGAATGAGTTATTTTTTTTTATACCACAATGGTGACAAACAAGAATTTCGGATATTTCACTCTCCGAAGGAAACGCATATTGCTGCTTCACGTCAATATTCTGTAAAAGGGTGGCTCTTCACCGGTCGGGCTAGCCTATTTCATAAACGCCCACTCCAAAGATTGTAATGAGAAGTATAAAAATAGAAGAAAAAAATCTATACCTACATATCACAATTTTTTGGGTGTGTTCTGAAAAGTGTGGTGTATGATATAGGCAACCGATATGAAAGGATTTTTTGAAATTCCCACGGGAAAGGACAAACGCACACGAAGTTGCGCGGGTTTCTCTAGTAGGGTTATATTTGCTTAAAAACATAATCAATCTCGATTCATGTTGTGTTCTCCACTCCCCTCCACGGGGGTTAGGAGGGTTGGCAACGCGTGAGTGATACCTCCAGTATTGCAAGTTGCAAGCGTCAATAGGCTACGGTGACGTCTTAGTCTTACCATCAGGCCGGCCGTATGCTTGTTTGCCATCTTTGTGGTATAAAAAAATCTCGATTATGTTTTCTCGAAATAGAGAACCCGGTACTGTGGTGGTAGTAATCCTACCTTCGGCACCTGACATTTATTTGATGGGATTGATGTTTCTCGAATCTGGGTGTTTTCTATGTGTTATAAGGAGGTATATATTTACAATAATTTATCTGTTATCTAGTACAGCAGGTTAGGGCTGAGCACACCGCACGTACGACGCGTAGCTGCGCAGCGCTGTACAGCATCGTTTGGTGTGTCCTTTCTCATAATATTGCATAGATAACAACACCATTAGCTGCAACGCGCTGTGCTGCGCTGCGCTGCGCTGCATACGCTGTGCTCCGCCCTTAAGCCTAGCTTCCTTTGGACTAGGTTGCGCTGTCTGAATTTTGTAAAATATATTTATGTAGAATTTATTTATTAATTACTTTTGTAAAATAACGACACCTACAACCTACAATCCATCTGCGAGTGTGTTGTTCTAAAATTATTGCACATGAATATTCTACGCCGCATTTCCAGTTACACCCAAGTTATTAATGCGAGTTGGGAGCCTACGACTTCCGCGATCGTATCGATATTAACAACTCGTATAATTTCTTATCGATACACACGATAAATCGTAACTTTAACACATTTGTCTTAACTACAATTTTGAATTCGAATTATTTAAAGTGGAATAAGTGAGAACGAATGATGTTATGTAAGTAGGAAAGGAGAGGAACAATATAGTCCTTTCTTCGGGGCGTCTTGAAGGTGGCGACTATATTGTTCTACGAGTCTTTTGTTATTTATTATGTCTTAGTGTCAAGACACCAAGACATAATCCTTACATATTATAAAACAAAGTCCTCCCGCGCGTCTGTCTGTCTGTCTGTTCGCGATAAACTCAAAAACTACCCAACGGATTTTCTTGCGGTTTTTACCAACGGATAGCCTGGTTCATGAGGAAGGTTTATGTATAAAATTTGTCAATATTTTGTGTAAATTGGCTGAAATATAAAGATTATTGTTGGGAGTGTCGGAAAAAATCGACCCGCTTGGGAGCTGTCGACGAAAACGCTGTCTAAACCCTTTGAGATATAACAATACAACAATTATAGGACATTCCTCTTATTTAGGTCTTCAAAAAAGTCCGCGATGGCATATATTTATCGTTTACGGATAACTTACTATAAAATAAAAAGCAATTTCCGAGTAATAATGCGGAAATAGCGCCATCTAGCGTAGAATAGAAAGAACTTGAATTCATTTTGGCAAGCGCGTCAATTTTTTGCTAGAACTTCTAAAGTATCTATTTAAATTATATGGTGTAAATATTATAATAATGTACATGAAATGCTTAAGGTAACTAACGTAGTTAACTGGTTAAGGATTAATACTGTATACGTCAAAATCGGTTTCCAATTTCTGCATTATTACTCGGAAATAGCTTTTTATTTTATGGTAAGTTATACGTAAACGATAAATATACCTATGCTATCGCGGACTTTTTTGGAGACCTAAATCTCAGTCTAACGCTGTCTAAGTCTAACGCTGTCTAAACCCTTTGAGATATAACAATACAAAAAAAAACACATAACCCTTTGCCTTGGGCAGTCGGGTAGGACATTCCTCTTATTTAGGTCTCCAAAAAAGCGATTTCCGATTAATAATGCGGAATTTGGAAACCGATTTTGACGTATACAGTATTAATCCTTATCCAGTTAACTACGTTAGTTACCTTAAGCATTTCATGTACATTATTATAATCTTTACACCATATAATTTAAATAGATACTTTAGAAGTTATAGGAAAAAATTTACGCGCTTGCCGAAATTAATTCAAGTTCTTTCTATTCTACGCTAGATGGCGCTATTCAAAAGATACATCGCGCCGCTATGGTTACGTTTTCATCAAATTATACCTAAATATCACGCGAAAATTAAAGCACTTTAAATCTATTACGCTAGGTGTCGCTGTTTAAAAATCAAAACTAATATATAAAGCTGAAGAATTTGTTTGTTTGTTTATTTGAACACACTAATCTCAGGAACTACTGGTTCGAATTGAAAAATTATTTTTGTGTTCGATAGTCCATTTATCGAGGAA
Organism: Endotricha flammealis; assembly: GCA_905163395.2. NCBI lineage: Eukaryota > Metazoa > Arthropoda > Insecta > Lepidoptera > Pyralidae > Endotricha > Endotricha flammealis. The sequence continues at coordinate 11,398,904 of LR990871.1, forward strand.
GGGTTTAGACTATATAACATTACGCTGCGACCAATAGAAGCGAAGCATCAGTGAGAAATGTTGCAAAAACGAGGAAAATTATTGAGGGCTTCCGTTGCATGCGCTGCATAAACGGTTCAAGTTACCCAAAAAATATGTATGGCGCTCTTTTGACAAGAATAAAGATGGGGTTTTATAGAATTCCCACGGGAAAGAGAGTAATAGGACTATAAGTGTATTATCGCAGGCGCACAACCTAAAAAGCTGGAATTTTGTATATTGATTCCCTATAAGATGTTGATAAAGAGAAAGACGGCAATTTATAGAATTCCCACGGGAAAGGGAGTAATAGGACTGTAAGAGTATTATCGCAGGCGCACAACCTAGAAAGTTGAAATTTTGTATAGAGGTTCCCTTTTTATGATGTTGACTAGGATAAAGACGGCAATTTATAGAATTCCCACGGGAAAGGGAGTAATAGGACTGTAAGTGTATTATCGCAGGCGCACAACCTAGAAAGCTGAAATTTTGTATAGAGGTTCCCTTTTTATGATGTTGACTAGGATAAAGACGGCAATTTATAGAATTCCCACGGGAAAGGGAGTAATAGGACTGTAAGTGTGTTAACGCAGGCGCTCAACCTAGAAAGTTGGAATTTTGAATAGAGGTTCCCTTTATGATGTTGACAAGGATAAAGACGGCAATTTATAGAATTCCCACGGGAAAGGCAGTATCCACGCGGGCGAAGCCGCGGGTACAGCTAGTAAATAACAAAAGACTCGCAGTAGTAAGTATTTCTCATGTGTACGTCTGCAGACTCAAGGTCTCAGAGTCAAGACACCCCGAAGAAGAAAAGAGAATTTCTTCGGAGAGGGCAGATCAAAGTCAACACGATAATGTTTTTTTTTAAAGTCACACTGAAATTCAATTTTTACTCACAACGGGTATTCTCGCAAGAAAAACAGTTAAAGTCTAGTCTCAAAGGCTATCTTGCTCATCCTATCCTACTAATATTATAAAGGCGAAAGTTATACGTATATTTGTTACTTCTTCACGCTCAAATGGCTGGGTCAATATTTATGATATTTGGTATGTAGGTAGCTGAGACACATAGGGTACTTATTATCCCGAAAAGTACGCGATTTCCGTAGGATTTCATCAAAAGTCTGATATAGATGGCGCTACAGTGCATAAATAAATACACGCAAAAGAAGTTGCGCGGGCTTCACTAGTACAAAATATCGAGCGAAATAGCGCATAGCCACAGGACCACAAGTTGATGCTATTGTAGTTGACTTAATAATATACCGGGAATTAACGCGATCATACCTTGATATTGCCTGACGTTTCGACCAGGTTGCACCGGCCGTGGTCACAGGCGAACTGGTAACTGCACACGTCATGTCTCCATATCCGAGGCGGAATCTTCTTCCACCCTCATATTACCGATAGTCCACCCACTTTTGCACACAACACTCACAGTGTCCATATTACGATCTCTAACCGACTGCGACAACGTAAAGGGAGGTTTTATCTTTGCCACTATTGGATTCCACGCGGACCATCCTCTCGATTGAAATGGTTTGAATTTTGATCGTTCACTGTTTTTACATCAGCTGTCATCGATAAAATGACTGAACGATCAATCAATACAAGATGCACAAGGATGTTTAAGAACGTGAGTGACGTTTGTAGGAGGGCGTTACTGTGGCATATTTTCATACATTTTGTCAAAGGCGAACTGTCAAAAAGTGACATACAATATGAACGGGAGTTGTAGTTCCAATTTCGGCCCATTGTAGGCCTTCTACTTGGATCCACAAGCCCTTGCTTGAATACCACAAAAAAGTAAACAACACCATTGACAATGCTTTGGTTGACGTGACGTATATCATCGTCATCAATTACATGTCTTATTCCAACGAGCTTAAGTCGAAAGTCATTTCTATGCAAATTACAATAGTAGTATTAGGTAGGTGCCCGACTCGAGGGCTCGGACCACAATATAGAAACAGTGGGACATTATCATACAAACACTACGAATAATTTAATTCCAGTGATAATGAAAAACAGTATCCTTTCTCATAATAATAAATTACGTTTTAAGATTTTAAGAACTTTTATTCAGAGCTCCACTTGGGTTGGGAGGGTTGGCAACGCGTGAGTGATACCCCACATGCGTCTGATGCTTACCATCAGGCGGGCCGATTACATGTTACAATATGAATACTATACTTCTCAACAGGCTATTCACGTCTGAAGTGCTAGTAGGATAAAAAAACATTGACGTGCAAAAGAACTTCTTGTAAATCTACTTGCAAAATAAATGTTTTTATTTTTATTTAATTCATCATCATCATCATATCAACCCATAATCATCCCACTGCAGGGATACAGGTCTCCCTTCAATCGAAGGTGATTAGAGAGTACTCTGCCACGCTGCTCAAATGCGGATTGGCAGAGGCCGGTGTTTTCAAACCGCCCTAAGGCCACCGACTTGGCTTAACGACTGTCATCCATCGACAACAACCGGGACCGACGGTTTAACGTGCCCTCCGAAGCACGGAGAAGCTAGAGATAACGAAACCCATCCAAACAATGGCTAGGGTCGACGTTGCTTATTTTGCGTGTTCATATTATAGTGCGACACACAGCGACGCCATCGAGCTCCTCCTTATTTTATTGTTATATAAAAATTAGCGTAAATCCTTTCTTATTATTGCTTATAATTACAAAACTTGAATTATATTTACGACCCCGCAGCATTGACTGACTGTACATGAATAAGTTGCCGTCTATAAATTGCCTTACTGCGTAAAATAATATACTTTGTGACCAGAGTCAGTTAATTTCGCTGAAAAGTCGCGACTCTGATTTATTGAGGCTTATCGGAACAAATTTTGTCGCTACACTTTTGCGGAGAGGTGTTTAAGATGTAAAATACATTTTTGTGTGAAAACAAGCTTCCGTGATATTTTAAAAAAGTGATTAATATTTGAATTCGATTATTCCACTGAAAACAGAAATGAGACGTAATATAAAAGTTTTTTTTTGATAAAAGAAGTGTGTGTACTTTAGATAAATAATTAATTAAAAATACAGGATAACTAGTGACTAGGAAGAAGAATAAACGTTTATTATGGATTTTAAAAAAATATTACGATAACAAATGAAAATCACTTCTAGACACCACTTCAAAGGATTTTTTTTTATTCCAAGATTGATCAATCACTGAGCCTTTGTCGGTGACGTTAAAAAAATCAATCAACGTTTTTGCGCATCAAGTGATATGGAATTTTACTGAAGTGAATTTTACGTTAAATTGCTTTTTACATATTTTGTGGGAAATCGTAAGAGGCGTAAATAAGTAGGTTCTATTTTATAAGACGTAAACATATTTCTGTATTTTTTATTTATTTACATAGATTTGAGAGGTTTTTGAAGCCTCTATCGGTGCGCAGAATGGATCTTAACAATATTCGTAGTGTTTATGGTTTATGAACAAAGAGTATGTTATAAGTCGCTGTCGCTGGCCACTTTTATGAAACTGTTTGACGGCTTGACGCGAATCTGCTGTCAGTAGTATCAGTTAATACATGGAATCTTGACCTATGTTGTGTTTTTATGGAAAATTACAATTTACCATGTGCTCGAAGAATTTTTCAGTGAAGTTTCTTTGGAGCAGCAGTGACAAGCGGGTGTCCGTGCCCTTCCAGTCGGGGTGATTTCATAACATAAAATGTATTGTGTGCCACAAGGGCGGATTATGATTTTCGTCAAAAATATGAAATTGAAATGTAAGTTTATTTATAATGTTTTTTTTACATATTCGTGTTCAGTATCGGTAGTAGATTCGCGAAATAATTAGAAATTAAATATTTCAACTGTACAAACAACACATTGTATAAAATATATTGATATTTGTATCAGAGCTCGATAATAATGTGCTTGCTTGAATCCGATCGCCTGCGGTCAAACATTGAATCATGCTGAATTGGTCGTGTCGTGTGTCGTGTCGTAAATACATTTCCGTGTAATTGGTGAGGTATTCCACGACATGACTTCTCGACAATTTGATAATTAAATTAATTCGTTAAGGTATCGTAAATAAATACATGTATATAAACCCTGTTTCTTTTAACTTGACCAATGTAGTAAACAATCTTAGCATGTCTTTTTAACGAAAATAGGCAATTAAAATTATCATTCACACCCAAATAATAATAATATAGTAAGAAATGGCATTTAACACAAAGCTCTTATTATTCTGGCGATTTACCGATTTTACACATGGATATTTGAATAAAAAGACACGCTAAGATTGTTTACTACATTGGTCAAGTCAAAAGAAACAGGGTTTAGACAAATCACACAGACAAATCACACAGATTGAGCTAGCCCTAAAGTAAGTTCGAGACTTGTGATATGGGATACCAGCTCAACGATACTATATTTTATAGCAAATACATATATAGATAAACATCTAGACTCAGGCCAATTAAAGTTTTTAATCATGACCCGACCGGGACTCGAACCCTGGGCCTCTTGGGTGGCGGACTGGCATGGTAACTATTACGCCACGGAGGTCGTCAAAGAAAATTGTAAAGTTACCTGAATGTCTGATTTTTATTGATCTAAAGATGATTGGATATAAAAGAACTAGCTCTATTTTGAAAAAAGGTTCTCCATGCTTCGGAGGGCTCGTTAAGCCGTCGGTCACGGCTTTCTCCATGCTTCGGAGGGACGTTAAGCCGTCGGTCACGGCTTTCTCCATGCTTCGGAGGAACAAATTCAAAAAATGTAAGTAATAATCCAATATTTGAGTAATTCTTAAGCGTTATTTGTGTTTGCCTAATATTTATTGGTAAACTAGCTGTGCCCGCGGCTTCGCCCGCGTGGAATTGGACTTGTGACTAATTAAGTAGTATAGACGGATTTAACAGTCTCCTATTACTGTAGTTTTCCCCGTGACGTCAGTGTTCTTCATTGTTCATTGTCTATTTGTTTGGCTACCTATTGTGTACAAAATCCTGTTGTTTTATTATTTTAATAGCTGTTACCCGCGGCTCCGCCCGCGTGGTCAAGCGAAAATGCCAATAATTTCGTTCCCGTGGGAATTAAAAAAAAACGACTTTTTCCTTGTCAACATCATAAAGGGAATTTCTACATAAAAAAATCAGCTTTCTAGGTTGAGCGCTCCCGATAATACACGTGTAGTCTTATTATTCCGAATCCTGTGGGAATTAAAAAAATCCCGTCTTTATCCTTGGTACTTTATAAAGGGAAGCTTAATACAATATCTAGGCGTTCTAGGTTGAGCGCCCGCAAAAACACACGTGCAGTTCTATTTATCCCGTTCCCGTGGGAATAAAAAAAAATCCGTCTTTATCCTTGTCTACATCATAAAAGAACCTCTATACAAAATCTCTGCTTTCTAGGTTGAGAGCCCCCGATAATACACGTGAATCTTATTATTCCTGTTCCCGTAGGATTTTTAAAAAACCCTGTCTTTGTTATTGTCCACTTCTTAAAGGGATCCTCAATACAAAATCTTAGCTTTATTGGTTGAGCGCCGCCGATAATTGAATCTGTAGGAATTTAATAAAATCCCATCTTAGTCCTTGTGTACTTTATAAAGGGAACCTCAATACAAAATTCTAGTGTTCTAGGTTGAGCACCCACAATAACACACGTGGAGTCCTATTTGTCCCGTTCCCGTGGGAATTAAAAAAATCCCGACTTCATCCTTTTCAACATTATAAAAGGAACCTCTACACAAAATTTCAGCTTTCTAGGTCGAGCGCCCTCGATAATACACGTCTAGACGCTTAGGTAGTAGGTCACCCAATTTCATCCCTCTAGAAAAATCCTAAAACCCGTACCTACTTACTCATATACCGCCAGGAGTATTCCTGCGAAGTTTCAAATAAAATGGTCTAACTAATCTAGTTTCTTCATACAAACGTTGGACCCAGGTTTTACCCCCATAGGATGTGAGTTTTAAAAAAATCCTTTCTTAGTGCACCCCTAAACTTTATAGGGAAGCTATGTGCCAAATTTGGAGTCTCTAGACCTAGCGGTTTGGGCTGTGCGTTGATATATCAGTCACCAATCAGTCAGTTTCTTCTTTTATATATGTATTTAGACTCGGAAAGTTTCATACTAACTTTGCATCCCCGTTTTACCGCCCTTAATGGATGATTTTTGGAAAAAATATTTTACTCGTGTTTAATGCTTTTCAATAAAGAACCTTCATGCTGAATTTCATTCGAATAACTTCAAAAACGGCAAAGTTTCATACTAACTTTGCACCCCCGTTTAACCCCTAAGGGATGAATTTTGAGAAAAATATTTTACTCTTGTTTTATACCTTTCAATAAAGAATCTTCATGCTGAATTTCATTCGAATAACTTCAAAAACGGCAAATATTCATACTAACTTTGCGCCCCGTTTAGCTCCCTAAGGGATGAATTTTGAAAAAAATATTTTACTCATGTTTCATTCCTTTCAGTAAAGAACCTTCATGCTGAATTTCATTCGAATAACTTCAAAAACGGCAGTTTCATGTTAACTTTGCACCCCGTTTAACCCCCTAAGGGATGATTTTTGAGAAAAATATTTTACTCGTTTTTCATGCCTTTCAATGAAGAACCTTCATGCTGAATTTCATTCGAATAACTACAAAAACGGCAAAGATTCATACTAACTTTGCGCCCCCGTTTAACCCCATAAGGGATGATTTTTGAGAAAAATATTTACTCGTGTTTCATGCCTTTCAATAAAGAACCTTCATGCTGAATTTCATTCGAATAACTCCAAAAACAGCAAAGTTTCATACTAACTTTACACCCCCGGTTAACCCCCTAAGGGATGATTTTTGAGTAAAATATTTTACTCGTGTTTCATACCTTTCAATAAAGAACCTTCATGCTGAATTTCATTCGAATAACTTCAAAAACGGCAAAGTTTCATACTAACTTTGCACCCCCGTTTCACCCCCTTAGGAGTTGAATTTCGCAAAATCCAGTCTTAGTGAGCACTTACGCCCCAAACGAAACCCCAATGCAAAATTTGAGACTCCTGGCACTTGTAGTTTCGGAGATTTCGTGATGAATCAGTCAGTGATTTTCTCTTTTATAAATATAGATAAGGGGAAGGTACTTAAACAAAATTTCGTAATCGGATTAAGGCAGCCACTAAGGAACTGGCGGTCCTTTTATCGTAGGAAGATTTGTGAGACACAGAGCACTAAAGGGTATCGACATGAATTTTGTTACTCGATTGTGGATAAGCGTAATGTGTTTTTAAAAATTGTTAACTTATGTCTTTAACTCCTTTTATATATTATTGTGTATTTTTTTGTTAGCATTTATGAAAAGTTGACATAACTTGGAATAAACAGGAAAATGCAAAGAGATTATAATTATCCACCCTTCACTTTTCAAACATAACATGGTGGGGGACTATTACCCGTGGTCCCACCATTGCGGCATAGTGGTGGGACCACGTTTAAAAGGGGATTTTGACTTTTATCTATTATCCTTTTCTATGCAAAGGTTCCTCAACTTCTTCAAGTACTCCAGACCCGAACAAAACCCCACAATTTGGAAAAGCTCATCATTGTCAGGCAACTGGAAAAACATACGAGGTAATTTTAACACGCCGTTTCTATGCTATTTCAGATTTCAAACATGTTGGGCTTGTGCTTACAGTACAATACATTTTTTTTATGTCATACAGTAGACAAACAAGCAAGCGGGCCCCCTGATGGAAAGGGGTCACCGCCGCCTATGGACATCAGTAACACCAGGGGCGCTACCAATGCGTTGTCCACCAAGGAAGTTGGAGGAAAGGAAGGAGGACGGCAAGGGAAAGGAGGAGGGGGAAAGACGGGATAGGGAAGGAGTTGGGCTTCCGGATCTCTCACTCGTCGAACGAACCGCATTGTTACATGTTATTTTTATGATTTTTTAAAGTGGGTACTTATAAAGACTAACGTGAGGATTAATAATAAAATATCACAAAAGCATCCAGCAAGCAAGTAAAAAAAAAACATCTAAAAAACAGTAACGATTTATTTTTAACTCCTGAGATTAGCGCGTTCAAACAAACAAACTATTCAGCTTTATATATTACTATAGATTTCATATCTAACTTTGATTATTTTTGGATAACAATTTTATCTTTCTATAATTCTTTTGAACTCTATGGTACTTCAGGGACATTCCGAGAAATACTCTGTTTGTACTGTGGATATAATTTGGAAACGTCGTCGCATCATAAAATTTATAGCCGCAACGGAAAGGGAGGATAGTGCTCCTCGTATGTTTTTTTATATATTTCTATTATTTTAAAATGCGTTAATGCAACTCATTTTACCACTTTTAAGTTAAGGGATTATTGTTAATGTATAACCTCAATAACGTCGAAAGTGGAAGTTGTATTTTGTGTTGAAACTGTACGAATTAATTGTAACTCCAACCAGTGCAGGCGTGCTAAATTGAAAACGTGTTGTCAGTGTTACAAAGTTAACCAATTGAACAGAACCACAATTTAAAATTTAACCTAGCATGCTCAGTTGGTTAGCAGGATTGGTGATACAGATTATTTGTCTCTAAACAATAGGATATGTGACTGGCGTTACAGATTATTTGTCTATATACACACATATTATCTTAGAGTATAAATAAGACAAGTAATATTTATACTCTAAGCATATTATACATTACATACATTTCTCCTTTCAATACTTCCTACTACGACTATCTTCTTTCTGATTAAATTCGTTGTGAGTTCCAAGACAGCTGTAGTTTTCTTCCCCGGGACGTCAATAAGCTTCATTGCTTGTCTATCTGAGGTCGCCCTTGTTGATCCTGGCTACACAGGAGACACAGTGGTGGGAATGTGTGGTGGGCTTGTCCCGATTACATACATTTGTCTATATAAGTGTGATGTATGTGGGTAGTCAGTTTTTATAATCGGTGTAACGACCGTCAATTTTGGAATATTGTGAGCAGTCTGTAGCCGACAGTAAATGAAGTAACAATTAACTCGTGGTTTCATTTTAAATAAGTTGCAAACACAATAATTGGCGACGAGATAATTTGTAATTCACGCGAGTAAAGTGCAAACTAATATCATATTGTGATATTTTGAGTGAAATCGTAATGACGAGTAATGGAAGTGCAATGTTCGGCGGCAGCCTCACATTCGACCACAGAGTGCAGGAATGGAGCATTTTTAAAAGCCGTTTTACACAATACTGTGCTGCAAATGATATAGATGACAGCACAGATAAGGCAGGAGTTAAAAGACGAGCGCTACTGCTCACCGCTCTTGTGGAAGATACCTACAGGGTCACCATCGATTTATGTTTTCCGGTGTCGGTGGAGAGCGTGGAGTTTGAAAACTTAATAGGAATTTTGGATAATCATTTCAAATCTAAAAAGAGTTCATTCGGCGAGCGGTTTAAGTTCAGTTTAGCACAACAGCGGCCTGGTGAAGATTTGGCAGAGTGGGCAGCGCGAGTGCGAAATTTGGCCCAACATTGCGGCTACAAAAATGAACTGGAAACTGCATTAAGAGATCGTTTTGTCCTCGGATTACTACCTTCAAAAGAAAAGGAAAAATTATTTGCCGAAAATGTAGAAACTTTGACTTTTAATCAAGCATTGGAAATAGCTCAAAGTGTGCAGTGTGCAAGGCAAGCATTACAAGGTTTGGGCGAGCACAAAAACAACGACGGGTCGCAGTCGCAGGTGTTCGCGCTGCGCAGGGAACAGCGGGCAGGCGGGCGCGCGCCCTCTTCGAGCGGGCTCGCGTCGTCCTCAAGCGGCCGCGCGCAAGCCGCGGGGCCGGCGGCAGCAACAAGAGATTTCTCTCGGAGCGGTATTAGTGCTAATAAATTTTGTGAGGTGTGCGGTTATCGAAATCACACTAAAGAAAAGTGCCGTTATTTAAATTTCGCGTGTGGAAAGTGTAATCAAAAGGGACATTTGGCACGAATGTGCAAATCGAATAGTAATATAAAATTTAACAATTATTTGTGTACTGCTGGGGAGGATGACGACACCGTAAAAGGTATTTATGATTTATTTTGTATTGAGGGCATCACGGACGAACCAATTCAGCGGACAGTCACTGTGGACGGGGTCGAAATGATTTTTGAAATAGATAGTGGTAGTGCGGTCTCGATATTGCCGGCGGATTTATACAAAAAAATTTTCAAATCTAAGCCACTTATATCATGTGATGTTATTTTAAATTGTTATAATGGCAGTAAGATTTCACCGTTAGGTTATATAATGACGTCGGTAATTTTTGGAGGTCGCACTAAGTTGATTAGAATGTTTATTGTGAGTAGGGAACACAACCAACCGCCATTACTAGGACGGAATTTTCTTAAAGAATTTGAATTACAATTTTGTAACAGCGGCGATATAGGTTGTAATAATATAACGACGGATTCAATCGTAGATTCGTTAAAAAGGAAGTTTTCTAACCTATTCAAAGATGAATTAGGAAAATTTAATAAGTTTAAAGTCACGCTCAGAGTGAAGCCGGACGCTCAAATAAAATTTTTTAAGCCTCGCCCGGTTCCGCTTGCATTAAAGCCGAAAGTAGAAAAGGAGTTGGGACGTTTACTAGACTTAGGTATTTTAGAACGTGTCGAATACTCAGATGTTGCCACGCCCATAGTGCCAGTTTTAAGACCTGATGGCGATATAAGGATTTGTGGTGATTTCTCAGTGACAGTTAATAAAGTTTTATGCGCAGATAACTATCCACTTCCGCGTATAGAAGACATTTTCGCGAAGTTGCATGGGGGACTGCAATTTTCAAAATTAGATTTATCGAGGGCTTATAATCAATTAGAATTAGATGATTCGAAAAGATTAACTTGCATTAACACACATAAAGGACTATTCATATATAACAGATTAGTTTTTGGCTTATCAAACGCGCCATGTATTTTTCAACGTACAATGGAACAATTACTGTCAGATATTGAAGGGACATGTATATTTTTAGATGATATTTTGGTTACGGGTCCTACTAGAGAATTACATCTTTTGAGATTAATGGAAGTGTTACGTCGATTAGAAAATGCGGGTTTAAGGTTGAAATCGGATAAATGCGAGTTGTTTCAGGAGTCAGTCGAATATTTAGGATTTAAGATAGATCGTAATGGCTTAAGAAAGTCGGATAAGAAAATAGAAGCTATCGTAAACTGTAGTCACCCTAAAAATGTCACAGAATTAAAATCTTTTTTAGGAATGGTGAATTATTACAGATGTTTCGTTCCGAATACGTCTAGTGTATTGAGCCCATTGCATTCTTTGTTAAAGAAAGGTGAAAAATGGAGATGGCTCCAAGAGCAAGAGTCAGCTTTTAATAAGATAAAGGCAGAATTATCCTCGGACAGAGTGCTGGCGCACTATGATCCTGAGCTGCCAACGGTAGTGACGGCGGACGCTGGCCCCGCGGGCCTGGGCGGCGTGTTGGCTCAGCGACAGCTGGATGGTAGTGAGCGGGTGGTGGCTTATGCGTCTAGGTCGCTTTCGAAGGCGGAGCGGAACTATGCACAAATACAAAAAGAAGCGGCCGCCATAGTTTTCGCTATAAAAAAATTTCATCACTACTTGTACGGGCGCATGATTCCATTTACGCTCCGCACAGATCATAAACCACTATTAACTATATTTGGTAGCAAAAAAGGAGTGCCCGAAATGGCGGCAAATAGGTTGCAAAGGTATGCCTTGTTTTTATCTGCTTATAATTTTAAAATTGAGTATATTAAGAGTGAAAACAATGTAGCAGATTATTTATCCAGGTCAGTCACTGCGTCGTTAGAGAATTATGTAAGCGACAATGGAGATCACGCTTTGTACGTAAATTTCATCACAGATTCAACGATACAGCCGATCACCTTACCGAGCATACAAAAAGAAACGGCACAAGATGAGACGCTGAAAACGGTATGTCATTATATAGAAAATGGTTGGCCTTCCAAGGTAGCAAACGATGAATTAAAGCCATACTTCAATTGTAGGTTAGAGTTGTCTTTAGAAAATAATTGTATAATGCGTGGCCATAAAGTAGTCATACCGACCATATTTAGAGAACAACTGTTGAATGAGCTTCACAACTCGCATTTTGGGGTGGTGAAAACTAAGTCTGAAGCGCGTGCCCGTATGTGGTGGCCGCGCATCGATAAACATATCGAAGAGAAAATTGGTTCATGTAGTATTTGTAATACGCTTCGTAATGATCCACCGCGCTCCTCGCTAAAACCGTGGCCTTATCCGTCACAACCAATGGAAAGGATGCATCTTGACATGTTAACAATAGAAGGGAAACAGTTTTTAGTAGCGATCGATGCTCATTCAAAATGGCTTGAATGTTTTCTAATGACTAGTACCACTAGCGAAGCGATTATTGCAAAGTTAAGCGAAATATTCTCTAGATATGGTTTGGTGCGTACGTTGGTCACAGATAATGCACAAAATTTTTGCTCTAATGAAATAAATATTTTTTGCAATCTTAATGGTATCGAGCATTTAACGATTTCACCCTATCACCCCGAATCAAATGGTCAAGCTGAAAATAGCGTTAAAACGGTAAAAAAAGCATTAAAAATAATTTTGATGAGTAATAAAAACCATAAAAATATTTTGCAAAGGTTAAATAAATTTTTATTCGATTATAGAAATAGTAAACATTGTACAACTGGTTATTCGCCAGCGCATTTGTTTCTAGGCAGGCAGTTACGCTGTAGGCTCGATCTCATCCACAGTGGCGCGCGCGGTTCCTTAGCAAGTGATGCGTCACCCGCGGTGTCGTCGTCGACCGCAGCAGTGGGTAATGTTAGAGAAAAACAGACCTTACAGATTAAACAATACGGCGGACATCGCAGAACTGATTTCAAAGAACGAGATAATGTATTGGTGAAAGTATTTTATAATAATGGAAACAAACATACATGGAAGTTTGGTGTTATTTACAAACAAATCGGTTCTAAGATGTACGACGTGTATTTACCAGAAAATAAGAAAATTGTACGTAAACACGTTGATCAAATTTTGTCATATAAAGGGTCGACAGAAACCAGAAACATATAATTTGGATGATTTAAGCATTTATGGCGATTATGAAAAAGAAAATGAATTGGTCGCAAATACGGATTTCGAAAACCAGCCTGGTTGCCAGGATCGTGAATCAGGGTCTCCGTTTCATTCTATTCAGGACGAAGCCAATGGAGATTCCCTCTCAGAAGTAAGGTTGGAGGGGGAAATGGATAATGAACAGACTTTATCGTCTCATACTGAATCTAGCCACCAGCTTCCAGCTCCGGCTTCGGAGAACCCTGCGGTAGATGACATGATACCCAACGAACAGAATGTTCGTCGCAGACCCATGAGAGCAGTCCGTTTGAAAAAGAAACTAACTTAGCCAATTTGTTTTTTTTATCATGTTTTAGAATAATGGTGGAGGGATGTGATGTATGTGGGTAGTCAGTTTTTATAATCGGTGTAACGACCGTCAATTTTGGAATATTGTGAGCAGTCTGTAGCCGACAGTAAATGAAGTAACAATTAACTCGTGGTTTCATTTTAAATAAGTTGCAAACACAATAATAAGGATATGTGACTGGCGTTTCCGCGCGCACTATAGTACCATTTTAAAAATGCAAGTGCTAAGTTTCTTGCCAGTTCATCTTAGTACAAATCTGCCGTCTGAACTGGTGGTATGAAAAAATTGTGACGATTCGAAAGAGCTTGGGCGTATTTGAATAGAAATATTTGACTATGACTTTTGACTTTGATAGGCATCGCTACCGCCTCTATTACTTCGTATGATGACTGGTCTTGAAAACTGTCATCCATAGACAAGATTCGGTATTATGTTACGTACTATTTACTACGTACTTTTTTTATTTTTTTTACTAGCTTTTCCCCGCGGCTTCGTTCGCGGTTAATTTTATGTCATAGATCTCGTTGGCAACAAAACAACCTATAGCGCGACTTGTGGCGCCATCTGTTGGCTGATAGCCTATCATACAGCGCCCTCTATGGTAGAAAAAATATTTTCGAATTGTAATGACATACTTTCCGGAGATAAAAAGTAGCCTATGTTGGGCTCTGTATACATATTTTCATAATGATCGACCCCTGACAATATGTATACATATTGTCATAATGATCGGCTTCTTAGTCAAGCCGTGAAGGCATAACAAACAAACAAACTCACTTTCTCATATTTTATAACATTAGTATGATTAATTGAGCTATTCAGTTTCGGGTGTACTGACACCCTCTTTTGATAGACCGGACAGTTGCGGGAGAGTAGGGCTCTCACCGCCAATTTACAGTGCCTGCCTAGGGGCGCCCTAGAGAGGGGAGCTCGAACCTCGTTTTATATATGTAGTTTGATCATCTGCGCATCGATAACGGTGGAGTTAAAAACGACGTGTGAATACACCCTAACGAATCGATCAGAGCGTTTTTCCACTACTCCGGCATCCGATTTTTATCGATCCGGTAATTGCCGGTCCGATGTAGAAATTCATACTTTAGACATAAAACCGGAAACCGTATGAATTTCTACATCGGACCGGCAATTACCGGATCGATAAAAATCGGATGCCGGAGTAGTGGAAAAACGCCCTAAGACGTTAACACTATATTATAAAAATAGTTACTATAGCCAGCTTTCCGTTATATCTCAGCTAAGTTAGCGTTTTATTTACTTTTATGAGTTATATAGTGCTTACTGATCTGGACTTTTGCCAAGGGGGAACCGATAAATTATTGGAAATCTGCTATCTAGCCAATAAGGCTTCGTAACGCCAATTTTAGCCTTCTTATAAGTACAGCTTACTAACTTTTCTATTGACATTAAAAAATCATAACTTTTTTGTTGTTCATTTTTAAAATCTTTTATTAAGGCTTTGCGATTATGTAGCCTTCGTAATCAACATTACATAATAATTATAAAAGTTATTGAAGGTAATCAAGGCGTATTCAATAGTTCTAGTTTTGGCCACCGGCACAGATAAGTTGCGGCACTGTAACTTCACTTCTTTTCTTTGATATTTTTGCTTCTTCTTCTCAATCCTATAGGTTTGAACTGGTAATGCCGTCTGAACTGATAGTAGGAAAAATGGTGACGATTCGAAAGAGCTTGTATTAGGCCTATTTGAATAAAAATATTTGACAGACTATATTATGCTTTTACTTTTTTGGACAAATCACACAGATTGAGCTAGCCCCAGTTACAGAGCACCCAGAGTAAGTTCGAGATTTGTGTTATGGGATACTAACTCAACGATACCACATCTTATAACAAATACATATATAGATAATACATCCAAGACCCAGGTCTGTTAGAAAAAGTACGTTCTTAATCATGATACGACCGGGATTCGAACCCGGGGCCTCTTGGGTGGCGGACCGGCTGCATGGTAAGGCATAGTAACCATTACGCCACAGATGTCGTGTTTTGCACGGATAGTAAGGTACGTGGTCCGAGCAAGGATTAATTGATAGTGATGGCGACCGTCGCGTCGAATCGATCGATGGTCACCTGTGGCTCTCTGTGGGGACTTCCGCCTGAGAACGTAACTGGTAGGTACGCTTCATAATGTCATTTAATTCGTCTACAAATTTAGTTACTACAAAGTTAGCTGTCTGTAGTATCCTGTGTTTTAAAGACACCTAACCTAACGTTTATTGTTTTACGACAACAAACAGATCAATGAGTCTGTTAAAAACTGTTTTAAAATCTAATTGGCAACGCGCGTGTGATACCTCCGGTATCGCAAGCGTCTCTAAGCTACGGTGACTGCATTACTGCATACCATGCGGGCCGTACGCCTGTTTGCCAACTGTGAGGTATAAAAAAGAATTTGCCGTGTACCAACAATCGAGTAGGTACACGTAATGCATCGAGTAGAGTCCGCGATACGAAAGAAGTCCCGTCGCGAAAAATTGAACTACATTTTAGCTTCGCTGACACCGCTTCTATGGGACTTCTTTGGTGGCGCGAACTCTATGTATGAGTTGAGTATGAGCGAAGCCCCATTTTAGTGCGTTGCGTCGTCGCTGCGTCGTTTTCCATATATTTTTTATGACATGACCCATTAGACCGTTGCGTCGTCGCGCGCGACGTTTCAACGAATCGACGGACGATAGACGAGAGGGTTATGCGCTGCGTTGTCGGAGCTCCGCTGCGACGACGGACAGTGATCCATTGCGAAGGGTGAACTGAGACGCAGCTGCGACGGCGTGCATACCCTCTTGCGTTGCGTTGTCGCAGCGTCAACGCAACGCAGGGTGGCATACAATGCGTTTTTCCGTTGCGACGACGCGACGCAACCCAACGCAACGCACTAATGGGGCTACGCTCTATGACGTAATAATATCAACGCACCACCGAAACTGAACTGTGAAAATAAATAATTAAGTACATAAGTAGTTTTTGTTTTATTGAAGTAGTTATGCAACAATTTGACAAGAATACATTTCGGTATGCAACAATGAAACTGCTGAATTATTCAAGGCGCGTAACAATTTACCGTCTGCGGCGTCAGTCTGCGTTTTACTGCATTACCTATCCAAACTAAATGTTTCCTACTGGAAAAATTCTCTAATATATTACACTGACGCGACGGCCCAGCTTCGCTTTTCATACGTACAGTCAGGAGCACGTCGAGATTTACACTTGCGTACAATTTTGACTCATAAGACATAGAACTTAAGAATGGTACAAAGTCCGATATGTAAAGGTCGACCTGCTCTTGACTGTACAATCAACAAATTAAAGAGGTATCCTACCCAGGGCTACAAAAAAAAAAATTATCAAAAGGGCTCATTCATTAATAACATCACACCTATTGATGATGTGGGGGGGGGGTCTACAAACTGTGACATGTTGTGACAAGGTGGAGTCACAGTCACATACAAAATACATAATCTTAAGTTTTAAAAATTCGAATTGGTTCGAATTGAAAAATTCTTTTTGTGTTGGATAGTCCATTTGTCGAGGAAGGCTTTAAGCTATAACATTACGTTGCGACAAATAGGAGCGAAGCATCAGTGAAAAAGGTTTCAAAAACGGGGAAAATTATTCATATCGGAATAGTGTTTTCGAGAACCACGCGAACGAAGTTGCGAGCACAGCTAGTACTGGAATAAACCTGTAGACCTTAGGTATATTATAATTGCCTCCATAAATTCAATAACTAAAACTTAATTCATTAAAAACCATTTCGAAATTAAATATCAACTTTTTCCCCCGTAATATCAAAACGTAATACCGCAGTTACGGTCGTTGTATCTTCCAAGTTCGTAATTAAAAATCTCGAAAGTCAATTAAACTTGTGCTGCCCTCGGTTTGCCTTAGGACCAGTAGTAATGAATCGTCGAATATCAAATTCGGAATTGGTCGCGTTTCGTGCGTCGACAGGTTTTGGTGAATTCGTCGCGTTTCGACGTCTGAAACGCGACCTCGGGATATTAATCTATAGCCATGTATGATCACAGATTACTTAATGTATGACTATGTTTTTAAAACAGTGTTTATCATAATTGACTGTCTCTGAAGTATAATTTTCTAATCTCTAAAATTCAAATGCTTTTCCATAGGAAAGACAAACGAGCTAGCGGGTCACCTGGGGTGCATCCCAGTAGTACCCCATACCTGTAGTTCTATAGAACTATTGGGATATTCACCATGCTATTCAACATGGTGAATGAATATCCTAACAGTTCTATAGAAATGTTAAGGCTTAAATAGTACCTATATAGTAGTAATGAGATACTAAACACTAATATAACGCCTCAACATTTCTATAGAACTGTTAGGATATTCACCATGCTATTGACCATGGTGAATATCCCAACAGTTCTTTAGAAATGTTAAAAAAACTACAGGTATGGTGTACTACTGGGATACACCCGTCACCTGATGATAGCAATCACCGCTGACTGCCGATAGACATCCACGACCTTGGATGTGTTTGCCACCTATGAAGGAATGAAAAGGAGGACGGGGGAAGGAAAGTGAAAGAGGGAGCAGGTAGTAGGTGTGGTGTATTAGGCATCGGGCTCTCTCACTCATCGAAACACAGTGGCCTAAACCGCAATTTTCACGTAGAAATTCTGTGCAAAAAGTACTGCGCGAGTCGAGCCAACCCATTTCCGACCAACTACCAGTTCATACTTAGTATATCAACCATCGTCTGATTTAAAATATAAATCGATATGAAATAAACACGAATCAAGCACAAATCACTTAAGGCAATAAGCACGCAACATTATGTTACCACAATCATACCACAATAAGGTATGACCAACGGGTCTATTCCATCGTAACAAAAACAGTTTTATGTCATCTCAAACACACGCACTATCTCACTATATATGAATTGAACGAGATAATGCGTGAGTTTCAAACTGTTTTTGTCACGAGAATACGGGTACATACAAGTACAACTAGTTCAAACATCATCATTGAATTTCTCTGAAAACCTTGCGTCAAATATAGTGATTTATCAAAACTATTGTCAACTGAAGTTATTAACGGTTTACTTGCTGGTAACGCAAAAATATAGCTCAAAGCATTGAAAGCACTAACTCCCCAGCGTTTCTAGCGTAAAATCTGTAAACGCAATTAAGTCTAACTTCACTTAACGCTTCCTATGCAGAAACAAATCATTTACAATATTATTGAACCTTATTTTTATTAACCAAAAGTCTGTATTCCCATATTTGAGTGCCGGTGGTAAGTTTGTAAATTTAGTCTTTGTTGTCTCGGCACTAGACAGGGGTTGCATTTTGTTTTATTTGCTCGGTCTCGGCTTAAATGTGTGTGTGCGATCGATGCGTGAGTAGAATGCACTTGTCATCTGAATGTATGAGTTTTATTATTAGTACTGTAATGTTAATTAATGAGCATTAAGTCAGCGCTAGACGGTTTTAAACCCAGTTATAAACAAAGGTTTAAAACTCCAAACTTCAGTTAAAGCCGCTGCGTTAAACGCATGCCCTGCTATATAAAACCTCATGTCTTCACTGGTTAAAAACTCGTTTTCAAACCAATGTCGACCTCCATGGCGTAATGGTTACCACGCCAAACCGCCACCCAGGAGGTCCAGGGTTCGAATCCCGGTCGGGTCATGATGAAAAACGATCTTTTACTGATTGGCCTCGAGTCTTGGATGTTTATCTGATATGTGTATCTATACTAATATTATAAAGAAGAAAGATTTGATTGTTTGTTTGTTTGTTTGAAATGAATAGGCTCCGAAACTACTGGACCGATTTCAAAAATTCTTTCACCGGTATAAAGCTACATTATCAGGGAGTGACATAGGCTATAGCTTTTCCCGAATTTCAATGCGGTTCCCACGGGAACGGGCCCGGAACTTCACGCGGATGAAGTCGTGGGCAAAAAAGCTAGTTTGTTATAAAATATATTATAGTTGAGTTAGTATCCCTTATCACAAGTTTCGAACTTACTTTGGGGTTAGCTCAATCTGTGTGATTATGTCCCTATATATATATTTATTTATTTAAAACCGTGTAGTCTTCGTATAGCGCAGGCTTTAAGGCCAGAACAAGTATACTATAGTCAGCCAATGAAAGAGGTGAACAGGGTCTTAAATATGATTCAAGTTTTCTAAATATTGCGTAAAGGGATTGAACCGTGACGAGTAGAGAAGGGGGGGAGCGGGGGGGGGGGGGGGCTTAGCCCAGCAGCTGCTGCAGCAGTGGGACACAACACCTCCAGGCCAGGTGTTTTTTTCAAAATAAGTAATCTTATTTCTGGGTGTCGCCTAAGTTGCCTAATAAGTAATCTTATTTCGTAAATTTTAAAGTTTCATGACGATGCTTACATTATTGGCTTAAAATATTTATTCTTAGTTCTCTGCCCTGACACAGAGACTCTGATTTGACTGTACCACAGATTACTAATAGTTAATTAACTGTAGGTACCTTGAGAGAGTGGTACTTTCCCATTTTGTGTGGTAACTTAACACTTTCACAGTCCAGTGTACATTACTTGATGTGCAGGGACAAAGTCGCAGTATGGAACTTGATATGCCTAATTAATATTGTATTTTCTAAAATTCTTTATAAATTCATCGAAAACCTTCTTGAACGTACGAGATTATTTAAACCATTTAAACATAATTTAAACCAGTAGTGTCTGTGAACGGTTAAAGGAACTGAAACGAATGGTATAATAAACAGGTAGGTAAACAATAATCACAATTTAATCATCAATTTAAAATAAAGTAAAATTATGAATGTAACCACGTTTCATATAACCACCGGATTCTACTCGTACATTACTCGTATACAGACGATCATACAGCTCGTCGGTAAGATGAGTAGCTGGTGGCATATCTACTGCCATTGCTTTCTTATAAACATGTCCTTTAAACGATATATCAACGTTTATTGGAGTCGCCTTGAAATATGCAACACATGATCTGTAAAGATGACCACCATTTGCTAAATGATTCATTTTATTTACTCTAGCTTGTTTCTTGTTTTTATTATTTTATATTGAAGAATTTGTTTGTCAGTATTTGTCACTCAAACAAATAATGACTTGTCTTATTGAATTAATTTTACTCTTTGCTTATTGATGAGTAGACTTTTAATTCTTGAAAAAGTATTTTGTTAAAAGTAAAAGAAAAGAAATAATTTTTTTTGATAGTGATTAATATTAAAAATTGCTTGTATATATTTTTTAAGTTATAATTTCCATTATTTAAATTTATAATCCATAGTCGGAAACTTTCAGAAGTCTGTTTTCCAGAAAATGCGCATGTATCCAGAGCCATAAAAAGAAGCAATTTAAAAAGTTACCAAGCAAACAAAGTGTCAACTGTCAAAGTCAAAGTGAGAAAAAATTAGGAAAAAATAATGGCCGCGCTGTCAGCGCTGCGCTGTGGCTGTTTTGTTCCTCGACTTAAAAAATATTTTACATTTTGCTGAGAACTATACATAAAGTTATTATTTTAAAAATCTAAATAGGATAAATAATAATATTTGAGATGTCTTTTTCGTTTGGCACACCGTCTAGTGCGCCCGCTAATACTAGCCTCACAGGAGGATTCAATTTCGCGGCCAAGTAAGTAATTTTTCTTTTTAAACTTAGCAATAAAACCTTTTTTCTAATTACTTTTTAGAAAATAAAATAAATCAATTGTTTATGGTGTAAACTTTCAAATTGTTGTTCTATAAACATATCAAAGAAAAAAAAAACATATAAACATAACCTCAAAACGCTCATACTTACAGGCCAGCGACTCCTGCTTTTGGTTTGGGTACGTCTCAACCATCATCTGGGTTGTTCGGTACACCTGCGACTTCTGCACCCGCTTTTGGTGCTACTCCCGCGTTCGGGGCGACTGCGACACCGGCTTTTGGCGCGACATCTGCCGCTCCTGCGTTTGGGGCAGCCACTACTCCCGCATTCGGGGCTACTTCGACGGCACCCGCGTTCGGGACCACACCTGGTTTTGGGGCTGCCGCACCCGCATTTGGGGCCACTTCTGCAGCTCCAGCTTTTGGTACAACCACACCAGCGTTTGGAGCAACACCTGCACCTGCATTTGGTATGTAAATTATGTTATATATTAGTAGTTATACATTGAAATTAACTAGAATATAGAATAGAATGATTGGTTAGAGTGTTGCCTTAGGATATTCATTATCCTTTCAATGTTAACATATGTCACAGCACAGTGTTGGCACTGTGACATGCGTGATTTTCCCAGGCACCGTTTCATTGAATTATTCTGAAGAAAATAAATAGAAAAAATGTACAACTAAATGGAAGCATGGTTCTGTATCTAAGACTTTATATCAAAGACTGTATAACAAAGACTATTTGTCTTATACAGAAGTCACGTGTCACTCAAAATTGAATATTACAGGTGCAACAACAACTCCAGCGTTTGGTACTACAAGTACTCTCGGCACTGGACTCGGTGCAGGTGGTCTCAACTTTGGCGCGGGAAGTAACACAGCACCAGCCACAGGTGAATATTTTATTCACATTGTCAGATGGCAGGAAAATGCCACATGCATTTACACAAGTTATTGGAATAAAATAAAAAATATATAGTTACCTTTTGGTTTAAGAATTTATTTCTCAATAGAATACAGAGCATTATTTACAGAGAAACAACAAAATATACGATTGATTAAAAATATCATAGCACGAGCAAAGCGTTTCATTCTTTAAATAGAATAACTCTTTAAAAACACAATATCACATTCAATTCAACAAATTATACGTAAATTATCACATGTCATTAACGCTTTCAGAATACATCTACTATATTTCTCGCTAGATAGTTATTAACATCATATATTATTTATTTATTTACATTAGGCAGTTGAAAGAATTTATTTTTGATGAAACAAACAGGTAATTAATTTTTCTTATTCCAGGATTGTCGTTTGGTGCGACAACAACAGCTAGTACCGGTCTAGGTGGTTTGGGTGGGTTTGGGTTTGGTGCTACCACTGCTCAGATCACTGGCTTAGGACTCTTTGGACTCACTGGTACATCTACTACTTCTAATAGCTTACTTGGTGAGTTTGTTTCAAGTGTGTAGTAATTTAAATATTTTGACGACCTCCATGGCGTTCTTGGTCCCGGGTTCGAATCCTGGTCGGGTCATGATGAAAAACGAACTTTTTCTGATTGGCCTCGGGTCTTGGATGTTTATCTATTATTTGTTATAAAATATAGTATCATCGTTGAGTTAGTATCCCATAACACAAGTTTCGAACTTACTTTGGGGCTAACTCAATCTGTGTGATTTGTCCTTATATATTTATGCCATTTTATTTATACGCTTCATTCGGAAACATTGATTTATACAGTCAGCAACAAAAATAGTTGTATTTAATTGAATTGTTGTGCATTCGTCACGGAATAAAGTATGTTAATTTGTGACAAATCTTACTTTCAATGTATGGAGTGTAAAAAAAAACGAATTTACTTATGTATGACCAATGTACAACAACACTGCTAATCTACTCTTGTACCGTTCCACATTTAATTAGAAAGAAGATTTTATGGTAAGTGACAAAAATATAAATTATATGACATTGTGTGTCTTTGGTATAATCCTAAAGTTATTTTTCCTCCTGTTGCTGATTGTACAGTCACCTCCATAAATATGTAATCACTTTAGTACCTTATCACTAAAACATTGTTGATTATGTTCACTTAAATGTCTCATGTAATTGAAATGATTTTATGGAAGTGACAAGGTACTAATACATGTTTATGGAGGTGACCGTACATTGAATTTTATCCTAACCTTACCTATCCTATTTCAGTGCCATGCATCCCCACCAGAGTTCTCCTTACACTCCCATCCCTACCTTTAAAATCATAGAACCAAATGTGCCTATGAAAATTTCTGAAACAAGCTTCGAGTTAAGTCCAATACCGTGCGAGAAGTATGTTTATAAGAGTGCCAGAAAAGAATGTTATAAAACTATTACTCCGTCTTGTGGTGAGATGTTTGATTTATAGTATTTTGTTTATTAAGGAGGCATAAGCATATGTAAATTGATATTCTATTTTACGAAGGGCATTTGGCTATGAATGTTGTAAGGCGTGCACTGCACATGCACGTTGTTTATGTGTGCGTGGCCGTGAATGTTACAACATTCATTGCCAAATGATCTTTGTGAAATAGAATATCAGTAAGCAGCCACCGCAGCCCATAGACAATATGTCCGTCCTGTACATATTCATATGATATGTACAGGATATGAATATGGTATGAATATGTACAGGACGGACATTATATATATAGATAGAGTAACTAACACCACTTTCTTTTATAAATATATAAGAAAGCCGTGTTAGTTACACCATATTAAACTCGAGAACGGGTGAAGCGCTTTGGCTGAAAACTGGTGGAGAGGTAGCTTAGAACCAGGAGCAGGACATAGGATACTTTTTATCCCGTTAGGGTAGAGGTAGGGTAGGGTAGGGTAGGGTAGTGCCTCTAAGTCTAAGGCGGAACAAAGTTTGCCTGATCAGCTAGTTATTAATATAATAAATGTGAAATTGTAAGTCGATAAATTGACATAATTTTTCACCGGGCTAAACCTAAGTATTCATCAATGATCAATCCTTTAGCAACTTCCAAAACCTTAAGGTAAAAAATAGTTAGTCATACCCAATACTACCTATTTTTTTTTCATTTTTGTATAGGTATTTTATTGTAATTTTTATTTTGGTTATTTTTTTATGATTTATTTTTAGGTGCAAAATTAGGAACAACAACAGTAACCGGTACTCAGCCTTCAACATTAGGTAAGGAGATATAGTTGTCCAACTAGACAAAGTTGTCCAACTATACTCAAGCACCACTGTCCAGGGGTGCTTGAGTATGTTATGCAGAGAATTGGGACAAGCCCACCACACATTCCCACCGCTGTGTCTCCTGTATAGCCAGGATCATCAACGGCGACCTCAGATTGACAATAAGCAATAAAGCTTATTGACGTCCCGGGGGAGAAACTACAGCTGTCTTGGAACTCAATGAATCAGAAAGAAAATATACAGAGTAGGAAGTATTGAAAGGTTATGCAGAAGAAATGAAAAATATGTGATATAATAGCCCGGTGGTGCAATGGCAGTGACTGTACCTTCCGTAACTGAGGGCACGGGTTCGATTCCCGATTTGGGCTAACATTTTTGTGATGGCATAATTTGTGTTTGTCTTGAATCTGGGTGTTTTCTGTTTATCATTACCATAATATGTCCGTTGTCATACCCATAACGCAGGCCTAAGCCTAACTTTGGGACCAGGTGGAGTTGTGTGACTTGCAATAAAGTCTTTAACGAATAACTTTGTTTCAGTAACACCGAGCCTGGGTCTTGGGGGCGTGGCGCCAACGACCAGCGGGATAGGAGCTACTAACACTACAGATGCTAAAGGTGAGAATAAGATCATACTTTATTTGCAAACATAGTTACAACAGAAGAAAGAAATACTTAACAAATAACAATAACACACCAGTTTTTTTATACCACAAAGGTGGCAAACAAGGCTACGACCGGCCTATGGTAAGCCGTCACCGTAGCCTATAGACGCGAACCCTCCCAACCCCCCCAAGTGGAGCTCTGGAGACCTTACTCACTGTTGGAACACAGCATGGCCGGGACCAATGCTATTTGGCTACGATACGATGTAAGGTGGGATTTGAGCGGATTATCCGCTGTGCCCTACCTCACTTAAAAAATTATTGGTGCATACTATGAAAATCATATTAGAGAATAATCTGTTATTGGTGTTAATGCGTTAAAATAAATTCAGTAGCGAATAACTACTGCTACATGTCAGCAATTTCTGTGAGAATAGTACTGCCCCGGTCAAGCCAGCCCACGTACGAAGGAATGAAAAAGAAGGATGAGGGAAGAAAAGTGAAAAAGGGAGTAGGAGGGGTATTAGGTAATGATGGTAATAACGGCTGTTTTGTAAACATGGATAACACAGCTGTACGATTTTCAAACAGTCTGCGATTATGTGATTTCTGGAGTACTACATCAGTAAGGGGCGTCCCGCGCACCCACTGCTACTCGCGCGACAGCAGACGGACAGCGCACGGTTCGTTATCAAAAATCGCCGCGCAATTGAGTTCACCTGATTAATAATGATGCGATTAATGATGCGATTAATGATGCGATTAATGATGCGATTCGTTGCGGACAAATCATTCGTTATGTTATCAGCTATTGTAATAACGACCACTACTAGTATTAGGCTTCCTCTCTTACTCGTTACGATGAGATTTCGTACGCGAAATAGCGACATATCAAAATTTCACGTAGATATTTTGTGAGAGGATAGTACTGGCCTGGTCGAGCCAATCTATATACGAGCTAGTACTAGTTCCCAGTAGTGGCTAAGCTCTCTCACTCTAAATATAAAAAATGCCTTTGCTTATTTATTTCCAGCTGATCCACCAAAACAACAAAAACTCCCCAACGAGATCACGACAACACTTGATTCGTTCAAGGAGTTTGTGAAGAAACAAAAGTCCTTGAGCTCTGAAGTTATGAGGGTGTCCATAAAACCATTACACAAGGTAAGGTATATTTTTCCTGACTATTTTAATTTTAACACTCTGTAAAATATTTATACCTTTTCGTTAATGACCGGAGAGTAGTAAAAATTTGGATTTACAGGATATGATGATTTTTAGGATAGGATTTGTTTAAATGTATGGCGAGTGACATAGTCTACTTTTTATCCTGGAAAAACATCTTAATTTTCAATATTTCTTATTTTTATTCGTCAAATAGGTTATAAGAAATTAATATTCAGTTCCAAATTCAACGATTATATTTAAACTAGTTTGTCATCTATATTGTGATAACATAATTTTATGTGCTATATTGCAAGAAAGTGATTTGTTATCTGTTCATGTTTATTTCATGTTGATTTATATTTTACTAGCTGTTACCCGCGGCTCCGCCCGCGTGGTCAAGGAAAATGTAAATAGTTTTTCCCATGGGAATCTCTTTATCCCATAAATCATGTCGGTACTTAGGTTCCTTTCGACGTGAAAGAGGAAAAAAAAATTATATACTTTATTTTTGTCCCGTGGGAATAAGATGTTTTTTCGGTTAAAAAGTAGCCTATGTAACTCTCCAGATCTTGAACTGTCCCCAATAAAAAAATCATATCAATCCGTTTTATTACTTTCGACGTGAAGGGAGGACAAACAAACAAACATAGTATATTAGTATGGATATGAATTTGAGACGATTGTTTGAAGCTTTTGTGACAAGTATTTATTGCCTTGGACGTGAATGTTTAAATAAATAAATATATAGGGACAATTCATACAGATTGAGCTAGCCCCAAAGTAAGTTCGAAACTTGTGTTATGGGATACTAACTCAACGATAGTATATTTTATAACAAATACATATATAGATAAACATCCAAGACCCGAGGCCAATCAGAAAAAGTTTGTTTTCATCATGACCCGACCGGGGATCGAACCCGGGACCTCCTAATCAATTACTATATTCCATTTCACGATACAAATGGGATCGAGCTGTCTAATGTGTTTTATATTGTCAGTTGTTAATGTATGTAATTATTAAGGATGGAGAGATTAGGAAAAGGGGAAGGGATGAAGATAACTTATATTAAAGAAAAATATGGTTCGATGGCGAGAAGGTGAAAAAGTGAAGTGACGTCACAGTGAAATAGAATATAAAAACCATACAGAAAAAGAAAACATAATAACTATTTACAAAGAGGTTCTTGTTTAAAAAGAGTTCAGTTTGCCACAGTAATGTTTGTTTGTTTTGATTATGTCATTGTTGATGTTCGACTGAATTCTGATGAGTGCCCATACGAAACATTATGTATTTGCAACATATTTGTATGACTATAAGGCTGATCACAGCTTGTTCTAATGTAATTGCAATTTATTGTAACTGTATCTTATTTCCACCTGTGTATTACAAATTTAAGAGAGGTAGGATCTTTCTTGCTCATCTGGGGAAGGACCTCCACCTTACATAGTATCGTAGCCATTTTTTTTTTGTTTTTTTTTTTATCTGCCATCGGCTACTTAGCCATAATCAGATTTTATGTGTTGATGTTTTTGTAGCCAAATAGCATTGGTCTCTGCCATGTTGTGTTCCTACGGTGAGTAAGGTCTCCAGAGCTCCACTTTCTACAGGGTGATACTCCCGGTATAACAAGCGTACATATACGGTGACTGCTTACCATCAGACGGCCGTATGTATGTTTGCCACCGTAGTGGTAAAAGTATGGTTTGACCTGTGTCAGGTGTCCCGCGAGGCGGAGACGACGCTGCGCCTGGCGCTGGCGCTGGGCGGCGAAGCGGCGCGGGGTCGCGCGCAGTCGCGCCGCCTAAGGGCGCAGGCGGCCGATGCGCTGAACGCGGCCGAAGCCGTCGCCAGGGGCGCCGCGCACGCAGGTCACTATTAACATTGGCTCTAATTATAAATCTGTATCTACGTCATTGTTTCTCACGTTGCTAAGAAGCGAAGACCTTCCAAAACTACCTATTTCATATAATTTCTTTCTGATTAAATTCTTTGTGAATATTCACCTTAACTGTAATATTTGCATGCTATACAAGTAGCAGACAAAGGAACTGTATATACACTTATGTTAAGACCTTAATGTACCTTTATCTGAGCAAATAAATAATTTATGATTTATGAATTCTCAGACTGACGTAGTTTCTACTCCGGGACATAAATAAGCTTCCTTGTTTATTGTTAATTTGAGGTTGTCGTTGTTAATCTTGGCTTTACTGAAACCAGCGGTGGGAATGTATAGTGGGCTTCTCCCGATCTTCGCCAATTGTTACTCTTTCACGCAAAAACGGCTGGACATGCTTGTAATTTTGTACAGGGATTAACACAATAATATTTTTATCCTGGATATCATTCCTGCCCCCTATTCTCGTGACAAAAACCGATTCTGTTTCGATTCAAATTCAATCGCTGTCTCACTCATACAAAATAGGAATTGAACGGGACAGCGAGTGTGTTTGAATCGAAATAGAATCGGTTTTTGTTACGTGAAATTACCCCCCAGAAACGGGTATGATGGAATTCCGCGGGTAAAAATGCGGGCATCAGTAATTTATAACTATCTTATGTTAATATTTATTTCTTAGGCATGGAATTGGAGAGTTCAGCACCACCAGGTTACGTCAAAGAACTGATTGCCGAGTTGGAGCAGCAACTGATAACATTCCGAAGACAGATGGATGTGGCTGATAAGCAGATGCAGGCGTCTCCTAAACTCCTGACAGAGCAAGGTACGTCGGCATGTCGCATGGTTTCCTTACATTCACGAGGAGCGCATTGTCATCGCACAATATTGGGCCAGTTATGGCTAGCAACCGTTACGGTTTTTTTTGCCATTAAAAAATTCATTGTATTTTTTTTTTACAAAATTAAATATAAAACTATGTACCTACATACAACATTATTAACATTACATTACGTAAATCTCTTTTAACATATATAATTGAATCTAATAGTGGGCATACACGCTACGAAAAACTAATACGAAAAACTGTACAGTTCGAACGGTACCGATAAATCGTGTATGTTAAAAAACTGTACAGTTTCGTCCGATTTTTTAAGACTGTGCAGTCGAACGGAACAATACGAAAATTTCAATTGATAATCGGAATCGGATGAACTGTACTGACTGATCGTAACGTGTATGCGCTCGTTCAGTTTTCGTGTTTCGTCCTTAGAAGCCATCGCTGACACGTGTCGACACCGTTTATTGTACCGTCTGATCGTAACGATTTGTCGTAGCGAGTATAGCTTGTATGCCATGTACGATCAACTGTACCGTTCGAAATGTACAGTTTATCGTAGCGTGTATGCCCACCATAAAATCGGTGTTATTTCCTTCTTATTTCTACCCGTCCCCGTATCCCGTGGTGTGCTCCATGGGCGGCGTTGATCGCCATTGCCATCAGGTGATCTTCATACTTGTTTGCTAACTTCCTCCATAAAATAAATTTCCTTATAACTATTATATTTCATTTGACGACCTCCGTGGCGTAATGGTTACCATGACGGTCCCCCAGGAGGACCCGGGTTCGAATCTTGGATGTTTATCTATATATGTATTTAGTATTATCACGTCCAGAGCTGACCATGGGCATCCGCCGCATGCACGAGTCGCTGGTGGCGCTGGCGGGGCGGCTGCAGGGCGTGCACGCGCAGGTGGAGGCGCAGAAGGAGCAGTACCTCAACCTGCGGAAATACATACTCAAGGATCCCACGAACGTGTTCGACACGCCGTCACGTGAGTACCACTTTTTCTTACGTCATCATCATCTCAGCCATATGAAGTCCGATAGACAGCCTCCCCCAAATGTTTGCTGTGACTTCACTTTTTCTACTTTACTCAGAATAAAAAGTCCTAATAAGATATGTCTGTTTGTTAAAACGTCTTTATCTCAAGAACGCGTGGTAGTTCCACAAACTATTATTAATATGTATCTACATCATCATTATCAAAATCGCTTTAAGGTGGTTCGTTTCATACGACCCGTGTTTTTCTTTTTTACGTTTTTAACAAGTTTCAATTCAATCGTTCATTGCACATTCATAAGAATGCGATTCCCAGCTATAAACACAATATATCTACCGAATAATAATCATATAAATTTATAAATAGTAGCACTTTTTAATATTTTTTTAACTAAGTACCTATTGTTTTAGTTTTATAAATTTATATAAATATATAAGTATATATGTAATATTATACTTATACATGCTTATTATGTATTATATAAATACCTTATGGTATATAGATTATTTATTTATATATAGATATGTATATTGATATCTCCTGCTGTTTACTGTGTTTTGCTAATAAAGCTTATTCTATCTATCTATCTATCCACTTTTTGTATTTGTAACAAATTATAGGAGAAAAAATTAAGAAAACGGTCGCTACATATGTGACGGGTTTTTACACGGACGGGACGGAAAGTTATATATAGTTCCAAGCAAAATGTATGTGAATATGCATATGTCGCGGATACACGGGCGGGACGGGAACGTGGCCGTTTCGAACAAAAAGTCACGTCCGCGTCCCGTCCGTGGTATTATCCCTTTGCGTATGCAGAGATCTATATTCTGTGTATAATTTTACAGCAAGCAACAGTCTTGACCAGATATTAAAAGAATCAGAAACTGCTAGAAAGAAAACTAAGACCGGCGGCTTAGACGTGAGCAGTGCTGTGCTAAGCGACCCTAGAGCAGCATTAGGTAAGTATTTTTTAAATTAACTGTAAGTACTATTTAAATGAGATTGAAATGGTAGAGTCCCGTGTATTTATAATATTACTAGCAGCAGCCCGCGGTGTTACCCGCGTTTAATTTTATGCACATCAGCGCCATCTGCGGAAGTACCTCCACCTTACATCGTATCGTAGCCAAATAGCATTGGTCTCGGCCATGTTGTGTTCCTACGGTGAGTAAGGTCTCCAGAGCTCCACTTTTTTCAGGGTCTATAGGCTGCTTACCATCAGGCGGGCCGTATGCTTGTTTGCCACCTTAGTGATATATAAAAATCTATATCACATTTTTGATCAAATCCTACGGGAATCGCGTACTTTCCGGGATAAAAAGTACCCTATGTGTTAATCTAAGGTATCGGCCACCTACGTACCAAATATAAAAAAATTTCCCCAGCCATTTGAGCGTGAAGATGTAACAAACATACAAACTTTCGCCTTAATAATATCGCACCACTGGTGGAAGATAGTCGCAACCCCAATTATGTCTTTTTTTTTTTATTACACCAAAAAATCAAGAAAATTGTATTACATCTTGTCAATTTTTTCCATAAAATTTATCTCAAAAATGAAGGAAATAAATGGAAATATTTAAAATCCTGCAACATAAAATTTTACTAAATTCCCATATAATAACGAAGTTGATACATTTGCACTTGAACTAGCAATAAAATTCCATGCGACTATTATCATATTCAATCTTACGTAAATGTTCAACGAAAACTTTTGAATAAAACTTGTCACAACTAATTGTTGAATACTTGTTTTAGGATACAATTATGTAGGTGTCGGTGTGTAAGTTTAGTTGCTTATTTCTTCTACGAGACCTATAATGATATTATTTAAAGTAACAAATGTTACTTATTTTTTCTAGGTAGAATTTGGAAGTGGTTTAAACATAAATAGAGATTTCTACGTTACATTTTATTTTACATATTTCGTAATTATTGAAAATTATTTATTATCCGAGTATTTTAATTATGTTTAATAGCGCAAATACAATTACGTAAAATCAACAATGATTTTAAGTTATAAATCTTTGTAAAGATTTTCAGATATTGGCAGTGGAGCGTTATATAATCGAGATAAAACAGAGGCCCTCTCTATATCTTCACAACCTGATGTTTTCTTTCTTCTTTCGACCCTATTACAACGTTTTGTGTCTACAATTATTGGTGTTTCATCCTCGAAGTCATATCTTATCAGCAGGATTCCAGGTGACAAAGGATCTGCTGAAACCTCTTTTACCTTTGTCCAATGAACTTTTTCTCCTGACGCTTCCTTTGCCCATTAGTATTATTAGTTATTAGTCTTTTAAAATCCAAAAAGTCTTCCTGTGTGTTCTTCTTTTACGTTATATTTCTGTCCTCGTACTTTAGCATTCCTAATAATTGCGTAAATTTCTTTAGGAATATAAAAAACATGGTTTTTCTTGCTTTTCTCAATGCATGAATGCATAGAGTCAGTCCCCTTCATTCTGCGTATGGCCTTTCTGTAAAAACCTATGCGTGATTTTTACACCCAGTTTTACTGCTGCATGGACATATAACGCAAACACAAATCTGTTTCTGTTTTGCCCACTGCAATTATCCGAGTAAAATGATACTTCTTCAATTCCTCTGTCGGCTTCAGCTTTTAGATAAGCCCATAAACAGCTGGCTATCTCGTTAGCTCCTCTTTTTGCTATCTCGCCATGCAACGAAAAGTGTAATAGATCATATCAATTTGTTTCCTTGCAAAGAGTCTCATTATCTCCGAAAACAGACTCAAAGATAATATTTGAATGAAAAACTGAATTGTGCGAAAATGTATCGCCTTTACGTGGATTGGATGAATAATAATCCACAATATCCAAATGTCCAGTTGGCAACAGAGCGATGGTATTACCATATCTTCTGCACAAAATTTAATATAGGCTTTTTTCACCCGAAAAAAGATAAATGCTCTTTGTACGAAGAGGCAGACTCAGAAAGAAAGGATCAATTAAAAGTGGAGTATGAAGTGCATATAAAGAATAAAGAGCTTGTAAGAAAAATTAAGGATGAAGAAAAGGAGAATTCGGACGCAACTACAAAAACAGTTGCCCGTTTTGATTTAGAAAAGGTGTATTTAATTATAAAAGAAAATATCCTGTTTACAACTTTACAATTTATAACATTTTGATAAAAAGTGGCTACTGTTACGTTTGGCATGGCGAGATAGCAAAAAGAGGAGCTAACGAGATAGCCAGCTGTTTATGGGCTTATCTAAAAGCTAGGAATTGAAGAAGTATAATTTTACTCGGATAATTGCAGTGGGCAAAACCGAAACAGATTTGTGTTTGCGTTATATGTCCATGCAGCAGTAAAACTGGGTGTAAAAATCACGCATAGGTTTTTACAGAAAGGCCATACGCAGAATGAAGGGGACTGACTCTATGCATTCATGCATTGAGAAAAGCAAGAAAAACCATGTTTTTTATATTCCTGAAGAAATTTACGCAATTATTAGGAATGCTAAAGTACGAGGACAGAAATATAACGTAAAAGAAGAACACACAGGAAGACTTTTTGGATTTTAAAAGACTAATAACTAATAATACTAATGGGCAAAGGAAGCGTCAGGAGAAAAAGTTCATTGGACAAAGGTAAAAGAGGTTTCAGCAGATCCTTTGTCACCTGGAATCCTGCTGATAAGATATGACTTCGAGGATGAAACACCAATAATTGTAGACACAAAACGTTGTAATAGGGTCGAAAGAAGAAAGAAAACATCAGGTTGTGAAGATATAGAGAGGGCCTCTGTTTTATCTCGATTATATAACGCTCCACTGCCAATATCTGAAAATCTTTACAAAGATTTAATAAGTTTGTGTAGAGGTAGACCATATCCTATTGCATTATCAGAACTTTTATAAGAATTTGCGCCCGCAATCTGCACGTAATGAGAATAATTCTAATGTAGATAGCGATGAATCCGAATAGACACATAATTTTGTATGATTTGTTGATTAAACACCATGCCAAGCAATAATTTAGAAGTTAAAATGTTGTTGATTTTATAAGTTGATTATAAAAGCATTAATTAAAAATATTTAATTAGAAATAGATTTATTTATTTCATACGTTCCCAACTGACATACACATACATAATAATATCATAAAACAATAATTAAATGAGAAAACCTGAATAAAATAATATACATAATAAGCAGCCACTGTTTCTGAAGTAAGTAAACAAAGGATGAAGTAGGAACAGTCTTATTTTATGTAATTTAATAAATAATTATTACAGTTAATTGATTATTAGAAGGAATGTCGCTCGTTTCGTCATGAAAATAGGATTTTCATGAAAAACAATAGATTACTACGCAAAAATCTTACTCCAAATGTAACTTTAAGTAAAGGAATCTTTCAGAAGGAAAAAGTGCGCAACTGATCTTACACAAATGAGTTGTTCGTGGAAGAAGCGTGTAAACCACACTTACGCATTGAATGTACTACCGAATTAGGGCATGAATAAAGAGTTATCTACAGTAATATCAAACAGCCAATTACCGTCCCCATATCAATAATGCAATATTTACAATTACTGCTACGGATAATTTATTATGCTTCGAGCAATATTTATGCAACGCTCTTTTGTAAGTTTTTCTCTATGTACATTGTGTGAATGTTGAACATAAAAATATGGTGACTAGACAGCTAGTTTTTATTATCATTTGCTGTATACCACATATTTTTAGGACAAAAGATGTATTTTCTAGACAGTTTTTTTACGCTCCTGAAAAGTTGCTATTTTTCACTTATGACTTTCTTCCAGGAATGGTGCGATATTATAGTAGGAAGTAGGATAAAAGCACGGCACTATACCATCCTTTCTAATATTATAACTGCGAAAGTTTTTGTAGATGTTTGTTACTCTTTCACGCATTTGCTTGAAATTTGGTACGCGGGTATTTTATGAATAATTTTTATTGTGGTGCCATCTGTTGGCCGATAGCCCATACAGCGCCCTCTATAGTAGAAAAAATATTTTCCCATTGGAATGACATAC
Source organism: Endotricha flammealis (assembly GCA_905163395.2). Taxonomy (NCBI): domain Eukaryota; kingdom Metazoa; phylum Arthropoda; class Insecta; order Lepidoptera; family Pyralidae; genus Endotricha; species Endotricha flammealis. Next base: position 11,433,799 of record LR990871.1, read on the forward strand.
GTTCACGGGATAAAAAGTAGCCTATGTTGGGCTCTGTACCCCTGACAATAAATATACAAATTTTTATAATGATCGGCTGATTAGTCAAGTCGTGAAGGAATAACAAACAAACAAATTCACTTTCTCATTTATAATATTAGTATGATAAAGATTGATTGATTTTTGTTTTGCAGGGAATATACAGCAGTTGGCCGGACCAAGCCCCTTCTCATACTTGGGCAGTACCTTATCACCGTTCCAGGCTGCCGATGCGAGCGGTAAATCTTATCTGTGTTACAAATAAACGAGTATTTAAGTTATACAATGTTTTGTCACTTTCACACTTCATTTAATTCTCATCAAGAAAGACAGGGACACAACAGTGAATAACTTATATTCTTTATACTATGTACGGTGGCCTCGAAGATAGGAGAACCATTTTAGATAAAAATCGCTTGCACGTCTTGTAAGCGGATATTTTGTCAGCTCCGCCTTTTCTTTTTTACCAAACAGGGTTTTTGTTCATTAGAGCCACATGTGTCCACTAGGATGTTGAATGTTGCAAACAAAAATCATCCTAAAGATGGTCCTGCTATCCTCGAGTCGACTGTACAGTATATATATAAAAGAAAGTCGTGTTAGTTACACTATTTATAATTCAAGAACAGCTGAAGCGATTCCGCTGAAAATTGGTGGAGAGATAGCATAAAACCAGGAGAAGGACTATATAGGCTAGGAGGCTTTGGTGAATACGGGCATGAGACTCAAGCTGTGTCTTCTTGCTTCCTTTAAAATGCATTTGTCTCACAGCCAGTTTATGAAACTCATTTTAATTCTACATTAAGTCTCTAGTATTATTTTTATTTTATACTAGCGAAACCCGCGCAACTTCGTTTGCGTATATCTCGCTTTCCCGTGGGAATTTTGAAAAATCCTTTCTTAGTGCTCCCCTACGTTATAAAAGGAACCCCTGTGCAAAATTTCAAGCTTCTAACCCTTAAAATTTAGGCCCTGCGTTGATAGTCAGTCAGTCAGCTTCTCCTTTTATATATATAGATCTTACAATACATAACTAAATAACACGAAATGAATTAAAACTAAACTAACAATAAAAACTAAAAGCTAACATTAAGAATTAAAAAGCCATGGACTCTGTGGCAGGGTGCCCAAAATGCTAGCAGCGTTACCTCGCTGGTCTCTAGTTATTTCTTTTTATCATCTTAGTTTGACAGTGACAGATATAGTATAATGTGTCATTAATTTCAAAAATGCGTTTCAGAAACTGGCTGTTAATGAGTCATTAACCTTAAAAGTCTATTTATGCTACTCACCGTAATATTTTAGGCAGTGTTTTTTTTTAAACAATCCATTTTTTTTTTAAATTCTGACGACCTCCGTGGCGTAATTGTTACCATGCCGGTCCGCCACCCACGAGATCCCAGGTTCGAATCCCCGTCGGGTGATGATTAAAAACGAACTTTTTCTGATTGGCCTGGGTCTTGGATGTTTATTATGTATTTGTTATAAAATATAGTATCGTTGAGTTAGTATCCCATAACACAAGTCTCATACTTTGAGGCTAGCTCAATCTGTGTGATTTGTCCCTATATATTTATTTATTCAATTGCAGGTCCGGGCTGGCAACCGGTCGCGCAACCGGCGACCACTCCGCTACCGAACACCAGTTTCCCCGTTCAGGCGGAAACAACCGCTTTCCAGCTGCAGAAACCGCCGGGCAAACGTGGGAAGCAATGATATTGGCGTTAAATACTGTACAGTCAGCTGCAATTTGAATAATCAGTGCATACGTTTACATAGTTCGATGGCGTCGCTGTGTCGCGTCATATGAGAAGTGAATCCCGTGCGACTTGGTTTGCGTGTATCCCGCTTTCCCGTGGGAATTTCGAAAAATACATTCTTATCGGACGCCTACGTCATATAAAGAACCCATCCTCCAAGTTTCAGGTCTCTGCGATCAGCTGTTTGGGCTGTGCATAGATTCTCAGTCAGTCAGTCAGTCGTTCAGGACAAACCATTTTATATGTACAGAAAGATTCTTTATTGATATCAGCAAAGGCGCGCATTGTATCATATCAACCCACAATCATCCCACTGCAGGGATTCGGGACAAACACACCACACATTCCCACCGGTGTGTCTCCTGTGTAGCCAGGACGGCGGCGACCTCAGATTGACAATAAACATGAAGGTTATGCTGTCTTATTCACAATGAATTTAATCAGAAAGAAGATAGTCGGAGTAGGAAGTATTGAAAGGACTTCCTTCCTTAACAACTACGTGAGAGACAGCAATTTGAAGCAAAAGGCATTATACCCTAGAGAGACGGCAAATCAAGTGAGATTCGATTGCCGAGCACCACGGTCTATTGTTATATTACTATTATTACCTAATGCTATGAGCTGTTGTTTACTATTTTGATTCCAATAATATATATTGCAAAACTTTTTAAATGCAGGGATACCGGTTTTCTTTCAATCGAAGGAGATTAGAGCGTACTCTGCCACGCTGCTCTAATGCGGATTGGCAGAGGCCGGTGGTTTCAAGCCACCCGAAGGCCGCCGACTTGGCTTAAACAAATTGTCATTCATCGACGTGCTGTCCGAACCACGGGGAAGCTCGAGATAACAAAACCCATCCAAACACTGGCAAGGTTGACGTTGCTTGACTTGCCTGTTCATTTAGAGACGCCATCGAGCTCTTATTTTGATGTAGCAATTTTGAATGCGTATTTGTTTAAATGTGTACTATTGCAGCTGACCGTACAATAAGGACTGTACTTTTGTGAGAAGTGTTTACGAATTAATTTAATTATAATATTCTTATATGACGAATGTACAGCGAGAATTGTGGTCGTCGTCGCAACGCAAATATTGGTTGCTAAGCATTTTTGTTATGCGATGTCCGCCATAATGTGCTCGATCTAATGCCGGGTACAGTAACGTAACATAGCATTTAATGTAATAAATAAATATATAGTGAGAAATCACACAGATTGAGCTAGCCCCAAAGTAAGTTTAAGACTTGTGTTATGGGATACTAACTCAACAATGTATCTTTTATAACAAATACATATATAGATATACATCTAAGACCCAGGCCAACTAGAAAAAAATTGATTCTCTGCATGACCTGACCGGGATTCGAACCCGGGACCTCCTGGGTGGCGGACCGGCTTGGTAACCATTACGCCGCGGAGGTCGTCGAACACGCATTGAAAGAATTTTCACGTGTGCACGGTTCGTGCGCACAAGGCATATGTTAATTTGGTTATAATAAAATGCTTATGTTACACAAGTCTGTAACCGGTATAAAAGTGAGTTGCATAAACCCATTTTAGGGTGATTCGTTTCGCACGGCCTCAATTTTTCATTGAACATTAATTTAGAATGCGATTCCCGACTATAAACATTAAATATCTTAATAATAATTTACTTAAAAATGCGTTTTAGAAACTGCCTGTTAATGTCGTTAATTTGAAAATGGTTTTCTGCAACTCCCTGTAAATGTTATTGTACCACATCGCGTACGTAGCTCTTTTGGATAGAGACGCCTTCAAGTCCATCGGGTTTGTCCAAATGTGTTGGTATTTTGTACGAATATAATGTACATATAATGGCTAACTATTTTAAAATTTCAGCCTCTTATTTTGGTTGCGCGGGCAGTAGCTGACAACTGAGATTTGAGGACAATAGGCTAGTTGCCGTAAAAATGTAATTAGTCCGTCTTTTAGATTATTCAAAAATAGAGCCAACTAACTCATTTTTTCATTTGTAAATTAGACCAAAAATTATAAAGAGATAGCCCATTAAAGTTACGTGTTTTTATGCCTTGTATCTTTGTAATTTTTTGTTCAATCGAAAAAAGAAAAAATACGTGTACTATATTTTTTTATAATCTAAAATACGTACTAAATATAATGTAATTATTTTGACCCTGGAAACAACCCTATTATTTTCGAAGAAAATTACAAACATTACGTCTCTATTGGGACTGTCATCTCAATTAATAAAGATATAAAATGTATAGTAAGTAGTATCGAATAATTAAAATATGTTATACATTTCCATGTAATTTGTAATGATTAAAAAAGTATTTTTGTCAGTTTGTATTTAAATCATTGTAAAGGCATTTTTATTAAATAAAAACAGGGTATCTGCCTGTCTTGGACATGCCAAGTTGTGGAATTCTTCATTTTACTTTTGGATTTCAAAATATGCGTTTTGTAATTATAAATTTGAGGATCTATTAGAATACATTATAGATTCTAAAATCCAAAAGAAAATGAAGTATCCCACGACTAGACATTTACCCTACTCTATAAGGCAGTCGGTGCATCGGCGCGCCACTGTCACTGTCAAAATTAGAATAAGAAACTATTTAAAATTAAAAAAAAAAAACAATTTATAAATATACTCCATAATCGGTATTGTAAAATTAATTGATTCGTTTTCTGCATCCTAAATTACTGAGAAACGGCGTCGTACGACGTCGACGCCGTTCTTTAGGTAATACAAAAAAGCGCATTATTTTTGTTTCCATATCAACCCACAATCACAATCAATCCCACAGCACGGATACGTCCTCCAATCGAAGGAATCTTTGTAAAATACGCTGTCGTTCTAGTGGTCTGTATAGCTACTGCCTCCTAGTGAGAGGTCTGTCGACTAAAAAAATCTTCGGTCATAAAACTTCACAGTTTTTTTTTTTTAATCCACTGTATAAAAAGCTTGTTCTTATATTTTGTCTTTTTGAGTGTTCTATCTGAGTAGATGAAATAGAAATCGGCAATCTTTCATTATAAAGAAATGGAAATACCTGCGTTGTTCTGAATCACATTACTAGTGTCCTATCTGAGTAGGTCATTGTATTTTGAAATAGAAATCGGCAATCTTACATTATAAAGAAATGGAAATACCTGCGTTGTATTGAATTACATTACTAGTGTCCTATCTGAGTAGGTCATTGTATTTTGAAATAGAAATCGGCAATCTTTCATTATAAAGAAATGGAAATACCTGCGTTGTTCTGAATCACATTACTAGAGTCCTATCTGAGTAGTTCATTGTATTTTGAAATAGAAATCGGCAATCTTACATTATAAAGAAATGGAAATACCTGCGTTGTATTGAATTACATTACTAGTGTCCTATCTGAGTAGGTCATTGTATTTTGAAATAGAAATCGGCAATCTTTCATTATAAAGAAATGGAAATACCTGCGTTGTTCTGAATCACATTACTAGAGTCCTATCTGAGTAGTTCATTTTATTTTAAAATAAAAATCGGCAATCTTACATTATAAAGAAATGGAAATACCTGCGTTGTATTGAATTACATTACTAGTGTCCTATCTGAGTAGGTCATTGTATTTTGAAATAGAAATCGGCAATCTTTCATTATAAAGAAATGGAAATACCTGCGTTGTTCTGAATCACATTACTAGAGTCCTATCTGAGTAGTTCATTTTATTTTAAAATAAAAATCGGCAATCTTACATTATAAAGAAATGGAAATACCTGCGTTGTATTGAATTACATTACTAGTGTCCTATCTGAGTAGGTCATTGTATTTTGAAATAGAAATCGGCAATCTTTCATTATAAAGAAATGGAAATACCTGCGTTGTTCTGAATCACATTACTAGTGTCCTATCTGAGTAGGTCATTGTATTTTGAAATAGAAATCGGCAATCTTACATTATAAAGAAATGGAAATACCTGCGTTGTATTGAATTACATTACTAGTGTCCTATCTGAGTAGGTCATTGTATTTTGAAATAGAAATCGGCAATCTTTCATTATAAAGAAATGGAAATACCTGCGTTGTTCTGAATCACATTACTAGAGTCCTATATGAGTAGTTCATTGTATTTTGAAATAGAAATCGGCAATCTTACATTATAAAGAAATGGAAATACCTGCGTTGTATTGAATTACATTACTAGTGTCCTATCTGAGTAGGTCATTGTATTTTGAAATAGAAATCGGCAATCTTTCATTATAAAGAAATGGAAATACCTGCGTTGTTCTGAATCACATTACTAGAGTCCTATCTGAGTAGTTCATTGTATTTTGAAATAGAAATCGGCAATCTTTAATTGTAAAGAATTGGAAATACCTGCGTTGTTCTGAATCACATTACTAGTGAGTAGGTCATTGTATTTTGAAATAGAAATCGGCAATCTTACATTATAAAGAAATGGAAATACCTGCGTTGTTTTGAATCACATTACTAGTGAGTAGGTCATTGTATTTTGAAATAGAAATCGGCAATCTTTCATTATAAAGAAATGGAAATACCACTACTTTTAACAAAACCTTTTTTTTGCTTGATTCATTTAGATGCGCGATGGTTTCTGTCTGTGCTGCGTTGCTTGACGACGAAGCTTGTTCCTCAGCTCTCGGCACCTCTCGTCCGGGACGCGTAGAGTTGTGCAGGAGCCGATGGTGAGCCGCACTGCAATTTTCGATATCGCAAGCGGGCGCAGGACAGGTCTCTCTGTTGTGTCGGGCCACTAAACATTTGTAGCATAGTCCGTGGCGTTTTATGTATGGCCAGCGTTGCTTCCGCAGTGCCTTCAGAAATTGCCTGCATTTTGTTATCTCGTGGCAACTTTTCTTGCAGAAATTACAATTCTCTCCATCGTCATTGGTTGTAGATTGAACCAATATTGTATGAGGACCTCTTGCTTGACCTTCACGTGCAGCGTTTGTGAATTTAATTTGATTACGCACGCATGTCGCAAGTAAAGGGTTGATATTAGCAGTGGTGGATATTTTAATTGCCTCTTGGCGTAGAAATTCTGACAACATATCAATTCTAGACTTATTATGGCCCTCACTGATCTGAGGAAAACTATAGTCCGACCACTTGTATACTAATATTGTGGGTAACTTTGATAAAATTATATTTGACAAATGCACACCACGGAGGTATTCACCTCGCCCCACTGCTCGAACAGCTGTGACATAGTTTTGTATTTTAACAGAAAAGGGCACAATTTCAGTATGGTAATCTGGTGGTAAAGGGTGCAATTTTTGAATTTCTTGTGTAATTTTTATCAAAATAGTATCTGGATTGCCAAACCTTAATTCCAATGTGGATATTAGCTGTTCTGGTGATGTTGCGCATATGAGCAGGGCGGAAACGGCCTCCTTCGCACTTCCTCGGAGGCACCTGCGTAGTCGCCACACGTTTTCTAGGTCGCTGAAGCCGCATATTCTGCTGGATTCTTCATATGCCATTTTAAACTGAAGCCATTTCAGTGGGTTCCCCATAAAACTCCGGTGTTGACACTCAAACGATTTAACATTCTGTTTGTATTCGATCCTTCTGTTGCCGAAGTGGTGATTTTCTTCAACGCTGATGTCAACTGTCCTTGGACGAATTAACCACTGGACGCGACACGCTTGAACTATATGAAATCTGATTCAACCAATATTATGTCAGACTAGTGCGTGCTAGTGCTGTTCCGTAATTAGATGTCGATGAACGATTGAATGAATGAACAACAAGAATCACTACCATATATCGAACAACTAGATTTTGTATTAATAGAAAAAAATGTTTTCTTGGGCAAGATAATATTTTTTGTTGCATGTCAGTAAAAATATTGAAAGTACGAGTATATTAACAATGTCGTAAAACGATGCAAACGTATAGATAAAGGAGGTAGTAAGGGCATTACAAAAATCAAATGTACATGATATTATAACAAATTATTGGCTTTTATTATGTATAAGTTTTTTTAAAATGTGTTTTTTTGAATCTTTTTTTACCGTATTCTTTCTAATAAATGCAATTCGTAAATTTAAATATGCTTGAGCAACAGCCTTGCTTAGTTCTTCCAGATGATTGACATTGTCATTCTCGTTTCTGTGAAAAGAAATATCATCAAAAAGCTGATGCTGATGCATTATCGCGCAAACTTGGGGAAGTAACAAGTCTGTTGTATACTCTTTTTTGAGTTTGTTATTCACGATGCCCTTTCTGAGCTCAACTTCACAACAATTGCAAATAGTAATTGTGTCTTCAGATGGATAAACCAATTTACCTTTATCTTTTTGACTGATAAGACTGGATTGATCACCTCCATATTGCGACAAGAGTGCGGATACGCATGTGTCACACTTTACTTTTTTAATAAGTTTATGAGCGACAAATCCAGCTATATAATGTACTACTTTTGTACCAAATGGTGAAATATAGGTCATATGGACATCATCAAGAGATATTTCATCGTCTCTGTTGCTGGGCAACTCAATAATTTCACGGTCACAATTTTGTCTTGCAGTGGTTTTATTTATTCTGTCCACAGGTGAAGTTGAGGAACAATTTAATATTGAAATATTTTCTAAAGGGATGCAATTGCCAGAATCCACGTCAATTAGCTCTAAATGAACCAACATTTTTTTATAAATTGATTCAAAAATTCGAACTGTTGGGTTATCATTTCTTCCACCATGACTTCTGACGTTGCTAAAGAATATTTCTATATGGTCCTGAGATATTTTATGAAGTGGCAGATACTTCATTGACTCATTTTTGGACAAAACCAAATCATTAAAAAGACCTTTTGCACTTTCTGCACATACACAAAATCCAAGGAAACCAGTAAATCGGTACGAATCCATTATACTGGCTCCGTTATATTTTAATGTTGTCAAATACTCTGTAGCCCTATCCAGCAAATTAAAAACTGATTCATGATTTTCAATATTCAAGGCGCGTTTGTATCCATATTGATGTGTTCTGGAGTCTAAAATATCGAATAAATCGTTTATCAGTTTAAGAAATTCTGCGGTTGCCTGTACTCCAGTGAAATTAAGTATGTGCAATTGGGTCTCACAGAATATTAATGCTTCCGCAACACTTTCGCTGAAAAGCTGAGATGCAAGCCGGACATTCATAATTTTTGTTTTGAAGTAGATATGATTCGCTCTCAGCTTGTTTGCTAAATGAAAAAGTTCATTTTCCTGCAACCTGTGCAAATCTTCTAAATATTGCCATTTAATTTGACGGCCTTTAAGGTCTTCAAAAGAGCTATATGCTTGGAATGCATTTCTCACGTTTTTCAGCATATGGCAAGGGTCTAAAAACACAAAGATTTTGTTTCCATTAATCGGATTCTCAAAATATGTTTTTAAATTTTTGGGATCCAGAACGCAACCCAATTTTTTTGCTACGGCTAAATTTACCCTTGGACCATCAAAAGTTACAGATTTGATTTCTACGCCAGATTCTTGAAGTAGACTAATGGCAGTCAGTATCAAATTAGATTTTTGTTCTGCATTAATACTATTAATAGCAAAATAACCAATCGGAACTTTCCAAGCTTCATTGAGTGCAACGAGCAGAAATACTAAAACCTCTGTTGCATGTCTATTACAGTCTGATTCAATGGTAAACCCAAAATCTTCAAAACCAAAAGTTCTTCCAGAATTTGGATGAAATTCTTCAGACTCCATTATTTTCATTTCGTCTATTATAAGGACACCATAAACTTTTTTCTCCCCTACTCTCTTCTTTATGGCATTTAAGGATTCACTTGTAAAGCCAGGTTTGCCATCTATAGTACTGTACCACTTTTGTAGTGTTCGAGGCGCCGGTAAACAAGTGTTAAATGTTTTTCTCACGTACTTGTAGGCTCTTACTGAATAAAAATGCAATGTCAATGCAAAAGTTCTCAGTTCTGGAGAGTACTGAGTACGTGGAACTTTACTAGTCTCAATATTTGTCTTCATCCTATTTAATAAATCTTTAGTCTTTCCGCCAATTTTCTCCAACATTATTTTCTCCTCATCAGCAATTAAAGATTTATTAGTCAAACTGTCTAATATTTCTTGCAAGCTTGCCACTTTTTTCGTCAAACAACGATTCTGATATTGCAGTCGTTTTATTTTTCTATTTTGTTCTTGTATCTTCAGCTTTAATCGTTGTTTTCTTGGAGAATCAATAATCTTAGCAGGATTAGAAGGCACTGAGCACAGCTAGCACAGCTGCAAAGAGACGTGATTCTTAATTACTTAAAATTTGGCGCAATAGGTAGGTATACGGACGGATCCTTTTTTTAAATTATAAATTAGAACTTACATTTGGTAAAATACTCGCATTTAGATCTGGATCTTCATTTGTAGCTTTTTCAGTGTTTACCGATGAATTACTTAGCATTACTTGCTGCTGAAAATAGTCATTATTTTAAAACATTCCGCTATGTTGCAAAGGTCACCAATAATCAGTCAGTAAATTTACGAAATAAATGTTCTATTCCAATTAGAATTAGTGCGGATTCGACGCGAGTAATGTTTATACTGGAATAAATGGCCGCAGAAACTGTCAAATTCTGTCGAAAATCTTTCAACTGACGCCATTTATTCCAAGTATAAAATTTACTCGCGTTTGGTCGAATTCACTCTTAATCATACAACATTACTTACAAATTGAGGTAAATGCAATGTAGGAAGAGCATCTTTACATAGTTTTTTCTGCTTTTTTGCATTTTCGTTGTAACTCTCCGGTTTAAAATGTATACTGCATATTCTATGATATTTACTTGGTATCCATGTCTCCTGTCTGCAAACTGCTTCTACCCACTTTCTTTTTCGTGACGGGTCTGTTGGGAATCTAAAAATGCGCCAAATAATGAGAGATAATGAAATGGCGTATTAATAAATAAAAACTCGAATTATAAAATAGAATACATTTTAAAAATCAGTTACATGTTCTAAAAAAGTATCATTTTGTAAAGTCAATAAGTCCACAATTAATTAATTCATTCATATCGATATATTTCTATCGATAATGGTAATCTCTAATTGATGTCAAATGTGGTGAACGAATGAATTATTGGCAGATATAATCCGACTAATTACAATAGAACATTTTTTTCGTTTCGTCGCATTCTATAGCGAGTATTTTTAAATTATGCGTATTATTAGTACAATTTCATATCAAGTTTAATTGATTTTATAAAAAATAACGACTAAAATAAGTCAAAACTGTACTTACGGGTGAAAAGAAACATTAGGTGTTCGATCACTATAATTTTTACAGAATAAAACTGCACATTTTGTCATTTTTTGGTAGATGATTATCTGACCGACGTTCAAATGATACTGACAGTGCGATGTCATTAACCGAGGCTAAAGTGCTCGGTTCGTGGCGAAATGTTTATAGGCGAGAATCACAGAGTGTCGCGTCCCGTGGTTAATTCGTCCAAGCAACTGTCCGATGGCACCATGTAGCGGTAGCACGCCCGAAGGTGGTTTGGTGGGGGCATCTGGTGCCTGCTCCATCTTGTCTTGACTCTCGAGCCACTTCTCAACATCTGTGCGAGTGTGTTCACTCGTTGGACTTCCTCTAGGTCAGCTGACCTAGGTAGGCTTCAAGCCGTTGATCGATGAGTTGCATCTGTATTCTCGCTTTCTGCTCTGCTGCTTCTAGCTGTAATCTTTTGCGCCTTGCAGTTTTCGTTGAGTATGACGTCGATATTTGCGATCTTTTGGTCGGAGAGTCGCGTTTACCTTCTCGGTGTGTCGAATGTTGTGATTTTGCGTCATTCCATTCCTGCTTGGGCTGCTTTCTATTGCTCGGGCAGGGCTCCTGGCCCACGTGGCTCGCAGGAGGCGGAGATCGAGCGGGCTGCAAAGCGGCGTCGGAAAGCGTTCGAGCTGGCTGCAAAGCGGCGTCGGAAAGCGTTCGAGCAGGCTGCAAAGCGGCGTCGGGCAGCAATCGAGCTGGCTGCAAAGCAGCGTCAGGCTGCGTAACCAAAGCTTTGTCTTGGCTGCGTGTCATCACCATCTTTCGCGGCGTATGGTACATCGGTACAATCCGGTTCGAATGACCACTTTGTACACTGGTTCTACTTCGCTACCGATGAAAATAGTAAATTGATACGCCTTTTTACAAAATCAGCTGACTTCATGGTTTCATTCTGATTGATTAAGAGGCCAAGTCTTTTAGTGCCACGTTCAATATTCTTCATAATTCTCTCATTATTCTCTGTCACTTTCTTAATACAACCATCCAATTCATCGGCTGTTCGAGTCTTCTGTAGTTTATATTGAGTGCAGACGACTTGGTTGTCTCCCTGAGCTAAGATGCTTAATCTAGTATTCTCTGCTTTCCCTTCCCTTCATGAGTGCGAATAATGAGTTTGGGATAACCGAGAAATTGTCCCATTACAGTGAAGACAGGGTTATTACTCTCTCCTCGTTGGTGATTATTCCATTTTTCATAATCTATATGGTTTGCTATTGTTATGTAATCGTATCTGTCTAAACCCTGTCCGTTGGATGTATCGAGCATCTTCTTGATGACAGTGTTGAGGTCATCTGCCATAGTCAACCCGGAAAACAGGGGTACGTAATGAACTTTGATCAGATACTCTGTTATGACAAAGTAATCTCTCAATTTCCATGACACGAGTGCAAAAAATCTGCCAATTCTCTTTATTTCTCTCTCCTTTCCCCGTAAACCTATTACCAATGACTCTAAATCTAGCCCGTTATCATTGATTTCAGTCATAAAATCTCTCCATCGCGTCGCTGGGCTATTGATAAAGGTCTCTAAAACTTTTTTTGAGGGAATGAGGAGACCCCCGGGAATCTTCTTATGTGGTCAATGATTTCAGACCTCGTTAGAGAGTGACTCTTGTCTGAGTAAATGAGGCTTGGATCTATCACATCCGGGATCTCAAAACACTTCCTTAAGGGCAGAGTATGCCATCGGTCTCCGAAGTCTCTAATTTGAAAAGGGGTAGGCCATGTATTCTGAACAATATTTTCGTAGAGAGGATTGGTTTTTCTTAATGGACCTATGTCTACTGCCCAATTCTTAGTCTTGTCAAAGTGGCTTTTTAGCACAATGTAGGCCAAATCACTAGCTAGAGCTCTAGCATATTGTTCATCAATTGCCTTAGGGATAGAAGTTTGCTCTCTCAGCTTTTTAAGTCCCTCTAAGTAAGTTAAGTCACTAGCACTAAATCTTCGTCTGTGATCTCCATTATTTGAAGCATTAACAGATTAAGGTGGCAGTTATTACCCGTGTCTTCTGCAATGACTCCATTGATATGAGTTTTGAAGTCTTGAAAGATCGGAATCCTCGGTCTGTGGGTATTTGCACTTCGCGCTCTCCTCTCTTTTAGCCACGTTGTGCAGGTACCAGCCAGACACCCATGGCCGGACAGCACCTGCACAACGTGGTAATCAAGCGCACCGTGGCGCCTCCCTATCCAATTTTTTAGGACCGGACAGATGGCGCCAACGGTGCGCCGCCTCGGCCCGCCGACCCCTCCTCCAACCTCATTGCCCATTCCCGGATGAGGGACTCCCGTGCCTCCTCCCTCCAGGCTACGTAGCCTTTGAAAAATGCTTTGCAGCAGCCCCACCGCCCGAGGAATATGCGGTGGGGACTGTGGGACTTACCACTAAAAAACTGACGGGATGCCACTCGCCCCCTAAGTGACGGGGCCACGGGTACTGTGATACATCCGCGACCCCGCCAGGGCCGTCCGGCCAAAGTTAAACTGGCCGGACCCGCTCTCCCCGGAACGCCCCGTCAGCAGCACACCGCATCCAGGTGCACTGCCGACACAGAGGACCATTGCCCCCTCAAGACGACGGGCCTTCCCCGGCTCGCCGTCTCGGCTGGGCAAGGGTCCCCTCCATCTCTGCGGTCGCAACAACGTGCGACCGCTGGCCGGGCTCTGCGAGCCGCCGGCCCCTCTTCTTCAATTTTTTAACGAGGTTTTCTTCCTCCACCGCGCCTCCTGCGCCACTCCAAGTGCCACAGCGTCCACTACGTACTTAGTGGACTCTGTGACACTTTGCGCCACCGCGCACTCCCTCTTCCAGGGTGGTCTCATTCGCCCATGTGACCCAACCCTTAACGCCCCCCGCAGTGTCTGGGTTGGCGAGACCCAGTGTCTACAGGGCCTCCGCGTTCCACCATACGGAGGTCGCCCCCGGTATCAACGGGTGGAGTAGGCCCGGACACCAGTCGGGGCGAAGACGCTTTTGGGGAGGATCAGCGAGCGAACGAGTCCACCACCGCTCATCATACAGCCGGCCGAGCCAAGCGCGGCCGGCTCCACCTCTTAGGCTACGTAGCCTACCAGTACGCTATGGTAGGCAACGGTAGGCTACGGTAGCCTACCATTAGATACGGTAGCTTTGGTAGGTTTCAAGTAAATAATACGGTTTTACTATACTATTATTTATTTATTGATTTTAAACAAACGTTGCATACTAAAATGATAAAACCCAAAATAAACAATTGCTTTACCAATTTTTTAATAGAAATTTCGATAATCAAATAAGTTGAATCATTGAGTTAGGTAATTAAATAATTGAAAATGTTACATATCTATTGAAAGAGGATCTGCAGCTTCCAAATCTAAGTCGCATTCGGCAGTTGGTTCTCGTTCATCATGTAGGAAGGGGCGATGGGCATGGATCCGATTCTTCATCATCGTCGCTTTTATCTAATTGGACTGAATTTGCAGAAAGGCGAAAATTCAAATGAATGGTAACCAATTTAATTTAGTGTCCAAATTTTGAGATTCTCTACAATCGTCATCCACATATTTTCATCCAGAATCACATTCTTAATGTTCCGTATTAATGTGGCTTCTCTTGTTATCGCAAGTTCCTCAAGTGCTTCTCCGTTTACCATGTACGATTTGAGCATAATGACTGCACCGCTCCACCTTGTTTTACATGGCAACTTCAAGATGCATTTAATGCTACTATATTTTTGTTTTTGAGCATTTTCGAAAATCGCATGCACAACGTGGGTACGTTTTACGTACTTGATAACCTCTGTCACTTTCTTTATAATATCAGAAAGTACATGTAGTTATAAATTAAATTCATGGAGTGTGAGGCGCAACCAACGCAAGCTATGTTTGTAAAGCGTTGTTCAATCAGTCTCCATGCTAATTTCATGTTACTGGCGTTGTCAGTGATCACCACTACGAATTTTTGCCCGCCTATTTCTAAAATGACTTGAGTTATTAGCTGGCCAAGATACTCTCTCTATGGGTTTCAGGATAAACGGCTTTATAAAATATGGACATGGGCGTGGTGGTCATAAAGTTTATTACTCCTTTTCCAAGTATGTTGCTCCAGCCGTCAACAATTAAGCCCAGAGTTAAGGCATTTTTTAATTTAATATTTATTTTTTTCTTTGACACGAACATACTCCGCGTCTAACAAAGAATTGCTTAATAAAAAACGTGATGGAATGGTGTAGTTTGGGTCAAGTAGACGGAATACCTCTTTCCAATACTCTGATTCCAATATAGAAAGAGGAACACCGGAAGCATATATAGCTCTCGCTAATGCGGTATCTATCTCTTGAGCTGGAGTCGAACAGTCAATAAATTCTTGTGAAGTAGTTGTACTTGCGCAGCTCTCTCCCAATGTACCTGTGTGAGGGGAATCCTGAAGTGATTCAATCTCCATTCCCATTGATGATGACGGTGACGGTCTACTTGCGTCTTTGTTTTTATTACTAGGGTACTTCTTTTTGATGTCTTCTGGACACTTGGCACATTTCTCTAAATGAAGAATCAACCGGCAGTGTATCGCATTTTTATACTCGGTGTTGCAATAAAGACATGTGACCCATTTTTTTTTCCGCACCTCATTGATTACTTGATAGTGATTCCACACATCACTACTTTGTCTCGGCATTTTGAAATTGATTCCATGCGTACATGTAGTGAAACAAAGAAATTTTATTAAATTCCTTTATGCGCGGGCGACTGACGTCTCTAATCTATATGACAGAACTGAGACAATGAAATGTGCTGGCGCGCCGGGCCAAGTGCGTGAGCGAGACGTTCGTGTTCGTGCCCCGCGCCCTTTCCTAGCGCGTCGGGGGAGGGGAACATCATCGCTTGCGTACGAGCGAGCTTGCGTGCGACGTTGCCATACCGTGCAAAGCAAAGCGCAGCGAAATATTCACCTCAATTGTAGTATACATAGTACTTACTTTGTAACTATACATAATATAATTCTGGTTTTGGGATTTAATACAAATATAAATACTTGACACAGTTATGGTTATCAAAATTATTAATTAAATGTATTGGTCAGCATAAAAAATCTCCAATAAAGTAATCTACCATAGCTACCGTTGGCTACCGTAGCCTACCGGTATGCTACCTACTGATTTGGTAGGCTACCGTAGACTTACAACACTAATCTTGCTTAGCGCTTAGAATAATTTTAGGTCAAAATTGTAATGTGAAATAATATTTTTCATCATGATACTTAGATGTGCAACCAGAATGACACTGGTGTGAACCCAGCCTTACTTACATACGGTACAACATTACGTTTACCATGCAAGTAAACAATTTCATTCAAGCGATGATTATAATTATGTAGAACAATAGGGAATATGCATGTTTTTTTATGTCTTAAATTAATTATTTACATCTTTATAACATAGAAAGAAATATAAATAGGCTTAAAAATAGTCAAGTTATTTTTCAAAGTTAAATTTAAAACATTGCGTAAATTTGACAAATTTTCACACAGTTGCCTATTATAATCGACTTCTAAAATATGTAGTAACTTTTTTTGTAGATTCAAAATCAGTGTGAGCAACACAAAACAGAGCCTTTACTTTATTGGAAAACTGCATTTTGTGCCATACCTATATATTTTGCAGTCATTTTATTTCCTGCACTAATATATCGACCCATGGCTTTTTCAGATGTTGGGCATTTTATCTCAAAGCTGTACATACTTGCACCATCAGAAGCACCCATAATAGGATATGTACTATTTAACAGTAATATATATTTTCTACTTCCTTCAAAACCTGACTTTCCAAGAATCTCCCCCTTTTCATAGCCTCTGTGTCCCTCAATTTACTTGCTCCCAATATGGCCTGATGTTCCATCAAGAACATTGCAATGTGCAGCATCATAAGCTTTGAAAGCTGTGATCCTGCCATACCTTAGATCGTGCCACAATGGGCATTCATTTTTCCAACAGTTGCTAATGCAGCTTCTTCACATGCATCTGCAGTCATTGCAAGTTTACTATATTTCATAAGATCAACAGGGTTTGTAGCTTTGCTCGATGACTGAAGTTGATGAATTGACAATTTTTCCACATTGTTTAGCTCTTTATAAAACTTCATCAAATATTTGTTAATGTCACCAACCCTTTTTTTGATCAATATGAGGAAACAATCATGATTTGAAGGTATTTGCACAAGTTTAGGTGTTTTAGAAATTTCCTTAGCTTTAAACTTAAGGCTAGTTAGTACCAATGGTTGATAATTGTTTCCAATAACACTCGATGCTAGTTGTGGATGGATCTTCAATACGCCGATGTAGCCCTGCTAAAAAAGCTATAGCATGCTTGCAACCACCTAAAACAAAACAAAACAAATGTAAAATTGATTGTTGTTTATGTTATGTAAATAATACTGAAAACAATAAAAAAGGTTCCTACATACATAAATTACATTGACTTGGATGTATAAAGAAAATACCAAATCATAAGCAGGAATAAATCATAGGCATAGTAGGTATGTTTATTTTTTAAATAAAAACAAAATAGTTTAAAAGTGAGATTGATCTTCTGCCTAAGAAAGTTGCTAAGTGTAATTAGAACTAACTCTTAAATGTAACATATATCATTATGTTGTGGTTTAACAACCAACTAGCAGTGAACCTAAGCAAATAAAATAGTTACCTAAATGTGCAGCACAATCTTCACACTCAACAGATAGAATAGTTTCTTCCTCTTCATTGCAAGTGCACGTAACAGCATAACATTTTTGTCGAACATTATGCTCAGGTGTAATCCGAGCTCTGACTACACATATGTCTCCATCTCGTTTCACTTGAACATAGCCAACTGCTGAATCACTAACATTCTCGTTCAGATCTGAAACAAACAAGTATGTACTTAACACTGGAAGAAAATTGTTCATGTAAATCGGAGTATAGTATTTATCTAATATTTACAAAAAGTATAAATACATATGATACTTGAGTGAGCTTCAATAATATAATAATACGTTAAATTATATACACAGGGTTGGGTAGATTAAGTGTCCTAGTTTGAAAGGGATATAAAAGTTGGAAATCCATAATAAAATTAAAACACTGTAAATTTTTTGGTTAATTATTATTTATAGATACAAATTAATTCTGAAGTTCGAATCGCTCTCCTTTTGCCTGTATAACTTTACGCATTCTTCCGAAAAATGATGTGCATGCGGCACGCACTACATCTTCAGGTATTTCATTCCATATCTTAAGCAAGCGATGCTCGAACGCGTCTAAATTCAGGCCATGGGTACTCCTGATCTTACTTAACATGTAACCCCATATGGAGAAATCCAATGGGTTTAAATCTGGTGAAGCTGCAGGCCATTCATTCCAAGATATAAAATCTGTTCAATTTGTTTGGCACAATTCTTAAGTGCTCTTAAGCGTGTGCTTAAGCTTTGTGAGACGGAGCACTGTCTTGCTGGAAGCAATAATAATCGTTCCCATATAAGTTTCGAGCATGCTCCAGCAAATGATTCTCCAAAACGTTCCTAATATAGTAGTCTGGATTAATTTTGGCACCTCGATCGATAAAAAGTAGCGGTAACTTCCCTTTTGGAAATTACCGCTACTTGTGAAGAGTTGTGGTAGTACCCGAAGATTTTAGTGCCTTTTTACAGGTTTTACATTGTGCATTTAAATCAACAGATGACCTTAAAAAATAGTGCCACACAGAATCCTTATCTTGGGAACATCTGGTATATTCTTTAAACGCCGTTTTTTCCATTTTTCTGTAAACGAAATATTTCGATTTAAAGTCCTAAGCCCAACACCACAAGCACCAAAATTCCTGCATTTAAAATCCAGCAATCCCAATTGTAAACCAATAAAGCTATATATATAAAATAAATATCTTTAGTATAGTCCACGCGCAAGTGCTATAGTCCGGCAATCTCGTGCGCGACCGTCCCGCGGGGTGACAGACGGTGGCGGGGACGAGGTACCTAAGATGTCAGCGGGTAGCGGGTGGTGTAGCGGGGAAGGGAAACGCGTGCATCGCGCGTCAAATACGGCAGTCTCGGCTACGCTACCTCGTCCCCGCCACCGTCTGTCACCCCGCGGGACGGTCGCGCACGAGATTGCCGGACTATAGTCACCGCCTGCCGAATTGGTCGCGTTTCGTGCGTCGACAGTACGTAGTCGACGCACGAACAGCGACGAATTGTATGAAAAGTGTTGTTTACCAAAAACTGTTGACGCACGAAACGCGACCAATTCTGCCTGAGGTATGTGCGCGGTGCGGGGGGGTATGCTAGATGGCTTAACCCGCTCCTCCGTCCCGCGCCGCGCACATACCCCGCTCCTTCTCCCCGCGCCGCGCACATACCTCGGACGGTGACTAGTAAATTATGGACTTTTACAATTATTAAGAAAAAAGCAAAAATTTCCGCACTGTATGTCAAGCTAGAGATTTTGATGAACAATATAGTGACATGTGCTGTATGGGTTAAGTTGCCTTTGCCTTTCTCGGAATGGTTTTAATGAAAATATTTGCTAAGAATTATAGATACGAAAAAGACAATAACCTAATATGACTTTAATTATTACAGTAAAATGTTTCTATGCATTTTTAGCGTTGGTTAATACTTGGTACTCGCATAGCTGCAAGCTATTATTACTTTAGCGTTACATATTATTAAAATACGATTTTATGATAATTGTTTGGTTTCATGCGTGAATTAAATAAAATTTCAAATTAAGTAAAACACATGTTGTATACTTACATGCAAGATTATTATTATAATTCACTGAAGTTATTGAAAGCCAATTCACTTTTTTCCTTCTTCTTCACTTAAAATGGTTATAAATCGACATAACCTCAAACAAAAAGTCACGCTCGCCGCCTACTCATGCACATGTTTTCGCTAGTGTTGCCAGTAGTGTTAATTAAATCTGATATAATGTTTTGTGCATTTCATTCACATTTGTGTATAATTTATTTGTATTGTTGTATTATACAGTGTGTTAGGGATCGGATTTCCGATACTTGACTCACGTATTGTACGTTATATTTTATCGACGAAATACTATACAAAGGGGGGTCTCACCCCTCACCCCTCTGAATGACAGACATTTTTAAATTTATTATCTCGTATTTTTACGAGTTCACTGAAACTAATTTTTCATGTTTTCATGTCGCCCCCATACACAAAAGTTTTTTGTTAAGAAGTAGTGCAAAATATTCCATGAAATCCTTTAGTTTAGCCGAAAAACTTGGTAAAATTTTACTATTTTTCTTTAGTTAATATGCGCTACCTAAAAAATCAGCCCCTTAACACATTGTTTTTTTCCATTTAATCTGTTCGCAAGGAACTGTGTTAACAAATAAACATCACATTAGTATCGCAATTCGGGCTAATAATCGAAAAAAAGTGTCTAGCAAACACTTGTCAAAATAAAAAAAAAACACCACGATTAGGTTGTACAAAGCAAGTAACATTCCATTAGTGTGCGAGCGAGAGCGGTATTTTTACGTTATGGAGGTGTGAGTGAGACAAAAACTACGTACTAGTGAAATGAAAACCAAAACTCCAGTTTAACAAGGATTTTAATTTACAATAAATAAATTTTACAGTAATTGTTCAAAGTGCCCGCCATTATTTTGAATGCAGGCGGTTGCCCTTAATCCGACTTGTTGAGTGGCTCTTTCTATCATTTCTCTGTCGTTTCTTAGTTCTTCTGCTGTCGTCATTATCCTATGTAGGAGCTCCTCCTTGGTGTTCGGAACTTCCCGACTCTGTTTCATTGTTCCCCAAAGAAAGAAATCGAGCGGAGTTAAATCCGGTGACCGCGGGGGCCAAGCGATCGTACCGCCTCGTCCGATCCATGGCGGATAATTCGCATCCACGTGAGCCCTCACATTTCGGGAGAAATGTGCTGGGGCTCCATCCATTTGGAGATAAAAAGGCCGCCGCTGCTGACGCCGCCTAAACTCCAACGGTGCCTCTTCTAAAAATTCGTTTTCTAGGAATGCCAAAAATCTCTCTCCGTTTAAGGTGTCCGGTAAGATAACAGGCCCAATCAACAGGTCATTCAATAATCCTGCCCACACATTGATTGAAAATTCATGCTGAAATTGACCAGGCCTAACAGCGTGCGGGTTTTCAGCCATCCACAAGTGATCATTTCTATGGTTTACAATTCCGGCTCTCGTAAATTTTGCTTCATCGGTCCACAAGATACGACGTAATACGTCCGGCTCCTGTCTGATTCGCCGATTTATCCACGCACAGAACACAGCACGAGCGGCATAGTCCGGATCAATAATGTTTTGCACTTTTTTAAAATGGAAGGCGTGTAAACCTTCTTTTTTTTAAACTTTCCACACTGACCAATGTGAGATGCCAAGTCTTCGAGCAACTAGCCTTGTACTGAGGCGTGGATTGTTAGCGATAAGCCGTAGAATTTCTTCTTCGTCTTCAGGTGCTAACAGACGAAATCTTTCGTGTGGCGCAGCCTGAATTCCATGCTCGCGAAGCCTCAAATGAATATTCGTGAAAGTTCGCAGAAGGCGGTTGTCGTCTTGGAAATCTTCTCCGGTATTCCACAACGGCAGCAGCAGCGTTACCATTGCAGAAACCATACACAAAATGTATGTCTGCAATTTCTGCAGCAGGAAAAGCCATAGCACGTAATGCTAATGCAAAAGTGTAGCGCGGTTTTGTAGTTGTCACAACGCAGGGCGTGGGATAACTGATTGTCATTGAGAAACCAAAACACACGGACCCATTATGTAGTTTTTGTCTCACTCACACCTCCATAACGTAAAAATACCGCTCTCGCTCGTACACTAATGGAATGTTACTTGCTTTGTACAACCTAATCGTGGTGTTTTTTATTTATTTTGACAAGTGTTTGCTAGACACTTTTTTTCGATTATTAGCCCGAATTGCGATACTAATGTGATGTTTATTTGTTAACACAGTTCCTTGCGAACAAATTAAATGGAAAAAAACAATGTGTTAAGGGGCTGATTTTTTAGGTAGCGCATATTAACTAAAAAAATAGTGAAATTTTACCAAGTTTTTCGGCTAAACTAAAGGATTTCATGGAATATTTTGCACTACTTCTTAACAAAAAATATTTTAAATGCTAGCAAATATCATAACCTTTCAAATAAGATACACTTTTGTGTATGGGGGCGACATGAAAACATGAAAAATTAGTTTCAGTGAACTCGTAAAAATACGAGATAATAAATTTAAAAATGGCTGTCATTCAGGGGGGTGAGGGGTGAGACCCCCCTTTGTATAGTATTTCGTCGATAAAATATAACGTACAATACGTGAGTCAGGTATCGGAAATCCGATCCCTAACACACTGTATTACAAAGTATTCGAAAAATTCGTATTATTCGAATACTAACTATAAAAATATTCGAATAATACGAATATTCGAATACCAAGCCCTAATGTCAAGGCAATAGGTCAGTTTTTGCATTATCGCACTAACGAATTGTGATCCGTTATCGCTGATAAGTCGTCGTGGTATTCCATAACGTAAAAACACTTCGTTCAGTAAAACAGTTGCGCAAGCATAGGCTGTTGCTTGTTCCAAAGCAAACAGTTCTACCCATCTAGTAGCAACGTCTTTGACGATGAATATCCATGATTTATTTTTCAGAGTTGGGGGCAAAGGACCAAACAAGTCAAAAGACAGCGTTTCGAATCTTTGGTTCATCGGAGTCGTTTGCAGTAACCCAGTTGCCTTCATGTTACTCGGTTTATAGCGTAAACATTTATTACAGTTCTTAACATAATTTTGAATGTCTTCATTCTGCATTCCTTTCCAGTAATATCTGGTACATATACGATGAAAGGTTTTCTCTACTCCATAATGTCCTGATGATGGATTATCATGGTAATGTGATAATATAGAAGAGATTTCATGTTGAGGTATTACTAACTGTGCAGAATCACTGTCACTATCTTGTAAATAACGGTGCAACATACCGCTATTCATGAAGTAACCCTTATTAGACTAGTATACCCCGTCCTCATCCCGAACGGGTTTCTCGAGTGAATCAATAATTTGTTTTAACTCTGAATCCTTCCGTTGTTCCAGCCATATATCGGATCCTAAGCGTCGTGGTAAATCTATGGAAACTACGCATACTACATGGTCTGCGTGATCTTCAGAGAATGGTCGTGACAGGCTGTCCGCAATTACGTTAGTCTTCCCTGGTACATATTCAATTTTTAAATTATATGGCTGAAGTTGTAATGCCCATCTAGCGAGTCGACTTGATGGACATTAGCCACCTTAGAGCTTGATGGTCCGTCGCTATGGTTACTGACGATCCGTCAATGTATCTCCAAAGGACAATGAGTAATGTTGTATGGAGTTTGGGCCCACCCTTCGATATCACTCAATAGAAATAATTGATATACCATTGGATAGGGCTCCTCAAACATAGCATTTTTTACTATGACGGTAAATGCGAAATGTCTGTGTGTTCAGAGCTACATGGCCAGAAAGTTCTTTTTAAGAATTTTTGTTTCTATCCCTTAACATTACTCAATGGAAATAATTGATATACCATTGGATAGGGCTCCTCAAACATAGCATTTTTTACTATGACGTTAATTGCGAAATGTCTGTGTGTTCAGAGCTACATGGCCAGAAAGTTTTTTTTGAAGAATTTTTGTTTCTACCCCTTAACATTACTCAATAGAAATAATTGATATACCATTGGATAGGGCTCCTCAAACATAGCATTTTTTACTATGACGATAAATGCGAAATGTCTGTGTTCTTGGTTACGGCCCCTTGCGACCAGTCGGCTTGGTGTGTTGGTAGTGGTTGCAGCGTTGGGTGTCCCCTTTGCCACTTTCATCCATGTGGTGTTTTCTCCGCCTGACTTTGTAGTGGAACTGTTATTGCCAATATTAATGATCAACAATAATGTCATTTAGACAAATAGCGGGGCCAACAAATGGTTGATATCGCCCAACTCCTAAATACCAAATTATGGAAATAATGTGCGCGCAACTTCCTATTGTACGTCGTCCAGTCAGACATGAGCAATAATAATATTTAATTGCATTTCGGCCTTCTTCGTTGCGATCAATTAGTATGTAAGAATAATAAGTTCTTGCTCTTATGTGTCGCGATTGTATTTTCCCACGAAGTAACCACACATTATTTGCAGGTATATTATACCGAATTAGATTTTGTGTTTCATTTTGCCTATAGATTTCTATGACATATAATCTGTTTTGGAAATGTTCGCTGCAGTACGATTTTGCTAGCTTTAAATGATATGAACCTAAAGACAGAAACATTACATCCTCATTCGTTAATAAAGGAAAATCTTGGACCTGTGGAAGATTTGCGTCCATCATTTCAAAAGCGACTCTATGTCTATTGAGGTTATTGTCTTCTACAAAATGGTATAAAAGATTGTCTACCTCAATCCTCTCATTAATTATATCGAGAAAGGCACGAGCTTCTCGGTGGTCTGCAACAATGGGGTGAAAATGGTTAAGTATTGAAGCCGCTATCTTAAAATCGGTCATCATACACTCAGAAAAAAATATTGTTGGGTACAACAACAAAACTTTAATAGGGGGGAGCCGTGCATAGTGTATAGTCTCGACTGCAATGTTTTTATTGTTATGAAGCAAGTTGTTAGCGCAACAATATTTTTAACAACAGTATGCCTTAATACTACAACAATTTGACATTGTCAGTAGAACAACACAATTTTGTAGCGTCAACAATTCTGTTTTTGTAACCTTTACTAAATTTTTGCTATCCTAACAAAGTTTTTTTCATTGATCCACTCTCATTTTGCTATCCCAGCATAGCAACATTGTTCTTGTAGCAGATCACTTTTTGTTTTCCCAGCAAAGTAACTTAGTTCCTTTAGCGAAGTTTCTTTTGCTTTCCCAGCAAATCCCTTTAGTTGCTGTGTTTAAGTTATTTTATCTATCCCAGCAAAGCACCTTTGTTGCCATAGCATAGTCTCTCGCTTTGCTACCATAACAAAGTTAGTTTGTTACGCGTCTATACTACCTACAACTAGCGCCACCTATTGATATTGTTTTGTAATTTCGAAATTAGATAATATTCTAAAAAAGTACAATACATAAGCGCTTCTAAAATATGTCTTCTATTGTTTGAATATATATACTATCAATGCATGAAGTACTTTCTTGTAGTTGTGACAAGGGATTTGCTAACAGCGCGGCCACATTCAGCAATAACCGTTATGTAATAACTACCAAGAAAATACCATGTGCTATAAAAACACATTCAATAAATAGTAGACGTACTTATTTTAAAACTATATTCAAACAATAGAAGACATATTTCAGAAGCGCTTATGTATTGTACTTTTTTAGAAAATTATCTAATTTCCAAATTACAAAACAATATCAATAGGTAGCGCTAGTTGTAGGTAGTATAGACACGTAACATTGTTGTGAACAAACTTTGTTAGGGTACCAAAACGTGCTTAGTAAATTATGTAAAAAAAAGGAAATTATACTAAAATTAAGAACAACATAATTTTAAAAGTAAGTATTTATTGGGTAGGTAGGTACCCTAAAACAATCACACAATTAACTTCACATTTTCACATTTTACACAAATCTGAGTAACATTGATTTTTAAAATAATCAGTTCAAAATATCAAATCTTAAATAGGTACCTATAACGTGTAAAAAATTTAATGACATTACAATGTCATTCCTTGAACTGGAACATAGTATCCTTTATATAGGTACCTACATCACGATGACATAGAAATTTTATGTATAGGATAATAAGTAGTTATTTGATCCCTACTAAGTAGGTACTTACGATAGTACGTAAGTTACATTAGTATGTAGGTACTAACTAAACAGCTGAGAGAAAGAGCTGATCAGCTGTTTTTCTCAGCTGTTTAGTTCGTAATAATTGTAGTAACGTAGCTTACGTACCTACTATCGTAAGTACCTACTTAGTAGGGATCAAATAACTACTTATTATCCTATACATAAAATTTCTATGTCATCGTGATGACAATAAAGGATACTATGTCCCAGTTCAAGGAATGACATAACATTTTTTACACGTTATATAAAACCTAACACACGATTATTAAAATTAGTTTTTAAGTTATTAACAATCACACAATTAACTTCACATTTTCACATTTTACACAAATCTGAGTAACATTGATTTTTAAAATAATCAGTTCAAAATATCAAATCTAAATATAATACCAAACACACATTCGATTATTAAAATTAGTTTTTAAGTTACTTCTTTCATTATGATCACACGTAGTCACCCACGAGCACGCTTCTGGCATATGACCCCCAACATGGTCATGTGCAAGAAGCGTGCTCGTCGCGAACCAAAGCATTGCAATTATGGACGACCGAAAACGCACTGCAGCGCGGGTTAAAACTAAATGTGAAGTAGGGAATTTGTAGGATAATTAACAACTTCCTTATTTATTATCATTCAAATTATTCGTATAATTCTTAAATATCGAATCACAAATGAGGTATCATCACCTTTGACGAGTACTTATATCTTTTGGGCATTAGATGCAGCATATCCAAAAGATTCGGCTATATGCTGGATGTTTGTCCAACGAACTATTTTTCAAATGAAATCCAAGTACGATACTGAGGGTGTACCTTTGCGTGAATTGCTACAAAATTTTGATATTTAAATACTGCTCACATCAACATAATGGTACCGTGTGCAGTGTGTGATAAAACATTTCAGTCATTTCGAAAATTAAAGGTCCATATGCAATTTTATCATCCGTCTATAACTTCCTATGAATGTGCAAGTGCAGATTGTTTAAGGAAATTTCAATTATTCAATTCATATAAAAGGCATTATCAAAATAATCACAACTTGCCCATAAGCGATATTTCGCCTGGATTTTCAAATAATGCAGATATTCAACCCAATGTGTCACAAAATAATTGCGATAGCATACAGAGTTTTAATCTCGACGAAAGAGAACCCAATTTGGATTCTGTGGCGCTTCCCATACATATTACTATGGCTGCACTATTTTCGTCTCTTTATGCCAACCCCCAAGTACCACAAAATACAGCGGATACTGTTTTTACGGCTATTAAAGTTATGTTCGATAAATCGGTGATGCCATTTTTAACAGAATCTGGTTCTGGTGTATTAAAGGAGAATATTTTGTGTACTTTGTCGAATTTGAACTCGTATTACATGAGATTAAAGTATTTTGAAGAATGTGGGACTTACATTGCACCCAACACCTATGTCGTTGGCCGTAGATATGACTATGTAAAACAGGGCGGTACAAGAATGTATCAGGCTGTGGAATGTGAAGCGCATGTTGTACCGCCTTTGCAACTAAAAGTCTTCCAATAGTTTCTGTCATCAAAAGCTGACGCAGACTCCTGCCGTTTAAACTTTCCAATGTTTTCAAGTCCAAATCCCAATCCTGAGAAAAAAATACGGTTTTATAAAAAGGTTGATAACTTTTATAGCATATAAGATAGATAGGATGATAAGTAAATATTTTTTATGATAAAAATTCTTTGATAGGTTTACAAATTGTAGTGTGTACGTGTACTGTTTAGCGTTTAGGGTGTAAGTAGCTCATTTATCATCAGGGAACCCAAGGCAACAATTTTTTTGTCGAACGGATCTGGAATTGTGATACGGAGGCTCTGGATTTACCATGTCATTATCTCCGCGGGGGGGGGGGGGGGGGGGGGGATTAGATTTGATTCATCGAGCCCCGGTGATGCTAATGATACATTGACTTCTGTATTTAATTCCTTAAAAGAAAGTAATCAGGGTTAGGTATATTACACGAGATTTTTTTTCAAACCAGTACAATATACAGTGTGCCCCATCATAAAGTGCACAAACGGAAATGGGGGATAGAATACTTCAATGTATAGTAAAAAAAAAATACAATAAACATCTACTATGTTTTGTTTTTTTTTAAAGCTAGAAGAAGATTTCGAACTTCTCATGTGAAAAACAGGCTGCAACTTTTGAACCACTGGGGTTTTTGAGTTAAAATAAAAACATTAGTGACTATGAATAATGTGTTTTGAAGAATAAATAAAAAACAAAGCGTAAATAGTCATTGATAATTAGAAAAATAATTTTTTGAAGAAAGATTCCTAAATTTTTGTGGTATTTTTTCAATTATAACAAAATTTCTCAAAATAATGACTGTCAAAATATTTTTTTTATGACTTCTAATTGATTTACATCTATCTACCCTGCCACAAAAAAAGGCACAGTTCTAACTCACACTCACTCAGTATTTTTATTCCTAGGAGCTGTTAAACGTGTTATCAAAGACTTTTGTACTAAATTCTGATTAATTTATAAAAATTGCCAACATTAATTAATAAAAGTATTTGAGTTTAGAGCTGTCTTTTGCCGTTTGTGCACTATAAGACGGGGCACACTGTTTATTATAATTGAAATGTTAATTGGAAGTCTGTTCTTTAAGTATATAACAAATTCAAATTGTATGGCCTTCCGTTCCGTGGCGTAATGGTTAGAGTATGGACTCTAAAGCCCAGCGCTCGTGGGTTTGAATCCACGGGGGTGTCACTTTGTGTGGTGGTTCCCAGTTTGCTTAGGACATTTTCAGGCTTGAATCACCTGATTGTCCGAAAATAAAGATGATTCGATGCTTTGGAGGGCACTGGCTGTTGTCGAAAGATGTCAGTCATTAAGCCAAGTCAGTGGCCACATCCGAAGTGGAGTGGAGCAGCGTGGCGGAGTATGCCCTAAGCTCCTTCGATTGAAGCGAGACCCGAATCCCTGCAGTGGAATGTGTATGGGTTAAAAAGAAGAGAAGAAGAAAACATAGTCTACCTGGATTGGTTCATTTGCTTTCTGCGCAGTATCAGGTAACATAGAATGCAGCGTTGGTGGCGATTCTATATTACTACCAAATAGTGAAGTCAATTCCTGAAAACACACATTGTTTACACACACACACACATTAGGTAGGTACACATTTTTTGCGAACATTTTACAGCATGCTCTAGAGACTCTAGGTCTAGACTAAACAGTTGCTAAATACATAGGTACCTAAATAAGAAATATGTGAACATTTGTAAGTAGGTACCTACATACTTACAAGTGGAATTTTTTTATGATACATTACCTTATCATCTGGCATGTAGATTAAAGTTTGTCTTTCAAGTGATTTCACTTGGACTGAGTCATCAGGCAGTGACTTCTAAAATAAAAATTGACGTTAGTATACCATAAACATAATTGTACTTGATTGCACTTCACTTCATAGCATTTAATTTTGCTAGTCAAATTTAAATTTAGGTCGGTACATACCTACCTAATTGCGTAAAATATTTCCATCAATTATCAAAAGTCATACCTACATTAACTACTGTAACCTGTAACCTGTAACCTACTACCTATAGGTTTTAAATTGTATTGTAATGGAAAATATATTGTAACTGAAATTTACGTTTTGATGCTTTTGCAATGCAGCTCGTAACTTGATTTTTTCTACCACCTTCGGTGTGAGCAGACTCAGTTCATGATCGTTAGCTATTAGTAAAACATCTAGAGTTACTCCTTGTTCTACAAAAAAAGAAAAAGAAAATGTCTAAGTATCTCTAACGCCAATGTGAGCAAAAAATTACCAAATCTGAAATTATTATTCAGATCTATTCCCACAAGATCCCGCCGCGTCCAGGCAACTTCTTGACAAATTAATAGCCAACCCACAGACATCCTCGACCGCTGCTGCGCAGTACCAGATTTTATTTTTGGTGGTAGGTAGGTATAAGGTTGGGGGGTATTATCGTACCTACCACTCGAGCGCGCGATTGGTTACAAAAACAGTGAGTGACCGTGAACTTTTGTCTTATGTACCTACTTTCGTGCCCATTTTTACATTATGCACCCCAAATTGTCCCATTAACAATATTGAGTATTGGTGAGCACAGTTCGTCGCATGTAGCCCGCGACAAAGCATGTTGTTTGTAATTCTAGTGTACAACAATAACTAAATAAAAATTTTACTATTTACTAAAACATGTTAGGTAAATGGTAGGTAGGTACTGTAAAAGAAGACTTACCGATCATATTGTTGCCAAGATGAGCCAAGTTGGCTGCATGAAGGAATTCTTCTAATTCTTGCATAATTGTATTGTTTTTATGTTTGTTTTTATGAAAATCGACCGTTCGTTTGAAGGTGCAGTGCAGCGAAGACGCTGTTTTTCTTTGGAATAAAGACAGACTCAACCACAATTTACATTTACCTAGCATAAATAAATAATAGTCATAGGTATAGACTGAATTAACGATAACAAACGCGCATTGCATTACCGACCGGCATTACGCAACTAACTGGACTGGATGCAACGTGCCGCCGGCCGACCGCCGAGCCGACATCCACGTGCCACGCCCGCGCCCACCCGCACCCGCCATTCACCCCCTCCTTCCTTGCCCCGCGCCCGCGCATGCATTGCCAAATTATGCATGTTACTTTTTAAACATGACAACTTTTTATATTGATATCAATTTAAATTGTTAATTTTACAATAGATACTTATACACTACAGCGTTAGTTAATTTGTTAGATTTTTATGACACACTATACTTTAATATACCTACAACGTTCCATTGTGGCCAGAGCTAATTATCTAAAAACATTTTCATGGTAACAAAAGCTGTGATGTTACTATCACAACAAACACTGAACAATAAAAACATTGCAGTGAGCACTATAATCTTTCTGTGGTAGTGGCAAATTAATTAGTTGGTCCAACAGGAAGTTTTTGACAACGCCTTTATTGTTGCTTTGTCGACCGTTTTTTTTCTGAGTGTATTATGTGCGGTCCTATTAAAATACGGCTGTCGCAGAAGCTTGAAATCGCGCTTGAAGCGGCCATTTATTTTATTTATTTATTTATTCTTTATTGCACGATTGAGAGTACAATTGGCGGACTTAATGCCTAAAGACATTCTCTACCAGTCAACCATCGGGTAATGCAGAAACATTGTTGGCGGGACAAAAATTGAAGGGAAATATCTGGTTACCTAAGAACTTATATATACGGCTATAAACATACACATATAAATATATATTAATAATAAACTTACATATACATACTATACGCACCTAGTAAAATATTATACATACATTCGTTCACTTAAAAAAAAAACATATTTTTTTAAATTTTTTTTTATTAGTTTCCAAACAAATTTACATAGTATCAAGTAATAAGCATTCGCCAAACTGCGTAGCAGTTTGTCGGCGACGATAAACGCTCGAAATACAAAAACTTAAAATGTACTACATAAAATATTATATTATGTGTATTTTGTGTGTGACCTCATTTAATTAACTGAAAATTATTAAACGGATATAAAATTATTTGATTAGTATCATGATATAATAATGGGAGGTCAAGATTCATTAAGGTAAAGTTGTCGAACTGACTGTTTAAAAATAAATTTACTAGAGGACATTTTAATTTCATTGGGGAGCGAATTCCATAGTCTAATGGCAGAAAGTGTGAATGAGCTTGACATATGAGAAGTTTTGTGAAGAGGTGTAAAAAGTTTGAGAGTGCTATTGGATCGAAGATTTCGAGAAGAGGTGTCAGTGAGGAAGTTAAATTTAAGTTTTAAATAATTGGGAGCATTTGGATCTCTGAGGACCCCGAAAAGCGTGCAGAGGACTCTCAGATTCCTGCGCTGCCGAAGAGTGAGCCATTTTAACTGAGACCGGAAAGGGGAAATGTGGTCAAATTTGCGCACGTTAAATATAAAACGAAGACCACCGTTAAGGAGGCGCTCGAGTTTGTTTAGAAGCACTTGAGACATATTGGTGCAACAGGCATCTGCATAGTCCAACAATGGCAAAATCAAAGTTTGAACCAATAGGATCTTCGTGGATGGAGGAAGAAAGTTCTTCAAACGGTAAAGGGAACGCAGTGTACATGTAATCTTCCTACTAGTCTCTGTAACCTGTTTGTCCCAATTAAGAGCCCCATCCAAATGGAGACCCAGATTTTTGACAGAGGAGCTAAACGGTATGGTGACACCATTATAAACTAGAGAATTATCTAATTTTATTTTGTTCAGCTGATGGGGGCCACCGACGATAAGCGCCTGACACTTCGTGGGATTAACCGCAATGCCAAAGTTCTCAGACCACTCCAATATGAGACGAAGATCCTTATTCAGTGAATCAATCACATCACCGAAGAGTTCCGAGTCCGACTGCGCATAGAGCTGCAGGTCATCAGCGTAGAGGTGGTATTGATTATGAAGACTATGAGTAATGAAATCGATGAAAAGGGAAAATAAAAGAGGAGAGAGAATTCCACCCTGTGGCACCCCCGAATCAAGATGGCACCAAGAGGAGGAGTCCTGATTGACACGCACCATCTGTTGTCGTGGGCGGAGATACGAGGAAAACCATTCCAGCGCCGGTGGTGAGATACGCAAGTGTGATAGGATGGCTAGAAGAACGTCATGGTCAACAGCATTAAATGCGTTGGAAAAGTCGATGAGGACAATAACAGTAACCTTAGACTCCCCCAAGCCAGCCCTGATGTCCTCGGTGACCTTTAGTAGTGCCGTTGTGGTGCTATGACCGGGTCTAAAACCAGATTGGTAATCACTAACAAGACTATTAGAAAATACAAATTTGGACAATTGGGTATGCACAACTGATTCAAGAGTTTTGGATAGAAAGGGCAAAATAGAAATTGGACGGTAATGATTAAGGAGGCTAGGACTAGAGATTTTAGGAAGAGGACGGACGTAAGCTTTTCGCCAAATAGAAGGAAATACTCCGGAGTCCAGAGAAAAGTTGAGAATATGCATAATTATAGGCGTTACAGTATCAAGGATGGGCATCAGCATACTCCTTCCAATATTGTCGCATCCAACAGCTTTTGACTTGAGAGAACTGATTATTTTGCGTACCTCATCGCCGGACACCGGAGAAAATTTGAAGTGACTCACAGGAGGTGATGGCATTGCTGAGATATTAGAGACAGTCCTTTTCCTTATGTCATCATGGAGTTTGGTGGTAGTCGAAAAGTGGACATTCAGTTCAGAGAGAGTGTGAGTAAAAACAGTAGGAGTGGTGGCGCACTTTCCAATACCTAAGGTTTTCAGGAACTTCCATGTATCTGAATAGGACGTGTTCACCAGATTATCATGGAAGTAGCGTTTTTTAGCTACCCTAACCAGCTGATTGCACTTATTCCTGGCCTTTTTAAATAGACACCAGTTTTCGTCACTGCGTATCCGCTTGAATAGCCTAAACGCACGGTCTCGCCTCTTCATAGCAATCCGAACAAGCTGAGTTATCCATGGTGCTGGAGGGCGTCTTAGTCTGACCATCCGCACCGGTGCATGATCATCATACAGTTTGAGGATTGAAACATTAAACAGAGAGATCTTGTCATCAACTATAGATGCACTATAAACCGGCGACCAATCCAAAGACGAAGCGTCCTCCCTCAATCTGTCCAAATCAATCCTCGAAAAATTGCGTATGTTAACAGTTTTAGGTTTTAATTTTGGCGGTTTAATTTTATACGATATAAAAATAAGGTCATGGCGAGAAATTGCCCATGGTCAAGGACGTGCTCAGATGAAGACGTGATAATATGGTCAATCCACGAATCAGCAGTGTCAGTATTGTGGTGTGTAGGACTTAGAGGTAGTAACGAGAGATTAACCGAATCAAGAATAGAGCGAAATTTAGACGACTGATCAGTAGATTTCATGAGGTCTACGTTAAAATCTCCCATTAAAATGAAATGTTCATTATCAGTGGTATGGCGTTCGAGAAGGGACTCTAAATTACTAAAAAAATCAATGCTGGGGGGGCAATAAACAGCTCCGATGATGGTTTTGCAACCTTTCATTTTAACATTAAGTAGAAGGTACTCCATGGTCCGAGAGTAGGGGGCAGAGGAAGCATCTAGAATGTCATAAGTTAAATCGCTACGTAAATATATGGCGACACCACCACCACCCTTGCCCACGCGATCGTTACGGATAAGAATATACCCTGGCAGACCAAAGGAAGTAGAAGACAAATGAGGTTTCAACCAGGATTCAGAGACCAGTACAGCGTGAATGTTACTGCCAGAAAAGGCGTCGAGCAGGTCTGTGTAATGAGCAGGTACACTCTGAGCGTTTATATGGCAAATGTTTAAATTTACATTGCTAGGAAAAAGGAGACTAATGTGATCACGAAGTGTGTTTGCATTCATGGCCGAGTCATTGAGGGAGTGAAAAGAAGTAAAAGATTCATCAGCAGAGAAAAATACGTCACTATCATCGTCGGACATATAATATCAAAATATTTTACTAAAATAAATATTAAATAATAATAATTAGGTAACCAATATAATGTATAACTAATTTATAACTAATAAAAAAATATTCTGCACTTCCTGCCGGCTTACAGTATACAAGAAATACCTACAGAACAACAGAGAATATTAAAACAAGTAAACAACACAAAAAAAATATGAAGAAAGAAATTAATAAAAAATAAAAAATCACAGCTAATAAGTTGGCTCAAAAAACTAACTTCCAAGCCCTATATAAAAAATAAAAAACGACCAATCGTCAAATCAAGTGTCACTGTCAAACAAAAGTTACTAGAAGTAAAAAGTTTGTGAGGTAGTTTTACTAGAATGAAATAAGTTTAAAAATTGAAAAGTTATAGGGTACTAAGTAACTACAATAATTAGCTAGGGCATTGGAAAACAAGAAACAAAACTAATAACCTATACAGAAAAATTACTTGCGGGTGACTCGTTTAACCCTTGTAACTTCAGCTTTCGGGGCCGTCACCGGCTTGTGGAGCTTTGGGGACGTCTGCTCGGCATCCTTGTTGTCCCCCGAGCCAGCTTGACCGACCTCGGAGCGCTTCCCATGGGCAGCCACAAGTTCGTCAAGTTCGACGTTTGTCTGTACACGCTGGCGCGACCCATTAGGCAGTTTTATAGAGATGTGTCCATCAAGGGTCCAGACATTGCGCATCCCAAAGTGCAATCTTGCGGAAATAAAAATAGCCTGGCGCTGGCGAGTCAAAAACTCGCTTAACACATAGGGTGACCCCTTGAGCTGTGATTTATTCTTCCACACAATGCTTTTCATATTGACATCAGCGAATTTTATCAATATTGGACGAACCTGTCCATCTTTGGCCGCACCGAGTCTATAGCAAGACTTAATGTGGGCTTGAGTGCAGTCCTTGACCTGGAGTTTGTCCTGGATAATTCCTCGAACGGTGGCCACAATGTCATCGCCGGGGGCCTCGGAGACACCACTAAGAACTAAAAACTTTCTCCGATGTCGCATCTCCATGGCATCGACAGTTTTTTGGACATCAGATATTTGCTGCCGAAGGAGTTTAATCACATTCCTCACAATAATTTTAAAAGAAGAGAACTCACTAAAAAGCTGGTTTACATCCTTGGCTTCTTTTTGAGAAAACTGTCTCGATGGGTTGATGTGTGCCTCGAACTCCTCCATCCGCTTCATCAAACTGGTTTCAAGGCCCTCCGCTATCTCCTCAAGAGTGCGCTTAGCGGTGTTAGACATGGTTTTATATGCACTTAGGTTATGCAGTGAAACTTGGAAGTGAAATTGTGGAGATGTGTTGTAGTGTTGTGAGACTGTGGCCGGCAGGTGAGTGCTTGAAACTATATCTTCATAATATAGGGCTACCTTCAATTATACAGATGTTTAATGGACTTATAAAACGATTCTGTGCAATTTTTATGTATTCTAATTGGAAAATTAAAACTAAATTTATTTTTAAACTGGAGCACACTTCTTATCTTTTTTATCACCTACCGCCAAAAAAAAAAGGCCATTCACTATTTCTACTACCCATCGGCACATAGTAACTAGCCGTGATTTATTAGCTTGGTTGGTAGTTAGCTGGTTTGCACGTGGGTCTTTTGATGGCGGCATGTGGGCTTCATAACCACAAGATTCAAGATTTCCAATAGAGTCTCGAAAACCTCTATCTAATATAAAAGTATCGTTTTCTTCTAAAAACCAGTTGATTGGATTGTCTATATTTGAGACTAGATTTCTCATAATTGTTGCATCCGATTCAGTGGCTGCACATGGACCTATGACATCTAAAATATAGCCGTCTGTGCAGACAATGACAAAAGGTTTTAATAGGTTCCTGTATTTGTGAAGACTGTATGATTTTCTCTGAAAAAGGAAGTTTGAACTTTTCTGTATATATATATACGTTCCGTCACATATTAGAATGGCTTTTGTATTGTCTTGGTTACCAAAGATTTCTCTTGGAATCAATAGATTCCTTTGTAACACATCATTTCTGGTGATATGATCCATACCTAAATGCTGAGGGACATACTCATTCAACAGACATTCACGTACGATCTTCAGGAATTTTTCCAAAGTTCGCCGGGTCATGTTAAAAAGAGTTGCCAATCTTTGATTTGAATCGCCCGTTCTCAGCTTGCATAAGTATAAACCTAGAGCTGTTTTCGGCCGTCTGCATTTGTCAGGCATAGATGCAGTTTCCTCTAAAATTACTCCAAATTGATTTATATTGCGGCCAGTCCAAAAATGCATTTCATCATTACTTAATGCACCAGGGGTTTCAAAATCCAGTCTGCTAGGCTGCCGCACAGCTTCAACTAGCATATTACAAAGATCTGTCATTTGGTCAGCATTAAAATCATGAGAAACATTGCAAGATTCCAATAATACATTCCACGCATTTCCTTGATAATGCTGCTGGCAAATACGAGCATGTTCTGGAATGTACAATTTATACTCACTAAGTAAATAGATTTTGATTGTAGTGGGTAGACGACGGCGATCTGTATTTTGACAATTTCTAAATAAACAATGTCTGGCAGTATTTGGCGCTCTGAAATATTGAGCCATATGAATAACACCCACTTCATGTGCTACAGGTTCTTGCTGTTGGGCAGGTTCTTCCCGTACGGCAGGCTGTTCTGGTACAGCAGGTACCCCCTCCACAGCAGAATCTTCCTGTATGTCAGGCACTTGCTGAACGTCAGGCTCTAGATGAAATTGTACGTCCAGTCTTAGTGTAACTTGGATTCTCTGCCAACATCGATGACAAACCGCTCGCGTATTGTTGAATTCAACCTAAAAAAAGTGACTGTGACATACGGACGGACAGACAGACATGAGGAATCTATAAGGGTTCCGTTTTTTGCCATTTGGATACGGAACCCTAAAAATGATGAAATGCCTACTCCATGTAAAGTTCGTTACCCCAAAGATTATTTGAAAATATTGTTCTCAGGAATGATAACAAAATGGGAATACTGGATAAGGTTATTACTACTAACCTCTAATAGAGCATTTTGTTGTATATGCGCTGCAAGTTCCGGATGTATCTCTGGCACCTGTTCATTCAAAATATGCCACTGATATCTATTGTTATGAAAAAATCGACCGTTCGTTTGAAGGTGCAGTGCAGCGAAGACGCTGTTTTTCTTTGGAATAAAGACAGACTCAACCACAATTTACATTTACCTAGCATAAATAAATAATAGTCATAGGTATAGACTGAATTAACGATAACAAACGCGCATTGCATTACCGACCGGCATTACGCAACTAACTGGACTGGATGCAACGTGCCGCCGGCCGACCGCCGAGCCGACATCCACGTGCCACGCCCGCGCCCACCCGCACCCGCCATTCACCCCCTCCTTCCTTGCCCCGCGCCCGCGCATGCATTGCCAAATTATGCATGTTACTTTTTAAACATGACAACTTTTTATATTGATATCAATTTAAATTGTTAATTTTACAATAGATACTTATACACTACAGCGTTAGTTAATTTGTTAGATTTTTATGACACACTATACTTTAATATACCTACAACGTTCCATTGTGGCCAGAGCTAATTATCTAAAAACATTTTCATGGTAACAAAAGCTGTGATGTTACTATCACAACAAACACTGAACAATAAAAACATTGCAGTGAGCACTATAATCTTTCTGTGGTAGTGGCAAATTAATTAGTTGGTCCAACAGGAAGTTTTTGACAACGCCTTTATTGTTGCTTTGTCGACCGTTTTTTTTCTGAGTGTATTATGTGCGGTCCTATTAAAATACGGCTGTCGCAGAAGCTTGAAATCGCGCTTGAAGCGGCCATTTATTTTATTTATTTATTTATTCTTTATTGCACGATTGAGAGTACAATTGGCGGACTTAATGCCTAAAGACATTCTCTACCAGTCAACCATCGGGTAATGCAGAAACATTGTTGGCGGGACAAAAATTGAAGGGAAATATCTGGTTACCTAAGAACTTATATATACGGCTATAAACATACACATATAAATATATATTAATAATAAACTTACATATACATACTATACGCACCTAGTAAAATATTATACATACATTCGTTCACTTAAAAAAAAAACATATTTTTTTTTATTTTTTTTTATTAGTTTCCAAACAAATTTACATAGTATCAAGTAATAAGCATTCGCCAAACTGCGTAGCAGTTTGTCGGCGACGATAAACGCTCGAAATACAAAAACTTAAAATGTACTACATAAAATATTATATTATGTG
This sequence comes from Endotricha flammealis, assembly GCA_905163395.2. NCBI lineage: Eukaryota > Metazoa > Arthropoda > Insecta > Lepidoptera > Pyralidae > Endotricha > Endotricha flammealis. The sequence continues at coordinate 11,472,470 of LR990871.1, forward strand.
TATTTTGTGTGTGACCTCATTTAATTAACTGAAAATTATTAAACGGATATAAAATTATTTGATTAGTATCATGATATAATAATGGGAGGTCAAGATTCATTAAGGTAAAGTTGTCGAACTGACTGTTTAAAAATAAATTTACTAGAGGACATTTTAATTTCATTGGGGAGCGAATTCCATAGTCTAATGGCAGAAAGTGTGAATGAGCTTGACATATGAGAAGTTTTGTGAAGAGGTGTAAAAAGTTTGAGAGTGCTATTGGATCGAAGATTTCGAGAAGAGGTGTCAGTGAGGAAGTTAAATTTAAGTTTTAAATAATTGGGAGCTTTTGGATCTCTGAGGACCCCGAAAAGCGTGCAGAGGACTCTCAGATTCCTGCGCTGCCGAAGAGTGAGCCATTTTAACTGAGACCGGAAAGGGGAAATGTGGTCAAATTTGCGCACGTTAAATATAAAACGAAGACCACCGTTAAGGAGGCGCTCGAGTTTGTTTAGAAGCACTTGAGACATATTGGTGCAACAGGCATCTGCATAGTCCAACAATGGCAAAATCAAAGTTTGAACCAATAGGATCTTCGTGGATGGAGGAAGAAAGTTCTTCAAACGGTAAAGGGAACGCAGTGTACATGTAATCTTCCTACTAGTCTCTGTAACCTGTTTGTCCCAATTAAGAGCCCCATCCAAATGGAGACCCAGATTTTTGACAGAGGAGCTAAACGGTATGGTGACACCATTATAAACTAGAGAATTATCTAATTTTATTTTGTTCAGCTGATGGGGGCCACCGACGATAAGCGCCTGACACTTCGTGGGATTAACCGCAATGCCAAAGTTCTCAGACCACTCCAATATGAGACGAAGATCCTTATTCAGTGAATCAATCACATCACCGAAGAGTTCCGAGTCCGACTGCGCATAGAGCTGCAGGTCATCAGCGTAGAGGTGGTATTGATTATGAAGACTATGAGTAATGAAATCGATGAAAAGGGAAAATAAAAGAGGAGAGAGAATTCCACCCTGTGGCACCCCCGAATCAAGATGGCACCAAGAGGAGGAGTCCTGATTGACACGCACCATCTGTTGTCGTGGGCGGAGATACGAGGAAAACCATTCCAGCGCCGGTGGTGAGATACGCAAGTGTGATAGGATGGCTAGAAGAACGTCATGGTCAACAGCATTAAATGCGTTGGAAAAGTCGATGAGGACAATAACAGTAACCTTAGACTCCCCCAAGCCAGCCCTGATGTCCTCGGTGACCTTTAGTAGTGCCGTTGTGGTGCTATGACCGGGTCTAAAACCAGATTGGTAATCACTAACAAGACTATTAGAAAATACAAATTTGGACAATTGGGTATGCACAACTGATTCAAGAGTTTTGGATAGAAAGGGCAAAATAGAAATTGGACGGTAATGATTAAGGAGGCTAGGACTAGAGATTTTAGGAAGAGGACGGACGTAAGCTTTTCGCCAAATAGAAGGAAATACTCCGGAGTCCAGAGAAAAGTTGAGAATATGCATAATTATAGGCGTTACAGTATCAAGGATGGGCATCAGCATACTCCTTCCAATATTGTCGCATCCAACAGCTTTTGACTTGAGAGAACTGATTATTTTGCGTACCTCATCGCCGGACACCGGAGAAAATTTGAAGTGACTCACAGGAGGTGATGGCATTGCTGAGATAGTAGAGACAGTCCTTTTCCTTATGTCATCATGGAGTTTGGTGGTAGTCGAAAAGTGGACATTCAGTTCAGAGAGAGTGTGAGTAAAAACAGTAGGAGTGGTGGCGCACTTTCCAATACCTAAGGTTTTCAGGAACTTCCATGTATCTGAATAGGACGTGTTCACCAGATTATCATGGAAGTAGCGTTTTTTAGCTACCCTAACCAGCTGATTGCACTTATTCCTGGCCTTTTTAAATAGACACCAGTTTTCGTCACTGCGTATCCGCTTGAATAGCCTAAACGCACGGTCTCGCCTCTTCATAGCAATCCGAACAAGCTGAGTTATCCATGGTGCTGGAGGGCGTCTTAGTCTGACCATCCGCACCGGTGCATGATCATCATACAGTTTGAGGATTGAAACATTAAACAGAGAGATCTTGTCATCAACTATAGATGCACTATAAACCGGCGACCAATCCAAAGACGAAGCGTCCTCCCTCAATCTGTCCAAATCAATCCTCGAAAAATTGCGTATGTTAACAGTTTTAGGTTTTAATTTTGGCGGTTTAATTTTATACGATATAAAAATAAGGTCATGGCGAGAAATTGCCCATGGTCAAGGACGTGCTCAGATGAAGACGTGATAATATGGTCAATCCACGAATCAGCAGTGTCAGTATTGTGGTGTGTAGGACTTAGAGGTAGTAACGAGAGATTAACCGAATCAAGAATAGAGCGAAATTTAGACGACTGATCAGTAGATTTCATGAGGTCTACGTTAAAATCTCCCATTAAAATGAAATGTTCATTATCAGTGGTATGGCGTTCGAGAAGGGACTCTAAATTACTAAAAAAATCAATGCTGGGGGGGCAATAAACAGCTCCGATGATGGTTTTGCAACCTTTCATTTTAACATTAAGTAGAAGGTACTCCATGGTCCGAGAGTAGGGGGCAGAGGAAGCATCTAGAATGTCATAAGTTAAATCGCTACGTAAATATATGGCGACACCACCACCACCCTTGCCCACGCGATCGTTACGGATAAGAATATACCCTGGCAGACCAAAGGAAGTAGAAGACAAATGAGGTTTCAACCAGGATTCAGAGACCAGTACAGCGTGAATGTTACTGCCAGAAAAGGCGTCGAGCAGGTCTGTGTAATGAGCAGGTACACTCTGAGCGTTTATATGGCAAATGTTTAAATTTACATTGCTAGGAAAAAGGAGACTAATGTGATCACGAAGTGTGTTTGCATTCATGGCCGAGTCATTGAGGGAGTGAAAAGAAGTAAAAGATTCATCAGCAGAGAAAAATACGTCACTATCATCGTCGGACATATAATATCAAAATATTTTACTAAAATAAATATTAAATAATAATAATTAGGTAACCAATATAATGTATAACTAATTTATAACTAATAAAAAAATATTCTGCACTTCCTGCCGGCTTACAGTATACAAGAAATACCTACAGAACAACAGAGAATATTAAAACAAGTAAACAACACAAAAAAAATATGAAGAAAGAAATTAATAAAAAATAAAAAATCACAGCTAATAAGTTGGCTCAAAAAACTAACTTCCAAGCCCTATATAAAAAATAAAAAACGACCAATCGTCAAATCAAGTGTCACTGTCAAACAAAAGTTACTAGAAGTAAAAAGTTTGTGAGGTAGTTTTACTAGAATGAAATAAGTTTAAAAATTGAAAAGTTATAGGGTACTAAGTAACTACAATAATTAGCTAGGGCATTGGAAAACAAGAAACAAAACTAATAACCTATACAGAAAAATTACTTGCGGGTGACTCGTTTAACCCTTGTAACTTCAGCTTTCGGGGCCGTCACCGGCTTGTGGAGCTTTGGGGACGTCTGCTCGGCATCCTTGTTGTCCCCCGAGCCAGCTTGACCGACCTCGGAGCGCTTCCCATGGGCAGCCACAAGTTCGTCAAGTTCGACGTTTGTCTGTACACGCTGGCGCGACCCATTAGGCAGTTTTATAGAGATGTGTCCATCAAGGGTCCAGACATTGCGCATCCCAAAGTGCAATCTTGCGGAAATAAAAATAGCCTGGCGCTGGCGAGTCAAAAACTCGCTTAACACATAGGGTGACCCCTTGAGCTGTGATTTATTCTTCCACACAATGCTTTTCATATTGACATCAGCGAATTTTATCAATATTGGACGAACCTGTCCATCTTTGGCCGCACCGAGTCTATAGCAAGACTTAATGTGGGCTTGAGTGCAGTCCTTGACCTGGAGTTTGTCCTGGATAATTCCTCGAACGGTGGCCACAATGTCATCGCCGGGGGCCTCGGAGACACCACTAAGAACTAAAAACTTTCTCCGATGTCGCATCTCCATGGCATCGACAGTTTTTTGGACATCAGATATTTGCTGCCGAAGGAGTTTAATCACATTCCTCACAATAATTTTAAAAGAAGAGAACTCACTAAAAAGCTGGTTTACATCCTTGGCTTCTTTTTGAGAAAACTGTCTCGATGGGTTGATGTGTGCCTCGAACTCCTCCATCCGCTTCATCAAACTGGTTTCAAGGCCCTCCGCTATCTCCTCAAGAGTGCGCTTAGCGGTGTTAGACATGGTTTTATATGCACTTAGGTTATGCAGTGAAACTTGGAAGTGAAATTGTGGAGATGTGTTGTAGTGTTGTGAGACTGTGGCCGGCAGGTGAGTGCTTGAAACTATATCTTCATAATATAGGGCTACCTTCAATTATACAGATGTTTAATGGACTTATAAAACGATTCTGTGCAATTTTTATGTATTCTAATTGGAAAATTAAAACTAAATTTATTTTTAAACTGGAGCACACTTCTTATCTTTTTTATCACCTACCGCCAAAAAAAAAAGGCCATTCACTATTTCTACTACCCATCGGCACATAGTAACTAGCCGTGATTTATTAGCTTGGTTGGTAGTTAGCTGGTTTGCACGTGGGTCTTTTGATGGCGGCATGTGGGCTTCATAACCACAAGATTCAAGATTTCCAATAGAGTCTCGAAAACCTCTATCTAATATAAAAGTATCGTTTTCTTCTAAAAACCAGTTGATTGGATTGTCTATATTTGAGACTAGATTTCTCATAATTGTTGCATCCGATTCAGTGGCTGCACATGGACCTATGACATCTAAAATATAGCCGTCTGTGCAGACAATGACAAAAGGTTTTAATAGGTTCCTGTATTTGTGAAGACTGTATGATTTTCTCTGAAAAAGGAAGTTTGAACTTTTCTGTATATATATATACGTTCCGTCACATATTAGAATGGCTTTTGTATTGTCTTGGTTACCAAAGATTTCTCTTGGAATCAATAGATTCCTTTGTAACACATCATTTCTGGTGATATGATCCATACCTAAATGCTGAGGGACATACTCATTCAACAGACATTCACGTACGATCTTCAGGAATTTTTCCAAAGTTCGCCGGGTCATGTTAAAAAGAGTTGCCAATCTTTGATTTGAATCGCCCGTTCTCAGCTTGCATAAGTATAAACCTAGAGCTGTTTTCGGCCGTCTGCATTTGTCAGGCATAGATGCAGTTTCCTCTAAAATTACTCCAAATTGATTTATATTGCGGCCAGTCCAAAAATGCATTTCATCATTACTTAATGCACCAGGGGTTTCAAAATCCAGTCTGCTAGGCTGCCGCACAGCTTCAACTAGCATATTACAAAGATCTGTCATTTGGTCAGCATTAAAATCATGAGAAACATTGCAAGATTCCAATAATACATTCCACGCATTTCCTTGATAATGCTGCTGGCAAATACGAGCATGTTCTGGAATGTACAATTTATACTCACTAAGTAAATAGATTTTGATTGTAGTGGGTAGACGACGGCGATCTGTATTTTGACAATTTCTAAATAAACAATGTCTGGCAGTATTTGGCGCTCTGAAATATTGAGCCATATGAATAACACCCACTTCATGTGCTACAGGTTCTTGCTGTTGGGCAGGTTCTTCCCGTACGGCAGGCTGTTCTGGTACAGCAGGTACCCCCTCCACAGCAGAATCTTCCTGTATGTCAGGCACTTGCTGAACGTCAGGCTCTAGATGAAATTGTACGTCCAGTCTTAGTGTAACTTGGATTCTCTGCCAACATCGATGACAAACCGCTCGCGTATTGTTGAATTCAACCTAAAAAAAGTGACTGTGACATACGGACGGACAGACAGACATGAGGAATCTATAAGGGTTCCGTTTTTTGCCATTTGGATACGGAACCCTAAAAATGATGAAATGCCTACTCCATGTAAAGTTCGTTACCCCAAAGATTATTTGAAAATATTGTTCTCAGGAATGATAACAAAATGGGAATACTGGATAAGGTTATTACTACTAACCTCTAATAGAGCATTTTGTTGTATATGCGCTGCAAGTTCCGGATGTATCTCTGGCACCTGTTCATTCAAAATATGCCACTGATATCTATTGTTATGTAATCCTCGTCTACACATAACACAGTTACGGTAAAGTTCAGCCATTTTCAACAAAATTCACCGTGAGGAATACACTAATACATAAGGGTCCTGGCAAACAGTGCTACCGACCGCCGCGACAAGTAGGAGTCGCGCGCCAGTTCCATTGGTACCGCGCAAACCAATGCGTTTAGTGGCCGCCGCTAGTGGTTGGTGGTCGCTACAAATTGTTATACTCTCATGCTCGGAATAGTAAATGGTCATCAACGGTGGCGAGTCGCCAGCCACTAAGTCGCGTGTCATTGACACAAATCGCGAGTGGCAGTCATTCGCTACACGTATTCAGCGAGTTCATACAGATTATATAAAAAATCATGAAAAATGTTTGACGCAAGCTAACAGTGGCCGCCACTAATGGCCCATGTGCCCGCAGCCTAAAACAAAATGAGTGTCAACGTAAAACATTGATTTATCGGAGTTCAAGGAGGATGTCATCGTTTTCATATCGACGATTTATCTCAGCCCGAAACATTGTTATACTTTATAAAATTAAGGAACTCGTGGAATTCGTCGTTATTATTGAATCACTGTTAAAATCGTATAGACTGTAGCTGTAATAGTATCGCACTTTGTGTCACCACCTGTTGTCGCAGCACCTCTATGGGAGCTTTATGGTGCCCTAACTCACTCGCAGTAACATAGCAGACCTCTAGGAAGACTTATTCCAATAATATTAAAACATTCATGATGTAAAAAAAATGTTTAAAAAAAAACTTTCTGGCCATGTAGCTCTGAACACACAGACATTTCGCAATTATCGTTATAGTAAAAAATGCTATGTTTGAGGAGCCCTATCCAATGGTATATCAATTATATTTCTATTGAGTAATGTTAAGGGGTAGAAACAAAAATTCTTTAAAAATTCTTTATGGCCATGTAGCTCCGAACACACAGACATTTCGCAATTATCGTCGTAGTAAAAAATGCTATGTTTGAGGAGCCCTATCCAATGGTATATCAATTATTTCTATTGAGTAATGTTATGGGGTGGGCCCAAAAATTCAGATACAGCCCATACAACTGCTAACGCTTCGCGTTCAGTGGTAGAATAATTCTTCTCGGCTGCAGTCAGCAAGCGGCTAGCGTATTCCACTGGGTGAGCATGTTTGAAGAAATGATTGTACCTGCCGAACATTTCTAGGCGGTGGTATATCCTTTATAGCAGATATTTTATGTGGGTCTGTGCATAGTCCTTCTCTGGTAAATGTAATATGCCCCAGGTAAGAAATTTGATCTTGACAAAATCGACATTTCTTTTTGTTGATAACAACGTTATTTTCATGAAGAAGTTGGATAAAAGTCTCAAGATCTAGCAAATGTTGTTCGAACGAGGTTGATAAAAGGATAATGTCATCCAAATAAGCCAAAATATTGACTTCACGTTTACCCGATGTGTATGTCTCCTATTATTATTATTACGTTGGTTACGCGTGTTACTAAATTTTCCTCTAGTGTTCGCGTTCGCGTTTTCTCGCGTTATATATGTTGCACCCCCCCGTGCGCCATACGTTGGTTTTCCGCGGTTCCTAAGGTTTCCTATAAAGGGCTTTTTATGATTATAACCACGCCTGTGAGCATATAATATTTGAATTTGAAAAATCCATCTCACCCAACCCCTATGGGTAAGACGGCCCTATGGGTAAGATGGCATACGTTTAGTAACACGCACTTGATGGGCCCAGATGGATGGAAAAGCAAGCAAATGCGTTATTTATTTTGCTACGTACAGCCACATGAGTAAATAAAACCATGGAACAGAGGCTTAACTTCCTAAGGCGCGTTCAAAATTTATACCTATTCTGGTAGGGTTGGCACTGTAGAATAAAATGAAATAAACGAAAAGACCAGGTTTTTTTAAAAGTTATTTATTAGTTTTCTTACAAATTACATATTCTACATAATTTTTTATTATTATTTTTACTTTTCAATAATTTGTTATTTCTTTTGATTGAGTGGTAAATCCTAAATCTAATATAAAGTTTTTTTAGATAATCAAGCGGTAAGCACTCGCATGGAATCAAAAGTACAATTATGCATACGTTTAATTAAATTATTACCAATATTATTATTAATAATATATAACTTTAATTACTTATTTCAATAATAATTATCCATACATAAAATATGTATATTATGTCATAATAAGTAAATTAAATAAATATATTTAATATACACTTTATTAATAGAAAAATCGATTTGATAATATAGTCGATCGTGGTTAAAAAACATGTCCCTCCCTTCACTACTAGTTTTGAGTTTTTGTCTGTGGTGGCCGTGACAGAACTTCATAGGTGTGCATATGTCAAATCAAATATTTAATAAAGGAAATGTCATAATTTTCTGTTTATCGAAGGCCCTGATGTTTGTCCTCGAAGCAACCGGTTTAGACTGGTTTGCCGCTCGTACGTGACAAGCGCTTTGAGGTCACGCACACACGCGCCTCATGCTTGTGTGCGTGTACTCATCGCAGCGACATTGTATGAAGTGAAGTCTCTGTTCCGTGGTTTTATTTACTCATGTGGTACAGCTTCAATTGCGTCTTTCATATTTTTTTCATCCCAAGCTTGCCCTGTCTGTTTTTCTAAAATATGGCGCCATTCTTAAACAAAAAAATCTGTGCTAATTATTATGGCTATAACTACTTTACAATAATTAGTTACTAATTATTAGAAGTAACTGCTTAATTTATTAAAACTTTCTTCAACAGAGTCTGTAGGGGTGAGATGGCATACCCTCTATGCCGTCTTACCCTGTAGGTACACAATCGAAACTAAAACATTGTACTTTCATTGATTTAGAACCAACATAACTTCAATTTAATACATCAAAATCATCACGCTTAGTTCTATAAAATACATTCAAACTTACCTGATAGCTCATGTAGAACACTTGTAAACTTGATTATTTTTATACGAAAAAATAAATTTACGCGACACAATTTTACAAAAACAGGCGTGGTGTCTGCTTGGCTCACTCTCGCGCATTGGGAAGGGCAGCGTCGCGATGAGTTTGCGTCAGTGCTATACCCGTGTGTGTGGTGGCGCCACTGGACTGCGAAATGTCGAGATAAACCGACTATGCCATGTCAACCGCTATGCCATCTCAGACCACATTCCCCTAGGTCTTCTAACTCTTGACCGTATCGTTCTATCGTCCTACCCCCTTGCTTAGCCGTTTGTAGTTGCTTTTGCAAGGCCGTGTCTGATTTAAGAATTAATAATAACCGTTTCATTTCATCCACCATTTGTGAGACAGAGACAAAAGTTTGTTTTAATCACAGATATCAGAATACAAGAGATTTGGTTTGTGGGCGGGGCACATGACGCCATTTTCTGCACAAATGTGCAGGAACTTGATTGTTCTCAGTCATTCACAAAACAACGCTTCCGCGAACACACGTCCGTGAATGTCAACAAAAATGCCGGCTTGTGCTTTAATTACGTGCAAAAATCGCAGTGATACGGTAAATTCAAGTAATAGTGGTGTTACTTATCATAGGTAAGTCATTTATTTAATATTTTTCTATATAAATGACAAATTAACGAAATATTTTTGAGGCATAGAAATTATTAAACAATATACGGCATAGTCGATACTTCCGTTACAAATATTGTCCATTGCTTGTTTTGGATACGCGCTTTTCAATGTTTTGCGGTATGCACGTACAATGGAATGCAAACGTAACGATAATTACAATGTTGTGAAAATATCGTGGTACCGCCGCTTGTAGCTTCCGCGATCTGTCAAAGTAATAATGGCCGTCGCACAAGCCATGTAGTGCTGCCAAAAGTAGAATATTTTAGTATCGATAATTTTGTATTTCTAATTTTTGAAAGTATAATAATTTGAAACTTTTACTACAGTGCATTCCTTGTACAGGGTGTCCCAGTCCCATAAGTATTGGAACAAACTCAAGGGGAAAGTAGCTCAACTAAAAACTCATTTGATTAGTTTTAAAAAAATCGCTTATTATTATGTACTAAGTTTTTTAAGCTCTTTCTTTTAATTGGTTTGAAACTAAAAATTACTATTATAATCTTTTAATTGGTTTGAAACTAAAAATTACTATTATAATACTATTAATTACTCCAGACTTAAATACATGAATAGCTAACGAAAACATAAGTTATGCGTTGTACGTGCCTATCAAATTTAAGGAGTGCACTCGATTTACTTGGGATCCCATCATCAGATCCTGATTGGTGACAAGTTATGATGGAAAAAAAATCAAATGGTCTAATCTAATACATACCTACAATACTTAAAGAATCATCCTCTAACTCCTATCCGTTTAGGAGTTGTACCTTCCGTCATCACCTCATCAACATGGGATGATGACTTCCAGACGTAAAAACATGAATAGCTTACGAAAACATAAGTAACGCGTTGTACGTGCCTATAAAATCTGAGAATTGCTCTCGATTTGCCTGGGATCCCATCATCAGATCCTGACTTGGTGACAATGGGACCAACCTGGGAGTATGCACTTTCATATAAATAAAAAATTTTGAAAATCGGTCAAGAATTGACGGAGTAATCGGCGGACATACAAAAAAAAATATATAAACAATGAAACATAGAACCTCCTCCTTTTTTGAAGTCGGTTAAAAATGGCGACATGCGCCCCGCCCACAAACCATATCTCGTTCATAGTTGTAGTGCGTAATAATTGTTATTGTAAAATATCGAGAGGTAAAGTTATCGATAATGCTTGTCGCCCTTTTTCGTTAGGTGCCGTCACTATAATACACTTCTTACTTCTGTGTTCGTAATCGAACTGCAAATCACGGGCTTACGATTTGTGTGAGTGTGACTGTCGGAGATTATTCTATGAATGTGTTAAAATGTAACTGTGTGTGTAAGTGGCGACATCGGTTCCGGTACAAAAACTGTCTTATTACATTTCTCTTCTTTCTGTGTTCTGAGGTTTTAATCTAAGCTTAGCGCTATGAGACAATCTGGTTTTTAGAACAAAACTAATTAGGAATTGAGCATCGCTCTCCTTTATCATTGACGAGTATTCGATCGCGTCAATAAGACGTTCCGTAGTAGGTCCATAAAAGGTAGTAACGTGACTCCCGTTTTTAAATCAAAGTTTTGTTTGGACTCCATGATTACCCCTTCTACTTCTTCTGTTTGGTATGCTATTATTTTAGCATAAACTTTTTCTAAGTCACTAACACAGGATTGTATAACTTTAAAGTCCTCTATAAAAATTTCCGCTTTTTCAAGTTTATCACAGTATATCACTAAATGTGAATTGTATTGTTTATATAGGGTTTTCGCGACTTCTATTTTTTGTTGTTCTAGTTGCTGGTTTCTTCGAGCGGGGCCGAGTTTCCTTAGACTTTCTTGGAGGTTTTTTAGTTCTTCGTATATTTTTTTAATTTCAGACATGGGATTGAACACGACACTTGAGCACTTTTCACTTGACGTTAACTTACTGAGTCATTGCGTTGTCAGCAGGGTTTGTCTTCTTTCTGGATCCTTAGACACGTGCACTGATGGACATAGTTTGCCTCTCAATCTTCTTTGTGAGACACTTAAGGATCTTCTTCCAAATTGCGTAGAGTACTAGCTGGATCATAATCACGAGGATCACAATAGTTACCAGTGAGATATGGCACATTGATGTAGAAATTTGTGCCTGGGTCGAGCCTGCGTTGTTGGCCGCACCGTTTTGGGCAATTATAACTGCTTCTTTTTGAGTAGGAGTCGAAGGAGCGCCGCCCATTGTAAATTTCATTTATTATAATTCACTTTTTAATACGCGTACTAGGCTCGGAACCCATTTTGCCTCCACTGCCTAGAAACAGTGGCTGGCAGGGTCGCCGTGTAATGTCACACGAGGGGGTGTGTTTAATGAAAGACTTTGCTGGTCGTACACTGAATGCTGAATGTCCTTTACTGAAAATACATGGGTTTATATACAATTACTGAAGTAGGTTATGGGTACATAGTTGTATGGAGTTTAGAGCAAGGATATTAATATAGGTGTTCTACTTGTAATGATGACAAGGTTTCAGTACAAGGTTTTATGTGAGGTTAAGGTAACAATAATGAGGACGTGTGTCGTCACACTACACTCCCAGGATTCTCCAAAAATGGAATAGCAGTTGTGGGAGATTGAGAACCATGTTAGCATCTTGAATGAAGTCTACTCCTAAGAGCGTCCGGTTATCCGTGAATCAGGAAGCACTATAAAAGTGGCCTCAATCGTCCGATCGTGCAAAGTGACGGGTACCGTCGTTTTCTGGATCTTCTGGCTTCGTAATCCATCAGCCAGTATAATAATAATAATAAACGTTTATTTTTCTTCACAAAGGACTTAAATATACTTAATTCTAGGTTACATACAACCAATGTGCAGGCTATATTTAAACATATTTATGATAAACATCGTCCCTGTGAGAGACTGGTGCCTGAAGAAGGTTCGAAAGAACCTGTGTTACAGGTCACCAGTGCCCCACCTCGGATCTTTATTTATTTATTTGAGTGGAAAAAATATGCATGCGAAGGTTTGGTGAGGTGTATGCCTTGCCTGACTGCTTATGTGTTTGGGATGTGTATATATGTTATGTGTATCTTTGTGAGTTTGGATAATGTTTGTGTATGTGATGTGTGTGAGGTTAAGTGTTGAGTGTAGTGTGTGTGTTGGTTTTTGTGGTGTGCATACATGCGGTTTGTTTGATTTCTCAATTACATTTTTCTATTGTTATGAGTCGTGGTGGAGTAAATTTTCGGTACCTTCATAATCAAGGGTTTTTAGGAAATTCTTTAGAGCTAATTTACATTTAAATGTGTTTAAAGGGTATCAGTCTTACTACAAAAAAGATAGATATCTGTTGAACACGTGTTTTAAAAAAACGTTACTACAAAACTGCGTCTTACGCTCGTCTAGAGTTAAACACGGCCTAACCATTGTCTAACTTTAAACAACAGACAAAGGTTGTTTAGCACATGTTTAACTTGTAAGTTGAGTTGAAATTGCTTAGTGATTGTTGTAAGTAGTTTGTATTTAAAAGTGATAGGTTTAAAAATACGTGTAAAGCAATGGATTTATTAAATTTTGTGGATTTAATAGATGATATGGATTTGGAGGACATTGAGTTTATGGAGGCCTTTCGAGATAATGTTACACGCCGTGTGCGAATTAACCACAGAACACAGAAAGAAGGAGAAATGTAATAAGACGGTTTTTGTACCGGAACCGATGTCGCCACTTACACACACAGTTACATTTTAAACATTCATAGAATAATCTCCGACAGTCACACTCACACAAATCGTAAGCCCGTGATTTGCAGTTCGATTACGAACACAGAAGTAAGAAGTGTATTATAGTGACGGGCACCTAACGAAAAAGGGCAACAAGCATTATCGATAACTTTACCTCTCGATATTTTACAATAACAATTTATTATGGACTACAACTATGAACTATAATACCTATTTAATTTTAAATAATTAAAAAAAAAAAAAATTACCAAAGTTTTTGTATATTTTATTTTTGGAAAATAGTAATTTTTAGTTTCAAACCAATTAAAAGAAAGAACTTAAAAAAAAATTGTACATAATAACAAGCGATTTTTTTTAAACTAATCAAATGGTTTTTAGGTGAGCTACTTTCCCCTTGAGTTTGATCCAATACTTATGGGACTGGGACACCCTGTACAAGGAATGCACTGTAGTAAAAGTTTCAAATTATTATACTTTCAAAAATTAGAAATACAAAATTATCGATACTAAAATATTCTACTTTTGGCAGCACTACATGGCTTGTGCGACGGCCATTAGTACTTTGACAGATCGCGGAAGCTACAAGCGGCGGTACCACGATATTTTCACAACATTGTAATTATCTTTACGTTTGCATTCCATTGTACGTGCATACCGCAAAACATTGAAAAGCGCGTATCCAAAACAAGCAATGGACAATATTTTTAACGAAAGTATCGACTATGCCGTATATTGTTTAATGATTTCTATGCCTCAAAAATATTTCGTTAATTTGTCATTTATATAGAAAAATATTAATAATTATACTTACCTATGATAAGTAACACAACTATTACTTGAATTTACCGTATCACTGCGATTTTTGCACGTAATTAAAGCACAAGCCGGCATTTTTGTTGACATTGTCGTTGCAAGCGTTGTTTTGTGAATGACTTCGAACAATCAAGTTCCTGCACATTTGTGCAGAAAATGGTGACATGCGCCCCGCCCACAAACCATATCTCTTGTATTCTGATATCTGTGGAATTAACCTTTTTGTACATTACGACGATGCCAAATTTAAGAATAAATATAGGTTTAGCAAAGCTTTTGCCACTAAAATTGTGAATTTGGTAAAAGACGAACTTTCCCGAGATAGTCGTGGTGGTACAATAAATCCACAAATCCAAGTGGCCACTGCTTTACGGTGTTGGGCTCGTCATCAGGTAAGATTCATTATTACTATATATATATTTTTTATACCACAAAGGTGGCAAACAAGCATAATTGATTGATTATAGGTTGTAACCTATTTAAAGTAAAGAATAATAATGTATAATTATGTCATTAGGTACCACAATTAGGATTGAATAATATTAAAAAATATTTAAGTAGGTACCTACTTCATACTAGTCAGTGAATTTATGTAACCTTTCCAAAAAAAAAAAAGTCAGCTTAGTTAACTTGAATTTTGTGCATGATAGATATATTAAAAAATAAATAAATTTGATGCAGATACAAGATGATAGCGGGGATATGCACGGAATTTCACAGCAAGCTGTCAGCAAAATTTGTAAGAATGTCGCAGAGGCACTGGCCAAAAAAGCCCATTTATTTATTAATATGCCGACTTCACTAGAAGATCAAGAGAACACCATGCGAGGATTTAGAGATATTTCTAACTTTCCCACAGTGATTGGAGCTATAGATTGCACTCATATAAAAATTAAAAGAGTGAGCGGAGATTTGAGTGAAGCATATGTCATCAGAAAGGGTTATTACTCACTTAACACACAAGTTGTCTGCGACTCAAAATAAAAAATTAGGGATATTGTCGCACGGTGGAGAGGCAGTGTCCACGATGCACGAATTTTCAATGAAAGTTCGTTGAAACAAAGATTTGAAAGTGGTGAATTTCATGGCAGACTACTGGGAGACAGTGGATATGCATGTACTTCCTTTCTATTTACTCCTTTGCTTAATCCTACTAATGAAAAAGAGGAAGCCTATAATAGAGCCCACATACAAACTAGAAACACAATAGAAAGGTGTTTTGGTTTGTGGAAACAAAGATTTAGGTGCCTTTTAAGAGGTATGTTTATGAAACTGAGCACTGCTAAAGCTACCATTGTTGCATTGGCAGTGCTACATAATATAGCAATATACATGCATGAGCATATAGATATTGTACGCTATGTCCGTCAGCGGCCAAGGAGACAACCCCGGGGAGACACTGTACGAGGTGCAATTATAAGAAGAAATTTTATTAATCAACATTTTTAATTCTTTAAAACATTGTTTTTAATAAAAGATTAAATAAAATTCTTAAAAACTTAATTATTGTAATTTTTTCTTTATAACTTCTAACTACTTGTTTTTTTTTTTCTTTATCAAGCATCAGCAGGTCAATTTCCAATTTTTGCCGCTGTTGCTGGTGACATATCTCTTGTTTTTGATATATAATTTTAAATTTATATTCTTCTTCTATCCATGCCATTGTTTGTTTTTTTATTTCTAGGTTGGACCCATATAATGTAGCTTTACTAGGGCTGAAACAAAATTTAAAATATTAACACCAGTTCATAATCCTATGTTTCCAATAGGTAATCTCAAATATTACTGATACAGATTAAAATTAATAATACAATGCTTACTTATGTTTTGGGTATTCTTTTTTTGTTTGATATTTCCTTTCATTTGTGGCATTGCCCGTTTTAGTACCTCCTCCGTAAGTCTTGATACCAATCTAAAATGATAATAATAAATATGATTAAATAATCTAAACAATACACATTGTCATGTAAACAATAGAAATGTATAAGACAATATATTACATACCTCATTATCACATATTTCTTCATTTGTGACAGCCTCACTGACAAACGACACCTCCATTTCATTTTCAGCATTCTGTAAGTAGTAAATAGGGTTGTTTAGTAGGATATTAGTGCATTATGTACATTTAGATGTTATTTTAATCGTACCCATACATACCTCCAATAAATCTGTATCATATATGGTACTGTTACAAACTTCATCATCAAACATGGTTTTGTTCTGTTCCTATAAAAGAAATACACAAATATTATGATCAACATTACATATTGGTACTAGCTTGTACTATGGGTATTGGGTACGTACTAGATAACTAACAAGATACTTTTTTTGTATATACATGCTTATTATACATAGAAAAAGAAGCAGACATATCCTTGCAAATTATAAAATTATGAATAGGAATGTATGTTGGTTTCCCGTTTTCACCGACTATACTGCTGGAGCGATTTTCATTAAATTTGGTACAGAGATAGCTTGAGTTGAGCCCTCGAGAAGGATGTAGGATATTGCAGACAAAAACTAGATTATATGTGTACCTATATAAATAATTATATGCAGAATAAGTTAATGATAATACAATATTAATGATAATTGTAAAGAACTTACTGTTACTTGTGAAACTACATCACTATCATATTTATTTTCTTCAATTATAAAATCGGTAGGACACATTGCCATTATTTTTAAATCATCTGCTCTAGGAGATGGTGGTCGTTGCCCACCCCCAGTACCTCGTGAGGCTATTCTATGCTGGGATATTGATTTCTTTGCAGCAACTTTAGTTCGCCTCCAGAAGCCTTTAAGTTGTGTCAAGTCTCTTTGTTTCCCCGTCAGTTCCGTCAGTCTGAAATAGTATAAAATTAACAGACATCTTCAGAAAATGTAGCGAGATAAAAACATGCTCATTATTTTTATGTAAACAAGATGCATACTCACTTGTTTTATATTTTGAACCACTCCAAATTCTTTTTTTTGTTAGTATTTGTGTCGGTATTTTTATTTTCAATTATAGATGATGACTGCCCCATTATCTCCATGAACAGGTTCTTCAATTAGAAAAATGTCATTGAAGGAAAGCATCAAATGTGCTTGTTTGTTAGTTTTGTGAAAGTTTTTAGACTTTGAAGAATACAAAAAAATCACCACACCTGTAAAAGTAAGAAGGTAGTGTACTTCACTTGAAATAATTTTATTACTTACCTTTTCCTCTTGTGTCCAGTTGTCTCCACGTGAGCGATTCTTTTTCTCCACGGAAACGATACTTTCCTTCATAAATTCCATTATAATAATATGTATGTACTATTCAAATAACCGAGAATATTAAAAAACAAACAACACACAACAATCAAAGTAGGTAGTTTTGGTTACGCAACTCTGAAAGCACTTTTTAAAAAAACAAGAAAAATTTATTTGAATTTATTACAAGTTTTAAAGTACTAAGTTACAGTGACTTAAATTTGATGTGCTTATAGTGTAGAGTTCAGTTGAAGACTGACTCTATTTGCTTAGGTTACTTATATTTATAATATCGGAGAGTGCGTGGGCGCTGGTCCCATGCTTTTGTTTATTCATTCAGATGCCATTAGATCACCTCATTATATTCCTCGAAATCAGAGGATGTTTAGTCTAGTTTAAAATGTTGTAAGTACAACAATACTTAGTTACGTTGAAATATTATACGGGGCTCTGGTTCTGAATGTATAACTCTTCCCTCCCTAAGTTCGAAATCTTCAGAGGGATGATTTTGATCGTTCTGATGATTTCGATTACAATAGTTTAACAATTTATATTTTCTTACAAAATAAACGATTACACAATATAAACTTATAATATAGAGTAATAGAGTTCCTATACTGATGCTACGCACCTTTACCGCACTTTCACTATATTGCCCATTTGCACTTTCACTTTTTAGTACATATGAAAACGTTTGAAGATTCTGCAACTCCAGCTCGTCCAGGTTTATGGGTTTCCTTAAGCAATCCACAGTCGGCGTGGGTATGTCCGGAAAAACAATCGGCTTTGCCTACGTATTATGTTTTCTAAGTATAATATCATCTATTTCAGCTTCACAGGAGCCATCGATGGTGTAGATGTAAGTTCCTTGGATAAATATCCTAGTTGTTTCACCTTCACAGCGGCTAGTTATCAAAGTTTTGGTTTTACTAAAAAGGATCCATCTGTTTGGCTGTATTGCTTCTATAATAATTCGTTTTTTACAGGTTTTTACAGGTATTGGAGAGCATGCAGTAACATTAGTGGTAAACATCATCAAGTTCATGACGCAGGTGTCTTCGGTGGTTCTACGTGCTACATTTTCTTGATAGCACATAAAGAAATCCTTTTCTAATTCCTTGCAGGGAGTGGTTAGCGAGAATGCTTTCGAACTATTTACAATAAGGTAAGGTTGTTTGGGAATTATTAGGACTGTTTGGTCGAGGTTATTGATGACAGGAATCGGGAGGACTCTATAATAATGATATGTATCTTTTTCTATTAACGGAAGTTCTATTATAAATGTAATCTGATTTTCTTTAGAATATGCTTTAAGTTCTAAACTCTGCTCTATTTTAATTAAATTTTTGTAATTTACTGGATGTACTAATCTTTCTACTTTTTCTATTTCTTTCAGGATATCGACCAATTCGTCAGTATCGATAATTGATTGATGTACAGTTTTTAATTTACTTAAAGCTATAGCTGTTTCAATTTCGTCCAATCGTATGTATAACATTTGATAATTATGTAAAAATAAATTATATATGTGAATTAATTTGTTGACAATTTCTTTTGTCCATGTTTCATTTAATGCTTTTCTTATTTCCCAAATTTCTTTTTCTAATTGGATAAAATTGTTTTTTGTAGCATTGGTGTTATTAATTAATGAATCCAACATTTCGGTTACCAAACTTATTTTCTTAGAATTTATTTGATGTGACCTTTTAATGTTTTTAAATAACGCGTCATACTTAGCAGCATCCTCATTATCTAGGTTTCCGGTAAGTGATTTTATGATTGAACCTAAGGGATTAAGTAATCCTCGCTTTGCCCGTTTTCTCTGTTGAGATGGTACTATTTGTCGAAATTTATCAAATGTAAGTATTTTAAGTTGATCTGTTTGTACTTTTACATCCGAAAGTTCATAATTAAAAATTGATTTATTATAGTGATTCATTACATGACTGTTTAGATTTGTATAATGATTATTATTTAATTCTAAATCTTTATATACTAAACTTAGATCTATATTTTTAACTATTGTCCATTTATCGTTACTAATAACCGCCTTTCCTTTTTTTAAGAATTGAGCATAACCCTGGAATACTACCTGTGTATTCCAGGGTTATGCTCAATTCTTTGCAGAAGAGGGGCCTGGCTGCGGCTGTGCTGGATTAGCAACAGGAGCACGTACCTGCGCAGGACGTTTTAGATCCTTAATTGGAATTCTAGTTTCACGGTGTTTTGTAACAACAGGAACTGTATTTCTGATTATATTACCAGAAACTTGTGCTTTTTGAAAACGAGGTTTATCTTTACTTCGCCTTGTGTTTACACCTTTTATGAATACCTGATCTCCTTCCGTAATATCGAAACTAATTTCGCCTCCCCGTTTTTCTTTTACCTTTTCTTTATCCTTTAGCATTTTTTCCGTTAGGTATTTATAGAGGTGTTCAATGTGTTTAGCGTGGTCTATTACTAACTTTTGGGTGTATTGTTTATCGAATTCCATATTAAAAGGATTTGAAGAATTCGTATGACCAAAAACAACTTCGAACGGAGTAAGGTTAGTAGCTGTGTGAATTGTATTATTATATGCCATAACGGCGTATGTCATAATAGAACTCGCATCAGTAAATTTTTGTTCGTATTTTGCAATTCGGTAAATTTCTAGAATTGTAGAGTGGAAACGTTCGATTAAGCCCATAGAGTTTGGGTTATGAGGGGTGCCAATATGTAAATTTATTTTATAGAGAATTAAGGTTTCTTTTAGTAATGTATTATTGAACTCGGATCCGGGGTCAGCACTGATTCTTTCGGGGGTACCATAAAAAGAGAAGTGTTTAATTAACGCTCGAACTACTTCAGGGGTTGATCTACTAGAAATTAAATAGGCCTGTCCTAGCTTGCTGAAGGCATCTATGACAGTGAGGAAGTATTGACCTTCCACTGAGAATAAGTCCATGAAAAGTTCCTGAAAGGGCTTACTTTGGGTTTGTGTGAGTTGTAACTCTGGTTTAAACGGTTTACGGTCATATTTCATGCGTTTACATGTTTCGCATGCATTTATGACGCTAGCTATTGTTTCAGACATTTTATTCCAATAGTATACTCGTTTAAGTTTCATTAGTGTTTCGTTCATACCTCTATGACAGGTATTACTAGTGTGATATTTTAAAACAATTTGTCTTTGTTCTTCCTCATTTTCTATGTATACTACGCGTTTTGTACATTCAAATAATTTTATGGTTCCTTTTTTAAATAATGTAATTACAGACTGTGTGAATTGTTTGCGGTGAATAGGCTCTTCAAAGTATATAAAGTGTTTAACTTTAGGTCTAATATATTCTTTTAAAAATTGTTTTACTAAATCTGGCCTATCAGTTGGCATGTGTACCTCTAAAATCTTTTGTTTGTCTCTAGATAAATCTTTTACTGTTACTTTATTGTGATTCCATGAAAATACTAAAATTTGATTGGGTTTAGTATCTATAGCTTCTTCAAAAATTGGAATACCGTCAGTGTCCATATCCCGAGCAGAATGAATTGTTTCAGTTTTTGTGCTCTCATCGGATATACTGATGGTATCCTCAGAAAGAGAAGGTATAGGATATTCTGATTCTAAGTCGTTGTTTTGTTTTAAACATGAATTTTCAGATTATGAAGATAATTCTATAATGTCATTTTGTCTATGTTTACTTTAGTGGATTCTGTATTTTTTTTGACTAATGCATTTAATCTAATTCGGGATAATGCGTCGGCGTTTGTATTTTGTTTCCCTTTTTTGTAAATGACTTCAAAGTCATATTCGGATAATCTTAATTTCCATCTTGTTAATTTACTGTTTGGATCTTTCAACGAGTTTAACCAAGCGAGAGGTCTATGGTCGGTGTAGATCGTAAATTTTCTACCATACAAGTACGGGCGGAAGTGCTTAACAGCCCACACTATAGCTAACAACTCCTTCTCTATTGTGGAATATCTAGTTTCTGCATCGTTTAAAGTACGGATAGCATATGCGATGGGTTTATCACTTCCAATAGGACCTTGAGATAAGACTGCTCCAAGGGCGTAATTTGAAGCATCCGTGGTAAGAACAAACGGTTTTGTAAAGTCTGGAAATTGTAATAAGGGTGCACTTGTTAATAGTTCTTTACATGTTTCAAAGGCTGATTTAAATTCATCTGTAATAACGATTTTATTTTTCTTTTTCAGGCAATTAGTTAAGGGGCGTGTGATTTTAGAAAAATCCTTTATAAATTTTCTATAATAGCCTGCTATTCCAAGAAAGCTTTTTATAGTGGTAGTAGTTGTTGGTAAGGGGAATTTTAGAATGGCTTTTATTTTATCATGGTTTGGTTTCAAACCATCTTTAGTAATTTCATGACCTAAATATAGGACTTCCTTCCGTAGGAATTCGCTTTTGTCTAATGTTACTTTCAGATTAGTTGCTCTAAGGCGTTCAAATACTGTTCTAAGTTTTTCTAAATGTTCCTGCAAACTACTTGAATATACTATAATGTCGTCAAGGTAAACTAAACAATGTGTTCCTTGTAAGCCTCTTAAGACGTTGTCCATTGCGCGTTGAAATGTCGCGGGGGCTGTCTTGAGACCAAATGGCATTCTAGTAAACTCGTAATGACCTGATTGTGTTGAAAAAGCTGTTTTAGGCATATGCTCTGCTGAAACTTCAATCTGATGATATCCGCTCGCTAGATCTATTGTGGTAAAGTAATTTGACTTTCCTAATTTATCGAATAACTCCGTAATATTAGGAAGTGGATATCTGTCATCCGTGGTGATTTCGTTAAGCCTTCTAAAATCTATTACCATTCTGTACTTTTGTTCTCCGGTAGCGTCAATTTTTTTAGGTACCAGGTGCACTGGGGCACTCCAAGGTGAGTATGATTCTTTTATTACATTATCTTTTAGTAATTTTTTAACTTGTTTTTCTATTTCAGCATTTTGTGCGGGTGATTGGCGAAAAGGTTTAATATATATGGGATCTTAATTTTTTGTACGTATATTATGTTTTACGTCATTTGTGAATGTTAATGGAATATTGTCGCAATGAAAAATATCGCGGAATTCATAACAAAGGTTTGATATACATTTTTTTTTCTTCCTGGTTCATATGATCCATACGAAGACGTTCTAAATTTTGTTTTAATAATTTATCTATTTCATGATTACTGGTTGTTATATTGACTTCACAAATATTATTTTCAGAATTTTTAAATGGTTCTACTATAAATGGATTTAAAATTCTTAATGTGATAATTTTTAAAGAAGTGGGTAGCGAAAGAGTTAGTGCATTTTACTATGGCACTTGGCATTCGTACACCATTTCCAAAATTTTTGAAACTAATAATGGCTTCGCCATTCTGTAAATTTGTCGGAATTGATACGCGTGTTTCTGTTCGCGGTTCGAGACGGATTTCTTGTACTGGGTTATAAATTATTGGTATACTAGCATTGTTTGTTTGAAGAACTTGATTTTTCATATCTATTGTAGCATCTAATTGTTTTAAAAGGTCAGAACCTATAAGACCATCATAACGGCTATCAACGTCGTAGATGTAGAATTTATGTTGTAATGTACTTCTAAATGTTTCTAGAAGGGGGATTACAATGACCTCATTGTGACTACTACATGCATGCGTGCTTACAACTTCGAAGGGTTCGTAGAATTAGAAATTTTGAAAATATTGGTCTACCATTTTGGGACTAATAAATGATCTAGTACTACCAGTATCGATCATAAATTTTGCATTTATTTCGGGTAATTTGATATGGGGTAATGTCAAAATATGTGACTGTATTTCGTTTAGATCTATTATCTCGGGAATATCGAGTTCGAGGCTGTTATATGAAAATTTTCTGCCGAAATATTTTCATTCTCATACTCCGTATATTCTACTTGTGGTTCGCAATTATTTTGTTGATATTCGTAATTTTCAGGGTTTTCACTGTAATAATTAGGCTGCGATTGTTCACACATGGTTTCGTCCGTATAATAATTATTAGGTTCATAATAATAGTATACGCTGTTATCTATATTATCTGGCATTTCTACGGGTAACATGTTATGTCTGGTGATTGTGCGCATAGACACGTCAGGCGTTGTTACGTTATTGTTTGATCTGAAATTGTTTAGCGTTGGTTTGTAACCTTGCGGTTGTGGTGGTATACCAAATATAAACGGTTGGTTTTGCATACCAAATTTAAATTGTTGATTATTATTCGGCGTAAAATTTGGTTTAAAATTCTGATGGTTATTTCTGTTGTTATTGAATGGTTGCTGTTGTGTTCTAAAATTATTCTGTTGCTGTGGGATGTGTGTGTGTGTGTTTGGAATCCCGAATTTAAATTGAGGCTGTTTAAATTGTGATTGAGTGTTAAACCTATTAATTGGTTGAAAATTAAATTTTGGGATATTTTGTTGCAAATTGAATTTATTAATTGGTGTATCATGTGTTTTATGACTTTGATGTCTATTTTTGGCGTTATACTGGTTTTGGAAATTTACCTCTTCCATTACTACACCTAGTGCTACCTCTAGGGTGGAACAACCCTTTAAGCGTACCATGCGTATTAAGTGTTCCGGTAAATTATACATGAAAACATGCAAGGCATGCAACATGCGTGGTTATTATAAATAATCATTTTAGCGGCTTTAATACCTTCGTCTGTTAATCGGTTAACCTTTGAAAATAAAGCACTGCGTATATTTTGAATTCTATTACAAAAGGCTGGATATGATTCACCTTGTTTAATTTTTAGACTTTCTAGTTCGATTGCAATACATTCCTCAGAACGTTGGTCACCAAAATGTAAGAGTAATACATCTTTTAGTACGTCCCATGACTCTATGTCTTGTCTTTCACTGAGCAGTGAAGCTGCTTTATCTGTTAATCTACTAGTCATGGCATGGAAAACATATGCGGCCTGCGCAAAGTTACCGGGGTACGCATAACTCCGTATTACGTATTCTACTTTGGTATTAAAAAATTTAGTAATTCTGGCTGTCCGCCAAACCTAGGAATTAATTGTAAAATTTCGTTCGGAATTAACGTGACATTTTGATTCGGTATTTGATGCGTGGGCTCTGCCATTTTTCTTACAATAATTATAACTTAAAATAACCTTAAAATTATAATAATAATTATTCTCTTGCCAATATTAGTGCAATTGAATTTTAACTAAAACTATTTTATATTTTATACGAAGAAGAAAAAAAAATCCGATTCTCTTGCCAATTTATGTGCAAGTGAATTGGTTCCCTACCTACCTAACTTTTTATTGAATTTTATACTAAATATTCAATTGCCTATTTTGGTGCAAAGGAATTAACTAAAACTAATTCTCAGCTATTGAGATTAACCTAAATTTTAAATAAATAATTTAGGATTGAAATAAAATTACAATTCTCTACGATAGATATTAACCTATTGAGTCCGTACCCGAAGGAAATAATATGGGAAAGACAGGAATGTAAAAAGTTCTACTTACAATCCGCTCCTCAGCATATCTTCCACCATAGGTACCACTGACTCTAACACTGCACTGTGCTCTCTGGTGCGTTTAAAAACGAATTTATTTGGTTCGAGGATTCCCGTGAAAAACGTTAAAACGTTTCGCCGTTGAATACAATTTTGGTATTTATAAACGACGCGGAAATCCTACCGGCTGCGCCAGTTTTGGTTACGCAACTCGGAAAGCACTTTTTAAAAAAACAAGAAAAATTAATTTGAATTTATTACAAGTTTTAAAGTACTAAGTTACAGTGACTTAAATTTGATGTGCTTATAGTGTAGAGTTCAGTTGAAGACTGACTCTATTTGCTTAGGTTACTTATATTTATAATATCGGAGAGTGCGTGGGCGCTGGTCCCATGCTTTTGTTTATTCATTCAGATGCCATTAGATCACCTCATTATATTCCTCAAAATCAGAGGATGTTTAGTCTAGTTTAAAATGTTGTAAGTACAACAATACTTAGTTACGTTGAAATATTATACGGGGCTCTGGTTCTGAATGTATAACTAGGTACCTAACCAAAGTTGTCGTCGGAATAATTTGATTTGACAGCTTCCGAGCGTACGTTTACGTTCCGTTCCTTTTTCTAGTAGACTATTGTTTCTATACGTATTACATCAATTTAACTAACTTTACTAGTTAAAATAAAATATTTTAAATTGTGTAGCAAAAATAATTGATTTATATGAAGTGTACCTACAAAAAACATTTTATTTATTTTTTACAATCATAATAGAACATATGTAACATGACGAGTGCTGCGAAAAATGAAACATTTAAAAGTGAACTGGGATATCGGATTTAACACTCGATCCACTGTTTCCATGCTGAGGTATAGGTTGTCCAGGTTGAATCTCGCCATGCCGACTGGATAAGGGCGATGTCTTGCTGTTCTAACCCGTTTACTAAATTACCCCACCCCGTACCTTCCAAACCTCTAAACATAGTTTTCCCGCATTCGGACCCCCGAATGCGGGAAAACTATGTTTAGAGGTTGGAGAGGATGGCCGGTGGAAATTTACCTCGTTAAAGGTCTTCGCACATTATAACAACTCCACGCCAACGCGGCAGCAACTCTACTCACACTCTCGATGAGTAGTCAACTAGTTGATCCACCCAATGGTCACTAGTGGACAACGCGGTGTCAAGGAGTGGCCAACGCGGTGCCAACGAGTGGGTTATTCAACAGACAACTCGTCTAACCTCAGTTTTCGGTTAAATTTTGTCCAAAGAAGTCGTGTTGCTTATGAAATGTCGAACTTTACATTCAGTGAACTGGCGATTATAGCTATTATATTTGATAATGAAAATGAACGAAACAGCAGGAAAAGAAGATATTGGGTACATGATATGTTGCGACAAAGGAAATCAGAAGGGGAATATTGGAATATCCGGAAACGTCTGCTAGATGACGAAGAAAAATTCTATATCTATTTCCGTATGCCGAGATTCTTGTTTTATTATATACTTAATATTATTGAGGACGACATCTACAAAAGAAACACGCGATTTAGAGAAGCTGTATCACCGGAAGAAAAGCTGGCAGTGACATTAAGGTAAGCAATAAGAAACTTTTTTATAATTTATATGTATTTATTTATATATCAAGTTAAAGGATAAATCAAAGCAAAGCAATTTTACTTTAATTGTGTTAAGAAGAACCATCAACCCTCGATTCTTCCATAGGCGTTGTATTTTGCTGTTGGGTGCTAGCGGTGCTACTACCGGTAGTACCTGCATTTAGGTTTTGAGTTGTGTAGCTACTACCGGTAGTACCTGCATTTAGGTTTTGAGTTGTGTAGCTACTACCGGTAGTACCTGCATTTAGGTTTTGAGTTGTGTAGCTACTACCGGTAGTACCTGCATTTAGGTTTTGAGTTGTGTAGCTACTACCGGTAGTACCTGCATTTAGGTTTTGAGTTGTGTAGCCAGAAGTTCCTGGTGCAAACAAATCATCATAGTAATAGTTTCGATTATTTTGCAGTTCTTGTATTTCAGCTTCCGAAACTAAATTAAAAATTCTTGACTTTAAAAGTGCTTGATTATAGGTAGATAATTTTTTTACTGTGCTAGAAATACTTAAAAAAAATTTATCCATTTCGTCATTCTGCTTTCCATCTTCATCTTTTTTTTTTTTTAATAAATATTCCATTAAAACCGCCGATGCACTTGTTTCTTGCAATTTCTTTCGTTTTGTCGTTTTTGGAATGTCAGGAAACACTGATCTAGATGAATCGTACATAGACACCGAAGATTCAGGACGCTCCGAGATAATTGACGAGTCTTGAGATTCTTCATTAATAGTCACATTGGCAAGAATTTCCGCAGCAGATAAGCTATTTTCATCATCACCATCATCTGTGTTGTCCACTGACGTCACTGTAGACCGTTCTTTATAATGTGGTAATAAAAAAGACATTTCAGTTTCATATTGCCATTTTTTATTAGTATTAGCACTCTGACCACTTTTAGTTGCTTTCTTTTTAATGGCTCTTCTATGATATTCCCTTAAGTTTTGCCATATCTTCTTACATTCTGACGCTGTAACAAAATAATATAAATATAAAGAAAAATTGGTTGTTTCAGGTACTTGATTAGTGGCTGTTCATTTAGGACTATGAGTTCAAGCTTTCGGTTAGGCGAAAGTACCATCCGGTCGATATTAAAAGATGTGTGCAATGCGATTATAAATACAATGAAGGGGAAGTTCATGCCCACACCTACTACCGAAGACTGGAAAAGAATCGCAGATGGTTTCAATAAAAAATGGAATTTTCCAAACTGCATAGGTGCCATCGACGGCAAACATGTAAACATAATTGCCCCTCCTAGCAGCGGCTCGCTATTTTTTAATTATAAAAAACACTTCTCTATCGTCCTCATGGCTGTCGTCGATGATAAATACAGATTTATAGCTGTCGATATAGGGGCCTATGGCAAGAATAGTGATGGCGGAATTTTGGCATCGTCAAGATTAGGAAGAGCGATTGAAATGAATACATTTAATATTCCAACTGACACACCATTACCTGGTACTGAAATAATAATGCCACATGTTTTTGTAGCCGACGAAGCGTTTCCTTTAAAAAGGAATTTATTGCGACCATATCCACGTTCAAGTGGCATTTCAGAAAAGGAAAGAATATACAATAATCGCTTATCGCGAGCTCGCAGAGTAGTTGAAAACGCGTTCGGCATCTTATATCAAAAATTTGGAATTTATAATAAGAATTTGCATTTACACCCAAAATATGTTGATATTGTGGTCTTTGCGACGTGTATTTTACACAATGTCATGCGGTGTTATAATATAACATCCGATGATGAAGTCAACACAAGGCAGAGTTCGGCCAATAATGATGATGAACAGAGATTACTAAGTAATCTAAGTACAATTCCAGAAGATATAAGTGAGTCTTCGGCATCTGCTTTTGAAACTCGTGATATGTTTGCAACTTATTTTCAATCTCCCGAAGGACGAGTTCCGTGGCAGCATTTAATATAGATCATGGATAATTAATATGTAATAATCGTAAGAAGTTGGTTATAATATTATTGGCTTATTAAGAATATTAAACAAGTTTCTATACTAAGCTGGGATTTTATTACTGATTACCTATATTAAATAAACGTAAGGCACTTTATTATAACATACAGAAACCCAAACTAAAAATAAAATATATATGACGTAGATTTAATATTTTATATCAGTAAATTCTGGGATTTTATATTACTGTATGTGAAAAAACTAATTTTTACGATAAACCTAGATTTTTCGAGTGTCCAAGTAGAAAATCGTAGGTACTGTTAACTGTACAATAACATACCTACTTTTTGGATGTAACAGGTTGAATTAAATTTTCTCAACAATGTACTTTAATGAAATGACTTATAAGTTTTAACATTATTTTTAATATCTATTAGAATCACACATATTTATTTGTTCGATAGCTGAATTTCTGTAGATTATGGCAAAATCAATAACTCAATACCAACACTGAAAACGTCACAAATAGAAATTAATTATGTTAATAGTATTTTATGTAATAGTTGTATAAGAGGGTTCAAAAATGTTGAGTGGCGTGGTGAGTGTTAATGCAACGTCGCATACAAAACTTTTTCTACGACTAGGGATTAAATATAACAAACACAGCAATACCGCATAATTAAGAGCGGGAAGTTGTATAGTCACATATGACAGTTAGTTTTTGCAAAATTCAATTGCAAAAAAGACTAGATAGACTTTTTTGCAATTGAATAAGACTAGCTTTTATATAGGTGTTCGGGACTATATAATTAACAGATAAATGTACCGGAGTAGAAAAAAATTCTTACCTGGTTGCGACAATACAATAGCGATTTCATTCCATGCCTTTTCCTTCTTATGTACGTCACTATATTTCGGATCACGAAGGTCGTATAGTAGCGGATATTTTCGCACTTCTTCTATCAACTTTTCTTTCTGCATGATTTTCGAAAAATATCACCGTGTACAGCCAACGTGCACTCCGTCCTTCGATTCTATAGTGAATGATGGCGGGCGGGGGGAAGGCACGGGGCGGACGGGTGGGCTGGCAAATGGTTGCCCGTCACGCGACAGTCGCAAACGCATAGTCGTTACGTGGACAACGAGTGGTCGTTGCGTGGACGACGTATGGTCATTGCGTGACAAACGTGTCGGGGTTGACCTCTAGTGTACGATGCGTAGGCCACTCGTTGTACACTACTTTATAATCATTTTTTGAAATTGAACCTTGAACATACGATACAGGGCTTAAATTTCAATGTCTAGCATAGAGTCGAGTCGCCGGTGAGTTGTTATAATGTGCGAAGACCTTAAGTCGACAAGATGGTGGGTAACTTTGCGAATAGGAAAGGGCGCTCCGTCTGCTCTCCGCTTCAGGTCTCCTCTCCAAAACACATTCTCCCATCGTGGGACTATCATCAGAAATAACCCTGATGCTCTGTTTAGGTGTTGTAGAACCTTTGGGATCAGAGGTGGGGGAGCAAACACCCATGCTAGTGAGAAGTGCCATTCCCTGCTGAACGCGTTGAGGAATAATGCTTGCCGATCCTTCGCATCTATCGTTGCGTGCCGGTGGACTACTTTGGATTGACTTGTCGCAAACAAATCTATTAGCGGCGTTCCCATTCGTTGAAAGATCTCTCTGGTTATATGGTCGCTGAGGTGCCAATCCGGAAGGCAATTGCCTCGCGAGAGTGGGTCCGCTATTCTGTTGCACCGACCCGGAATGAAGAAAGGAAACAGGTGAGTGCCCTGACGATGGGCCAGCAAAAGCAAACTCTTCGCCGCCTTCAGAAGTTTCAGCGATCTGGTTCCTCCTTGGTTTCTGATATAAGGCTACCACGGTTCGGTTGTCGGACTGAATCATTACTGATTTGTCCCGTGTTATTTTTGGGAAACTGCTCAGCGCTATGTAGACAGCATATAGTTCCTTTAGGTTTATATGCCAGCTCATTTGGTCCCTTGTCCATTTTTGCGAGAGGTGATGATTCCCTATTTGCACCCCGTAGCCTTTGTTGGAAGCATCTGTGGAGACGAAAACCGTCGGTTCGGGTATAAAAATCATTCCCGGACGGGGTAAGTTTTCCGTCCACCAAGCTAACTCGTCTAGGGCCTCTTTTGGCAGTCGGAGTTCCAAAGTCGGGTTCTCTTCTGGCGGCAGTATACGGCTCGCCCTCTGGAGATGACGAGTGTGGAGACGACCTAGTGGTGTCACGAGCGATGCGAAGCCTAATTTTCCTATTATTGAAATGCCTCGCTTCCAATTCCAATGACGGCGCCTTCTCAGATCTTCTAATTCCCTTATTAGTAGTGCGCATTTCGTTTTGGGTAAGCTTTTTCCGTTTGCATGTGTGTTCCGGACTATGCCTAAAAATTCTATATCTGTTGAAGCTTTTGCCATTGACTTTTCTTGATTTAGTCTCCATCCTAGACTTTCCAGGAGGCATACTGCCTGCTTCATGTGCTCTTCTAGTATGCGAGGATTTTGATGAGCGAAAAGAAAATCGTCGAGATAGACAATCACGCGTATCCCTTGCGCTCTTAGAATGCTTGCTATCCATTTGCTCACTTGGGAGAAGGCCAGAGGTGCGCTTGATAGCCCGAATGGAAGTGAGGTCATTTGAAGGAGTTCGCTCCTGTATGAGAAGGCAAGAAAGCGTCGATGGCTTTCTCTGATCGGAATGTGGAAATAGGCCTGCGAAATATCTATTTTCCCCATGTAATCGTTCTGCTGAAGGAATCTTGGGACATGACCTTGATTTATCAGACGAAACTTGTTTGGATTTAGGAAAAGATTGAGCTGTCGAAGATCGAAAATTTGGCGAACTTTTCCATTCTGCTTTGGTATCAAGAACAGGCGAGAAAGAAAACCCGTCTTCGCCTTCTTAGGTTTGTTATCGGACTGCTTTCTCTTCTGGTTATTCGTGTTTTGAGACGATTGTGGTTGCCATGACGTATTTCGCGGCTTCGTGGGCCGAGAAGCTCCTTGGTGTCGGGTTTGACGATGAGTGCGCTGTGCCCTACTCTCTTTACTAGGGAATCGTCCAAATTGTGACGGAAAAATACGAGATGTGCCCCCGTTATCTTTGATGAAACTCGTCAACCTTGCCTCCTCGAATAAGTGCGTGTGTGAGGGCGGTATCTGCTGTAACATTGACGATAAAGACTCATTCCTAGCTTTAAAACACTTGCGTGTCATCTCAATCGTATCTGCGCGGTGCGCACAAACATATTGCAGCAAATCATCTGATTTAGATCTAAAGTCCGAACCTTCCGACAGTAGCTTCGTCAAATCCTCAGCAGCCGAGGGGAACTTCGACGCTAACTTTTTAAGTTCTTCTGCCAGTGCCTTTCTTTGGCAAAGGAGACCATGGACTATTGTCCCCAGTATACCGTCCTGATTGCTAAGAAAACTCGACGTGGGTTTTCCAAGGTCATTAAGCTCCCCGTTGACTTTGAGAGCACTGAAAACCGGCGAGGCGTGAAGTCTTTTCACTACTTCTTTATATCTTATGCGGTTCCATGAGTCCGATCTAAATCTTTGACATGCAATTCCTTCAGCTCTAATATGGTCAGAAGGTGGAGGGTATGCATGGCTCTGCCTCCTTTACTTCTGGCAGGAAATCCAATTCGGGAAGAGCTTCATAGGATCCCATTGCTTGAATAGAGCTTACAGATGGTGCGCGCCAAGTCTCAGGTGAGTCTGGCCTAGACAAGTTAGGAACCTCTTCCTCTCCTGATGACAGGCAATCAGCTGAAGAAGAACCTCGTCTGGTGTCATCTTTTTTATGTGCCATTGAATCTAATCTTTCCATAATAGTCGAAAAGATTCCCTCTACCCTCTGTTCTAATAAGCCAATGCGAGAACGTTTTGGCTTAGGGGTCCACGCATCATTGGACTCGGGGTCTGATGACAATTGCCTCTTTCTTCCTGAGTATGAGGCCTCAGTCTTTCTCCATAGACAGGGCTCTGTCGGCATCAGCTCGAGATATCGGCATCACCCCCCTTACAGCTTCATTAAAGAGTTCAGTTGCGGCAGCTGAACCCCTGATTTTATTGCAAATTGCAGGCGGACTGATGATTAGGGCCCTGGTGAAAGCCCAGTCAAGCATTTTAACTTTAATTTCTCTGAAACCTTTTTCGGAGAGGCGTGTCGTGTCAGGATCAATAGCCCGTGCCAACTGATCTGTCGGGAGAGCAAACCGGATCTTATTT
Source organism: Endotricha flammealis (assembly GCA_905163395.2). Taxonomy (NCBI): domain Eukaryota; kingdom Metazoa; phylum Arthropoda; class Insecta; order Lepidoptera; family Pyralidae; genus Endotricha; species Endotricha flammealis. The sequence goes on from LR990871.1 coordinate 11,505,193, forward strand.
AATACTTGCGGGTCGACTCGATCACCAAAAATATCTTCTTTAGACCGCCGGGACACTCTCCATGTTGTCCATCCCGCTGGCATCAACTCTTGTGCTAGCACCTTAATTCGCTCCAAGATCTCCTGCTCTCTTTCTGACCCGCCGGACTCCTCGAGGAGGTCTCCCAGTAAGATGTGAGAAGCGTCTTGAACCATCTGAAGCAGAAAAAGCCTTTGTCAGGTTCATTGGAAGATGTAAAAAATTCGGCCAAACCAGTCACGTTGCGTGACATTCACACAAAATAGAGTGCCACAAAATCGGACGGCTATGTCGCCTGAGCGGAAGACTGCGTTTTACAAGCTGACGGCTGCTTTCTACGAGCCGATGGCCACGTTGTACCAGCCGTCGGCTGCGTCACACGAGCCGACGATTGCGTCTCACGAGCCTTCGGCTGCGTCTCGCGAGCCGACGGCTGCGTCTCACGAGCCGACGGCTGCGACAAACAGGTCGGAACTGCTCACGAGTATATTGGCTGCGGTGAGTTAGGACTAAAATATCTAGTGAGCCACTAGGCTGCGCCTATAAAATCTTTTTCCTTTGTATGTACAATCCTACTAACTACACAAAATATTAACACGAAAAATTTCTGAAATGCCACTCAATTATATTCTCATCGACGAAACTAAGTGATAATAACAGTGAAAACACTTACCTCGGTCAGCGAAGCATTCACTTTAATATTATCACTATAAACTGTCATAAAACTTTAAGTAACGCCACAACGGCGTTGAACGTCCGTACACTTAGGTAATAAACAGCGTACTGAGGAAGCGCGCGCCCAGATCGTGCGCTGCGCCTGCCGCCGCCGACCGTGCGCGGGGTGCTGCACCCCTCACCCCGCGCCTTGCCACGCATTCTCATTGACGAAACGCAGCGAGTTCGAACATAGGTACATAAAGGTAAGATAGCTAATCTCCAATAGGTCAAGCCGAGGCACAGAACTAAAATAATTGAATATTATTCATTTTAATTTGTAATAAATGTATGGTCACCTGCATAAGCGCCATCTGCCACCTCATTTTATTCAAAGTAGTATGACTGCACTTATTGCAGGTGACCATACATTTATTACAAATTAAAATCAATAATATTCAAATATTATAATATTGATTTTAATTATTATAATTAAATATAATCAAATTAACAATAATCAACATCTCGGTTGCGAATGCTTTGTGTCTTACGCCAATAATGAAATGGTATTCCGGAAATATCTTTAAATGTGTTTTTTTTTATAAATAATAAATATAAAATCAAACTCACTTATTTTTTCTGTCCTGATCATTAAACTATATTGGACCAATTTTGCTTCTACTTAAGAATTCATCCATAACGTAACTAACGAACATACCTATACAAATAAAGTCAGACACGTGTTATGTTAATTAAACCTTTCTAAGCTTAGATGAATCAAAATAGTGGTTACTAAGGCAGGCAGATATGGTCAATTGAAAAGTCCCCGGCCTAAAATAGTAAAACACATGTTTTTTGCAAAATTCGTTTTTTTTATTCAACATAATTCCCTTCAAGGGTGATACACTGATTATAGCGATCCTCCAACTTTTCGATACCATTTTTGTAGTACGATTTGTCCTTTGCTTCAAAATAGGCCTCAGTTTCGGCGATCACCTCTTCATTCGAAGAAATTTTTTTCCCAACGAGCATTCTTTTGAGATCTGAGAACAGGAAGTAGTCGTTGGGGGCCAGATCTGGAGAATACGGTGGATGCGGAAGCAATTCGAAGCCCAATTCATGAATTTTTGCCATCGTTTTCACTGACTTGTGAGACGGTGCATTGTCGTGGTGAAGCAGGACTTTCTTTTTCTGCAAATGCGGTCGTTTCTCGGCGATTTCGTCCTTCAAACGGTCCAATAACGCTATGTAATAGTCGCTGTTGATGGTCCTTCCTTTTTCAAGGTAGTCAATGAAAATTATTCCACGCGCATCCCAAAATACAGACTATCAAGTACTTAATTTTTACGTTTTGGGCCTTGTTCCCACTTTAGGAACTTTTGTTGCCGCCTCGGGCTCTGATGACGCTTGGAGCCGGTTTGGCATGCTGAACAATAAGTTTCGGAGGCGGTGTTGGGGAATATTCACCCATTCTTCTATCAGGGCCTGTTTTAGAGCCCTGAGGGTGGCGGGGGGTGGTCTGCGTCTTCTGACTAGCCTCCCAAGCTCATCCCAGGCGTGTTCAATCGGGTTAAGATCTGGCAGATTCTTTACAGGCTTCATTTGCACACAGATGCATCGAGTGACAAATGCACTTAATTATTTGTATACCTGGCAAATCAGATCTTAATCGACTAGCAACTGAGTTGTGAGCACCCATCATGACGTTGCAGCCATCGGATGCGAAACCAATTATGTTTTCTAATGGTACATTACGCCGAGTAAATGTTTCAATAATTGTTAAGTAAAGTCCACGGCGTTACACCCTCGTAAGGACGATGATGTCCCTCCTGCTGTACTACTTTTTTCATGTAATGGTTCCAGTTGCCACAAACAAGTCACAATTTTGTTGTAATTTTTGTCATAGTATCTAACAACAATGCATATCGTTTTACAAGACGCAATATCTGTGGACTCGTCGGCAAGAACACAAAATTTTTGTTGTTTCAAAATATTCTCTAAATACTCTTTCTGACTTTCACCAATCACATTCTTTACAGTTGCTGTGCATTTATCTTTTTTCATCGCAAAATCAGCCGCTATTTTAGAGTCAGGGAAGCAAGATTTCAAAACGTCCGACAAATGATCCATTGTCAAAAAGGAAATATTGTGTTCGGCCACGAAACCCGCAAGTTTAATTTCTGCCTCAATAACTAAGTCGTTTGTATCTTTATTTTATTTATTATTTATTTATTTTATTTTGTAATGGCTTGAAATATGAAATTACATTTAAAAAAAAAATGCAGCCAGGGTCTTTTTCGTATGTAAGCTATTTTTTACATGTCGTCGTAAAGTTGAAATTTCACACGATAGTTTCACATCGCACACGGTACACTTTGCTCTATAGGGATCGTTATCAACAGGGGCAATCCATTTTTTGAAAAAGTCTTCACTCTCCCACTGCGGTCGATACCTTTGTTTTATATGTTTACCCTTTTTAATTTTTTTTGGTGTAGAAGGGCCTTCTTTTTTACTTTCACTATTATTCTTGCTCATATTTAAATAAAAATAAGCAATTAATGCCCGGTTCCTATATTTGAAAAACGATCCGTTTTAGTTACGAATAGTAGTTTATTATACGAGGCGTAAGGTAAAACCGTTCCTATAACCCAACTAACATTTTGGTGTCAGTTACAGGTTTTAATACAACTTTAATCTGTTTAACTGAGTATTCATTATCTCAGTTCTAACTGAAATCGCTATAGAGGAGTTAAAAAACAAATTTAGCTTCAACAGTGGTTCAAGAACTTTATTGAACGATGTTAGACAACTTTTAAAGTTATAATTGTGCTATTTACAGCAAGTATACTTAAGATCTTATAGCTTTCACCTGTTTGTAGCACCTATCTCTATACAAATAGTGCTCGCTGACTCTCAATAACTCATATTGTTGTTTAGTTGTTGCCATGAAGTGCCTTATATGTGTTTAGGCATTATATTGACTGTAATGTGTAGACATGATGGGTTGTAAAACAGAGTTTGTTAAGAGTGTAGTAACACAAATACTAAAAGTGTAGAAAAACTTATTTATAAATTGAAGGTATATAAATATAAATTGGATCGTTGGAGCCTGGCGAACTGTACTGCCCTGTGAAGGTCGCCGGGTGCTGAACAAGGGCTTCTTCTTCTAAGGCGACGAGGTTCCTTATCTGCAGGCAGGATCCAAGCAGTATAGAAGTCCCTGGAATTTATTTCCGCTATGTTAGGACACCGTAATTATTCTTACGGTCCCGTGTAACGCCCGCCGTGTTTAATACTACTAGTGCTAAATTAATTAACAAAAAGGGAGGTTACGGTTGTTGTGGCGGTACACGGAACCAGAACGGAGTGTGGCAGAAGCCAAGCAGGTGAAAGTATTTTAATTATTTAGTATATAAGAAAAAGAACAACAAAAGCACTATATTATTTATCTAAGCATATACAATGAAAATGAATATGGCACAGATTATTAGTGACAACTAAAATTTACATGAAAATGTGGACTATAAGCATGATTTGCAAGACGCCATTTTGCATAGCACAATGGGATATAATATTTGATACAATACGCAATCACTTATTGATTGCGTAACCTAATCACTAAGTATTTTATACTAAATTGTTCACACTTACCCAATTAGTGGGGGATAAACACAATAAATTAATGATTTTAAGAAAAATATGTAAAATGCACACGTGTGCTAAATTTTAGGGAGCAAAGTGACGTGCGTTCTGTTATATGTGATTTCGAGGAATGCGTCGCCGCAGGCCGGCCGCCTCGGTGGCTGACCGGTTCGACGCCGCGAGCGTTCTCGTTCATTCAACAACTCGTTCTTAGTGCATTCCTATGATAGTCGATAGATATTATCGACTATGAGTCGATAGTTCATTGATAATGATTATTATCAATTGATTACAAGTAATACTGTTATGTATTTGTAAATATTTAATTTAATTTTTATTTATTTATTTTAATAGTATAATTAAGTAGGTAGTTTCAGTTATTTTTTTTATCAAAAGGTAACTGCGTATTACCAGTAATAAAACAATAACGCTACAATATTTATAATATGTATAATATTTATATAAATATTATTTAATTTTCTAATGGATAGGTAAGTAATATTTTTTTCATATTTCGAAGCATTTAATTGTGAAAATATTATAATATTTATTATATTACACACACAATTAAATGCTTCGAAATATGCAAAAATATTACTTACCTATCCATTATAAAATTAAAAACGATTTACTTTGTTAAACATTGAAAATACGAAAACTTTAATTATTATGTTTTGGTAACGTTCAGGAACTATTTCAATCAATCTCAAATTATAATCAGTCTTACATACGTATAACAAAAAAACCCAAGTATAAGCAGTTATACTTGGGTTATAGAATACTGTAATCACTTTAATCTTTATATAGTTTTTAGATTACTGCGAATACTACGAAATGCGAATTTAAAATAAAACAGCATCATGATGCATGATGAATATGCCCTTAATTATTATATTTATGAATGCTTACGCAGCGAATATCTTTTCTTCAGATTCAAACACTTGTCTCCTTTCTGATGTTACTATTAGAATGGGCCATGTCTTTTGAAATATTTTTATTAATTGTGTATTCTGTATTTTTCTTTGTGTTTTCTTCTATTGAATAATTTATTTCTTCATTATCCATTGTGTTTTCTTCTTCATTTATATAATTGTCACAAGCTTCAATAGTCGCTTTATAATAGTTCGCTTTATAATAGTTTTAATTGCATGTTCTTCTGTAGTTTCTTTTGTGTTTTCTTCTAATGCATAATTTCTTTATTCATTATCCATCGTGTTTTCTTCTTCATTTATATGATCATCACAAGCTTCAATAGTCGCATTTTCTTCTGAGCCCTTTTTACGTTTCAAATTATTTTTGGGTTCCGAACGTTGTCTTGTTGAAGTTGAAGCTCTTTCAAGTTTTGCCATTTTTCTCTTTTTGGCATTTTTCAAAATCGTTTAGAAAAATGTTTCATGTTATCTTTTAAAGAATATGTCTGATCCCAATAGTGAACCATATCCCAGAAAAATGACAAAACATATTTATAACCTTTCAAAGGAACTTTCAAATCTTCTCCTCGGCTACCCCCACTCCAAGAGCACTCACAAATAAATTTCCTTGTAAACATAACATCAACAAGCATATAGGCACAATCTATGGCTTTGCCCCCAGAACATAGTATTGAATATGTATTTTTTAAACGGGCTTTGTTGTTTGGGTCCGATAACTGCTTTTCGAGTTCATCTAAATCCTGAGCGCTATCAACTGGCTTTATATTTATTGGAGTATTGTCAACATGGCCACTGGTGCTACTTAAAGTTATCACAGCTTGACTAGATGATGAAATTATTTGAGAAACCGCGTCTTCTATTTGGACAGACAAAGCAGACACCTTTTGAATCAAACTATTTTGCACTTGGTTTAAAGATTGAATTTGGGCGATGATTGTCTATTTATTATCCAGTTGCTGCTGCTGATTTTGAAGAATTTGGCTTATAATAGTTGCTTGATTTTCTAATATTTGTTTCTGGTTCTCAAAGATTTTATTGATGTCAAAGCTTACAGTATCTTCAACTAAAGGCGTAGTATCATTCAATAAGACATTATTTGTTGAATTTGCTTGAATTTCCTCGATATAAGCTACGTTATAGTTTAATTCAATCGGAAAGTCAGTGGACGATACCGTTGAGTCTGTGTTATGATTAGTCAAAACAACTTTACTCTTCTGAAACAAAAAAAAACCCGGTTAAATTTTATGACTGTTACGTTGCCGGGGAGGCCGATCAACGTAAGCAAGATAGGGTAGAGAGTAGGGAGACGAGAAAGAACAAGAAACGAAATAATAGATTTATTCAGATTCTCAGGGTGTGGGCTATGAGGATTCACTTGCAATTCCTTAGGACACTTAGCTTGGGTCTTCTTCGGCGTACGGACGGCGGGAGTGTAGATCCGGAAGAGTAGGTCCTCCCGGAGGGTCTGGCTCAGCAGCGCAGAGGCTCGGCGCGGTATAAGCGCTCTGGAGACGACAGCACAGCGTAGAGGTGCGCTGATCGGATAGATTCCCGAGGGTGCACGACGCAGAGGAGCCCTTGGTGTCTTGTAGATATAGCGTTTGGGAAGGGTAGGTTTTCCCGTAGGCGTAGCGGTGTTGAGTAGCTGGCTTAGTTGTAGCCCTAGCGTTGTTGTCCTGAAATTCACAGATAGGACGGGGTTAGGTTCCGCCTTCCAGGAATTCTGTGAGCCGTCGCCGACAATCTCCAAGCTGGCTGGACAAGCTAAGAGTCCAGTATTCTACTTTCAATCATTAAGTTTTTTTTTTTATTTCTGAGCTTTTTTCATATTTTATTCTTTCTTGTAAAACTATGCAAGTCGAACACATGTCTGTGCGTGGAGATCCATAACCAATGTTAAATTTAGTTTTAAAAATGTCTCTAAAATAGGACTGTCTAATAGTTTTATGCTCATCAGCAGCTTGTGCAATAAAGATTTTATAAAGTTTATTAATGTTTAGCTCTGACGGCAGATATTGTCTGCTTTTAATTTTGCTCCTACAATAGTGAATTTCTAGCGGAACAAGCTTCTTTATATAATCTATGATAGCTTTTGTTTTAGACGAATATTTCTTTGTTTTATTATCTCTTCCTTTATTTTCACGTGCAGATTCACCCATTGTTTTAAAATGCCGATTGATAACACCAGTAACTCTTCCTTTCTTCAAAGCCAAAATGGAAAGAAATGTGCGTTTGCAAACTGGAATTAGAGAACTCCGCCGTCGTACAAAGTACGTAACAGCCATTTCTTTTTTATTGCCACAATTATTTACTGGCCGACGTCGCTGAACTGCAGTTTTTGTATGATTAATAATAAAATTATCCTCATAGAGTTTGTCAGGTTTTTTGTAAAAAACTCCATGAAACTTTATAATGTCATTTTTCCTTAATGACGTACATCTGTATGCCTTGGTGTAGTGCTTACATGACAATGTCAAATTTGGTGGCTGTTTCGGAGAATACCTAAAAAAGTGAAAAAAATTCATTGAAAAAGACCTTATCCAATGGTTTCAGCTAAATCACAGTCATTGATCAGCATTATATAATATAACTAGGTGTGCCCGCGACTTTGCCCGCGTGGAATAGTGGTACTTGCGGCAGCATAGTGTGTAGTGTATAGTATATGAAAAGCCTAAAAAATCAATATCAAGCTTCTAGCTTTAAAAATGACGTAATTTGCATACAAATTTTCATCCCCTATTTCATCCCTTTACAGCCCTTTTGTCGTATTAAAAAGTAACCTATGTCCTTTCTCAGGCTCTTGACTATCTCTGTACTAAATTTCATTAAATTGGTTCAGTAGTTTTCGCGTGAAAGCGCGACAGACAGTAAGACAGACAGAGACTTTCACATTTAAAATGGTAGTAAGTATATTACAGATTTCAATGAAGAAAGGATTAATTCTTTTTCTATGCCAAAATATAAAGTTGATGTAAGTAAAAAGTTTATTATTATTGAACAAAAAATAAATTAAAGCAGTAAATCAAAGTTAAACTAAACGAGAAGAACCGCCTAATAGAAAAAAATAAAATTTTAGTCTAGGCAAGTTGATATAAAAATTATAACACGGATAATTCGGAAAAAACTGTTTAACACCACTGATTTCGCAAACGAATTGAATGTTCTCTTTTGAGTAATGCAATACGAACATATCTTGATTTCTTTAATTTGTTGCATTTCCAATCTTCTTTTTGAACTTTTTTTTTTCGGGACAACTGGGGAGTAGTTTCCTTTAATAAATTTTCATTGTTCTCCATTTTAATCAGTAAAAACTGATTAAAAACAGCAACAAGTAAAAAAAACCGTGACCTGTCGCAAAACACATAGAACAATGGCCGCCGACAGTTCAAACAAAATCTGGCTCCTGATTGGCCAAAGTGGATTCGACTGTTTTCGTTTCTAGTCTTTACAGGATTTGACTCATTTCTATACCAACCCGTATTTTCAATTTGAATTTTCTACTGGTTAGCTTCGGATTTGACTCTTTTTGAAACTGACATCAAATACAAGAATATTTAAGGAAAAAAATGGCATACTTAGGTTCAAAAACGTTATTTTTGGATTTGACCGTTTTTGATTTTAATCGACACATTTGTTTGTAATCATTGTTTGTTATACCTACTATAAACTACAATTTTAACCGCTGTAAAGACATCAAATATCATTATGTGAATAAATATTAAACATACGTTTTTTTGTCTTAATTTTGGGGTTCTCTATTCATAGTTCGTTGCGAGTTTCAATTTTATCTTGTTCAATAGTCATGTTTGCCGGCGTTGCCTGTTGCTCCTCTACGTTTTCATTCATTGTATCGACCATATGAAGCCCAACTACAGTCGGCGAATCTTTACCCAATATTTCCAAAACTAGCTCGTCGACAGCCGTTACTTTCTTACTGGCTCCTCCGGCTGAACCAGTTTTTTTTTTTGCATTATCAATCTTTGCCTTTAAATAAAGTACAAAAACATGATTGTCAGTTATTTATTACTCATAGATATACAAACGGGGAGATTAGTGTGTGGTGCACATAATGTATTTAAGTATCATATATCGGCGATCACGATTATCGCAGACGTAAAACTTAGTCCAATTTTTGCGGGAGGGACGAATACGTTACGCTGGCAATAAACGTGATCGAGCTAACTAAATCCGCAGATATTACACTATATTTTATAAAGAATAACATTGCTTGAGATAGGTGTTTATATTGAATTATTATATGTTCACTTACCATTGTGGCTTTTTTAATATTCGGCCAGTATCTAGCATCTCGTACGTAGGTATAATCCTTGGCAGCAGAAACTACCCCAAGAGAATGACAGAGTTTTGTAATTTCCTTCCACTTTTTCCGCTTATTCTGCTTCGATAAAACGTCTAAGAAACCCCCAAACAGAATGCCTTTTGCTTCTACTATACTTCTCAAAACCATTAACTTTAGATCCATGGTAGGTATTATTGAAATTAATTTATTTTATATAAAACAATCCGCTTTTACCGCCAATATGTGCAAATGACAACATCAAACGGAACCAAAAGTGGCGGGAACTTTTTCCGCATTTTTTTTTAATAAGTAAAGAGGCATGAATATTATGTGTATTTAGCCAAGCCGGCCTAATATTTTTAATTAGCCTGCTACTATTAGTTATTAGTCTAGTACGTGTTTTTGAGAAACAGGAATTATTAGGTCTAGTAATTTTTACACTAGTAACTAGTAACTAATATACTAGTAAACTAATAGTTTCGAGAAATAGGGCCCTGTTGTGGCTTTGACTTTGCGTCTGAGTCTTACGAGTCAATGCTATAATAATAGCTACAGCAGTACTCCACAATATTTGTCGATCAAAGAGTTTAGTAGATGTACCACCTGAGATGGAAATTCCTGATGAAGAGGCAGTGCCTGTAGCCAATACTGCTGATGAAATGAATAATATTATGGAAAGAGAAATATTGATTGCAGAATATTTTAATAAGTGAGTATTAAAGTGATGTACGGATGGGGTAGTACTATTTATTATTTTATAGGATGGGTCCTAAATAGTCCTAATGAGGCCATTTCCTTTGATATTATTTGTTGCCCACAAATTTAACAAATTGTTGCCCACTCCGATTTTATACATGATTTTTCTTTTTACTAGGCTCTTAAGGGTCGTAGCGTGATGATAAATAGCATTTATCCTTCCTCAAGAATTAGGCTATCAAATGCAATAAGATTTTTTTCAAATCCGACTACTAGTTTCAGAGATTAACCATTTCAAACAAACGAAACACTTTTACTAGATCAAAATAATTATTTTCAGTTTACACTAATGGATGATTACCATTGATGGTGCAAGTGGTGCAAGTCAATGGTGCATATGGTACAACGGGGGAAGAGCAACATATCAAGAGAAGCAAAAATTGACTATAAAAGCTAGCATATAACCGTTTATCCCGTTCCCGTGGAATAATATTATATTACCTACCTCGACATAAAAACTTACAAACATTAACTTTTATACCTTATAATTGTAAAATTAAGTATAGATTAGCAAGTATAATAGATATAATGGAAAAGTAATAAAATGAACTACTTTATAAACAATGTTTTATTTTATTATTAAATACAATTATTTTCCTTATTTTGTAACTCTATTTTGAGTAACTTTATTTCTAAATCTAATTTTTCTGCCTTTTTATTATAATATTTGGCAATAGCCAAATTACGTTGGAGCCGTCGTCCATCATCTTTTTTGATTTTATTGGCTGAAATAAAATAAAAATACATTGGATTAGATATCACAATAAAAAATATTTACACTACATTCTATAATGTAGGCCAAGTCAGTGACCGTCAGGTGGCCTGAAAACACTGACACCAGCTAACCAGCAGTTGGTAACAACTGCGGTAGCACACGAAATGAATGAATGAATTCTATAATGTACAGGTTTTAACAACTTAAATAAAACCTTTATGAGTGCTGTGTATTTCAAACAAATATCTCCTTTGACATAAAGTAGCAATAGAACGAGCAATTCATTCTTGGTCTAAATCTACCTTTACACGTAAATGCTCAATAAAAAAATGTAGGGATTTTACCTTTGCTTTGCAGGGACTTATACATAGAGGTCATTCCATATACATATATGTTTTTGACTTTTTTTATCTTCGAAGCCCCCCAAAGCCTGGGGACTGAAATCTATTTTCCTCTTGATTGCTGAAATGTAAATAAAAATTAACAATAATAACTTTATTTCGAGATAGTCAAAATATGTAATAAACAGTAATCTGTCTCTTATAATAATAATTTCCTCACACAGTCCCATTAAGAAAATTCATCTGTATACTTTACTCATTATACCTATGCACAACAATATTAATAATCTTATGGAGCCTTATTAGCCTTAGAAGAACAAGGAAGGAATATGATACCTACTTGTAGTTGGAGGCAAAAATGATTCTTCGGGGATGTTAACTCTTGTATCTTCCGAGTCATGTTGTTCCAGAATTTCTATTTCATCACCAAAAGTGTGAATTTCTTGATCTGAGATGATAATCTCAGAGCCACCACCGACTCCATCACCACCAAACGGAACATCAAACCCACAACATGTGGATCCCAAAACACCTGCCACTTTCTCTAAGATTTCATCTTTTGGAATAAATTCTGGTTTACCTCCACCAGTCTATAACAAAATAAAACACAATTTGTTTTGGATAATTGGATGTTATTTTTTCACGCCTCAACGGCTGAATGATTTGGCGACATTTGGTACAGAGTGTATCCTTATAGGTTTTTTTTATGCCAACATTCTCATGGGAACGTGATCTATGTGGGTAACACCGCGGGGCACCGCTAGTAATTTGATAATAATAAAACAATTACCTTCAAATTGTTCATTCTTATGTTCGCAGCTCTCTTACGAGACGTTTTTTTCAAATTGTCCCATTTTAGTTTGAGTTGTTCTTAACATACAGACAGACCAATAGAGTAACAAATATGTAAATGTAGGTATATGATTAAAAATTGTATAAAAAGTAATATAATTTTTTTTATTGACTTTTGGATTATACATAACGAACAAAAAATAATTTTTACTTACCATTTGCCATTTCACATTCCCTCGCAATCCTTTCCCAAGTCAAATCCTTTTTACCGATATCTCTGTAAGATATATCGGTCATTTTCCATAAACATGGGTGCAGTTTTACTTTTTCGATAAAGAACTCCATAATTACGCGAGTGTTTGGTATAAGCTAGCTAGCTAGAATGGAGGACGTCGAAATGTTAGCGGCAACAAGTCTTTGCTTACTGAATTTCTACTGCTATGCAAATAATTTAAATAAAAGAAAAGTAAAAAAGAAACGGAAACCAAAAAGATGGTGGTTGTTATCAATTCATCGCAATAGAACTCCGTAAGTATTATTATATTTTGATTAAATATGTAAAATTTTGTATGAAACAGCTGTTTTTTTTTTTCGCGATTTGACATGTGCCCCCATAGTAAAAGTTGATCATTATCATGGGCACTCTGACCTCCTTCAAGATTCGAGATCGCCGCCTTGTCAACGAAGGTCGTCAAGATGGCGACCTCGGATCCTCACCGTACCACGTTGCCTTTTTAAAGTGTACTTTTTAGTCAAAAACTGTTCATTTAAAATACTTGACATTGGCGAAATTGTCTATGTGTCGTTAAGACACGACAGAAACGCCATTAATTAAGGAAGAATAAGAATAAGACCTCCTTCAATACGGGGTGGTGACTAAAAAAACACCTTATATATATATATATGCTTCGTTCCATTCGGGTGTCCCTTGACACCTCAAGTTTTTTTTTAATTCGTATCTCTTTTTAATTTTAGGCAAAGTATGAATGTAATGTTTCAAGAAATGCTCAATGAAGATTCTGGCGAGTTTAAGAATTTTTGCAGAATGTCGCCAAATGATTTTAATTTTTTGCTAAGCAAAGTGGAACCTTTAATTACCAAGCAAAATACTAGACTCAGAATACCCATCCCAGCAAAAGTGCGCTTAGCTCTAACTTTACGATTCTTAGCTACTGGCGACAGCTACAGGAGTCTTCACTATCTATTCAAGATTTCTAGTGCAGCCATCACAATCATTATACAAGAAGTCTGTATGGCTATCAACACAGTCTTAAAGGATCAGATTAAGGTAAGAAATTAAAGCACATACTTTATAAATCAATAATGTATTTATTTATTGACATCACAATTTTATTTAAGTAATCAAAGCAATTAGCATCAACTTCCGTCTATATCAACGTACATCAAGTTTAACCATAATAAGTAGTAATCGTGTTTTTATAATACAGTACTTGCTTACATATATCTAGTTAGTAAAACTAATAGGGTTCGTCATTCAAAGCATTTATGAACGCTGTATCGATAATGCTTTGAGAATCAGGGCGTTGTATAACTTCCTGAGAAAGGATAGTGACACAATTTTGTGATGATTAAACAGTATCAACAGTAGCAGTTGCTGAATGTGAGGATATAGTACCCGAAACTTGTGGTTGCGAGACATAGCTGTTACGAGAAGTAGGACGATCTGGGATATATATTTGTACAGGTGATTGTTGTGGTTGCGAGAAGTAGGACGATCTGGGATAGATATTTGTACAGGTGATTGTTGTGGTTGCGAGACATAGCTGTTACGAGAAGTAGGACGATCTGGGATAGATATTTGTATAGGTGATTGTTGTGGTCTATAGGACGATGATGAAGAATATGTCGGCGACGGTGTATATCTGGAGTATGTGTCAAAGTTCTGTGATTGTTGAGGAGGATTTGCCAGAAGTAGCCCATCAATGTCATGCATAATCTGACGCCGTTGTTGTTTTGAATATTCTCTCAATCTTGTAGCCAATAACTGCGCGTACAAGTCGCACTCATCGTTTTCCTTCCTGTTCAATAATATGCTATTTAAATTAGATACCGTGTCTTTTATGTTCCTGTGAATATCTGTTTCGCAATCTTCACGGGGACGCTTTCTTTTGATAGGTGATTTAAATGTTTTTTTATTGTTCGCTGGTTTCTGATTCTCGCTATTCTGTTCATCGCTCTCGTCGTTCATAAGCTCGTTATTTTGCTCGTTATTATGACGTGTTTCATCGTCAACATTGGGTACAACTGGTGATATCTGAAATAAGATAAATCCATTATCATATTTATGTTAAAAAATAGATGTATTAAAAGCCAGGTAGCTGATATCACTGCTAACAACATTTTTGTATGGAATTCGCGAAAAAGAATTTGAATCGACTAGCTTAGTACAGCCACACTGGCTTATAAACATCATCTTTTCCTGCACCGGATTTTAATGATTGTTTTTTGCGCCGCAGATGCTGACGAAAGGTTGCCATGAGAGATTTCTTTTTAATTTTCAAGTCAGTTGACAGTCTACTCATTTCTTCGCTTAATCTTACCCAAGCATCGTTAACTTTTTGGTTATTTTTATGTAGTTTGTGCTTGGGATCCCAAATTATTGGTTCTTTTTGAAATAGTTCCAAAAACCGGAACGTTTCCTCCTGGGACCACTCCATTTCGGCAGTTTGCAAGCCACAACCTGCGCGGCACAAGGTTAAAATTCGAATGAAGCGAGAGCGCGAGTGTGAACACCACGCTCGCGTTTGTTGCGAGGTCCTTTGACTCGTGCCCAAAAAACCGCTCCGGACGCGAGCGCTGCGAGGCGCGAGGCGTGACGCGAGAGTGTAAATGAGGTATGACAATGAATGCGTAGCCTCTCCGTGCGCCGTGGTGGGCCACGCTACAGCTGTACGTAGTCGTGGTTTTATATTCGTGTATAGCTTGTACAGTGGAAACGTAGATCCACGTAGTCATCCACGCAGCTGTAATGTGCCACGTGGCCCACGTTTTCGTACGTGCGCAGCAGTGGGACACCGCCTTTAAGTCAACAAGAATGTTATAATAGACTTCGAATGGCCTTTCATGATGAAGCCCTATCCCGTGCCACAATTTACAACTGGTATAATGAGTTCAAACGTGGTCGCACTATTCTTACCGATGATCTGCGTGAGGGACGGCTTTCTACGGCGACGACTGAAGTTAACATCAGTGTTGTGCGGCGTATGATAGAGAATGACAAACGAGTGACCTATCAGCAAATTCTGACAAGCTTAGGCTGTCACGATTATTCTTGAATAAAAAATAAAAATAAAGAATAATCGGGCAAAAAAAAGAGAAATTTATTTTTCAAAAAAAACTGATACGGAAATAGGGTATGGGTCGCTTGCCTAAGGTCCGATTAGGTAGTTTCCGAATCGCCTCGCCTCTATTTCACCTCCAGAATACCGCACTTCCCTCGGTCTCCAACGTCGCTCAGGGACTCCTTCAGGTGTTGTCGTAGTATGTGGGTAGATGTGTAGTCGTCTTAACGGCCGTTAAGGTAATCCAATTTCAATATTCCGAGCGGTTTTAGCCAATCCGTTTCAGTCGGAACGGAGTTCCTGGAATTTAACATCAAACCCGTTATAGCCTAAGCAGTGACAGACTTGTGCCTGGGATGACCTATGGATCGTGAAGTACTCCAGAACTACAAACTTAGTTAGCTCAAGGCGGAAGAAAGTCTAGGTGGCAGTTTTAAAATTTGAAATCAGAAACGGATAGGTAGGTATCTTTAGAATTTGCCTCAGGAGATTTTAATACATAACACACACCATTACACCCTAACTTGATACTGATACATAAAAAAAACAATTTGCACAACTTACCCAAGATTGGGAAATTCACTGAACACAATATTTTTTAGTGAAAGAAATAAAATATAAAGAAAATAAATTACGTCGCGAGGTATATTGGTCCTCCTCGACACAGAGCGACGTGCGCCAGCTTTCAAAGCAAATCTAGTCTCCCCCGCACGCCCGCTCGAATGTTCTCGACACGCGTCCGCGAGCCCCTCCTAGTCCGACCAGTTCTTTGGGCGATCCTATTATTGGGCTTGCCCACTCGAGCGTCGTTGAAAACGTTAAAATATAATTTAAAAATAAAATATTATAGATTTTAGTATTCCTAGTTGTAGTAAATTAAGTATTCATTGTAAATATAAATATTATTTTATTTGTAAATAAGTTATAAAGATTATCTGAAATTATACGAAGCCCGTTAACACGCCATCTAGTTAGACATAGTGTGCCGTTTTAACGTAATTTGTTTTTGCCAGATTCAACGGTACAAGGCGTCGGTATGAGTCAAGTGCACAGAATCCTCCATGAACAGTTAGCGGTTAGGAAGCTTTGTGCCCGGTGGATACCTCATAATTTGACCGATGACCAAAATCCGTCGAAGAAACCCCTAAGGACGAGTGGGAAAACTGCTTTGCTCAGTGGTTTCATCGGATGCAACGATGAATTGATGTGAAGGGACACTATTTCGAAAAGATATAATAAAACTAATAACTTTTATTTTTGCCCAGTTTTTGATTTTCTAACTTTCAGGTTGACCCTCGTAATATGATTTAAGCCCAAATGCTGTGGAACAAAATCATGACTTAAGCATTCTCTTGCAATCGCCAACTTCCTTTCTAAGTTTCTTCTCGACATACTGAAAATTTTGTAGCTAGGCGCTCATTTGGTTCACCGGGACGATCTGTTGGGTACGCAATATCATAAGTTTTCGCTGCTTTTCTTATACTTTGACCTGATCTATGCAATTGAAGGGCCTTAAGCATGTTACAAGCTGAATGTCCACCTCTTCGTCTCACTAATACCTTTTTTCGCGCCATCCTGTAACGAATAAAAATAATTACAAACATAGTACATACTACGTACGTACTACTTTTTTTTTTCTTTCAAAAATCATTTTCAAAACATAGTACATATTTAACCGCTGGGGTGTACACACAGTGAACCATGGTTCAATGTGTACCACTCAAAGGTGGCTCATTGTGAGACAGACTAGGTTTTAACAACAACTAACATTTTACTACGAAAATAATCTCGCAGAGTAACGAAATAAGGTGCATTTATAGGCTGGATTACTATGTAAAACAGTGTTAATAAAAAGAAACCAATATAATTTAAACCAAAAAAGTCAAAAAAGAAAGAATTTTGGAAAGAAAACTTCTTTTTGAGTAAATTTTCGTAAAAATCCTTGTCACACAACCTCTGCGCACGCGGTCGCCACGTTGACTAGTGGGCAGAAAGAGAACGTATATACCTCTCTTTTACCCCTATTAGCACAGATTGGCAACGTCGCATTTCCGAAATAAGATTGTGGTTAAATGTAGCTGCCTGGTTCAATATGAGACACCCGACCCTACCGTTGAAGTTTTCGAGGGATGGAATATTAAGCAAGTCCTCCCAATGATTGTTCATAAAATGAGCATTGCAAACCCGGGCTAATTCTGATATGTAAAAATTGTAATTGTATAAAAGTTTGAACTTAGCATATGGTGGAACTAAATGGGCCACCACATTTCTGCAGTTTCCAAAAATACAATGTCTTGCTGTATTTGACGCTCGCGAATATCCTCTCAGCGCAACAAAACCAGGACCTAATTGTGGACCCGCAACCATTTCTTCCTGGTTTGCCTCTCCTTCAACTCGTTGGGGTGCTTGATCTTGTACTGATTGATCTTGTACTGGTTGATTTTGTATGGGTTGATTTTGCAAATGACGATCTTGTACCGGTAGATCTTATATGGGTTGATTTTGCAAATAACGATCAATTATCATCCAACAAGCATGGCATATGGCCCTTGTGCCATCAAATCTAATCTGAAAAGTTGATAAAAAACGATATATTCATTGAAATTACATTACCACCAAGATTGTTAAGACCAGTCATCGACTTTATAGTTTACTCTTATCCGGCGCCACACCTTAAAGCTGCCACGACTTTTTGATTTCATAGGAATTTCCTTTGGTTGTAAAAGTCAGCATAAGACGCATTATTATTGTTGGCTCGGACGTCGTAATTGAGGATTTAACGGCTAAAAGATCGCGCTCAGCAATTGCCAGCTTTGTTTCGGCGGTAGAAGATTTTATTGCTAAAAGTGACACAATAGCCGTTACTCGCTGAGTCATATCCATTATTGCCGACTTGTTTGCGATATTAATTCGTGACGACTGATCCTGCACTATTTCGTTAATGCGCGAAAGATACTCCAAAGCCTGCTGGACACATTCAACATAGTCGGAGGGCGCGCCCTGCGACCCATCAGCGCTCAGTTCAACTGCCGTGTCGTCGCTAGTTGATCGTTGCAACCTTTTCTCACATGACAATAAATTGGTTGGAGTTATATCGCCTAAAGTGTGAGTGAGGTGTCAGCATACCGGGCAATCCACCTGGGAACACCAGGCAGTCTCCGGGAAGTACTCAGCGATGTCAAGTCCCTGGCCGGCTTCCTGGAGGAATTAGGATGGCTGGAGTAATCCAGCTTCCACTCTTCGCACGCACAAAGGGCACATAGGCTGCCTAATTGCGGAGAAGGCCCGCAAGACTACAAGTAACAAGTAACATCGCCTAAAGTGCGCTTATTATTTGCTGGTAACGGCGAATTTATAGGCGATAAAAACTGTCGCAATGGTTCGAAGGGATTGCCTCCACCGGGATCATGCGCATTTGACGACATATTAACACCCTAAATACGTTATGCTAATAATAAAATAAACCTACGAACGTACCTTTGATGAGGTAAACAAACTTCTTTTATTATTTACGTACGAAGAACGCGGCGGCCGCGCAGCGCAGCGCGGGTCAGCTGTTAAAAGTCACTATTTCACTACCCGCCCGTATTCGTAAACCGACACGAAATATTAATTGCTTTATTAAACGATATTTACGCACAATACAATGATAAAAATTATTTATTCACAGTTAGAAAACACAGACAAATGAAATGTCACCACTCACTGCACTAAAAATTCAATTAAATAAATTAAAATCGAATAATAGCACGGAGCTCAAATCGAACCGACCTCACGTCACGGGGCGTGGGGAGGGAAGTGAGACAGCTAAGATCACTAATATTTACAAGGAGTATAAAATTTGAATTTTGAATTTGAATATAATCGCACAATTTTATCATCCTTAAGTGCGATGGCACATGGGAAAAGTTCTGACCGATTGGATGATTTTATTCAGGATGTCCAGATGGGAATTACCTCCACCATTCATGAAATAATAAAAAAATCCCCCACAGAATTATTGTTCGGTCGAAAGATAACAAATTCAACACAAGGTATTTTGAACGAAATCATAAAGGATATAGGAGAGGAAGAATCAGAGAAAATTTTAATGGATGAACGATTTAACTGGCCTACGTTTGATTTGTAACTACGTTGAATTTTCTAGAACACAGAAAAATTATAATTTTAACTATACCTAAGTAGTTAAATCCTTATACTCTTTTGATTGCATTCCTTTCATTATAAGATTGTGAGTATCTTATATTGTAGGATGGTTTAATGCATCTGTCACATCTCGGATGGCCCGAGAGACGGATTGTTGGGACATCATTGTCCCATAATTATTTCCCACAAGTCTTTGATAACTGCCTATTACAAAAAAAATACATTTTTGAGCAGAAGGTCCTCGAAGCTAAACGTTCTTGGTATCATATTAACCGCTATATAAAACGCCCTTAGAGCAAAATGTCGACAATTGAAATAGTTTGCTAGTTTTCGAAGCAAAAAGTTATTGTTGCTTAATGTTCGCAAAATAAAACCTCCCGAGAGCAAAACGTCTTCAAAGCAAAATGTCCACAATTGAAATAATTTGCTAGTTTTCGAAGCAAAAAGTTATTATTGCTTAATGTTCGCAAAATAAAACCTCCCGAGAGCAAAACGTCCTCAATTTGTGTCGTTCTCAAAAAGAACAAGAAGGCTGGAGTCAACCATAAGAGCTCGTGCAGCGTGTCTGCGCAGCGATGTCTCGCGACTACGGTCGCACCGACTCGCAGCGACTTGTTTCAACGTTAGCCTAATAATAAGAATCAGTCAAAATAATTTATTTATTGTAATTATTTATTTATTCTTAAATTATGTTCCTGATCAATAACAATTTACACTTGAGCTAATACAGTTAATAAGTAACATTTAAAATCTTTTTAATTATTGTAATTCTTCTTAAAAAATCGTAAGGTGTAATACTCTCTTCTTCTAATTTCTTCTGTTCTTCAGTGTACCGGATGTTGAAACTGATATCAACCTTTCGCCTTTTGCTGCCATGAAACATGCTGTTTTTATATCTTATCTCCTGCCACTTTGCTTCTTTCCTTAGTGCATCAATAAACAGTACTAATGTTGGCTTCCTATTTACTTTTGATTTAAAACGTCTATTCCAACCTTCTAGAGGATTATTGGTACGAAAAATATCGTTATAGCAGCTTATATTCATAGTTGATTTTAACCATTGTTTTTCAAAGTAATCGAGAAATTTCTGCATGACCTCAGTATTCCCAGCATTTTGTCTAATGTATGACCAACATTGTGTGTGATAACTTGCCGGCAGTAGGGGGAAATTTACACAAATTCTGATTATCTCTCTTGACTCTTTGCAATCATTAGCTTTTAAACACTCGGCTTTTCTCCAAACGGCTTTATTTAAGTGGAAGTAACATCCTGATATATTTATTTGCGGAAAGGATTTTTTTAATGCGTTATTAAGACCGGCCTCATAATCACACTTAATGTTTTTTATATTTATATCTAAATGTAGTTTCAGAAGTTCAAATAAACGTTCGTACGTATGCTGCAATTTATTGGGTAGTAAGGCGTAAATTACCCCCACTACATGTACAGATTCGCTGCTACTACATAGATTTACATGCAAAGTCACAATTTGGTGAAATGGTCTGGGTGTCCTTGTAAATGTGCCATCAATAAAAAATAAATTATTTTGGAGATTTTTTAAGGCAGATCTCATAAATCTGGGACAAAATATTAATATTTTATTATTGTCCGTACCATCTTCACACAGCAAAAAATCTGTGGCTAGTATTTCAGGCACTTTAACATCATTTAAATTTGTAACTTCAGTTCGCTGCTGCTTCAGGAAATTTCTTCTAGCTCGGCGTAATGTGTCTTTTTTTGACTGAAAATTTGGTACGTAATCATTCTTTTCTAACTCACTAAACATTTTTTCAAATATCTTTTGTACTGGTATATATTTCTTACAGACAGATTTTTTGCATTTATCCATAACAAAATCAATTTTATTTCTAATATTATTTGATTTGCATGTGTGTTCTGCCGGTCGCAAAATTTTATTTTGATCTTTATTTGGGTCTGTCTCAAAATAATTGTACATTTTAAAAAAAATCTTGTCCATCGTACTAAATCTTAAATAAAGTGTAAATAAAGTGTAGTTTAAAAAAAGTGATGAATGCTTATAATAGTAGTTAATATTTTCTGTCTTACAAGCGAAAAAACTGTTCGAAAAAGCGAATAAATTTAGTTCTGGAACATTCAACAGTTAAATACTTTTTTTGGCTTCATACAAAAAAAACATGTCCTCCTTACGACTTACCTTACGTTTAGTCAAATAAATCCACTAAAACGCTTATTTGATACAAAGTATACATGACAGCTATTGACATTGATAAATAAACTACGTTTTACTGTTTTTAAATCATATTAAACTTACTACAATCTGATGATAATCACACAACAATACCTGTCTTCGATTTTTACATGCACGTAACAGTCACGAAGAAACCATCTGTTTTGAACACATAAATAAAAAATCCTACCAAATTTGATGATTTATTTGTTCTGGCAACATTCTCTGGTTCACTTTATGACACGAAGTTCGCGATATCGAAAACAGTGAAAAATAACTGTCAACCAGTGAGCATCAAAGCAAATTATTAATAATATAAGTGTGCGTAACGGATCGATTTCCCGAATAATGTAAGTTATTTTCAATTATTTATATTAGTATATCCGATAGTAATGTAAATATCTATAAAATAAAGTGGAAATTTTCAAAATTAAGCTATTTCTTTAACCTCTAAATTAAAAAGTAGGGTCAATTTCACATGCATGTAACACACATGCACGTAACGAGTAAGTAAAGGTGCATTCAGAAGATA
The DNA here is from genome assembly GCA_905163395.2 of Endotricha flammealis. Taxonomy (NCBI): domain Eukaryota; kingdom Metazoa; phylum Arthropoda; class Insecta; order Lepidoptera; family Pyralidae; genus Endotricha; species Endotricha flammealis. The sequence goes on from LR990871.1 coordinate 11,527,532, forward strand.
TTGTTTAAATTATTGTTACACGTGCATGTTGTTACAGTGTGTGTGTTGCTACCAGATGAAGTAAAAATATGGTTGGACTATATACGAAGGGGTGCGCAAGACTTAGAAAAATTTTGATCAATTCCAGGACTTATTATTTTTTTTTTTTTTACCCGACTGCAAAGAAGGGTTATGTTTTTCACGCGTATCTTGTATGTAATATTCTTTATTACCTCATATCTCCAGAACCGCTGAACGGATCTACATAATTGAGGTATCGTTAGATTTGTCTTAGCAGCCCAAGTGTTCTTAGATAGGTGACGTTAAAAAAAAGCAAATATGGCGGCTGTGCGACGCCATTGGACATAGTGAAGAATATGGGTATCAAATTAAAGATCTCAACACAAGGATTTCAAAAAGGTATATCATGATTATCATTACCGTAATACTAATCAAAATAACACAATGGGAAAGTTTAAAAATATGGACTTTGCTCTTTCACTTTCTGAAACCGGTGGGGTGGGGTGTCAATATGACACGACCGGGAATGTCTAACTAAAAAGACACAAATAAAAAAAAATAAAAAAAAAACCCGCCTGCGTAAAAAGCAACTAATTGAAAATCAACTGAAAAGGCAGAAACAAGATAAAAATTCAATAATTACTTATATGTAGCTAGCGAAACAAATCGCAACATTATAATACATAACTAATATTAGGAATTGCAAAGATTTTAAGTCCCCAAAAACTAAAATCCTATTATTTAATGCGATAGTCCGTAGTGGTTTGGAGTACTGCAGTGTGGTCTGGAATCCATTCTATGACGTGTATAGGAAGAGGCTAGAGAGAGTGCAGAAAAGATTTCTATGGCACCTTGCATATTCTTGTAATCTGGGCAAAAGTGTTCTGAAATACGACGATAGATTAAAATACTTTAAGATTGTATCTCTATTGAATCGAAGACGCATGCACGATTTGCTTTTTTTGTATAAACTTTCGAATGACGTCCTCGACGCACCGGATCTGCTGCATGGTCTTAAATTTTCGGCACCGTCCATACTCCCACGACCTTCGCGATTTAAGCTTTTAGTGGCCGAGTCTAGCAAGTCGAATCTTGGTCAACACGCGCCTTTGAATAGACTTATTAGAGAACTGAACGGCATGCCCAAGACCTTCGATTTTGACCTATTCGTGGACGGCATTCGTAGGTTTAAGAAGATATTGCATGCTTATTTTACTGCTTCCCCTTTGTGATTGTGATATTGTGATTTTTTATTTTTTTAAATGCTATTTTATTTTTATTTTTATTTGTATTCTAAATGCGTAATTAATTTTGCGTCGACTTCTTGTCTCCAGTCGATCAATATCCTCTGCCAGGAGCGAAACCATGGCGTGCAAGGTAGCAAAAGTGGCAACGGTTTCGGACCGGAAGAACTTGAACTCAGCGTTGAGGGAATCCAACGTCTGCTTGTTGGTGCTCGGAGACACACGTGCGGCAGGGTGATATTCATGTCTATTTGCATAATTGGTTAAGTTCTGTACAAAAAACTAATGTTATTGTCAGCGGAGTACCATATAATCCTCATTTGCATGAAGATAATTTAAATAATGCTTTTCAATCTGCCTGTAAAAAATTTAGTAATACTATGTACATAGACGTAAACTATAATAACATATCTCGATCTCGTCGGATGTCCTCAATTAATCTAGCAAGATCAATATTGAGAGATATTTTACGTATCAGCTATAGAATTGATATAGAACAGTACAGGAAAAATACAATTAATGAACAACCCAAGAAAACTGTGGTACATAAAAGCACACAAACGGAAAATCTTTCGAAAAACAATAATTGTACTCATGATAATGTTTTCCTGACTAGGCAATCAGAAAATAGATGTTGTAATAATAAATGTATCAACTCCATGGATGCTAATGTTATTAATGTAGTAAATAATGATATTAATAATTATGATAACTGTGATAGCCGAAATGATGAAATTGACAGCAATAAGAATCAGATGATAATAGTTTATTTCGTGTATAATTTTGTAAACGTGCTACATCAAAATATTGATGGTCTTATCAATAAGTCAGACAAACTAACTGTTCACTTAACTGAGCTAGCAAATAATAAAATACCTATAGATGTCTTGTGCATTACGGAACACAACATGACACACGGTGATGAACAATATTTAACTATACCTAACTTTAAACTAGCAACATGTTTTATGAGACACAATAGATATGGTGGATCGTGTATTTTGGTTAGAAACCATCACTCATATAAGGTGTTACAAGATGTTAATAATCTATCGGTGACCTATATTTTAGAATGCTCAGCTATCGAGCTAACAAAACACAATATCTGCGTAATCTGTATATATAGGAGTCCAAAATACAATAATATAGTGGTAAATGCATTTTTTGAAAAACTGACAATATTGCTTTCAAAGTTCTTAAATAAAAAGAAAAAACTTATCATTTGTGGTGATTTCAACATCGACCTTCTCACCCCATCAGTAAAAAGCACGAAACAATTTGATGAAATTCTGACCAGCCATAACTTAAAGCCTCAATTTCGACAAGTGACAAGATCCGCTAGCAAAACATGCATCGACATCTAATTGAATTAGCACTATCTGACCATAGTGCTTTGATTGTAAATTGCCCAGTTAAACGTACTTGCACCCTAAAGTATTGGTATACCAAAAGAAGAGACTACTCCATAGAAAACAGAGAAAAATTTAAACAATACATTAAACAATTGTTTTTTTCAGACTCATATGAAACAAATGATCCAAATGACGCGTTTAACAAGTTCCATGACCTATTTAAAATGATATATGACCTATGCTTTCCAAACATAATACAAAGATCATATGCGGAAAAACGTCCTAAATGGATATCCAAGGGAATAAAAAACTGCAGTAAACGACAAAGAGAATTACTTTGGACATACAGAAATAAACCCACTAAAGAGAATAAAATAATATTTAAAACCTATGCTAGACGTTTTAAAAATATACTTAAACTAACTCAAAAGTCACAAAACAATTTTTACATTAAAAACTCATATAATAAAAGCAAAGCAACATGGAACATAATAAATCAAAATAAAGCAAATAATCTGAAAGAAAACCTGTCGGAATTGAAGTTTAAAAATAAAACAATTGTGAATCCCCAAGGCATTGCAGAGACGTTTAATAATTTTTTCATAGACGAAGTAAAACAAAATAAGGAATCATCTCGAAATACAATAGAAAGTATTCCAAATTCAATTTTTCTGGCACCAACAACACCGTACGACATCCTAAAGGTAATTAAATCGTTAAAAAACACCAATAGCTCGGGGCACGATGGCATAATAACAAAAATAGTTAAAGACGTATCAGAAACCATATCTCCAGTATTAAGCCACATAATAAATCTATGCATGGAACATGGCATATTCCCTGAACGGCTCAAAATATCTATTATAAAGCCTCTATTTAAGAAGGGTGACAAATTAGATGTAAGCTGCTATAGACCAATAGCACTGATATCAGTATTTGCTAAGATTTTTGAAAATATCATCCATCAAATCTTATATTCATTTTTGGAAAGCAAAAACATATTTACTGAAAACCAATACGGATTTAGAAAAAACAAGTCAATAAATATGGCCATTTTTAATTTCCTTAGGGAGGTTTTGACTTGCGTGGATATTAGAAAGCCTAATGCTGCCCTGTACATTGACATGACAAAAGCATTTGATCATGTCAAACATGACATTCTATTTTATCAAATGTACAATTATGGCATTCGCGGTAATGCCTTTGATTTGATGAAATCATACCTCACCGGGCGAGTACGAAAAACGCAAATAAACAAAATCTGTACAAAAACAAAGAAAGAAATAACATACAGCTCATACACTAGAAAGGTGATATGTGGTGTGCCGCAAGGAACTGTATTGGCCCCTTTATTATTTATAATATACATAAATAACATTGATAAAATCACAAATCATAGCATGACATTGTTCGCAGACGATTGTACAATATTATTTAAAAACGAAACTCCCAAAGATCTGGAAGCCGATGCAAATTTATCATTAATGAAAATAATAGAATGGTTAAAACAACATAATCTGACATTGAACATTGATAAAACTAAAATAATGACATTCAAGCAAAATCACTTCCCTCCCCACGCCCCGTGACGTGAGGTCGGTTTGATTTGAGCTCCGTGCTATTATTCGATTTTAATTTATTTAATTGAATTTTTAGTGCAGTGAGTGGTTACATTTCATTTGTCTGTGTTTTCTAACTGTGAATAAATAATTTTTATCATTGTATTGTGCGTAAATATCGTTTAATAAAGCAATTAATATTTCGTGTCGGTTAACGAATACGGGCGGGTAGTGAAATAGTGACTTTTAACAGCTGACCCGCGCTGCGCTGCGCGGCCGCCGCCGGCCGCCGAGTTCTCCGTACGTAAATAATAAAAGAGGTTTGTTTACCTCATCAAAGGTACGTTCGTAGGTTTATTTTATTATAAGCGTAACGTATTTAAGGTATTAGTATGTCGTCAAATGCGCATGACCCCGGTGGAGGCAATCCCTTCGAACCATTGCGACAGTTTTTATCGCCTATAAATTCGCCGTTACCTGCAAATAATAAGCGCACTTTAGGCGATATAACTCCAACCAATTTATCGCCTTGTGAGAAAAGGTTGCAACGGTCAACTAGCGACGACACGGCAGTTGAACTGAGCGTTGATGGGTCGCAGGGCGCGCCCTCCGACTATGTTGAATGTGTCCAGCAGGCTTCGGAGTATCTTTCGCGCATTAACGAAATAGTGCAGGATCAGTCGTCACGAATTAATATCGCAAACAAGTCGGCAATAATGGATATGACTCAGAAGGTAACGGCTATTGTGTCACTTTTAGCAATAAAATCTTCTACCGCCGAAACAAAGCTGGCAATTGCTGAGCGCGATCTTTTAGCCGTTAAATCCTCAATTACGACGTCCGAGCCAGTACAAAGCGTAAATAACAGTAATAATAATGCGTCTTATGCCGACCGTCTAAAATTGCGGCTGCCTAAGCAGATGAAACCGGTGCAAACACGTCCACCTATGCCTTGCGTCGTTGCCTATCCAACTGAGGAGCGTTCCTCTGAGCTTACCTCGTCTGCAGCGACTAAAGAGGCCCTTATGAAAGTCATCAAACCGTCCGACGATGGCTTCCAAATTGTCGGTGTTAAAAAAACAACCAAATCCGGAGTTGTACTGCGCGTCTCTAATGAAGCCCAAATTAAAAAATTACAATCCGTTCAAGGAATTAAATCGGCCGGTCTTAAGCTAGAAAAACCGAAAGGGCGCCGACCGCGTATCATTATAAAAGACATTCCCGGCAATATGGACGACACCAAATTTTTATCGGCTTTGTATAACCAAAATATTAAAGATGAGATGAGCATTAGTGCGTCGGACTTTACGAAGGAAGTCAAAATAGTGCGTCGTCGTTCAGCAGCTTATGGCAGAAAATTGATAGGTATCGAGTTATCCGCGGAAATTCGGAAACATTTAATTTCAACCAAGGATAAAATTTTCATTGATTTTGCAACTTGTAGATTCATCGACGATATTGAAGTAGTCCGTTGCTTAAAATGCCAGCAATACGGCCACGTGCATAAATATTGTTCTGAAGACAAGCCTACTTGTTCACACTGTGCCGGAACACACGACTCGCGCGAGTGTAAAAAAAAATCCGAAAAAGACTTTAAGCCAACATGCGCAACGTGCCGCCGTCTAAAGAAAGCGGCCGACCATCAGACCGGGTCTGAGATTTGCCCTACGTACGCGGCTAAGTTAGAATACCTAATTTTAAACACCACGTATGGATAAAGTTGTAATTTCACAATTAAATCTCCATAACGATAGGATTGCGACATCTGAGTTAGATAAGCTTGTTGCGGATTATAAGCTTGATCTCGTTCTAGTCCAAGAGCAATACCAGCGGGCTCATTTAAATAGTAAATTTGTACAGATCAATAATAAAGCACGCGCCGGTATCTATGTGCCAAAGAGCGATTTAACCGTAACCGCTATTACAAACTTGATGTCCACTCACTGTGCGGTCGCCGAAGTAACGTCTCCTCGTTTTAAAGTTTTTGTTGTGAGCTGTTATTTTCAATACTCCGACCCTGTCGGTCCCCATATACACCATTTGCGTACCGTGTTGCAAGCGCTCGTAGGATGTAAAGTAATTGTTGGAGCGGATGTTAATGCTTCGTCTCCTTTATGGTACGGTAAACTTAGATCGACAGACGTCGATAGACGAACTTCTGTCGAGGATTTCATTGCAGAGATGAACCTTATTATTCATAACACCCCTGAAGCACCACCTACTTTTAGTGGCCCAATGGGCGAGTCTTCTATTGACGTCACACTTTCTAGTGCAGACGTCCATATACTTAATTGGCGCGTACTTCCAGATGCTTCTTGCAGTGATCACCGTCTAATTGTTTGTGAGTTCTCTCCTGTTGTAAATGATTTATACACATTTAAACAAATCAACTTTCAATATAAAACCAGAAACGCAAACTGGGAATTTTTTAGATCCATGTTTTCTGCTCATGTCAAGGATTTCATTCGCGCTCAGTTGACGGTCGCGGAAAGTGCGGAACTTCTGTCGGACACCTTCACATATTGCGCTGACGTCACACTTGGCCGTAAAGCGGTGGTAGATCGACGACGTTGCGACTGGTGGAACGATTCCTTGTCGCGGTTGCGTAGGGCTTTTCGTAGTGCTCGACGTAAGACTGCTAAATTAAAGAAACGAAAAATAGAGGGAGTAATTTATCAAACGGCTTTAACAGAATTACGTATTGCAAGATCTCACTATCGGGCCGCTGTTCAAAAATCCAAAGGCGACCTATTACGACGCGTTGTAGATAAACTAAATGATGAGGGTCCGTGGTCTCCACTATACCACGAGTTTAAGGCAAATAGGCGCATTGACCAAGCCTATGTAACTAATATTAAACTCAATAACACGCATACTCTTGGTGTAGAGGAGACTGCTGATGCCTTATTAAACGTTTTGATACCGGACGATAACATAAGTAAGGATAGCGAATATCATCGTGACGTTCGAGATTCGGCCACGCAATGCCCTCTAACTCCAAAATCCGATCTTCCGTCACTAGACGAGTTTCTATCGGTAGTTAAGGCTTTGCCAACTAATAAGGCTTCTGGTGACGATAAAATAACTAATAGGATGATTCAAGAAGCATGCAAAGAAGCCGCTGATTCCATCTTAATGGTTTACAATCGTTGCATCGACGAAGGTTATTTTCCTGCCGTCTGGCGACAAGGCTTCATTAGATTAATACCTAAAGGCGGTGATAAACAGCCTGACGATCCTAAATCCTATCGTCCTATTACCCTTCTACCATCATTGGGTAAGGTTCTCGAACGTCTCATAGTTCCGCGTTTGCTACCAGGTGGCCCCAAATTTCACGAAAGACAGTTTGGTTTCACCGTCGGGAAATCTACCGTCGATGCAGCTCTTACCGTCCGTAAAGCAGTTGAGCATTCTGAAAGTAAATATGTGATAGGCGTGTTTTTAGATATCTCGGGTGCTTTTGATAATGCTTGGTGGCCAATGTTATTACTTAAACTTAAGACCAGAGGATGTTATAGTAATATTTACTCTCTTATTATGACGTACTTTGAAAATGGTATATCTAAATTAAAACTCGGACACTATGCTGCGTCAAAGGTGCTTACATTAGGCTGCCCACAAGGCTCAGTATTGGGTCCCTACCTGTGGAATATCGGATTTGACGGCTTTTTCAGCCTCCCCTTACCGGATGGATGCTCCTTGACGGGTTATGCTGATGACGGTCTTTTATTAATTAATGCCAGTTCGCGGGCATCTTTAGAAAAATTAGCTGAAACGAGTCTTGACATTATCTCGGAATGGGGAAATCGTAACCGTCTCGAATTTGCACCTCATAAAACGTATCAACTTATGCTTAAGGGAAATTTAAAAGTCCCTCCGCGCTTTCGCTTTGATGGAGTTTCAGTTTCAAATAAAATCTCAGTCTGCTACTTAGGTTTACTTTTAGACAAAAACTTTAATTTCATTGAACATATGAAGCAGGTAGGAGAAAAAGCCAAAAAGAATTTTTATGCCTTAACTCGAGTATCTGCGGCAACATGGGGTTTAACCTTTAGAACGTTAAAAATGGTTTATACTGCGACGTACCTGGGTTGTATAACATATGGTTCAGCGGTTTTCGCGGATCGTGTAACAATTGGGGCCGCGCGAAGAAAATTATTGCAAAGTCAGCGTCTTGCCTTGATATTTTTGTGTAAGTCTTACAGAACTGTCAGCACGGAGGCACTCCCTGTGCTGGCTGGCGTAATACCCGTCGATTTGGAGATACAGCGTCGCGCGTCGATGTACTATAGATCAAAAGAAATGACCCCCGCGTTCCTTAAGACACGTGATCGTGACAAAATAAATAGACTATTTAATCCGTTAGATGACGTATTACAGACTCTTCTATCGGAATGGCAGGAAAGGTGGGAGACTTCCGTAAAAGGCCGTCATCTGTATCTGTTCTTTCCCTCTGTGAGAGACAGATTAAAGAAAACCTGGCTAGAGGTCGACCATCAAGTAGCTCAATTTTTAACCGGACACGGAAACTTTAAGGCCAAGTTATTTTATTTCAAGGTTGTACCTTCTCCTTTCTGTGAGTGTTCTACCGCAAATACCAGAGTAGAACAAACAGCTCATCACGTTCTGTGGGAGTGTGATCTTTGGCATGACGAACGCGTAATCATGTTGAATTCTTTACATGTCACTTCGGGCGTAGTTTATTATTCTGATCTCGTAGCAAGCAGAGAGAATTATCAGGCATTTAGAAGGTTTTGCAATACATATTATTGGAATCAAAATAGTAAACAACAGCTCATAGCATTAGGTCCCAATAGTAATGTAACAATAGACCGTGGTGCTCGGCAATCGAGCCTCACTTGATTTGCCATCTCTCTAGGGTATAATGCCTTTTGCTTCAAATTGCTGTTTCTCACGTAGTTGTTAAGGAGGGAAGTCCTTTCAATACTTCCTACTCCGACTATCTTCTTTCTGATTAAATTCGTTGTGAGTTCCAAGACAGCTGTAGTTTATTCCCCGGGACGTCAATAAGCTTCATTGCTTATTGTCTATCTGAGGTCGCCGTTGTTGATCCTGGCTACACAGGAGACACAGTGGTGGGAATGTGTGGTGGGCTTGTCCCGATTCAAGCAAAATAATAATGAAATAAATAAAATTAATATTAATTATCTAGGTAATTCAATTGAAGAAACTCACATAACTAAATTTTTAGGCCTGGTTATTGATGATAAAATGAAATGGAAATCGCACATTGACCATGTGTGCAAAAAATTAAATCAATATTCTTATGCGCTACACAAACTTCAAAAAGTTGCAAATCGGGAAGCTTTATTAATTGCCTACCATGCACACGTAAACTCCACCTTGCGGTATGGAGTAATATTTTGGGGAAACTCCACCAACAAAGAACTTGCATTTAAGTCCCAAAAAAGATGCATCCGAGCAATATGTAGATTGAGACAAAAAGACTCATGCATACCCTATTTCAAAAAATTTGGCCTACTAACATTGCCTTGTATTTACATCCTCGAATGCGCGTTATTTATCAAAAATAATATGAACAAGTTCACACGTCATGCCCGTGCCCGAAATTCTGACAAGCTGTACTCGATAACATGTAAGACCACATTGCATAAAGAGAGCTTTTTTGGTAAAGCTTCACATATATTTAATAAACTGCCAAAACAACTCCGGCTAGCAGAAGATACAAAATCTTTTAAAAGACACCTCCATAAGCTTCTTGTCAGTAAGTGTTATTACACACTAGAAGAATATTTTAGTGATAAGTTGGAAAGTCTGACTTTTTGGTAAACAAATAAAATAGTGCATCATTTTTTAGTGTAATTATATCAACATTGTAAACCCTAGTGGTAGGACATAGTGCAACTGTTTTTTAAAATGCCTATCCTACCTATATATACCTATCTCTTATGATGTAACCTATGCTCCACAATAAAGAATTTGAATTTGAAATATCCGAATATTTGATTGCCGTACCTAAGACCATGAGCATACATCAGGTAATTTTTCGTAATGGGGAATTATTTTTTAGGAACATAAGTTGTTTCTGTGGTTTGTCAAGAGGACTTTGTACATGTTACAATTTACAAAAACATAATTTGCAGAAAATAAGTAAATGCACATCGTCTGAACATATGGATTTAGCATTGAGTAATGATATCCAACCCATGAAAGGCTCAGCGTTATTACCAAAAAGCAAGCGCAAAGCAACAATACCGCCAAAGAAAGAAAAAACACGACAAAGTAGACATGATAGTGACATTTCATCCACTACCTCGGAAATCTCAGACGATGTGCCATACATGGAATCAGACGAAAGTTTGTACAATCCCGATAACGAACAACCTGATAGAAAAGATGTCGCAAGTTGGTGCCAAGCAGAAGAAAATTCTAAACATGCCAAAGTTAAAATCAGATCTAATGTACTATTGAATTGCGATCGATCGAAAAATACTGGAAGTAAACATTCAGACACTGTGAAAGACTTAATAATGAAAAAGAAATTGACTCGAATAACTAAACTTACTAAAATAAATTTTACAGCACCTGATGAGACAAATCTAACACTGTCTAAAACACTAATTACTCTACCACAATCTGATACAAAAGTTACACCCACGAAATATAATATAACCCTACCAAGACCAAACATTAGCCCGGAACAACCAACAGACCTCGATTTTGATGAGACTATGTGGCTTTCAAATATAAGAAAAAGTATGGAAGAAAATAGTTGGGTAGTGATTAAATATAATAAGGCTAATTATTATTATGTTGCTCAAATATTACATCGAAACTATTTTGGTTCTTATATGGTTTTACCCATGAGAAAATTAAATTCAAATAAGTTTTGTTGTGTCGATTGTAATGAGCTTGATGAAGTTCGAGAATCGCAAATTATCTGTACACTCATGGAACCACAATATGATCAATGTGGTCAATACATTTTTAACGACTTACAAAATTTTAATTTTCTGTAGTTTTTAAGCTACAGAAAATAAAAATTTTGTAAAGCCATCCGGTCCGATCCGTGCCGGTCCGGTCCTTATAAGGAACCTAACATGCCAAATTTGGAATCTCTAGACCCGGCGGTTTGGACTGTGCGTTGATATACCCTCGCAACTTCGTTTGCGTATATCCCGCTTTCATGTGGGAATTTTGAAAAATCCTTTCTTAGTACACCCCTAGACGTCGTAAGGAACCTACATTCCAAATTTGGAATCTCTAGATCCAGAGGATCGGTAAAACCCTTGCAACTTCGTTTGCGTATATCTCGCTTTCCCGTAGGAATTTTGAAAAATCCTTTCTTAGTACACCTCTAGACGTCGTAAGGAACCTACATTCCAAATTTGGAATCTCTAGATCCAGAGGATCGGCAAAACCCTTACAACTTCGTTTGCGTATATCTCGCTTCCCCATGGAAATTTTGGAAAATCCTTTCTTAGTACACCTCTAGATGTCGTAAAGAACCTACATTCCAAATTTGGCATCTCTAGACCTCTAGATCTCAATATACTTTAGTTGACTTTGAATTTTATAATTATAGATAAAACCTTTGCGAATTCTGTATTTTGTGAAATAAATATTTATAATATTATAATATGTTTGTGACCCACTTCATAAATATTTATTGTTTTATAAAATGTTTGTAAAATGATTAGTTTTTAAAACCAATTTTTTTTTTTTCATTTATTTTAAAATTATATTATGTCTGTAACTTGAATTGCTCATGTACTATTTAAACTTTAAGAAAAGACAGGACGTCTGTCGGGTCATCTTGTTATAATAATAAATAAATATATAAAATTTGGTATTTTATTGTGAAACGGCCTTTATGTCAACATGAACGTAACATTTTGTACATGTTCGTAACAAAACGTGTGCGTAACGGCATTTTACATGCACGTAACGATACAATTATTTTGAGACACACCCATTTATTGTAATAGTCGCGCTACAATTTTCACGGTATGCACATCTCCATCGCGAAGAGCCGCCTTTATTGACGACAATTCTGTTGAATCCATAACCATCAATCAACAAAACAGGCTTTTGCTTTTGACTCTTTTTTTTTTTTTTTTTTTTAAATAATAATAAATATATAGGGACAATTCATACAGATTGATCTAGCCCCAAAGTAAGTTCGAAACTTGTGTTATGGGATACTAACTCAATGATATTATATTTTATAACAAATACATATATAGATAGATAAACATCCAAGACCCAAAGCCAATCAGAAAAAGTTCGTTTTTCATCATGACCCGACTGGGGATCGAACCCGGGACCTCCTGGGTGGCGGTCTGGCGTGGTAACCATTACGCCAGCTTGTTTTCGGAAATTTGATCAGAAGATTCTGGATTATTTTCCATTTTATATCACACAATAAATAACTTTCCGAAAAATATAATGTTTGTTAATAGGTTTGATATTAATCAGTCATGAGCAATGACAATGTCAATTATATATAGTCATAAAATTTTCAAGCACGTAGAAGAGATTTTATATAAAGAGGTTTTATTATAAGTGGCAAATACAATGCATTTACATGAAAGAGCGCATTATGCGTCAATCTCGATATGATTTAATGTTATTTTCCGTTAAAGACCGCTTGCACTAAGGACTATCTGAATAGAGGACGACTTGCTCCTTGGCCGTTTTCACGTTGTGGTCAAATTATTCGATAGACGTTTTGACTAGTGGATTAACTCATTCAAAATACATTTGGCTTCGAGGACCTTCTGCTCAGAAATGAAAAAATAATGCAACTAACAACTGAAAAACAACTAATGAAATAATATAATTCGGCTTTGGTAATCTTTACATAGTACTTATAAAATGAAGTCGCTTTCGCTGTCTGTCTGTCCCTATGTATGTTTAGATCTTTAAAACTACACAATGGATTCTGATGCGTTTTTTTTTAAATAGATAGAGTGATTCAAGAGGAAGGTTTATGTGTAATAAATATCACACACAAAATTCCTTCGGGATACACGCAAACGAAGTTGCGCGGGTTTCGCTATAAAGGTAGTCTCAGTAAGAGTGCACTTTTTCATTTTAAAATAAAAACACGTGTTTTATGAGAGAGTTATAATATTTTTATTGGATTGTAAAGAAAATATGTTCCGATTAAGTATGGACTAAAATATACGGCAAGTGGCTCCCACGGCTCTGATGACAGGCCATTACTCTTTTCTTGAAATTTTCCATGACTTTTACACGGAGATGTGGCTGTATCTCAACGATGATGCGTTGGATATCTGATTTAACATATGTCCAGATCGCCTTCCAGTTGAGACCACAAGAACTCCGTTATCATATTCCTGTAACGAATGCCGTTCAGTCACTGCGATTTTGGCCTCATCTTCAAAAAAGTAAGGCCCAATCACGTCGCCTGACCAAAATCGCAGACAGTTGCTCGTTGTATTTGTTTCTCATGGATTGCATAAGGATTTTCTGAGCCCCAAATTCGACAATTTTGTGTATTCACGTCGCCATTAAGATGGAAATGCGCTTCATCGGAGAAGTTGACTTTTTTCGAAAAATTGGCATCGACTTCACTTTTTCTAATACCCACTAAACGAATTGCCGGCGCTTCCCATTGTCTGCTGGTTTGAGCTACTCCTAACTGAATCTTGTACACATGAAGGTGGAGGCCTTTTGTCAAAATTCGCTGCGTCACTACGCAACAACTTCAAATTTCACGAAGCACTCTTCGTGAAATTTGAAGTTGTTGAGAACGATGCCGAATTGATGTTTTCGGGTTTTCGGTGAAACTCTTGTTTACAGCAGCAATGTTTTCAAAATACAGACCGCTACGTTGACGCAAAGGATTCTCTTAAAATCCATAATCAGTTTCTTCAAATTTTTTGACCACTCTTCGAATGGTTGACACATTAGGTGCACTTTCTCAACCGAAAATTTGGCGAAGTTTGCGAGCGGTTTCAGCATAACTTTCTCCATTTTTGTAATGAGTTTTCACAATTATAACGCGAATACTTTCTTTACTCACATTATATTTAGGAAAAATGTCGCTTCTCCTCTTTTGCACTGGCAAAAGAGGCCGCAACTCTTCGAACACAAAATCGAAGGCTTCTAGGTTATAATTAAAAATAATCTCCACTTGGTCCATATAAATTTTGAACATGGTTTATGATGTAAAACAATTTGAGGACATTATTATTTGGAAGTGAACAGCGAGAATGAGGAACAGAGGACTGACATAGAGAAGTAAACGGAAATGTAGAAATATTAGTGGACAATACACAAGTTAAGGAAGGAAGCGAGATTTCACGTAAAAATCGAGATCGAGAAGAAGATGAGAGGGCCTACAGAATAAAGTATATTTTGATAACAAAAAGAAAGCAAAGACACCCCTAATGGGACTAAGAGTCCACAGATATCCACTGACATACCGATACAATACAAGTCACTGTCTCATCAGCGAACATATTACCGAAGCAATTCGCGTTAGCGAAATTACTAAAGGCCCATAATATAAAGGACGTTATACGGATCAAGTACCCCCTTCCTAATATTGTTCACATTTAGTAGCAAAAGCAGCGCTGTCAAATTTTGTGTATGTGACGCATTCTCAGAATTGGGATGGAGACGGCAAAAAACGTGGAAAGTGGGACTGTCGTATTCTCGTGTCGTGTCATTATTAAAGATATTGATTTAGATCTATCCGACGAAGGACTGCTTAGGAATGTAACCAGTGATGTTGAGATTGTCGATGTCAAGAGGCTAAACCGCAGGAGCCCGGACAACGAGCGAATCCATAAGAATAGGTTTTATTGGGCAGTCGCTTCCGGAAAATATTTATTTATTTGAAATGAGGATTAAAGTATTTCCATACGTATTTCCGGTGACACAATGCTCTCGATGTTGGAGATTTGGTCACTCTATTAAAATGTGTCCGTCTAATAGAGTAGTGTGTCCGAAATGTGGAAAAAACCATGCCAACTGTAAAGCGTCTACTTATAAATGCCCCAACTGCTCAGGCGCACATATGGACTAATCGGTAACGTGTCCAATATTAAAAAAGGAGCTATTAGAGAAATAATGTCGGAAAACAACTGCACGTACCGTAAAACGCTAACGTTGTATACACCGGTCCCAACTCTAACGTATATTGAACAAAATGAAAAGAGTGATGAGAGGGGCATAATAGAAGAGTCACAAGAGCAGGTGAAGTACAGTGATCTCCCAACAACATCAACCACTAGCAAGGCTGTCCTGCCCACGTATGCAACAGTTGTCATAACCCCGAAAAAAAAAGGATCAAGGTCCCTGTTTTGCAAGTAGCGAATTTAATAGTTTTTGCAAAAATTCAAATATCAACTTGCACCTTATTGCAACAGGATCTTCACGTGCAAATGGGCAAGTAGAACGTGTAATGAGTCTTAAAATCAATGCTTACTGCCGTAGAGACTTCTAATGAACAATCTTGGCAAGATGCTTTAGGGGACGTACAGCTGGCAATCAATTGCACAATGAACCGAACCACTCAAGCTGGTCCCCTTCAGTTGATGGTCGGTAAAGTAGCGTGACCGTTGACTTTAATGACATGTGACGATACTGATGAGGAAGTAGACTTACGAACCGTCAGAGCAAATGCCACACGTAATATAGAAAAGGCGGCTGTTTACAACAAGCAAAGATTTGACAAAAATAAGGCAAGGTTGAATAAATTCTTAGGTGACTTTGTTTTAATACAAAATGAGGAACGAAACCAAAAAAGCTAGATCAAAAATATCTGCGTTTTACTTTCTTCCGTATTTAAAGCATCAAATTTCATGCATTTTATACATTTATCTTTTTTGGGAACGTAAAATCCGATATTAAATTCACTCTTCTGAAGTTTGCTGATCCTTGTAAATGCGATATATATACTTTTGGTTTTTTAATTCAACGGGTAAGTAAAGTTTTGTACTATCCTTTCGACAATAATGTGAAGGTAGCGCTGGTAAATTTTTAATAAAATTAATGACGCTTTGACGAGAATCTTCCTTGGTTTTGTTGGCAGGTATAGTTTTGCCCCTGAGATCATCTTTTGAGCTTCCTTGGGACGTATTTGTCAGAGTATAATAGATATAAGTTTGTGTGACATTTCTAAGGTACCGTAAAACGGGGTAAATCGGACCACTTTCCACTTTCAATTGGAATTTAAAACAGGTTACGTAACACATAGGGTCTTAAGGTATTGTTAAGAATGTGTCGTAGACTCTTTTAGGTTCTAAATAGCATAAGATTACCAAATTATGGTCACATTTTAAGAAATTTAACAAAAACCCTGTAGTTTGTAAAACTGATTTGAAGCTCCCTGATTTCGAACAATCTCAGCCAACAGAAGAGTTTGTTCAACTGATGAATGACATGTTCGACATTTTTAATACGCGGTCTATGGCTCATTTCGATTACAGGAAACCCCCTTTTTTGCCCTAGGCACTACTGCGTGGCACTATTAGTAGTGTCATGGGAGATTTTTCTTTCCCGTGACTCTACTATTCTCATTGGCTGATCAGGGTCTTATTTGAAAATCCCAATGGATTAACTCATTATCCATGACACTACTAACGATGATTTTCAGAAGTGGTTCTGGGCTGATTTTGAAAAGTGCCTTTCTTCCTAACTAATTAGTAGGTAACAACTACTATCTAATTAGTAGGGATGAAATTTGAACGGTGGTTTTGCGATGGGTCAGGAATGATTTTGGGTTGTGTTAGGGATGCTTATGGGATGTGTCTGGGATAGATTTGGGATTTATTAGGGATGGTTCAGGAATACGTTACGAATCGTTTTGGGATGATTTTTGGAGTAGTTTTGGGATGAGTTTAAAAAGTGTTAGGGATAATTATGAGAAGTATTACTAGTGGGTTATCGATAAAGTTCAAAAAATATTCCAAAGGCCGTTCCTAACACATTCTAAAATATCTCTATGACACCCCAAAACCATCGTTAATAGATCCCAAAACGGTCTTGGGATCCCAAAATGGTTAGGGATAGTTTTGGCAAAACCATCCCTAACATATCCCAAATTTATCTTTACCTAACACATCCCACATTCATTCCTAACACATTCGAATACCCTCATACCAATTTATATAACAACTAGCTGTTACCTCCGTGCTGTGGCTACGCCCCCGTGGTCAAGGGAAAATGTAAATATTTTTTTCCATGAGAATCTCTTTATCCTGTGGTCAAAAAGTAGTCTATGTCACTCTCCTTTAGTCTTTAAACTATCCCCAATAAAAAATCATATCAATCCGTTCATTACTTTCGACGTGAAGAGATGACAAAAACACACTTTAAATTTTATAATATTTGTATGGAAGTATGGATAGTATGAGACAAATCTTTTATTATAAAATGTAGAAGTACCTACTACAACAAAATATTTCTTATTCCAAAAACTAAAGTACCTAAAACAATATTTAATATGCCTATTATGTTATTATATAACAAAATTGTAGCTTACACGAAAAATATCACTGAAAAAAAAGAACTTAACGAAAAAAATCTGCTCGTGTGTGGGTAGTGGGTTTTCTTACTGTTTACCGCAATTTATCCAAAGTGTGGCCTACTGATAATTCCCCATTAATGAATTGCAGCAGAATAAATACTAAAATACGCGACCCTTCATAATAATAGTCAGCTAAAATGAACTCTGAATAAATTACTGGTATTTGTACTTCTTCGAAATGCTTATAAACTGTTTTTGACACACCCATTGCTTTGTTTCTCGTATTATAGAGGCAATGTTGCACACTTGAAAGCGCCGGCAGACATGCAACAAAATTCAAGCCTTTATTTTGGAACACACCACAACTCTCGTCATATAGTTGAGTAATTGGCTTGTTTGACTTTGATACTTTCATCTTTAAATTGTCTATCTCTCTACAAACTGAAGTTCTTCCAAGGGATTGTTCACATATATGAGGTTCAAGGTTCAAGCACTTAAATCACCTGGGTGATTTGCTCAGGTGATTTAAATGGAACAATCCGACTTTTTAATTAACTGGTCGCCCTAAAATATTTTTTTTTCAATAATAATAAAATTGTACCAAAAATATAAAATAATTTTAAAGTGTGAATTTGAAATTGCCTACATGTACTCACTTTAATTGTAATTGTGCCTGGACATTTCAACTTCTTATAGGCTGAACAGCGCCATATCGACGAACCATTTTTGAACTCCCGTAGTTTATGATATTGGTAATCACAATTCATAACTGTCCTGCCACCTTTATATTGCCTGAAGTAGAGTTCATTCGCCTCAACCTCCATTTTTGTTATGCAATAAATACCACCACACAACAAATGTAGACCAAGAAACAGTGGAATAATTTTATTGAAATGTTGACATTTATCCAGTGATACTTATTTAATATAATTTGAAGTGCCAGCACTTTAGTCGCTCCAAGGAGTTTAGCTCGATAGTGCCACGGGAGATGAAATTTCTAGTGACACTACTGGCTTCAAAGTAGTGTCACGGGAGATACAAATTTTACCTTGACACTACCGGTAGAGCCACGGGAAAGAAAAATCTCCCATGACACTACTGATAGTGCCACGCAGTAGTGCCTAGGGCAAAAAAGGAGGAAACCCATATATAAACGTAAAAACCCGAGATTTATGCATTGCTAAACCGACTTCAAGATTATATACTAAACTTGCAGATAAAAAATGTAAAAAAACGAAAAGTTTCAAAAAATGGTAGACCCACTTATGTAATCCTACGATTTTATAAAAAAGCGGTGGAAGCGAAATGCAAACCTGGTTTCCGTGGAAGTTTCATAAATATGTCGAGTTTAAAATCACCTTATGAACGTCTAATAAAAAAAGAAAAATGTTTAGTTTTTTTGCCTACTTACAAACTTAGCCAGGACCACCTAGAAATCTTTTTCCGCCGCGTTAGGATGCATGGGGGTTATAATCATAATCCCAACGTAAAACAGTTTAAGGCCATACACCGAAAATTGTTGACACATTTGGAAATGAGAAGTCTAGAAACTGGAAATTGTGTTCCGCTAGAAAATATAGCAATATTATTAATACAACAACTTCTTCGTATAGATACGAAGACACTGAAAATGTTGAAGAATTTTCTAGTTCCTTGGGTTTTTTTTAAAGGACTTACCAGAAGATGTTGACAATTTTGCACAATATTTGGATGTACTAATTCAATGATATATGATAATTCAATGATTTGCGAAACGTAATAAAATTGTTGGTTATATTGCTGGATGTGTCGTACGTAACACCAGAAAAGTGATTAAATGTGATTACTGTTTGTCACGTTTAGTGTCCAGAGAAAAACTAGATTGTCATAGGCTGATAGGCTTGAGGAATAAAGGAGGCTTAGTGTTTCCTTCCGCAGACACATATGAAGTTTGTGTTGCGGCTGAAACCATAATACGGAAAATTTTGGAAGAAAATATCGTAATAAAATCAAGAAATGATTGTAAATACGTCATTTCAGTTTTTTTTTTTTATCGGAACCAAACGACATTTATGAAATTGGAGGATGAACATCTGTGCCACGGGGTTGATCACAAAGTGAGTTTAATAAAAATTAGATACTTATGCCAAATGTATAGATGCCAAAAGGCAATATTTCAAGAAATTGGTGCATTTTGCACGAATTTCTTGAAAGGCTGTTAAAGATTGCATGTTTTGTATTTAAGGTTATAATTTCTTATTTTTATAATGTATAAACTCAATTTTAGTTTATGTTAATGTAAAAATCGAAATCCTTAGGACAGACGCCAGTCATTTTGGTCTAGGGGCAGCCTTACTCCAGGGGGACCTAGAGGGAGGCGTTAGCTGTTATCTGGGCAGTGGAGAAGTTCCGTGGATACATTGATGGCCATCAGGTATGGGTCAGAAGTGATCACCAACTGCTAAAGTGACTGTTTTCTCTCAAGACACCAAGTGGCCGATTGGTACGTTGGGCATTGAAATTACAGTCTGTTGATGTACGAATTGAATACACTCCAGGTAAAGCTAATGTGCTAGCTGACACGCTTAGTCGCCCCGTTACAAACAATACGCCTGAGTGCGGAATCTGCCCTGTGTCTATGGATATTCCACATTAGGACGCCGTAACGACCCGGGAAGCCCAGCTGGCTGACCCGGAAGTCGCTAAGATACTCAAAGACTTAAAAAGTTCCAATGAGCTATCGGTTCATCGGTGGACCGAGGGGTTATCTCCTAAACCAAGGAGTCATTCTGCCGAAAAGCGGGAAAACTGATTATACCAGTCCCAAGTCGTACCGGCCAATTGGGCTTTTGCCGGTCCTTGGGAAAATCCTGGAAAAAATGCTCGTCAGGCGAATTCGTTGGCACATCTCACCTGGCTTGAGCCAAAAACAGTACGGCTTTACCCCGCAGCGCAGCACCGAGGACTCTCTCTATGCCATGATGCAGTTTATTAAAAACGAACGCCGGAACAAAAAAATCGTGGAGGTGATATCGTTGGACATAGAGGGAGCCTTCGATGCAGCGTGGTGGCCCGCTATAAAGTGCAGGTTGGCGGAGACCGGTTGTCCGGTGAACCTCAGACGCCTCGTCGACAGCTACCTGGAACAAAGAAAGGTACGGTTGAGGTATGCTGGCGCGGAGTGTCTGAGGGGCACCGAGAAAGGATATGTGCAAGGCTCAATAGGCGGTCCAACATTCTGGAATCTTCTGCTGGACCGACCATTGAGGGAAATCGAGGGCATACGGATGACGTCGTCATCATTATCTCCGGCGACACTGGTGCGAATGTCCAAAAGCGGGCAAATGTGATCCTCGCTCGTGTTCAGAGCTGGGGGGTCAAAAATAAGCTCAAATTTGCACCGCAAAAAACACAGGCAATGATCATCACCAATAAGCTTAAATTTGACACCCCAGCGCTGACCATGGGCGGGGTCCACATCGAGCACACCCAATCAATTAAGATCCTGGGGCTTACGATAAACTGACATTCAATGAACATGTCTCTAACGTCTGTCGTAAGTCCCTTAATCTCTACAAGCAGCTCGCGAGGGCTGCCAAGGTCGACTGGGGACTGCACCCGGAGGTAGTGAGGACGACGTACACTGCGGTGGTCGAGCCCGTTATCTTGTACGCCGCCAGCGCGTGGGCGCCGGCGGCACAGAAGATCGGCGTGCGGAAGCTCTTGGAGGCTGTCCAAAGGGGATTTGTCCGAAAGATTGTGAAGGCCGACAGAACAGTGTCCCTTAACTCGGCACTAATACTCGCCGGGCTGCTCCCCTTGGATCTGAGGATCCAGGAGGCGGCTTCACTCTATGAAGTAAAAAAAGGGCATTCCCGGCGAGTAATAAGCGATCGGGAGGTGGAGAAGCCTGTGGCATTCACAGACGCCCCACATCATGCACTGCACGTCGATCTGAAGTTTGAATGCTTGGGGGATGAGACGGAGCGGTCGCAGACTCAGGAAGAGGGGATAATTATTTTCACTGATGAGTCAAAAATTGAGGGGAAAGTGGGTGCTGCGTTGTCCTTGTGGAAGGGCAACGCAGAGACCCACAGCAAAAAAACTGAGACTGGAACCGTTCTGCTCCGTCTACCAAGCGGAGCTGCTGGCGCTCGAACGGGCGACGGGGATGGTGGTCGAGAGGAAGGACGCTCAGTGCAGCATTCTCAGCGACTCCAGGTCCGCTCTTGAGGCCATAACGGACAATGTCTCCCTGCATCCCCTGGCGTGTAAAATAAGAGCAAACTTGAAAAAAGCTGACGTTAGCGGCCAGAAAATTGACCTTTTCTGGGTCAAAGTACACGCCGGGGTCCCAGGTAATGAAAGAGCGGACGAACTCGCTAAGGATGCTGCACTGAAGTTGAAGAAAAGACCCGACTATGATAGGTGTCCGGTTTCATTTGTCAAGCGACAAATTCGTTTGGATACGCTTGATGAGTGGAACCGGCGCTATCAGGGCGGGGAGACGGCTTCGGTCACCAAACTCTTTTTCCCGGACGCGACAGAGGCGTACGGGATAGTTAGGAAAATGGGTGTGGACGCGCTCACTACACTGATCACTACGGGGCACGATGTATTCTCCGAATACTTGCACCGCTTCAAGTGTAAGGAGAGTCCATCGTGCATCTGTGATCCAAATCGTGCGGAGAGCGTCGTCCACATCCTGACGAAGTGCCCCGTGCATGAGAAAGAAATGATGGATGTGGAAATCAAACTGGAGAGGAGAATTACTGAGGAGAATTATTTTAAGGAGTTTATGAGAGAGCCGAAAGGTAGAGAGGAGTTTGTGAGGTATTGCAAGGAAGTGGCGGGAAGAGTGTTGAAGAGAAATAGGGACTAATAACGTTGCACTGCGTATATGAATTTACCGCTATAATACTATATTTTATTTGTTATAAAATATAATATTATAGCGGGAGCGATGGCGATATGTAGTACGGCGGACTTCTCCTCAATATTAGGTTATGAATATTGCGAGTGATGCTAACCTAATCTTAAATAAAAATACTCCAGGAGATCCTACTGTTCGAGTTGAACCTATGGAGCAGTATTTTGATATTCTAATAGAAATCCACATGGAGAGTGGCAACGTGGAACTCCATTAGACATTAATTAAACCGTATCGTGGCCGCCACGGCAGACGAGACAAAATGCTGCATTCAGTCGGGTAAAAAAGGCTATTGAAATACATATTTATTTGGTTTTCACTTAAACAGTTTTATCTCTTGACCTCCGGGATATTTTGTAAACGTGTCATAATAAAAAATGATAATTTTTGGTAGGTCTTTCGAGTCACAATAGTCAAATGTCTGGCGAAGCTGGGTGTATTTTGCCCACTGTCCTTTTTTCTTTCAGCTAACTCTCTGCGGTTGCCATGGTAACAATAGTTGTGTGCGTCTTCCCATAAATCTTACAGCGACTCTAATCTCGTTTCAATATAAGTCTTGGTAATGCGAGATTTCGGACTTTTTTTGAAATTACTGATCGATCTCGCGAGCTGCTGCTCGAGATCCTCTTTGACTTTAATAGCCGTTTCCATTTCGACTATTTCCGACTAACACTCATTGGTTGGTACTTGGTAGGTAGGTTACTTCAACTGGTAATAACTTGGTAGGTAAATGGTAAACTGAACTGAACTGTTCTCGTTGGATAGCGCTTTCAAGATATGGTAGGTAGGTATAATATGGTATGAAGTTATTATTTCCCTCAATGGTAACAAAACAATGGTATCCGTCTCGTTACGGACTATGTGCACTATCCAGGGTTGGTTTGCTGGTTCCATCTATTGAAATCATTTGAAATTAACATAAAAATCGGGGAAAATAATATTCACTCCATGACAGGTAAAAGACAAGGTTTAAAATTACTTAGTTAGTTTCAATAGTATCTACATATATTATTGACTTATAATATTTATAAAACGTGCTTTTATTTCACGAATAATTAATATAATATTTAAAATTAATTTCCAAAATTTCATATTAATAATGATCAGCCTTGTTCTTCTTGTGATTCTTCTTGTGAGATGAGTGACAAACAATTTATATTACTACTTTACATGTTTATTTTTATTTACATACTTATTTGCACGTTATCAAATAGATAATTTACATATTCATCATAAATCGCGTCCGTTATTATTTCGGGCAAGCCCGAACTTTTGGTTAAGGTGAATGCTGTGTGTGCATCGTCATCATCCTGTAAAAAGTTAAGATTTTTATATTAGACAAAAAAAGGTAAAAAAGACAAATATATTTTCATAATAACTTAAAAACATTTTCTTAATAACTTACAATTAATTCCCTAGCGATGAAATTTAAAACCAATTTTATAGTGTTTTTGGCTCCATTTTTAAACGTTTAAACGCGTTTATTACAAATTTCGGTAACAATTAAAAAAAAAAAAAAAAATTACTAGCGAAACCCGCGCAACGTTCGCATATTCATATATCTCTTTCCCGTGGGAATTTTTAAAATTTTCTCTCCGTAAGAACCATCTTTGTACTTCAAGGAATATTCTGAAAAAAGAATTAGCTAAATCGGTTCGCTCGCTATTACATTAATTTCTCTGTCATTGAAACTTTGCAGTGTGAGTAAAGGGCAGATATAGATTACCATTGACAAATACCATTGGTAATTTATTAACCGTTTAATTATTTGTAAATTATAACCTGTATAACACTCTATCACTCTGCAAAGTTTCGCCGACGGAGGAATTATCACATAGGTTGCCATATTATTTTTTCCCCGTTGATTGGGCTTTATGGCAATTTGACACAAAATGCTTTTCATACACTTTCTAATAAAGATAATTTGTTTCGCTTCTGTCTTTTTGTTGTAATAGATATAACCGGGTTTACTTTATGCAAATAGTGGAAACGGACATCACAATATTTGTCAATAATCGCTCTTAAAAGATGTGTCCTGTGATTGAACGTAACAAGTTGCTCTAGCGAATGAATTTCCTAGTTATATAAAATGTTTATCTGAACAAAAGATTTAATAACACTTAATTTTAAATGAGTAATTAATTTGTTTTTCGCAAACCAAATGTGGAGTTTTATTTTCTCTAATAAATAATTTAATAGTATTTTCGGATTTGTGGCATATTTTGAATAAATCAAAGGATGGGTAACACAAACCACCCATATCCTTGAATGTGATTAATTTGTGAAAACGCTGTTTATTAATTGTTACCAGTTTTGAAACAATACCTCACACTATATTCTTTTTATTAAAGCCCTTGCTACCCATCCAGCTATGTATCCTATTATTTGGGTATCAGCATCATTAAATCGGCGTTCATTATTTAAATGATTAAGCAATATTTCTACATTTGCTTCGGTTGTCGTATCGTGCAAGAGTTGTATTATTTTTTATATTTCTCACGCGCATATATGATCCTCCACGTGTAACTTGTTTTTTAAATATTTCACCCCTGTATAATACTGACAATAAAGAATCTTGTTCGTTATCATGATCATAATGTGCAAAATGCATATTAACAGTACAATTAATGCTTTCAACGGCGGATGAGCAAGTGGGAATCGGAAAATTATCCAGAGTTTCATGACAAGGAAACGAAGGGAAAGGAAAGCTAGTATACAATAAAGTGCATTTTTTATTTCAGGCTGGCAGAGACACACTTGAAAAGTGAAATGTACAGAGTAAAGTTGTCGCGATGGTTATGGACAAAGCTGTAGTGATGCAGAAAGCTTCCAATTTTCAATATAGATATATTTCTTGCTTTGCCCATGCGCTCAATTGTCTCGTACGTAATATTTTCAAAATTCAAAAACTTGATAGATGTAAAGATATTGTTGCATTTTTTCGACACAGTGCATTAGCTACAAGCAAATGCCATTAGATCCTCTGTGAACCAACAGTTAAAACCGTATGAAACGAGAACCCCGTGTATGATTGCTACGTTGTCAAATCCCCATTTCAAAAAACAAGGATTCAAATCTAATAGTGACATTGAAAGAGCTATTTCTTGTGTTCAACGGGAGTATTCCAACTACTTGGCATCTGTTAATAAAGCCATCATCAGAGTCCTCCACCTTTAAAAGAAGTAGACTTTCTGGGTTGTTGTATTTTCTAGATAATGCTCCAACAACAAATTCTACGAGCGATGCGATAATCGATATAGGACAATATTTAGAAAAACCATTACTTTCAGAGATGAAAGATTCTATTCAGTATTGGTCGAATAACCAGAACAATCTAAAAGACTTAACACTTAAATTTTTATGTATACCCGGAACGTCTACTCCAGCTGAGCGAATATTTTCAGCTGCTGGTCAAATAATAGCAGACGGACGAAGTCGTTTGAGCCCTAATCATATTGATGCTCTTTTAATAATTAAACAACACCATAAGATATTCAGTAAATACCTAAACCTACCTGTTTTCGACCTTTAATTGCAATGATTTTGCTTTTGGTTTTCGATACGATTGATATTCCAGTCTCATCGCAATTATAAATTTTATCTGGTGTTTGTCATAAATTTCTCCAAGCAATTCATAGAATTTGCCTACTGCTACTCTATTAAATCCCATCGCTCGAGCTGCAGAAGTGGCCTCTGGTTTACATATACATACATACTTAGATCTGGATGACGCTTTAAAAACCCGTTCAACCAATCTAAACCCGCCATCTGTTTAATGAAATTAAAATTGTGCTTTTTGCGATTTTTCTCAGCCAACTGATATGCCAACTTCCTCAATTCAATTGTTGTTAAACTGAAAAGCCTTTCCTCCATGTTTTTCAAATACGAGACTAACTCATCCTCTTCCTTTTTAGTAAAAACTGGTTTCATAGGACCCAGAGGTAATCCGAAACTAATCTCGTTTCCTTGTCTTACCTTTTTGACATAACGTTCTAGTGTCGTTTGGGGGACATTATAGTCTTACGCCGCTTTTCTGTGCCTCTCTGTTAACAAATAAATAACTTTATCTACAGCTTGTTACGTATCCTGACACCGATCACGATTCACGAGACGTGACGGCGGAATTAGCTGAAGTAGCAATCAGCTGGTTTAGCGGGGAGACGTCATGTTACGATCACTTCGGATGTGAACGAAAATATTTTTCGGAAATTAGTAAACGAATACCTTGTATCTTGTAAAAACTTCTTTGCCATGCTTGACATACATATGTATGATTCGCCAACTTTATCTAACCATAAATACTTATTGATAAAAATAATAATCGAAATTTACTTCATTATTAGATTAAAGTATGAGGCGAAACTGCTAAATATTTTTATTTAACATATTTACCACGGTATACTACATTTTTATTTAATGAAATAGACAATTGCAAACAGTTCGATGGCGTTTATACCGATTTTCGCAAGGCCTTTGATAGAGTGGATCACAATAAACTTTTGGAAAAAATTGCGTACAATGGCATTCGGGGAAACCTATGGAGGTGGTCCAAATCGTACACATCTTGTAGAACTCAAAAAGTGGTAATCAAGGGGTGTGAGTCAATGGTCACTTGCGTAAGTTCGGGTGTGCCGCAGGGCTCAATATTAGGCCTGCTACTTTTTAACATCTTTATTAATGACGTTAGTAATTGTTTTGAATTATCTTCTTTATGCAGATGATCTTAAAATATACCGACCTATTGATAGCAGAGAAGACCACTTCAAAATACAGGAAGATCTTGACAGACTCACTACTTATTGTGAAAGTAATTCTCTTCAACTTAACCTTAGCAAATGTAAAATTATTACTTTCACTAAGAAAAGAAAGGTTAGCAAGAACGGGTACTGACTAGATTTATTTGCCCTATAAAGATATTATAAAAAAAACATAAATTTATAAGCTTAAAATCTAGGCGTATGCAACTTAAGGCAACATTACTCTATGATCTATGTAATCACAAGTATGACTGTGTGTATTTAAATAATATGTTATGAAATGAAATTGTTTATTTCAGAAATTAGACAGGCACTTTTTCTTGTCATTTACAACTTGTTTAAATAAAGAAAATAACGTAGTTTACGTTATATACTACCACCATTTCGGACACAAGCAAAATGGCAACCGGTAAAAAGAAATGGCGAAAGAAAACCGGTTACGGCCTTTTTTGTCATTTTGTACTTTTTTTTCCCCTTTTTTTCCACTCATTAGTTACATTATATCCCACACGCACTATGTCACGTGCGACTCGATCAAACCATAACCTTTGCTATTGCTCTTTCTCGTACTAACGCTGGTATCCGATCTCCGTTGAATCGTATAGCTGACTCATTCAACAAAAATTTTAACTCACCAGCTGTATAGCCCATTTCACCTTCATCTTCTTCATTTTTTTAATGTTTGCAGCTCCGTTAATTTTGGTTTTAACCGTAAGCCATTATAAGCCGGATTCTCTTTATACAGTAAAATGACATGGTCCCATTTGACTGTGACTCTTTTCCCTTCCATTGTTAGTTTCATGTTTTTTGTTATAAAACTGTTTCTAATCCCCTTTATGAGATGTGGGGGGTCAAACAAAAACACCACTTCTTCCCCATCTACCTCAAAAATATTTTTATTGCATTGAGTTCCTTGAGCAATATGCTTTCTTCGAGTTTCCTCTATTAAATAATTAATTGCACTCACATTTGTTGCACCTTGATCGCAAACAGTGGCAATAACATTGAGTATACCAATTAGTCGGTGTATTATTTCTTTTATTTGAACTGCTAATTCTACTTTGGAAATGCTTCATGAACAAAATGTGTAGGCTATTGGTTGTTTATAGTTTTTGTATACTCCTCTTATCATAAATACCAGTGCGTGGTCAGATATCTTTTTTTTATTTCTTTGCCATTGTTCACAAATCCTAATATTCTGTCAATTTTACAATTATAATAAAAATGAGGTATTAAGGATGGAGAGATTAGGAAAAGAGGAAAGGATGAAGAAAACTTATATTAAAGAAAAATATGGTTCGATGGCGAGAAGGTGAAAAGTGAAGTGAAGTGACAGTAAAATAGAATATAAAAACCATAAAGAAAAAGGAAACAATAACTATTTACAAAGAGGTTCTTGTTTAAAAAGAGTTCGGTTTGCCACATGAGGTCTGATTGACATTTCATCGAACAAAGAGCCATTGTTCATTTTTCCAATTGGTCAAATAAATTTCTGTTCAAACCTGGCTTCAAGGCTGCTCTTGATATCATGCGGCTAAGGTTACAGGGGCCGGTAGCACAAAAATCTTTCTTAGCTGTAGCTTTTGGCCCTTGCTTATATAAAGCTAAAGACATAACTTTTTCTTGTTTTGTAAATTTTCTACCCATTTTTGGTATCGATGTTTCTCTAAATTGAAGAAGAGTGAAAATTACCGCTGCTTTACTAAAATTGTTCAAAGCCTTTTTAAATAAAAAATTATGTCGTGTGCCAACCACCGCTGTTCTATTCCAGAGCATAAATCTTTAATTGATAAAATGTATAATAATATTATATGTACGTTAAGAGAGGCAGCAATAGCGACATACGTGGGGAAGATAATAAAAAGTAAAAAACATGTTATTGGGTGGAATAAATACGTGAAACCACATCACAGTGACGCTAGGCTTTGTTTTCAAGTATGGGTATTGCACGGAAAGCCTAGAAATGGAATTTATTATGAAAATATGTTAAGGAGTAAAAAAATTTTTAAATCTAAATTAAAATGGTGTCAAGACAACGAACAAAAAATAAAAATGGAAATTCTTGCGACTTGCCATAAATCGAAAGATTTCTCAAAATTTTGGAAAGAAACAAACAAATTGAATCCTAGGCCGGGCGTCCCTGCGAGCGTGGAGGGGGAAAGTGACGAGGGGAGGGTTGCCAATATTTTTAAAAATCATTTTAATGTTGGCTTACAGCATTCGCCTCAGTCGCTGGTGTTCGATGCTGGTATTCGGGATGGCGAGGAAACTACAGTCTTTATAGGTAGACAGGTCACTAATGTAATTAGAAATATGACACGTGGTAAATCTCCAGGTCATGACGGTATCAGTATCGAGCACCTGCAATATGCGGGCGTCCACCTGCCGCGCGTCCTTGCCATGTTTTTTACTTTTTGCGTGGGACACTCATACTTGCCCTCTGATTTTATGAAAACGGTTGTCGTACCAATACAGAAAAATAAAACTGGTGATTCGTCTGACAGGAAAAATTATAGACCTATTACGCTAGCTACCACTATAGCGAAAGTGATGGATGGTCTGCTTGAGAGAAAGTTACAGGACTCGCTTAAACTGTGTGATGCACAATTTGGTTTTAGACCGGGACTATCCACAGAGAGCGCTGTGCTTTGTCTTAAGCACACCGTCCGTTACTACACTAAACGAAACACGCCTGTCATTGGTTGTTTCCTGGACCTATCTAGTGCTTTCGATACAGTTAAATATGGAGTCCTTTGGAATAAGCTGGCTACAGAAACAAGTTTCTCAAAGGATTTAATAGGCTTGTTTCAGTATTGGTACGATAATCAATTGAACCAGGTGAGGTGGAATGGAGTGTACTCGGAAGCGTATGGTTTGGAGTGCGGGGTAAGACAGGGCGGACTGACTTCTCCCGCGCTCTTCAATGTGTACATGAATAGCCTGATCGGTGGGCTCAGTGGTAGTGGTGTCGGTTGTTCTATTGACAATATCGCATATAATAATATTAGTTACGCCGACGATATGGTGCTATTGAGCCCATCGATTAGTGGCCTTAGAAAACTGTTAAGCATTTGTGAGAAGTACGCGGTATCCCATGGCCTCAGGTACAATGTAAAAAAGAGTGAAATAATAGTTTTCAAATCAAAAAATAAGAGCTACAATTTTCCACCTGTCACTCTACAAGACTTACCACTGAAACGTGTGACAAGTTTTAAGTACCTGGGGCATTGGGTTACAGAAAGCATGTCTGATGAGGCGGACATTGAGAGGGAGCGCAGGGCTCTAGCTATGAGAGCTAACATGCTCGCCCGTAGATTCGCACGGTGTAATGTTAAAGTCAAACAAACACTCTTTAGATCATATTGCCAATCTTTTTACACCTGCAGTCTATGGGTAGAGTACACCCAAAAGACACTAGGAGCTTTGCGCGTACAATATAATAACGGGTTCAGGGCGCTGATGGGGTTGCCTCGGTACTGCAGTGCGTCGGGAATGTTTGCCGAGGCTCGTATAGATGGTTTTGAAACTATAATGCGCAAGCGAGTAGCCTCGGTGTGGCGCCGTGTCCGAGACAGCTCCAACAGCCTTCTGGCAGGGATAGCGAGCCGTTATTGTTGTCCTATTGTTAGGCATTGGAACCAGACCCATGTTGGTTCAAGACCACCTATGGTGAACATCAAATAAGTTTTATTTTTTATATTTTTTATTTTTTATATTTTTTATTATTTTTTATTTTTTATTTTTTATTATTTTTTATTTTTTATTAACTAACCATAGTTTCTAAGTACATTGTTTTACTAACCTAAATATGGAATTTTAATTCTGAAATAAAATTTATAATAATAATAATAATAAATGTCGAGTTTTCCGTCAATTTTAGTGCTTTCTTCAATTTGGCAGCATATGTAGTTTTCGCACATTGTAATTTTTTTTTTGTCGTGCTAAAAGAATGTTATCTTTACGAAATTCCCTCTTAATTCCTTTGCCCGTGCGGCAATGTTTTATGTTTGCTACCATAATCTTCACACAATAATGAGAACAATCAAATTAATTATTTTTACCGCTTCATCCATAACAATGTAACTAGTACTTGTTTGACGTTGCTTGCCAGATCATCAATTCGCCGTGAAACAGTATCATTTGATAGCGGCACAGTAGAAAGATGCTTTGCAGATTTTTCATCAAGCATACATTTTATTATGTCTAACATACATGGCTTTATTAAATTCTCAGCGATTGTGTTAAGCTTGTGCAATGCGATAGCTAACTAAATATGATGCCTCCGTGGCCTTCATATTTAGTTAGCTATAGCCTTTTTTTTTTGACGATGTTGTGCAAGCTATCCGCCACCTTGGGGACGCTTCCCTACGCTGTGAGGGCCAGCGCGGGGGATAGTTTGGGTTTTTTTTTTTCATGACGATGTTGTGCAGGCTGGTGAAGCGCTAATGGGATACGCTTCACCAGCAACATAGGTTTTACGTGGGCGAGGTGTCAACCCGCCGCACAACCCCCGAAATGCTGGAGGACCACACCCGTCGTTGGTCAGCGAGTCCATCGGACTTAGCCGGTTAGTGTAGCTAGGCTGTACTACCGACCATTCCCCTATCCGCCACCTTGGGGACGCTCCCCTACGCTGTGAGGGCCAGCGCGGGGTATAGTTTGGGTTACAAACATCATAGTTTTTACTTTCCAACAATTGTTCTTTTTTACGTACAAAAAAATATTTATTCTTGTCTTTAGACTCCGGGTGTACAGTTTCCAAATGTCGGCGTAACTTGGCAGGTGCCATGGAACTGTTAGGAAGCAGTTTACTACATAACATGCAGAGAGGTGAACCGTTGGAATCAACAAATGCGAAACTGATATATGATTCATCATACTTCCTTTTTTTCGCCTTTGAAACCGTGGAGCTTGACGTCGTTGCATCATCGTCTGGATCGGTAATTGCTGTATACTCCGCTCGTACTGTTTTTGAACTTTCGGTTCTTCTTGTTAAAATATGTGTAAAAAAAGCATACAAGATAATGCATAGTCATTTTTTTGTAAGTCTTATTTTTCTTTATAATAAGGATAGAGCTGACAATCATTCGAGATCATTCATCTTCTGAACTATTTTATCCATAAAGTCTTCGCCGCAATTGTCGCATATTGTCTCTTGTTTGTTTTCTCTTAAAGTCCTTAGTTTTAATAAATTTCTTTGTAGTTCCGATTCCTGTAACATTAATATTCTGTTATACACGAAGAAAAGCTATCCTCTTTAGTATATGGCCATGGATTTGTGGACCTGCAATGTCTTTTCAATATTAAACCTAAAATTCTAAATTTTCAATGTCGCTCACTAAGAAACAATAAACATGTGCAAATTTCGAGATAAAAAGTATCATAAACGTATCTGGTTACCAAATTTCAACCCAGTAGTAACAAATATTTTTCATACATTCATTCTCACAAAATTTCATAAGTTACTTTTATTTAAAATGAGTTTCGAAAACACGACTGCAGTTTTAATGTACCCAGTGTTATTTGCGCCACCAAGATACATCTAAAGACGTGTCGTTCATCAAAATCAGTTCACTGGTTTAGCAGATACGAGAAACAAAGAAACGGATACGAGAAACAAAGAAACGGATATACATGTAGGTACACATACATTGTGTAGTAAGGTACTCGACATATAAAAAAATAAAAAATAAAAGTACTCAACATTATTAATTTTAAAAAACTCTACGATAGCCCAGGTACATACCTGAAAGATTTGATTTTTTCCAGTAACATTTTATTTCAGTTGGAGAAGGCTCTTGTGCGCGTGTGCAGCCACATTATAAAGGCGACTGCATGTTTGCAACCCGTTTTGGCTGGCTGCGCAGCCTTCGCAATTTATTACTTATATTTTGGAGGTGGAGTGGCGGCTTCTAATTGGCATTATTTTTGTTATTTTATGTGTATTGTATAATTAAGCTGTAAGACTCCCAAATAAAATAAAATATTTTTTTGTACTTTTTCATCGCATTCCAAAGCACAGTGGTGCACAGTGTTGCCCGTATTTTGTCCTCCGGTATTATCCTACATTTCACTGTACAAATGTCACCTACTCATTTAACTTGCACGTAACATATGGCGTCATCGCCGTAGGCTTCTCTTCCAGCCCTAAAAAAAACAATTTAATGCGACCCTTTTTTAATATTAGTTGACCAGATCTGTTGTACGTAAAAAAAGTAAAGTGGTCTAGCGGTTCCTGACGTGGCGCGCACAAACCTTCTAGTATGCGGGCCGCGCGCTCACAATTGCACCCGTCAACTGCGGGGGATTTCGCGCGGCCGAGCACGCACGCATGTGTCTTGGAAATGATTTAAATTCTCGAAAAAATTGTTAAACACACGCCAAACTGATTAGTGTTCCTAAAAGCTATATAAATTATGAATCTATATAGGCCCTTGATCACAGAAATTCGACCAAAATTATACCCGATAACTTTCAATAAATTTGATGAACCAATCATGTTTCTTTTTATTATTTCCTGCAGTTAGATGTCTGGACAATCCATTGAACAAGACAGTTACAAATTTATAAAAGAAGTAGATAAGTAATTTTCACTTTGAAAATGGTAAATAACATTCACAATATCGCCATTTTGCACTTCTTTAAAATTAACTTTCGACTTCAATTTGTACGTAAATTAGTTGAAATTAGACCGCGTTAGTCAGACTTTCTAATAATAATCATATATTGATATCCTAATAAAACTCGTAAACCTGTCTTATTTATAGCATTTACCTAGCAAAATAACGAAAACAATGAAAAGTGTACGTTTTGATCAAACTTTTTTTCTATACTGTTTTTCTGCAGATGTTTTTAGTCTATGCTTTGGTAAATGGTGTGTATGGCAAATTGAGTTTTCTACCAATATTACACTACAACCCACTTTTATCAATAATCTTGAAAATGTGTAATGTATGGGAGCATCCCATCCTCGTCGCCAATGTAATGTATGGGAGCAGCAATGAAACGACCACTTAATAAGACAGCTGATTTATTACTAACTTAGCCGTGCGGTGGCGCCGCGCGCGCCCAATGTGCATACAAACATATCAAAATGGCAATAAAATAACAAATTATCAGTAGATAATTTTATGCATGTGTGCGTGACTCGTCTACAGTCCCATCTGCTTAGTCTCAGATATGATCTAAGATGGCGTCTTTTGTTTTCGGTTAACTGCTGTCTCAGATCTGTACACAGCAGGCATATTGTTAGTTCAGTCTCAGATATGTTCATGTCTACACTCATTATACAGGATGTTCATATTTTAGACAAATAAAACACACCACAATTTATTTTATGAATTATAGGAAAAATAAAAGTTATCGAATAATATTATTTATTTTTACTATGGATGGATATATTTTTATTATTATAACATAATTATAATGTAAAAAATGAAACATACTTGCATTGCATACATGTTACGTCTTTATCCCTTACGGTTTAGACAGACCCTAAGGACATAATAATACCTCGTTTACATTCAGCCGAAGTGAGCAGGGAAGTGGGCAGGGCAGTGGGCAGGACATGTGTGTGATCACGATACTTCTCATGCCACTGCCATTGCCACTCGCGCTGCCCGTCGCTCCCCAAAAGAGCGGTTTTTTGTGCGGCAGTCAAAGGACTGGCAGGGTATGCGGCATTGCGCGTTTACATTCAGCTCCGTCACTCATTTCTCGCCGAGCGCTCGGAGGAGATACACGTGTCTTTTTTTAAAGTTTTTTAAGATCGACGACAATTAAAATTGCAAGATGCCGTTCGAGTGGAGCAACGAAATTACATTAAAGTTCTTGGAATTACTCGAAACTGAAAGTGTAATTTGGAATGTAAAGGACAAAAACCACAAGATGAAACATAAGGTACACGACGCATGGAAAAGGCTTAGTGATGCTTTAGAGATACCTATTGACGAACTGAAAATAAATAAAAAATCTCTGATGTCCACCTTCAGGTCTCTCCTCAAGAAAAAAATTAATTCAATCCGTTCCGGTGCAGGTGCAGATGAGGTTTTTAATCCAATACGGTTTGCATTTCATGTAATGGAGAGATTTTTGGGGCCCAATTTTAGTGTAGATGATACACTGAATACGGACGAAGATGTAAGTAGATTTTAGATATGTAGTTGATTTTTATATACCTAATATATAAATATAAATCAACATCATATTATATTGCAATACATATATATATAAACCACTAAGGTGGCAAATAAGCATACCGTCCGCCTGATAAGACAGCATCTAAATATTAAAACAAAATTATTAAATAAATATATTCTTAGACAAGTCACACAACGCCATCTAGTCCCAAACTAAGCTTGTACTATGGGTACTAGATTGTTAATAAATATACTTAAATACTTTCTTTTTTGTAAATAAATCTCTATATATTATAAAAGAGAAAATCACTGACTGATTCATCACGAAATCTCCGAAACTACAACTGCCAGGAGTATCAAATTTTGCATGGGGGTTCCTTTTGGGGCGTAGGTGCTCACTAAGAAATGATTTAATTATTGGAAATTCATCCCCAAAGGGGGTAAAACGGGGGTGAAAAGTTAGAATGAAACTTTGCCGTTTTTGAAGTTATTCGAATGAAATTCAGCATGAAAGTTCTTTACTGAAAAGCATGAAACATGAGTAAAATATTTTTTTCAAAATTCATCCCTTAGGGGGCTAAACGGGGGTGCAAATATAGTATGAAACTTTGCCGTTTTTGAAGTTATTCGAATGAAATTCAGCATGAAGGTTCTTTATTGAAAGGCATGAAACACGAGTAAAATATTTTTCTCAAAAAGCATCCCCTATGGGGTTAAACGGGGGCGCAAAGTTAATATGAAACTTTGCCGTTTTTAAAGTTATTCAAATGAAATTCAGCATTAAGGTTCTTTACTGAAAAGCATGAAACACGAGTAAAATATTTTTCTCAAAAATCATCCCTTAGGGGGTTAAACGGGGGTGCAAAGTTAGTATGAAACTTTGCCGTTTTTGAAGTTATTCGAATGAAATTCAGTATTAAGGTTCTTTATCGAAAGACATGAAACACGAGTAAAATATTTTTCTCATAAATCATCCCAGAAACTGACTGATTGGTGACTGATATATCAACGCACAGCCCAAACCGCTGGGTCTAGAGACTCCAAATTTGGCACATAGGTCATGAAGTCTAGGGGTGCACTAAGAAGGATTTTTCAAAACTCACATCCTAAGGGGGTGAAACGGGGGCCAAAGTTTGTATGAAGAAACTAGATTAGTTAGACCCTTTTTTTGAAACTTCGCAGGAATTCTCCTGGCGGTAAATGAGTAAGTACGTGTTTCAGGATTTTTCCAAATTCAACCCGTAGACTAGAGGGATGAAATGGGGTGACCTACTACCTAAGCGTCTACACGTGTATTATCGAAGGGATCGACCTAGAAAGCTGGAATTTTGTATAGAGATTCCCTTTATGATGTTGACAATGATAAAGATGGTGTTTTACGACATTCCCACGGGAAAGGGAGTAATAGGACTGCAAGTGTATTATCGTAGGCGCTCAACCTAGAAAGCTGAAATATTGTGTAGAAGTTCTCTTTATGATGTTGACAAGGATAAAGACGGGATTTTTTTAATTCTCACGGGAACGGGATAAATAGTAATATTATAAAGCTGAAGAATTTGTTTGTTTGTTTGAACGCGCTAATCTCAGGAACTGCTGGTTCGAATTGAAAAATTATTTTTGTGTTGGATAGTCCATTTGTCGAGGCTTTAAGCTATAGGTATAACATTACGCTAAGACCAATAGGAGCGTAGCATCAGTGAAAAATGATGCAAAAACGGGGAAAATTATTCATATCACGATAGTGTTTTCGACAACCACGCGAACGAAGTCGCGGGCACAGCTAGTACTTATTATACATAGAAAACACCCAGACCAAGGCAAACAGACATGTTCATGCACACAAATGTTTGCCTTGCGCAGGATTCGAACCCGCGGCCCTTAAGATAAAGTGCAATTGCTAGCCACTGCCTATGTCACCTGTCCTGATTGTTTGGCAAATATGTAGATATTAGGTATATCACTATACTATAATATATAAAAAAATGTATATCACTGTACGTACTATAATATTTATAAAAAAATAACAACTACAGCTTCTGAAATGGAAGATATTATAAAAAAGGCATACAATACTTCCTTGCATAAATGTTGACTAAATAATTTATTTTCCTTGAAATTAATACTGTGTATTGTGTACTTAATTAAAAGAGTGTAATTCTTTTCCTTAATAAAAAAATTATGATTTTATTAAATATCTTTTTTTTTAGTACCCCAAAGTAAGTTAGAGACTTGTATTATGGGATACTAACTCAACGATACTATATCGACAGTGGAAAGGCAAAAAGACTAAAGCGCCACTATTGCAACTTTACAGGAGCGAATTTTAAAGTTTTTTTTCAGTAAAAAAATTAATATCTTTTATGCTACTTAATGTATCTCAATGAAACTCACACCTAATATATGTTATTTTTTTTTAAATTTAGAAACTAAAT
The DNA here is from genome assembly GCA_905163395.2 of Endotricha flammealis. Taxonomy (NCBI): domain Eukaryota; kingdom Metazoa; phylum Arthropoda; class Insecta; order Lepidoptera; family Pyralidae; genus Endotricha; species Endotricha flammealis. The sequence goes on from LR990871.1 coordinate 11,565,409, forward strand.
TTGACTGTCTAGAGTCTTTATTTTGCGAGATAGGTGTCGCTTTAGTCAAAATCAAATAAATTTAAAAAAAAGACAGTCAGCCAAAAAACGCATATCACCCTAAATCACATAAATTACAGAAATAAAATTTTACTAATAAGCAATATCACTTGAATTTTATAGATTTAAATTTAACATACGAGTTTTGTATTTCTAAAAGTTTGTAGAGCGTAATTTCTAACAGGAATCAAAAATTGGAATCGGCGTAATTGAAAAATACTAATAAAGTTTTTCCTCTGGTACATTATAACACTCGTTTGGACATTTGCCTTGTACACATAAATTTTCTTTGCTTCCATTACTTTACCTGTTTTAGTAACATATTCTTGCCCTAAATGTCTTCGATGAGATCGATCCTTTGATTTATTAATTCTTGTCTTCTTTATTTTTCTTAACCCTTTACCGCATGGATTTTTTGATTGGGAAGAAAAAAAAACCATGTATATAATACATCTCCAGGAGCAATAAAAAAATATAAATAAAATTTTATTATAAATAAAAACAAAGTTATTGGTATTTAAGTGCCCAGTTCCAAATCTGGAACACTATGCATCTAAGTACACAGGCCCTATGTGGAACAACATGCAGTGAAGGTTTTCATCCACAGTCATTTATGTATTTATTTTTTTATTATATTTATTTTATTTTTATATTCAGTGCTCTAATGGAATAATATGCTAAATAATTTTAAATCCAAGTTTGAAATGAATGATTGTATTTTACATAAGTAAGAAATAAAAAATATTTATTACATTAATGTTACATGAAATGCTTTGAAACAATTTCTGTCCTTATTTAACAAAAGTGACAAACACATTTGCTACAAATGATGTGGGATTTTTTGCTGCAAACTTTGCACCGCTGCCGATCGTTACTCCAAGTTGGCCAGTGACCTATCCCATCTTCTGCTACTTCCCGCGGGGGCAACTCGAGGCGTCGTCGTTTCGGTTTTTTAACATTTTCGAAAATTTCATCAAGCACTGGTCGACCTCTGCCTCGCGTTGTGGGTGTAAAAACTCCGGTGGTTTCTCTCATTAATACATCTGCAATGTATAATTTGAAATCCAACAGAGGTATATATGCATTTTCGCCTTTTTGTTTGTATCGGCGACGCCATAATATCCAACTGTTTACACATGTCATGTCAATCATATGAAAAAAGATGCGGTGGTACCATTTCTTGCTTCGTATCTTTATTCTATAGAATCCTAACATAGAGTCTAATAAATCTACTCCGCCCATGTATTGATTATACATTTCAACCGCCTTAGGACGGGGGACATCAATTCTCTTTCTGTTTTGTTTGGAGTACCGTTTTACTGTGGATAAAGGCTCTTTGCCTACAAAAGTTGAACACAAACTTACTACCTTATTATCCACCCATGTTGTGACACTGATTTCAACATCGTTTACTTCTGTGCACTTTTCAATAGAGAAACCTCTGCCTTTCTTCATAAGTTCTTTGGTATTTGGCAAATTTATGTCTTTTGCTCTATTCAACTGTATTGTTCCTAATGGAAGAATACCCACGTTATGCAAATGTGCCATCAGTGGCAGGCTCGTGTACCAGTTGTCTATAAATAACTTGTAATTCATATATTTTGGCACGTTTTCTAATAATCTTGTGACAATATTCCCTGTGGTACCCAAATTGGGACAGTTTTCTGGTATTTCAGTCCTGTATTTGCCCGTAAAAATGTCGAAATCGTAACTAAATCCCGATGCTCCGCTTAGGACATAGTTTAAATACCCCCACTTATGAGGTTTTCTTGCGTTATATTGACGCATTCCGGAAGTTTTTGATTTTGTCGGGATCATTTGTTCATCCACGGCCATGTGCTCTTCCTTCGGTATCTTCAGTAATTGCTGCCTTAGAATGGTGAGAAACGGTCTCAGTTTCTGAAGTCTGTCATAATTAGGGTCAGATGCTGTAAGTTCTTGTGTTTTGTCAAAAAAATGAAGAAATCTTTTTATTTCTTCAAATTTATTGCAAGTTATTATTGATGCTACCTTTTTGATATAGGTATCTTCTCTCCAATAATGTCGTGTGGATGGCAATTGCACTACCGACATATAGATAATAACTCCGATGAATTTGCTAAAATCATTCCTAGTCAATAAAACATTCTTTTCTGGCTGAACTTGTTGAGCATACAAATTACTTTGCTCATCAATCAAATTCAGAGCCTCTGTTGGAAAAAGATGTTTGAAAAAATTCATTGGAATCTCCAAATTCATGATTTTGAAATAAACCGAATGACAGTTTCAATGAATGAAATATCAAGTCATAGACAAGATAGAGGTTTATTAATGTTGCCAACATTCAGGTTATGTCCATACCTAGTAGGATAAATAGAGTCCATTCAATGATGACGTCACTAGTAGCATATTTCAATATTTTAATGTTGTGTTCCAAATTTGCCACGAGATGCGGTAAAGGGTTTAAATCATTTGTGCTTATTTCAGCTTGACTATCCTCTGATCTCATATTTTCATTCATCTGATTATCTTTTTTCTCACTTTCGTTAATCTCATTCTTACTTTTCTTAATGGTATTTCGTTTTTTCAGTAGCTTATTTTTCTGCATTTTCTTTTTGTCTGGGGTTTCATCTGGTGTATCTGTATTCGATTGACTTCCTTCTCATGAACTAGAGCTATATGCAAAGCATTCATCGTCTGATAGAAAGTCTATGTATTGGTATTTTTCTATATTTGGTTTTTTATTACACTTTTTTCCTGTCTTTTTTGTTTTTATTGGCTCTTTTCCCTTTTTCAGGTTCTGTGTCTATATTTTTTACATTTATTTGATGTGTTTTATTATTCGGATTATTATTAATAACCACATTATTACAACTTTCTTCTTCAAGTTCTATATCAATGGTGATGGTACTTAATTGGCAGTTATCAGATATTTTTCTTTTGATAATATTTATACTATCGTTTTCTGATCGTATCTGTTGTAGACAAATTCCTATTTCTTCATTACGAGAAAGTGATCGTATACCGGGTTCCTGGTGGATATCAGCTTCGAACGCCACTTGAATCTGACTAGAATGTGCCATAATGTCACGAGAGACATCGTCGAGTTCATCATGATACACGCTGCTGTTTACATTGAGAGAGAGTGCTGGTGACTTCTCCGAAAATTCGTTTAGATTATCTTGATCGACACTCGTAAGTAAACAATTTTCGAGCTGGTTTGACGATGAGTCACATAAATTAGTTAGGTGGGTGCAACTTGCGTGGAGCGGTTGTTCCAGCCGGTTAGACAACGAGTCTCTTGTATTATCACACAACTTGGTTATGTGCAAACAGAAAATCTTGTCATGCTGTTTTGATTACAAATTCAAGTGGGATTGTAATTAAACGGCAAGCACACAATTGCGTTGCAAATGCTGTCAAAAATGAATTGCAATTGACTGTTAACAAATGCGTAACCAGAGCAATTAATGAGAGTACAGCTATGCCTACACTATATGCAAATGTCGTAGAAGAGCTATCTACCGGCTTAGATTTAGTTGTAAAATTACCCGAATATAATAATATTAAAAAATCACTGTACAAACACAGAAATAAAGCTCTAAAAGCTAAAAAAACACGTTTTTCCAAATTACAGGACGTAGAAGTACCTGGTGTATTTGAAAATTTCGTACTTGCAGACTACACATATAAAAAAACTAAAATATTATTATTTGCAACTGAACAAGGTAGACAGATTTTAAAAAATTCCAAAGATATATTTCTTGATGGAACTTTTAAGGCTGCTGCTCCACCTTTTGTAGAATTATATACGTTACACGTTGATCCGGGTAGCACGGATGAAAATACAAATATTGTCCCTATAGTGTACGCATTATTGCCTGGTAAGAAGCAATTACATTACGAAATATTTTTCGATTTGATCAAAAGCCAGATCCCAGAATTTAGCCCAGCAACAATAACTTCAGATTTTGAAACAAGTGCTATGCTACCAGCACAAAAAGCTTTTCCGGAGGCAACCTTGCGTGGATGTATCTTCCACTTCAAACAGGCAGCGCTAAGAAAAGCAAAGAAACTGGGGTTAAGCAAAAAATCTATGCTTTCGCGAGGTCATGTGAAGCGTTGCATGGCGCTAGCATACCTGCCAATGACATGCAGGTCAGACGGCTGGCTTTACGTTTTAAGTCAATGTTTAAAAATAAATGACAAAATTGCCCAATTTAATATGTATTTTGAAAACACTCGGTAACAATCTTTCTTAAATGATAAGTGGTGTTTCAATGGTGTCCGCCACAAGACCAATAATTAATTGCATTGAAGGCTGGAATTCCAGGTTAAATAAAAAAATACACGTGAAACCAAATTTAGCTTTCCTATTAAAAATATTAATAAAAGACGCTAAATATTATTATTTTTTGTGGGCTAATAATGGTTATATTTCAAAGAGATGTGACGAAACCATATTAAGAGAAAAAAGAATCAATGAAACTATAAGGGAATTAGTCGATCATGAAATTAGTATTGGCCATTGCGTCGAAAGACTATCGTATTAATATATTATTACAAATATTATGTACTTATAGTAAAAATAACATACATTTGATTTTTTGATTATACAATAAATAAATTATTTTGTTTGATTGTTAAAATGAGTTTAATTTTACATAATTTTTTACGTTCTCAATAACCTACTACCTAGATATAACTCTGAGCATGTAAACTACTAACATAGGCTAAGCTGTACAACACATCTATGGATCTTAGTAATCTGAAAATAAACAATTTTTATTTTATTTATAACCTATTAAATAATTTTCAGGTCATTGACCTAAACGACACGTTTGGTCGATTCGACCATTAACAGTTTGAAAAAGGTGGCCACTCGACGATAAGCCCACTATCGGCCGACCTGTCCACTACCATCTTTATAAAATGTCCAACTCGGCCATAGGTCGAGATATCTGTGGTCGAGTAGCCACCTAAGTCGTGCAGTTACCAGTTCGCCTGTGACCACGGCCGGTGCAACCTGGTCGAAACGTCAGGCAATATCAAGGTATGATCGCGTTAATTCCCGGTATATTATTAATTTATAAGATTTGCTCAAGAAAAATATGGGCGGTGTTGATCAGAAGGAACGTGTGATAAATATAAATAAAAAATAATATTACCTACTAAAATAAAAAAAGGTATACTATACTATAATGTAATATTTACTACAAATATTGGTAACAGAACAGAGTTAGAAGAGTAAATATTATAATACCTGAAATTAAAATATAAATATATTACAAGTTATCTAAACTATGAAATTCTCTCCAAGACTGGCCAAACATACAGAAAAACTTTCCAGTGGCTGCAATGGATATTAGTTAGCGTTTTTATTTTATTTGCGGCGCATCGAGCGCAACGACCTCTTTGAAAGCGCACTTGTTTAGAGGTTCGCTCCTGAGTAGTCTCTTTGTGTTCAGGAAAGTGATCCTGGGACTTATCTAATCTGCTAGTAGGCATAGCGCTACCCTGCTACCCTGGCATAGCGACCAAACAGTTAAGTTAACACCATATTGCGCGCAAAGCTTCTCTGCAAGCTTATACCTGTATTGCCTGTGAGTAAATTTTTTGTTCTGGTTAATGTTGGAGCAATATATAATATATGAATTAAGAATGGATATATTGAGTAAGCGGCGGAAGACTTTAATATACACTTTAATCCTCTTTTGCGTTCTAATAAATACATTGATAATTTTTGATCCTTCAGATCAACACCACCCATAAATTGATTATAATCACGGATAACTTCTGACTTTTCAAGTTCTCGGCCCGCCCGCCTTCCAGGGAAGGGACCATATTCACACTGTGGTAAGTTGACAATGTAGTGACCAGTTTCACGTCCTTTCGGGCCACGACGGAAACGTCACCACAATTGTCTGCTTACCACTGCACCTCTTGACATTCTTTTATCATTAATTGATTTAATTTCCTGAGGGCAATCGACTCGACGTCTATTCAATGTTCCAACTATATCAGTTTTGTGTCGTTTTAGAAATCTGGCTAGCCAAATACTGTTATAAAAGTTATCCATAAATAACGTGTATCCTTTGCCAAGATACTCCTTGAAAAGTTCAAGGACTATCTTGGCGGTTGAACACGTAAATCCAAAAAGAGGTGTCTGGGGTAATGTACCTTTACCTGTGTAAATGATTAAAGGAGAATGGGCAAAATTGTATGGAGCTTGGTCTATCCGCGGCCAAGAATAATTCTAATATATATTTGTACCATGTAGTCCTACAATTATAGTGGAGAAGTTTCATCGCCGAAATATACTTCAAAAATGCATAAAATACATTTTTATTTTTAGAGCAAAAATGGTAAGTTAAGTTGAAATAAGAAATGTTGGATAGTACCAACATGTATATATTACATAAAGCACAGCACATATTACATTATTAATGATTAGGTACAACAATAATTATATATACTATGTAAATAAGAAGGTCCAGTGCTTATTAGTGCCTATTCGTGTTCTATAACAGCAAAATAAGAAATCTTGGATAGTACCAACATGTATTTATTACATAAAGCACAGCACATATTACATTATTAATGATTAGGTACAACAATAATTATATATATATATACTATGTATATAAGAAGGTCCAGGGCTTATTAGTGCCTATTCGTGTTCTATAACAGCACTTAATTCTGCTGCTGGCAATCGTATCTCTTCCTCTTGATTTCTTGCCCAACCGAGGTACCAGACTACGCACATAATGTGCGCGCAACATCCGACCGTGCGCCTTCCACTCAAACACGAACAATAATAATGAGCAATCGCTTCTCGTCCATTCCTTTGACGGTCAATTACGATATAAGAATAATAAACCCTGGACCTTACGTGTCTAGATTGAATTCGGACTCGTAGGAACGAAACATCTTGCTCTTCTATATACTCACTAAGCCCGCTTACTTGTTGCTCTCGGTACAATTCAATATTATACAATCCCTGTACAAGATGCTCAGCATAGTAACTACGAGCTAGCTTGATTTGGTATGTACCAAGAGCAAACAAAATAAGGTCTTCTTCTGAGAAATTCGGAAAATCTCCAAACGTAGGCTCATCAGCAGCCATACTTATGAACCTTGCTCTTTGTCTGTTTATGTTATTGCGAACAACAAAATCCGCCAGGTGATTTGGTCGATTCAAGCGATCATTTATGATATCCACAAATGTGACTGCATGCACACTGTCCCGGATGGGCTCCTGGAAAGCATTAATCAATGATGCTGCTATTCTGAAGTCCTCAAACATATGGGTTGAAGCCCGACTAAAAAAATTCTGCCGGAACAACTTAAAATCCCGCTTGAACCGACCGTTTATTACATCTACCACCCAGCGGCACACGGTCACCAACCTAGACCTATTTGCTTGTTCGGTTGTAAGGCACCGCGGTCTTTAGTTTGGGGCATATGAGTAATTGAAACTTGTTAAATCGGGCAAGACGTCTCTGAACCCACGATCTAAAATAAAAATATCACCAGATTGAAAGTACCAATGGAATGTACCTTCCTCGTCATACACCATTCTTTGTAAGATTGAGGCATCGGAGTCTGTAGCCGCGTATGGCCCACAGATATCTAAGATATACATATCCATCACAGCTCACAATTAAAAATGGTTTTAATAGGTTTGAAAACTTATGTAAGCTATAAGTTTCTCTTTGGAACGAGTAATTGGTGCTTTTTTGGATATAGACGTAGGTTCCGTCCATTATTACAATTGCTTTTCTATTTTCGATTGGTGAGTTTGGGTTTCCAAATAAGGCGTTCGGCACGTACAGGTTACGTTCAACCACCAGTCTTCTGTCTATGTGATCAAGACCTAGATGTCTAGGCACAAAATCGGCCGATAAACAATCTCTTGCTCTTTTTAAGTGTCTCTCTAGAGTTCTTCTGCTCATTTGAAAAAGCGTTGCTAGCCTTTCATTGCTTTCACCACTACGCAACTTCTTTAAATAAATGGCTAGAGTGGTTTTTGAGTTCGACCCTGACAAAGAAGGCGTTTGTACTAAGATCTCAGTGAAGTGTTCTCGACTGAGACCCAGTCGAACATGTATTTCATTTGGGTCCATATTTTCAACATTTTTGAAATCCATAATAGCACTTCTTGACACAGCTTCTTTCATCATACCCATCATCTCTACGAAATGAGTACTATTGAAGTCGTGCAGTAGATTTGGACTGTCGATGATCTCGTCCCAGTCATTGGATAATAGATGTGTTTCACATATTCTGGCCCCTGCAGGTATGTACAAATTGGAATGTACCAAAAGTGATAACCGAATGTTGTCTGGAATGCGATGACGTGTTGCTCTAGTACATCGGTCAAACATACATGTCACTGCGGTATTAGGCACTCGAGAATATTCTTCAACCTGCAGTACACATTCGTGAGGGGCAGGGTTTGAATTAGGCTGTACAGCACGTTGAGCTCGCTGCCAGCATGGTCTATAAACGTATTCCAGGCCATTGTATTGAATCTGGAAATAATATATTGACTTAGTAAACTAATTAAATAAACATTTGATAGCATGTTACATATTATAAATTAATAATATACCGGGAATTAACGCGATCATACCTTGATATTGCCTGACGTTTCGACCAGGTTGCACCGGCCGTGGTCACAGTTCGCCTGTGACCACGGCCGGTTATAATAATGCAACGCGAAAGTTTAAAAGTTATTATGTTACATATTATTCTAAACACACTAAAATAAAAATGATCTTATTACGTTAAGCACATAAACACCTATTAGACGATGTGTTATTCAGCACACGTTATTTCTATGTATTATAATATACAGGGTTACGTTTTATTCAGTGCACAAACTTTGCGAGCGTGATGGTTATCGAAATTAAGAATACCCGTTTTTTTGTTTAACCCGGTTTAGAACAAAAAACAAAAATAACTGCATCTGAACTTATTTATTAAAAATGTTTGGTTTGTGCTGACCATACCTGCCACCTGTCACACAAACACTAGCTAGTTAATGAGAGAGAGAGAGCGATAAGTGAAACCAATTTTTCCTTCATACTTAAACGGGCTTAGGACCGTCAAAATGAAAAAAAATAATAACAAAACAATTAGGCTCACGAGTTATGGTGATTTTAAATTAGACGTCATTAGGTAATTTCATTTTGGCGTATTTAAAAAATTGGAATCAGCTTTTTACAATAATTCACAATCAAAACCTAACCTAGCCTAATTATTGGAGTCCTTTATCTCAACAACTTAAGTAAATGTTCAAAATGTTTACCTTCTTGTTCTAAACAAAGTCTCGCACGTTTTTGTATGTTTGTTTCAGCCGACGTAGTACAGCCTGGTAGTTCTCACTTTTGAGTTCATCAAACGCACGCACAATTTTATTTTCACCTCACAAGCTCGGAAAGAATCTGTTTGTCATTCGAAATCTGAGCGCAAAAGTGCATTTTGTGCCCTAGTGTGGAAAGAATTTTTATGCCAGTGCGCCAACCTTATTTTTAGAATAATCGAACTGGCCAGCACGACACCGCATGAAAAAAAAAACACTTATTTAATATATTATTTGCGTTTTTCTTGCACCTAGGATTTTCCTCGCTGTAGTGAGGTGAAAAATTTTGTGTTTCGCTCGGCAGCAAAGTTATTCTGCGTCTCGTACCTTTGAAACCCTCGCTACGCTCAGGATTCTATATTTGAACCACTCGCTTCGCTCGTGGCTCAATCCTAGAATCCTTCGCTAGCTCAGGTTTCAATTTAAGTACTCGCGCCAAAAAAATAACTTTGCAGCCTTGCATAACAAATAACTATTTTGAGGTCCTGAACACTTTGCGCCTCCTCTAAGTAAACGCGCCGTTTTACTTCGCCCCACAAAAAAAAGTCACAGGGTGTCAGGTCCGGGGACCGAGCTGGCCAAGGTACAGGACCACCGCGTCCTATCCACCGGTGTCCGTAGCGTTCCGTCAAGTATTCACGTACAATTACAGCGTAGTAAGGGGCGCACCCCCCCACCCCCCACGTCTTGCATAAAAAAATAATTTTGATCTCTTTGGTCAGCTATTGGCAAGTCGTCTTCGATATTTTCCTCAATCACGCTTTGTAACATGTTGAGGTAATTGCCTCCTGTCAAACGTCCTTCGATAAAAATGGGGCCAATGATCACATGTTTGTAAACACCTGCCCACACATTTAAACTAAATCTCTGTTGGTGGTAGTTCTCCCTTATGACGTGCGGGTTATTGTAGGACCACCAATGTTCATTATGAACATTGTACAGTCCCACTCTCATAAAAAGAGCTTTGTCTGTCCATACGACGTGCAGGTTAGCATTCTGCTGCAGACAGCGGCAGAAGTTTTGCCGATTCTGGGCGTCACCAGGATGTAGCGCTTGCACCGGTTGGAAATGGTAAGGGTGTAAGCCGGAACTGTTTAACAGCTTCCATACTGAATACTGAGATATCCCAAACCGGCGTGCTGCGTCGTTTGTGCTCCTTCGAGGGTCTAGTTCAAAGAACTCGAGGATTTCTTCTTCTAGTTCTAATGCCATATGAGGCCTGCCACGGTGTTGACTATGTGCCGGCACAGTAAATTGGCCAAAATCCAAGTCTCTGATTAGCCGCTAAAATCGTTCTTAGATTAGGCACTCGCGGGTTAATAATCCCGGCATTTGCGAGTCGTGGAACACTCTCTTCACTGTACATACGTTGCGCAGCCCGTAAATTTTCACCAATAGTAAGGTAGCAGCGAACCATCTCGTAAAACTCTCTGTTGGTGTACATTTTGACTACCTTACGATCGCGAGCGCGTGACGTCGTTGCGAGCGCGGGAACGACACGCGTGCTCCCACCTTGAGAGCAGGGCGCAGACTAAACGGGCTAAACGGCGGACGGGGTGTGTGAGACGCGGGCGCACAGGCTCGCTTCCTCGATCGGCAGGGTGCGGGGTTGTACAGTACGATCAGCACAGCAATTTTTATTCAAGTTTACAAGATGGCAAAAATAAGAAATAAAATTAAAAAAAAAAAAATTGTTTTCGGAGTCTATTAACGATACCTAATACGTTGTGAAAGTTTGTGCACTGAATAAAAAGTAACCCTGTATATGTAATTAAAAAAATATATATAAATGTTTTCTATCCGTTGTCCGGTAACCATAACACAAGAATTAATTGCTTACCTTGGGACTAAATGGTGCTGTGTAATATGTAAGTATATTATTATTATTAATATTGTTCGTTATTAGTAGTAGGCACTTAATTAAAATAAATACTTACTGGCTGTGGAGCAATAGCTTCAATAATATATTGAACGTTTGCGGCATTTTCCTCAAAAAGAGTGTGAGTTATTTCGAATCTCCTTCTGTTTACCACTGATCTATTGCACAAAATACAGATCGATTTTGTTCCATATTCAACAAAGTCCACTTCACAAAGAGAATCAAAGTCCAAAAATGAATGCCAAGTGATCAGATTAGGAGTAAACAAAGTCCGAGAACACAAAACAGGTCAAAGGGAAGCGCACAAGTGTAGCGTTATTGTTTTATTACTGGTAATACGCAGTTACCTTTTGATAAAAAAATAACTAAAACTACCTACTTAATTATACTATTAAAATAAATAAATAAAAATTAAATTAAATATTTACAAATACATAACAGTATTACTTGTAATCAATTGAAAATAATCATTATCAATGAACTATCGACTCATAGTCGATAATATCTATCGACTATCATAGGAATGCACTAAGAACGAGTTGTTGAATGAACGAGAACGCTCGCGGCGTCGAACCGGTCAGCCATCGAGGCGGCCGGCCTGCGACTCATTCCTCGAAATCACATATAACAGAACGCACGTCACTTTGCTCCCTAAAATTTAGCACACGTGTGCATTTTACACATTTTTCTTAAAATCATTAATTTATTGTGTTTATCCCCCACTAATTGGGTAAGTGTGAACAATTTAGTATAAAATACTTAGTGATTAGGTTACGCGATCAATAAGTGATTGCGTATTGTATCAAATATTATATTCCATTGTGCTATGCAAAATGGCGTCTTGCAAATCATGCTTATAGTACACATTTTCATGTAAATTTTAGTTGTCACTAATAATCTGTGCCATATTCATTTTCATTGTATATGCTTAGATAAATAATATAGTGCTTTTGTTGTTCTTTTTCTTATATACTAAATAATTAAAATACTTTCACCTGCTTGGCTTCTGCCACACTCGGTTCTGGTTCCGTGTACCGCCACAACAACCGTAACCTCCCTTTTTGTTAATTAATTTAGCACTAGTAGTATTAAACACGGCGGGCGTTACACGGGACCGTAAGAGTAATTACGGTGTCCTAACATAGCGGAAATAAATTCCAGAGACTTCCATACTGCTTGGGTCCTGCCTGCAGATAAGGAACCTCGTCGCCTTAGAAGAAGAAGCCCTTGTTCAGCACCCGGCGACCTTCACAGGGCAGTACAGTTCGCCAGGCTCCAACGATCCAATTTATATTTATATACCTTCAATTTAATTGCTTCTTATCACTGCAATCGGGTCGAACCCACGTACCCTTTACCTACCTATTAAAATATTGTCAACTAAAGGTGTTAAGAAATTATTCAGTAACCTGATACGGCCGACACTACAGTGGCGCCTACAACGCGGTTAAGGTTCAGTGCTTTTTATAATTTTGGATCGTTGCGTAGTTGTTGGTGTGTGTGTAATTGTAATGCTTTGTTTTTTTTATTTTATTTTCTAGCTCGCTTTTACACAACAACAAGGGTCTAGTGTTGCATGTGTATTTTTTTTAATCGACATATCGATAAACTGTGAATTATTGTGAGCACACCGACACTTGTTGTTTTGTCTTATTTATTTTGCATTTTTTTTCTTTTACGTTTTTGTTTTACGTTTAGTAGCTTTCATTTTATGGTGCTATCAACTTATCATATTTAACAATAATACCGGTATTTTTATACATATATTTTTTCATAACAATTAAAAAAAAAAAAAAAAAACAATTCAATAGTTTATTCAAGTTGTAACAGAACGGAGATTTTTTTTTTAGTTCACACTTACCTAATCGGTTAAATCTGTAACTAATTAGTTAAACTAAGAATCGTTAAGATGTCACACAAAATTAAATTCTTGTCCCTACAAAAACCTGAACTGGCTTACGAGGTAGAAATTAGAGGCCAGTCACCGGCTGACACCGTTCAGGAGCTTCGGAAGCAGATTGTTAAACTTGTACAATTGTTTCCCTCTGAAGATATTTTGGAATCGCCTTTTCCTACTACTACGGACACGGCCGCTATAAAAGAGTGTTTGTGCAAGGTAGACGCTAATATAAAGTCAATGACGGTGACTCCAGATAGGAACCTCTTAGAACGCACAATAAATACCATGAACCACGTTTATCATCGTATTAACAGAATTGATATCACAGTTGAATCTGAAGTAGCGCCTGCTCTCAAAGAATGCAAGTCACGTTACCAGACCCTAAATGCTGTTTTAGAAAAATTAAAATCGAGCCCTGCTTCAAGTTCAGATGTTACGGATAGTCTAACAAATATTACTGTTACTTGCGACCGTAATTTAGCATCGGAACTATCGAAACTAAAATATAGTGGTAAAACTTGCGTTCGCGCTTTCATTTTAGGCGTCAACGATTTCATAAGAGCTCGCGGTATAACATCCAGTAAGGTACTATCGTTCGCTACGGAAATTTTTACTGACGATGCCTTGCACTGGTTTCGTGGTATTCAAGATTGTGTAACCTCTTGGGAAGAGCTTTGTATTAAACTAAAAGAAGATTTTAGTCATGCTGATTATGATTACCGTTTCCTAGCAGAGATTAGGGCTCGTACGCAGGGTGAGCGGGAGAATATTACTATTTACATTTCAATAATGTTAGGCATGTTCTCACAACTGGACAGAGAATTATCAGAGGCAGAAAAATTGGAAGTTCTACTGCATAACATACGCCCTTGCTATGCCAGCTCTCTGGTGTCTTGTCCAGATATTAAAGATATTGATTCTTTGCGAACAGTTTGCAAGAATTACGAAAATGTTCAAGCACGCCTTGCACAATTTCGGGAGCCACCAAAGGTCACAACCGACACCTTGGCCCCAGAATTTGCTTATTCGCAACCTTTCGTTAGACAGTCTAGCAATTATACTCCAATATCTTCAGGTAGACCCTTTTCCAATAATAATAATAATCCACACACTTCAAGACCGGTTCATGCGGTAGCTATTAAATCTAGGCCTAAGTTCTGTCCTCGCTGTAGAGTAGACACCCATGGTCTAAGGAATTGCACGGCCGAGCGTGTTATTGTTTGTTTTCGTTGTGGTCGACCAGGTGTTCGATTTTACGATTGTCCTGATTGTCAAAAACCCGACACATCTGAGACCCCAAAAAACGCGTAGGGCGGAATTGTGGTTACTACGATAAGGAGGACTGGACGAAATGGTTATCCTTCATTAAAAATTTTTTTTCCTTATACAAAGTAACTTCAATTCTGCAAAGAAACCCCAACAATGATGCGAGGATTTTTGTTGACGTTAAGATTAACGGCGTCAGTGCCTCTGGATTACTTGATTCAGGCGCTGCCGTCTCTGTTATTGGTAATAACTCTCACGAAGAATTGTTCGAATTAGGTCTGTTTCTGGATACGAACGACAGAAAACAGGTTGCGGCTGCCGGTGGCCATAATTTTAGTAGCATTGGTTCTATATATCTCCCCATAGAATTTGAAGGTAAAAATCAGATTATTAAGGCGTATGTTGTACCAGATATCGACACCTCACTTATTTTCGGAATTGACTTCTGGCGAAAATTTAAGCTATGTCCCAAATATATTGGCTCTATGAACATAGTTTCGCCTAAAGAAGCTGACACTCCCTTATCAGTTTCCGTTTCGAATCACATTACACCCTACGATAAACTAGATAGTTCACAACTTGCTATTGTCGAAAATATAGTTGAAGAATATAAGAATATTTCATATGAAAGGAAGGGTCTAGGTCGAACTACACTTATTACTCATCATATAGATACCGGCGACGCAGCTCCAATACGTCAGAGATTTTACCGCATGTCGCCCGAGAAAGCTCGTATCGTAAACGATCAGGTCGATGAAATGCTCCAGTTAGATGTGGTCGAGCCTTGCGAGAGCTCTTGGTCTTCACCTGTATTGGTCATTAATAAAAAGAATGGCACACCTAGATTTTGTCTCGATAGTCGCAAGCTGAACTCTGTTACTACTAAGGATGCCTATAATTTACCATATATATCCGAAATATTAGATAATCTTAAGGATGCAAAATTCCTTAGTAGTATCGATTTATCCAAGAGTTTTTGGCAGATACCTATTTCAGAAAGGGACAAAATCAAGACGGCTTTTTTCGTACCTAATCGCGGAACCTTTTGTTTTAAAACCATGGCATTCGGTTTAACAAACGCACCGGCTACCCAACAGCGTTTGGTAGACAAATTATTTGGCCCCGAATTTGACCTCAAAGTATTTTGCTATCTAGACGATATTATCTGCGTTAGCGATAGTTTTGAGAGCCACGTCTCCCTTTTGTTGCGCGTTCTAGATAAACTTAAAAAGGCTAATCTAACAATTAACTTTGAAAAAACCCAATTCTTTCGGGAAAGTCTCAAATATCTAGGTCACGTCGTAGATTCTTTCGGGCTACGTATGGATCCTGAAAAAATAGAAGCCATGGTAAAATACCCTACACCCAGCTCAAAAAAAGAGGTAAAACGGTTCTTGGGCACCGCCTCTTGGTATCGCCGTTTTGTGCCAAACTTCAGTAGTATCGCAGGCCCCTTAAATAAATTGACATCAAATAAGAAACCATTCTCTTGGTCAGATGAGGCAAACACGGCTTTCGAGACCCTAAAGCAAAGCCTAATTTCCGTGCCAATTCTCTCTTGCCCCAACTATCAATTGCCCTTCGAAGTCCATACAGACGCTAGCAACTATGGTGTTGGAGCCATGCTGAGTCAAGTTATAAATGGAGAGGAACACCCTATTGCGTACATGAGTAAGTCTTTAACTGGTCCAGAAAAGAATTACAGCATTACGGAGAGAGAAACTTTAGCTGTTTTAGTCGCACTGGAACACTGGCGGTGCTACTTGGACAACGGACAAACTTTTGTCGTATACACAGATCATGCAGCTCTAAAATGGTTCCTCTCTATTAATAACCCAACAGGAAGGCTGGCTC
This sequence comes from Endotricha flammealis, assembly GCA_905163395.2. NCBI lineage: Eukaryota > Metazoa > Arthropoda > Insecta > Lepidoptera > Pyralidae > Endotricha > Endotricha flammealis. The sequence continues at coordinate 11,581,693 of LR990871.1, forward strand.
GCTGGGGAATACGGTTATCAGCGTTTAACTTCGTCATAAAACATCGCCGCGGTTCTGATAATGTAATACCAGATGCTTTGTCGCGTGCTATGCCCGTCGCTTCTATAAGTACATCTAATTGTTACACTCAATCCACCGACGAATGGTATAAGGATAAATACAGCACGTGTATGAAGTCTCCTTCCAGTCTTCCGAATTTCACAATTAATAATCATACACTTTATAGATTATCCAAAAATAAAGGCGTTTTAACGTCAGAGTTTGCCTGGAAGGAAGTAGTTCCAAGCGAATTGCGAGAACAGGTAATTATGGCTAATCATTCCGAGCCAACTGCTGGCCACTTAGGAATCCATAAATCCTATCATCGTTTGGCTCTTCGCTACTTCTGGCCAGGTATGCACTCTGATGTGATTAATTTTGTATCCAAATGTCCAATTTGCATCGCACATAAGTCACCCAACCATTCCACCTTAGGGGTTATGGGTAGACCAAAGCAGTGTACTCGTCCGTTCCAGATGATTTCCATCGATTTTATTGGCCCACTTCCGTCTAGTAGGAAACAAAATACCTACTTACTGGTGGTAGTGTGTTGTTTTTCCAAATATTGTCTCGCCTTTCCAATCCGAAGAGCAAATTCAGACATCGTGATGAAACATCTGGAGGACTCAGTGTTCCTCGTCCATGGTATTCCCCAAACAATTTTTTTAGATAATGGTAGCCAATTTATAAGCAAAAATTTGGATAACTTTTTTTGTAAATACAAAATTCCTAATGTTTTTTTTACGCCACGTTATACCCCTCAAATTAATACTGTCGAGAGATATAACAAGACAATCATCACATGTATATCGTCCTTTATTGACGACGATCACCGGGTGTGGGATGTTAATTTACCAAAGATACTATTCGCTATCAACAATTCTATTAATGAAGCGACCAACTACACTCCATCTTTCCTTGTATTTGGCAGGGAACTTGTTACTTGTGGTTCGCACTACTTAGACACAGACCTGGGCGATGAGATAATTTTTCTTCCACGTAACATATATATGCAGAAAATATCGGCAACCTTGCAGTAATTTTTAACGAAGTCCAAAAGCGGCTGTGGCATACTCATGCTAAAAATGCCATCGGATACAATTTGAGACGAAAGCCGGCTGAATTTGGAGTAAATGATATCGTTTGGAAGAAAACTTATTATCAGAGCGACAAAGACCAGTACTTTAGCAAAAAATTGGCGCCTAAATTTGTGAAGTGTCGTGTAATTGGGAAGAGGTCTCCCTTGGTTTATGAACTCGCGGACATGTCGGGCAGGGCACTTGGCACATGGCATATTAAGGACTTAAAATTAGTAAATAATCGTAACGAAGTATAATTTAGGTATAGTAATAACACGATTTGCGCACTTTAAGCTTCGAGCGGAATTTTTTTCTTTAATCGATTCAATTCAATTAACCAGCCAAATTCCTTTTATAGCGGGCGGGGTAACTGTAGCGTTATTGTTTTATTACTGGTAATACGCAGTTACCTTTTGATAAAAAAATAACTAAAACTACCTACTTAATTATACTATTAAAATAAATAAATAAAAATTAAATTAAATATTTACAAATACATAACAGTATTACTTGTAATCAATTGAAAATAATCATTATCAATGAACTATCGACTCATAGTCGATTCAAGTCAATTTATCGACTATCATAGGAATACACTAAGAACGAGTTGTTGAATGAACGAGAACGCTCGCGGCGTCGAACCGGTCAGCCATCGAGGCGGCCGGCCTGCGACTCATTCCTCGAAATCACATATAACAGAACGCACGTCACTTTGCTCCCTAAAATTTAGCACACGTGTGCATTTTACATATTTTTCTTAAAATCATTAATTTATTGTATTTATCCCCCACTAATTGGGTAAGTGTGAACAATTTAGTATAAAATACTTAGTGATTAGGTTACGCGATCAATAAGTGATTGCGTATTGTATCAAATATTATATTCCATTGTGCTATGCAAAATGGCGTCTTGCAAATCATGCTTATAGTACACATTTTCATGTAAATTTTAGTTGTCACTAATAATCTGTGCCATATTCATTTTCATTGTATATGCTTAGATAAATAATATAGTGCTTTTGTTGTTCTTTTTCTTATATACTAAATAATTAAAATACTTTCACCTGCTTGGCTTCTGCCACACTCCGTTCTGGTTCCGTGTACCGCCACAACAACCGTAACCTCCCTTTTTGTTAATTAATTTAGCACTAGTAGTATTAAACACGGCGGGCGTTACACGGGACCGTAAGAGTAATTACGGTGTCCTAACATAGCGGAAATAAATTCCAGGGACTTCCATACTGCTTGGGTCCTGCCTGCAGATAAGGAACCTCGTCGCCTTAGAAGAAGAAGCCCTTGTTCAGCACCCGGCGACCTTCACAGGGCAGTACAGTTCGCCAGGCTCCAACGATCCAATTTATATTTATATACCTTCAATTTAATTGCTTCTTATCACTGCAATCGGGTCGAACCCACGTACCCTTTACCTACCTATTAAAATATTGTCAACTAAAGGTGTTAAGAAATTATTCAGTAACCTGATACGGCCGACACTACACAAGAAACAAACAAATCGCACAGTACTCAACCACGCAAGCGGAATAGAAGGACTGCGCGGCAAAAGCAACGCGCGCGCCCGGGCCGGCCGATGTCTTTGATATCGCTGGACGCTGATTGGTCGTTCGCCTGAGCAGGTAGTCAAACTCATCATACTGGTTTTATTGTGTAGACACAATAGCATTAGGTGCACACAATTAATAAATAATTATTATGCGATATTGTTCTATGCAATTGCATCATTTCGTATTTAATTATTTTGTTAACTAAATGGAATACAATAAAACGTCCATAGCAAAAGTAGTTCCTAAGGCCGCTGATAGACCAAAAACGCCCATTCTCCTTTATAACATACCCAGATACCGCCTCGCAGAGTTCGTAGCTTTTAATTCCAAACCTTGCTGCTTTGGAACGGATGCACTGTATCCAACTTAAGTGACCCTTCCAAAGCAGTAATCATTAATTAATGCTTACTTCCCTGCGAGGCGAGTATACAGTTTTAAATTTTAAATTTAAGTAATCAAGCAAAGGCTTAATTTTTACAATTTTGCGCTCGGCGCCATGACTAGAAATTTCGTTATTCTCAGCAAAGTGCAGGAACCGCATTAATATTAAAAATCTGTCCCTATGCATCATTTGTCGGAACCCTGGCATGCCTAGGATTCCGGTACTCCAATATTCATCTATGCGGCCCCTGACACACATGTCCATTAATATTATTACGGAAAATAGGCGATATAGCTCTGCAACACTCGTGTCAACCCATTGTGACATCCTGCTATTGACAGGCAACTCATCCAACCCATCTTCTGTTTCATAACGAGAAGCAATATGTTCCCACGCATATCGATTAGTTTCAGTCACGATGGATTCCATGAGAGGCTGATCCCATATTTGGGTAAATAATTCTAATAGGCATACACCCGTAATTTTGGGCCCAACACCCTCATGAAACTCTTCTCGTGACCCATGAAATCCTCCGTAGTCATTAGACCAGTTGAAATTTTCAGAATCTTCAAATCAAATCAAAATTCTTTATTTGCAAATATAGGTTACAAGGGTGTTAAAAACAATATTTTAGGTTCTGCTATATTTTACCTTACGGCGTGCAAATTGTGTACGTACATATCATATTATAAATATTTTTAATTTATCATACCTATATCAAAATAATAATCACAATTTAAGAAATAAAAATAATTAATCAGGACATTCAATTAATCAAATAATAATCAAAGAATAAATAATTATACAAAATTCATTGCAAAGAAATAATAATAATAATCCGATTACAATTTTATTTGTCCTCAATAAATTCTTTAACACTATAATAAGTCTTGTCAATTAAAATTTTATGCAATTTGCTTTTAAAAATCTTTATGTTTTCACTGTCTCTAATGCTTTTAGGTTCTTTATTATATATTTCTGGTGCCAAACAAAGTGTACTGTTTCGGAAGAGAGAGGTCTTACAAGGTGGTCTGCACAGTCTATTACAGTTACGCTCTCCTTTGAGTTTCCCAAAAGATTCCAGATTTGTTCTAACAAAGATTGCACTCTCATATATATATATACTTGGTAATGTTAACATTTTTAGGAACCTAAAATGTGGCTTACAGGTTTCATCCTGTCGGAGTTTACAAATTGCCCGAACACATCTTTTTTGTGCCCGGAACGCGTATTCAACATGTACCGAATTACCCCAAAACATTACTCCGTACCGTAGCGTAGATGATACATATGCATGATACACATTCATAACTGTAGGAATATTGACTACTTTGGTAAGCATGCGTAAGGCGTAAGAAAATTTACTCAGTTGCGAACATATATTTTTTAGATGAATTTTCCAATTTAAATGTTCATCTACAGTTATTCCCAAAAATTTTGTGTTGTCAATTTCATTAATTTTATGTCCTAGGTAATGTTTATCTAATGGCTTTATAAATTTATTTTATTCTTAAATGTCATAACTTTGGTTTTTCAATATTTATAACTAGATTGTTAGCTTCTAACCAGTTAATGAGTTATTTATGTTATCCTGTACTATTGACGAATTACTTCCCGAAAATATTATTGTGCTATCGTCTGCAAATAGCACCATAGGAAAATTGGTTGCTTTGGGGAAATCATTAATATATAGTAAAAACAATAAAGGGCCCAAAACACTGCCTTGAGGGACACCATATAATACCTGTTTATAATCCGACATATATTCTGTTTCAAATTTAGTTTTAGTGCATATTTTAGTTATGACTGTTGCTTGTTTCCTATTGTCTAAATACGATTTGAATAGCTCAAGTGCAGTACCCCTTATGCACTTTCATCCACTTCATCCTCCTCCTCGGCAGCTAAAATTTCGTGTAATTCTTCCACAGTGAGATCCTCTGTTTCATCGACCTCACTCCCTGAATCCACAGCAAGAGCCTCAGCAAGGGGCGGGTCAAAGATGTCGTCTACGTCCTATAAAACATGCCAAATATGCTCATGCAATAGCACCCCACATAGTTAGATGCACACACCCAAAGCAAAACCATTCAAAGTTAGTTGCACACAACTTAGTTTTAGTAAAAAAATTGAGCGTTCCCATCAAAGTATCACATTATAAACCGCAGATGCACCCAAAACTGTTAGTTACATAATGCAAGTATTTCTTATAATTGTACCTTAGACCACACGATAATAATGAAGTTAAATTATAAATTTAAAATTCATGTTTACAGTTTCATCATTTTCTTGCCCATGAGGAAAGAGTGCGCGGTGTAAGGTGGGGTACCCTCTCATCTATGATGGATACACCTTCTCCCGCACCAATCACTTCTGGTCGAAAACTCTGTAATATACACATGCACTTTTGCAACTCTCAAAAGATGTGATGACATTAGAAATATACACGGTGTTACTTTGCATTCTTGCCAAATTTACATAGGTAACTATATTACTGATACTGAACACAAATAAATAAAAAAATCATGACGTAAAATTTTGTTTTTTAATTTTGACTATTTTATTTTATCGACAATCTGTTAGGCACACCACTAATTATCATAACGCATGCACATCACTAAATCACAACTGCAAGAGAGCCGCGCTCTTTATCCCTTGTCTCTCTCTCCCACGACGGCCGTGGCGGCCGCGTAAGCGGCGGCGTTTGCCTGCCTCAGTCGAACGCGCATCGATTTACAAGCCGCACGGTTATTCATTGATCTCGCTATTCTCGCTTGCTCGCTCCGTGTGGTTGAGTGCCGCGTAAAAATGACTGAAGCTTTTTCAAATAATGAATTAGTGGAAATGGTGCGCTTGTACGCAATAAGTGGTAACAGTTTGCGACAAGCCGTATTAATGTTTGTAGAAATGTTTCCCAACCGACCGAGGCCGACCCGTCAGGTGATGCTTGCTGCCACGCAGAGGCTTAGAGACCATCGCCAGTTTGATGTACCTATCCACGCTCAAGCTCGAGGCAGCGTAGGACTCTCTGTCGAAATGCAAGAGTCAATTCTCGAGTACTTCGTCAGAGAGCCCCGTGCCAGTACCCGGGAAGCAGGTCGCCACTTTGGTGTGAGCCACAAGACTGTGTGGAAACTCTTAAAAAATGAACACCAACGTCCGTTTCACTTTCGGAAAGTCCAAGATCTGCTCCCATAAGATAACGCCTCACGGAGTACATTTTGTCGCTGGCTACTGGACAACCGACATGCCAACATCTTATGGACTGACGAAAGCATGTTCACGAGAGTTGGAATTTTTAATATTCATAACGAGCACTGGTGGACTCATCGTGATCACAATCCACGAAAAACTAAGCGACACTCGTTTCAACACCGTTTTAGTCTCAACGTGTGGGCTGGCATAATCGACGCGTATCTACTGGGCCCTTATTTCATTCAAGGCCATCTCACCAGCTTAACGTACAGTCAACAAAGGAGTTGACTGACCCCCCTCTGTATATATGATTAAAGATTTCTAAATATTGCGTGAAGGGATTTACTTGAAAATTTGTAATTACTTAGTACAATATGAATACTATTGATAAATAAAATTTCAAGTAAATCCCTTCACGCAATATTTAGAAATCTTTAATCATATATACAGAAGGGGGTCAGTCAACTCCTTTGTTGACTGTACATGGAGTTGCTGCATCACGTCTTAGACGAGATGCTTGATGACGTACCCCTCGGCTTACAGCAAAATCTGTATTACCAGCAGGATGGTGCTCCTCCACATTATGGACGCCAAGTGCGTGAACACTTGAACAATACGTTTGGTGAACGGTGGATTGGACGTGGGGGTCCAGTAGCATGGCCACCACGCTCTCCGGACCTAACTCCGATGGACTATTATTTTTGGAGTGAAGTGAAACGTTTAGTATACACAGAGGAGATAGACAGTGTAAATGTGTTACGTGAAAGGATTGAATCAGCGTTCGAAACAGTCAAAGAAAACGTTTATGTGTTGCGAAAACTAAAGCGAAATTCGCTTCGCCGTGCTATTCGATTCGCCTTCATGAGAACGGAGGACATTTTGAGCAATTATTTCGCAGCACGTAAATTTGGTAAGTAGAAACTTGTAAATAACCAATTAATTGTACTTAAATACACTAAATAAGATGATTTCAGCTTTTTAACTAAGACTAACGCGACTCTGTCCAAATACCTACCTAATTTATTAATTTGCAAAGAAATGGAGAACAACGTAATGATATTAATGAATTGAAATAATAATTAGGTATTTTTGTCGATCCTAAGCACGTAAAGTAGGAAGGAAAATCAGAAATTGTGTCTGAAATCAATAATAAGGCGCTTAACACACGGCACCGCCCTCAGCGGCGGTGCGCGGTGCCGTGTGTGTGTTTCGCCTCAAACCACGCCCACATGGTTTATTCCTATTGCGCCTGTTGAACTTTAAAAAAAAATGGTTTATTCCTTATTGTACCACAAAACCAAGTTTACTAAAAACTTAGTTAGCTTTAATTATGGGAGTCTCTAGTTTATCTAAAATAATAGGTAATGTTCCCTACTATTAGCTCTGTGAATATGGAAAGAATGCAAAGTAACACCCTGTATATAAATATGTATACATACTCGGAGATTCTCCGAAGCAGTTCTTTCATATATGACATTTCCTTCAAGTACCTATAATTTGAATTCTTGGAGCATCCTGTGTGTTCCTAACGGTCCGTCTCAGTAAGCTATGTAAATACAAGAAAACAGTGCGGACATGGTGTTTATGTGTGCGTGTAATTCAATGCTTCTTTGACAAAAAATTTCGATTTCGACAATATTATGTATTTATTATAAAAAAACTAGCATAAACTATTATCACAATAAAATGATTCATCAAAACGTCAATATATATATCGCTTACACCGTTGTAAATAGGTGTACGACACTAAAAACTTTAGTACTATTGCAGCTCATAAGAAACAGTCAATATTTTTTTCATGTAGAAATCTTTGAAATAGGTTCTCAAGCATGTAAATACATATAAAAAGTAACATTTACTTACCTTTGTAATAAATATCCTTCAAAATCCCTTTTTTAGGCACGGAACACTGAATCGGTTGAACCGTGGTTGTACCGACCATTCAATTTGAAAAGAACTGTTTGGTCGAATGTCAGTATCAATTCAAAAGGGTGAATATTGTTTATGGTAAATTATTTACTTAGGAATCGAAAACAAGGAATACAACACGTTATCTCTTTAGAAAAAGGTTTATATTTGTATAAAAGGTGACCAAAGTATTTAGGATCAGATCTGAGACTAAGCAGTTGACAGGGGTATATCATATCTGAGACGTAGGTAGCATACCAGAGGTTAATAAGGTTCATAAAACTGTGAGCGACTAATTTAATTACATGTGTTTTTAATCATCACACAGCCTACAGAGCGAGCTTAATAAAATATGTACATAATATACCTACTTATATTATGTAGTCAGTCTCAAAAAACATTACCAAAAAACAATGAAATGCAGACGATTTAAAAGTAAAGTCTACTTTAGTGTAATTGCTGACGCGAGATTAAGAGTAATTCTAATAGGTATACACGTTTCAACTAGTCTAAACTGTTTCTCATGAAATCTAAGTCTACACCTTATCAGCATCCTGTTCCTGTTGTTGTATGGTAAAATTATATTACCTATTAGGAATTGGGGATTCGCTTATAAAGTCGACAAACAATCAAAACTAAACATTTATTCGGAGAATATTACATTCGGAAATATTGTTTTTATTTTTATTTTTGTCATCAATGTAGTACAGTTGAATAATAACATATAGAGATTAAATTTTTTTATTTTTATTTATTTATTTATACGTTACATTTAGTTAAACAAAATGAATATCAGCGCAACAAAAACAATTTTGTTTTACTGTACGCTGTATTATAAAAATATTGAATTTAATGTGGGTACAACATGCAATGCACCTTACAATAAAATTAAATACGTAAAAAGTCACCTAAACAAGATATTACTGTTAGACAGACTGTTAGACAAATAAAATTAAAAAGTGATATCGAGCTGTTATATTCATAAATTGCACCCTTTCTTGCCTATCCAGCAACCGCCTTACCATGTCCAAACTGTCGAGTCATCATCTTTTAGCCCGTTTATATTACCGTTGTTGTCCCTCCACCTCAGTCTCGTTCCAACTTCCACGCTAAACGGCTGCCTCAACTTTATCCACTAGTTTTATTTTTTTTAAAGTGTTATTTCCCGAGGCTCATAACATTTGGTGGCAGCGTTAAGGGATTCAAAAAATAGAGTCCCCGGTACCGTCTCCGAGTTCCAAGTTCTGTGTTCCGAATATCCGACGCGTGTGTGTGTGTGGTTGTGTAAGTGCCGTCTCCATTGTGTACGAGTTACGGCCCGACCTTTTGGACACCACCGTCAACAAGAAGCCCATTGCTGCTGGCTGGTAGCCGGCCTCCTTCGAGTACCATCAACAAGACCCATTGCTGTAGTAAGCCTAGCCTACCCTGGCCTGCAGCCGGTCTTCATCGTGAACCAGCAAGTGATACCCATTGTCGCGCACAGTTCCGTGCTGCGACCATCAACATTCCTCCGGCGCGACGCGATATCCGTCATCCGTGCCTTATCAACGCCTACGCATCTCGCCGAGACCTACGAAATGAAAAGTGTGGACATTCCTATAATATTCCTGTAAGTAATTCTTGGTCATTGCTTCATTCGAATTTAATTAATTGTATAATTATAATTCTATTGTTATTTTCAAACGTATAGCGTGTTTTCAAATTGTAAAATGGCAGAGAGGTCAAATAGCCCAAAGTTCGAAAAACCCGAAATAGCCGTTACAGACACATAGGAAGAAGGTCACTTCTCTGTTCCTCTTGGACCATCTACCAGGTCTAGTACTAGAAAAAAAACAACAACTACTACTAAATCAGAAATTGACCTTGCGACATTGTTAAAATTTATTAAACCATATGATGGCTCTCGAGAAAAACTCAACTCATTTTTAGTAAATTGCAACAACGCTTACGAGCTAGCCTCAGAGTGCCAAAAAGACACTCTTTTTAAGTACATCTTGTGTCAATTAGAAGGTAAAGCCGAAACTGCTTGTTCCATAAAAGAATTCACGACTTGGCAGCAGCTTAAAGATTTTTTGAAAACACAGTTTAGTGAGAGGAAGCATTATGCTCACCTCCTCACGGATTTACAGGAATCCAAACAGCAAAATAATGAACCGGTTAGCCAGTACGCTCTAAGGGTAGAAACATACTTATCCCAACTGTTGACCGAAATCTCCCTCTCACACGGCCATAAAAGTAGAGAAATGATAGGTCGCACAGCAGCCATGGAGGAGTTAGCCCTGCATCATTTCCAAATGGGGCTAGCGCCACGTATTTCGAATTTCGTAAGGTGTAAATCACTTACCTCAAAGCCTAAAAAGTCGATGGTAGCCATGAAAAAGTTACATTTGCTAAGTCTTAAGTTAAACCCCCCTTTTTTAGAAGTTCTAAAACTTCTTTTAATCCGACGAGACCCTCATCTACATCTTTACAAGGAATCAAAACATCATCCATGTACACAATAGCGTATTTTATTTTTGCATTGTGGAGGATTTTATTTATTGTTCTCTGAAAAACAGATGGGGCATTCACCAAACCGAAGGGCATGCGGTTATATTCAAACTGCCCATCCGGCGTGACGAAAGCTGTTTTATGTCTAGATTCTTCGGCTATTGGAATCTGATAATAACCAGAAGCTAAATCAAGGGACGTAAGGGAAGTATTTGAATCATGCAATAGCATAAGTAGGTATACTGTTTTAGTGTAATTCGTTAGTAAAATCACAGGCACAATTTTAAATTTTTTTTTGGAAATATAAAGTGACACACGTCTTATCACAATATTCGCAAAGGATTGGGAAGGATCAAGAAATGACTAATGAAGGAAAAAAGGGGATGATGAACACAGCTACAAAAAACAAGTACTTTTCCATGGATGGCGAACTGTTAGGATGGCTCCGTGGGTCCTTTCAACTTAAACACTTTTCACTTTAAACTGCTTTATTAATTCCCAAAATATAATTATAATTAATAATTTTCTGTCTATGGCGGTTATGTTATGACTCAACTCGCTCTAGGCATTGCAAAGGTTTTTATAAAATTAGGCGAGCTGAGTTTGCATGAATTAAAAAAGATGAAGCAATAATATAATGCATTGAAGTACATTATATATTAATAAAATAATTATAACATCTCCCCCCAAAGACTGAGCTTATTATAACAAAAATAAGTGAGGGGTAAAAATACTAAAATAAACAAATGCAATAATAATTCTACGTTATGATACAGAAGTATTGAACGATTTTTTTTTATAAATAAGACAAATTAGAATTTATATCTTTAACCATACTTAATACTAATAAAGTGTCCTGAAACAAAAATAGAAATTTGAATTTAATAGTTGGTTAAATTTCTCTCGGAATGAGACTTTCGGAATGCTACAATTTTATTATTTTTGTCTATTTGTATTTCAGGTAAACTTTTAACAGATTTGTTGTCACACTCGTCCAATTCGCATGATTCAATTGGAGTGTTTACGTTATCATTCTTTTTACTATAATGATTATATATTTGAATGCAACAAGGCGTATTTTTACAATAGGGTTGAAAACATCTCTTATATATTTTGTACATTATGAATATAATAATAACGGTAAATATGAAACAAGTTAGAGCTGAATAGTAATGACCGTATTTAACAATATGAGATTGGTTTTCAGCTTGATTGATTTGACTTTCTAAATGGTCTAGCTTATGAGACGCTAGTTTTAAAGATTCTAAATTAACATCGGTTATAGAAATAGGAGATAAAGGTTGAACAGTGTTATTGATAAGATCGTATTTACAGCAGTTATCTTCTATTATATTAAAATCTATTAATAATTGGCTAGGTAGCTCTGTCTTATAACTATGAGAAGGGCGGAATTGTAAAGTCTGGAAAAATGCAATACAATCATTTTTTAATGATAATATTCCGGTCCCTTGTATGGTATAATCCTTAATTACATTATTTAAACATTTAATAGTTAGTTTATTAGCTTTTGATTGAACATAAAAAAATCTACCATCATTGAACTTTTGCCATATGTTGACATTTCCATAAATAATTTTAGACTCGCATGTTTCTGGAAGCGATTGAGTTACTTCCGTAATTAATTTAGTTTCACAAGTAGGATTACTATTCGTAGACAATACAGAAGGTAATGGACATATAATATAATTATGGTTTACATCCTTACACTCATTTAAATCATTAAACATTGCGTAATTTAATCTATCATCTGTTATCGCTAAATACAGCTTCGAAGGATGAATAAGGACATATGTTTGCAAATTATATTCATTCTTAGGTGTAGGTAAAGGTAAAATTTTATATATGTTAAACTTAATTGGAGTAGTTAGGGGAATTTGTAATAATGTTCAGGCTGGTTTAATTTCATTTATATGGTATTTTACGTGTCTTCTATTTATGCGTAAGGTTACATTATTTTTACTATTTACTTTAATAATTGTATAAGGTCCTTTACAAATCGGGGATAAGGCTTTGCGTAACCTATGGTGCTGTTTTACATAAACTAGATCACCAGTTTTATAAGTTTTTGTTTTAGAAGACTTATCATAGTAACGTTTAGATGTTTCTTTACTATTGTTTATGTTCTCTAGGGCTTTTTCGCGGGAGTATCTCATTCGATACTGTAATGCTCTTATGTATTCTTGATAAGTGGTATTGTCACTAGAGCCGTATAAGCTGCTAGGGATAGTAAGTTTATAACCGTATAATAATTCGTAAGGAGTATAATTGGTGGTACTATGTGGAGTTGTATTATAAGAGAGGATTGCAGTGGCTAGATAACAATGCCAATCGTCTTGGTTGTCATTTACAAATGATTTTAAATATTCTTTAAGGGTTGCATGACTACGCTCCAGTGCTCCATTTGTCTGGGGATGATAAGGCGTAGAGAGAAGGTTTTTAATTTTCAAAATTCCAGTTAATTGCTTAAATAATTCGGATGTAAAACAAGTGCCTTGATCCGTAAGGATCATTTTAGGAAAACCGAATAATGAGAAAAAGTGTATGAGATTCCTAGCGATTTCGTCTGTTGTTGACGTAATCATAGGGTAGGCACAAGAAAACTTTGTTAGGTCATCTTGAAGAGTTAAAATGTACCTGAAGTTTTGATTACCAGCTTCGGGAAGAACGCCTACAATGTCAAGGGCTAATCTTTCAAAAGGTTTGGTACTCGATGATGTGATGACCATAGGGGCTTTATTTGAAGCTCTTAAAGGTTTATTTATTTGACATAATTTGCAGTCTTTAACAAAAACTTCTATGTCGGCGCGCATATTTTTCCAGTAATATGATTCTTTGATTCTACTGTACATGCGACTGATACCCGGGTGACCTGCAATAGTGGTCCCGTGGTTTTCTTTCAAAATATTTGGAATTTCAGCAAGGGTTGGGTATTTAATTTGATTTTTGTAAATATGAATTTTAATACCCGTGCCGTGAAAAATGTAAGATATTATATTATATATTTTAACATAAGCTAGTTTAGTAAAAGGCTCTGTAAAATCCGAAATAGCTAAATCCTTGTCATAATCATCTGTAGATAATATTAGGTAACGTAATTTTAGTAATAAGTTATAAATTGTTTTGTAGCTGGTTTCATCAAAATGATGGACTTTAGTGTATAAGAAATAGAGCTTCTTATTGTTTGCATCTATTGACTGCACGGTGTCGGGTTCGCGTTCTGCTGACAACAGCTCGTCAGAGTTAGGTACAATAGATAACAGCTGTTCGCAGTGCGGCATTGAATTATCAAAATCTAAAGACACTGGACATGCAATCGACTTCTGTTTTGCCTGAGTTAAGCTCTGATTATGCTCTTCTATTTGGGTATCATTAGAGATAGTATTAGTCGTAGATTGTTTTTTTGGAAAATATCTCGTATGTTGTTTCATTTAATTTAGAATGAGTAATGGCGTTGACTGGATTACGAGATAGGGCATCAGCATTCGAGTTAACTCGGCCAGGTTTATATACGATTTCATAGTCATACTCTTCTAATTTGAGTCGCCATCTCAATAACCGACCACCGGGATCCTTCACGTTAAAGAGCCATGTAAGGGGACGGTGATCTGTAATAATTTTAAATTTATAGCCATACAAATAAGGCCTGAAAGTATTAACACCGAATAAAATAGCAAGCAATTCTTTTTCAGTGGTTGAATAATTTCCTTCGCATTTATTTAAAGTACGGGACGCATAGGCAATGGGCTTATCTTTTCCGATCTCGCCCTGTGATAAAACTGCGCCTACGGCGTAGTTTGACGCGTCTGTAGTTACTAGAAATGTTTGTTTAAAATTGGGGTATTGTAACAAAGGGGCTGAAATTAATTTTTCCTTTAAAAGGTTAAATGCATGAATCTGCTCGTCTTGCCAATAAAAAGTAGTGTCCTTCTTTAATAGGGAGGTTAAAGGTTTTGTTAGGTGTGAAAAATTCTCTATGAATCGGCCATAATAGCCAGTGAGACCTAGGAAGGACTTGACGTCTTTTGCACACTTAGGTGTAGGAAACTGGGAAATGGCCTTGACCTTTTCAGGGTTAGGCGAAACACCTTTGTCAGTAATAACATGACCTAGATACGCGACTTCGCGTCGCAGGAACTCGCACTTGTCAAGTTGTAATTTGAGATTTGCTTCTCTAAATTTTGAAAAAATAAGTTCGAGCTTGTTAATATGTGAATCAAGGTGATGAGAATAGCAGATACAGTCGTCAAGATAGATATAGCAATGAATACCTTGCAATCCTGAGAGGACTGTGTTCATTAGTCTCTGGAAGGTAGATGGGGCGTTATTTAAGCCGAAGGGCATCCGTGTAAACTCGAAATGCCCAGAAATACCATTAGTAGTAACGCTGAAACCAGTTTTAGATAGATAGATAGATAGATAGAATATACTTTATTTGCAATTCACAACAGTAGGACACAGTATACATAAACACAATATACACACTAGTGAAATCGCAACAAGGCGGCCTTATTGCTAAAAAGCAATCTTTTCAAGGCAACCTTAGGGTAACGAAATATTTTATGGATTGGGCAGGGCTAGTAAAATAAGTACTCATGAATAAGAAATAAATAACATATGACATAATAACGAATATCATAATAACAATAAATATACATATAAAATAGTATAATATATAGGTATATATATTACATATTATACATAAATATAATATATACATAAATATACATAATCATATACGAACATGAGAAACATGTACTATTTATAGTCAAAGGGCCAGGAAATGACATTTCACTTGCTTTTTGAATATGTCAATGGATTTCGCTTTCCTAATGGTTACTGGTAAACTATTCCACAGTCTGATAGCCTGAATGGTGAAAGATTGATCAAGGAATTTGGAAGAATGAATAGGCATAAGAAGAGTGAGATTATCAAAAGAGCGGAGAGAAACGCCATGGGCAGAAGAGGAAAAATGAAAGCAATCTTTAAGATAGGAAGGGGTTCGAGGATTAAAGAGTATGGAGTAGAGAAGGGAGAGAATGTGCAAATCCCTACGCTGACGAATGGGAAGCCATTTTAATTGTGCACGGTATTCGGAGACATGGTCAAATTTGCGTAGACCGTATATAAATCTGATGCAAAAAATTTGTAGGCGATCGAGCTTATTAATTAGAACTACGTTAAGGTCAGAGTACGAAGTATCTGCATAATCTAGGATAGGAAGAAGAAGGGATTGTGCAAGAGCAACTTTGGTGGCAGTGGGTAAGAAATTTTTGAGTCTGCGAAGACACCCAGACGCAGCAAACATCTTCCTGCTTACCTCAGCCACTTGATCCTTCCAAGAGAGTGTGGAATCTATAATTATGCCGAGGTTTTTAACGTTGTCACTGAAAGGGATGCAGATTCCATCAAACATCACCGAAGGTATACGAGATTTGTCCAGTCCCGAAATATACGCTTGGCTACCTATTATAATTGATTGCGATTTGGCAGGGTTTACTTTTAAGCTAAAACGTTTACTAAACAAAGAAATTCGGTTAAGATTTACGTTGGTTTCTGCAACAGCTAAGGCAATATTGGTCAAAGATGCCTGGCAATAGATTTGCAAATCATCTGCATAGAGGTGGTAGGAAGAAGAAAGTGAATTAGTGATAGGAGAAATGAAAATAGCAAATAGAAGAGGAGACAGCACACCACCCTGCGGCACGCCGGCGGTCGTATCACACCAAGTAGAATTTCGGTGATCAATTTTGACACGTTGCCGACGCCCGTACAGGTAATTACGAAACCAATCACACACTGCAGGAGATATGTTAAGAGAAGAGAGAACTGCTAACATAATATCAAAATCAACAGCATTAAAAGCATTGCTGAAGTCAAGTAAAGTTAATAGAGTGAGCTGTTGATTTTCCATGCCACGCCTAATGTCGTCAGTAATTTTAACTAGAGCAGTAGTCGTACTATGACCAGGACGGAAACCTGATTGAAAAGGGTTATGAATGTTATTGGAATTCAGGAAACTATTTAGTTGCCAGTGTACTAATCGTTCCAAAACTTTGGATAGGAATGGAAGTATGGAGATGGGACGGTAGTCACTGAAAACGGTGGGATGGGATTTTTTAGGTAACGGGATGATGTGCGCCTCTTTCCAGCACTCGGGAAAGGATCCAGTGGAAATAGAAAAGTTGAGGATTTTAGTCAGAATGGGGACAAGGAGATCAATCAAAGGAATGATCATATTACGACTAATACAATCACCTCCAACGGCATTAGACGTGATGGACAATATACTTCTCTTAACATCACAGTCAGTGAATGATTTGAAAGTAAACGGTGAGTAATTGGGAGATGGTGTTGACGAAAGTAGGTCTAAAGTATCTAATTTGACTTTTTTGTCAAGAAATGAGCAAGAAGAGAAATGACTATTTAGTGAGTCAAGGTCAAAATTTGAAGAACAGGAATTTCGCGATTTACCAACCCCCATTGATCTAAGAAATTTCCAAACTTTTGCTTGGTCTTCATTATCTACAGATTGGTGAATGTGGCGTCGCTGTGCGTCCCTACACACCTTATTGCAGAGATTCCTTGCCTTGTGATATTTGTCCCGCTTGGTGATGTTTGATGGATCTGCTTTATGGCGAGCTTTTGCTCGATTCTTTTTAGCTGTATCCTCGGAGTTTAATAATAATTGGTGAAAACCAGAGGCTAAGTCAAGCGTACTGAAATACTTAGAGTGACCTAACTGGTCTAAAATGTCGGTAATTAATGGAAGAGGATATACCTCTGAAACAGTAACATCATTTAATCTACGATAATCTATTACGATTCGCCATTTTTGTTTACCGGAGGCGTCTAATTTTTTAGGGACTACCCAAACTGGTGCATTCCAAGGAGAGGCTGAGGGGCGAATAATATTCTGATTTAGCATTTTCTTAATTTGTTTTTCGACCTCATCCTTGTGTATCTCAGGAAACCGATAAGATTTGACATGGATGGGAGGAGCATCTCCAGTATTTATGGAGTGCTGGATCGTCTTTGTATAAGTTAAGTGTTCACCGTCAAGGTGAAATATGTCGGTATAATTTGAGATACAATTAAGAAGGGTTTTCTCTTCCTGTGGATTTAAATGGGAACATCGAATTTGCTCAAGAACTTTCTTAGAACGATCAATATGTAGGTCATTTAATTGGTGGATGAGCTCGCTTTGTTTACCATCAGAACTTGCTGAGGGGAGCTCAAAAGATGATAATTTGACTTGAAAGTCATTAAGGTTAACACTCGCTTCGGTAGTGTTTAAAACAGAAATGTTAACTCTGTTGTTAGGCTTTATTGTCACAATACAATTAGCTAAAAATACACCATCACAAATTTTTTGGTCCAGAATTAGGGCTTCACTTTGGCCTGAAAATTCTGAAAAATTTGAAACTGGACATTCAATGACCATTTCTGACCTTGGAGGTATAGTATAAGATGGTTCACTAAAACAAATAGGCAGGGAATGGCCTTGAAGGCTCAAGGTATTCGTTGAATACTGAACATCTATCTTAAAATGTTGGATAAAATCACTACCTACTATGCCGTCATAAAGTAAATTAATATTGTCACTTATCGCGTGAAACATGAACCTAAATACAATTTTACTCTTAGGTGAAATACGATGTTCAAAATTAATATCAATGGAACCAAGAGATTCACAATAAGAATTGTTGTCACTTAAACCTTTTAGGGTGACTATCTCTGATCCTAGCACTGGATTTCCTATACTGGAAGATTTAATAATTGAGATTGAAGAACCAGTGTCGACGAGGAAACACAGAGGCTTCTCGTTTAAATGAGTTTTTAGTACAACGTGAGGCAAGGAAATTTTGTAATTAACATTGTTCATAATGTGAACCTTCTCACGTGAGCAATCCCCAGAAAAAGAACTCGAGTTTTCACGAGATAGTAGATTGCGTTGAAAATCCTCTTTGGGAATTGAATTATTAATACTACCTAACTTGGCTTGAAACTGAGTAGAGGGTGTAAAAGAATCCTGTGCAACCGTGAATTGACCACAGGTACGACCCTGAGGAGATAAAGGCCTTTTATTAAGATCTTTATCCTTCCGCGCTGAGAAAAATTTAGGAACGCGGGATTTAGAAAAGTTAGGAGGTTTAGAAATTGTTGTGTCATTTGAATTAATAAAATGTTCCGGGAGACACGACACCGAAACACAACTTAGTTTAAATTATTATTAGAATCCTCAGAAGTTACGACATGCACATTAGAGCGATTATTGTGTGTCAAGTTACTTGGATCGGGTGCATTGGCACCGAATAGTGCAGCGTTGTTAGAATCAGGTCGCGACTGATTGTTTTTATATTTTAATTTGCGACATTCATTTATTAAATGACCATTTTTTTTACAATAAGCGCAAGATTTATTATTAAAATTGAATCGCGACTGATTTGAATTATTTCGCGAATTATTATTGTGAGAACTTACATTATGAAGATTGGGGCCTGAATGTTTTGATTTATTTTTAAAGCAATCAGAAGCTATGTGCCCAATTTTTTGACATATAGTGCAATGTTTAGATGAACGCTGTGCTATTTTAGAAGCTACATAGAGCTTTTCCTCTTCAATTGCATGAGTGATAGCATCCGACAGATTTTTAGGATTACGGCAACGCACTAAGTGAGAAAAATTTGAGTTCATACATAACATAAAAGTATTCAGGGCCAAATCCTCCATAGCTGCTAATCTACCTACAAGCTCTTTTTCATCCTCGCAGCTGTAATGGATATCAGATAATATTCGCGTAAGACAAGCTTCTAATCTTAGAGTATATTGGGTCACATCCTCGGAGGGCAATTGTTTACAACCTTGGAGGTCAACTAAAAGATGAGTTGAATGTTTTTTTTCACCAAAAGTAGTTTTGAGGAATTGTTTTATATCGGGCCAAGTTTCGAATTTCTTTAAACAGCAAGCTAACTGAGCCTTCCCTTCGAGTTGTGAAACAATATATTTACACATAAATTTTTGTTGTTCTGTACTTGCTAGTGACATAGCATTGTCGCAATTGGTTAAAAACGCAGGCAAAGACTCGCGATCCCCACTGTATGGTTTTATAAATTTCGTTAGGACTGAAAGGGTGATTTTATCAGCCATGTTAATTTTTAATTTGGGTTTTTCGGGGCTTTCTTCTGAAGAGGAGGAGTCGTCACTTGTAAGTTGTTCGACTTCCTCTGCCTTTACTGTGTTCAGTTTCGACATTAAAATTAGGAAACAGTACAGAACATCAAAAACTAACAACAAAAGTAGAATTTAGTATGTAAAATTTTGTAGATAATTAATAAACTTTGTGTAAAACGTTAATAAATGTTTTTTTTTTAATTTTTTATTACGAAAAACACTTTCACTACTCTTCAACTTTAAAAATTTAAGATAACTCACAGAACGTAAATCAGGAACATTTTGAAGAAAATCTGGACCTTCGAAGATTTCGGTGCAACAACGCGGCGATTGACGTCAATGGAAACGTCGTCGCGTCGCGTGATCGGCGACCCAGAAAGTCGTATTGCGAAACACCAAAAATCACGTTGCGTTGTCCGTGAGGTGGTTTCTCGCAGGAATTACGTGGCGAGTAGTTGAAGAGGGAGTCAACCGTCTGATGAGATAAAGGTGGTGCAGGAATGTGATGCTGGCTCACACTCGAGAGTGGAGACTCACAGTCGATCAGGGCAGCAGTAGTGTTCTCTCCTAAAGGTGCGGGCTCACGCTCTATAGCGGAGACTCAGCGTCGACCAGGGTAGTGTAGAGAGGAGGTGCGGGCTCACGCTCTATAGCGGAGGCTCAGCGTCGACCTCGGGTGATAGCAATGTAGAGATGCGGGCTCACGTTTAGCAACGGAGACTTAGCGTCGACCTCGGCTAACACCACAGTTAAAAGGATACCACGGAGGCGCAAGGGTAGTCAGGCAGGCGTCTTTCGCGACGGGCCTAACACCTATATGATCTCGGTACTACGGATTCCCAAGATCATGCCACTTCTGACACCAAAATTGTTAGGATGGCTCCGTGGGTCCTTTCAACTAAAACACTTTTCACTTTAAACTGCTTTATTAATTCCCAAAATATAATTATAATTAATAATTTTCTGTCTATGGCGGTTATGTTATGACTCAACTCGCTCTAGGCATTGCAAAGGTTTTTATAAAATTAGGCGAGCTGAGTTTGCATGAATTAAAAAAGATGAAGCAATAATATAATGCATTGAAGTACATTATATATTAATAAAATAATTATAACAGAACGAAAGTGTTGTATGCAATATCTGTACATACGGCAAAACGAATGAAGTCTAGACGAAGCATAGCTCGTTGGCATCTTCTAGTTATTTTTATTAATTAATCACCGTGCCGGGTACCTCCATGGAGTTTCATTTTTCTTGTAGTGTGTTCACCTCAAGGTCTGGTCAGACAGCCCGGCGCGGCGCGGTGCGTGACAGCGTCCCGTCGTCGCTGTCACGCACCGCCGGCTGTCTGACCAGGCCTTTAAAAGGGATGCGATTTGCTCGAGAGGGAATGGGATGAAGCAAAATCGCAGCTTGGGGTATCCGGGGTCGCATACCCGTGCACTCAAAAGTCAATTTGCCGGATAAGCAAATTGAACAAGAGTACCCCCTGGATGAAGCAAAAATACAACACAGAAATATATCGAAAAGTATCATCAAATTAATAAACACGAAATCAAATTGAAAGAAGAATGAGACACATTTTTGAAGAAGACTTTAGTGCTGAGATCCTGAAAATACTGACTTTACTGACCAAATTTTGAAAAAACTGACTTTTACTGACGGCCTTCAAAAAAACTGACTTTTACTGACTTTACTGACTTGTTTCCACCCCTAAAAAGTACGTTTTCATTACCAAACTTATTAGAAGTACCGTAATATTAAAATTGTTCGAGTTTGAATCTATTTTGATACCATTCATTCAAACAATTTTCTCTTTGTTTTGTTAAGTCAAAACTTTTTGTATTTATAGGTAACTGACTGGAACAAACTTAATTTTTTTCATAATTATTTCATAATTATTGCAAAATGAGGACGAGTACTATTCAATTTGAAATGTTAGTGACGTTTATGGAACAGTTAGTAAAAATAATTATGATTTTATAGTAGATTTCCTTGACATTTTATCAAGTTAATGTGGTGTGGTTCCATTTTTTGTCACTAAAGTTCAGCATAAATCCAGATTTTTATTTTCTAGACATGGTGACCTCAGCAAACCAACCTCTGATGCTAACGGCAGAGTCAGAAATATAAGGAGTTGGGTTCAGTTAACCGACTTACTGAATAGTGAGGGAAGTGGTGACACAAAGTCCACAGAAAAATGGAAAAAGGTTTGTAAACTTGTCATCTTAGGAACTTAGTAAGTACGTATAGGTATATCCTGTTTAATGTGTCCTACTGCAATGGCACATAGAGGGAAAGTATATTAATATTTCTGAGTAATTCGGTCTATAGTTTTATTAATAGTTTGTTGTGGTTAATTTATTTGTTTATCTAAAGATATGGAGCGATTTTAAAAATAACACCAAGAAGAAGGCCGCTCGGTTCCACCGAGCAGCTGGAGGTACGGGTGGTGGGCCTGCAAATTTCACTCGTTTGACAAATTGCAACAGGCCTAGCCGTTGAAGAGGCTGGATTGACACAGGTTAGGTTTAATATTTTACTTGTAGTTTATGCATAAATATATCTTTTATGCTTAATATGTTAAACCAAATCAATTGACTTTTATAGAGGATGTCAACCACTCAACCCGGAGTAGCCTCTTCTGCAACTGCAAATCTGGATACGGAACACCTACGTAAGCTTTTGTGTAACAATAGTTGTTTCTAGATACCTATTACACGCGTTAGGTAAATGTATATTGAACCGACTTTTTTTGTATCAAAAGAAACCATTTTTATATACATATACTACTTTTTTTAAATATTTAACTTTAATTACTTATTTTAATAATAATTATGTGTACAATGTCATAATAAGTAAATAAAAATATATAGACATTATTAATTGAAAAATGGATTTGATAATTATAGTCGATCAGAAATGAAACGTCTATACTTGTTTAAATTGTAAATCTGTATGTTTACATTTATTTTATATTTCAGGCTCTCAACCTTGGACTGAATCGGGTTCTTCCACCCGAATTCATATTCTCCACCTTCCACAGAATTGGAGCAATGGAAGTTCGGGGTAAGGGGTAAAAAATTAACACTACACTACTTAAAAAAAAGTGTTTTTTAGGTAGGTAGTCCTACCTACAGTATGTATATTTAACTATGCTTGGTTATTTATATACACTTTATATTATTATTTCAGCTGGTATTGAAGAGCACATGGTAAATACACCAAGAATAATAGTTTCGCCCTCACACATGTTAGAGTCCATAGAAGTGCAAGGTAAATCATGTTCTCTATCATAGAGAGTAATGAATAGTCAGTCATTACATTATTTCACAAACCATAGAATTGTTAAGAACACTAGTATTTTTTCACAGACATTGATGTTCATGAAACAAGGGCAGAAGAGCCTCTTCTGCAGCCAGCTCTCTCTGGGGAAACCATGCAAATCTCTTTTGAGACTCATGCAGCTCCAGTGCCAACGCTGTCTGGGCAAACGACACCACGACGGCAAACGACACCACGACGGGCAAGGTTGACTCGGCCTTGAGGTTCTCCTCGAAGGCAAGTCAGACCTGCCTATACCGAACAGGCAGCCCAGCATTTCCTTAATTCTGATGAGCAATGGAGGAAGTTTAAAGAGGAACAGCACAGATACCATTTGTTGCTCAGAAGAGAGCAAATGCAGGTTCAAAGAGAGTGGATTGCTGTGGCATCTCATTACATGTCAAGCAACTACAATCTCATCTAGCATTTTTGATGGGTTTAAAAAAATCGACTTCTTCGTGTATCAATAAAAGTTACATCCTTGACTGTTGTCTAGGTACATATCAAGTCAGTGGTTGTCAGATGATTTAAAAACACTGACACCAGCTAACCCGCAGTTGACTCCTACCAATTACCAAAGTATCCAAAAGAAGGAAAAATTAATTGAATTTTAGTGTCTCTCTCACTATTGTATCATTCATTAGATTAACTAGAAGTTACTTTGATTAGTTAAAAAATATTAATTCTTGGTGTGATTTTAGGTCGGACTACGAAACAGATTACTCGAGCAAGGTAGCTAAGAAGCCTAAGGCAACCCCGAAGCGGAAATCGGAAAAAGCTCCGTAGGTATTTTTTTGTACAGTTACCATCGACTAGTAAATATTTACACAAGCTGTTTTTTTGTCAATGCAGTAAGGTTTTTAATTTTATAGAAACATACTATAGTCTCAGGTTCGAATCCTGTTGCGGAAATTATTTTTTCACGAGCTAATAATTATATCATTAACCCCATATATGTTTGCTGCTCAAACAAGCATTTACGTAGGCTTAGATGTCTCTGTCCTTTATCTCTAAATACATACTGGTGTTGTAATTAATGTAAATTAATAAAACGTTTATTTTATTTACAGTAAAAAAACGAGTCGGAACGCTAGTGCGAGTGACCTGTTCCAGTTGGAGGGGGATGTGGAGCATCGTCCCCCACCAACCAAGACGGACCTCCCAAACACCCTGGTGAGCAACGTGGCGAACGGGAAGGTAAAGCGGACGGTAGACATCTCAGGGGAGTTTTACCTGGATGTTAAAGTATACCACAAAGCAGACATCCTTTCGACGCCTGCGGACCAGCGGTGGAAGAAGGCGTCCGTCACGCTAAAAGTACATTTGAATAGAGAAACGCCGCAGTGGGACGCGCTGCAGGCGTTTATGTTACGGGCTCACGAGCTCTTTAATGGCTCGGAGCCCGTATATTTTAGCGATATTTTTTTTTTATATTTTTATTTTTTATATGTACACATGTATTATCTTTTTTAAATAATATTAATCCTTTTTTAACTAGACCTTACTGCATTGACAAAAGAACAGCGTGTGTAAAATGATTTAATTTTGTTGTCTGTCTCACTATTGTTTTTATTCATTAATTTAATTAAAAGTAACTTTGATTAGTTTTAAATATTAATTCTTGGTGTGATTTTATTTTTTATTTTTTTATAGTTTAGTTTTAATTAATTTCTATGTTATTTAGTTATGTGATGATCATCTTAAAAAATCAATTCAAGTATTTAAGATATTTTATTGTTAAATATTCATATTAATTTTGCATTAAATATTTTATTATTACATTTTTTTTATATTGGGATATCCTCAAAATGCCTTTTTGCACAGTTTGCAATTTAACTGTTGAGCGCAGTCACTGGACAGGTCACTTACGCAGTAATAAGCACAAAAATAATAATGTTTCATATTTTTGCGATGGTGTTGAGATAATACATATATACATAATTCTGCATTTCGAAATCGCATTGCTTCTTATAGAATTGTAGATATCAATGATAACTACGCACTAGAATCATTTTGAACAATATTCGAGATAGAGTCAAGATATTAATAGACAAAACTCTTAAGAAACATATTTGTGTAAAAATTAATTTTGAATATTTCGCTTTGTTTTATATGTTTAAAAATGATAATCAAGAGATGAAATCATTTGGCACTAAAAACTATACACTCCATCAGAATTATGATTATAATATATTAATATCTCAAATCAAAAGCACATTAACAAAAAAGATAGAAGAATTCCAGGACCGTGACAGTGGGTGGACTTTCTTGAGTAGTTCTCATATAGAAGTCAATGTTAACAAATACCAACCTTTGCGCGGCTCGGGTTTTATTGAATTGTCGCCTCCGATTAAATCAAAAAATGCATGTATTCATATTCACAATAATGATGACTTTTGCTTTCTGTGGTCAGTTGTAGCTGCTTTATATCCAGCTAAGCATCATCCTGAAAGAGTATCATCATACCCTGATTTTCGTAATGTTTCAAATGTAGAAGACATAACTTTCCCATTGGGTTTCTCAGATATTGAGCGGTTTGAAGTAAATAACCCTGATATTTGTATCTATGGCTTAAAAAATAACACCGTAATAGGACCTCTTTACAAACCGAAAACCTTGAAGGAAAAAGTAATTCTTTTACTTTATTTAGAAAGCGGTAATTTATTACATTACTATCTCATTAAAGATTTGTCTCGTCTTGTTAAAAAACAAATAACGAAGCATCATAGTAAGCTGCACTTATGTAACGCGTGTTTAATGTTTTTTAATTCAAGCGATGATCTTAGTTCTCATAGCTGTGGTGGTATTGCTACTGAATTACCTCCAAAAGGCTCGTTTATTCAATTTGAAAATTATCAAAGAAAGCAGATGGTACCTTTCGTAATATACGCAGACTTTGAAACAATGTTAGAAAGGTACGAATCTTGTGACCCTGTTCCAACTAAAGCGAACACTGTGACGCGACAGCGACATGTGCCTGTAGCCTACGCCTATCATATTACGTGTACGTTAGACGAAAGCTACAATCGTTACGTTTCTTATCGCTGCTTGGATTGTGTTGCTAATTTCATAAAGTGTATATAGATGCACATAACATTCATAAAATTTTAAAAAATAAAGCTCCCATGATTTATACCGATGACGATGTTTACGATTTCGAAAACGCAGTGACATGTCATATATGTGATCACTTCTTGTTCGGCGACAGAGTTCGGGATCATTGTCACGTGACTGGTAAATATCGCGGCGCAGCTCATAATATTTACAATACAAACTGCCAACGTTTTTACCGGTATTTTTTCATAATTTATCTGGATATGACTGTCATCTTTTTATAAAAGAATTAAGTACAGCTCCCGGACCTATTAAAGTGATACTTAAAACAAAAGAAAACTACATTTCTTTCACAAAATTTATTCCTATATCTACTGAGGAAGTATGCAGATTCGGTTTGTAGATTCATTCAGGTTTTTAGGAACTAGTTTACAAACTGGCTAGTTCTATGAAAAAACAGGAGTTTAATCAATTAAAATCTTACTTTCCCGATAAAAAACAATTTAATCTGCTTACACGTAAAGGAGTGTATCCGTACGATTACATGTCTCATTGGAGATGTTATGCAGATACGTGTTTACCTTCTAAAAAGAATTTCTTTAACTCATTGACTAACGAAGCAATCACTGATGAGGATTATGAACATGCTCAGTCTGTTTGGTCAGCGTTCAATATTCAAAATATGGGAATGTATACAGATTTGTATCTGAAAACAGACGTTATGTTGCTTGCAGATATATTTGAAAGTTTTAGAAAAACAAGTAAACGTTATTATAATCTAGATCCCGCGTTTTATCTTACAGCACCGAGACTATCCTTCGATGCAATGCTTTTAAAAACAAAAGTTAAATTAGAATTGCTCAGCGATATTGAAATATATAGGATGATACAAAAAGGTCTCAGGGGTGGTGTTTGTACGAGTTCTCAAAGACATGCCAAGGCTAATCATAAATATTTAGAATCTTACGATCCATCCCAACCAAATTTATTTATTATGTATTTAGACAGTAACAATTTATACCGTTACAGTATGTGTCAACCATTGCCGTTTTCTGATTTTAGATTTATGAATAATCAAGAAATTGACGAATTGCAATTGAACGTGAAGGACGTAAGCGATTCCGCGGAAAACGGTTATATTCTTGAAGTAGATTTAATATACCCTACTATACAGGGTGACTGGTTAAACATCGTACGCATTTTAATAGATAAAAAAGTAATTAATTTATATCCCTTCTGCATAAAAAAAACAAAAAAAAAATTAAAATAGGCGAGATATGCGTATTTTAAAAAAATATTAAAATCGGCCAATTTACGTATACTGTGGTGTCACGTGGTGTCGAATGTCGAAGTCGCGCGAGCGCCGCCGCCCGCCCCTGCCCTCGCCGCGCCGCGGCCTGCGCGGAGTGCGCGGGCGGGGGCCATTCATTCATTTACTACTTAGTCTAGGATGGTCTAGGTATGCTACGTTGCCGTTGCTACGAATGACAAAAAATAAATTTGCGCGAAGAATGAATCGAATGAGGTAGGTAAGTAGGTGGCTAGTTATTAGTTATTTTTAATCACATTACATTTAAAATTTTTACTTACCTACTACGTGGCCTTCTTGCAATTGTTCAAATCATATGAAAATCAAGAAAATCACAATAATTGTTCTACTACACATCACTACACTCGTAATCGTTCACACCAAGTTCTTGGACGGGTCGATAATGAAACGGATGTCGTCTGTCTGTATGTAGCAGATTCCACACTGTATACTGTGACACATTAAAACGTCTTGCGGCATTCCGCGTACTCTCGCGTGGGTTGTGGTCAAAGTATTCTAAAATGGCTTCATGCAAGTCTACCGGATAAGGTTCTGCTCCTCGTGCTTGGGCATGAGTAGGCTGGCCTGGGTAAACTGGCCGAACGCTCTTAATCTAAAATTGAGTCCTAACATCAAATCATATGATGGTACTCGCCGGTTTGAGAACGTCTCGCGATACAACGTAATTGCGTGTCTAACAACGTTATTTGCCCTCGCGTAACATTGCACCATGTCCCAATACTCCTCATTGGTGTATTGATAAGCCATTATCACTACTCACTAGTTCACTCACACACAAGCGCGGCACACGCGATTCCAATCAAGTTCGCCTCAAGTTTGCCGGTGTCGACCGTTATGACGTCACATTAACGAGTAGAAATAAAAAAAAAATACAGAATAATCGAGTAATAGCGAAAATAATATCTTTTGCTATTACTCGATTCAGTGTCGCTCTCGCCGATTGATAATCAATTGTCTTTCGTTGTTTTGCGATAAGCTAACAGTCCGAGCAACTGCGGAAGCGGCAAACTTGAAACGGACGGGTAGTACGTACGTACGCGACGGACGTGCGATCGATGCCAAAACAAGTTTGCGACTGGGGGGTGGGAGCGAGGTCCGCGATCGGGTTGCGTTTGCGCTGGGGTGCGGGCGGGTCGCCGGGCGGGGGGATTGCCGGGTCATGAGAGTTCATGCATAGTATAATGTAAAAAACGTAGAATGAACATTAAAATAAATAAAAATTAAAAAAAATAAGGTGGTGGTTTTTAACACTTAATGGAACAGGCATCAGCTTCTTATTCACCTCCTTTAATGGGTCCGTTGTTCAATCAGTCACCCTGTATTACATAATGAGCATAATGACTTTCCATTTTGTCCCAAAAAATGCTTACCACCGGTGGTGGTAAAAATAAAAAACTTATACCGAATTTATAAGATAAATACCATGACGTTATTCATTATGTAAATTAAAAAAAATACTTACAGCACGGATTGATACTGAGAAGGATCCATCGTGCTATTGTTTTCAAGCAAAGCTATTATTGGGGCATGTTACATTTATCAATATTATCACGATCCTAGTATCGCAGTATCGCAACTAATCGCAAGTATTGAAATGGGCTATTACACTTGTGATAATATCGTCATCAGTATGTCGTTGAATTTACTACAGTGAAGTGGTGTTTCGTACAAAATTATCATGGATAATAATAGAAAGTGCTAAGTTTCTTGCCAGCTTCTTCTTAGCACAAATCTGCCGTCTGAACTGGTGGTAGGAAAAAATTGTGACGATTCGAAAGAGCTTATATTAGGCCTATTTGAATAAAAATATTTTGTTTTTTTATTTTTTTATTTTGAATTTTGAAAGGCAGCTATAGCTATAATACTCGCATACGCGTTGAAAAGTAAACGTAAGAGAAAGCGTTGGGTGAAAGATTGGATTTTAAAACGAAACCAATATTCTTATTTCTCTTTCAGAGGTTGCCTGGAAGGAATTGCTTGGCAATAAGGCCGCCTATTGTACTATAATACTCGTAATTCTCTGTAATATTTTTACTGTGTTTGGTGCAATAAAGAGTTTTTGTATTGTATTCTCATTTGAACATAACGCTAGAAATGATCTTGGGCGACGATTTGGACGATTACTCTAATTATTTTAGAATGAGTGAGGACTTATTTGAGAAACTTTTGACCTTGATTTCATCGTATATTACTAAACAAGACACATGGATGAGACGAGCTATATCACCAAGAGAAAAGCTTGCCGTAACTTTGCGGTACTTAGCAATTGGCAGAAGCTTTAAGTGCTTAAAAACTTCTTGTCTTTTCTCTGATGCTGTCATAAGTGAAGCCGTCATTTTCACATGTAGAGCAATCATATATGTTCTGAAAGATTACATAAAGGTAAGAAAAATAACCTTATCATAGATATATTTCTTTATTTCAGTAGGTAAGAAAAGTACAAAAACTAATCATAAAAAGCTATCAAATTTATCACAGAAATTGTGATTACAAGGAATATCATCTCTAAAATGGCATTTGGGTGTCCGAGCTTCGTTTGACCCACTAGTGAGATTACCCCTTGGATTTTACGTATAGCAACACTGATATTGACGTAAAAACCCCTCCGCTCGCGCGTCTCGCCCCACTCCGAGTCGCGCGCGCAGCCATGTTGCGGCGGGCGAAGACCTCGCTCCTCAGTACGTCTTGGATTTTCGTAGCGACAACACGTGAAAAAAAAAACTAAAAAAATAAAAATGCTTTCGGATATCTGAAGGTAAGTGATTATTTTAATTATGCAGGAAAGCCCTGTATTGATAATAATTAAGTAATTGCCCGCTCTCCGGACGGCAAAGATACGTTGTGACATTATTATAGTTGCTAGGAAAGCACTAGTAGACTTTTATTGCAACCGTCGGATGTGCGCAAAGATGACACGTCACAGACGGCGTCGTCTGAGCAGCTGACAGTCGACTAAGCAGCTTACAGTGTCGACTGTTCACACAGCCGACGTCGGCTGCGTCCTATGCACCAGTACAAACGAATTTTGTCGCGTCCTATCCGACATGAATGAAACAATTTCATTATTGTTCTCAGATGGCGCAAACTACTATGGGCGCTCTTGTGGATTGGGCCCCCCCAGCTAAGGAGGCACATTTCTATGGAAACATCGTTAACATTTTGGATGAATATTACCCAAGTGACTGGAGAGAATGGGTAGTAAATGTTGTCAGTTATCAAGACTTGTTTGGCGAGGTAATATCCTCCGACACTGAATGTAGACTGCGCTTTGCACTACCTACTAACTATCAGAATGAGATAATAAAGTAGATTAATTTATACAAATCATTTATTACTGTATACTCTGACAAGAGAACGTGTTTGCGAAAACCTATTCTCTGAATAAAAGTTTTGAATTTGAATTTGAATGGCCAAAGCACATAGTCAAGAGATTTCACTCAGTGAGCGGCGTTACAGACGCATAAAAAGAAATTTGTTCAGGTAGCCGCTGGGCCGGGCACTTATTTATACGCCTCTTACAGTTATGGCAAAAATACATCCAACAAGAGCCTATAATAAGTTTTCGGAGACTATCAACTTAATGAAAGCTCACTTTGTCCCGAGACATGAAGCATCTAAGTCTTTACGCTTAGAGGACTCAAACGGCGCTGATTCACCTGCTAGCAGCCTTGCTTCAAAACGAAGCCATAGCTCAGATCCTCCACCTGCGAGCTCAAAAGAGCCACGAATGAGCGACTTCATGGCACAACAGAGCAGTATGCTCGAATAGCTATGCCTCATGATGCAAACCACTAACCAAAATGTAAACCTCAGGATAAACCAGCAGAAGCAGCTAGACAACTCTGATCGCTCTTCAACCATATCACAACAAGCAGAGGCCGAGGAAGGTGACTGATTTGCTCCACCCTTGATAAATGAGGAGCCTACAGTTGAGGTGCAAAACTCTCAGGAGCTGAACAATGAAGAGGTGCTAGAAAAATTTGCGCCCGATACAAAAGAAACAGAGGCCAAAATAACGAAAGCTGACGAAACCTTTGTAAAGCAGGGTATAAATTGTCAACGGTTTAATTCCGAAGGTTGGCAGAATATTCGTTATGCCGAAGTACAAAAGCAGTTTCAGGCGTCTCCAGCTTTTACTGCATTAAAAGTAAACAGTAACTTTGCAACTGTAACTCCACCGTGGCAGCTGGTAACTGTCTTAGAAAAGATGGATCTGTGTCTGGGAGCCATATCTCATGGTCTCTTGCAACAGCGTCAATCGTTTCAAGAAATATATGCAAGCGCTTCTCCGCAGGTGAAGTCGTACATAAGCAAAAATTTTCTAGCTGCGGACTCAACATTTAGGAGGACATCCGATTCGTTGTTGCAATATGCCTGCGGCAAACGAGCAGAAATAATTCAACAGAGAAGAGGCATATACAAGCCTGTTGACAAAACCCTTAATGAATTACTTCATGCGATACCCCCTTCTGAAACGCACCTATTCTCAGAACCACAGTTATTTGATTTAGTGAAGGAACAAGGAGGTGTGTCGAAGCTTTTTCCTGGTAAATTTAGAAAAACTCCCAACACAGGCAACTCCACAAACCGAGCAGCTCCTAGAAGGGTGGGAACCGCTGCAGCTACCACAGACAGGTACACCCAAATTTTATTTGGTCGTGAACGTTCAGCTTCTGTAAGCTCTTCGATTTCAGTTAAAACCACGTTCAATACTTCTTTTAAAATTTATTTTAGTTGCAAGCGCACTTCTCGCTGTACGTCCACGTCCATATTTATTGATCTATGGCTAGCAACTGAATTTACTAAGCAGAGCCAATAAACAGAATTGGACACCACTCGCACTACGCACCTGCACCGGCACTAAGCAAAGTGAAAACAGGCCTTAAGTTTAGTGTGGACAATAAATATTAATATCAATTATCAAAGACTTTATCATTATCATCCTATCAAGAAAGGTGTAAGGTTCCAAACCGCACATATACACACTGAGTTAATGCACAGAGCGGAGATATTATATTAGATAGGGGAAATCACATAGCGCGACTCATTGTCATGCGTTATCATGTTAATGCAGCTCACTCATGTAATGAAATGGTTATTATTGCGCCAAAAATATTGGCTCATTCAATTGAGACCCACTGTGCGAACTGTTTCTAAACAGTGTTTGGCGTACCGTTTTAGGAAAGCCTTGCCATCACCCACGCAACTTTGAGATTTGCCTGAGTGTAGACTTACTCACCATCAGAGACCGTTCACCATGTGCGGAGTTGACCTGTTCGGACCCATAGAAGTTACTGTAGGAAGGCAGAGGGTTCCTAGGTACGGCGTTCTATTTACATGCTTAACGGTGCGAGTGGTGCACATAGAAGGAGTTTGCTCCTTAACAACCGACTCGTTTCATTTGATTATAGTGCACATCCAATAGCCACCATTTACAGCTTGCTGACATGAACTCATCGTCACTGTCACTATCAAGAGACAACATTTTGTTCTAGAGCACCTAGATAAAGTAAATAAATATATATATTTGTCGGATAGCCTAGCGGTTATTCGATGTGGAATTCAACATCACAAGGGCGCATCGAGGGTAGTCGTGATATGAGAGAAACAACAGTTTTAGTTTTACTTAAAGAATGTTTATTGAATTTACTAGCACTTCGGAATGACCACTGATGGAAAAGAAATGCCGCAAGAAAAACCTCAGTCTAGGTCTTTTTTCAATCGCTGTTACAACACACATTTTATTAGGTACAGTTTCTTAATATAACTCAATACAAAATAGACACTAGGTAAAACGCGACAGTTCCGTGACTACGAGTACTACTCTCTATGGCGCTCGACAACCAACTCTCTCTAGTCGAGCCCGCCAACCGCCACGGCTCCGCCCAAGCGCGCCAAAGCAACGTTTTCTCAACACGCCGCTAGATGGCGCACCCTCGTTTTGCTTAGCGTCCATGTCCATACTCATGACCGTATGCGAAACTGCGACACGGCCATTCTGCAAGACACGCGTCCTCGCGTGCGTGTGATTCTGAAACAATCAACACTCACACAGCATCACAACGTTCGGTCACTCCTGACCACACATAGGACTTTCTGTCTAACTCAAATCCAAAGTTTCAATATCAAGTCCAATTTACTTCTATTCTAAGTAAACACACTTAGCTTAGCAAATCAAGTACCTAACCATGAAGAGCTTAGTACCAATAATGATAATAAAATCAATTAACAACCGAATATAACAGAGTTCGTCAAAAGCAAGGTGCCATAACCATCCCCGTGGTTACAGCTGATCATCCCTGTGACAAACCAATAGATCATCCCTGTGACCTTGTTTCATCAAACAATCATGTACAAACAACAAACTGGTTTTAGAACCTCAATAGTGTTGTATCACTTGACCAAACTCTTTTTTTTTTGTTTACACTATCATTTGACTTTTTTTTTTCGTCGTTACTTGACCAGCATTGAATTTAGTAGTCATTTGACCAGCGACCATCCTAAAATTTTACGCTTAACCAGCGATTTTGCTTGACCAGCGATTTCACTTTACCAGTGATAGGATGCATAGTTAGATGCGCATCGCGCACTCTTCGGTTAGACCGGAGCTATGACTACATGCCAACATATGCTTGAAGTCATGAAACAAGTTTTGACAAAATTAAAAAAAACAAAACTAAATCACTTACAGTAAAATAATCATTACTCACGTCAATAAAATTGGTACTTAGACTTCATGTATTTTGCCAATACAATCTACTCAGTTCTCTTGGCCTTAACAACAGAGGGATCGTTTGTAGTAATGAGAAAACTTTACTCAAAGAAACTTAATTAACATACTACAATGCATTACATTGCATCACTTCTCATACCAACAGTGTTGGTCCAACACACAAACTCAATCCTATCCATAGGCATCGAGTCACACAATAAGTTCAGTCCATCGAACATACAATGTCAAGTCCATCGGACACAAAACGTCCGGTCATTACATTACATTTCAATACAGTAACTCGTAATTAAATCAACTAAACTTTTCTCATTACTCAAAACTTATTTGTCACTATTTCACCAATAGAAACCTTATTAAGATTTGCCTTCGTTTCATCAAAACTCTTTTAAATAAAAATGACTCAATTTTGAATAATGGAGCTAACTCTCGCTCAGCTTAACCTGACTAAAAGGTTAGTAGGTACACAGAAAAATAAGGAAGAAAGTATGCCTCATAGTAAGTTAACATAGGTAATCAAAATTTTAAAATCAAAGTCACATCAACATCAACACACATTACTAACAGGCCACAAAAAAAATAACAAGGATTCCCACATGGAATCGGTATACTCAATATACATGGTCATCTGTGGTCATCACAATGACATGGTCATCTGTGGTCATCACAATGACATGGTCATCTGTGGTCATCACAATGACATGGTCTCCCATGAGACATAAAGACAAGGATTCCCACATGGAATCGGTATACTCAATATACATGGTCATCTGTGGTCATCACAATGACATGGTCATCTGTGGTCATCACAATGACATGGTCATCTGTGGTCATCACAATGACATGGTCTCCCATGAGACATAAAGACAAGGATTCCCACATGGAATCGGTATACTCAATATACATGGTCATCTGTGGTCATCACAATGACATGGTCTCCCATGAGACATAAAGACAAGGATTCCCACATGGAATCGGTATACTCAATATACATGGTCATCTGTGGTCATCATAATGACATGGTCTCCCATGAGACATAGACTGCCACACCCTCAGCCGCGCATCGCGCCCTGTACGACTCTATTGAATTCGCAGTTACGACTACGACTGAAGCGTGCGGTTTAATCAAATAAGTAGCCATGACAGTAAGTGTTCACACACAGTTAGAAGGGCCTTCCCCGGCACTGTCCTCATCAGACTCAACATTATAAATTGATACGTTAACTTAAAATGGCACATTACTTTCTGAGCACAATTTGAACTAAACTCTAAATTATACTCCACAATCGAAACCATTGAGCAACTATCTCTCAAAATTTAATTTTAAGTGTCTCTCACTTTACATGAAAACAAAACTTTTCAAAATTCAAAACTTAAAATTCATCGTCATTGCTCAGTAGTCTCCACTTTAAAATTATCAAACAATACTCTCCTCAAGAAATCCCGGGCACCTCGACTGCGCCGGTGGTCCCGTCTGCCTCGCCAGCTCGCCACCATCACGAGCAAACCGGGTCCACTTCAGAGTCTGCACACCGCTGACCCGCTGATCCTCGTCTCGTTCCATTGTCCAGAAATCGAAAATAAAACAATTGTTTGAGTTCATTGAAGTTACTAAGTAAAAATAATTTAAACAAACGTTTATCTCGAAAACGGTGCGTCCTAGCGATAAAAGGATGAAAATTTTGAACCCCTTTTAGGAATCCCACTCTCCACGTGATACATTTGATTTTGACCTCCAAAGTCAAAAATCTCAAAGTCAAAGTTGAAGTCAAAAATACTTTATTCTATGTGTGCATTAACCTTTAAATGACCTTGACCTCTAAATCATTTTGAGCATTAACCTTTTAATGACCTTGACCTCTAAATCATTGTGTGCATTAACCTTTAAATGACCTTGACCTCTAAATCATTAATTTCAATGAATAGTGCTAAATGACCAATGAGCTTAACTTCATACACAGTTTCAGCTTCAACTTACACAGTTTCAGCTTCAACTTAACACTTTAAGCTTAAACTTAGCATCATACGTAATTAACACTGACCTTTTTTTTAAAAATAATATCGGAGGGTACACTTTACCAGTCCGCCACGGGCACACACACCCGTGTTTACTCGTGTCGTGGCACGTCTCTGCCTCAATTGCACTGCGACTCGGGGCACGCCGCCACCACGCCGCCGCCGCTGCACCGCCAGTACCGGTAGGCACTGAAGTAAGACGTGTACATTTTGCTAATCAGAATATTTATTATAATAATTAATTTACACAACTATTTATAATTCTTATGTTAGTATAACTTAGTGTTGCCTACCAGCTAGCTATTCCTATAATTATTTCCTGATATTTCACAACTTTACTTCATCAATATAATCACAGTACCACCTGTTTACTGCACAACACAATAGCTACCACTGTACAGCAACAAATTGAAGATGTGGCGGAACAGCTCAACGCTCGAATGGCCAAATTTGATGCAGATCTGGTGGCCGCACGCACTTCTCCAGGCACAAACAACAAGTCTCTGGATTCCCTCTTCGCAGAGTTTAAATCTTTTAAAGAGGAATCTGTCAACATTTTCAACGACCTCCATGCAGTTGTCTCGATTAGTCGAGGACGTTGACAGGTTAGAAATGAGAAGTCGAAGAAAGATATTGCTCCTTCATGGCGTGCCCGAGCAGAAGAATGAGGATGCTGCTGCTGCTGCAGTATTGGTGCTTGCAGGCTGTGTGGATAACTCGGACATCACTGCAGGAGCTTTCAGTAGGTGTCACCGTATGGGCCGGGCCGGTGGTGATAAGCCTAGACCGCTGCTTCTGAAGTTCCGGGAAGTGATCGATCGAGACAGAGTGTGGTATGGTAAGAAGCGGCTGAAGAACAGCGGTAAGACCATGTCGGAGTTCCTTACTGCACGCCGGCATAAAGTTTTCATGGCAGCCCGTGCCAAGCTTGGTGTGCATCGGTGTTGGACGAGGGATGGCGACGTGTTTTGCGTCGCTGTTAACGGCAAGATGCAACATTTAGTGTCTGTTGCCCAATTGGATGCCCTTGCTGGCCCCAATTCGGCAGGCAGCTCAAGTGCGGGTGGCAGCTCTGGTGCGGGTGCGGGACGGCCAGCTAGAGAGTCGCCTCCAGCAGCGAATGCCGCTACGCAGCCTGCGGGTCGCAGCCGGCGCGTCGTCGCCCCCGTAGCCGCTAAGAAGTAGTGCGAGGTTATGTCGTTTGTGTCTCTCTGTCGTCAAAATGTGTTGGTGTTTTGTTTGTGGCAGGCGTGTTCCCACAGTTATTGAGTTACTTAACTTTTAGTATATTTATTGAAGGTACATCACTTTTTTTTATTTTTTTTATTTGAATTACAAAAAATGTATTATTATAATCTACTTGATTTCACACCAACCAAACCATAGATTAATGTAACGTCAACTGTCAAATTGTCAATGTCAAAATGTTATGCTCTTCTTCTTCCTTTTGGCAACTACATACATTGTGTCTTAGTTTTTGTTTTTTTGTTATAACTGTTTTCCTCTATAATTTTTTACAGTTGCACAAATATGTTATAATTATTATTATTATTATTATTTTTTTACTATTTTCAAATTTAAAGTGACTATTACTATTATTATTAATTTACACTATTACATTTAATTTCCCTACACCTAGTGGTTAATACTAGCACAGATCCTAGTTACTATCTATACATAGCTACGCAATAAACTTTAAGAGACACACCTATTGGCCTTCAGCAGTGTTGCATGAGCAATATTAACGAAAACAAAAACAGAATACTCAACTTAAAATCGATAACAAAAAAAACAATAACATCTAAACTGAAATAGCGACTTGGACATCATTGGTAGGTCGACTAACCAACAAACTGCTCACTCTGCCTCGTAAGAAGTAGGCCACGGCTTCATGTAATCGGCTGACGACGACGTCCTTGTCGGTCCTTCTGCTGATCTGTCCATCTTCTCCACGTCATATCTGTCCTTACCTTTCACTCTGGTGACCTTATATGGGCCTAGAAACTTGGGTCTCAGCTTCATCCCCACTCCGAACTGTGTTCTTTTTATAGCTGTTATGTCT